>CM051235.1:513943713-516343713 GCA_027917425.1 Gastrophryne carolinensis | reverse complement strand
GTTGGCTTCAGGAGCCCAAAAATTGGATGAATCACACCCTGGAGTTGGCAGCAGCAGCAGGAGCCCAAACATTACTTTAAAGAGACACTGGGGTTGGCTTCAGTAGCCCAAAAATTGGATGAATCACACCCTGGAGTTGGCAGCAGCAGCAGGAGCCCAAACATTACTTTAAAGAGACCCTGGGGTTGGCTTTAGGAGGCCAAAAATTGGATGAATCACACCCTGGAGTTGGCAGCAGCAGGAGCCCAAACATTACTTTAAAGAGACCCTGGGGTTGGCTTCAGGAGCCCAAAAATTGGATGATTCACACCCTGGAGTTGGCAGCAGCAGCAGGAGCCCAAACATTACTTTAAAGAGATCCTGGGGTGGGCTTCAGGAGCCCAAAAATTGGATGATTCACACCCTGGAGTTGGCAGCAGCAGCAGGAGCCCAAACATTACTTTAAAGAGACCCTGGGGTTGGCTTCAGGAGGCCAAAAATTGGATGAATCACACCCTGGAGTTGGCAGCAGCAGCAGGAGCCCAAACATTACTTTAAAGAGACCCTGGGGTTGGCTTCAGGAAGCCAAAAATTGGATGAATCACACCCTGGAGTTGGCAGCAGCAGCAGGAGCCCAAATATTACTTTAAAGAGACCCTGGGGTTGGCTTCAGGAGCCCAAAAATTGGATGAATCACACCCTGGAGTTGGCAGCAGCAGCAGGAGCCCAAACATTATTTTAAAGAGACACTGGGGTTGGCTTCAGTAGCCCAAAAATTGGATGAATCACACCCTGGAGTTGGCAGCAGCAGCAGCAGCAGCAGGAGCCCAAACATTATTTTAAAGAGACCCTGGGGTTGGCTTCATGAGGCCAAAAATTGGATGAATCACACCCTGGAGTTGGCAGCAGCAGCAGGAGCCCAAATATTACTTTAAAGAGACCCTGGGGTTGGCTTCAGGAGCCCAAAAATTGGATGATTCACACCCTGGAGTTGGCAGCAGCAGCAGCAGGAGCCCAAATATTACTTAGACACTGGAGGTGGCTTCAGGAGCCCATAAATTGGATGATTCACACCCTGGAGTTGGCAGCAGCAGCAGCAGGAGCCAAAATATTACTTTAAAGAGACCCTGGGGTTGGCTTCAGGAGCCCAAAAATTGGATGAATCACACCCTGGAGTTGGCAGCAGCAGCAGGAGCCCAAACATTACTTTAAAGAGACACTGGGGTTGGCTTCAGGAGCCCAAAAATTGGATGATTCACACCCTGGAGTTGGCAGCAGCAGCAGCAGGAGCCCAAACATTACTTTAAAGAGACACTGGGGTTGGCTTCAGTAGCCCAAAAATTGGATGAATCACACCCTGGAGTTGGCAGCAGCAGCAGGAGCCCAAACATTACTTTAAAGAGACCCTGGGGTTGGCTTCAGGAGGCCAAAAATTGGATGAATCACACCCTGGAGTTGGCAGCAGCAGCAGGAGCCCAAATATTACTTTAAAGAGACCCTGGGGTTGGCTTCAGGAGCCCAAAAATTGGATGAATCACACCCTGGAGTTGGCAGCAGCAGCAGGAGCCCAAACATTACTTTAAAAGACACTGGGGTTGGCTTCAGTAGCCCAAAAATTGGGTGAATCACACCCTGGAGTTGGCAGCAGCAGCAGGAGCCCAAATATTACTTTAAAGAGACACTGGAGTTGGCTTCAGGAGCCCAAAAATTGGTTGATTCATACCCTGGAGTTGGCAGCAGCAGCAGGAGCCCAAACATTACTTTAAAGAGACCCTGGGGTTGGCTTCAGTAGCCCAAAAATTGGATGAATCACACCCTGGAGTTGGCAGCAGCAGCAGCAGCAGCAGCAGGAGCCCAAACATTATTTTAAAGAGACCCTGGGGTTGGCTTCAGGAGGCCAAAAATTGGATGAATCACACCCTGGAGTTGGCAGCAGCAGCAGGAGCCCAAATATTACTTTAAAGAGACCCTGGGGTTGGCTTCAGGAGCCCAAAAATTGGATGAATCACACCCTGGAGTTGGCAGCAGCAGCAGCAGCAGCAGGAGCCCAAACATTACTTTAAAGAGACCCTGGGGTTGGCTTCTGGAGGCCAAAAATTGGATGAATCACACCCTGGAGTTGGCAGCAGCAGCAGCAGCAGCAGCCCAAACATTACTTTAAAGAGACCCTGGGGTTGGCTTCAGGAGGCCAAAAATTGGATGAATCACACCCTGGAGTTGGCAGCAGCAGCAGGAGCCCAAATATTACTTTAAAGCGACCCTGGGGTTGGCTTCAGGAGCCCAAAAATTGGATGAATCACACCCTGGAGTTGGCAGCAGCAGCAGGAGCCCAAACATTACTTTAAAGAGACACTGGGGTTGGCTTCAGTAGCCCATAAATTGGATGATTCACACCCTGGAGTTGGCAGCAGCAGGAGCCCAAACATTACTTTAAAGAGACCCTGGGGTTGGCTTTAGGAGCCCAAAAATTGGATGAATCACACCCTGGAGTTGGCAGCAGCAGCAGGAGCCCAAATATTACTTTAAAGAGACCCTGGGGTTGGCTTCAGGAGCCCAAAAATTGGATGAATCACACCCTGGAGTTGGCAGCAGCAGCAGGAGCCCAAACATTACTTTAAAGAGACACTGGGGTTGGCTTCAGTAGCCCAAAAATTGGATGAATCACACCCTGGAGTTGGCAGCAGCAGCAGGAGCCCAAACATTACTTTAAAGAGACCCTGGGGTTGGCTTCAGGAGGCCAAAAATTGGATGAATCACACCCTGGAGTTGGCAGCAGCAGGAGCCCAAACATTACTTTAAAGAGACCCTGGGGTTGGCTTCAGGAGCCCAAAAATTGGATGATTCACACCCTGGAGTTGGCAGCAGCAGCAGGAGCCCAAACATTACTTTAAAGAGATCCTGGGGTGGGCTTCAGGAGCCCAAAAATTGGATGATTCACACCCTGGAGTTGGCAGCAGCAGCAGGAGCCCAAACATTACTTTAAAGAGACCCTGGGGTTGGCTTCAGTAGGCCAAAAATTGGATGAATCACACCCTGGAGTTGGCAGCAGCAGCAGGAGCCCAAACATTACTTTAAAGAGACCCTGGGGTTGGCTTCAGGAAGCCAAAAATTGGATGAATCACACCCTGGAGTTGGCAGCAGCAGCAGGAGCCCAAATATTACTTTAAAGAGACCCTGGGGTTGGCTTCAGGAGCCCAAAAATTGGATGAATCACACCCTGGAGTTGGCAGCAGCAGCAGGAGCCCAAACATTATTTTAAAGAGACACTGGGGTTGGCTTCAGTAGCCCAAAAATTGGATGAATCACACCCTGGAGTTGGCAGCAGCAGCAGCAGCAGGAGCCCGAACATTATTTTAAAGAGACCCTGGGGTTGGCTTCATGAGGCCAAAAATTGGATGAATCACACCCTGGAGTTGGCAGCAGCAGCAGGAGCCCAAATATTACTTTAAAGAGACCCTGGGGTTGGCTTCAGGAGCCCAAAAATTGGATGATTCACACCCTGGAGTTGGCAGCAGCAGCAGCAGGAGCCCAAATATTACTTAGACACTGGAGGTGGCTTCAGGAGCCCATAAATTGGATGATTCACACCCTGGAGTTGGCAGCAGCAGCAGCAGGAGCCAAAATATTACTTTAAAGAGACCCTGGGGTTGGCTTCAGGAGCCCAAAAATTGGATGAATCACACCCTGGAGTTGGCAGCAGCAGCAGGAGCCCAAACATTACTTTAAAGAGACACTGGGGTTGGCTTCAGGAGCCCAAAAATTGGATGATTCACACCCTGGAGTTGGCAGCAGCAGCAGGAGCCCAAACATTACTTTAAAAAAACACTGGAGTTGGCTTCAGGAGCCCAAAAATTGGATGATTCACACCCTGGAGTTGGCAGCAGCAGCAGCAGGAGCCCAAACATTACTTTAAAGAGACACTGGGGTTGGCTTCAGTAGCCCAAAAATTGGATGAATCACACCCTGGAGTTGGCAGCAGCAGCAGGAGCCCAAACATTACTTTAAAGAGACCCTGGGGTTGGCTTCAGGAGGCCAAAAATTGGATGAATCACACCCTGGAGTTGGCAGCAGCAGCAGGAGCCCAAATATTACTTTAAAGAGACCCTGGGGTTGGCTTCAGGAGCCCAAAAATTGGATGAATCACACCCTGGAGTTGGCAGCAGCAGCAGGAGCCCAAACATTACTTTAAAAGACACTGGGGTTGGCTTCAGTAGCCCAAAAATTGGGTGAATCACACCCTGGAGTTGGCAGCAGCAGCAGGAGCCCAAATATTACTTTAAAGAGACACTGGAGTTGGCTTCAGGAGCCCAAAAATTGGTTGATTCATACCATGCAGTTGGCAGCAGCAGCAGCAGGGGCCCAAATATTACTTTAAAGAGACACTGGAGTTGGCTTCAGTAGCCCAAAAATTGGATGAATCACACCCTGGAGTTGGCAGCAGCAGCAGCAGCAGCAGGAGCCCAAACATTACTTTAAAGAGACCCTGGGGTTGGCTTCAGGAGGCCAAAAATTGGATGAATCACACCCTGGAGTTGGCAGCAGCAGCAGCAGCAGGAGCCCAAACATTACTTTAAAGAGACCCTGGGGTTGGCTTCAGGAGGCCAAAAATTGGATGAATCACACCCTGGAGTTGGCAGCAGCAGCAGGAGCCCAAATATTACTTTAAAGAGACCCTGGGGTTGGCTTCAGGAGCCCAAAAATTGGATGAATCACACCCTGGAGTTGGCAGCAGCAGCAGGAGCCCAAACATTACTTTAAAGAGACACTGGGGTTGGCTTCAGTAGCCCAAAAATTGGATGATTCACACCCTGGAGTTGGCAGCAGCAGCAGGAGCCCAAACATTACTTTAAAGAGACCCTGGGGTTGGCTTTAGGAGCCCAAAAATTGGATGAATCACACCCTGGAGTTGGCAGCAGCAGCAGGAGCCCAAATATTACTTTAAAGAGACCCTGGGGTTGGCTTCAGGAGCCCAAAAATTGGATGAATCACACCCTGGAGTTGGCAGCAGGAGCCCAAACATTACTTTAAAGAGACACTGGGGTTGGCTTCAGTAGCCCAAAAATTGGATGAATCACACCCTGGAGTTGGCAGCAGCAGCAGGAGCCCAAACATTACTTTAAAGAGACCCTGGGGTTGGCTTCAGGAGGCCAAAAATTGGATGAATCACACCCTGGAGTTGGCAGCAGCAGGAGCCCAAACATTACTTTAAAGAGACCCTGGGGTTGGCTTCAGGAGCCCAAAAATTGGATGATTCACACCCTGGAGTTGGCAGCAGCAGCAGGAGCCCAAACATTACTTTAAAGAGATCCTGGGGTGGGCTTCAGGAGCGCAAAAATTGGATGATTCACACCCTGGAGATGGCAGCAGCAGGAGCCCAAACATTACTTTAAAGAGACACTGGGGTTGGCTTCAGGAGCCTAAAAATTGGATGATTCACACCCTGGAGTTGGCAGCAGCAGGAGCCCAAATATTACTTTAAAGAGACACTGGAGTTGGCTTCAGGAGCCCAAAAATTGGATGATTCACACCCTGTAGTTGGCAGCAGCAGCAGCAGGAGCCCAAATATTACTTTAAAGAGACACTGGAGTTGGCTTCAGGAGCCCAAAAATTGGATGATTCACACCCTGGAGTTGGCAGCAGCAGCAGCCCAAATATTACTTTAAAGAGACCCTGGGGTTGGCTTCAGGAGGCCAAAAATTGGATGAATCACACCCTGGAGTTGGCAGCAGCAGCAGGAGCCCAAATATTACTTTAAAGAGACCCTGGGGTTGGCTTCAGGAGCCCAAAAATTGGATGAATCACACCCTGGAGTTGGCAGCAGCAGCAGGAGCCCAAACATTACTTTAAAGAGACACTGGGGTTGGCTTCAGTAGCCCAAAAATTGGATGATTCACACCCTGGAGTTGGCAGCAGCAGCAGGAGCCCAAACATTACTTTAAAGAGACCCTGGGGTTGGCTTTAGGAGCCCAAAAATTGGATGAATCACACCCTGGAGTTGGCAGCAGCAGCAGGAGCCCAAATATTACTTTAAAGAGACCCTGGGGTTGGCTTCAGGAGCCCAAAAATTGGATGAATCACACCCTGGAGTTGGCAGCAGGAGCCCAAACATTACTTTAAAGAGACACTGGGGTTGGCTTCAGTAGCCCAAAAATTGGATGAATCACACCCTGGAGTTGGCAGCAGCAGCAGGAGCCCAAACATTACTTTAAAGAGACCCTGGGGTTGGCTTCAGGAGGCCAAAAATTGGATGAATCACACCCTGGAGTTGGCAGCAGCAGGAGCCCAAACATTACTTTAAAGAGACCCTGGGGTTGGCTTCAGGAGCCCAAAAATTGGATGATTCACACCCTGGAGTTGGCAGCAGCAGCAGGAGCCCAAACATTACTTTAAAGAGATCCTGGGGTGGGCTTCAGGAGCGCAAAAATTGGATGATTCACACCCTGGAGATGGCAGCAGCAGGAGCCCAAACATTACTTTAAAGAGACACTGGGGTTGGCTTCAGGAGCCTAAAAATTGGATGATTCACACCCTGGAGTTGGCAGCAGCAGGAGCCCAAATATTACTTTAAAGAGACACTGGAGTTGGCTTCAGGAGCCCAAAAATTGGATGATTCACACCCTGTAGTTGGCAGCAGCAGCAGCAGGAGCCCAAATATTACTTTAAAGAGACACTGGAGTTGGCTTCAGGAGCCCAAAAATTGGATGATTCACACCCTGGAGTTGGCAGCAGCAGCAGCCCAAATATTACTTTAAAGAGACCCTGGGGTTGGCTTCAGGAGCCCAAAAATTGGATGATTCACACCCTGGAGTTGGCAGTAGCAGCAGGAGCCCAAATATTACTTTAAAGAGACACTGGAGTTGGCTTCAGGAGCCCAAAAATTGGATGATTCACATCCAGGAGTTGGCAGCAGCAGCAGGAGCCCAAACATTACTTTAAAGAGACACTGGGGTTGGCTTCAGTAGCCCAAAAATTGGATGAATCACACCCTGGAGTTGGCAGCAGCAGCAGGAGCCCAAACATTACTTTAAAGAGACCCTGGGGTTGGCTTCAGGAGGCCAAAAATTGGATGAATCACACCCTGGAGTTGGCAGCAGCAGCAGGAGCCCAAACATTACTTTAAAGAGACCCTGGGGTTGGCTTCAGGAAGCCCAAAATTGGATGAATCACACCCTGGAGTTGGCAGCAGCAGCAGGAGCCCAAATATTACTTTAAAGAGACCCTGGGGTTGGCTTCAGGAGCCCAAAAATTGGATGAATCACACCCTGGAGTTGGCAGCAGCAGCAGGAGCCCAAACATTACTTTAAAGAGACACTGGGGTTGGCTTCAGTAGCCCAAAAATTGGATGAATCACACCCTGGAGTTGGCAGCAGCAGCAGCAGCAGGAGCCCAAACATTACTTTAAAGAGACCCTGGGGTTGGCTTCAGGAGGCCAAAAATTGGATGAATCACACCCTGGAGTTGGCAGCAGCAGCAGGAGCCCAAATATTACTTTAAAGAGACCCTGGGGTTGGCTTCAGGAGCCCAAAAATTGGATGATTCACACCCTGGAGTTGGCAGCAGCAGGAGCCCAAATATTACTTAGACACTGGAGGTGGCTTCAGGAGCCCATAAATTGGATGATTCACACCCTGGAGTTGGCAGCAGCAGCAGCAGGAGCCAAAATATTACTTTAAAGAGACCCTGGGGTTGGCTTCAGGAGCCCAAAAATTGGATGAATCACACCCTGGAGTTGGCAGCAGCAGCAGGAGCCCAAACATTACTTTAAAGAGACACTGGGGTTGGCTTCAGGAGCCCAAAAATTGGATGATTCACACCCTGGAGTTGGCAGCAGCAGCAGGAGCCCAAACATTACTTTAAAGAAACACTGGAGTTGGCTTCAGGAGCCCAAAAATTGGATGATTCACACCCTGGAGTTGGCAGCAGCAGCAGCAGCAGGAGCCCAAACATTACTTTAAAGAGACACTGGGGTTGGCTTCAGTAGCCCAAAAATTGGATGAATCACACCCTGGAGTTGGCAGCAGCAGCAGGAGCCCAAACATTACTTTAAAGAGACCCTGGGGTTGGCTTCAGGAGGCCAAAAATTGGATGAATCACACCCTGGAGTTGGCACCAGCAGCAGGAGCCCAAATATTACTTTAAAGAGACCCTGGGGTTGGCTTCAGGAGCCCAAAAATTGGATGAATCACACCCTGGAGTTGGCAGCAGCAGCAGGAGCCCAAACATTACTTTAAAGAGACACTGGGGTTGGCTTCAGTAGCCCAAAAATTGGGTGAATCACACCCTGGAGTTGGCAGCAGCAGCAGGAGCCCAAATATTACTTTAAAGAGACACTGGAGTTGGCTTCAGGAGCCCAAAAATTGGTTGATTCATACCATGGAGTTGGCAGCAGCAGCAGCAGGAGCCCAAATATTACTTTAAAGAGACACTGGAGTTGGCTTCAGGAGCCCAAAAATTGGTTGATTCACACCCTGGAGTTGGCAGCAGCAGCAGCAGGAGCCCAAACATTACTTTAAAGAGACCCTGGGGTTGGCTTCAGGAGCCCAAAAATTGGATGATTCACACCCTGGAGTTGGTAGCAGCAGCAGCAGGAGCCCAAATATTACTTTAAAGAGACCCTGGGGTTGGCTTCAGGAGCCCAAAAATTGGATGAATCACACCCTGGAGTTGGCAGCAGCAGCAGCAGCAGGAGCCCAAACATTACTTTAAAGAGACACTGGGGTTGGCTTCAGGAGCCCAAAAATTGGATGATTCACACCCTGGAGTTGGCAGCAGCAGGAGCCCAAATATTACTTTAAAGAGACACTGGAGTTGGCTTCAGGAGCCCAAAAATTATATGATTCACACCCTGGAGTTGGCAGCAGCAGGAGCCCAAATATAACTTTTAAGAGACACTGGAGTTGGCTTCAGGAGCCCAAAAATTGGATGATTCACACCCTGGAGTGGGCAGCAGCAGCAGCAGGAGCCCAAATATTACTTTAAAGAGACCCTGGGGTTGGCTTCAGGAGCCCAAAAATTGGATGATTCACACCCTGGAGTTGGCAGCAGCAGCAGCAGGAGCCCAAACATTACTTTAAAGAGACCCTGGGGTTGGCTTCAGGAGGCCAAAAATTGGATGAATCACACCCTGGAGTTGGCAGCAGCAGCAGCAGGAGCCCAAACATTACTTTAAAGAGACCCTGGGGTTGGCTTCAGGAGGCAAAAAATTGGATGAATCACACCCTGGAGTTGGCAGCAGCAGCAGCAGGAGCCCAAATATTACTTTAAAGAGACCCTGGGGTTGGCTTCAGGAGCCCAAAAATTGGATGAGTCACACCCTGGAGTTGGCAGCAGCAGCAGGAGCCCAAACATTACTTTAAAGAGACCCTGGGGTTGGCTTCAGGAGCCCAAAAATTGGATGAGTCACACCCTGGAGTTGGCAGCAGCAGCAGGAGCCCAAACATTACTTTAAAGAGACACTGGTGTTGGCTTCAGGAGCCCAAAAATTGGATGATTCACACCCTGGAGTTGGCAGCAGCAGCAGCAGGAGCAGCAGCAGCAGCAGGAGCCCAAACATTACTTTAAAGAGACACTGGAGTTGGCTTCAGGAGCCCAAAAATTGGATGATTCACACCCTGGAGTTGGCAGCAGCAGGAGCCCAAATATTACTTTAAAGAGACCCTGGGGTTGGCTTCAGGAGCCCAAAAATTGGATGAATCACACCCTGGAGTTGGCAGCAGCAGCAGGAGCCCAAACATAACTTTTAAGAGACACTGGGGTTTTCTTCAGTAGCCCAAAAATTGGGTGAATCACACCCTGGAGTTGGCAGCAGCAGCAGCAGGAGCCCAAATATTACTTTAAAGAGACATTGGAGTTGGTTTCAGGAGCCCAAAAATTGGTTGATTCACACCCTGGAGTTGGCAGCAGCAGCAGCAGGAGCCCAAATATTACTTTAAAGAGACACTGGAGTTGGCTTCAGGAGCCCAAAAATTGGATGATTCACACCCTGGAGTTGGCAGCAGCAGCAGCAGGAGCCCAAATATTACCTTAAAGAGACCCTGGGGTTGGCTTCAGGAGCCCAAAAATTGGATGAATCACACCCTGGAGTTGGCAGCAGCAGCAGCAGCAGCAGGAGCCCAAACATTACTTTAAAGAGACACTGGGGTTGGCTTCAGGAGCCCAAAAATTGGATGATTCACACCCTGGAGTTGGCAGCAGCAGGAGCCCAAACATTACTTTAAAGAGACACTGGAGTTGGCTTCAGGAGCCCAAAAATTGGATGATTCACACCCTGGAGTTGGCAGCAGCAGCAGGAGCCCAAACATTACTTTAAAGAGACACTGGGGTTGGCTTCAGGAGCCCCAAAATTGGATGATTCACACCCTGGAGTTGGCAGCAGCAGGAGCCCAAATATTACTTTATAGAGACACTGGAGATGCTTCAGGAGCCCAAAAATTGGATGATTCACACCCTGGAGTTGGCAGCCGCAGCAGGAGCCCAAATATAACTTTAAAGAGACACTGGAGTTGGCTTCAGGAACCCAAAAATTGGATGATTCACACCCTGGAGTGGGCAGCAGCAGGAGCCCAAATATTACTTTGAAGAGACCCTGGGGTTGGCTTCAGGAGCCCAAAAATTGGATGAATCACACCCTGGAGTTGGCAGCAGCAGCAGGAGCCCAAACATTACTTTAAAGAGACCCTGGGGTTGGCTTTAGTAGCCCAAAAATTGGATGAATCACACCCTGGAGATGGCAGCAGCAGCAGCAGGAGCCCAAATATTACTTTAAAGAGACCCTGGGGTTGGCTTCAGGAGCCCAAAAATTGGATGATTCACACCCTGGAGTTGGCAGCAGCAGCAGCAGGAGCCCAAACATTACTTTAAAGAGACACTGGAGTTGGCTTCAGGAGCCCAAAAATTGGATTAATCACACCCTGGAGTTGGCAGCAGGAGCCCAAACACTACTTTAAAGAGACACTGGGGTTGGCTTCAGTAGCCCAAAAATTGGATGAATCACACCCTGGAGTTGGCAGCAGCAGCAGGAGCCCAAACATTACTTTAAAGAGACCCTGGGGTTGGCTTCAGGAGGCCAAAAATTGGATGAATCACACCCTGGAGTTGGCAGGAGTTGGCAGCAGCAGCAACAGGAGCCCAAACATTACTTTAAAGAGACACTGGAGTTGGCTTCAGGAGCCCAAAAATTGGATGATTCACACCCTGGAGTTGGCAGCAGCAGCAGCAGGAGCAGCAGCAGCAGCAGCAGGAGCTCAAACATTACTTTAAAGAGACACTGGATTTGGCTTCAGGAGCCCAAAAATTGAATGAATCACACCCTGGAGTTGGCAGCAGCAGCAGCAGGAGCCCAAATATTACTTTAAAGAGACACTGGGGTTGGCTTCAGGAGCCCAAAAATTGGATGAATCACACCCTGGAGTTGGCAGCAGCAGCAGGAGCCCAAATATTACTTTAAAGAGACACTGGGGTTGGCTTCAGTAGCCCAAAAATTGGATGAATCACACCCTGGAGTTGGCAGCAGCAGGAGCCCAAATATTACTTTAAAGAGACCCTGGGGTTGGCTTCAGGAGCCCAAAAATTGGATGAATCACACCCTGGAGTTGGCAGCAGCAGCAGCAGCAGGAGGAGCCCAAACATTACTTTAAAGAGACACTGGAGTTGGCTTCAGGAGCCCAAAAATTGGATTAATCACACCCTGGAGTTGGCAGCAGCAGCAGCAGCAGGAGCCCAAACATTACTTTAAAGAGACACTGGAGTTGGCTTCAGGAGCCCAAAAATTGGATGAATCACACCCTGGAGTTGGCATCAGCAGGAGCCCAAAAATTGGCCTAAAGACATAAATATGTTTTGCACCATTTGGAAAGTGTAAAACGTGGCACCATGCTGAATCTAGTCGCATGCATCAGGCATTGGTGGGTGGAAATCCTGGCTGATCCATCCCTGATTCATTTTGACAAAGGTGAGTCTCTCCACATTTTTAGTTGACAGACGAGTTCTCCTCGCCGTAACTATGGCCCCGCCGCACTAAACACCCGCTCAGATGGCACGCTACTTGCCGGGCAGGACAGCTTTTCCAGGGCAAACTCTGCTAGTTGCGGCCACAAATCAAGTTTGGCTGCCCAGAAGTCCAGCGGATCCTCAAGGTGTGTTGGCATGGTCATGTCAAAGTATGACATGACCTGCTGGTTCAGGTCCTGCTCCAGGTCTTCCTGCTGCTCATGAGTAGCCTCACTATGCGGGTGTAGAAAGCTACTCATTAGCGACTGAAGACTGAGGCTGCTGCTGATGGAGCTGCTGCTGCTGCTCCTGCCAACCCCCCCCAGCGACCATGGCAGTGGAAGGTGAGCGCAGAGGTCCCCTCGAGTCAGACCTGCGAGAGTATGGACCATGGCGCAGATAGGCATCGGCCAACTGCCTACGTAGAATGTCTTTGTAGTAGTTCAGTTTGTCCTCCCTCTCGGTGGGTTTAAAAAATGCCCCCATTTTGTGCCGGAAGCGAGGGTCCAATAAGGTGGACAGCCAGAAGTCATCCCGCCGACAGATGGAAACAATTCTGGGGTCACTACGCAAGCACGTGAGCATGCTTTGTGCCATTTGCGCAAGTGACTCGGATGGACTACCTGTCTCCATCTCCACTGCATACTGCCACGGTGTGCCCGGGTCCTCTGTCTCGCCTTCCTCAAAAACCTCTAGCTCCTCTGGCTGCTCCTGCTCCTCCTCTCCTTTCCGCTGACTAGATAAACCAGCCATTTCGCCAAGCCTAAACTGTGTTTCGCTGGGCAACTCCTCCTCCTCCTCCTCCTCCTCTTCCTCCTCCTCCTCCAGTTCAGCTCCAACGGGGTTCATGTGGCCGTAAGATGTAAACGCCATGTCTCCAGTGCCCTGACCAGCCATGGTTTCCAACATGTGCTGTAGTACATGAAGCAGTGGAATCACGTCGTTCATCCCGTAATCCTGCCGACTGACAAATAAAGTGGCTTCCTCAAAGGGCCTGAACAAACGGCAGGTGTCACGTATGAGCTGCCACTGGTTGACATTGAAGTTACACAGGGGAGTCCCCCTATCTGCTTGGATCATCAGGAGATCCGTGATGGCTTTTCTCTGTTCATATAATCGGTCCAACATGTGAAGGGTGGAATTCCAACGGGTGGAAACATCGCAAATCAGACTATGTTGGGGGATACCATTCTGACGCTATAGCTCAAGAAGGGTGTGTTTGGCGGTGTATGAGTGGCTGAAGTGCATGCAAAGTTTCCTTGAAGTTGTTAGGATGTCTTGCAGATGGGGGGAACACTTCAGAAACCGCTTGACAACCAGATTGAAGACGTGAGCCATGCAGGGGGCATGGGTCAGGCTTCCTTGGCGCAGCGCAGACAAAATGTTCTTCCCATTGTCGGTAACCATGATTCCCATTTTAAGTTTTCTTGGAGTAAGCCATGTTTGGATTTCCTGATGAATACATTTAAGCAGTTCCTCCCCTGTGTGACTCCGTTCGCCAAGACAAACCATGTGAAGCACTGCGAGGGGCACTGAGACTTGAGCCTACAGTGGAGGGTGAGGAGATGGCGGAGGATGAGAAGGCCGAGTCGCACGGTGTCACAAGCCCAACGGGCAGGGAGCGCGGAGGCCGAAGCCGCCTGACCTGTCCAAGTTGCTGCTGCTGCTGCAAAGGGACCACATTCACCCAGTGGGCCGTAAACGACATGTACTGTCCCTGACCGTAGTTACAGCTCCAGATGTCGGCGCTGCCATGCACTTTGCTACACACCGACAGGCTCAAGGACTGGCCCACCTTCTGTTCAACAAAAGTGTGCAGCGCAAGAAATGACGGCTTGGGACTCTCCACCTCGGCTCGGCACAAGCCATCAGTTCTCTGAAAGGTGCAGATTCCACCACCTGAAAAGGGAGCGACTGCAGCACCAGCAACTTGGACAGGAGCACATTCAGCTTCTGCGCCGTAGGATGAGTGGGCGCATACTGCTGTCTCTTGGACATGGCTTCGCTGATGGATTGCTGGCGGGATGCATGACTTGGAGGAGGAGGAGGAGGAGCAGGAGCGATAGAGGATGGGTATGACGCACAGCTGCCTTCGGCTGAGGTGCTGGAGCCTTGGCTGGCAGAAATTGGGAGCGGCGTGCCACTTGTTGATGAAGCAGACTGGACCACCCCTTGGGAGCCTCGGTTCTCCCAGGTAGCTTTATGGTGACGCATCATATGTTGACGCAGGGCCGTGGTGCCAACATTTGGACCCTGGCCACGCTTCACCTTTTGCCTACATATCTTGCATGTGGCCATGTTACCCTCCTGCGGATGCTTCAGGAAAAACTGCCACACTGCCGAGTAGCTACTTTTCCCACCCCCTGGCCTCACTGATTCACTGCTGCTGTTGCCAACTCCAGGAACCCCTGCTCCACTACTTCCCGATAAGGTAGACTGCCGCACAGCAGGTGCTCTACCCCGGCCCCGGCCCAGACCGGCTCCAGCCTTTGGAATTGTGCCCCCATGCTGACTGCTACCACCTTGCTGCCTCAGCTGCTGACTCCGGGGCAACCTGCGCCCCTCTTCTCCTGATGATGACGATGAAGCCCCTTCATCACCCGGCTCCCAAGTGCGATCGGCTTCATCGTCATCATCATTATCACCGAGTTGTGGCTGTACGTCACTGATGTTCGTGGATTCGTCAACAGTGTCTGGCGCAGGAGCTGGAACGCTCGCAGCACCCACGACACTGTCCACATCACTATTTCTTGGCTGGGCAGTAGCTGCTGACTGTCCTCTATCTGATCGTCCTCCTCACTAAAGAGTGGAGCTGAACCCAAAACATTGGATATGTCGCTGGGGGAGGGAACGGCGTAGGACAGAGGCAATGGGAGGACAGGGACTGCTCTCGGGGCATGCCAACTCAGGGTTGTGTCAGAGGAACCTACCGACCCTAGACTGGGGGTCTCAGACGTAAGTTGTGATGATGTTGTTGATGAGCGCGTCAACCAATCTACCACGGCAGATGCGTTACTGGTGGAGACCCGACCGCTAGCAGATACTGGCAGATTAGGTCTCTCAGCGTGACTCCTGTTGCTACTGACCCCCAGTCTGCTGCGAGCTCTGCCTGCGGAATCTTGGCCTCTCCAACTCCTCTTTTCACTTCCAGGCACTTGTCTGCCCGACATAGTCTAACTGGTGTGGTAGTAGGTGATATTTTAAGAACCCCCAGGCAGCGGTGGGTCTATATAAAACAGAATATAATGCACACCAAAAGTGAGCAGTAACACTCAGCCTCCAACAGGCCTGCCTAGTGTAAATAAGAGAGCTGCTTAGTGTAAATAAAGAGGGGTATGCTATGTTACAGAATGGGATGCCCCAACAGCCAGCAGTGCACCTGTGAGCAGTACTACTATGCACAGCAAAAGTGTCTTTATCAGGCCTAATTTCAATTAGAATAAGTGCAAATGGTTATGGTCTTAAATAGAGGCTGGTGTAGTCACAGAATGGGATGCCACAAAAACCAGAGAGCATGCACAGCAAAAGTGTCTTTATCAGGCCTAATTTCAATTAGAATAAGTGCAAATGGTTATGGTCTTAAATAGAGGCTGGTGTAGTCACAGAATGGGATGACACAAAAACCAGAGAGCATGCACAGCAAAAGTGTCTTTATCAGGCCTAATTTCAATTAGAATAAGTGCAAATGGTTATGGTCTTAAATAGAGGCTGGTGTAGTCACAGAATGGGATGCCACAAAAACCAGCAGTGCACCTGGGACCAGTAGTGCTATGCACAGCAAAAGTGTCTTTATCAGGCCTAATTTCAATTAGAATAAGTGCAAATGGTTATGGTCTTAAATAGAGGCTGGTGTAGTCACAGAATGGGATGCCCCAAAAACCAGCAGTGCACCTGGCAGGGAGCAGTAAGTCTATGCACAGCAAAAGTGTCTTTATCAGGCCTAATTTCAATTAGAATAAGTGCAAATGGTTATGGTCTTAAATAGAGGCTGGTGTAGTCACAGAATGGGATGCCTCACAGCAGAGTGCACCTGGGACCAGTAGTGCTATGCAGAGCAAAAGTGTCTTTATCAGGCCTAATTTCAATTAGAATAAGTGCAAATGGTTATGGTCTTAAATAGAGGCTGGTGTAGTCACAGAATGGGATGCCCCAAAAACCAGCAGTGCACCTGGCAGGCATCAATAAGTCTATGCACAGCAAAAGTGTCTTTATCAGGTTTAATTTCAATTAGAATAAGTGCAAATGGTTATGGTCTTAAATAGAGGCTGGTGTAGTCACAGAATGGGATGCCCCAAAAACCAGCAGTGCACCTGGGACTAGTAGTGCTATGCACAGCAAAAGTGTCTTTATCAGGCCTAATTTCAATTAGAATAAGTGCAAATGGTTATGGTCTTAAATAGAGGCTGGTGTAGTCACAGAATGGGATGCCTCACAGCAGAGTACACCTGGGACCAGTAGTGCTATGCACAGCAAAAGTGTCTTTATCAGGCTTAATTTCAATTAGAATAAGGGCAAATGGTTATGGTCTTAAATAGAGGCTGGTGTAGTCACAGAATGGGATGCCACAAAAACCAGCAGTGCACCAGGGACCAGTAGTGCTATGCAGAGCAAAAGTGTCTTTATCAGGCCTAATTTCAATTAGAATAAGTGCAAATGGTTATGGTCTTAAATAGAGGCTGGTGTAGTCACAGAATGGGATGCCCCAAAAACCAGCAGTGCACCTGGCAGGGAGCAGTAAGTCTATGCACAGCAAAAGTGTCTTTATCAGGCCTAATTTCAATTAGAATAAGTGCAAATGGTTATGTTCTTAAATAGAGGCTGGTGTAGTTACAGAATGGGATGCCCCAAAAACCAGAAGTGCACCTGGCAGGGAGCAGTAAGTCTATGCACAGCAAAAGTGTCTTTATCAGGCCTAATTTCAATTAGAATAAGTGCAAATGGTTATGGTCTTAAATAGAGGCTGGTGTAGTCACAGAATGGGATGCCTCACAGCAGAGTGCACCTGGGACCAGTAGTGCTATGCACAGCAAAAGTGTCTTTATCAGGCCTAATTTCAATTAGAATAAGTGCAAATGGTTATGGTCTTAAATAGAGGCTGGTGTAGTCACAGAATGGGATGCCACAAAAACCAGCAGTGCACCAGGGACCAGTAGTGCTATGCAGAGCAAAAGTGTCTTTATCAGGCCTAATTTCAATTAGAATAAGTGCAAATGGTTATGGTCTTAAATAGAGGCTGGTGTAGTCACAGAATGGGATGCCCCAAAAACCAGCAGTGCACCTGGCAGGGAGCAGTAAGTCTATGCACAGCAAAAGTGTCTTTATCAGGCCTAATTTCAATTAGAATAAGTGCAAATGGTTATGGTCTTAAATAGAGGCTGGTGTAGTCACAGAATGGGATGCCCCAAAAACCAGCAGTGCACCTGGCAGGCAGCAGTAAGTCTATGCACAGCAAAAGTGTCTTTATCAGGCCTAATTTCAATTAGAATAAGTGCAAATGGTTATGGTCTTAAATAGAGGCTGGTGTAGTCACAGAATGGGATGCCTCACAGCAGAGTGCACCTGGGACCAGTAGTGCTATGCACAGCAAAAGTGTCTTTATCAGGCCTAATTTCAATTAGAATAAGTGCAAATGGTTATGGTCTTAAATAGAGGCTGGTGTAGTCACAGAATGGGATGCCACAAAAACCAGCAGTGCACCTGGGACCAGTAGTGCTATGCACAGCAAAAGTGTCTTTATCAGGCCTAATTTCAATTAGAATAAGTGCAAATGGTTATGGTCTTAAATAGAGGCTGGTGTAGTCATAGAATGGGATGCCCCAAAAACCAGCAGTGCACCTGGCAGGGAGCAGTAAGTCTATGCACAGCAAAAGTGTCTTTATCAGGCCTAATTTCAATTAGAATAAGTGCAAATGGTTATGGTCTTAAATAGAGGCTGGTGTAGTCACAGAATGGGATGCCACAAAAACCAGCAGTGCACCTGGGACCAGTAGTGCTATGCACAGCAAAAGTGTCTTTATCAGGCCTAATTTCAATTAGAATAAGTGCAAATGGTTATGGTCTTAAATAGAGGCTGGTGTAGTCACAGAATGGGATGCCACAAAAACCAGCAGTGCACCTGGCAAGGAGCAGTAAGTCTATGCACAGCAAAAGTGTCTTTATCAGGCCTAATTTCAATTAGAATAAGTGCAAATGGTTATGGTCTTAAATAGAGGCTGGTGTAGTCACAGAATGGGATGCCTTACAGCAGAGTGCACCTGGGACCAGTAGTGCTATTCACAGCAAAAGTGTCTTTATCAGGCCTAATTTCAATTAGAATTAGTGCAAATGGTTATGGTCTTAAATAGAGGCTGGTGTAGTCACAGAATGGGATGCCCCAAAAACCAGCAGTGCACCTGGCAGGGAGCAGTAAGTCTATGCACAGCAAAAGTGTCTTTATCAGGCCTAATTTCAATTAGAATAAGTGCAAATTGTTATGGTCTTAAATAGAGGCTGGTGTAGTCACAGAATGGGATGCCCCAAAAACCAGCAGTGCACCTGGGACCAGTAGTGCTATGCACAGCAAAAGTGTCTTTATCAGGCCTAATTTCAATTAGAATAAGTGCAAATGGTTATGATCTTAAATAGAGGCTGGTGTAGTCACAGAATGGGATGCCACAAAAACCAGAGAGCATGCACAGCAAAAGTGTCTTTATCAGGCCTAATTTCAATTAGAATAAGTGCAAATGGTCATGGTCTTAAATAGAGGCTGGTGTAGTCACAGAATGGGATGCCCCAAAAACCAGCAGTGCACCTGGCAGGGAGCAGTAAGTCTATGCACAGCAAAAGTGTCTTTATCAGGCCTAATTACAATTAGAATAAGTGCAAATGGTTATGGTCTTAAATAGAGGCTGGTGTAGTCACAGAATGGGATGCCACAAAAACCAGCAGTGGACCTGGGACCAGTAGTGCTATGCACAGCAAAAGTGTCTTTATCAGGCCTAATTTCAATTAGAATAAGTGCAAATGGTTATGGTCTTAAATAGAGGCTGGTGTAGTCACAGAATGGGATGCCCCAAAAACCAGCAGTGCACCTGGCAGGCAGCAGTAAGTCTATGCACAGCAAAAGTGTCTTTATCAGGCCTAATTTCAATTAGAATAAGTGCAAATGGTTATGGTCTTAAATAGAGGCTGGTGTAGTCACAGAATGGGATGCCTCACAGCAGAGTGCACCTGGGACCAGTAGTGCTATGCACAGCAAAAGTGTCTTTATCAGGCCTAATTTCAATTAGAATAAGTGCAAATGGTTATGGTCTTAAATAGAGGCTGGTGTAGTCACAGAATGGGATGCCCCAACTGGAGTGCACCTGGGACCAGTAGTGCTATGCACAGCAAAAGTGTCTTTATCAGGCCTAATTTCAATTAGAATAAGTGCAAATGGTTATGGTCTTAAATAGAGGCTGGTGTAGTCACAGAATGGGATGCCTCACAGCAGACTTAAGATCAGTTCAGTATATATGCACAGTTAGTGTATAAGCAGCCTGAAAACGCTAACAAAGCCAGTCAGCCAGCCAGTAACAAACACTCAGGCTGGATGAAAAAAAAAAAATCTCCCTGTGACTGCCTCCGATTTTTCCTAACTTTCCCTGTTTTTCGCTGACTTTCTGTCTGTCTCCTGCCTGTCTCCTGCCTGTCTCCAGCCTGTCCCTGTCTGTCTAACTGTCTCTCTCCCTGCCTACAGCAGCGTTCTGTCTCTCACGAATGCAATACAGAAATAAGGAAAAGCAAGACGGCCGCCGGCCTTAAATAGCGCTGTGACGTCACCGGGCTTGCTGGCTGTTGACAGGCTGCATGTGACTGTCCCAGCATACACTGCCCCAGCTTACATGTCTGGACATGTCACGTAGACCATCCTAGAATGCCTGTCATTGAAATGAATGGATTTTAGAAAAAAACTTTCCAAAAAAATTTTCCATGAAATTCGGATTGAATCCGGGTTCGTCCGGATCGATTCGCTCATCCCTAGTGACACTGTCTGAGAGGAGAAATCCCTCAGACATCAAGATTAAAAATTCCAAGAATTTTTGAGGGCTAATTATTCAGAGGCAATGATACCTAGTTGTTTCTGATTTAATTACAAGGTGGAAACACACCCTCAAACAAAACTTCACTTTGGCAATACTATTGCCTTTGTTTATTCATAATTTTATGTATATATACTAACTAACCTACTTTTTCTCCACAGGATTGTGGATGCTGTATGAAAAACTGCCACATCGCTGAGTAGCTGATTTTCCCTACCAACAGTCCGCAATAATTCACTGCTGCTGCTGCTGCCGCCGCCACCGCCGCAGACTCCAGGGACCCTCTTCCACTACTTCGGCTTGCAACACCTCCTCCCACGACACTCTCCTTATTACTAATTGCCCGGCTAGTGGAAGAAGAGGCGAGTGTCTCCTCCACTTCTTGGCTGGGCAGTAGCTGCTGAATTTTATGATTATCAGATCTTCATCAATGGATAGTGGAGCTGAACCCAAAGCATAAAAACAGACAGTTGACTGGGGGTGTCAGATGCCACTTGTGATGCAGTGGACTGCTTTTGCAGCACTTCGAGACAAAGTTGCTTCATTGGCTGACACAATGACTGGTAAAGCTGTGGAACATATGGTTGAAAAGCAAGAATAACCATTTGTTTTTATATGAAAAAGACCCTGGTTTATACATACTTTTTTTTTTCCAGAGACTGCCCTGCGTGGAAATGAATGGTGCATGAATCAGCCAAGCTTTCCTCCCAACAATGCCTGATGTATTCCAGTAGATTGATGACGGGGCCAGACCAACACTAAAGAAAGATGGATCGTGCAAAACAGATTTAAGGCGCTGCTCTCCAGTTACAGACATTCCTCCGCATCGGACCACAAGTAAGTATTGATAAAAAATCCTTTACGTTACTCTTACTTTTTATTAATATTCTTCGGATAAGATGGATCAGACATCCAGATTAAAAATTCCAAGAATTTTTGAGGGCTAATTAGTCAGAGGCAATGATACCTTGTTGTTTCTGATTTAATTAAACGGTGGAAACACACCATCAAACAAAACTTCACTTTGGCAATACTTTTGCATTTGTTTATTCATAATTTTATGTAGATATTACTAACTAAGCTACTTTTTCTCCACATGACTCTCCACAGGGTGTGATTCATCCAATCTTTGGGCTCCAGCAGCCAACTGCAGTGTCTCTTTCAAGCTATGTTTGGGCTCCTGCAGCTGCTGCTGCTGCCAACTCCAGGGTGTGATTCATCCAATTTTTGGGCTCCTGAAGCCAACCCCAGTGTCTCTTTAAAGTAATGTTTGGGCTCCTGCTGCTGCTGCCAACTCCAGGGTGTGATTCATCCAATTTTTTGGGCTCCTGCTGCCAACTCCAGTGTCTCTTTAAAGTTATGTTTGGGCTCCTGCTGCTGCTGCTGCTGCCAACTCCAGGGTGTGATTCATCCAATTTTTTGGGCTCCTGCTGCCAACTCCAGTGTCTCTTTAAAGTTATGTTTGGGCTCCTGCTGCTGCTGCTGCCAACTCCAGGGTGTGATTCATCCAATTTTTGGGCTCCTGCTGCCAACTCCAGTGTCTCTTTAAAGTTATGTTTGGGCTCCTGCAGCTGCCAACTCCAGGGTGTGATTCATCCAATTTTTGGGCTCCTGAAGCCAACCCCAGTGTCTCTTTAAAGTAATGTTTGGGCTCCTGTTGCTGCTGCCGCCAACTCCAGGGTGTGATTCATCCAATTTTTTGGGCTCCTGAAGCCAACCCCAGTGTCTCTTTAAAGTAATGTTTGGGCTCCTGCTGCTGCTGCCAACTCCAGGGTGTGATTCATCCAATTTTTGGGCTCCTGCTGCCAACCCCAGTGTCTCTTTAAAGCTATGTTTGGGCTTCTGCTGCTGCTGCTGCCAACTCCAGGGTGTGATTCATCCAATTTTTGGGCACCTGGAGCCAACTCCAGTGTCTCTTTAAAGTAATGTTTGGGCTCCTGCTACTGCTGCTGCCAACTCCAGGGTGTGATTCATCCAATTTTTGGGCTCCTGAAGCCAACCCCAGTGTCTCTTTAAAGTAGTGTTTGGGCTCCTGCTGCTGCTGCTGCCAACTCCAGGGTGTGATTCATCCAATTTTTGGGCTCCTGAAGCCAACCCCAGTGTCTCTTTAAAGTAATGTTTGGGCTCCTGCTGCTGCAAACTCCAGGCTGTGATTCATCCAATTTTTGGGCTCCTGAAGCCAACCCCAGTGTCTCTTTAAAGTAATGTTTGGGCTCCTGCTGCTGCTGCTGCTAACTCCAGGGTGTGATTCATCCAATTTTGGGCTCCTGCTGCCAAATCCAGTGTCTCTTTAAAGTAAAATTTGGGCTCCTGCTGCTGCTGCTTGCAACTCCAGGGTGTGATTCATCCAATCTTTGGGCCCCTGCAGCCAACTCCAGTGTCTCTTTCAAGCTATGTTTGGGCTCCTGCTGCTGTTGCTGCTGCTGCTGCTGCTTGAAACTCCAGGGTGTGTCAGTCAATTTTTGGGCTCCTGCTGCTGCCAACTCCAGTGTCTCTTTCAGCCAATGTTTGGGCTCCTGCTGCTGCTTGCAACTCCAGGGTGTGATTCATCCAATTCTCCAGTGTCTCTTTAAAGCAATGCTTGGGCACCTGCCCCTCATAGTGATGCTACTTCAACTCTCTGCAATTGTGCCGCTCTTCGATTCTATTAGCGATGCCTCTGATCTGCATGTGATATTTATTTAAAGTATTATTTAACTAACCCAGCACGCATCCTATGCGTGTTACAGCAAGGCAGAATGGTTTACAACCCTACTGAGGCTCTAGGAGGCTCAGAAATAGCCGTTTTTAATAGCGATTCGTCGCGACTAAATTCGGGTCGAAACGATTTTTGACGGAAAATTCGGTGAATCAGTCGAATCGAATTTTTCAAAAGTTCGCTCATCTCTAAATGTGATGTATGTTGGGTGCTCTAACAACAGTACAGCGCTGCAGCGAGCGAGAGGTAGCACTAGCTCAGTGCTCCCAGCACTCTGCGCTCAACACCATATTCCAGAAAAAGCTACACACAGCGTCAGCACTCTAAAGCTGGGCGCTGTAGCATAAAGTGCCAGACACTGTGTGATCAAAGTCTGATTTTGAACACATACACACCTGTAACAAAGCATAAACACATGGAATGACATTGTTTTAACACCGTGACATTAACACTTTAGTGCCAGACCTGTAAATACAATTCTGCATAAAAATATAAAATAAAAAAAATAAAACAAATCTTAAAAGTGTTTGTTTGCAGCCAGCAGAGGTCACACAAGAATTTGAGCCGAAAAAAACATGGCAAACACGCTTTTTATACACAACTAATGAAACCCCATAGAAATGTGGCGTTATAGCGTTATACGCTGAGCCGCCTGTATTAATACATGTGACGCTACATGGCGCTGTTAGAGGCGCTCACCAGATTTGCTTTCTTAAATGTGATTTTGCGTATAATGCCCAGCGTTCACCAGATGCTTCCTGCTGCTACGAAGCACTACCTGGCACTATCCCTTCTTAAATAACCCCATTAGTGATTTAAAAAAATTGCGTTTTGCCATTTGGTAATGTTGTAGCTTTGGACGCTTGTATATATTTATGCTGTTTACATGATTGGCAAGTGTAAGTGCCCTATTGCTTACAAAACTATATTTGTATGCGATCATAAGGGCTTTATATTAAATCTCAGCTTACTGGTGATTATCTTGGGTATAGTTTTCTTGGCGAGTAAATGCCAATGTTTGTTTAATGGGGCTTTAAGTAATTTGTGTTGTCTATTATACTTGGTGATAAATAAGGGTTTAGAATTAGATTTCCCAGCCTTCATGTTCTCCCTCCTACCCAGCAAACACCCCTATTACTGTGTAGGGCACATTGGTATGCCATTTTAAAATCAAGATTTTTGTATTCTCCCGCCTTTAGTCTAAAATTAATATATTCTAAGCATACAGCACGTCCTGCTCCAGAAGTAGTAATAACATGTGGGTAGTCCTCCGCACTGCAGTATATGAAGGGCCGGGAGGAGCTTGTTTTCTACATGTCTGCACTGCAGACATGTAGAAAACAAGCTCCTTCCGGCCCTTCACATACTGGAGGACCTCCCACAAATCCCCAGAATTCTCTGCAGTGCTGGAACTGCGAAGACATGAAGATTCATGCTCTCGCAGGCGAGCGGGGCTTGACAGGCCGAGGCCCTGCGGGACTATTCCCACCCGTCCTTCTTGTTAAGAATATGCCTCCCAGCCTGGGCTGCGTTGGTCGGGTGAAGGTAGGCAGCATCTAGTGTGCTTACGGAGCTAGTCTCCACCACAATCCCCCTCCATAGGGTAGGTGGTTAAAGGCGAATGGTGAGCCTTCAGTGGATGCCCCTCCCGCAATAGTGCCCCCATGCCCCATCTAACGGTGAACCCTCTATTGGCTCACCTTCCTTCCCAGATTCCCCCGTTGGGGGGGGGGGAAAGAGGGGGGGGCTGTGTGTTGATGGCCTACTCCTTGCCCTAGTACACCTTAGTCCCTTACAACTTTTGGGTATCAGAGAGCGCTTTACTTGTTTAATGTTAAACTGACCGCAGCGTTTTACTGTGCCTTACGCGCACTCAGCAGCACGCTTGGGGAAGCTACGGCGTTTTTCAAACTCCCTTCCTCACTTTGTCCTCTCTCTGAAGTGATGCTGACGTAGCGCATTCTCTCCTGATTGGCTGCGCGCCATCGACTTCGCGCGCTCCGGGGGGGAGGCGTGGTTCTGCCTGGCACGTTCCGCGTCATCGGCCGCTATTGCCCGCCCTTCGAAGTTCGCTGGGCGCCATTTCCTTCTCGCATGCGCGTGGTGAAGACGGTCCACCCCTCGCTGACTGTAAGTGCCCTCCTGTGCGACCCTTTTTCTAGCAGTTTCCTCGCGCTCGGCTCTGACACCCCTCTTCCCCTTGTGTCTTTCAGACAGCTGTCTCCGGTGGCTTCCCCTAGTCCGACGTAGCACCCGGTCCAGACCAGCTTTCAGCTTTTACTCCCACTTCCCAGCGGGTTATAGGGGCATCCAGGGTTGCTTAAAGCGTCAATCCCTACTGGCACATTGAATTTAATAATCACCATATGGAGGCATCCCAGGACATCGCGAACGGGGTCCCTCTGGGACAAGCCCGTCTGTGTGCAGCTTGTGGGGTTTCACCTAGCAGCAGTGACAAGTCACGGGTCTGCGTACCTTGTGCTCAACAGGCGCTTGCCGGTCTCCCCACCTCTTCCGAGGCTCGGCCCGCACCTCGCCTTATTTCCCCTACTCCCCCAAGCTTGAGCATAACCCCCAATTCTAGTGGGGATTCTCATGCTGATTTGGCCTCTAGATTGGCCAGTGTGGAAAGCTTTATCGCTGGCTCCATGGCGCGCAAGGCCACCGCCAAGAAGCGTCACTTGAACCCTGAAGCTACTATTCTCCCTGTAGAATCTGATGAGGTGCTGCTTTCCTATGCTCAGTCCCTATCAGAGGAAGGGGAACTCCTATCTGACTCAGGATCCTACGAGGACGAGCCCAGGAGTCAGGAGGAGTCTGGATCTGATCCTGGCTCCCAGGACGACATTGACAGACTGTTATCCCAGATCTTTGATGTCTTATCCCTCTCTCCCCCTCCCGCGGCACCCCGGCAGCCGGGCGATCTGTTTCATACCGCTAGGGTGCGGTTGGAGTTTCCCGAACAAACTCACTTTACTTTTCCAATAATTTTTATTAAGCATGTACAAAACAACACATACATATATGATAACACTGTGCAATATAATATAGACAGTAAATTCTTCTGTTTCAGCATAAACATTGCTCTTATCAACTTTTCTACAAGAAATTATCACTTAATTTCACCACTATATATTGTGGATAAGAAAGTAGTAATAGATACAAAAAATATATAATGTAAAAATAAAAACAAGAAAAAAAAAAAAAAAAAAAGGAAAGGGAAAAAGGGAAAAAAAAAAAAAAGGGGGGGGGGAAGATGGGGAAAGGGAAGGGTGGGAGACTAATAAAAAGGAAGGGTAGGGGTGAAAAAAAATGGGGATTCACATTTCTGGTAGATACAAAAAAAGAGAAATAATCCTCTTAACTTGAAGGTCAATAGAACTATATCGTCAAAAGACTATTTTCGAAGTCTGAGGGCCAAAAATTTCGCACCCAGGGATTCCACACTTCTTGAAAAAGCTCCATAGAACAGTTATGGATTGCCGATAATTTTTCCATGGCCATGATGTTGTTGACCCTGTTTTTGAATGCTCTGTAGCTTAGAGCAGGCTCTTTCCAGGCCTTGGCTGTCACCAATTTCGCTCCAGTCAAAATATGATAAACCAGTTGTTGCTTTTTCTTTGTAATATGGGGGATTGGAGCATTAAGTAGAGCTACCCATGGATCTCGAGCTATGTGTCTTCCGCACACTTTACTCACTGCTCTAAAAACTTTTACCCAAAACCCCCTGGCTACAGGGCAATCCCACCACATGTGTCTATAGGACCCCGGAGAGAGGCAACCCCGGGAGCAGTCACCCTGTGAGTCTGTGGCAAAATGCTTCACAAACTCACTTTATTAACCTAGTGCTGAGGGAATGGGAACATCCCAGTAAACTCCAGGGGATTCCCAAGGCTGTGGATAAGAAGTATCCATTTCCTGCCGATCTGGTTAAGTGCTGGACATCGCTGCCCGAAGTCGATGCCCCGATCCTGAGTCTGTCCAATACCTCTATTATGCACTCCCCTGACACTACTACGCTGCGGGACCTAGAGGATCGGCGAGTTGATCAATTGGCTTGTCACGCCTTTGCCTTTGGGGGAGCGTCGCTCCACCTGGTTTGCGCCTTAGCCATCACGGTGGTGGCGCTCAGAACTGTGGTTAAGTCTGATCTGGAAGGGGCGGACGACTTGCCCTCTGATACCGCCAATGCTCTGGCCACCTGTGAGACCTTTGTGAATTATATCCTATCTGCATCGGACGATGCTATTAAACTGAGTGCTAAATCCTCTGCTCTGGTGGTAGCCATACGCCGCGCGGTCTGGCTACACCAGTGGGCTGCTGACAATGTCGCCAAGAAGGCCCTTACGGGGCTTCCGTTCAAAGAACTGCACCTGTTTGGAGAAAGATTAGACATCTTTGCCAAAGGGGGCAAGCTGCCCCAGCGCAAGCATCAGATTCGGCCCTTTCGTGGTCCAAGCTCCCATCCTACCCCCTACCGGGGGACCAAGCAAGGTAGGGGGGTGTCCTTCTCTGGGCCGCGCTCAGAACCCTGGAACAAGAACAGAGGACGCCGCCCAGGCTCCTCCTGGGCTCCCAAGCCCAAAGCTCCCCCCAAGACCCCCCAGGCATGAAGGGGCGCCCTCGCCCGTCAGGGTGGGGGGACGTCTACAGCACTTCGAGCATGTCTGGAGACGCCTCGTCCCAGACCGGTGGATTCAGGAGGTAGTCTCCTCCGGTTACAAGATAGAATTCGCTGTGCTGCCCTCTACAAGGTTCGTCGGGCCTCGGATCCCGCAGGATCCTGCCTCAGCTCGGGTCTTGATGCTGGCTGTGCAGGACCTTCTGGAGCTCGGGGTAATCTGCGAGGTCCCCTTAAGAGACAGGGGCATGGGGTTTTATTCCAACCTGTTCACGGTCCCCAAAAAGGATGGGTCAGTCAGACCCATTCTGGATTTGAAAATCCTAAACAAGTTTGTCAGAAGCAGGCATTTTCGTATGGAGACTCTGCGCTCGGCCATTGCCTCGCTGCGTCCAGGGGACTTCATGACATCTGTGGACATCAAGGACACTTACCTGCATGTGCCGGTGTTTTCAGGGCACCAAAAGTTCCTCAGATTTGCGCTGTTGAATCAGCACTATCAGTTCGTGGCCCTCCCATTCGGCCTCACTTCGGCCCCCAGGGTCTTCACCAAGGTGCTGGCAGGGGTGATGTCTCTCTTAAGACTAAAAGGCATACGTGTGTTGCCCTACCTGGACGATATTCTCATCACCTCTCAGTCTCTGCAGCAGGCAGAGCTGGACACTCGGTCGGTGGTGTCCACCCTGGAGTCCTTCGGCTGGGTGATCAATTACACAAAGTCCTCTCTATCCCCCTCCTCAGTGACACCATTTCTGGGGATGATTCTGGACTCGGTTCAATCAAGGATATTCCTTCCTCCGCTGAAGGTGGAAGCTCTGATAACCCAGGCGAGATCCCTGCTCGCGGACCCTCATCCCTCCATCCGGCAGGGAATGCAGTTGGTGGACTCGATGGTGGCAAGCTTCGAGGCGGTGCCCTATGCCCAGTTTCATCTGAGAACTCTGCAGCTTCACCTTCTGTCAGTATGGAACAAGGACCCAGCGTCTCTGGACGACAGCTGGGTGATTCCCCCCTCGGTCAGTCAATCCCTTGCGTGGTGGTTGGACCACAGGAATTTGACAAGGGGCAGATCCTTCCTGGCTCCCTCCTGGGAGACGGTCACGACAGATGCCAGTCTTTCGGGCTGGGGGGGTTTCTGCGCTTCCAGGGGAGATGGGGCCCTCGGGAGGCCCATCTTCCTATCAATGTCCTGGAACTCAGGGCGGTCAGGTTGGTACTGGAAGACTGACCCAGCACCTGAAGAGTCTGGCGGTTCAGGTACGCTCAGACAACAGGACGGCCGTAGCCTACATCAATCATCAGGGAGGAACCCGGAGCAAGGGTGCTCTCCAGGAGGTGTCTCTGATTCTAACTTGAGCAGAGACCAATGTACAATGCATATCGGCTGTCTACATTCCGGGGACGGAGAATCTGCTAGCAGATGCTCTGAGCAGGGGGTCGTCCCGTCAGGGGGAATGGTCCCTCTGCGACAGGGTATTTCAGTCACTTTGTCACCGTTAGGGTGTGCCGGACGTGGATCTCTTTGCGTCATGTCACAATCACAAGCTCCCGAGCTTTGTATCCCTGTCTCAGGATCCTCTGGCTCTGGCCACGGATGCCCTGTCAATGTCTTGGAAGGAGTTTCGGCTCCTGTATGTGTTTCCACCAATTCCCCTTCTGGGCAGAGTGCTGCACAAGATCGCTCTGGAAGGGGTACCCGCGATTCTGGTGGCCCCAAGGTGGCCAAGAAGAGTGTGGTTCGCAGACGTGGTTCAAATGGCAGTAGATTAGTGCGATCTGCCAAGGTTACCAGACCTTCTGACCCAAGGGTCTCTACGCCATCCCAATTTACTAACGCTGGCTTTGACGGCCTGGCTATTGAAACCGCCATCTTGAGGGAAAAAGGTTTGTCTGAGTCTGTTGTGGCTACCATGGTCCAAGCCAGGAAGAAGACTTCTGCTGCCATCTACTATAGAGTGTGGCGGGCTTACATTGACTGGTGTGAATCCAGGTCTCTTCCCTGCCGGGAATTCTTAGTATCCAGGGTGCTGGAGTTCTTACAACATGGCCTAGACTTAGGTCTCAAGCTCAGTACCTTGAAGGGCCAGGTTTCGGCCCTGTCCATCTTCTTTCAGAAGACTTTTGCCCATCACTCTCTTATCAAGACCTTCTTTCAGGGAGTCACTCATGTGCGCCCCCCTCTGAAACCTATGGTTCCTGTTTGGGACCTGAACTTGGTGTTGTCGGCCCTGCAGGGGGCTCCATTTGAGCCTATCCACGAGGCCGCACTAGCTGTGCTCACGATCAAGGTTGTCTTCCTGGTAGCCATTACTTCGGTCAGACGCGTGTCTGAGTTGGCTGCCTAGTCTATTCAGCCTCCCTACTTTGAGAGACACCGGGACAAGGTGGTGTTTCGCTTCAAGCCAGACTTCCTGCCTAAGGTTGTGTCTGCATTTCATTTGAATCAAGACATCGTGCTTCCTTCCTTGTGCCCCAATCCTAGTAACCCTTTGCATTCCTTGGATGTGGTCAGGTGTGTTAAGTCTTACTTGGTTACCACGCAGGCCTTTAGGAAGACGGATGCTCTCTTCATTGTGCCTCATGGGCCTAGGAAGGGTTTGGCTCCCGCCAAGTCTACCATCAGTAAATTGATTCGTCAGGCTGTTGTTCAAGCCTATACTGCCAAGGGGAAGACTCCCCCCTTTCGTCTTACTGCTCACTCTATTAGAGCTGTTGGGGCTTCTTGGGCTTTTCAGTACCAGGCCTCTGTTGAACAAGTTTGCAAGGCCGCTACTTGGTCTTCTGTACATACCTTTACTAAGTTTTACAAGGTTGATGTTCGGGCCTCAGCTGACGCTGTGTTTGGCCGCAAGGTTCTGCAGGCAGCAGTGGTTTAGACTGCCTGCTGCTGCCTTCTGTTGGGGATCCCACCCTGCTTTATGGACACTGCTATTGGATGTCCCACATGTTATTACTACTTCTGGAGCAGGACGTGCTGTATGCTTAGAATAATACAACTCTGTGAAGTACTCACCTGTAGAGTTGGTATTATACGCATACAGCACGTCCTGCTCCACCCCACCCTGTTTCATCTTGTTCTGGATCCCCTGTTGGTGATTGTTATCTTTGATATTTTTGCCAGTTTTGGGTGGTTGCTTTTTCCTGGTCTCTATTTCTCACTGCTTTTCAATGCTGGGGATTTGTGGGAGGTCCTCCAGTATATGAAGGACCGGGAGGAGCTTGTTTTCTACATGTCTGCAGTGCATGGCGCCGGAGGCGGAGGACTACCCACATGTTATTACTACTTCTGGAGCAGGACGTGCTGTATGCGTATAATACCAACTCTACAGGTGAGTACTTCACAGAGTTGTATTTTTGTGCTTCCTTTTAAAATTTCTGTCAAATCACTACAATTCCTTCTTGCACATAGGTATTCACCTACTGGTATGCTTCTTATTAATGGTTCTGGGCAAACTACATCAACAAGTCCTCTCTCCAAAGGTATCTTTGCCTTACCCAGGTTCAGGTTTGCGAACGATAGGGCACAAGTTGTCCCCATCGCTGCTCATTGAATAGGAAGGAGTTATGCGCAAGTATAAAGCAAAGCAAGGATAGAAGGAAAACACTGTGGTCATGCTCCTCTAGCAAAATAAGGTGATGTGCTGTATTAATAAATGATGGATCTCTTTAACATAAGTAGGTAATGTGATAACATGTTCCTGTAGATGATCTATGTAGCTGCTTGCTGTTTCTGTTAGAGATCTCATCCATGATACAATGGGTCAACCAGGGGGGGTTATTATACTTTTGTGAATTTTAGGTAATACATAAAATGTGGTGACTTTGGTGTTTGTCGTTTGTAGATAATCCCAAGTTTTCTTATTTATAATCTGCAGAACGCTGCAGCACCCAGCCATTCATATAGGCAAATTTTAAATAAGCCAATTGGCCTTCTTAAATATGCCAGCTAGGCTTGGATACAGTGGCGAAAAAAAACGTTTTTTTTTTTTTTCAATCATCATTTCAATCATTTTCGAGCATCGTCTGAGATACTCGGGTTGGGGGGTATTTTTTTTCAAAGCATTGTAAGTAAAGGGATTAAGTTGCTGTGTTGTACCTGTGTTACTTTTGAGTTGCCATTTAATTCTATTGGCTGGGCTAGTGCTGCATTTCATGCTTTATTTCAGATGGCATGAGATAAAATAAGGTATGATTCAAAGAAGAGAGAGAACAATACAGGATTGTTTGAATGCTTAAAGAGTTTGACAAGTCAAAAGTAAAAAAATAGATATCAGTAGCTTACCTTTCATTAAAGTGGACCAAAACCCAAGGCTATCGGCCCGGTAATCTATAAGGTTCCCGGGCCGATCAATCGATCTCCCCCCTGGGGTATCCACAATTGGGATGCCCAGCTGTGTGAAACCCCCCAGGTCACCCCATACACTTACATTGTTTTCCGGTCCTATGGCGCATGAGCAAGCCGAGGCCATATTTCTGCTATTCCTCTACCAGGCATTTGTGAATGGCCAGTGTGGTCACGTTCCCTGTTAGAAGGTAGTGGGGGATGTGTGCTCAGAGTAACTGGCCTTAGACGAAGCCTTAGACGACGTGACGTCAGCAGCTCCGAGCGTGCTAAATGGACAAGCGGTCGGTCATGAGCTGTTGGACTGGGAGAGTAAGCTTCGGCGATCTGGGGGGTTTCACACACCTGATCGGGTTGCCTCTGGGACATGGACCGAAACCCAGGATAGTCAAAATCCTGGGTTTTGGTCCACTTTATGTGGCTCCAGTGTCCTGATTTCTCCTCTGTCTGTCTCTTAGTAAGGAAATCACTTCCTCATTCAGCTTTCAGTCCCCACCCCACTGATCTGGTCCATCAATCAGCCTTCATGGGACCAAGAACGGAAACACCACCCACTGCAGCTATGAAACCCTGCCCTCCTCTCTCTCATGCTCCCCCCCCCACGCATACCCCGCTGCCTGTCCCAGTTTTTTCATCTTCACCAGCAACAATCAGGATGCCATCCCATGCTCATACCAACATCCATTTTGTGTAAAATTGCTTTTGGTACACTTGTTGGTCATGCATATCAAAATCACATACTGTAGAACATGCACTGTGGCCCAACATGAGTGCAGGGAGGTACAGAGTAGCCACAAGGATACATTGAAAAATTGGCTTAGGGTTCCATTTTTGTGCAATTGACACATCCATAAAGTGGGAAACAAAGCATTTTATTCACTAATGCTCAACTATTACCAACCCCTACTTTCCCCGGAAAAGAAGATCTGCCAAAGAGGGAGAGCAAGGTGCGTCAAATGTAGTTTTAACAGGGATAGAAGATAGAAGAAGAGAGCCACCTCCTGGCACCACCTCTCCAGGGTTCAAACCCTTCTGGTTTTCCTGTCATGCTTCATGGTGTGCCATGGCAGCACATTAAAAATTAATAAATAAATACATGAAATGTGAATGATAAAAAGAATCCCATGGAATAAAGGTTCTCTCTTATTTTTCCCAATATTGAAAAGTATCTGGGCATTTTTGCTCTGCTGCTATTATGTCTTTAATCTGATGCAAATCTTCATGTTTCTGCAGGGAACTGCTGTAAAACAACTTGGACAAAAAGAAAATCCCAAGGTAGGTTTTCCGGATGGAATCCTTTGTTACAATCCAACTCGACGTGCATTTTGTCACAGACCAGAGGATGTCATCATGAGTTGCACTCTCAAGAGAACACTCTTGGTGACCTCACTGGATCTGTGATGAAACATGCATTGAGTTGGAATGGATTTCAGCAAAGAGTTTGAGCACCTTTGACCGCAATTAGCACTACAAAGGTCTAACACAATTACCCACAGGGAGATGGTATGCCATCTTGACTGAAAAAGCCCAGGGTCAGATACCGTTAGGCTGGAGACCAGAGCACACCTTAGATCTATTTACGTTACTATATGTCAATGGTTTCCTTTTACTCTCCTTGCTTGTGGAAACAGAGAGATGGGCAGGAGTGGCATATCCAGCAGCGTGAAGGCTTGCTCTTGTTTGTAAGTTGTGCGGCCCCTTCCCGGTCGGCCGGGGAGACTACATCTTGAATCCTCCATGATCTGGTAGGGCATTGTTTGGCACTTTCTTTTTCATTAAAAGGAAAAGCCTTTTTTTGGGGGGGGGGGGGGGGGCAAAAACACTTGGGCTACTCACTGAAGTAAACAACATATTTACCAGATTTTTGGGGGGCTCTGTTGTTCAGCATCATGTCAGGAGCTTCATAGAACACATCCTGAGGCACCAACATAGCAGTCACACCCTGTGTCCTGGCTGCAAATATACAACTGCCAATTGCCCTGGCAATGCTGGGAAAAGTTGTTTTTATCCATGAGCAGGTGGTAGGTAATGATAAGTAATGATGGACTTCGGATCATTTTTGTTGATTCATTTTGATTAGCCCCATTCCAAATACCGGCAAGATCTGGATCAATAATCCAGGAGGCCACTAGCCAATGGCATGTGGCAAGCTGGCCATCACTACCCTTCTCCGGTATTCCCCCTACATATTCCTCCCCTCCAGTGAGGTCAAATGGTTGGATTCCACAGTGGCTCTTCCTCTATTGTATAAATGTCTCCCTGTCTCAGCTACCACTCATTATCTTGGCAGGAACCCAAGGAAGAAGGAGGGGGAACCTGTGTCTCCACTACAGATCAGGAACCCTTGGTTCCAGCAGATCTAAAGAAAGGAAGCTGCCTGGAAGGGAACAGATGATAGTGAGTTTTTTTTTTATCTTAAAACCTTAAAACCAAATACAACAAAGTGGTGCACCGTCCACAATACAATAATGCTGTGCTACACTGCCAATATTAATGTACAGCAGAGAAACATGGGCTCATGGGACCTAGCCCAGAAACCCAAATAACAGGAGCACCAATCCAATCAAAATTATAATTTCATTTATTTCAAAGTCACATAGATCAAGAACAACAACAACACACAACACACAATACCAAACACATTAAAATACTGTATATCCCCAAAATTCATCCAGTGCTGCATACACAGCAACAAATACCTGGGTAGCTCCTATAGTATAAATACGTGTAAAAATCCCCAAAAATATTTACTAATTTTGTGCCGGCACAAGAAAAACCCCACCCCCCCACCCAAAAAGAGGGAAGGAAAAAAAGGGGGGGAGCCTCCAAACTACTCAAATATATTAAAGTGACAGTGCATAGTCAACATAGCAGCAATAACCATAAAATTCATATCAACTTCATACAATAAATCCTATTAATCCATAAGTGCACAATAATCTACAATACAAGTGAATATATATACACACAAAATAATCATATTAGCAGTGTTTAAAGGCAAGTGTTCAAAATAATACTGGTCATGGACACAAAATTACCAATTACAGACAAACATTGCAAAACAGACCAACACAAACACCAGAGCAAATAGAGAGAAAAATCTACTTAGCCAGGCAACGGGGTATATCACGTAGAATAAGGAGTGGGGAGTAAACAGCAGGGACACCTTCGATCGCGGCCGCCCGTGCCGCTTCGCTGGGTGGATAAAGTCTAACTAAAATTTACCTACTTAAATACCTGAAGTATCTGGCTGCGGTTCGCGCCATCCGGCAGGTGCTGATGAAACGCATCTGTGTCTCAGCACCCACCCTGCGCGGCGGAAATGACCTCAGATTAAACCGGATATGGTAATAATGATTGGCGTCTCTTCTGTCCAAAGCTGCCAGGATCTGAAAGGGGAGGGAGGGAGGCGGATCTATACTGTAACAGGGCCGAAATTATTGCCCAGCCGGAAGCATTACCATGCCCCAAAACATCCCGGCATCATATAACAGCGTCCCAACATATGGACAGGGACAGATAATCCTATCACCCCACAGGGTACGCCCCGCACGGATGATCATTACGCCCACCCATCCCGCGAGCGCCCACCCCCCAGCCAAACTGGGTCAAACACGCATCCAGACCGGGTGTGAGCGCGCGCGGAAGGGCGCACAGGGCGCCCCACTCTAAAGGGCGCAAGCCATATATCCTCCTAGAATCCGCACCCATATCCAGGTATTAGTAGGAATAACAAATCAAGATCCATGTTACTGACCATGTTGGCTGGCCAGCCGGGATAAGGAATTGGGTTTGCACATTTGTCCGCATCAGCTTTGGTGAGGTCCTTAACACATCACGGAGTGGAGAGTTTTGACAGTAACAGGTTCTGAAGCATAGAAGAAATCCCTGGTTGTTTCTCTTCCTTTTGTGATATATTGAATGCTCAGTGGATTCACCATCATAACAACAACAAACCAAAAACAAAAAAGTTCATAATAAATTGTTCCTCATGTATGCCCACTTTATATATGGCACTTATGACAACCTGTTTATGACTATAGTAGATCCAAGCGGGTTTTGGATACTGGCAGCATCAATAAGCACTATAGTAATTATAACAGGTTGCAGACTGTCAGGTTTTCCCCTCCCCCCCCCCCCCCCCACCGCCCTCCCTTCCCATTTATGTTGCCGGTTGTATTAGCATTGTAAATGGCCGTATGGACGGCATGAGAATCATCTGGTAGAGAATGATTCAATCAGGTTGAGGTTGAAATATCAAAAAAATCTCTTGATTCTTATTATTTATATTCCCTATAGGTATCCCAGTCAGTAACATGGATCTTGATTTGTTATTCCTACTAATACCTGGATATGGGTGCGGATTCTAGGAGGATATATGGCTTGCGCCCTTTAGAGTGGGGCGCCCTGTGCGCCCTTCCGCTCGCGCTCACACCCGGTCTGGATGCGTGTTTGACCCAGTTTGGCCGGGGGGTGGGCGCTCGCGGGATGAGTGGGCGTAATGATCATCAGTGCGGGGCGTACCCTGTGGGGTGATAGGATTATCTGTCCCTGTCCATATGTTGGGACGCTGTTATATGATGCCGGGATGTTTTGGGGCATGGTAATGCTTCCGGCTGGGCAATAATTTCGACCCTGTTACAGTATAGATCCGCCTCCCTCCCTCCCCTTTCAGATCCTGGCAGCTTTGGACAGAAGAGACGCCAATCATTATTACCATATCCGGTTTAATCTGAGGTCATTTCCGCCGCGCAGGGTGGGTGCTGAGACGCAGATGCGTTTCATCAGCACCTGCCGGATGGCGCGAACTGCAGCCAGATACTTCAGGTATTTAAGTAGGTAAATTTTAGTTAGACTTTATCCACCCAGCGAAGCGGCACGGGCGGCCGCGATCGAAGGTGTCCCTGCTGTTTACTCCCCACTCCTTATTCTACGTGATATACCCCGTTGCCTGGCTAAGTAGATTTTTCTCTCCATTTGCTCTGGTGTTGTGTTAGTCTGTTTTGCAATGTTTGTCTGTAATTGGTAATTTTGTGTCCATGACCAGTATTATTTTGAACACTTGCATTTAAACACTGCTAATATGATTATTTTGTGTGTATATATATTCACTTGTATTGTAGATTATTGTGCACTTATGGATTAATAGGATTTATTGTATGAAGTTGATATGAATTTTATGGTTATTGCTGCTATGTTGACTATGCACTGTCACTTTAATATATTTGAGTAGTTTGGAGGCTCCCCCCCTTTTTTTCCTTCCCTCTTTTTGGGTGGGGGGGTGGGTGTTTTTTTGTGCCGGCACAAAATTAGTAAATATTTTTGGGGATTTTTACACGTATTTATACTATAGGAGTTACCCAGGTATTTGTTGCTGTGTATGCAGCACTGGATGAATTTTGGGGATATACAGTATTTTAATGTGTTTGGTATTGTGTGTTGTGTGTTGTTGTTGTTCTTGATCTATGTGACTTTGAAATAAATGAAATTATAATTTTGATTGGATTGGTGCTCCTGTTATTTGGGTTTCTGGGCTAGGTTCCATGAGCCCATGTTTCTCTGCTGTACATTAAAACCTTAAAACCATACCTGGGAAATCTCCTTCCAGGTCACTCCCCTACAATGACATCATTATTGCCATTTCGGGTTTCCACAGAGCCTCCCTGCCCTGGCGGCCCGGCTTTAGCTTAGCAGAATCCCAAGGAAGGAGGAGGGTGCCCTGTGTCTCCCCTGGGAATACCCACAACAACACAACTTCTATACTTGGAGTCCCTGGCACTTATATGGGATGCCCCAGGCACTCATCTCTGACTGGTTGGCCCCAACCAGGTCTGCTCACCAGGAGTACTTTGCAACCCCAAGGCTCTCTTAGGTGGGAAGTGCCTCCAGGGTGCTCCTTCAGCACCCCATGAAGGTCAGGCCTGTGCTCTTTTTCTCTCAGATAACCCCTGTCCCAGTGGACCTGCAGAGAGGATGCTGCCCAGCTGGGGACAGCTCAGTACATGCACATGCATCAACAGTGGTAGCATAGATTGGGAAAATATACAAGCAAAGATAGGGGATAGAGCTTAAACATTATTCAAAGAGCTCAAATACAAGACTATTATAGCTCTTACCAGTATAAATTCAATCAAAACCAACTAAGCTCTCTTTTTCATTGATACAGTATCCAACAAATTGTTTGCCTGAAAATAAGACCTACCCTGAAAGCCCTAGCCTGATTCAAACATAAATCAAGAAGTCCCACTGGAGGCACTTCACTTCTGAGCACATATGAGAGCTTTGTGGTTGCTTCTGGTTACCAGGGGGAGAGAAACGCTACTTTTGCAATGCAGTGGAACTTGGAAGTGGCAGCTGGAATGCCAAGACATTTTTGTTGCAGCAAAAAAGCATATTTTGGAGCAGCAATTAATATAGGAACTCCCTCTTCCTAATAAACTAAACTAAAAATAAAATTGGAAAGAGACTTAAAACAAGAAATGAGCCCAACCCAATGAGAGCAAGTGGGCTTAGCTTGAGTGGCCCTGAGATCTGATAGGCTAATAAATAAATCAACTTCAACTTCTTTACTAGAACAAGAATTATAATAAATGGACTTAATGTTAGTGGTACGACGCAGATACCTCAATTGTCCTTCACTTATGTTGGGAGTGTAGGCACATTATGAAACTCTGGTAAAAAAAATCTCAGAAAAAGGAACTTACCCCCATCCATGTTCCAGTGCCAGGCAATGTCCTCATCCTCGGGCGGGATTCTCTGTCCCACACTTGGCTGTTCGCAGCAGCTCAATCCTCCCTCTGCAGGAAGGGGGTAAGTGGTGAAAAAAATGAATAAAGGACTTTTTCAAGTTTATGTTTTTTTCATGTAACCCTTTGTAAACTGGTAAGGAGTCCTTTAGATATCGGGGGTGCAGAAGAGCCCTGGCTCCCTGTGGGCTTTGTGGACTGGTAGCTTTCAGGGCCAGACACTCCCCCTTCGAGCCCTGGGCATCCAGCCTACATAGCTGGTGCCCGGCCTGGTTTTGCTGGAGAGGGGGGGACTCCAAAACGTTTATTTTTTAGGGTTTAAAATAAAATGTGTGAGACCCCGCCAGAGTTTATAAGGGTTTAACCCTTGATAGTCATTGCAAAAACATTTTTTTCCAATTATTTCCCAGAAAATATTGAAAAAGCACTGAAAAAATTGCAGACAATACATTTCACGTTAAAGGCCCAAACTGAAAAAAAAAATGTTTAGAATTTTCCTGGAAATTCCTGCAGAATCACAGTTAAACATATATAGTTAAAAATGCTAAAAAAGTTCAAAAAAAGACAAGTTAACATAGCCTTTCTTACATGCACATTTTTGAATTGATAAGAATAATGGTGGTATTGTCATGGGCTGTGCTATTGTACAAACACCCATATGTTCAAGCAGAAAAAGGGTCATCTTCATTTGTGCCAGGCAGACTCAAACTAGTCTCAAACTACTGCCCCAAGAAAACATCACCAATTGCGCTATTGGAAATAGAAAACTACCCAGTGAGCCCAAGAAAAAGTCTCAGAACTAAGGTGCCAGAGCAATGTTCCCCGTTACTCCAAGGTGCTGACATATTACTTCCAGCCCTGCTGAACCTACAGCTCTGTACATACTGCATACTGCATCGGCTCCCTGGAAAGAAACTGTACTCATAGAGGCTAACAGTGCACTAAGAATGCCTTGAACCCCGGTCAAACCAAAATCTGTGACTGATTGGTCTGCTCACAAACCAAGGCTGCAGTCCACACTGCTTAACTGCTGATAATGTACTTAATGTTGGGGGGGCTAATGTTTTTTTGGGGGGTGAGGGGGCACTATGCCTCCACTATGGGGCCCTGTGTACACCCCTGACAGTACCCACTACAATCCTATAAGCATTGTATGCTGCAATATTTTTATGTAAACCTCTTATAACAGTGAGTGAGAACAGAGCTCTGTGAAATGCACTAAAAGCCTGGTAAGCTGACCCCCCTTAGATTTTACCTACACATCCTGTTCATATTTATGAATTCATTTTTTTAAATAAATACATAATTTGATTAAAATGTGTATTGCATGTTCATGGAGTCCAATTAAAGGCAAACAATGGCAGAAAATAGCATAAAGTCTTATACTTGGACTGATACCTGTTCAGTTTAATGTAAGTTGTTCTTCCTTTTTTACAACAAGCAGTTTTAGTCCGTTTATGGCAGAGTGGGTGTGAGAACTGAGCAGGTGTTTGATTTCCGAAAATGCCCTTCATTTGTTTTAGCTGTTTGACACTGAGAATTACCACCTGTGACTGTTACAGAACATTATGAAGGACAAAACACGTCTGCAGACCTGTATATATATATATATTTATTTACATTTCCTTCATATGGCATTTACATGAAGGCTTATTAGTATGTTTTACAAGATGTCTCCAGTGGCGTCTGCAGTAGCTCTGTTCCTGCTCCTTACCTCTGTGCTGGCCCAAGAGAGGGATGTAGAACTGCCAGTCCAAGAGAAGAAGGTTGAACAAAATCGTATGTATAAAGAACCCTTTGCTAGTATTAAGAAATTATTTAATATATTACTCTAAAGTCATTAAAAAAAAGATTAACATATTTTCTATGTACTTGAATATGTTTGAGAGATCTATCAACGTTTGCTACTCACAACTTATGTATTCGGAGTTGTATCATGACACAAACAAATTTCTGAAGACCTTTAGAAGAGGAGGACTTGATCTAGTTTCAGGTCACATGAGGGCACAATTTCAGCCCCCACTGTATATAGTCATATAAATAAGGTACCAGCCTGGAGACAGTTGGGTGAAGGCTAAAAATAAAACAAAACTTGAAAATAGCTTTTCGAGCTGCTAGCCATTTTGCCTCAAAAGGTAGAAAATAGAGGTACAGGGTAACTTGTCCACACAGAAAAAGTTGGCATCTTCCATTGTCCATGTAGTGCACGATCTCTACAGGCTGTTGTATATGCACCAGCAGAACGAAAAAAATGTGCCTGCATCATTAAAAAAAAAATCAGCATTGCTAACTATACATTAGTAAAGATACAGCTTTCTTCATAGTGATCTCACCATTGCACCAGCATGATTGAGAGATGACACAACTGTATGCTTTTAACACTATAATAGCAGGTTTTTAAGGTTTTGCTCATGTTATTATTATCATTATTTTTATTGATTAATTTTAAAGCACCATCGGATTCGATGGCGCTGTACAAAGCTTTATAATTTACAGGAGGGTGGGATAAGTAATATACTTATAATACACAGGACATTATGAGTTGTACTTAGATATGACAACATGTGCATATACATATGAGTCAAATGCCAAATAAAACATTAATACAGGTGTATGTGAGGAAAGAAAGGCCTGCCTTTGTGAGTGTTAAAAATAATCACATTTTAACCAGAAAATCTTTAGACTGGAGAGGGAATGGTGAGGATATGTTAGTAACAGGGATACCAAAGATGGATTCTTAATTCAAATTTTATCTCCTGCAGCTCGATGTGGAGCCACCCTTAATGAAGCATATAAATCTGTCTCGATCCAAGTAGGTGAAGACCAGTCCTGCACCTGGACCATAGAGAGACCAGCCAATGACAAAACAAGAGTAATCTTCTCCTTGCTTGAGTGAGGAAAACAGGATGGAAACATGCATAGATGATTGTAACTACTAACAGCTTTCTTCCAGCATATTTAGTGTTGGAGTTAAATTCAACCAAATAAGAGCACCATTTTATATCAGAAAAGCTTTGGGAAAATTATTACCACCAAAATATGTTTAACCCTCGATTCTTCTTGACAGATGCCGCTGTTAGCCAACCAATGTATTTTTAGAGTAAAAAAAAAAATGTCTTCCATAGCTATAGCAAAACACCTGTATCTAATTCTGGCATTCCTATACCAGTACACAGAGTAGGGGGGTGGCAAACCACCTGGCCCACATGCTGGCAGGTGGTTTGCCCATATCCCACTGACCCATTATCTGCACTCCAACTGGCCAGGGGGTACAAAGGAGCCCTGTTCCCCTTGGCATGGGCCCAATGTTCTTGCAGAGGTGCCAGGGGTACCCATGGAAGTGCATCGGACCTGTGGTGAAGGGCATAGGGGTTGGTAACTACTAGGGCCAAGGGACAGCATTTGGGTCCTCAGGCCCAGGGTTACCAGCTCCTATGCCTTGCATATTGTGCTGGCTTCATCAGAGCTAAGTATGTGATCTTGCAGCCCTATAGTTAATCTAAAATATCTCCAGACAGTCAGATAAAGTACAGATTCAGGCAGCACGGGTTGTTTATCAATATATGTCAGGTGCTGAAAAAAGATGAATCTTTTATTGGTAACAAAACAATAATTTTGATTCAATGACCAAAAGTTAGTAATACTGAGACCCATGAAAGCCGCCCTTGAGACACATGGCCACAAAGAGCTGCAAACCCCACACAAATATGGCTGCACAAAGGGTATAAAATGTATTAAATAACAACAGATTGTACTGAAATCACAAACAAACACAGAATAAAAACAAGGGATTAACCCCCACACTATGTAAATATGCTATATGGCTATGGGTTATATCAATATTGCCTCACACCCATAATACAGAGAAATACACACCAAAACATGTTATAAATAATGATCTCAAAAATGATGGCAAAACTTTAAAGTGACTCTGCAAAGTGGTCACCCCATGGAGCACATGTAGTAGAGTCTTTAACCTTTTCTTTAACCTAAGTATTGCTACTATATCGCCACATGTCCATTTTCTTCTCTTTTTATAGAATGTTTTTAGACACTTTATGAAATCTTCTGGTTTCTGAATTGCATTTATACTAAAACATTTTAATACCCTTTGTGCAGCAATTTGTGTGTGTGAGGGGTTTGAAGCTCTTTGGGGCCATATGTCCCAAGGGCGGTTTTCTTGATTCTCAGTATTTGTATTCCCCCACCTGGCTTTGCACAGGCTTATTAGTATAGCCTGCCACTAGCGTATTCCCTTGAACAAAAGTTAGTAACAAACTAAGTTGGTAGGTAGGTAACTTGAAATCAATCTGATTCACGAAAAAATAACATGACAAGAAACAAATGCTTAGATAACCGCAACATTTGAGTCCTGTGTATCTAGTAAAGTCTAAGGTTACAGTTGGCATTGGGATTCAGTAAGTTCTACCCATGTTAAGCCACTTCTCAGAACCAAGGAAGCAAGGAACCAAACAAGGAATATATATAGTACAATCGCTTCTACCTATTTCTAATCTTAATCACAAAGTTTGGTATTAGACTGTATGCAAACATTTAATGCCATGCTACTAGTGATAAGCGAACCTGAACAGCAAAGCTCAGGTCTGTGCTGAACTGTGTAAGTTCGAGTCAGACCAAACCCGCAAAACTGGTTGATTGGTTGCTGAGCAGCCAACTAATTAGCTTTTAGCCCACATCAACTATTGTCCAGGAGGGACACGTGACCACCCCTGTATAAGAGGTGGGGTCATGTGTCCCAGCACTGTTAAAGCACTGTAGGTTCGACAGGCTAGTGATGGACAGTGAGAGACCTAGAGAAACTTAGAATTGTCCTTTTTAGGGCAGCTAGCTAGGGAGAGGAGGCTCCTATAGTGAGGGGCAGCTAGGGACAAACAACTAATTAATAATAATTGTCCTGTCAGTTAGGAAAAGGAGGCTTATAAATGGAGGGGCAGACAGACATCTAATTGTCCTTTTCAGGGCACTGCCAAGAGGGAGAGGATTTGTATTAATTTATTTTCTAAATGTTTCAATTGTATAGTATTACCAGTTCTTTCCTATTTTATGTAGGGCATTTGCCCTGTTATTAACCCCATTTTGCTGCCCTCCCCCCTTACTACCCCCATTTTACATCCATTTTCAGATCACCAAGTCTCCATTGATATTAATGGGGTTCGGGTTTGTTCAAATTTTGGCCGAAACTTGGCAAACCTCAGCTCATCCCTACATGCTGCCAATGGGGTGAATTGGATATGAATGAGCACATATATGCCAGTAATTATTATTTTTTTTTTAGTAACCTTTCCCTGTAATAATCTCCTTGTATTGTGAATCTGGGATTTCTACAGTCTCAATCAAGATGCAGACTGCAAACAGGAGTATGTGGCAGTGCTGGATGAAAATTCCCAGGAGCTGGGAGTGCTGTGCCCTAACTTGCCCAAGATTGCAGTATTTGAGTCTACAGGCAACATATATATAAGGGTGGCGACCAATAATGAAGTTTTAACAAGAACTATATTCTTTTCGTATTACTCCCTTAATCTTCAAGATGGTAAGTAAGTTTCTTAACATACTATAGTGAAGACAGTCTTACAGAAAACATTAAAAGTCAATTAGACTAAAAGAGAACCTCCCTTTTTAGAAGTTTTTGGTGTTCTTGCATTTTAATTTCCTCGTTTGGAATGTAAAATAATAATTTGTGTTAGGCTTGTGCCCCCATATCTGTGATTTACTTATCAGCATGCTGTTTCCATGATTCTCATATTCCCATATTGATAATGACCAATCCAACTGAGAATCCAGCCATTAACCCTTGCTAGTGGAACACAAGACTGTGATCCTTCCAAACTGAGGATGTTGAATTTCAGCATAATCGGTTAAATCAGTCACCCATGCATTAGCAAATCAAATGAAAGGCAAGCTAGAGTGAGGAAGTCTATGATATATGCTGGAAATCACCACTTTGGTGTATATAGCTAAGCTAAATACTTAGGCCCTTATTTATGAAGGAATAGCGACAGGTAGCGACGGGTGAGCGGCCGGTAATGATGGGCCCCGCCACGAGAACGCCGGCTCCCCACCACAATCACACATTTATCAAGCCAATCCTGCTTAGCGACTGAGATAGCGCCATATAGCGACTCATTCATCATTATTCCAGCCTCAGCCCACAGCGCTAGCGTCCGACCTTGAACAGCGACAGGTATGACCTCTCGCTACCTGACGCTCTCCAATGCATTTCAATGGAACAATCTTTAAATATTAATAATTAATTGTTATTAATGTTTTTTTTTTTTTTTTTTTTATGTGAAAAATTCTGTGACCACTTCTGCCATTTTAGATAATTTTTTTAAGGGAAAAAAATTTTTAAAAAATTGTACAGAATTGATATTACAGGTCTGATATTAATGTATTCATATTACTAAATTATTTAAAAAACTTTTTTTTTTTTGGTTTCCAAAAATATGGTGGTTTGGGGGTTAAAAAACTACTTTTAACCCATCGCCTCCAGCGCTCTGGGGTTTAAACATGCATTTTACAGCGCGAGAATTTTTTGAGCGTGATTTTTTAATGAATATGGTGGGAGCCGGTCGCTAGGGCCAGTCGCTATCATGCGCTCCCATACAGCGCGGAACCTGTCAAATAGCGACTCCTCACCCAATATTCAACATTACGGCAAACCGACTGAGTCGCTATCAACTACCGAACAACGGCCAAGCACAGCGACTACTAGCGGGCGCTCTGAAAATGCTGCTACAGTCGCTCAACTGTCGCTACCTGCTGCTATTAATGAATCAGCCTCTCAGATGATTTTGTTCACAGTATTGCAAACAATAGCTCATTGAAGACATCATTTTGCCACACAATAATGTGCTATCGAAATGTGAAATTACTCTTTAAAGTCCAGGTAATTCCGTACCTCTGTAATAACCCAATTTGGAATGTCCTGCTAATTGTTATGTCCTAGACAGTCCAAATGGTCTTAAAGGGAGAGTGCTCTTCTGATTTTAGAAAGTGTATGTTAGTGTATTATATCCTCAAGGTACAGAGCTGGTCTATCATTTTTTTTTCTTATGTTAGCAAATGTGTGTTTTATGGAGGCTAATGCTATTGGCAACTATATATTAAAGGGTTGCAGCATCTTTTTCTCATGATTTTTTTGGTGCAATTCAGCACCATATTTAACTGTGCAAATATTTAATTAAATTGAACAGCTAAATATGAGGCTTAATTGTGCTGAGGAAAAAATAATAATAAAATGGTTTACTGGCAAAAATATGTGAGAAAAAAATACTCATGGTGCTGAATTAACCCTTAAGTCTGTACACCAAGACCTACAAGAAGAGATAAATGTATTATTATATTAACATTATTGATATGCACGGCTCACTTCTAACGTTTCAAAATCATGCATCATAAAGCCACAGACCCACCTATCACTACAGCTTCAGCTTGTTTGCAATGTCACATTGGCAGCACTGGCTGTTTATTGATTTATCTCCGTCTTGTATTTTGAAAAGAGAAAGCATGTACCATAGAGCACAAGAGGTTTTAGAAAAGTTATAATAGGATTATCTCATGTCAACAAAACATCCGATTACTAGATTTTCTGTGAGATGTGACTAACCTTACTGTCATTACTAATGAAAGGCTATGGGCAGTAATACATTAGACCCTGATATTGCCCATTCAGTCTAGTCTAACCGAGCCATAATACAGGGGGTACATTTTTGTTTTTTTTATTATAAAAAAGTGCACCCCCTACCACTAGCCTGACACACTAGGCTTTAGGGGATGGTTACTCAGTGCAGGGTGGACATGCTTCCAGCCTCCATCCCCTAAATGACGTATTCATCATTTTGGTTAAAAAAAGGCGGGCCTGGACTGCCAGAAAAGTTGGAGGTCAAAAGCAGGTGTTTATTATTTACACTCACATCTGTGTACAACCATAATGTTACTGGAACATATAGTTACTTACATAGGGTGTTTGTACACAGTTTGCGTAACATTGTTATCAATACTGACACTTTCATATTTACAAAAGGCTATATAGGCAATATATAGAATGTTGTGATATAATTCTCAATGTTCTATTTAAGGCAAACAGGTGTTCTCTGTGGGCTTTGCCCAATTTCTGCAACTTCCTAAGGAGATTTGCCTGGGTGGGTAGCAGTTTGGGTGAATACAGACAATATTCATATGGTAAATCATAATCGATAAACTACAAGGGTATATTGGGTGCCAGTAAATCGTAGACTTATCCCTGTGGTCTCAACCATAGTGTGGGTTTGGTACATTATTTGGGTGATGAATAAGGTATTATTTTGCATGGTTATCAAGCTCTCTGTTGTTGGCAGTGCCATTTGTAAAATTGCAGTGTCGCTTTTTATACCAGAAAACCGGATGACAACAAACAAATAAACCTAATAGTTACCCATACAATGTAATACGTTATTTATCAGCCACTGGTACATTTAAATAGTCCCCCACACCTAAACTAAGGTTAAGACTATAGTGTTATTGCTACAAACCATGAGTACCCATATAACTTTCCTATTATGATTTACCACATGCTTTCTCAGGAGGTATGCAAGAGTCAGCCTGTCTTTACACAAATTAATGCCGATTCATGCACATCTCCTGAGAAAGCCCTAGAAATTGGGCAAAAATGAATCTGTGAGAAATATATTACAACATTCTGTGTATTTCTTATCCTTTTGTAAATGACAAAGTTCAGGGAGTCATATATTGAGATGGGAGGTAGAACCTTGGGATGCATCTCTACCTCATGCTGGGGCTATAACAACCAAGATGAGTCATTCTGAAAAGCCTGCCAGCTCCCTGCTGAGAGGTCCATTGTGTTACAAATGTTATAGTTATTTATCTAAATTGACTCTATCAGCTGTGATACTTTCTAAAGCAGCCATAAGCCTATTATTAGAATGTAGATAGCATACATTGCAATGTGATTGGTGTATCACGCTGTGGGATGGGAATTACTCTATGAGGATTGTGAAAGTATAATTAATTATAAAATTATTACACAAAGTGTCTACAAACGCTCTGTGTAAGCAACGTATATATATGTACCAGTAACACTATGCTTGTACACAGGTGTGATGGTACATAATAAATACCTACGCTTGACCTCAAACGGGTCTGTCAGTCCATTCCCCCTTTCTTTAAAGTGGACCAACACCCAGGGGGGATCGGTCCGGGAATCTATAACATTCCCGGGCCGATCAGATCCCTCCCCGCGGGGCATCCGAAATCGGGATGTCCCGCAGGGTGAAACCCCCCAGGAAGCCCACAATCCTACCTTTTCCACGTTCCAGCGGCGCATGTGCATCCGCCGCCGCCACCTCCCGTGCGTCCCTCTAGCATATTATGGGTGGCGGGCGCGAGAGCGCTCCCTGTAAGAGGGACGTGCGGGAGGCGGCGGTGGACGCGCTCTGCTTGTCCGGCGCTGCCTCTCGCTTGTCCGCCGGCGGGGATTGGCTGCAGCGGTCACGTGGGAGCGGGGAGAGGTGAGTTTTCGGGGCTTTCTGGGGGGTTTCACACAGCGGGGCACCCCCGATCGGGGTGCCCCACCGAAGTGGACCAAAACCCAGGATAGTCAAAATCCTGGGTGTTGGTCCACTTTAAACCCAAATGAGAAATAGCTCCAATTTTTTGGTGGCACGATATACTGTTCTGTACTAGCACCTATGTATACACCTATGTATGTCTGGCCATGTGTGGTATTTACAACTATTTTGTTTTTGAAATACTGTATGCAAGATGTACAGTGTGACCACTATTTGTTTTGTATGTTTGATTAGTCACAACAAAACAAAAATAAAGGGGGGGGGGGGGGGTACAGCAACAAATACAAAACAAAACAAACGAAAACAGACAAAACCTAAATAAAAGAAGGTGCTGGTGTACTGGTTGGTCAGCACAGCTCTGGGTGCCAGAATAGAGATGCCCATGCACCTCCTGAGCAGATGTGAATGTTTCCTGCTCCAGGTAAGCAGGCACCTTCTCCAGCAATGCAAAATTGTGAAGTGCTACGCAGGCTACAATGATCTTAACCAACTTGGCCGGCTGGTACTGTAGCACTCTACCAGTCTGGTCAAGGCAGGGAAAAAGAGTCATTAAAAGGCCAAAAGCCCACTCCACCAGAGCATGGGTACACCAGTGGGCCATGTTATAATGTCTCCTGGAGCCGCAGAAAAGGTGTTAGCAGCCACAGCAATAGTGGGTATCCTGAGTCACCTAAAAGCATACAAAAATAAAACACAATTACAATCAACTAACAAGGCAAGGCCAGACACCGAGAGAGCAACAAGCAAGGGGAACCATAAGGGTAAATCGGCAAAATAACCACAAAATATACACCAAAAGGGAAGCTGATGAAATAGGGGGCCACAGTTATATGTAGTTGTAATTTGACTTAAACAGATGGTTTGCAGGAACAACCAAATGTGAGGCGTACTAGAAGGTCAAAGGAGTTAAACTAGCAACAGGGGGAATGGGAACTTAAAATAGGGACACAATGACACAATTAGGGAGTGAGGGCACACTAAAAAAGACACATAAATACATACTATGGGGCCCAGCTGATAGTAACCTACAACATTACAATTGTAAGGCTAACTATAGAAACACAGAAAGGCAACACTAATACACTGCTAAGGGCTGTATGCCACAAATCCAAACAAGAAGTGGTACAGCAAAGGGGGATATTTGCCCCAGGTCAGATGCTGTGTGGGAAACCTTCTCCTTTGACAACAACCTACAACATTACAAATGTAAGGCTAACTATAGAAACACAGAAAGACAACACTAATACACACACTTACCCAGAAGCTAGTCACCATCTTCTGGTTTCTGTAAGGAAATGAAAACAGACACAGGTTGATACAATAGCAACATAATGGTAGCAGGCAAAGAGCAAGGAGATGCATGGTCAATGTAGACACAGGGATCAGTGCGCCCAATGAGTAACAAGGATTAGCTAGTTTAGGGGAGCAGAACAAAGGCTAGGCAAAACAAAGGCTACTTGGCATAAAGGAGCAGGAGGACCAATAAGCTCCTTAACATACCTATACATACACTCATGCACCACAGGAGGCACCAATGCCACGTGCGTCCAGTCCAGTCGAACTGGCTGCTAAACTGTCAGGAAAACAGATGTATTTCTCCTGCAGGAAACCATGCCATCGAAGAATTTAGTCAGGGCCTGCCTCAGCGAAGGCTGGGACATGCCAACAGACAGTGCCGCAGACCCCTGGAAGGAGCTATTCGCTAAAAATTGAAGGCAGCCAAACAATTCAGTAATGCCATCAATCACATGGCCCTTTCTTGTGGTGGGGGACAAGCATGGCCGCAGCTCTGAGTAAAGCTTCTCGAGAGAAAGGGTTGACGACAAACGTGTGGAAATCAGAGCTCAGAATAATGTGCAAGCGCAGGGAAAATCCGTAAAATTACAAAAGCGAGAATGCATAAACTTGGAAAAACTTGTAGTAATACATTGAATACTCGTTTTTTGAGTATGATAGTCGAAAAGTCATAAAAAACAGAAAAGCACAACAATTAAAAATGGCTAAAACTGAGATTTAACACCAGTCCCGCATGCGGGAATGCATTCGATAGAGGCTTAGGATCAGGCTTTATGTTCCACTTATTTAGCTGCACTAACCCTGGTCTACCTGTTTCCTGGATACCCCTATTGATACCAAGAACTCTTCTATGCATGCCAAAAATGACATCTCTTTGTTTTTTATTTACATCTGCCTTTGCAAAACCAAATAATTATTAGATTAATTTCCTGAAGCAGCCCTCCCATAGGCTAAACATAATCAGAGAGCCTAATGTGTAATGCACCATTATAATTTCAATTCATTGTAATCTATATGCACCTCATAACTGCCCCCCACATGCCCCATCCATTGAAATGAATAGAGCAAGCATGGTCAGTCATTGTGACAGATGCCAGGAGGAAGCAAGCAGGTTGTAGAAAAATAATTAGGTGAGTGGAACAGAGTAGCAGAAGTGAGTGCTCAGAGGTCACTGTTAATCTTAAAGGCAACTAAGCAATATGTGAAACAAACTATCCAGAATAAAAGGAAGAAGAAACCACTATGGTTTACTAGGGAAGTCAGCAAGATCATAAAAGAAAAGAAGTCTGCCAATAAGAAGTATAAAGTAAGTGGAAGTATAGCTGAAAGAGAGGCATATAACATTAAACAGAGGGAAGCAAAACTGATTATCAGGACTGCAAAAGGGCAAAAGGAGGAAGAAATGGCCAAATCTATGAAGAGGGGAGATAAAACCTTTTTCCGATACGTTGGTGACAGAAAGAAGAAAAGCAATGCAGTCTCAAAAATTAGAAATAGGGAAAATTATATTGACGGAGATAAGGCTGTGACTAACCATCTCAATAGCTACTTTTGTTCTGTATTTTCAGATAGTAGCAGGCATGGCCATAGCACAGCATCCAGCTGGGAGGGTACAGCTCCAGAGTTTCTGGAAGCTGATGTCCTATCCGAGCTGGCACATCTAAAGGTAAGTAAGGCGATGGGTCCAGATGGAATCCCCCCTAGAGTTCTAAGGGAACTTAGATTTGTGATTGCAGCCCCTCTGACTGATTTACTTAACCACTCCCTTTCAACTGGTGAGGTTCCAGATGATTGGAGAATGGCCAATGTTGTACCAATCCATAAGACGGGGAGAAGAAGCCAGTAATTACAGGCCAGTTAGTTTAACATCTATAGTGGTCAAATTAATGGAAACACTCTTAAAAAAACAAATCATTTCCCATCTAAAAATGAATGACCTGTTGGACCCAAAACAGCATGGCTTTACTGAGGGCCGATCATGTCAGACCAATCTTATTGATTTCTTTGACAATGTCACTAAAGTGTTAGATGAAGGTGGTGCTGTAAATATCGCCTATCTGGATTTTAGCAAAGCCTTTGACACTGTACCACATAAAGAGCTCATAGATAAGTTATTAAAGGTAGGACTCAATCCCTGGATAGTTCAGTGGATTTCTAGTTGGCTGAAGGATCGTTATCAGAGCAAGAGGAGTGGACAGTGTAGCCAGGCAGTGGGAAAAGCAAGCAGGATGCTCGGCTGCATAGCTCGAGGCAATACCAGTAGGAAGAGGGAGGTTGTGATCCCGCTGTATAGAGCCCGGTGAGGCCACAGCTAGAATAATGTGTGCAGTTCTGGAGACCTTACCTGAAAAAGAACCTATCCAAAGGCGGGCAACAAAAATGGTGGAAGGACTTAAACTTAAAACTTATCAGGAGAGACTTAAAGAACTAAATTTGTACAGTCTGGAGGAAAGAAGGGAGAGGGGGGACATGATTGAGACCTTTAAATATGTGAAAGGATTGAATAAGGTTCAGGAGTGTTTTTAAAAAGAAACTTAATGATAGAACAAGGGGGCACAACCTGAAGCTAGTCGGGGGGAAGATCAGGAGCAATGTTAGAAAATATTATTTTACAGAAAGAGTAGTAGATGCTTGGAACAAACTTCCAGCAGAGGTAGTTGAAAAATCAACAGACACTGAATTTAAACATGCCTGGGATAAACACACATCTAACCTAAGATAAAGAGAACATACAGTATACACATAATGGAAGACTAGATGGACCGTATGGTCTCCTTCTACCATCAACTTTCTATGTTTCTATCTTGGGTTCCCAAACCAGCTAGAAGTCCATGTTCGATTTTGGAATTCGACTGAACCCAGAAAAGCTGGTTGATGGGCTGCTGAGCAGTCATGTGGTCAGGTATCTGCAGCTGGTAAAGATAACAGGCTTTGGTGTGGGGGGGTTGTGCCTTATTCTGAAATGAAGTGTGAACATGCTGCTTATTTCGGGAGATATTGTTAAAGAAGTTTACTGAATCAAGGACCTAGCCTTTCAGGTAATATTTTCATCCCAAATAATGTAATGTAGCTTTATGTAATCTTCTAAAAGTTGCTATTGGCAACCAAACTATATGTTTAATTCAAATAAACAAATTCTGCAAGAAGGTGTGTTGTGCTGTGCATGGTTCATCCACTTTTCCTTCCCTTTTCTGAAGGTGAACCTTGCGGTGGGAGCATTAATGCTTATGCAGGAAACATTGCCAGCCCCCATTACCCTGATTCGCATAAGCCCTTTACCTATTGCGTCTGGAATGTGGAACTGCCAAAGAACTCAAAGGCCAAACTGACCTTCAAAGAAATCTTGTAAGTCCTTGCCTTAGTGAATATCGCATTAAGAAAAAAAGAAATGATGACACCAGCAAAATATTTTTACATTTTCTTTAGCTTCACTTCTGCTATACACAACCATCATATTGGTCTATAACTCCACTTGTAGGTTAATTAGAAAAAGCTGTTTTTTAGGACAGGCATGCTAAACCTGTGGCTTGGGGGACACATGTGGCCCACACAGCCATCAAACGAGTCCCCTGATCTGCTGTGGGAATATTGGCAGAAGTACATAAAACCATTGTGTAAAGGAAGTTAAACTGAGGCTCAGTAGGGAAGGGAGGTAGCAGGAGAATGACATAGGAGGGGTCACATTTGCAAACAGAAGTGACAGCAGTGGTTTAGATTAGATGTGGTGACATTGGTTGGCGGAGGTATCCAAAAAAGCCCAGATGTAGCAATAAATATTAATGTCCCTTATACAACACCACGTAGCACCTGGGTAAAATCTCTGATACAATAATATGTTTTTCTATATAAAGTATTTGGAGTTTAGAAACAATGGGGATCGGGATACATTTAGGATCACAGGCAATCAGCATGTGTATTGTTAGCCTACTACGTATGAGTGTGATAGTAGGGTGGTGCAGTGGAAGTAATAAGAGTGTAAAGAATCTCTTCAACACCAGTACAGTCTTGACTGAGCCATGTTTGGGCAGTAAGAAAAGGAGCTTACAGTATTGTCCTAAAAGGGAGCTGAGCCTTCTGAAAAGTATTGTCAGCCTTTGTGCCAGAACCCCATGCTCTTTTTCCAAAGACATTTAGATGTTTACCTCTGTGCTTTGATCTTGCTCTGATAATGGAGGTAGACTACTGACATTTTGGGAGATCTTATAACATTTTAACTAGGACTGTTATGGGTTAATGTGGTTTGTGATGAAAGTGTAAGTTAGGTAAATTGTGTCTGTGAGCAGGGCCGGCGTCAGCACCTGGCAAGGCGGGGAAGCTGCTAGGGGCCAGCACTCTCTGGGGGGCCCACTGACAGGGCCAGCCTTTGGGGTGTGCATCGGTGCTTGACCAGCGGCAGGCTGGGAGGGCACTGCCACAGCTGGTGCCCACATCTCCTCGACTGGCGGGGTTCCACACAACGGGGCAATCTCGATTTAGATTTCAGGGGAGGAAGTGATGGGTTTTGCACTGCGTTTAATTTTCCCACCCCAGCTGATTTCCTATCACAATCTGTGATACCCTACTGTGTGAAACCCCCTGGGATTGCTGACATACTTTCTATGCAAGCAATTTTACCCCTGGGTTTTGGTCCGCTTTACAGCAGCATCTCAATTTGGGATGCCCCTGTTTGTGAAAGAACCCCCTTGGTTTGGCAGGTAACTCAAACTGGCGATCCAACAGTGCATTCACCAGCTTGGGAAAGGTAATGAACAAAGGGGGGGGGTCACACACAGGGGCATCCAAAATCAGGAGAATCTAGATTCATTTAGACTCTGAGGTCAGGATTAAAGGGGTTTGGTGCACTTCAAAGTAGACCAGAACTAGAGTTTTGGTCCAAATACTGATCCTTAGGGGGCATCCAGATTTGGGACGTCCCTCAGGGATTTGACATGACTCTTCAACATAAAGGGGCCCACCTAGACCATGCCGCCCAAGGGCCCACATAAACCTGGAGCCAGCCCTGTCTGTGAGGGTGGGGGGTTGCTGAAAGGGTATATGCATAGGTGTATGTGCTTGTCTGCAGGGGTTGTGGTGAGTGTTAGCAGGTATGTGTGATTCATATGTGTTTTTGATCCGTGTGTAGGTAATTTGAGGGGGCAATATTGGTGGTTGTGTTTGTGAAGGAGTAGATATTTATATTTACTAAAATCAAAAGATTTAGGATATTTAAAAAAAGAAATAAAATTCTGAACCATGTTATTTCATTGTGGCGCCTGACCAGTTACCAGATAACTTGAAGTTGACCAAAAGTCTAAAATGAAGCCCCAGAGACTTACTTACCTTCCAGACTCAGGTCTGGATGTTCCCACCATATGACCCAATAGGAAGCTGAGGACATTTGACCGGTGATTGACTTTGAGTCAAGCACCTGGGATGCTTGTGGGAATCATACACTTCCCGAGTGCAGCAAGTTGATGGCCGAAGCAGCAGATTCCCAGAGCGGCAGGACGGGTGAGTAAGGAGCTGATTATAAATAAGTATGCATCGGTTTGTATGCTTCTCAGTTATATATTTATATTATATACGTGGTTTATGTGTTATTCCCTGCCACAGCTGCGCTTTAGTCCTACTTTAATTGGTCAGCACTCAAAAGGCAGAGCAACCCTGCATTAGTGCAGACAGATGTTAAGTCATGGCCTATTTTCAATAAAAGTAATGAAAAAACATTATTCTTATTAGCACAGAATTGGCCTACATTTGACCTTTAAAGGGACATTCCAGGCAAAGTGTTGAATTAACCCGCGTTCTGGTTGCCCCATACTGGATTTCAGGGGTGGCATCTTTCATGCACCAGCTCTTTGCATTACCTGATAAACTTTATAAAACTTTCTCCCTTCTGCTGAGTCATTTTTCAGGGTACTCAAATTTACTTCTAAGGAAACCCTCAAGTTAAAACATGCATGGATGAATCATCTACTGCTAAGAAGGCTCTGCAGGAGTGATAGAGTTCACCGGTTGTTGTTAAGAAATACTGTATAAAGCAGGCTGAATGAAAGATGCAGCTCCTGACAGCCAGCACGGGGAAAGCAGCCGAATTTAACCTTTTCCCTGAAAGGTACCTTTAGGTCACAGAACCACATACCAAAGAGAACATGACATAGTATTCACTGACTTTTGTGTCATTTTGAAAACTATAGCATTCTAAAAAAATGTGGCGTAGTTAACATTTGTTCATGTGGTTGGAAACAGTGATGCTGCAGAGGTTGTCATGCTGGCCAATAACCCAACAACTCTAGAAAACACAATTAATGGTATGACTTTCAGTTTATAACATAATTTTACCCTGTTTGTCATTCTCCTCTCTGCAGTGTTGAGGAAGACCCAGACTGTCGATTTGACTTCATCGCTGTGTATGATGGCCCATCTGTAAACTCTTCTCTACTAGATGTACTATGTGGCCGGAGAGTAGCTAAGCTGGAAACGACATCTAACGCCTTCACTTTGGTGTTTAATGGAGATTATGCTAACTCTTATTTTGGCTTCACTGCTGACTTTTCCGCTGTGCCACAGTCTAACAACAGTGAGTTCTAAACCAAATTGTGTTTGTCAGTGGTGGTGTTAAGGACCACAAGGGATATAGAGTACAGATAGGCAAGACATACAAGAAATTCTTGGTCTGAGGTCACTTGCACTGTGCAGTACATAAAGGCAGTCTTTTCTAATTTGTGAACCACCATGTCTCAACTTTTGTGCTTTAGTTTAGGACACAGAAACCTCCAATATGGACACCCATACAGTGTTCCCCATGATGCTAATACAACCTATTCAGTATTTGTGAAATCCTAAATCTAAGAAATGGACTAGGTAAAGGGTCTGAAATTATTAAAAATTAAAGTGTGATGCCATCAGCAGGCTTTGAATTGTCAGCAGTACTGGTCCAATGGAAATTTCTGATGGAGATACAGTATCTCCTGAATCCAGCAAAATCTTCTGGAAACTAACGTATGGTTCATTTTGGCAGTAACAATCAATAGTAGTCTTACACAGGGACAAAATGTGTCAAATAATAAACACTAAAAGAGCTGCAACAGGTCACCCAAAGTCTATATCTAATCTGCTTAAATAGAAAATTCCAAATACCGCTATCCCATTTACACATTCTGAGCCTTTGTCATTGGAAAAAGAACCCATATACTGTGTAGTAACTTTTAAGAAGCACTATTTATTTGCTTGTAAACTCAAAAAACATATTCCCGAGGAAAGTGTTGAAGTTGGAGTCACGATAAGTTAGCCAATCTGTATCACTTACTGTATAAAGATTCTGAACTCACACAGACAGAGCTAAGCCAGGAAGGCCATACATCTCTTGACCATAATAATAGATTTTTTACAGACAAGTGGAAGAATGAAGGAGAGGTCTTGTAAACCAATCTAGGAACTCCCTAGCAGGTTTTCTGAGACAGTTGGAGGAGCTAGAACTGGTTTACTCCTTAACCCAGGCTTTGTGGCTACAATATTTATGCTGATGAAGTGAACGTTTGTGAGATGTTTAGGAAATCAGAAACAGTCAAGGATGTTCCAAGATGTTAAAAGCCAACATTATTTTTTGGCATTTTGCTGCAAAAGGGGTTCACAAATTTTCTCATCTGTTCTCATTTTCAGGTTCATTGTCTTGTTCTGGATCTTCCATGACCGTCATACTGGATTCAGGCTATATCAATTATCTGGGCTACACTGCAGATGATCTCACTCTGCTTGATAACAATTGTGGTTCTGTTTCTACCAATCCTATTGTCTTCGAAGTGCCCTTTACCAGTTGCGGTACAGTTAAGAAGGTAGGTGTTTGTAACTTTCATATTAGGTTAAGAGGGTAAGTGCATGTTACTCAAAGTATCACTTAAATATGGTAATGTCAGGCATTCCCAGAAAAAACGTATACACTGCTATGTCCCTGACCTGTTTATATCAATGAATGTAACAAATTTCCCCTAACCTGAACCCCTCTGTGAATGTATCTAAAATGTTTTTTTTTTTTTTTATGAAGGAGAGTTCTATTAATGATTTCCATAAAGGATGCAGAAAGCCAGCAATTGTGGCTTTTTGGGAGGGGGGGTCACAATATTTTTGTTGGAAAATGTGTAACAAGTGCATTACAGCAAAATATAGGCCATCACAGTATTGCAAAGAGTATTGAATAAAGTACATACAGTAGGAATAAGTAATAATGAATTCTAGATCATGACGTTTAAGACCCCAATGAATAAGTTTGACTCATTGATACCATCCTGCATCTCCTGATCCCAGTACTGTACAGTATCTTATACGCTAAGGTATCTAACTCATGCCATTAAAGCAGCACAAAACTCTCTTGGCACGGCCCTGGAATCTAATGGACTTTAAGGTCAGCTGCTAGCCTTCCCCTGGGGTCATCGGTAAACTCACCTTTCCTGGTGGCTCCAACAACACTTCTGCTACCAAGGACACGGCCACCTGGCATGTTTGAGATCACTGATTCTGTAGCTGAGACACACTCCTGTGTCCAGCCATTCAATTAGGTCTCTATGTATTTAAACAAACCATAAAAAATGTACCATAGTTTACATACTTAAGGCTTACAGTGATCCTTAACCTCCTTGAAAAGTATGGATGGAGATTTCTAGGCTTATAACTCCCATCATGTGTGAAGAAAGGAAGAAACTGTGCAATCCTAATGGGCACCACTCCAGGACAGTCATACTAGCTCCCCACAGGGCATCCAGATTCGGGATGCCCCACTGTGTCAAACCCCCCTAGGTGACCCAAAAACTCACCTTCATTCCCGATCCAATGGAGTAAGCGGGAGCAGCAGACGCATCCCCACTATCCCTTTAGCAGGGCACATGGCCACGCCAGGCATTTGTGAATGGCTGGAGCGGGCAAGCTCCCTGTTAAAGGGTAGTGGGGCGTGCAGCTGCCAACACTCTCAGATCTGCTCACATAAGACATGCTCCTGGACGAAGGGGCTGGGGCGGATCCGAGTGAGCTGATTGGACGAGAGGGCTGCACATGCACCATAAGGACCGGGGAAGGGTATGTGAGATTGGGTGATTATTAAGAGATGGTGGCACACTCAGCTGTATTATGCTAGAAGCATAAAACAAGATAATTCCTCTGATGCTAATAATGGGTGCTGCCTGGAAGGTGACTCTCAATGTACCCTATTGAAATAGCATATATAAATATATCAGATAAATCAGATAAGAGCCCACCAATTTATTAAAAATATAAATCACCAGTTTACTAGAAATGTGGGTATGTATTACATTCATACATCCCAAGCAGAAATAAATACAGTACAGTACATGCACAATATAACAATTCATACACACAAAGAGTGATATGGTAATATACAGACAGATGCATAAATTTAAAACAGATATGGATGCTCAGCCCTTCTATTTTGGACAAACAATGTTAGCCTGTATCCAATTATAAACTGATGGACACATATAGCAAAGAGAAATAGCAAAAAAGCAAAACTGCCACAGTGTTTGTCCTAATAGCATAGAAAGGGTCTAAGGTCCATGGAGTACAAGCTCATGATCCTTGAATCAATCCTTGAGCTCATGAATAGCACATATACCAGATTCATATATATATATATATATATATATATATATATATATATATATATATATTTATATATATAGAGTAAATCCAGCACAATCTACATAGAGCAAGATAACCCCCAGCTTCCAAGATAGTAGTGGGGCATCCCTCCTACGTTTTGCGGCTAATGTCCCTTTCCTCAAGGAAAACGGCCTGCCTGCAAATTCACCTGAGCTCCTATTTATGTGGACAAAGGTTCCCCTGGCTGTCCGCGTGACTTTCCCGTCACATCACTTCCGGTTTCTGCAGGTCCTGGTCAGCGAACAGTTATGAGCTAGAATGATGACCTCATCAGGATAGGAGAATCCTGGAGAGTGCTCCAACCTGCGCAGACCCGCAGGGCCAGCTTCACTGCACATACTTAATATGTTATCAAAGACATAACACATTGTGCAACATAATTTAAGAAATAAATAAATGGGGGATCCTCTTGTAGGGATACTTGTCCATCTTTGAAGATTATGCAGACCTAAAATACAAAGTAACAATATGTTAAAAACAATACCAAGGGGTATGTACTATAGAGTAAATTTCATATTGTCTAATTCATATCATGTAATATAATAGCTATAGATAACGAGTTATAGTTGCTTAATTTGTGGCATAGAAACATTATAAGGATTTTTAATATATTTTCTGTATACCCATATCTCTCCTATATGTAAAATTAAGGATCTAATTATTAAACAGTATTTTCATAAAAAAATGGTGTAAAGCCTATTTCCTCATTTAGACCCTGTGGCATGCTATTCAATTTATAAATCCAATGTAATTCGGGTTTCAGAATACGCCTTTCAATATCACCCCCTCTTACGGGTTTTTTAACAATTTCTATAACCATGTAGCTCAGTTGGGATACCTGACGTCCTTGTTGACAGAAGTGCCTCGCTACACGGGACTCAGTATCACATTGTCTTATTGCACTTCTATGTTCACTAATCCTGTCTCTAATTGATCTCAAAGTTTTTCCTGCATATATTTTGCCACATGAGCATTGTAAAACATTTCGCAAAAAAATTAAGTTTCATTGCTTGTCCAGTGAGGGGATGATAAAATTTATTAACTAATAACTAATAAATATGGCCACAAGGGTACATGCCCTGCGGTTTAGGTAAAGAGCTTAACCAATTCATTCCTTTAGTGATAGTCCCAGCATCTGGCATCTGACTATTCGCTTGTATTAGATGGCCTCTGATGCTTTTGGACTTCCTGAATGCAAACATAGGTGGCATTGAAAATACATCTTTAAGTTTTTCATCCCCCGACAAGATCTGTCAATGTTTCCGTATGATGTGGAGTACCTGTAGGCATTTGGTGGAAAAAGTCAGTACACACGGAATTCTCCTGTTATTTTCTCTTGGATTATACCTAAGTAGAGAGGATTTAGATCTCTGAAAGGCTTTCTCCTTAGCTTTCACCACTAGGTCAATAGGGTAGCCCCTTTCCACTAAATCAATCAAAGTCATCTGTTCTGCTTGTTCTAAGAAAGTTTCATCCTTACTGATTATTCAGCGTAGCCTCAAAAATTGACTAAAAGGTAATCCTTTCTTCAATGGTTAAGGATGTAACCTATCAAATGCTAACCTAGCAAATATCAAATGCTAAATATGTATTGCGGTCTGTGGGTTTCATATAAGTGAGAGTGGCAAACCTGGGGGGTTTCACACAGCGGGCCCCCTCAATCGGGGTGCCTGAGGGACAAAGCCAGAAACCCAGGATAGTGAGAATCCTAGGTTTTGGTCCACTTTAATCATTTAAAAATAAAAAAAAATACATAGGGTCCCCCTCTCCAGGGCTCAAACCTCTCCTACCCCCCCCCCAAGGCTTTGGAGAGGCAGGTATTTGCCACAGGTGACTTGCTAACCCCTCATGCATTGTGAACTAACACACTAACACAGGAGAAAAACATCTTTTATTATTTTTTCCCCCATATGTACTCCAAAGGATGTCCTCCACCATGCGCTGCTTGCTGTCACTGACAGCTGAAAAGATTAGAGCATCCGCTGATCTCTTGGTGTCAGTTACTGATCGCTCCTCCTCCATACAGAGATGGAGCGATGACATCACAGCTTACTCCCAGTATAAATGCTCCTCCCAGAGTCAGGGAGCAGAGGTGGCAGGAGACCGCGTGTATGCTGTGGAGACCAGCGTGACACAGACCAGAGAGTGGTGACGGGATAAACATGGGCAGTGAGAAGCAAGGTGAGTCAGGATTTCATGGAAAGTTCAGTCGACACAAACCCAAAATAATTTGTGTTTGTGACGAATCAAACTTTCCCTGAAATTCAGAGTGAACTCCGGTTCTAACAAATAGGTTCACTCATCTCCAGTGATGAGCTGTCACGGATCTGAAGGCAAACACTGTTGGTGAAGAGGCACAGTTCCCACCACTGACAGGTGAACAACATAGACTACTACCCAGGACTCAAGTCTCGACCTAAAGGCCCAGACTCTACAGCTACCTCAGCATTTATCAAAGCTCCCTGCAAGGGAGGATAGATTTGCAGCATGGGAAGCTCCAGGTGATGCCCCAGGGAGGTTTAAGTAGACAGCAGTGGTCACCAGGCAGATGGCAGGAGATGCAGACAAGGAGACAAACCAAAGCCAGGAGATTAATTGCCAAGGTCCACAACAAAGCCAAGGTTCATACATGGTAGATGCAAGGTTCCACAAACAAAACAACAAGGTCGCAGAGTGGCACAGTAAGAACAGCATAGGAATCTTCTGGTGTCATATTGATGCCAAAGGCCTCCTTATAAAGGGCCCTGAATGTGGCTTTTGGACCTTCTACCTGTGCAGTCTATTCCTCATCTGCACAATCTCTGAGTTGGGGCACCTGCACTGCTTGTTTCCCACTTGCGCATGCACCGTATCGCTCACTGCTCGTGCACAAGCCATAAAGGTTAACCATTGCGCATGAGCTAAGGGACATGTCACTGCCTACACTGATGGACTCATCTAAGACCCAGGACACACAGATTGGGGACACACTGGAGGCACTGCACAGGGACAGAACAGGAGAGAAGAGAGATGTGAGTTATGTTCACACAGAACATTGCTACTGGGCATGCCTAAATGTGTGTGAGCTCCCCCACCTTAGCAGCAACCATATCAGCAGTGTTCTGTGAGTACAAAACTCACCTTGGTGTTCAGAATTGGTTTACGGTTGTCAATAGAAACAAACTAGAGGTAGAGAAAACACACATTTGGCAACATAAAAGATAAAAAAATGCAGTGTCAGCTCACCATTTTGAGGACATGATGTTGGCACAAAAATATACATAAAAATGCCACAGAAAACAAACTTTTCCTTGCACACTAGACTAACAATCATAAGTAGTAGGTGTACAATAGGTGTCTGATCGACAGCCTTGCTCTGTAAACAGGTTGCATCTATGGTAGGTGTGAAGCTTGGCCAACATAATCTAAAGAATGTTTAGTGGTATATGCTGGTACTTGGTACAGCGATGCACAGTTCCTGCTAACCATTTTAGTATGAATACTAATACCTCCATAATCACACTCAAATTCATTACATATGTATATATTACAGTTTATGCTCATAGGAACACAATTTTTCTGTTATCTACAGATTGAAGACCAAACAATTTATTACACTAACACTGTCCGGGCAAGTCCAACCAGTGGATTGATTACAAGGCATAAGAACCTGCAGATTGTTGTAACCTGTGAGCTGGACAGTAATTCAATAGTGGAGATCATGTACGTCACTGAGGATGAAATCATTCTGGACAATACAGATTCCGGGAAGTATGATGTCATTCTTTCATTTTACCCATCGCAAAACTTCTTAGATCCAGTGGAAGAGTCTCCATACTTTATTGATCTTAATGACACCGTGTTCCTTCAAGCTACGTTACAGTCTCAGGATCCAGACCTTACTGTGTTCATAGATACCTGCTTTGCCTCCTCACAGGCTGATTTCCATGCACCTACCTATGATCTTATCAGAGGCGGGTAAGTTGTAAACTATGATACAGGACATTACAATAAACATGTCTACTTTATACATTAGAGACTTGTATCCCAAACTGTGTGTTATATCAAAACACACTGCACCAGTGTTACTATAAGTGGTACCTGCATGTATTCTCAACATTCATAGTGACTGATGTCTTCTTCAATGTGTTTAAAGAAACTTATATAAGCCTATAAAGACATTTCACCAAGATAACTGCTAATTAGCACTAATAATGCCTGGATTGAGCACATCTTCCCACAAGAGAACCAGTGGCAAATGCACCACAAGAGGCTGTTTTAGTCACTTTTCTCCTGTAATTTACAAACACATTTATAATACATATTTGGGAATGCTTCAGCAACATTGCTGCACATAAAAATTCATTTACCTTTTTTCTAACTCCTACTGTAGTAAATTTTAGAAACAAAATGGTGACTCGTGCATTTGCAGGCCACCTGCAAATAGGAAGTGCTGCTGGGCTTCCTGTTACTGTGCATTGTCGGCAATGTCAATTAAATCCAGGCAGCAGCATGGAGGTAGGCTTAAACTGTGCCAGGCCAGTTTAAGCCTACCTATAGGCTTGATCTTTGGCAGAAAGCCCACCTGCTAGGGACAAGTTTTTAGCAGGCCTACCAAGGGTGCCAGGGAAATCTGGCAAACCAGGTGGAAACATTGTTGTTATCCAACTCAAAGTTGTAGGCAGGCTGGAGATAGACAGATCAAGTTCATGTCATAATTTATATTTATCTGGAAAAAGCCATGAGCACAATCACACTAAAATACAGTCAAATAAAGTAGTAATGATTCACTGCAGTAGGTTTTCAAAAGCTTGTTAGCTGGTAGGTACAGTACTTTGAATATAAATATTTGGTACAGAAACTCCTTTCCTCTGTCCCTTTATCTTTTTTTGTTTTAGTCTTTAAATCTAGTAGATGGTAATTACGGTAATATCAATGAAAATGATTTAGTAAAATAATATTTTCACCTTCTTAACATCTATATAAATCATGTTCTTGTCTCCAGATGTCCTAAGGATGAAACCTACCATAGCTTCCCCTCTGGCAATGAGAATGCACGGTTCAGCTTCAACGCCTTTAGGTTCCTAAATGTCAACCCATCTATTTACCTACAGTGCAAGGTAGTAATCTGTGATATAAATGATGCAGGATCCCGCTGTAACCAAGGATGTGTCTACCGTCAGCGCAGGGACCTCGGATCCAATGTATGGAAGACAAATGCAGTGGTGGGCCCTCTCCGACTGAAACGCCACAGTGAAATTGAGGCTGCTGGTAAGTAAGTCAATATAGATTTTAGAGATTGCCTTGTGCATACTGTAGAGGCATTGTCCTAATAAAAAAGCAACAACTCACTAGAGCAGAGGTTCTAGTGCATACCACTGGTATTACGCAAGATCCTATTAGGTGGTACATGGAAAGGCAGATGTGCTGCCATCTATAATGTACAAACCTTCTCTAAAAGGTGATGGCAGCAATGTAGGTGCATTTCATGCATTTAAATGTATTGTGTTGTATTACCAGTGTTTTAGGTGACAGACAACCCTTTACATGCTACCTTGGTGGTGCTTGAAGTAATAAGAAAATGGATAATGGTGCTTAATAGAAGGCCATTGTAAGTTGTAGCAGTAAGATGTTTTTTAATGGAATTAATGGTTTACAGAGTCAAATCTAGTAGGCCAGATGTTTTACAATTTTATTTGTGGAAAAGGTGGTATCCCTCGACAAAGCTATGTTGAACGACTTACAGGCTGATTCATCATTAGCGGCAGGTAGCGACAGATGAGCGTCTGTAGCAGGCATTTTCAGAGCGCCCGCTAGTAGTCGCAGTGCTCGGCCGTGAGTCGCTAGTTTATAGCGACTCAGTCACTGTTCAGTAATGTTGAATACATTGTGAGGAGTCGCTATTTGACCAGTAAAGCGCTGTATGGGAGTGCATGTTAGCGACTGCTCATAGCGACCGACACCATATTCAGCAAAAAAACAGCTTCACAAATCTCTGGCGCTGAAAAATAGTTGTTTGAAGCCCAGAGCGCGGGAGGCAGTGTGTTTAAAGTTTTCAAGCATCTATCAACTAGTAACAAAGCGAAAACATATGGAATTACATTGTAACAACATTGTAACATGAACACTTTAATACCAGACCTGTAATGTCATTTTTGAGGTAATATTTAAAAAATGAAAAAATTATGAAAAAAATGCTATTTCAATGCCAGAAGAGGTCAAAGAATTATTTGAGATTTTTTTCAAAAAAAAAACCTGTTTAAAGAGAAGAAAAGGATCGTCCATTGAAATGTATGGGAGAGCTGAGGCTGTGAAAATGATGAATCAGACACTACATGGCGCTATCCCAGTCGCTAAACAGATTCTGCTTGATAAATGTGTAATTGCGTGCTGGCGTTCACCAGTCGCTATCTGTTGCTACCTCTCATTAACCAGGCGCTACCTGACGCTATCCCTTCTTAAATTAGGGCCTTAGTATACTGGAGATTGACTCATTCTTTTGCAATTTGTTTTTACGAAGATATTGTAGCTGTAATAATTTAGCTTGTTTTTTTGCTTGTGATTCTTTGAGGGTCTTGGAACCTCTGTATCACTCACCTGCCATTCACGCCCCCCCCCAGCAAATGAATGAAATCGTTTTTTTGCACTCGCCCCTCTGCACCTCTGATGTCTATAGGGTTGATTCAGCTCTGAGTACTTTTTTACTCTTTTTGTTTTAGGAAAAATGCTTTTTTTTGTGTTTTTTTCCCTCAGTGCAATTCGGCGCCATATTTAGCAAATGTAAAAGAAATACACTGCTAAATATTGAAAAAATTGAATTTTCTGTAAACAAATTGTAAAAAATTATTTAGGATGCTGAATCAACCCATGTGACCACCGGAAACCGAAATGGTATAATTGCTGGGCACCTCAATCCTGCTGACTCATTAAATCATGAACTATGCTAAGTCAACAGTTAACCGTTCAATGCACTTAAAGAGTTTCTACCCACTAGCTATCAAGAAAATGAACAATAGCTCTGTAATTTCTAACAGCAGAACTAAATCTGGGCTCTTAGCTATGCAAATGCTGGGCTGGCTAGTTGTGGTTGTTAACTGTTATTACTATTTACTTCTACTTATTTTCATGAGACCTCCTACCAAAAAACATTTCTTGTGAGTACTATGTATATTCTAGGTGAAATTAAAGCTCCAAATTAACATCATTAGTCTTTGTTAGTCACATGAGTTATAATACATAAATAATACTTTAATCTCACAGAGCATTGCAGTCTTTGGTAAGCACAAAATGTATTAAACATTATCAGTTTCACATAGCATTTTTATATCTTAGTAACCCAGTCACCACTCTTATAGCATTCTCACCTATGTGTGTTTTATTACTTCCCAGGGTCCATCGATAAGAAGGCAGATGATGTGAAAACCAATCAGAGCAGCTTGTATGTGTTGGGCGTGGCTGTCCTGGTGGTCAATGTGCTCATACTAGCATTTGTGGTGTTGCGATATACTAGAAGATCCCCTACAGGTTACAGATACCACCCAGTAGCCACTCACTAAATGACAGCTACATAGATGGGCAAGGGTATGTGCCTCTACAAACAACTGTACCTTTGTTTTTATTTTCTTTCTACAATAAATATCCTGCTGATCAACCAGCAATATGTATTATAATACTTAATTGTGTTTCTTATTTAAATATAGAAAATAGAAGGACATTTTGGTAGGAGTGGTATAGGTTGAAGGGAACAGAGGAAATTACCTACTGTAATAGAACGACAAATCAGTACTAGGGCTTCAAAGTTGCAACAGGCAAACAGCACCTGCTATTTATGAATCCCACATTCCTTACAACCACAGGGCGAAGGATCTTTAGTAGAGTGGATGACTCTGGATCGACTACAAACAACAATTTCTTCTCCTCTATCTCTAAAGCATAGAGCAGTCAGTCAAGAGAGCCATGAACAGTCTTTCTACTTCATCAGAGCCAAATCCATTTGTCCCTTTTAAGCAGAGCAAATGATTCAATGTGAAGAACTTTTCCAGCATACCATGTTTTTGGAGTTCAAAGAAGACACTATGCACTAATGCCCAACATTGACTTAATTAAAGGGAGGAAGAGCAGTAAAGTGGAAAAGAGCAGGGTAAATCAGTATATGAGGTTAGTAGTTCTGAGGCTAGACAGTTGGAAGCAGAAAGCCAGAGCTACCAAATGTAGGTGTTACTGGCTCTTCTGGTTGGTGAATTTGTTACTGGCTCCCCTGAGGAGAAAGCAAAGGAACCCCAGCGCAATTATCCCCACCGATAGTATGCAGAAGCATCCGAGGGCCACTGCTAGTTCTACTAAGGGGATCCCTGCTTTTGGATAGGGGTGATCTACAAAATCTGAGGTTGTGCCACAGCAGGAAAAAGAACAAGCTGAGCATCACTAGCATGAGCCTCAAAATGGCTGGCTAGGGCTCTTGGAGAGACCACTTCGCCCAGCAGACAGAGAAGCTGCCTTACTATGCCCCCCCCCCATTCCAGCTGTCTCTTCTGTTTACAGAACAAAAGTGCTAACTAGCTCCAATAAAATGGAAGGACGTTGTCTAGGGATTGTAGTGATTGTAGTAGTACTTTAGGCTTCTACATCCAGCAGCAATAAGGGCTGGATTTCAGGTGTTGGATCTATAAATATTGGCCACTGGAGCCAGTAACAGCACTCTTCATCTCCTTCTAGTCAAACATCTGGAGTATCCCACTTCAGAAAACAATCTTCCATCTCCAAGGTTTGGGAGCACAGGAAAAAGTACAAACTCCACCACCCACAAACCCAAAGCTGTAATTTGACCTGCAACTATTTACTTATGCCACTGAAGATACTATGGTGAAAGTGGTAATCTTCCTCCATCAGGGATCGTCTCTGAAACAGAAGGATCCCATTCATTTTAAGTGGACTTCTCCCTCAAAGCTCTTGCAGGCATATACAATGATCCTGGGCAAGCAGTCAGTGCATAATCCACCCTGGGTAACTTCCACAAGAGCAAGGGTCAATGGACTGACCTAGACCCATAGGACTAGTTTGGACTAGGAATGTTGAATTCCACTAAAGACTAGCTGGCATGCATTAATTTAAGAGGTGATCAAAACCGACAGACATACGAGAAATCCCAGAAAAACACAAAATAATTTAGTCCTACTGTGCATTCCCAAATAAAATTGATAACACCATCAGTGCAATTCAAAAAAAGGTACCACGTGCACATACCACTCTCACATCACTTTCGGAAAACCGCTACTAAACAGCAATTACAAAAGAAAGAGAAGCTTTAATGCAAATGAACGATAAAGCAAACCATGAAGAGGACAAAAACTAAAAGGGTAATCCCACTTTCGACTACATTTTTAAAAGTTTCCATTAATTTTTGCCAAAATGATGTCCTTAAGGTGCTGGGCTTATATGTTATTGTTTTTTTGTTTGTTTGAAACACTGTGTTATAAAAGAAAACTGTTTCCTTTAGCAACAATGTGCTTACCTTATCAACGTACACCAATTGGCATGCTTGGTGTACCTGGCAGAGACTTTCTGACTCTGGGTTGCTAATCATTTGACATAGACTATGCTCCACATTCCTTTTGATTTCCAGAAGTTAAAGGGATACTGGCAGCGTTGTCACCTGCGGCGGTTATTACTGCTGTTGATTATGCCAAAGCTGCTGATGAGTTTACCTGTAAGAGTAGAAGAATTCTGGTATTTGTAGTATAAGGGCTTTACTCAAGACCAGGAAAGCCTCTCCCATTTTAGCAACACAGTGACAAACCAAGAAACTTGGAGATAGCATGCTGAGAAGTAAATCACATGCCTGGTGGCACAATCCTAACACAAATTTTCAATTCCAAAAGAGAAAAACAATTAGGCAGAACACCAAAAACCAGAAGAAAAGGGAGTTTTCATTTAAGAAAAGCCCAGTTTAAAAGTGCATCAATAATCATACAAGCAGGGAGTTGAGGGCCTGACTGGACACACATCCAGAAAATCCACAGGATCCTCACACAAGTTTAGGTAATGGAGACAAGAACACACTACAAGCTACAACACACTGTCATAGCAGCAGAAGGGTTTCCAATGGTCCAAGGTTATAAAACCCTCACCATTTAAACCCTGTTTCAGCCAGCACCATATGCTTAGTTGGTTACTAAATACCACAACACTATAAGAAAAAGTGCTTCAAATGAGGAGGTGCCAGAAGTGTAAGCAGGAGGGTCGGACGCACCTTATCAACTCCTTGTTGCAGGTAAATTTTTTTGTACAACTTTTGCTTTGAAATAGAGAAAAGACAAAGGCATGCTAAAGCTTGTTTCTGTCTGATCTATTTCCAGGTACAGGGAACTCCATGTTTTCTGCTGCACACTACATGGGTTCTGTGTAAAATACTGTATTTTTCGCCCTATAAGACACAATGTTGGGGGGATGTCAGTGCGTCTTATTTGGTGAATGTAAAAAAAAGGGAAAAAAGTATACTTACATGAGTCTTTTGGCCGCTGTCGCTGCTCTGGCTTCTGGCACCACCACTGCCTCTCTGGTGTCAGCATGCGCTAACACAAACACTCGGGTGTCAGCGTGCGCCAGCCCGAGAGGCAGTGGCAGTGCCGGAAGCCAGAGCAGGGACAGCGTTCATGTAAATATACCTTTTTTTCTGGGGGGTTGGGGTGATTCTGCCACATTGCTTATGGGATGGGAGGGGGAATTCCACACTGAACAGGGAGATGGGGCAGGGAATGCCACACTGCCTATATTGGGAATGGAATGGGGGGGGGCACACTGCCTATGGAGAATGGGGGGGGGGGGGAATGCTACACTGAATAAGGATATGGGTGAATGCCCCACTGGCTATGGAGAATGGGAGGGGAGAAATGTCACACTGAATAATAATATGGGGGAATGCCATACTGCCTATGGGAATGGGAGGGAGGATGCCACACTGCCTATGGGGAATAAGAAGGAGAATGCCACACTGCCTATGAGATGGGAGAAAATACCACACTGTCTATGGGAATGAGATGGGGTAATCCCACACTGAGAATGGGGTGGGGGGGGGGGATTCCACACTGCCTGTAATATGGTGTTTTAGCACAACATTTGGTTTAGAATATTTTTTTTTCTTAATTTCCTCCTCCAAATCCTAGATGTGTCTTTTGTGCATGTGTGTCTTATAGAGTGAAACTTAAAGTAATCCTTATTATTTCATTCAAAACCAAACAAATAGTGAACCTAGAGTCACTATTTGTTTGGTCATGAACAACCAGCAAAAAGAACATTAAGGACAACATGATGCCAATTTCTCCAGCTCTAAAACAGTACATACTGACCTAATGGTTTGCATCCTGCATGTAATTTTCAGGTACAGGGAAACCCATGTTTTCTGCTGCACACAACATGGATTCTGTGTTAAATACTGTACTTTTCACCATATAAGACGCACTTCCAATAGTGAGGGGATGTCTTATTGGGTGAATGGTCTCACGCCCGCTGTCACTGCTCTGGCTTCCGACGCCGCCACTGCCTCTCGGGTGTCAGCGCGCATCGGCCCAAGGGGCAATGGTGGTGCCGGAAGCCAGGGCAGGGATGGCGTTCATATAAGTATATATAAAAGACACAGAGCAATTAAAGGTTAATTATAACAAAGGAACAAGGTGATTAATAAATGTCCCATAACACATGCACTTCAGATGAAAGGCAATACAGTGTTCACTTGGACACACAGCAGGATGATATACACTGTGAATGAGCAATAGTCCACCAGAAGGATCGCTATTCCGAAGGGCATGCACTTTAAAGGTGAAACACAAACTGCTCCCGCCACCGATAACACAGCCTCTTACCAACTGGTAGGAATATATGAGCCTTAAGATCCCAGTCTGATGGCGACCTCTAAGTTGACACGGTCAAAAGCTGATAAGGCCTATTCCACAGGTGATAATAACACAAACTTTGGTTGCTCCTCCACATTGAAATGAATCACATATAAAGAGGGACAAAAAGAAGGTACAGATATAGCGTAACTCCGTACAAACAGTCCCAATTTTAATAGATAGCACAAGAAATACACTCACAAAAGCAGTTCAATCGAAAAGTACATCTCATTAAGTAAAATAGCCACAAACTTGCCAGCCCTGGAATCCGACAACCATGGATGGAGAATGGGGAACAGAGAAAAGATCTGGATGACAGCTGTATAGAAGGTCTGCCAGTAGCTGTTCCCCATTCTCCATGTGTTATTATCACCCGTGGAATTGGCTTTATCAGCTTCTGACTGTGCCAACTTAGTGGCCGCCATCAGAGTGGGATCGTAAGCTGCCATCCGGATTTTGTACCTGCTCCCCATTCTCCTCCATGCATGTAATAGGAATAGTGGCGTAACTAAATGTGATGGAGCGCTGGTGTAAACATTAAACGGGGCCCTGTCAAGGCTCATATATTAAACTTTTTTCTGTCTTTTAACTTAATTAAATGCATCTCGACAACTAAAAACTGAAGCAGCTGATACAAAATGTGCATTTCTTTATCCAAATGATAACAATGACGGGCCCTCTTGATCTTCTGGGCCCAGGTGCAGTCGCACCTCCTGCACCCCTATAGTTATGCCCCTGAATAGGAAGCTCCACAGACAAGTTTGCAGCCAGGACAAGCATTTGGCCAGAACAAGCACACTGGGACATTGAGGTATGAATAAGGGGCTTGCCATTCCATAATCATTAGAAAAATATCCTATATCAAAAGAATAGAACTACAAGGCCTTAGCGCAAGGACATAAACATACACCAAATGCAACTAAAACACTATATAATTAAGCAAAGCAACAGAACCATAACCTAAGGCTGCTAAAACAGGACAGGATCAACTACCAGTAACTAAAGGCAAGGACAAGGACCCAATGGGCCTGATGCAGAGCCTCCTCTGAACTGCCCTTAAAACCCTCCGATTGTCCGGGGCTCCCGTTTGAATCGTGGCTCAAATGTGATGCAGAGCCTCCGTCGGAATGGCTCCCTAGCTGATCCGTCAATTTCACTTTACTCGGAAAGCTTTTTTTGCTCTCTCGGGTGCCTTCAATTTGATCGGGGCTCCCGTTCACGTTTACACGGGCGGGCCGTTTTTCCCTGATTTTTCCTTGCATTTTGAACGTACCTGCTTGGTTTCCGACGTATTTGACCTTCCATTTTGGTGGTTTTAGCAAGTATACTTACATCTCCATGGCTCTTCAGTTGCCAATCTGGCTACACGCAAGCGCACATCCCTCAAACTCCATTGGAATATACATATGGCAACCACTGCCAATTTGACACATATTTTTTTGGGAACAATAAATTTGGGTTCTTCCTTTTTCCTTGCCATTAATGCATACCTTAATCTCCTTTGTGTTCCTTTTTCCTTGCCATTAATGCATACCTTAATTCTTTCTGATTGTTTTGGATTTATTGTACCATATCTAAACTTTTTGTGTCATGGAAATGTGTGATGATGTTGTGTGATTGTACATTTGCAGGAAACACAACTTTCTTTTTTTTTTTTTTTTTATTTTATTCCAGCGTTTGAAATTGAATTTTTTACACAAAGTTTTTTTACAAATAATTGAATCTAAATGTTTTAACAAATAAACTATTTTCATTTTAAGCCAAATTAAAATTCTTTAGGCCTCGGTGTCTTGTGCCTGTGATTTTCTTGTATCTGTGAATGAAAAACAACATTAGTTTAGCATTGTTTATTTGGTTTGGTTGTGCGTGGTTTTTTTGGGGCCCTTTTTAAACCGGACCTTCTGCGTTTTTTACTGAAAAGGCCAAACTCTTAACCAAAGATTCCGCAGCATCTCAAAATAATAGATAGTAATTTTTTAGTCAATCAATAATTATTCTTTCCACCACTGGGCTGCAACTCAGTTCAGGAATTTAGTATACGGCCGCCGCCATCTTGACTCAGAAGCATCACACTTACTGAGGAGAGGAGAGTGGGATAAGGTACAGGGGGTGGGTTATAGCTGTGCTTTGCTCACACAGAGCAGAGACCTCTTGAAAAGGTCAGCAATCCCAGAATGCAGAGCAGCACAGTTAGAAGGCACTTCCTGTTTGCAGGCTGCCTGATAAGATGGCGGCTTCCATAATCCGCCATCTTGGATGTTGAAAGCCTCATAACATGCACTAGGTGCAGGTAGGATGATTTTGAAGGTGGGCAAACTTTATGTACAGGGTGTGGGAAACATATAAGATAGACTTATTCTGAGTGAAGGTCCGCTTTAAGGGCTTTTTAGAGAAAGTCTTTGGTTTTTTTTTTTGGTTTTTACATTTTGTGGCCAATGGAATTGTTGGTTCATTTACTTTGGTCCCCAAAAACGCCACTTACCATGTTTTAGGCGCATATTGCATCAGGGGCGGAGGCTCCATTCTTGCTCCCTTGGTTGCTGCTGTGAATCTGTTTGCATGACAAAGACACTGATATTAGAGACTGTTGTTGTCTCATGTACACAAAAAGCATTAACAAGTTTGCTGGCCTAACTAAAGTCACTTTTTGAACCTCTTGCTGCCTCACATTGCCCTAGTTCTTCTATCTGCATGTAGCCTAGTTTTGAGCTGCGTACATGTGTTAAACTAAGGTGGGCTTGTATGTAACGTGAAAAACGAAGTTGTTTCAGACTATTCTGGTGTTTTTTTTTTTTTTTTATTACAAGGAATGTGTGCGCGCACATAAACGCACGCGCGCATACTCACATCCATGATGATGTCGTCCTGCTCCGAGGTAAAGATTGCGGGCGCGCACCCGCTGTTGACCACGGCCACACGGAAAACATATTTAAAGCACAAGGCACTCAGCTCTGTGTTGGATACCATATCAATATGGGCAGACCTAAAGGGAGCAAAAAGAGCCAACCAAGGGCCGAGGCACATAGCAGCCGCACACATGCCTCATCCTCCACAAGACAGAAGAGCAGGCACCAGACACATGCCGAACATGCCCCCACTAAAACGGTGGATACTCCACACAAACAGGCACATTCCAAAAAACGCAGGACCAAGGGTACATTAACCCATTCACCACCACCTGCAAAAAAACCACGCACACACAAGGGTACCCCATCTAGTCAGACCATGCAGCATCCTCCACCTCCACACACCAAGCATACCCACAAATCCAAACACATAAGCAAGGGTAAGCGCATTGCAAAAACCACCACCCCACCCAGGTCACCCACCCCTCCACCTCCACCCTCTGGTTCCCCCAATTCCAGTACCTCAGATTCCACATGCAGCTCCACATCTGATAGCTCAACAGGAACCCAGACATTAAGCCAGAGAAGCACACACACAACATCCCCCTCCCCCATAAGCCAAAGAAGCACACACGACTCCCCAGATACCCAACCATCAATTTCCTCAAAGGCAGGGGAGACCACACACCCATGTGGCAGACAACTACGGCGTGGCTCACTAACTGCCCGATTTTGCGATGCTCAAAGCATGGCGGTGGCAAATGCAGTTTGCGAACATTATGATGCCCTATTTGGCCGCACCTCCAAAACAACCACAAAGCAGGCTAAGATGGAAATCTGGACTAATATTTGCAGGCAGGTCAATAGTGTGGGATCAGTCCGGAGAGATATTCAGCAAATAAAAAGGAAATTTGGGGACCTGAAATACTACAGCAAAAAAAAAATGGACATGCGCCGTCAGCAGAGGTAATGGACAATTTTTAGTCACATTGTTAAAAGGATGTAACACTTATTAGGTGTAATTTAATCTTCCCCAGCCAACAGACAGGGGGTGGAGCAGAAGTAAAGGAAAAAGTAAAATGCATTTTTTTTAACATTGTTAAAAGGATGTAACACTTATTAGGTGTGATTTAATCTTCCCCAGCCAACAGACAGGGGGTGGCTTACCCACTAAAATTATCCTTACGCCCGCCGAGGAACATGTATATACATTCATACACCCGGCCAGCATCCAGGGACTGGCAGAGGCACAAGACACAGACCGGAATGTAAAGTCCCAAGGTGAGTCTGATTTTGCATGACCTAGTACAAAAAGTTCAAGAAGGCAGTGTTATGCTACACAACACACTGTACTTGGCCATTTACCTAATCTTCCTATCTACATACTAAGGACCAAGTCAACAGGACACACCAGGCCCCCAAACCCCTGCGTTAGCACCGAGGCCAAGGGCACACCAGGCTTCTACACCACAAACCCAAATTGTGGATTGCGATGAGGTAAGTCAATGGGCCTTGATGTGTACTTTTAACATTGATATTTGCGAGCTTGTGTGGACAGAAATAAACTAAAAGGATGCTATATTTCTTAACAGACCACAGGAAGCCCACCCATCATCGACCATATACGAGATTTGGAGGAGGACACCCCACATATGTCACTAACCACTACTGCACCAGTGGCAGCAACGCAGGCAACCCCGGCACAGCCACCACATCCACAACCACCTTCGGAACCAGAACCAACCACCCGTCTCACTGCTCCTACCCAGTCTAGACGCCATATTTCCCAAAGAAGGCAACTTCAAATTTTGGAGGAAACATGGAGGCAGGAAAATATTGCCTTTGCTGCGACAACACAGCAATTCAATGAGACTGTGTGCACCCAACTCACAAACCTCAACGCCCAAGTAGAGGTATTAAACAGCAATATCTCTACCCTAACCAGCCATATGGCTGAGATTAATCAAAGCCTGGCCCACATTGCAGCCAATTTGCAGGCACAACATCATTCCTCGTCACCATGCAACCCAACATACCACTAATTTGTGGGGAATACATTTTCTCTGCCCACGTGTAATTTTTCTTTTGGGACCAAAAAAACAAATGACAAAACAAAATTTGTTTGAAAAAAAAAAAAAAAAAAAAAATACCCAAAAATTGTGGTCTCTGAAAAAACACTAAACACTAGTTGTGCACGTATGGTTTGCGCGGTGCCACTTTGGGTGCAAGAAAAAGGAGGGGTGGGGAGGGCTGAAACTAAAGGTGGTGGAGTAGCCCACAAGCCATGATTAGGTTTAGGACCGTTGCAGGCATCTATTGTAGTGCCCCCCCAGTCACATCAAGACAACGGAACCTCATCTTCAAGAGAACAAAGCCTGGCTCCAACACAGAGCGAGTCCTCCTGGGGGCAGTATTGTAGCGCTCCTCTGCCTGTGAAGATCGGTGCAGGATGGGGGTCTTCATCCAGGGGACCAAAGGATAGGCAGAGTCTCCTGCCCTAAAACCAAAAAACAAAAAAAAATAAAAAAAGGTGTGCATTGCAACAATAGAAAAGAGGGACAAATAGGTGAGCGGGGTAGGGTAGGAGGAAAGGACATTTGTAATGAGACTACATGCACATCCAACCTGTACTCTGATTTAAAAAGTCTGGGGAATACTACTTACATAAGAGGGCAAGAACATGACGCAATAGGGTACAATCACTTAACCCATTTAATTTGTAGATCAATAATTGGGCTCCAAATATACTACGCCAAAAGTTACCAAATAGTGTGTTACGGGAACAAACACAGTCAGAGAGGGTGGGCAACCAATACAAGTTTCAGACACATACCCAGTAGCCAGCCACCAAATAGATCGGCAGATTTGAATCGCTCATGTAGGCAGGAATTCCTAGGCAGGGAAAGCCAGAAAAATGACTCCCAAAAACCAAATCAGGGCCAGCCAGTGCCTGCACATTTATCCTATGTCCCATCTTCAAATGCCTGCACACAAACAATAAAATAAAAATGATGGAGACCCTGTAAAAAGGATACCCAAAAAAAAACCATAAAAAATATCAAATACTCATGCCATCGATGTCCAAAGGCGTGCGGTGCAGCCTGGTTTCTGCCATACTCAGCAGGACAAGACCGCGGAGCTGGCGCCGCTGATGTGCTCCAACAGAGGACTGCATATTATTGCCCTAGTGCAAATACGGCTGCTCTGACTTGCCGTAAGTGAAGGCTCGGCGGCCCCGTTTTATTAGGGTGATTTCAATAGGAAATCAAGGCTCTGCATCACTGAAAAAAACGGACCAATGAACAAGGCGTCCGTTTTCCCGGGAAACAGCCTCGTGCGAGCCGACAATCGGAAAGGCGGCTGAGCGCACACCTGAGCGCATAAACGCACACTAAAATCAACGTAGCACCCTTTCCTGACCCGATCAAAGCCCAAAACCAACGGGAAAATGCACGGGATAGCTGAACGGGGAGGCTCTGCATCAAGCCAAATGTGCTCCCAAGTAACATCGAACTAAGGCACACAAGCAGATCCCTATAGCCTCCACTGTAGGCATAGGAGGTCTGCCAAACAAAGAGAAAAAAAACTTAGCAGCCTCTGTTATTACTGAGAAAGCCTGCTAGTTTAGGACAAGGCAGAAGAATCCCACAGACATGAAAGAAGCTGACAATGCACCAACACATGGAGTAGGGTCACAAGCAATAAGGTATTAGTGGTGTCCTGCGGCCCCTAGCTTAGTGTGGCATGAATTTGTATTAGTGGTATCCTGCTGCTCCAGCGTAGTGTGGCATGAATTTGTATTAGAGGTATCCTGCTACCCCTAGCTTAGCGTGGCATAAATGTGTTATTGTGGAATCCTGCTGCTCCAGCATAGTGTGGCATAAATTTATATTAGTGATATACTGCTGCCCCTAGCTTAGTGTGGCATGAATTCATATTAGTGGTATCCTGCTGCCCCTAGCTTAGTGTGGCATAAATGTGTTATTGTGGTATCCTGCTGCCCCTAGCTTAGTGTGGCATGAATTCATATTAGTGGTATCCTGCTGCCCCTAGCTTAGTGTGGCATAAATTTGTTATTGTGGTATCCTGCTGCTCCAGCGTAGTGTGGCATGAATTTATATTAGCGGTATCCTGCTTCCCCTAGCTTAGTGTGGCAAGAATTTGTTTTTGTGGCATCCTGCTGCCCCTAACTTAGTGTGGCATGAATTCATATTAGTGGTATCCTGCTGCCCCTAGCTTAGTGTGGCATGAATTCATATTTGTGGTATCCTGCTGCCCCTAGCTTAATGTGGCATGAATTCATATTAATGGTATAATGCTGCCCCAAGCTTAGTGTGGCACTAATTTGTTATAGAGGTATCATGCTGCCCCTAGCTTAGTGTGGTATAAATTTGTTATTGTGGTATCCTGCTGCCCTTAGCTTAGTGTGGCATGAATTCATATTTGTGGTATAATGCTGCCCCAAGCTTAGTGTGGCACTAATTTGTTATAGAGGTATCATGCTGCCCCTAGCTTAGTGTGGCATAAATTTGTTATTGTGGTATCCTGCTGCCCCTAGCTTAGTGTGGCATGAATTCATATTAGTGGTATTCTGCTGCCCCTAGCTTAAAGTGGCATGAATTTGATATTGTGGTATCCTGCTGCTTCAGCGTAGTGTGGCATGAATTTATATTAGTGGTATCCTGCTGACCCTAGCTTAGTGTGGCATGAATTCATATTAGTGGTGTCCTGCTGTCCCTAGCTTAGTGTGGCATGAATTCATATTAGTGGTGTCCTGCTGCCCCTAGCTTAGTGTGTCAAGAATTTGTTTTTGTGGCATCCTGCTGCCCCTAGCTTAGTGTGGCATGAATTCATATTAGTGGTATCCTGCTGCCCCTAGCTTAGTGTGGCATAAATTTGTTATTGTGGTATCCTGCTGCTCCAGCGTAGTGTGGCATGAATTTATATTAGCGGTATCCTGCTTCCCCTAGCTTAGTGTGGCAAGAATTTGTTTTTGTGGCATCCTGCTGCCCCTAGCTTAGTGTGGCATGAATTCATATTTGTGGTATCCTGCTGCCCCTAGCTTAATGTGGCATGAATTCATATTAATGGTATAATGCTGCCCCAAGCTTAGTGTGGCACTAATTTGTTATAGAGGTATCATGCTGCCCCTAGCTTAGTGTGGCATAAATTTGTTATTGTGGTATCCTGGTGCCCTTAGCTTAGTGTGGCATGAATTCATATTTGTGGTATAATGCTGCCCCAAGCTTAGTGTGGCACTAATTTGTTATAGAGGTATCATGCTGCCCCTAGCTTAGTGTGGCATAAATTTGTTATTGTGGTATCCTGCTGCCCCTAGCTTAGTGTGGCATGAATTCATATTAGTGGTATTCTGCTGCCCCTAGCTTAAAGTGGCATGAATTTGTTATTGTGGTATCCTGCTGCTTCAGCGTAGTGTGGCATGAATTTATATTAGTGGTATCCTGCTGACCCTAGCTTAGTGTGACATGAATTCATATTAGTGGTGTCCTGCTGCCCCTAGCTTAGTGTGTCAAGAATTTGTTTTTGTGGCATCCTGCTGCCCCTAGCTTAGTGTGGCATGAATTCATATTAGTGGTATCCTGCTGCCCCTAGCTTAGTGTGGCATGAATTCATATTAGTGGTATCCTGCTGCCCCTAGCTTAATGTGGCATAAATTTGTTATTGTGGTATTCTGCTGCTCCAGGGTAGTGTGGCATGAATTTATATTAGTGGCATCCTGCTGCCCCAGCTTAATATGGCAAGAATTTGTATTATTGGTATCCTGCTGCCCCTAGCTTAGTGTGGCATAAATTTGTTATAGTGCTATCCTGCTGCTCCAGCTAAGTGTGGCATGAATTTGTATTAGTGGTATCCTGCTGCCCCTAGCTTAGTGTGGCATGGATTCATATAAGTGGTATACTGCTGCCCCTAGCTTAGTGTGGCATGAATTTGTATTAGTGATATTCTTCTGCTCCAGCTTAGTGTGGTATGAATTCATATTAGTTGTATCCTGCTGCCCCTAGCTTAGTGTGGCATGAATTTATATTAGTGGTATCCTGCTGCCCCTAGCTTAGTGTGGCGTTAATTTGTATCAGTGGTATCCTGCTGACCCTAGCTTAGTGTGCCATTAATTTGTATTAGTGGCATCCTGCTGTCCCTAGCTTAGTGTGGCATTAATTTGTATTAGTGGTATTCTGCTGCCCCTAGCTTAGTGTGGTGTGAATTTGTTATAGTGGTATCCTGCTGCTCCAGCTTAGTGTGGCATGAATTTTGCATTAGTGGTATCCTGCTGCCCCTAGCTTAGTGTGACATGAATTTATATTAGTGGTATCCTGCTGCTCCAGCTTAGTGTGGCATAAATTTGTTATTGTGGTATCCTCCTGCTCCAGCGTAGTGTGGTATGAATTTGTTATAGTGGTATCCTGCTGCTCTAGCTTAGTGTGGTATGAATTCATATTAGTGGTATCCTGCGGCCCCTAGCTTAGTGTGGCATGAATTTATATTAGTGGTATCCTGCCGTCCCTAGCTTAGTGTGGAATTAATTTGTATTAGTGGCATCCTGCTGCCCCTAGCTTAGTGTGGCATTAATTTGTATTAGTGATATTCTGCTGCCCCTAGCTTAGTGTGGCATGAATTCATATTAGTGGTATCCTACTGCCCTTAGCTTTGTGTGGCATTAATATGTTATAGTGGAATCCTGCTGCCCCTAGCTTAGTGTGGCATGAATTCATATTAGTGGTATCCTGCTGCTCCAGCATAGTGTGGCATGAATTTATATTAGTGGTATCCTGCTGCCCCTAGCTTAGTGTGGCATGAATTCATATTAGTGGTATCCTGCTGCCCCTAGCTTAGTGTGGCACTAATTTGTTATAGAGGTATCCTGCTGCCCCTAGCTTAGTGTGGCATGAATTCATATTAGTAGTATTCTGCTGCCCCTAACTTAATGTGGCATGAATTTGTTATTGTGGTATCCTGCTGCTTCAGCGTAGTGTGGCATGAATTTATATTAGTGGTATCCTGCTGCCCCTAGCTTAGTGTGGCATGAATTTGTATTAGTGGTATCCTGCTGCCCCTAGCTTAATGTGGCATATATTTTTTATAGTGGTATCCTGCTGCCCAAGCTTAGTGTGGTATGAATTTGTATTAGTGGCATCCTGCTGCCCCAGCTTAGTGTGGCATGAATTTGTATTAGTGGGATCCTGCTGCCCCTAGCTAAATGTGGCATATATTTGTTATAGTGGTATCCTGCTGCTCCAGCTTAGTGTGGCATGAATTTGTATTAGTGGTATCCTGCTGCCCCTAGCTTAGTGTGGCATGGATTCATATTAGTGGTATCCTGCTGCCCCTAGCTTAGTGTGGCATGAATTTGTTATTGTGGTATCCTGTTGCTCCAGCGTAGTGTGGCATTAATTTATATTAGTGGTATCCTGCTGCCTCTAGCTTAGTGTGGCATGCATTTGTATAAGTGGCATCCTGCTGCTCCAGCTTAGTGTGGCATGAATTCATATTAGTGGTATCCTGCTGCCCCTAGCTTAGTGTGGCATGAATTTATATTAGTGGTATCCTGCTGCCCCTAGCTTAGTGTGGCATGAATTTGTATTAGTGGTATCCTGCTGCCCCTAGCTTAGTGTGGCATGTATTTTGTATTAGTGGTATTCTGCTGCCCCTAGCTTAGTGTGGCATGAATTTATGTTAGTGGTATCCTGCTGCCCCTAGCTTAGTGTGGCATGAATTTGTGTTAGTGGTATCCTGCTGCCCCTAGCTTAGTGTGGCATGAATTTGTGTTAGTGGTATCCTGCTGCCCCTAGCTTAGTGTGGCATGAATTTGTGTTAGTGGTATCCTGCTGCCCCTAGCTTAGTCTGGCATGAATCCATATTAGTGGTATCCTTCTGCCCCTAGCTTAGCCTGGCATGAATCCATATTAGTGGTATCCTGCTGCCCCTAGCTTAGTGTGGCATGTATTTGGTATTAGTGGTATCCTGCTGCCCCTAGCTTAGTGTGGCATGAATTTGTGTTAGTGGTATCCTGCTGCCCCTAGCTTAGTGTGGCATGAATTTGTGTTAGTGGTATCCTGCTGCCCCTAGCTTAGTGTGGCATGAGTTTGTGTTAGTGGTATCCTGCTGCCCCTAGCTTAGTGTGGCATGAATTTGTGTTAGTGGTATCCTGCTGCCCCTAGCTTAGTGTGGCATAAATGTGTTATTGTGGTATGCTGCTGCTCCAGCGTAGTGTGGCATGAATTTATATCAGTGGTATCCTGTTGCCCCTAGCTTAGTGTGGCATGAATTTGTATTAGTGGCATCCTGCTGCCCCAGCTTAATGTGGCATTAATTTGCATTAATGGTATCCTGCTGCCCCTAGCTTAGTGTGGCATAAATTTGTTATAGTGCTATCCTGCTGCTCCAGCTAAGTGTGGCATGAATTTGTATTAGTGTTTTCCTGCTTCCCCCAGCTTAGTGTGGCATGGATTCATATAAGTGGTATACTGCTGCCCCTAGCTTAGTGTGGCATGAATTTGTATTAGTGATATCCTTCTGTTCCAGCTTAGTGTGGTATGAATTCATATTAGTTGTATCCTGCTGCCCCTAGCTTAGTGTGGCATGGATTTATATTAGTGGTATCCTGCTGCCCCTAGCTTAGTGTGGCGTTAATTTTTATCAGTGGTATCCTGCTGACCCTAGCTTAGTGTGGCATTAATTTGTTATTGTGGTATCCTCCTGCTCCAGCGTAGTGTGGTATGAATTTGTTACAATGGTATCCTGCTGCTCTAGCTTAGTGTGGCATTAATTTATAATAGTGGTATCCTGCTGCCCCTAGCTTAGTGTGGCATGAATTTGTATTAGTGGTATCCTGCTGCCCCTAGCTTAGGGTGGTATGAATTTTTTTATAGTGGTATCCTGCTGTCCAGCTTAGTGTGGTATGAATTCATATTAGTGGTATCCTGCGGCCCCTAGCTTAGTGTGGCATGAATTTATATTAGTGGTATCCTGCTGCCCCTAGCTTAGTGTGGCATGAATTTATATTAGTGGTATCCTGCTGCCCCTAGCTTAGTGTGGCATGAATTTATATTAGTGGTATCCTGCTGCCCCTATCTTAGTGTGGCATGAATTTGTATTAGTGGTATCCTGCTGCCCCAGCTTAAGGTGGCATATATTTTTTATAGTGGTATCCAGCTGCTCCAGCTTAGTGTGGCATGAATTCATATTAGTGGTATCCTGCTGCCCCTTGCTTAGTGTGGCATGAATTTATTTTAGTGGTATCCTGCTGCCCCTAGCTAAGTGTGGCATGAATTTGTTTTATTATATCCTGCTGCCCCTAGCTTAGTGTGGCATGAATTTGTGTTAGTGGTATCCTGCTGCTCCTAGCTTAGTGTGGCATGAATTTGTGTTAGTGGTATCCTGCTGCCCCTAGCTTAGTGTGGCATGAATTTGTGTTAGTGGTATCCTGCTGCCCCTAGCTTAGTGTGGAATGAGTTTGTATTAGTGATATCCTGCTGTTCCTAGCTTAGTCTGGCATGAATCCATATTAGTGGTATCCTGCTTCCCCTAGCTTAGTGTGGCATGTATTTTGTATTTGTGGTATCCTGCTGCCCCTAGCTTAGTGTGGCATGAATTTGTGTTAGTGGTATCCTGCAGCCCCTAGCTTAGTGTGGCATGAATTTATATTAGTGGTATCCTGCTGCCCCTAGCTTAGTGTGGCATGAATTTGTTATAGTGGTATTCTGCTGCTCCAGCTTAGTGTGGTATGAATTTATATTAGTGATATCCTGCTGTCCCTAGCTTAGTATGGCATGTATTTTGTATTAGTGATATCCTGCTGCCCCTAGCTTAGTGTGGCATGAATTCATATCAGGGGTTTCCTGCTGCCCCTAGCTTAGTGTGGCATGAATTCATATTAGTGGTATCCTGCTGCCCCTAGCTTAGTGTGGCATGTATTTTGTATTAGTGATATCCTGCTGCCCCTAGCTTAGTGATGGATTTGTATTAGTGGTATCCTGCTGCCCCCAGCTTACTGCGACATTAATTTTTATTAGTGGTATCCTGCTGCCTCTAGTTAGTGTGGCATGAATTCATATTAGTGGTATCCTGCTGCACCTAGCTTAGTGTGGCATGAATTTGTGTAAGTGGTATCCTGCTGCCCCTAGCTTAGTGTGGCATGAATTTGCATTAGTGTTATCCTGCTGCCCCTAGTTAGTGTGGCATGAATTCATATTAGTGGTATCCTGCTGCCCCTAGCTTAATGTGGCATGAATTTGTGTTAGTGGTATCCTGCTGCCCCTAGCTTAGTGTGGCATGAATTTGTTTTAGTGGTATCCTGCTGCTCCAGCTTAGTGTGGCATGAATTTTGTATTAGTGGTATCCTGCTACCCCTAGCTTAGTGTGGCATGAATTCATATTAGTGGTATCCTGCTGCCCCTAGCTTAGTGTGGCATGAATTCATATTAGTGGTATCTTGCTGCCCATAGCTTAGTGTGGCATTAATTTGTATTAGTGATATTCTGCTGCCCCTAGCTTAGTGTGGCATGAATACATATTAGTGATATCATGCTGCCCCTAGCTTAGTGTGGCACTAATTTGTTATAGAGGAATCCTGCTGCCCCTAACTTAGTGTGGCATGAATTTGTTATTGTGGTATCCTGCTGCTTCAGTGCAGTGTGGCATAAAATTATATTAGTGGTATCCTGCTGCCCCTAGCTTATTGTGGCATGAATTTGTGTTTGTGGTATCCTGCTGCCCCTAGCTTAATGTGGCATATATTTGTTATAGTGGTATCCTGATACTCCAGCTTAGTGTGGCATGAATTTGTATTAGTGGTATTCTGCTCCCCCTAGCTTAGTGTGCCATGGATTCATATTAGTGGTATCCTGCTGCCCCTAGCTTTGTGTGGCATGTATTTGTATTAGTGGTATCCTGCTGCCCCTAGCTTAGTGTGGTATGAATTTCTTAGATTGGTATTCTGCTGCTCCAGCTTAGTGTGGCATGAATTCATATTTGTGGTATCCTGCTGCCCCTAGCTTAGTATGGCATTAATTTTTATTAGTGGTATCCTACTGCCCCTAGCTTAGTGTGGCATTAATTTGTATTAGTGGTATCCTGCTGCCCCTTTGCTTAGCGTGGCATGAATTTGTTATAGTGGTATCCTGCTGCTCCAGCTTAGTGTGGCATGAATGTTGTATTAGTGGTATCCCGCTGCCCCTAGCTTAGTGTGGCATGAATTTATATTAGTGGTATTCTGCTGCCCCTAGCTTAGTGTGGCATGAATTTGTTATATTGGTATCCTGCTGCTCCAGCTTAGTGTGGCATGAATTCATATTAGTGGTATCCTGCTGCCCCTTGCTTAGTGTGGCATGAATTTATTTTAGTGGTATCCTGCTGCCCCTAGCTAAGTGTGGCATGAATTTGTTTTATTATTTCCTGCTGCCCCTAGCTTAGTGTGGCATGAATTTGTGTTAGTGGTATCCTGCTGCTCCTAGCTTAGTGTGGCATGAATTTGTGTTAGTGGTATCCTGCTGTCCCTAGCTTAGTGTGGCATGAATTTGTGTTAGTGGTATCCTGCTGCCCCTAGCTTAGTGTGGAATGAGTTTGTATTAGTGATATCCTGCTGTCCCTAGCTTAGTCTGGCATGAATCCATATTAGTGATATCCTGCTTCCCCTAGCTTAGTGTGGCATGTATTTTGTATTTGTGGTATCCTGCTGCCCCTAGCTTAGTGTGGCATGGATTCATATAAGTGGTATACTGCTGCCCCTAGCTTAGTGTGGCATGAATTTGTATTAGTGATATTCTTCTGCTCCAGCTTAGTGTGGTATGAATTCATATTAGTTGTATCCTGCTGCCCCTAGCTTAGTGTGGCATGAATTTATATTAGTGGTATCCTGCTGCCCCTAGCTTAGTGTGGCGTTAATTTGTATCAGTGGTATCCTGCTGACCCTAGCTTAGTGTGCCATTAATTTGTATTAGTGGCATCCTGCTGTCCCTAGCTTAGTGTGGCATTAATTTGTATTAGTGGTATTCTGCTGCCCCTAGCTTAGTGTGGTGTGAATTTGTTATAGTGGTATCCTGCTGCTCCAGCTTAGTGTGGCATGAATTTTGCATTAGTGGTATCCTGCTGCCCCTAGCTTAGTGTGACATGAATTTATATTAGTGGTATCCTGCTGCTCCAGCTTAGTGTGGCATAAATTTGTTATTGTGGTATCCTGCTGCTCTAGCTTAGTGTGGTATGAATTCATATTAGTGGTATCCTGCGGCCCCTAGCTTAGTGTGGCATGAATTTATATTAGTGGTATCCTGCCGTCCCTAGCTTAGTGTGGAATTAATTTGTATTAGTGGCATCCTGCTGCCCCTAGCTTAGTGTGGCATTAATTTGTATTAGTGATATTCTGCTGCCCCTAGCTTAGTGTGGCATGAATTCATATTAGTGGTATCCTACTGCCCTTAGCTTTGTGTGGCATTAATATGTTATAGTGGAATCCTGCTGCCCCTAGCTTAGTGTGGCATGAATTCATATTAGTGGTATCCTGCTGCTCCAGCATAGTGTGGCATGAATTTATATTAGTGGTATCCTGCTGCCCCTAGCTTAGTGTGGCATGAATTCATATTAGTGGTATCCTGCTGCCCCTAGCTTAGTGTGGCACTAATTTGTTATAGAGGTATCCTGCTGCCCCTAGCTTAGTGTGGCATGAATTCATATTAGTAGTATTCTGCTGCCCCTAACTTAATGTGGCATGAATTTGTTATTGTGGTATCCTGCTGCTTCAGCGTAGTGTGGCATGAATTTATATTAGTGGTATCCTGCTGCCCCTAGCTTAGTGTGGCATGTATTTGTATTAGTGGTATCCTGCTGCCCCTAGCTTAATGTGGCATATATTTTTTATAGTGGTATCCTGCTGCCCAAGCTTAGTGTGGTATGAATTTGTATTAGTGGCATCCTGCTGCCCCAGCTTAGTGTGGCATGAATTTGTATTAGTGGGATCCTGCTGCCCCTAGCTAAATGTGGCATATATTTGTTATAGTGGTATCCTGCTGCTCCAGCTTAGTGTGGCATGAATTTGTATTAGTGGTATCCTGCTGCCCCTAGCTTAGTGTGGCATGGATTCATATTAGTGGTATCCTGCTGCCCCTAGCTTAGTGTGGCATGAATTTGTTATTGTGGTATCCTGTTGCTCCAGCGTAGTGTGGCATTAATTTATATTAGTGGTATCCTGCTGCCTCTAGCTTAGTGTGGCATGCATTTGTATAAGTGGCATCCTGCTGCTCCAGCTTAGTGTGGCATGAATTCATATTAGTGGTATCCTGCTGCCCCTAGCTTAGTGTGGCATGAATTTATATTAGTGGTATCCTGCTGCCCCTAGCTTAGTGTGGCATGAATTTGTATTAGTGGTATCCTGCTGCCCCTAGCTTAGTGTGGCATGTATTTTGTATTAGTGGTATTCTGCTGCCCCTAGCTTAGTGTGGCATGAATTTATGTTAGTGGTATCCTGCTGCCCCTAGCTTAGTGTGGCATGAATTTATGTTAGTGGTATCCTGCTGCCCCTAGCTTAGTGTGGCATGAATTTGTGTTAGTGGTATCCTGCTGCCCCTAGCTTAGTGTGGCATGAATTTGTGTTAGTGGTATCCTGCTGCCCCTAGCTTAGTGTGGCATGAATTTGTGTTAGTGGTATCCTGCTGCCCCTAGCTTAGTCTGGCATGAATCCATAATAGTGGTATCCTTCTGCCCCTAGCTTAGCCTGGCATGAATCCATATTAGTGGTATCCTGCTGCCCCTAGCTTAGTGTGGCATGTATTTGGTATTAGTGGTATCCTGCTGCCCCTAGCTTAGTGTGGCATGAATTTGTGTTAGTGGTATCCTGCTGCCCCTAGCTTAGTGTGGCATGAATTTGTGTTAGTGGTATCCTGCTGCCCCTAGCTTAGTGTGGCATGAGTTTGTGTTAGTGGTATCCTGCTGCCCCTAGCTTAGTGTGGCATGAATTTGTGTTAGTGGTATCCTGCTGCCCCTAGCTTAGTGTGGCATAAATGTGTTATTGTGGTATTCTGCTGCTCCAGCGTAGTGTGGCATGAATTTATATCAGTGGTATCCTGTTGCCCCTAGCTTAGTGTGGCATGAATTTGTATTAGTGGCATCCTGCTGCCCCAGCTTAATGTGGCATTAATTTGCATTAATGGTATCCTGCTGCCCCTAGCTTAGTGTGGCATAAATTTGTTATAGTGCTATCCTGCTGCTCCAGCTAAGTGTGGCATGAATTTGTATTAGTGTTTTCCTGCTTCCCCTAGCTTAGTGTGGCATGGATTCATATAAGTGGTATACTGCTGCCCCTAGCTTAGTGTGGCATGAATTTGTATTAGTGATATCCTTCTGTTCCAGCTTAGTGTGGTATGAATTCATATTAGTTGTATCCTGCTGCCCCTAGCTTAGTGTGGCATGGATTTATATTAGTGGTATCCTGCTGCCCCTAGCTTAGTGTGGCGTTAATTTTTATCAGTGGTATCCTGCTGACCCTAGCTTAGTGTGGCATTAATTTGTTATTGTGGTATCCTCCTGCTCCAGCGTAGTGTGGTATGAATTTGTTACAATGGTATCCTGCTGCTCTAGCTTAGTGTGGCATTAATTTATAATAGTGGTATCCTGCTGCCCCTAGCTTACTGTGGCATGAATTTGTATTAGTGGTATCCTGCTGCCCCTAGCTTAGGGTGGTATGAATTTTTTTATAGTGGTATCCTGCTGTCCAGCTTAGTGTGGTATGAATTCATATTAGTGGTATCCTGCGGCCCCTAGCTTAGTGTGGCATGAATTTATATTAGTGGTATCCTGCTGCCCCTAGCTTAGTGTGGCATGAATTTATATTAGTGGTATCCTGCTGCCCCTATCTTAGTGTGGCATGAATTTGTATTAGTGGTATCCTGCTGCCCCAGCTTAAGGTGGCATATATTTTTTATAGTGGTATCCTGCTGATCCAGCTTAGTGTGGCATGAATTCATATTAGTGGTATCCTGCTGCCCCTTGCTTAGTGTGGCATGAATTTATTTTAGTGGTATCCTGCTGCCCCTAGCTAAGTGTGGCATGAATTTGTTTTATTATATCCTGCTGCCCCTAGCTTAGTGTGGCATGAATTTGTGTTAGTGGTATCCTGCTGCTCCTAGCTTAGTGTGGCATGAATTTGTGTTAGTGGTATCCTGCTGCCCCTAGCTTAGTGTGGCATGAATTTGTGTTAGTGGTATCCTGCTGCCCCTAGCTTAGTGTGGAATGAGTTTGTATTAGTGATATCCTGCTGTTCCTAGCTTAGTCTGGCATGAATCCATATTAGTGGTATCCTGCTTCCCCTAGCTTAGTGTGGCATGTATTTTGTATTTGTGGTATCCTGCTGCCCCTAGCTTAGTGTGGCATGAATTTGTGTTAGTGGTATCCTGCAGCCCCTAGCTTAGTGTGGCATGAATTTATATTAGTGGTATCCTGCTGCCCCTAGCTTAGTGTGGCATGAATTTGTTATAGTGGTATTCTGCTGCTCCAGCTTAGTGTGGTATGAATTTATATTAGTGATATCCTGCTGTTCCTAGCTTAGTATGGCATGTATTTTGTATTAGTGATATCCTGCTGCCCCTAGCTTAGTGTGGCATGAATTCATATCAGGGGTTTCCTGCTGCCCCTAGCTTAGTGTGGCATGAATTCATATTAGTGGTATCCTGCTGCCCCTAGCTTAGTGTGGCATGTATTTTGTATTAGTGATATCCTGCTGCCCCTAGCTTAGTGATGGATTTGTATTAGTGGTATCCTGCTGCCCCTAGCTTACTGCGACATTAATTTTTATTAGTGGTATCCTGCTGCCTCTAGTTAGTGTGGCATGAATTCATATTAGTGGTATCCTGCTGCACCTAGCTTAGTGTGGCATGAATTTGTGTAAGTGGTATCCTGCTGCCCCTAGCTTAGTGTGGCATGAATTTGTGTTAGTGGTATCCTTCTACCCCTAGCTTAGTCTGGCATGAATCCATATTAGTGGTATCCTGCTGCCCATAGCTTAGTGTGGCATGTATTTTGTGTTAGTGTTATCCTGCTGCCCCTAGCTTACTGTGGCATGAATTTGCATTAGTGGTATCCTGCTGCCCCTAGTTAGTGTGGCATGAATTCATATTAGTGGTATCCTGCTGCCCCTAGCTTAATGTGGCATGAATTTGTGTTAGTGGTATCCTGCTGCCCCTAGCTTAGTGTGGCATGAATTTGTTTTAGTGGTATCCTGCTGCTCCAGCTTAGTGTGGCATGAATTTTGTATTAGTCGTATCCTGCTGCCCCTAGCTTAGTGTGGCATGAATTCATATTAGTGGTATCCTGCTGCCCCTAGCTTAGTGTGGCATGAATTCATATTAGTGGTATCTTGCTGCCCATAGCTTAGTGTGGCATTAATTTGTATTAGTGATATTCTGCTGCCCCTAGCTTAGTGTGGCATGAATACATATTAGTGATATCATGCTGCCCCTAGCTTAGTGTGGCACTAATTTGTTATAGAGGAATCCTGCTGCCCCTAACTTAGTGTGGCATGAATTTGTTATTGTGGTATCCTGCTGCTTCAGTGCAGTGTGGCATAAAATTATATTAGTGGTATCCTGCTGCCCCTAGCTTATTGTGGCATGAATTTGTGTTTGTGGTATCCTGCTGCCCCTAGCTTAATGTGGCATATATTTGTTATAGTGGTATCCTGATACTCCAGCTTAGTGTGGCATGAATTTGTATTAGTGGTATTCTGCTCCCCCTAGCTTAGTGTGCCATGGATTCATATTAGTGGTATCCTGCTGCCCCTAGCTTTGTGTGGCATGTATTTGTATTAGTGGTATCCTGCTGCCCCTAGCTTAGTGTGGTATGAATTTCTTAGATTGGTATTCTGCTGCTCCAGCTTAGTGTGGCATGAATTCATATTTGTGGTATCCTGCTGCCCCTAGCTTAGTATGGCATTAATTTGTATTAGTGGTATCCTACTGCCCCTAGCTTAGTGTGGCATTAATTTGTATTAGTGGTATCCTGCTGCCCCTTGCTTAGCGTGGCATGAATTTGTTATAGTGGTATCCTGCTGCTCCAGCTTAGTGTGGCATGAATGTTGTATTAGTGGTATCCCGCTGCCCCTAGCTTAGTGTGGCATGAATTTATATTAGTGGTATTCTGCTGCCCCTAGCTTAGTGTGGCATGAATTTGTATTAGTGGTATTCTGCTCCCCCTAGCTTAGTGTGCCATGGATTCATATTAGTGGTATCCTGCTGCCCCTAGCTTTGTGTGGCATGTATTTGTATTAGTGGTATCCTGCTGCCCCTAGCTTAGTGTGGTATGAATTTCTTAGATTGGTATTCTGCTGCTCCAGCTTAGTGTGGCATGAATTCATATTTGTGGTATCCTGCTGCCCCTAGCTTAGTATGGCATTAATTTGTATTAGTGGTATCCTACTGCCCCTAGCTTAGTGTGGCATTAATTTGTATTAGTGGTATCCTGCTGCCCCTTGCTTAGCGTGGCATGAATTTGTTATAGTGGTATCCTGCTGCTCCAGCTTAGTGTGGCATGAATGTTGTATTAGTGGTATCCCGCTGCCCCTAGCTTAGTGTGGCATGAATTTATATTAGTGGTATTCTGCTGCCCCTAGCTTAGTGTGGCATGAATTTGTTATAGTGGTATCCTGCTGCTCCAGCTTAGTGTGGCATGAATTCATATTAGTGGTATCCTGCTGCCCCTTGCTTAGTGTGGCATGAATTTATTTTAGTGGTATCCTGCTGCCCCTAGCTAAGTGTGGCATGAATTTGTTTTATTATATCCTGCTGCCCCTAGCTTAGTGTGGCATGAATTTGTGTTAGTGGTATCCTGCTGCTCCTAGCTTAGTGTGGCATGAATTTGTGTTAGTGGTATCCTGCTTCCCCTAGCTTAGTGTGGCATGAATTTGTGTTAGTGGTATCCTGCTTCCCCTAGCTTAGTGTGGCATGAATTTGTGTTAGTGGTATCCTGCTGCCCCTAGCTTAGTGTGGAATGAGTTTGTATTAGTGATATCCTGCTGTCCCTAGCTTAGTCTGGCATGAATCCATATTAGTGATATCCTGCTTCCCCTAGCTTAGTGTGGCATGTATTTTGTATTTGTGGTATCCTGCTGCCCCTAGCTTAGTGTGGCATGAATTTGTGTTAGTGGTATCCTGCAGCCCCTAGCTTAGTGTTGCATGAATTTGTGTTAGTGGTATCCTGCTGCTCCAGCTTAGTGTGGCATGAATTTATATTAGTGGTATCCTGCTGCCCCTAGCTTAGTGTGGCATGAATTTTGTATTAGTGGTATCCTGCTGCCCCTAGCTTAGTGTGGCATGAATTTATATTAGTGGTATCCTGCTGCCCCTAGCTTAGTGTGGCATAAATTTTGTATTAGTGGCATCCTGCTGCCCCTAGCTTAGTGTGGCATGAATTTATATTAGTTGTATCCTGCTGCCCCTAGCTTAGTGTGGCATGAATTCATATCAGTGGTTTCCTGCTGCCCCTAGCTTAGTGTGGCATGAATTCATATTAGTGGTATCCTGCTGCCCCTAGCTTATTGTGGCATGTATTTTGTATTAGTGATATCCTGCTGCCCCTAGCTTAGTGATGGATTTGTATTAGTTATATCCTGCTGCCCCTAGCTTAGTGATGGATTTGTATTAGTGATATCCTGCTGCCCCTAGCTTAGTGATGGATTTGTATTAGTGGTATCCTGCTGCCTCTAGTTAGTGTGGCATGAATTCATATTAGTGGTATCCTGCTGCCCCTAGCTTAGTGTGGCATGTATTTTGTGCCAGTGTTATCCTGCTGCCCCTAGCTTACTGTGGCATGAATTTGCATTAGTGGTATCCTGCTGCCCCTAGTTAGTGTGGCATGAATTCATATTAGTGGTATCCTGCTGCCCCTAGCTTAGTGTGGCATGAATTTGTGTTAGTGGTATCCTGCTGCCCCTAGCTTAGTGTGGCATGAATTTGTTTTAGTGGTATCCTGCTGCTCCAGCTTAGTGTGGCATGAATTTTGTATTAGTGGTATTCTGCTGCCCCTAGCTTAGTGTGGCATGTATTTTGTATTAGTGCAATCCTGCTGCCCCTAGCTTAGTGTGGCATGAATTCATATTAGTGGTATCCTGCTGCCCCTAGCTTAGTGTGGCATGAATTCATATTAGTGGTATCTTGCTGCCCATAGCTTAGTGTGGCATTATTTGTATTAGTGATATTCTGCTGCCCCTAGCTTAGTGTGGCATGAATACATATTAGTGATATCATGCTGTCCCTAGCTTAATGTGGCACTAATTTGTTATAGAGGTATTCTGCTGCCCCTAGCTTAGTGTGGCATGAATTCATATTAGTGGTATCCTACTGCCCCTTGCTTAGTGTGGCATGAATTTATATTAGTGGTATCCTGCTGCCCCTAGCTAAGTGTGGCATGAATTTGTTTTATTATATCCTGCTGCCCCTATCTTAGTGTGGCATGAATTTGTGTTAGTGGTATCCTGCTGCCCCTAGCTTAGTGTGGCGTGAATTTGTGTTAGTGGTATCCTGCTGCCCCTAGCTTAGTGTGGCATGAATTTGTGTTAGTGGTATCCTGCTGCCCCTAGCTTAGTGTGGAATGAGTTTGTATTAGTGATATCCTGCTGTCCCTAGCTTAGTCTGGCATGAATCCATATTAGTGGTATCCTGCTTCCCCTAGCTTAGTGTGGCATGTATTTTGTATTTGTGGTATCCTGCTGCCCCTAGCTTAGTGTGGCATGAATTTGTGTTAGTGGTATCCTGCAGCCCCTAGCTTAGTGTGGCATGAATTTGTGTTAGTGGTATCCTGCTGCCCCTAGCTTAGTGTGGCATGAATTTGTGTTAGTGGTATCCTGCTGCCCCTAGCTTAGTGTGGAATGAGTTTGTATTAGTGATATCCTGCTGTCCCTAGCTTAGTCTGGCATGAATCCATATTAGTGGTATCCTGCTTCCCCTAGCTTAGTGTGGCATGTATTTTGTATTTGTGGTATCCTGCTGCCCCTAGCTTAGTGTGGCATGAATTTGTGTTAGTGGTATCCTGCAGCCCCTAGCTTAGTGTGGCATGAATTTGTGTTAGTGGAATCCTGCTGCTCCAGCTTAGTGTGGCATGAATTTCTTATTAGTGGTATCCTGCTGCCCCTAGCTTAGTGTGGCATGAATTTGTGTTAGTGGAATCCTGCTGCTCCAGCTTAGTGTGGCATGAATTTCTTATTAGTGGTATCCTGCTGCCCCTAGCTTAGTGTGGCATGAATTTATATTAGTGGTATCCTGCTGCCCCTAGCTTAGTGTGGCATGAATTCATATCAATGGTTTCCTGCTGCCCCTAGCTTAGTGTGGCATGAATTCATATTAGTGGTATCCTGCTGCCCCTAGCTTATTGTGGCATGTATTTTGTATTAGTGATATCCTGCTGCCCCTAGCTTAGTGATGGATTTGTATTAGTGGTATCCTGCTGCCCCTAGCTTACTGTGGCATTAATTTTTATTAGTGGTATCCTGCTGCCTCTAGTTAGTGTGGCATGAATTCATATTAGTGGTATCCTGCTGCACCTAGCTTAGTGTGGCATGAATTTGTGTAAGTGGTATCCTGCTGCCCCTAGCTTAGTGTGGCATGAATTTGTGTTAGTGGTATCCTTCTACCCCTAGCTTAGTCTGGCATGAATCCATATTAGTGGTATACTGCTGCCCCTAGCTTAGTGTGGCATGTTTTTTGTGTTAGTGGTATCCTGCTGCCCCTAGCTTAGTGTGGCATGAATTCATATTAGTGGTATCTTGCTGCCCATAGCTTAGTGTGGCATTAATTTGTATTAGTGATATTCTGCTGCCCCTAGCTTAGTGTGGCATGAATACATATTAGTGATATCATGCTGCCCCTAGCTTAGTGTGGCACTAATTTGTTTTAGAGGTATCCTGCTGCCCCTAGCTTAGTGTGGCATGAATTTGTTATTGTGGTATCCTGCTGCTTCAGCGCAGTGTGGCATAAAATTATATTAGTGGTATCCTGCTGCCCCTAGCTTAGTGTGGCATGAATTTGTGTTTGTGGTATCCTGCTGCCCCTAGCTTAATGTGGCATATATTTGTTATAGTGGTATCCTGATACTCCAGCTTAGTGTTTCATGAATTTGTATTAGTGGTATCCTGCTCCCCCTAGCTTAGTGTGCCATGGATTCATATTAGTCGTATCCTGCTGCCCCTAGCTTTGTGTGACATGTATTTGTATTAGTGGTATCCTGCTGCCCCTAGCTTAGTGTGGTATGAATTTCTTAGATTGGTATTCTGCTGCTCCAGCTTAGTGTGGCATGAATTCATATTTGTGGTATCCTGCTGCCCCTAGCTTAGTATGGCATTAATTTGTATTAGTGGTATCCTGCTGCCCCTAGCTTAGTGTGGCACTAATTTGTATTAGTGGTATCCTGCTGCCCCTTGCTTAGCGTGGCATGAATTTGTTATAGTGGTATCCTGCTGCTCCAGCTTAGTGTGGCATGAATGTTGTATTAGTGGTATCCTGCTGCCCCTAGCTTAGTGTGGCATGAATTTGTGTTAGTGGTATCCTGCAGCCCCTAGCTTAGTGTGGCATGAATTTGTATTAGTGGTGTCCTGCTGCCCCTAGCTTAATGTGGCATATATTTGTTATAGTGGTATTCTGCTGCCCAAGCTTAGTGTGTCATGAATTTGTATTAGTGGCATCCTGCTGCCCCAACTTAGTGTGGCATGAATTTGTATTAGTGGTATCCTGCTGCCCCTAGCTAAATGTGGCATATATTTGTTATAGTGGTATCCTGCTGCTCCTAGCTTAGTGTGGCATGAATTTGTGTTAGTGGTATCCTGCTGCCCCTAGCTTAGTGTGGCATGAATTTGTGTTAGTGGTATCCTGCTGCCCCTAGCTTAGTGTGGCATGAATTTATGTTAGTGGTATCCTGCTGCCCCTAGCTTAGTGTGGAATGAGTTTGTATTAGTGATATCCTGCTATCCCTAGCTTAGTGTGTCATGAATCCATATTAGTGGTATCCTGCTTCCCCTAGCTTAGTGTGGCATGTATTTTGTATTTGTGGTATCCTGCTGCCCCTAGCTTAGTGTGGCATGAATTTGTGTTAGTGGTATCCTGCAGCCCCTAGCTTAGTGTGGCTTGAATTTGTGTTAGTGGAATCCTGCTGCTCCAGCTTAGTGTGGCATGAATTTCTTATTAGTGGTATCCTGCTGCCCCTAGCTTAGTGTGGCATGAATTTATATTAGTGGTATCCTGCTGCCCCTAGCTTAGTGTGGCATGAATTCATATCAATGGTTTCCTGCTGCCCCTAGCTTAGTGTGGCATGAATTCATATTAGTGGTATCCTGCTGCCCCTAGCTTATTGTGGCATGTATTTTGTATTAGTGATATCCTGCTGCCCCTAGCTTAGTGATGGATTTGTATTAGTGGTATCCTGCTGCCCCTAGCTTACTGTGGCATTAATTTTTATTAGTGGTATCCTGCTGCCTCTAGTTAGTGTGGCATGAATTCATATTAGTGGTATCCTGCTGCACCTAGCTTAGTGTGGCATGAATTTGTGTTAGTGGTATCCTTCTACCCCTAGCTTAGTCTGGCATGAATCCATATTAGTGGTATACTGCTGCCCCTAGCTTAGTGTGGCATGTATTTTGTGTTAGTGGTATCCTGCTGCCCCTAGCTTAGTGTGGCATGAATTCATATTAGTGGTATCCTGCTGCCCCTAGCTTAGTGTGGCATGAATTCATATTAGTGGTATCTTGCTGCCCATAGCTTAGTGTGGCACTAATTTGTTATAGAGGTATCCTGCTGCCCCTAGCTTAGTGTGGCATGAATTTGTTATTGTGGTATCCTGCTGCTTCAGCGCAGTGTGGCATAAAATTATATTAGTGGTATCCTGCTGCCCCTAGCTTAGTGTGGCATGAATTTGTGTTTGTGGTATCCTGCTGCCCCTAGCTTAATGTGGCATATATTTGTTATAGTGGTATCCTGATACTCCAGCTTAGTGTTTCATGAATTTGTATTAGTGGTATCCTGCTCCCCCTAGCTTAGTGTGCCATGGATTCATATTAGTCGTATCCTGCTGCCCCTAGCTTTGTGTGACATGTATTTGTATTAGTGGTATCCTGCTGCCCCTAGCTTAGTGTGGAATGAGTTTGTATTAGTGATATCCTGCTGTCCCTAGCTTAGTCTGGCATGAATCCATATTAGTGGTATCCTGCTTCCCCTAGCTTAGTGTGGCATGTATTTTGTATTTGTGGTATCCTGCTGCCCCTAGCTTAGTGTGGCATGAATTTGTGTTAGTGGTATCCTGCAGCCCCTAGCTTAGTGTGGCATGAATTTGTGTTAGTGGAATCCTGCTGCTCCAGCTTAGTGTGGCATGAATTTCTTATTAGTGGTATCCTGCTGCCCCTAGCTTAGTGTGGCATGAATTTGTGTTAGTGGAATCCTGCTGCTCCAGCTTAGTGTGGCATGAATTTCTTATTAGTGGTATCCTGCTGCCCCTAGCTTAGTGTGGCATGAATTTATATTAGTGGTATCCTGCTGCCCCTAGCTTAGTGTGGCATGAATTCATATCAATGGTTTCCTGCTGCCCCTAGCTTAGTGTGGCATGAATTCATATTAGTGGTATCCTGCTGCCCCTAGCTTATTGTGGCATGTATTTTGTATTAGTGATATCCTGCTGCCCCTAGCTTAGTGATGGATTTGTATTAGTGGTATCCTGCTGCCCCTAGCTTAATGTGGCATATATTTGTTATAGTGGTATCCTGATACTCCAGCTTAGTGTTTCATGAATTTGTATTAGTGGTATCCTGCTCCCCCTAGCTTAGTGTGCCATGGATTCATATTAGTCGTATCCTGCTGCCCCTAGCTTTGTGTGACATGTATTTGTATTAGTGGTATCCTGCTGCCCCTAGCTTAGTGTGGAATGAGTTTGTATTAGTGATATCCTGCTGTCCCTAGCTTAGTCTGGCATGAATCCATATTAGTGGTATCCTGCTTCCCCTAGCTTAGTGTGGCATGTATTTTGTATTTGTGGTATCCTGCTGCCCCTAGCTTAGTGTGGCATGAATTTGTGTTAGTGGTATCCTGCAGCCCCTAGCTTAGTGTGGCATGAATTTGTGTTAGTGGAATCCTGCTGCTCCAGCTTAGTGTGGCATGAATTTCTTATTAGTGGTATCCTGCTGCCCCTAGCTTAGTGTGGCATGAATTTGTGTTAGTGGAATCCTGCTGCTCCAGCTTAGTGTGGCATGAATTTCTTATTAGTGGTATCCTGCTGCCCCTAGCTTAGTGTGGCATGAATTTATATTAGTGGTATCCTGCTGCCCCTAGCTTAGTGTGGCATGAATTCATATCAATGGTTTCCTGCTGCCCCTAGCTTAGTGTGGCATGAATTCATATTAGTGGTATCCTGCTGCCCCTAGCTTATTGTGGCATGTATTTTGTATTAGTGATATCCTGCTGCCCCTAGCTTAGTGATGGATTTGTATTAGTGGTATCCTGCTGCCCCTAGCTTACTGTGGCATTAATTTTTATTAGTGGTATCCTGCTGCCTCTAGTTAGTGTGGCATGAATTCATATTAGTGGTATCCTGCTGCACCTAGCTTAGTGTGGCATGAATTTGTGTAAGTGGTATCCTGCTGCCCCTAGCTTAGTGTGGCATGAATTTGTGTTAGTGGTATCCTTCTACCCCTAGCTTAGTCTGGCATGAATCCATATTAGTGGTATACTGCTGCCCCTAGCTTAGTGTGGCATGTATTTTGTGTTAGTGGTATCCTGCTGCCCCTAGCTTAGTGTGGCATGAATTCATATTAGTGGTATCTTGCTGCCCATAGCTTAGTGTGGCATTAATTTGTATTAGTGATATTCTGCTGCCCCTAGCTTAGTGTGGCATGAATACATATTAGTGATATCATGCTGCCCCTAGCTTAGTGTGGCACTAATTTGTTATAGAGGTATCCTGCTGCCCCTAGCTTAGTGTGGCATGAATTTGTAATTGTGGTATCCTGCTGCTTCAGCGCAGTGTGGCATAAAATTATATTAGTGGTATCCTGCTGCCCCTAGCTTAGTGTGGCATGAATTTGTGTTTGTGGTATCCTGCTGCCCCTAGCTTAATGTGGCATATATTTGTTATAGTGGTATCCTGAAACTCCAGCTTAGTGTTTCATGAATTTGTATTAGTGGTATCCTGCTCCCCCTAGCTTAGTGTGCCATGGATTCATATTAGTCGTATCCTGCTGCCCCTAGCTTTGTGTGACATGTATTTGTATTAGTGGTATCCTGCTGCCCCTAGCTTAGTGTGGTATGAATTTCTTAGATTGGTATTCTGCTGCTCCAGCTTAGTGTGGCATGAATTCATATTTGTGGTATCCTGCTGCCCCTAGCTTAGTATGGCATTAATTTGTATTAGTGGTATCCTGCTGCCCCTAGCTTAGTGTGGCACTAATTTGTATTAGTGGTATCCTGCTGCCCCTTGCTTAGCGTGGCATGAATTTGTTATAGTGGTATCCTGCTGCTCCAGCTTAGTGTGGCATGAATGTTGTATTAGTGGTATCCTGCTGCCCCTAGCTTAGTGTGGCATGAATTTGTGTTAGTGGTATCCTGCAGCCCCTAGCTTAGTGTGGCATGAATTTGTATTAGTGGTATCCTGCTGCCCCTAGCTTAATGTGGCATATATTTGTTATAGTGGTATACTGCTGCCCAAGCTTAGTGTGTCATGAATTTGTATTAGTGGCATCCTGCTGCCCCAGCTTAGTGTGGCATGAATTTGTATTAGTGGTATCCTGCTGCCCCTAGCTAAATGTGGCATATATTTGTTATAGTGGTATCCTGCTGCTCCTAGCTTAGTGTGGCATGAATTTGTGTTAGTGGTATCCTGCTGCCCCTAGCTTAGTGTGGCATGAATTTGTGTTAGTGGTATCCTGCTGCCCCTAGCTTAGTGTGGCATGAATTTATGTTAGTGGTATCCTGCTGCCCCTAGCTTAGTGTGGAATGAGTTTGTATTAGTGATATCCTGCTATCCCTAGCTTAGTGTGTCATGAATCCATATTAGTGGTATCCTGCTTCCCCTAGCTTAGTGTGGCATGTATTTTGTATTTGTGGTATCCTGCTGCCCCTAGCTTAGTGTGGCATGAATTTGTGTTAGTGGTATCCTGCAGCCCCTAGCTTAGTGTGGCTTGAATTTGTGTTAGTGGAATCCTGCTGCTCCAGCTTAGTGTGGCATGAATTTCTTATTAGTGGTATCCTGCTGCCCCTAGCTTAGTGTGGCATGAGTTTATATTAGTGGTATCCTGCTGCCCCTAGCTTAGTGTGGCATGAATTCATATCAATGGTTTCCTGCTGCCCCTAGCTTAGTGTGGCATTAATTCATATTAGTGGTATCCTGCTGCCCCTAGCTTATTGTGGCATGTATTTTGTATTAGTGATATCCTGCTGCCCCTAGCTTAGTGATGGATTTGTATTAGTGGTATCCTGCTGCCCCTAGCTTACTGTGGCATTAATTTTTATTAGTGGTATCCTGCTGCCTCTAGTTAGTGTGGCATGAATTCATATTAGTGGTATCCTGCTGCACCTAGCTTAGTGTGGCATGAATTTGTGTTAGTGGTATCCTTCTACCCCTAGCTTAGTCTGGCATGAATCCATATTAGTGGTATACTGCTGCCCCTAGCTTAGTGTGGCATGTATTTTGTGTTAGTGGTATCCTGCTGCCCCTAGCTTAGTGTGGCATGAATTCATATTAGTGGTATCCTGCTGCCCCTAGCTTAGTGTGGCATGAATTCATATTAGTGGTATCTTGCTGCCCATAGCTTAGTGTGGCACTAATTTGTTATAGAGGTATCCTGCTGCCCCTAGCTTAGTGTGGCATGAATTTGTTATTGTGGTATCCTGCTGCTTCAGCGCAGTGTGGCATAAAATTATATTAGTGGTATCCTGCTGCCCCTAGCTTAGTGTGGCATGAATTTGTGTTTGTGGTATCCTGCTGCCCCTAGCTTAATGTGGCATATATTTGTTATAGTGGTATCCTGATACTCCAGCTTAGTGTTTCATGAATTTGTATTAGTGGTATCCTGCTCCCCCTAGCTTAGTGTGCCATGGATTCATATTAGTCGTATCCTGCTGCCCCTAGCTTTGTGTGACATGTATTTGTATTAGTGGTATCCTGCTGCCCCTAGCTTAGTGTGGTATGAATTTCTTAGATTGGTATTCTGCTGCTCCAGCTTAGTGTGGCATGAATTCATATTTGTGGTATCCTGCTGCCCCTAGCTTAGTATGGCATTAATTTGTATTAGTGGTATCCTGCTGCCCCTAGCTTAGTGTGGCATTAATTTGTATTAGTGGTATCCTGCTGCCCCTTGCTTAGCGTGGCATGAATTTGTTATAGTGGTATCCTGCTGCTCCAGCTTAGTGTGGCATGAATGTTGTATTAGTGGTATCCTGCTGCCCCTAGCTTAGTGTGGCATGAATTTATATTAGTGGTATCCTGCTGCCCCTAGCTTAGTGTGGCATGAATTTGTTATAGTGGTATCCTGCTGGTCCAGCTTAGTGTGGCATGATTTTTTTATAGTGGTATCCTGCTGCTCCAGCTTAGTGTGGCATGCATTCATATTAGTGGTATCCTGCTGCCCCTTGCTTAGTGTGGCATGAATTTATATTAGTGGTATCCTGCTGCCCCTAGCTTAGTGTGGCATGAATTTGTGTTAGTGGTATCCTGCTGCTCCTAGCTTAGTGTGGCATGAATTTGTGTTAGTGGTATCCTGCTGCCCCTAGCTTAGTGTGGCATGAATTTGTGTTAGTGGTATCCTTCTACCCCTAGCTTAGTCTGGCATGAATCCATATTAGTGGTATACTGCTGCCCCTAGCTTAGTGTGGCATGTATTTTGTGTTAGTGGTATCCTGCTGCCCCTAGCTTAGTGTGGCATGAATTCATATTAGTGGTATCCTGCTGCCCCTAGCTTACTGTGGCATGAATTCATATTAGTGGTATCTTGCTGCCCATAGCTTAGTGTGGCACTAATTTGTTATAGAGGTATCCTGCTGCCCCTAGCTTAGTGTGGCATGAATTTGTTATTGTGGTATCCTGCTGCTTCAGCGCAGTGTGGCATAAAATTATATTAGTGGTATCCTGCTGCCCCTAGCTTAGTGTGGCATGAATTTGTGTTTGTGGTATCCTGCTGCCCCTAGCTTAATGTGGCATATATTTGTTATAGTGGTATCCTGATACTCCAGCTTAGTGTTTCATGAATTTGTATTAGTGGTATCCTGCTCCCCCTAGCTTAGTGTGCCATGGATTCATATTAGTCGTATCCTGCTGCCCCTAGCTTTGTGTGACATGTATTTGTATTAGTGGTATCCTGCTGCCCCTAGCTTAGTGTGGTATGAATTTCTTAGATTGGTATTCTGCTGCTCCAGCTTAGTGTGGCATGAATTCATATTTGTGGTATCCTGCTGCCCCTAGCTTAGTATGGCATTAATTTGTATTAGTGGTATCCTGCTGCCCCTAGCTTAGTGTGGCATTAATTTGTATTAGTGGTATCCTGCTGCCCCTTGCTTAGCGTGGCATGAATTTGTTATAGTGGTATCCTGCTGCTCCAGCTTAGTGTGGCATGAATGTTGTATTAGTGGTATCCTGCTGCCCCTAGTTTAGTGTGGCATGAATTTATATTAGTGGTATCCTGCTGCCCCTAGCTTAGTGTGGCATGAATTTGTTATAGTGGTATCCTGCTGGTCCAGCTTAGTGTGGTATGATTTTTTATAGTGGTATCCTGCTGCTCCAGCTTAGTGTGGCATGCATTCATATTAGTGTATCCTGCTGCCCCTTGCTTAGTGTGGCATGAATTTATATTAGTGGTATCCTGCTGCCCCTAGCTTAGTGTGGCATGAATTTGTGTTAGTGGTATCCTGCTGCTCCTAGCTTAGTGTGGCATGAATTTGTGTTAGTGGTATCCTGCTGCCCCTAGCTTAGTGTGGCATGAATTTGTGTTAGTGGTATCCTGCTGCCCCTAGCTAAGTGTGGCATGAATTTATGTTAGTGGTATCCTGCTGCCCCTAGCTTAGTGTGGAATGAGTTTGTATTAGTGATATCCTGCTATCCCTAGCTTAGTGTGTCATGAATCCATATTAGTGGTATCCTGCTTCCCCTAGCTTAGTGTGGCATGTATTTTGTATTTGTGGTATCCTGCTGCCCCTAGCTTAGTGTGGCATGAATTTGTGTTAGTGGTATCCTGCAGCCCCTAGCTTAGTGTGGCATGAATTTGTATTAGTGGTATCCTGCTGCCCCTAGCTTAATGTGGCATATATTTGTTATAGTGGTATACTGCTGCCCAAGCTTAGTGTGTCATGAATTTGTATTAGTGGCATCCTGCTGCCCCAGCTTAGTGTGGCATGAATTTCTATTAGTGGTATCCTGCTGCCCCTAGCTAAATGTGGCATATATTTGTTATAGTGGTATCCTGCTACTCCAGCTTAGTGTGGCATGAATTTGTAATAGTGGTATCCTGCTCCCCCTAGCTTAGTGTGGCATGGATTCATATTAGTGGTATCCTGCTGCCCCTAGCTTAGTGTGGCATGTATTTGTATTAGTGGTATCCTGCTGCCCCTAGCTTAATGTGGTATGAATTTCTTAGAGTGGTATTCTGCTGCTCCAGCTTAGTGTGGCATGAATTCATATTAGTGGTATCCTGCTGCCCCTAGCTTAGTATGGCATTAGTTTGTATTAGTGGTATCCTGCTGCCCCTAGCTTAGTGTGGCATGAATTTGTATTAGTGATATCCTGCTGTCCCTAGCTTAGTCTGGCATGAATTCATATTAGTGGTATCCTGCTGCCCCTAGCTTAGTGTGAAATGAATTTGTGTTAGTGGTATCCTGCTGCCCCTAGCTTAGCGTGGCATGAATTCATGTTAGTGGCTTCCTGCTGCCCCTAGCTTAGTGTGGCATGAATTCATATTAGTGGTATCCTGCTGCCCCTAGCTTAGTGTGGCATGTATTTTGTATTAGTGATATCCTGCTGCCCCTAGCTTAGAGATGATTTTGTGTTAGTGGTATCCTGCTGTCCCTAGCTTACTTTGGCATGAATTTTTATTAGTGGTATCCTGCTGCTTCTAGTTGTTGTGGCATGAATTCATATTAGTTGTATCCTACTGCCCCTAGCTTAGTGTGGCATGAATTTGTGTTAGTGGTATCCTGCTGCCCCTAGCTTAGTGTGGCATGAATTTGTGTTAGTGGTATCCTGCTGCCCCTAGCTTAGTGTGGCATGAATTTGTTTTAGTGGTATCCTGCTGCTCCAGCTTAATGTGGCATGAATTTTGTAGTGGTACCCTGCTGCCCCTAGCTTAGTGTGGCATGTATTTTGTATTAGTGGTATCCTGCTGCCCCTAGCTTAGTGTGGCATGAATTCATATTAGTGGTATCCTGCTGCCCCTAGCTTAGTGTGGCATGAATTCATATTAGTGGTATCTTGCTGCCCATAGCTTAGTGTGGCATTAATTTGTATTAGTGATATTCTGCTGCCCCTAGCTTAGTGTGGCATGAATACATATTAGTGATATCATGCTGCCCCTAGCTTAGTGTGGCACTAATTTGTTATAGAGGTATCCTGCTGCCCCTAGCTTAGTGTGGCATGAATTTGTGTTTGTGGTATCCTGCTGCCCCTAGCTTAATGTGGCATATATTTGTTATAGTGGTATCCTGATACTCCAGCTTAGTGTTTCATGAATTTGTATTAGTGGTATCCTGCTCCCCCTAGCTTAGTGTGCCATGGATTCATATTAGTGGTATCCTGCTGCCCCTAGCTTTGTGTGACATGTATTTGTATTAGTGGTATCCTGCTGCCCCTAGCTTAGTGTGGTATGAATTTCTTAGATTGGTATTCTGCTGCTCCAGCTTAGTGTGGCATGAATTCATATTTGTGGTATCCTGCTGCCCCTAGTTTAGTATGGCATTAATTTGTATTAGTGGTATCCTGCTGCCCCTAGCTTAGTGTGGCATTAATTTGTATTAGTGGTATCCTGCTGCCCCTTGCTTAGCGTGGCATGAATTTGTTATAGTGGTATCCTGCTGCTCCAGCTTAGTGTGGCATGAATGTTGTATTAGTGGTATCCTGCTGCCCCTAGCTTAGTGTGGCATGAATTTATATTAGTGGTATCCTGCTGCCCCTAGCTTAGTGTGGCATGAATTTGTTATAGTGGTATCCTGCTGGTCCAGCTTAGTGTGGCATGAATTTGTTATAGTGGTATCCTGCTGCTCCAGCTTAGTGTGGCATGCATTCATATTAGTGGTATCCTGCTGCCCCTTGCTTAGTGTGGCATGAATTTATATTAGTCGTATCCTGCTGCCCCTAGCTAAGTGTGGCATGAATTTGTTTTATTATATCCTGCTGCCCCTAGCTTAGTGTGGCATGAATTTGTGTTAGTGGTATCCTGCTGCCCCTAGCTTAGTGTGGCATGAATTTATGTTAGTGGTATCCTGCTGCCCCTAGCTTAGTGTGGAATGAGTTTGTATTAGTGATATCCTGCTATCCCTAGCTTAGTGTGTCATGAATCCATTTTAGTGGTATTCTGCTGCCCCTAGCTTAGTGTGGCATGAATTTGTGTTAGTGGTATCCTGCAGCCCATAGCTTAGTGTGGCATGAATTTGTATTAGTGGTATCCTGCTGCCCCTAGCTTAATGTGGCATATATTTGTTATAGTGGTATACTGCTGCCCAAGCTTAGTGTGTCATGAATTTGTATTAGTGGCATCCTGCTGCCCCAGCTTAGTGTGGCATGAATTTGTATTAGTGGTATCCTGCTGCCCCTAGCTAAATGTGGCATATATTTGTTATAGTGGTATCCTGCTACTCCAGCTTAGTGTGGCATGAATTTGTAATAGTGGTATCCTGCTCCCCCTAGCTTAGTGTGGCATGGATTCATATTAGTGGTATCCTGCTGCCCCTAGCTTAGTGTGGCATGTATTTGTATTAGTGGTATCCTGCTGCCCCTAGCTTAATGTGGTATGAATTTCTTAGAGTGGTATTCTGCTGCTCCAGCTTAGTGTGGCATGAATTCATATTAGTGGTATCCTGCTGCCCCTAGCTTAGTATGGCATTAGTTTGTATTAGTGGTATCCTGCTGCCCCTAGCTTAGTGTGGCATGAATTTGTATTAGTGATATCCTGCTGTCCCTAGCTTACTCTGGCATGAATTCATATTAGTGGTATCCTGCTGCCCCTAGCTTAGTGTGAAATGAATTTGTGTTAGTGGTATCCTGCTGCCCCTAGCTTAGTGTGGCATGAATTCATGTTAGTGGCTTCCTGCTGCCCCTAGCTTAGTGTGGCATGAATTCATATTAGTGGTATCCTGCTGCCCCTAGCTTAGTGTGGCATGTATTTTGTATTACTTATATCCTGCTGCCCCTAGCTTAGAGATGATTTTGTGTTAGTGGTATCCTGCTGCCCCTAGCTTACTTTGGCATGAATTTTTATTAGTGGTATCCTGCTGCTTCTAGTTGTTGTGGCATGAATTCATATTAGTTGTATCCTACTGCCCCTAGCTTAGTGTGGCATGAATTTGTGTTAGTGGTATCCTGCTGCCCCTAGCTTAGTGTGCCATGAATTTGTATTAGTAATATCCTGCTTTCCCTAGCTTAGTCTGGCATGAATCCATATTAGTGGTATCCTGCTGCCCTAGCTTAGTGTGGCATGAATTCATATTAGTGGTATCCTGCTGCCCCTAGATTAGTGATGAATTTGTGTTAGTGGTATCCCGCTGCCCCTAGCTTACCGTGGCATGAATTTGCATAAGTGGTATCCTGCTGCCCCTAGTTAGTGTGGCATGAATTCATATTAGTGGTATCCTGCTGCCCCTAGCTTAGTGTGGCATGAATTTGTGCTAGTGGTATCCTGCTGCCCCTAGCTTAGTGTGGCATGAATTTCTATTTGTGATATCCTGCTGTCCCTAGCTTAGTCTGGCATGAATCCATATTAGTGGTATCCTGCTGCCCCTAGCTTATTGTGACATGTATTTTGTATTAGTGGTGTCCTGCTGCCCCTAGCTTAGTGTGGCATGAATTCATATTAGTGGTATCTTGCTGCCCATAGCTTAGTGTGGCATGAATTTGTATTAGTGAAATTCTGTTGCCCCTAGCTTAGTGTGGCATGAATTCATATTAGTGGTATCCTGCTGCCCTAGCTTAGTGTGGCATGAATTCATATTAGTGGTATCCTGCTGCCCCTAGATTAGTGATGAATTTGTGTTAGTGGTATCCTGCTGCCCCTAGCTTACTGTGGCATGAATTTGCATTAGTGGTATCCTGCTGCCCCTAGTTAGTGTGGCATGAATTCATATTAGTGGTATCCTGCTGCCCCTAGCTTAGTGTGGCATGAAATTATGCTAGTGGTATCCTGCTGCCCCTAGCTTAGTGTGGCATGAATTTCTATTTGTGAGATCCTGCTGTCCCTAGCTTAGTCTGGCATGAATCCATATTAGTGGTATCCTGCTGCCCCTAGCTTAGTGTGGAATGAATTTCTATTTGTGATATCCTGCTGTCCCTAGCTTAGTCTGGCATGAATCCATATTAGTGGTATCCTGCTGCCCCTAGCTTATTGTGACATGTATTTTGTATTAGTGGTGTACTGCTGCCCCTAGCTTAGTGTGGCATGTATTTTGTATTTGTGGTATCCTGCTGCCCCTAGCTTAGTGTGGCATGAATTTGTGTTAGTGGTATCCTGCAGCCCCTAGCTTAGTGTGGCATGAATTTGTATTAGTGGTATCCTGCTGCCCCTAGCTTAATGTGGCATATATTTGTTATAGTGGTATACTGCTGCCCAAGCTTAGTGTGTCATGAATTTGTATTAGTGGCATCCTGCTGCCCCAGCTTAGTGTGGCATGAATTTGTATTAGTGGTATCCTGCTGCCCCTAGCTAAATGTGGCATATATTTGTTATAGTGGTATCCTGCTGCTCCTAGCTTAGTGTGGCATGAATTTGTGTTAGTGGTATCCTGCTGCCCCTAGCTTAGTGTGGCATGAATTTGTGTTAGTGGTATCCTGCTGCCCCTAGCTTAGTGTGGCATGAATTTATGTTAGTGGTATCCTGCTGCCCCTAGCTTAGTGTGGAATGAGTTTGTATTAGTGATATCCTGCTATCCCTAGCTTAGTGTGTCATGAATCCATATTAGTGGTATCCTGCTTCCCCTAGCTTAGTGTGGCATGTATTTTGTATTTGTGGTATCCTGCTTCCCCTAGCTTAGTGTGGCATGTATTTTGTATTTGTGGTATCCTGCTGCCCCTAGCTTAGTGTGGCATGAATTGTGTTAGTGGTATCCTGCTGCCCCTAGCTTAATGTGGCATATATTTGTTATAGTGGTATACTGCTGCCCAAGCTTAGTGTGTCATGAATTTGTATTAGTGGCATCCTGCTGCCCCAGCTTAGTGTGGCATGAATTTGTATTAGTGGTATCCTGCTGCCCCTAGCTAAATGTGGCATATATGTGTTATAGTGGTATCCTGCTACTCCAGCTTAGTGTGGCATGAATTTGTAATAGTGGTATCCTGCTCCCCCTAGCTTAGTGTGGCATGGATTCATATTAGTGGTATCCTGCTGCCCCTAGCTTAGTGTGGCATGTATTTGTATTAGTGGTATCCTGCTGCCCCTAGCTTAATGTGGTATGAATTTCTTAGAGTGGTATTCTGCTGCTCCAGCTTAGTGTGGCATGAATTCATATTAGTGGTATCCTGCTGCCCCTAGCTTAGTATGGCATTAGTTTGTATTAGTGGTATCCTGCTGCCCCTAGCTTAGTGTGGCATGAATTTGTATTAGTGATATCCTGCTGTCACTAGCTTAGTCTGGCATGAATTCATATTAGTGGTATCCTGCTGCCCCTAGCTTAGTGTGAAATGAATTTGTGTTAGTGGTATCCTGCTGCCCCTAGCTTAGTGTGGCATGAATTCATGTTAGTGGCTTCCTGCTGCCCCTAGCTTAGTGTGGCATGAATTCATATTAGTGGTATCCTGCTGCCCCTAGCTTAGTGTGGCATGTATTTTGTATTAGTGATATCCTGCTGCCCCTAGCTTAGAGATGATTTTGTGTTAGTGGTATCCTGCTGCCCCTAGCTTACTTTGGCATGATTTTTTATTAGTGGTATCCTGCTGCTTCTAGTTGTTGTGGCATGAATTCATATTAGTTGTATCCTACTGCCCCTAGCTTAGTGTGGCATGAATTTGTGTTAGTGGTATCCTGCTGCCCCTAGCTTAGTGTGCCATGAATTTGTATTAGTAATATCCTGCTTTCCCTAGCTTAGTCTGGCATGAATCCATATTAGTGGTATCCTGCTGCCCTAGCTTAGTGTGGCATGAATTCATATTAGTGGTATCCTGCTGCCCCTAGATTAGTGATGAATTTGTGTTAGTGGTATCCTGCTGCCCCTAGCTTACTGTGGCATGAATTTGCATAAGTGGTATCCTGCTGCCCCTAGTTAGTGTGGCATGAATTCATATTAGTGGTATCCTGCTGCCCCTAGCTTAGTGTGGCATGAATTTGTGCTAGTGGTATCCTGCTGCCCCTAGCTTAGTGTGGCATGAATTTCTATTTGTGATATCCTGCTGTCCCTAGCTTAGTCTGGCATGAATCCATATTAGTGGTATCCTGCTGCCCCTAGCTTATTGTGACATGTATTTTGTATTAGTGGTGTCCTGCTGCCCCTAGCTTAGTGTGGCATGAATTCATATTAGTGGTATCTTGCTGCCCATAGCTTAGTGTGGCATGAATTTGTATTAGTGAAATTCTGTTGCCCCTAGCTTAGTGTGGCATGAATTCATATTAGTGGTATCCTGCTGCCCCTAGCTTAGAGATGATTTTGTGTTAGTGGTATCCTGCTGCCCCTAGCTTACTTTGGTATGAATTTTTATTAGTGGTATCCTGCTGCTCCTAGTTGTTGTGGCATGAATTCATATTAGTTGTATCCTACTGCCCCTAGCTTAGTGTGGCATGAATTTGTGTTAGTGGTATCCTGCTGCCCCTAGCTTAGTGTGCCATGAATTTGTATTAGTAATATCCTGCTTTCCCTAGCTTAGTCTGGCATAAATCCATATTAGTGGTATCCTGCTGCCCTAGCTTAGTGTGGCATGAATTCATATTAGTGGTATCCTGCTGCCCCTAGATTAGTGATGAATTTGTGTTAGTGGTATCCTGCTGCCCCTAGCTTACTGTGGCATGAATTTGCATTAGTGGTATCCTGCTGCCCCTAGTTAGTGTGGCATGAATTCATATTAGTGGTATCCTGCTGCCCCTAGCTTAGTGTGGCATGAATTTATGCTAGTGGTATCCTGCTGCCCCTAGCTTAGTGTGGCATGAATTTCTATTTGTGAGATCCTGCTGTCCCTAGCTTAGTCTGGCATGAATCCATATTAGTGGTATCCTGCTGCCCCTAGCTTAGTGTGGAATGAATTTCTATTTGTGATATCCTGCTGTCCCTAGCTTAGTCTGGCATGAATCCATATTAGTGGTATCCTGCTGCCCCTAGCTTATTGTGACATGTATTTTGTATTAGTGGTGTACTGCTGCCCCTAGCTTAGTGTGGCATGAATTCATATTAGTGGTATCCTGCTGCCCCTAGCTTAGTGTGGCATGAATTCATATTAGTGGTATCTTGCTGCCCATAGCTTAGTGTGGCATGAATTTGTATTAGTGAAATTCTGTTGCCCCTAGCTTAGTGTGGCATGAATTCATATTAGTGGTATTCTGCTGCCCCTAGCATAGTGTTGCACTAATTTGTTATAGAGGTATCCTGCTGCCCCTAGCTTAGTGTGGCATGAATTCATATTAGTGGTATTCTGCTGCCCCTTGCTTTGAGTGGCATGAATTTGTTATTGTGGTATCCTGCTGCTTCAGTGTAGTGTGGCATTAATTTATATTAGTGGTATCCTGCTGCCCCTAGCTTACTGTGGCATGAATTTGTATTAGTGGTATCCTGCTGCCCCTAGCTTAATGTGGCATATATTTGTTATAGTGGTATCCTGCTGCCCAAGCTTAGTGTGGCATGAATTTTTATTAGTGGCATCCTGCTGCCCCAGCTTAGTGTGGCATGAATTTGTATTAGTGGTATCCTGCTGCCCCTAGCTAAATGTGGCATATATTTGTTATAGTGGTATCCTGCTACTCCAGCTTAGCGTGGCATGAATTTGTATTAGTGGTATCCTGCTCCCCCTAGCTTTGTGTGCCATGGATTCATATTAGTGGTATCCTGCTGCCCCAGCTAAGTGTGGCATGTATTTGTATTAGTGGTATCCTGCTGCCCCTAGCTTAGTGTGGTATGAATTTCTTAGAGTGGTATTCTGCTGCTCCAGCTTAGTGTGGCATGAATTCATATTAGTGGTATCCTGCTGCCCCTAGCTTAGTATGGCATTAATTTGTATTAGTGGTATCCTGCTGCCCCTAGCTTAGTGTGGCATTAATTTTTATTAGTGATATCCTGCTGCCCCTAGCTTAGTGTGGCATGAATTTGTTTTAGTGGTATCCTGCTGCTCCAGCTTAGTGTGGCATGAATTTTGTATTAGTGGTATCCTGCTGCCCCTAGCTTAGTGTGGCATGAATTTGTGTTAGTGGTATCCTGCTGCCTCTAGCATAATGTGGCATGAATTTGTGCTAGTGGTATCCTGCTGCCCCTAGCTTAGTGTGGCATGAATTTGAGTTAGTGGTATCCTGCTGCCCCTAGCTTAGTGTGGAATGAATTTGCATTAGTGATATCCTGCTGTCCCTAGCTTAGTCTGGCATGAATCCAAATTAGTGGTATCCTGCTGCCCCTAGCTTAGTGTGGCATGTATTTTGTATTAGTGGTATCCTGCTGCCCCTAGCTTAGTGTGGCATGAATTCATATTAGTGGTATCCTGCTGCCCCTAGCTTAGTGTGGCATTAATTTTTATTAGTGGTATCCTGCTGCCCCTAGCTTAGTGTGGCATGAATTCATATTAGTGGTATCCTGCTGCCCCTAGCTTAGTGTGTCATGAATTCATATTAGTGATATCCTGCTGCCCCTAGCTTAGAGTGGCATAAATTTGTTTTAGTGGTATCCTGCTGCTCCAGCGTAGTGTGGCATGATTTTATATTAGTGGTATCCTGCTGCCTCTAGCTTAGTGTGGCATGCATTTGTATAAGTGGCATCCTGCTGCTCCAGCTTAGTGTGGCATGCATTCATATTAGTGGTATCCTGCTGCCCCTTGCTTAGTGTGGCATGAATTTATATTAGTGGTATCCTGCTGCCCCTAGCTTAGTGTCGCATGAATTTGTATTAGTGGTATCCTTCTGCCCCTAGCTTAGTGTGGCATGAATTTGTGTTAGTGGTATCCTGCTGCCCCTAGCTTAGTGTGGCATGAATTTGTGTTAGTGGTATCCTGCTGCCCCTAGCTTAGTGTGGCATCAATTTGTGTTAGTGGTATCCTGCTGCCCCTAGCTTAGTGTGGCGTGAATTTGTGTTAGTGGTATCCTGCTGCCCCTAGCTTAGTGTGGCATCAATTTGTGTTAGTGGTATCCTGCTGCCCCTAGCTTAGTGTGGCGTGAATTTGTGTTAGTGGTATCCTGCTGCCCCTAGCTTAGTGTGGCATGAATTTGTGTTAGTGGTATCCTGCTGCCCCAGCTTAATGTGGCATGTATTTTTTATAGTGGTATCCTGCTGCCCAAGTTTAGTGTGGCATGGATTCATATTAGTGGTATCCTGCTGCCCCTAGCTTAGTGTGGCATGTATTTGTATTAGTGGTGTCCTGCTGCCCCTAGCTTAGTGTGGTATGAATTTCTTAGAGTGGTATTCTGCTGCTCCAGCTTAGTGTGGCATGAATTCATATTAGTGGTATCCAGCTGCCCCTAGCTTAGTATGGCATTAATTTGTATTAGTGGTATCCTGCTGCCCCTAGCTTAGTGTGGTATGAATTTGTTATAGTGGTATCCTGCTGCTCGAGCGTAGTGTGGCATGAATTCATATTAGTGGTATCCTGCTGCCCCTTGCTTAGTGTGGCATGAATTTATATTAGTGGTATCCTGCTGCCCCTAGCTTAGTGTGGCATGCATTTGTGTTAGTGGTATCCTGCTGCCCCTAGCTTAGTGTGGCATGAATTCATATTAGTGGCTTCCTGCTGCCCCTAGCTGAGTGTGGAATGAATTCATATTAGTGGTATCCTGCTGCCCCTAGCTTAGTGTGGCATGTGTTTTGTATTAGTGGTATCCTGCTGCCCCTAGCTTAGTGTGGCATGAATTTGTTTTATTGGATCCTGCTGCCCCTAGCTTAGTGTGGCATGAATTTGTGTTAGTGGTATCCTGCTGCCCCTAGCTGAGTGTGGCATGAATTTGTGTTTGTGGTATCCTGCTGCCCCTAGCTTAGTGTAGCATGAATTTGTGTTAGTGGTATCCTGCTGCCCCTAGCTTAGTGTGGCATGAATTTGTGTTAGTGGTATCCTGCTGCCCCTAGCTTACTGTGGAATGAGTTTGTATTAGTGATATCCTGCTGTCCCTAGCTTAGTCTGGCATGAATCCATATTAGTGGTATCCTGCTTCCCCTATCTTAGTGTGGCATGTATTTTGTATTAGTGGTATCCTGCTGCCCCTAGCTTAGTGTGGCATGAATTTGTGTTAGTGGTATCCTGCAGCCCCTAGCTTAGTGTGGCATGAATTTGTGTTAGTGGTATCCTGCTGCCCCTAGCTTAGTGTGGCATGAATTTGTGTTAGTGGTATCCTGCAGCCCCTAGCTTAGTCTGGCATGAATCCATATTAGTGGTATCCTGCTGCCCCTAGCTTAGTGTGGCATGAATTCATATTAGTGGTATCCTGCTGCCCCTAGATTAGTGTGACATGAATTCATATTAGTGGTATCCTGCTGCCCCTAGCTTAGTGTGGCATAAATTTGTATTAGTGGTATACTGCTGCCCCTAGCTTAGTGTGGCATGTATTTTGTATTAGTGGTATCCTGCGGCCCCTAGCTTAGTGTGGCATGAATTTGTATTAGTGGTATCCTGCTGCCACTAGCTTAGTGTGGCATGTATTTTGTATTACCGGTATCCTGCTGCCACTAGCTTAGTGTTGCATGAATTCATATTAGTGGTGTCCTGCTGCCTCTTGCTTAGTCTGGCATGAATTCATATTAGTGGTATCCTGCTGCCCCTAGCTTAGTGTGGCGTAAATTTATATTAGTGGTATCCTGCAGCCTCTAGCTTAGTCTGGCATGAATTCATATTAGTGGTATCCTGCTGCCCTTAGCTTTGTGTGGCATGAATTCATATTAGTGGTATCCTGCTGCATCTAGCTTAGTCTGGCATGAATTCATATTAGTGGTATCCTGCTGCCCTCAGCTTTGTGTGGCATGAATTCATATTAGTGGTATCCTGCTGCCTCTAGCTTAGTAACATAGTAACATAGTAACATAGTATGTAAGGCTGAATAAAGACTTTAATCCATCCAGTTCAGCCTGTTTAATTCCTTCCAGTGGTCTAGTAGCCATAGCTGGAAATGTTATTACATGCCAGGAAGGCATCAAGGCCACTTTTGAACGTTTTTACTGTATCCATCATTACTACCTCCTCTGGCAGCGAGTTCCATAGTCTCCCTTCTCTTACAGAGAAGAATCCCCTCCTATGTCGGTGGAGAAAGCACCTTTCCTCTAACCTTAGTGGATGCCCCGGGTTATGGTTACACTCCGGGGTATAAATAGATTGTGGGACAGATCTTTGTATTGACCCCGAATATATTTATACATAGTTATTAGATCACCCCTCAATCATCTTTTTCTAGACTAAATAAACCTAACTTGGACAATCTTTCCGGGTACTCTAGCCCCCGCACTCCTTTTATTAACTTTGTTGCCCGTCTTTGAACGTGCTCCAGTTCTGATATGTCCTTCTTAAGCACAGGTGCCCAGAACTGTACACAGTATTCCATATGGGGTCTGACCAGTGACTTGTACAGGGGTAAAATGATGCTCTGGTCATGAGCACCTATGCCCCTCCTGATGCACCCCATGATCCTATTTGCCTGGCATTGATTACTACAGTTGAGCTTATTGCCAACTAAAATCCCTAGGTCCTTTTCCATTGTTGTTTTACCAAGTGTTTCTTTATTTAATGTGTAATCATGACACAGATTTCTCCTTCCCATGTGCATAACCTTACATTTATCTGTGTTAAACTTCATTTGCCATTTAACTGCCCATGCTTCCAATGTATCTAAATATGTTTGTAGCTGCCTGCTGTCCTCTTTTGTTTTTACAGTATTACTTTCCTCAGCTTAGTATCATCTGCAAAGATTGAGACTAGAGATGAGCGAACTTTTGAAAAATTTGATTCGACTGATTCGCCGAATTTTCCGACAAAAATCGTTTCGACCCGAATTTATTCGCGACGAATCGCTATTAAAAACGGCTATTTCTGAGCCTCCTAGAGCCTCAATAGGGTTGTAAACCATTCTGCCTTGCTGTAACACGCACAGGATGCGTGCTGGGTTAGTTAAATAATACTTTGAATAAATATCACATGCAGATCAGAGGCATCGCTAATAGAATCGCAGAGCGGCACAATTGAATTCAAGAGAGTTGAAGTGGCATCACTATGAGGGGCAGGAGCCCAAACATTGCTTTAAAGAGACACTGGAGTTGGCAGCAGCAGGAGCCCAAAAATTGGATGAATCACACCCTGGAGTTGACAGCAGCAGCAGGAGCCCAAACATTGGCTGAAAGAGACACTGGGGTTGGCTTCAGGAGCCCAAAAATTGGATGAATCACACCCTGGAGTTGCAAGCAGCAGCAGGAGCCCAAATATTACTTTAAAGAGACACTGGGGTTGGCTTCAGGAGCCCAAAAATTGGATGAATCACACCCTGGAGTTGGCAGCAGCAGCAGGAGCCCAAACATTACTTTAAAGAGACACTGGAGTGGGCTTCAGGAGCCCAAAAATTGGATGAATCACACCCTGGAGTTGGCAGCAGCAGCAGCAGCAGGAGCCCAAACATTACTTTAAAGAGACAATGGGGTTGGCTTCAGGAGCCCAAAAATTGGATGAATCACACCCTGGAGTTGGCAGCAGCAGCAGGAGCAGCCCAAATATACACTGGAGTTGGCTTCCGGAGCCCAAAAATTGGATGAATCACATCCTGGAGTTGGCAGGAGTTGACAGCAGCAGCAGCAGGAGCCCGAATATTACTTTAAAGAGACACTGGGGTTGGCTTCAGGAGCCCAAAAATTGGATGATTCACACCCTGGAGTTGGCAGCAGCAGCAGGAGCCCAAACATTACTTTAAAGAGACACTGGGGTTGGCTTCAGGAGCCCAAAAATTGGATGAATCACACCCTGGAGTTGGCAGCAGCAGCAGGAGCCCAAACATTACTTTAAAGAGACAATGGGGTTGGCTTCAGGAGCCCAAAAATTGGATGAATCACACCCTGGAGTTGGCAGCAGCAGCAGGAGCAGCCCAAATATACACTGGAGTTGGCTTCAGGAGCCCAAAAATTGGATGAATCACACCCTGGAGTTGGCAGCAGCAGCAGGAGCAGCCCAAATATTACTTTAAAGAGACACTGGGGTTGGCTTCAGGAGGCCAAAAATTGGATGAATCACACCCTGGAGTTGGCAGAAGCAACAGGAGCAGCCCAAATATTACTTTAAAGAGACACTGGGGTTGGCTTCAGGAGGCCAAAAATTGGATGAATCACACCCTGGAGTTGGCAGCAGCAGCAGGAGCCCAAGCATTGGCTGAAAGAGACACTGGGGTTGGCTTCAGGAGCCCAAAAATTGGATGAATCACACCCTGGAGTTGCAAGCAGCAGCAGGAGCCCAAATATTATTTTAAAGAGACACTGGGGTTGGCTTCAGGAGCCCAAAAATTGGATGAATCACACCCTGGAGTTGGCAGCAGCAGCAGCAGCAGGAGCCCAAACATTACTTTAAAGAGACACTGGAGTTGGCTTCAGGAGCCCAAAAATTGGATGAATCACACCCTGGATTTGGCAGCAGCAGCAGCAGGAGCCCAAATATTACTTTAAAGAGACACTGGGGTTGGCTTCAGGAGCCCAAAAATTGGATGATTCACACCCTGGAGTTGGCAGCAGCAGCAGCAGGAGCCCAAACATTACTTTAAAGAGACACTGGGGTTGGCTTCAGGAGCCCAAAACTTGGATGAATCACACCCTGGAGTTGGCAGCAGCAGCAGCAGCAGGAGCCCAAACATTACTTTAAAGAGACACTGGGGTTGGCTTCAGGAGCCCAAAAATTGGATGAATCACACCCTGGAGTTGGCAGCAGCAGCAGCCCAAATATACACTGGAGTTGGCTTCAGGAGCCCAAAAATTGCATGAATCACACCCTGGAGTTGGCAGGAGTTGGCAGCAGCAGCAGCAGGAGCCCAAATATTACTTTAAAGAGACCCTGGGGTTGGCTTCAGGAGCCCAAAAATTGGATGAATCACACACTGGAGTTGGCAGCAGCAGCAGCAGGAGCCCAAATATTACTTTAAAGAGACACTGGGGTTGGCTTCAGGAGCCCAAAAATTGGATGATTCACACCCTGGAGTTGGCAGCAGCAGCAGGAGCAGCCCAAACATTGGCTGAAAGAGACACTGGGGTTGGATTCAGGAGCCCAAAAATTGGATGAATCACACCCTGGAGTTGCAAGCAGCAGCAGGAGCCCAAATATTACTTTAAAGAGACACTGGGGTTGGCTTCAGGAGCCCAAAAATTGGATGAATCACACCATGGAGTTGGCAGCAGCAGCAGCAGCAGGAGCCCAAGCATTACTTTAAAGAGACACTGGAGTTGGCTTCAGGAGACCAAAAATTGGATGAATCACACCCTGGAGTTGGCAGCAGCAGCAGCAGGAGCCCAAATATTACTTTAAAGAGACACTGGGGTTGGCTTCAGGAGCCCTAAAATTGGAAGATTCACACCCTGGAGTTGGCAGCAGCAGCAGCAGGAGCCTAAACATTACTTTAAAGAGACACTGGGGTTGGCTTCAGGAGCCCAAAAATTGGATGAATCACACCCTGGAGTTGGCAGCAGCAGCAGCAGCAGGAGCCCAAACATTACTTTAAAGAGACACTGGGGTTGGCTTCAGGAGCCCAAAAATTGGATGAATCACACCCTGGAGTTGGCAGCAGCAGCAGGAGCAGCCCAAATATACACTGGAGTTGGCTTCAGTAGCCCAAAAATTGGATGAATCACACCCTGGGGTTGGCAGCAGCAGCAGCAGGAGCCCAAATATTACTTTAAAGAGACCCTGGGGTTGGCTTCAGGAGCCCAAAAATTGGATGAATCACACACTGGAGTTGGCAGCAGCAGGAGCCCACATATTACTTTAAAGAGACACTGGGGTTGGCTTCAGGAGCCCAAAAATTGGATGATTCACACCCTGGAGTTGGCAGCAGCAGCAGCAGCCCAAACATTACTTTAAAGAGACACTGGGGTTGGCTTCAGGATGCCAAAAATTGGATGAATCACACCCTGGAGTTGGCAGCAGCAGCAGCAGGAGCCCGAATATTACTTTAAAGAGACACTGGGGTTGGCTTCAGGAGCCCAAAAATTGGATGATTCACACCCTGGCGTTGGCAGCAGCAGCAGGAGCCCAAACATTACTTTAAAGAGACACTGGGGTTGGCTTCAGGAGCCCAAAAATTGGATGAATCACACCCTGGAGTTGGCAGCAGCAGCAGCAGCAGGAGCCCAAACATTACTTTAAAGAGACACTGGGATTGGCTTCAGGAGCCCAAAAATTGGATGAATCACACCCTGGAGTTGGCAGCAGCAGCAGCAGGAGCCCAAATATTACTTTAAAGAGACACTGGGGTTGGCTTCAGGAGCCCAAAAATTGGATGATTCACACCCTGGAGTTGGCAGCAGCAGCAGCAGGAGCCCAAACATTACTTTAAAGAGACACTGGGGTTGGCTTCAGGAGCCCAAAAATTGGACGAATCACACCCTGGAGTTGGCAGCAGCAGCAGCAGGAGCCCAAACATTACTTTAAAGAGACGCTGGAGTTGGCTTCAGGAGCCCAAAAATTGGATGATTCACACCCTGGAGTTGGCAGCAGCAGCAGCAGCAGGAGCCCAAATATACACTGGAGTTGGCTTCAGGAGCCCAAGAATTGGATGAATCACACCCTGGAGTTGTCAGCAGCAGCAGGAGAACAAATATTACTTGAAAGAGACACTGGAGTTGGCTTCAGGAGCCCAAAAATTGGATAATTCACACCCTGGAGTTGGCAGCAGCAGCAGCCCAAATATTACTTTAAAGAGACACTGGGGTTGGCTTCAGGAGGCCAAAAATTGGATGAATCACACCCTGGAGTTGGCAGCAGCAGCAGGAGGCCAAATATTACTTGAAAGAGACACTGGAGTTGGCTTCAGGAGCCCAAAAATTGGATGATTCACACCCTGGAGTTGGCAGCAGCAGCAGGAGCCCAAATATACACTGGAGTTGGCTTCAGGAGCCCAAAGATTGGATGAATCACACCCTGGAGTTGGCAGCAGCAGCAGGAGGACAAATATTACTTGAAAGAGACACTGGAGTTGGCTTCAGGAGCCCAAAAATTGGATGATTCACACCCTGATGTTGGCAGCAGCAGCAGGAGTCCAAATTTTACTTTAAAGAGACCCTGGGGTTGGCTTCAGGAGCCCAAAAATTGAATGAATCACACCCTGGAGTTGGCAGGAGTTGGCAGCAGCAGCAGCAGGAGCCCAAACATTACTTTAAAGAGACCCTGGGGTTGGCTTCAGGAGGCCAAAAATTGGATGAATCACACCCTGGAGTTGGCAGCAGCAGGAGCCCAAATATACACTGGAGTTGGCTTCAGGAGCCCAAAAATTGGATGAATCACACCCTGGAGTTGGCAGCAGCAGGAGCCCAAATATTACTTTAAAGAGACACTGGGGTTGGCTTCAGGAGGCCAAAAATTGGATGAATCACACCCTGGAGTTGGCAGCAGCAGCAGGAGGCCAAATATTACTTGAAAGAGACAATGGAGTTGGCTTCAGGAGCCCAAAAATTGGATGAATCACACCCTGGAGTTGGCAGGAGTTGGAAGCAGCAGCAGCAGCAACAGGAGCCCAAACATTACTTTAAAGAGACACTGGGGTTGGCTTCAGGAGCCCAAAAATTGGATGATTCACACCCTGGAGTTGGCAACAGCAGCAGCAGGAGCCCAAAAATTGGCCTAAAGACATAAATACGTGGCACCATGCTGAATCTAGTCGCATGCATCAGGCATTGGTGGGTGGAAATCCTGGCTGATCCATCCCTGATTCATTTTGACAAAGGTGAGTCTCTCCACATTTTTAGTTGACAGACGAGTTCTCCTCACCGTGGCCCCCTCAACTATGGCCCCCGCCGCACTAAACACCTGCTCAGATGGCACGCTACTTGCCGGGCAGGACAGCTTTTCCAGGGCAAACTCTGCTAGTTGCGGCCACAAATCAAGTTTGGCTGCCCAGAAGTCCAGCGGATCCTCAAGGTGTGTTGGCATGGTCATGTCAAAGTATGACATGACCTTCTGGTTCAGGTCCTGCTCCAGGTCTTCCTGCTGCTCATGAGTAGCCTCACTATGCGGGTGTAGAAAGCTACTCATTAGTGACTGAAGACTGAGGCTGCTGCTGCTGATGGAGCTGCTGCTGCTGCTCCTGCCAACCCCCCCAGCGGCCATGGCAGTGGAAGGTGAGCGCAGAGGTCTCCTCGAGTCAGACCTGCGAGAGTATGGACCATGGCGCAGATAGGCAACGGCCAACTGCCTACGTAGAATGTCTTTGTAGTAGTTCAGTTTGTCCTCCCTCTCGGTGGGTTTAAAAAATGCCCCCATTTTGTGCCGAAAGTGAGGGTCCAATAAGGTGGACAGCCAGAAGTCATCCCGCCGACAGATGGAAACAATTCTGGGGTCACTACGCAAGCACGTGAGCATGCTTCGTGCCATTTGCGCAAGTGACTCGGATGGACTACCTGTCTCCATCTCCACTGCATACTGCCACGGTGTGCCCGGGTCCTCTGTCTCGCCTTCCTCAAAAACCTCTAGCTCCTCTGGCTGCTCCTGCTCCTCCTCTCCTGTCCGCTGACTAGATAAACCAGCCATTTCGCCAAGCCTAAACTGTGTTTCGCTGGGCAACTCCTCCTCCTCCTCCTCCTCTTCCTCCTCCTCCTCCAGTTCAGCTCCAACGGGGTTCATGTGGCCGTAAGATGTAAACGCCATGTCTCCAGTGCCCTGACCAGCCATGGTTTCCAACATGTGCTGTAGTACATGAAGCAGTGGAATCACGTCGTTCATCCCGTAATTCTGCCGACTGACAAATAAAGTGGCTTCCTCAAAGGGCCTGAGCAAACAACAGGTGTCACGTATGAGCTGCCACTGGTTGACATTGAAGTTACACAGGGGAGTCCCCCTATCTGCTTGGATCATCAGGAAATCCGTGATGGCTTTTCTCTGTTCATATAATCGGTCCAACATGTGAAGGGTGGAATTCCAACGGGTGGAAACATCGCAAATCAGACTATGTTGGGGGATACCATTCTGACGCTGTAGCTCAAGAAGGGTGTGTTTGGCGGTGTATGAGTGGCTGAAGTGCATGCAAAGTTTCCTTGAAGTTGTTAGGATGTCTTGCAGATGGGGGGAACACTTCAGAAACCGCTTGACAACCAGATTGAAGACGTGAGCCATGCAGGGGGCATGGGTCAGGCTTCCTTGGCACAGCACAGACAAAATGTTCTTCCCATTGTCGGTAACCATGATTCCCATTTTAAGTTTTCTTGGTGTAAGCCATGTTTGGATTTCCTGATGAATACATTTAAGCAGTTCCTCCCCTGTGTGACTCCGTTCGCCAAGACAAACCATGTGAAGCACTGCGTGACACCTCCGTGCCCTGCACACATGGTAGACTGGAGGGGCACTGAGACTTGAGCCTACAGTGGAGGGTGAGGAGATGGCGGAGGATGAGGAGGCCGAGTCGCACGGTGTCACAGGCCCAACGGGCAGGGAGCGCGGAGGCCGAAGCGGCATGACCTGTCCAAGTTACTGCTGCTGCTGCAAAGGGACCACATTCACCCAGTGGGCCGTAAACGACATGTACTGTCCCTGACCGTAGTTACAGCTCCAGATGTCGGCGCTGCCATGCACTTTGCTACACACCGACAGGCTCAAGGACTGGCCCACCTTCTGTTCAACAAAAGTGTGCAGCGCTGGTACTGCCTTCTTGGCAAAGAAATGATGGCTTGGGACTCTCCAGCTCGGCTCGGCACAAGCCATCAGTTCTCTGAAAGGTGCAGATTCCACCACCTGAAAAGGGAGCGACTGCAGCACCAGCAACTTGGACAGGAGCACATTCAGCTTCTGCGTCGTAGGATGAGTGGGCGCATACTGCTGTCTCTTGGACATGGCTTCGCTGATGGATTGCTGGCGGGATGCATGACTTGGAGGAGGAGGAGCAGGAGCGACAGAGGATGGGTATGACGCACAGCTGCCTTCGGCTGAGGTGCTGGAGCCTTGGCTGGCAGAAATTGGGAGCTCACTTGGTGAGGAAGCAGACTGGACCACCCCTTGGGAGCCTCGGTTCTCCCAGGTCGCTTTATGGTGACGCATCATATGTTGACGCAGGGCCGTGGTGCCAACATTTGGACCCTGGCCACGCTTCACCTTTTGCCTACATATCTTGCATGTGGCCATGTTACCCTCCTGCGGATGCTTCAGGAAAAACTGCCACACTGCCGAGTAGCTACTTTTCCCACCCCCTGGCCTCACTGAGTCACTGCTGCTGTTGCCAACTCCAGGAACCCCTGCTCCACTACCTCCCGATAAGGTAGACTGCCGCAAAGCAGGTGCTCTACCCCGGCCCCGGCCCCGGCCGGCTCCAGCCTTTGGAATTGTGCCCCCATGCTGACTGCTACCACCTTGCTGCCTCAGCTGCTGACTCCGGGGCAACCTGCGCCCCTCTTCTCCTGATGATGACGATGAAGCCCCTTCATCACCCGGCTCCCAAGTGCGATCGGCTTCATCGTCATCATCATTATCACCGAGTTGTGGCTGTACGTCACTGATGTTCGTGGATTCGTCAACAGTGTCTGGCGCAGGAGCTGGAACACTCGCAGCACCCACGACACTGTCCACATCACTATTTGTCTGCCTAGCTAGAGAAGCCACCTCCATTTGGGCAGTAGCTGCTGACTGTCCTCTATCTGATGGTCCTCCTCACTAAAGAGTGGAGCTGAACCCAAAGCATAGGATACGTCGCTGGGGGAGGGAACGGCGTAGGACAGAGGCAATGGGAGGACAGGGACTGCTCTCAGGGCATGCCAACTCAGGGTTGTGTCAGAGGAACCTACCGACCCTAGACTGGGGGTCTCAGACGTAAGTTGTGATGATGTTGTTGATGAGCGCGTCAACCAATCTACCACGGCAGATGCGTTACTGGTGGAGACTCGACCGCTAGCAGATACTGGCAGATTAGGTCTCTCAGCGTGACTCCTGCTGCTACTGGCCCCCAGTCTGATGCGAGCTCTGCCTGCGGAATCTTGGCCTCTGCCACTCCTCTTTTCACTTCCAGGCACTTGTCTGCCCGACATAGTCTAACTGGCGTGGTAGTAGGTGATATTTTAAGAACCCCCAGGCAGCGGTGGGTCTATATGAAACAGAATATAATGCACACCAAAAGTGAGCAGTAACACTCAACCCCCAACAGGCCTGCTTAGTGCAAATAAGAGAGCTGCTTAGTGTAAATAAAGAGGGGTATGGTATGTTACAGAATGGGATGCCCCAACAGGAGTGCACCTGGCAGGCAGCAGTAAGTCTATGCACAGCAAAAGTGTCTTTATCAGGCCTAATTTCAATTAGAATAAGTGCAAATGGTTATATGGTCTTAAATAGAGGCTGCTGTAGTCACAGAATGGGATGCCCCAACAGGAGTGCACCTGGCAGGCAGCAGTAAGAATATGCACAGCAAAAGTGTCTTTATCAGGCCTAAATTCAATTAGAATAAGTGCAAATGGTTATATGGTCTTAAATAGAGGCTGGTGTAGTCACAGAATGGGATGCCCCAAAAAGGAGTGCACCTGGCAGGCAGCAGTAAGAATATGCACAGCAAAAGTGTCTTTATCAGGCCTAATTTCAATTAGAATAAGTGCAAATGGTTATATGGTCTTAAATAGAGGCTGCTGTAGTCACAGAATGGGATGCCCCAAAAAGGAGTGCACCTGGCAGGCAGCAGTAAGAATATGCACAGCAAAAGTGTCTTTATCAGGACTAATTTCAATTAGAATAAGTGCAAATGGTTATATGGTCTTAAATAGAGGCTGCTGTAGTCACAGAATGGGATGCCCCAAAAAGGAGTGCACCTGGCAGGGACCAGTAGTGCTATGCACAGCAAAAGTGTCTTTATCAGGCCTGATTACAATTAGAATAAGTGCAAATGGTTATATGGTCTTAAATAGAGGCTGGTGTAGTCACAGAATGGGATGCCCCAAAAAGTAGTGTACCTGGCAGGCAGCAGTAAGAATATGCACAGCAAAAGTGTCTTTATCAGGCCTAATTTCAATTAGAATAAGTGCAAATGGTTATATGGTCTTAAATAGAGGCTGCTGTAGTCACAGAATGGGATGCCTCAAAAAGGAGTGCACCTGGCAGGCAGCAGTAAGAATATGCACAGCAAAAGTGCCTTTATCAGGCCTAATTTCAATTAGAATAAGTGCAAATGGTTATATGGTCTTAAATAGAGGCTGGTGTAGTCACAGAATGGGATGCCCCAACAGGAGTGCACCTGGCAGGCAGCAGTAAGAATATGCACAGCAAAAGTGTCTTTATCAGGCCTAATTTCAATTAGAATAAGTGCAAATGGTTATATGGTCTTAAATAGAGGCTGGTGTAGTCACAGAATGGGATGCCCCATAAAGGAGTGCACCTGGCAGGCAGCAGTAAGAATATGCACAGCAAAAGTGTCTTTATCAGGCCTAATTTCAATTAGAATAAGTGCAAATGGTTATATGGTCTTAAATAGAGGCTGCTGTAGTCACAGAATGGGATGCCCCAAAAAAGAAGTGCACCTGGCAGGCAGCAGTAAGAATATGCACAGCAAAAGTGTCTTTATCAGGCCTAATTTCAATTAGAATAAGTGCAAATGGTTATATGGTCTTAAATAGAGGCTGGTGTAGTCACAGAATGGGATGCCCCAAAAAGGAGTGCACCTGGCAGGGACCAGTAGTGCTATGCACAGCAAAAGTGTCTTTATCAGGCCTAATTTCAATTAGAATAAGTGCAAATGGTTATATGGTCTTAAATAGAGGCTGCTGTAGTCACAGAATGGGATGCCCCAAAAAGGAGTGCACCTGGCAGGCAGCAGTAAGAATATGCACAGCAAAAGTGTCTTTATCAGGCCTAATTTCAATTAGAATAAGTGCAAATGGTTATATGGTCTTAAATAGAGGCTGCTGTAGTCACAGAATGGGATGCCCCCAAAAGGAGTGCACCTGGCAGGGACCAGTAGTGCTATGCACAGCAAAAGTGTCTTTATCAGGCCTAATTTCAATTAGAATAAGTGCAAATGGTTATATGGTCTTAAATAGAGGCTGGTGTAGTCACAGAATGGGATGCCCCAAAAAGGAGTGCACCTGGCAGGCAGCAGTAGTGCTATGCACAGCAAAAGTGTCTTCATCAGGCCTAATTTCAATTAGAATAAGTGCAAATGGTTATATGCTCTTAAATAGAGGCTGCTGTAGTCACAGAATGGGATGCCCCAAAAAGGAGTGCACCTGGCAGGCAGCAGTAAGAATATGCACAGCAAAAGTGTCTTTATCAGGCCTAATTTCAATTAGAATAAGTGCAAATGGTTATATGGTCTTAAATAGAGGCTGCTGTAGTCACAGAATGGGATGCCCCAAAAAGAAGTGCACCTGGCAGGCAGCAGTAAGAATATGCACAGCAAAAGTGTCTTTATCAGGCCTAATTTCAATTAGAATAAGTGCAAATGGTTATATGGTCTTAAATAGAGGCTGCCGTAGTCACAGAATGGGATGCCCCAAAAAGGAGTGCACCTGGCAGGCAGCAGTAAGAATATGCACAGCAAAAGTGCCTTTATCAGGCCTAATTTCAATTAGAATAAGTGCAAATGGTTATATGGTCTTAAATAGAGGCTGTTGTTGTCACAGAATGGGATGCCCCAAAAAGGAGTGCACCTGGCAGGGACCAGTAGTGCTATGCACAGCAAAAGTGTCTTTATCAGGCCTAATTTCAATTAGAATAAGTGCAAATGGTTATATGGTCTTAAATTGAGGCTGCTGTTGTCACAGAATGGGATGCCCCAAAAAGGAGTGCACCTGGCAGGGACCAGTAGTGCTATGCACAGCAAAAGTGTCTTTATCAGGCCTAATTTCAATTAGAATAAGTGCAAATGGTTATATGGTCTTAAATAGAGGCTGGTGTAGTCACAGAATGGGATGCCCCAAAAAGGAGTGCACCTGGCAGGCAGCAGTAAGAATATGCACAGCAAAAGTGTCTTTATCAGGCCTAATTTCAATTAGAATAAGTGCAAATGGTTATATGGTCTTAAATAGAGGCTGCTGTAGTCACAGAATGGGATGCCCCAAAAAAGAAGTGCACCTGGCAGGCAGCAGTAAGAATATGCACAGCAAAAGTGTCTTTATCAGGCCTAATTTCAATTAGAATAAGTGCAAATGGTTATATGGTCTTAAATAGAGGCTGGTGTAGTCACAGAATGGGATGTCCCAACAGGAGTGCACCTGGCAGGCAGCAGTAAGAATATGCACAGCAAAAGTGTCTTTATCAGGCCTAATTTCAATTAGAATAAGTGCAAATGGTTATATGGTCTTAAATAGAGGCTGGTGTAGTCACAGAATGAGATGCCTCACAGCAGACTTAAGATCAGTTCAGTATATATGCACAGTTAGTTAGTATAAGCAGCCTGAAAACGCTAACAAAGCCTGTCAGCCAGCCAGTAACAAACACTCAGGCTGGATGAAAAAAAAAAAAATCTCCCTGTGACTGCCTGCGATTTTTCCTAACTTTCCCTGTTTTTCGCTGACTTTCTGTCTGTCTCCTGCCTGTCTCCTGCCTGTCTCCAGCCTGTCCCTGTCTGTCCCTGCCTGTCTAACTGCCTCTCTCCCTCACTACAGCGTTCTGTCTCTCACGAATGCAATAGAGAAATGAGGAAGGAAAAGCAAGATGGCCGACTTAAATAGCGCTGTGACGTCACCGGGCTTGCTGGCTGCTGATAGGCTGCATGTGACTGTCCCAGCTTGCACTGGCGCGGGGTTGATGTCTGGACATGTCCCGTCCGCCATCTTAGAATGCCTGTAAATGTAAATGAATGGATGTTAAAGGAAAACTTCGAGCGATCGAATCGCGGGGAAATTCGGATTCGATCCGAATTGAATTTTTCATGAAATTCGGATCGAATCCGGGTTCGTTCGGATCGATTCGCTCATCCCTAATTGAGACGTTACTGTTTAATCCATACCCAATGTCATTTATATATATATTGAAGAGAATTGGTCCCAGAACTGACCCTTGTGGTACTCCACTAGTAACAGTGACCCAATCTGAGTGTGTACCATTGATAACCACCCTCTGCTTCCGATCATTAAGCCAATTTCCCACCCATCTGCACATGTTTTCCCCCAGTCCCAGCATTCTCATCTTTTGTACCAGTCTTTTATGTGGCACAGTATCAAATGCTTTAGAAAAGTCAAGATATATGATATCCAATGACTCCCCCTGATCCAATCTTGAACTTACCTCCTCATAAAAGCTGATTAGGTTTGTCTGGCAGGAGCGATTCCTCATAAATCCATGCTGATATGGAGTAATAAGGTCATTTTCCCCAAGGTGCTCCAGGATAGTATCCCTTAAGAAACCTTCAAACAGCTTGCCCACCACAGATGTTAAGCTTACCGGTCTGTAGTTCCCAGGTCTGGCATGAATTCACATTAGTGGTATCCTGCTGCCCTTAGCTTTGTGTGGCATGAATTCATATTACTGGTATCCTACTGCCCCTAGCTTAGTGTGTCACGAATTTGTATTAGTGGTATCTTGCTGCCCCTAGCTTAGTGTGGCACGAATTTGATGTCAGTGATCAGCCTGAGCATCAAACTGAAACTCCTAAAGAGGCTGTTTTATGCAGTTTATATCTGAATACATTTACACAGGCTGGTACAAGCATCCCTGTGTATAGGGCTGTGTTGTTCTTTCAAAAGCATACATTCTAAGGTCCAACCTTTATTAATGCTTACCTGGATGCAGGAGAGGAGATAATTTATCTTTAGTGGATAGCAACCATCTATAGTAACTCATCACAAGAAACATTGGTATCTTTACACTAAAATTAAATTAAAAGTTAATAAAAACACTTAGATCATACAGTATTTGCAGTACGGATAAAGGCCAAAGACTAAAGGATTCATATATCCAGAGGTTACACATTGCAAATACATTTGGATATTTATGTTTTGTGCACTCCCAATATTAAACACTGATTAGATCAGTGACAACGGCATATGGTGAGAACTTATTTATAGTCGTTATCCTGTTTAGAGATAAGACTGCATATGTATTGGTTCCCAAGTAAAGTCACATGAAAGGGCTCTAGAAAATGTCCCAGGAAGTTCACACATCTCAATCATATACAGATATGGGAATGAAAAATTAAATGAGGTCAAGGGTTTAATTAATCATTGTTTTGTTCTGTGTATGGCAGGTTAGTGCAGTTTGACCACTTCAAAGCCAGAGAAATGTTGCTTAAGAAACTATTTACATTTCATACTCATCTTTTCAAGACAAATAATTGAAATAAAATGAAAAAAGTCACAACAGGCTGGTAAACTGTCACACATGGTGCTTTCTTACCGGATAGTTGGCTGAAACTGACATGGAGTCAATGGCCAGACCTTGCTTCCCTTGCTACTAAAGTCTAAATAAGCCATATGTGATCAAGAAGAGGGGTTTTCATTGGCTACTGGGTGCCACATGGTCTTAGTGGAGTAATGTGACACATGGATATGGAAGGGTTTTGGGTCTCTGAAAGCCATGGAAGGCGTGCATGTCGGCATGAAAGGGTTGTGGGTTGCAGGGGGGCACAGAAGGGCGTCGGATTAGCACAAAATGGGTGGGTGGCCCAGGAAGGCACAGTAGGGCTGTGGATCAGCATGGAAGTATTATAGGTTTTGCAGGCACATGAAATTGCTGCAAGTCAGATAGATTGCGGATTGCAGGAAGGAATGAAAGAACACTGGATCATATATATTGAAGGGTTTGTGGGTCACAGGGAAGCATAAATGGGCTGTGGGTCAGCATGGTAATTTTGTGGGTCACTTAACATCACCCTACTTAAACTGAACAACACACATTTTTTTTCAAAATGGATGTTGTTCCCTGCGTAGATGGCCATCCGATTGCCGGTGCCACGCTGCACATTAATGCCAGGTAAACCAAGTATACTTACCTTTTAACTCAGAGGTAGCCTACGGACCACATTGCCGCGCCGGCCAATTGCGGGGCTCCACTTTGTCTGCGGAGTTGAAAGGTTAATAAAAATGGGTAGCTTTATGATTTGCTGCAGTTTCACTAATTTTAAATAACTGATATTACATGAATGAGCATTGCAGAACTCAGCAGTTCCTCTCTGCTATGCTGCTCAGAAGGGTCCACGTGCAGCCGCAACTTGCCTTCCCTGCAGTCACATGATCTGGGACAGAGGAGCCCCTGCACTCAAGGCCTCAGGAATAGCTCTGCACACAGGAAATGCTCATTTACTATATCTACAATGTGCCATCCACATAGCCAATCAACATTAGACATCTGAATTGCTGAATGGTGGGTCCAGACTCAGGCCACTAAAGGGAGACACACTGTTACATACCCTGCAAAGTGACTCATTGGAGCGCACCTAAAAGAGACTCCCAGTCACGTTCTTACTGTGCTGCTGTGTGTCAGGTCCTGTGGGACACCCGTCTTCTGAGTAAGTCCGCAACCCCCAATCTCCGCTGCTAGCTTCACCTATAGTCAAGCCCCCGTCTGCCGGGACGCTTTATACGCCTCACCGGGCACGGTTGCCCCCAGGACTTGGTAGCACAAAGGATGCGGACTTACGAGGAGGAAGGCGGATGAACCAAGAACGAGACTGGGGGAGGTCGGGCAAGCAAGGGTCATACACGGGAGATCAGTCCAATCAAGCGCGGCACCAAAGGATAAGACGGAAGAGTAGTCAAAGTCATGCCAAGGGTCAAGCCGGGAGGTCACAGGTACGCAGTACAAGGAAGTAGGCAAAATCGTAGTCAGAAACAGGCAATGGTCGGTCCAGGCGGCAATCACGGGATGGTCAATACACAGCAAGATCAATAAAGGGAAAGTACAGATATAGATAATCACACCCAGCAGCACGCTATCACGAGCCACGAACAACTGCGGGGAACAAAACTTTATTGAGAAGGAGTTGACAGGATTGGACGGAAGGGAGTGGGATGATTGGTGCCACTATGAACTTTGGGCTGATTGCCCAGTTTGATTACATAAGGGCGTTTCTGCCCCAGTGAAGGTTGGACCTATTGGTCCACCCTAAATGTAAGGGCTCATTGGCCCACCTTAAACCAACCTCCACGCGTGGGCATGAGCTGTCAGTGAGGAGAGAGGAAGCGAGGGGGCGTGTCTGCTCATCCCCGCTCGCTCTGACGCAGCCCGCCGGAGACGCGGCCGCCGAGCGGGGACGGAAGTAGACAGGCACCGGAAACTTCCATGAATTTTAAGGAATTGTCTAGACAGACAAAAACAAGACTACACTCACCTTTTGCTCCCTGCAGCCCCTGCACCGTCATGTCTGCCTGTTTCCTGCCCCCATCCTATCTGAATGGCTGGACGTGGGAGATGCTGAGGATGTTCTTTGCATCACAGAGGGGGTTACTGAAAAAAGTTTTGCAGCAACCTAGGGTTGGATGGGAAGCGATCCAATGATGAGGTGAGTTGCTGAACGCCGGACTAGTACTGATCAGCTGTAAGGGCAAAAGGTGAGTAACATAGTATGTTAGGCTGCATAAAGACTTTAGTCCATCAAGTTCAGCCTGTTTATCTTCTTCCTGTGTGCTAGTAGCCATAGCCTGAAATGTTATTAGATGCAAGGAAAGCATCCAGGCCACTTTTTAATGCTTTTACTGTATACTTCATTACTACCTCCTCTGGCAGTGAGTTCCATAGTCTCACTGCTCTTACAGAGAAGAATCCCCTCCTATGTCAGCAGAGGAAGCGCCTTTTCTATAACCTTAGTGGGTGCCCTGGGGTTATGGTTACAATATGAGGGTTAAATAGTTCATGGGACAGATCTTTGTATTGACCCTATATATATTAATACATAGTTATTAGATCACCCTTCAGATGTCTCTTTTCCAACGTAACTTTGACAGTCTTTTAGGGTACTCTAGTCCCCATACGCCATATATTTCCTTAGTTGCCCTTCTTTGAATGCTCTCCACTTCTGATATGTCCTTCTTACTCACAGGTGCCCGGAACTGTGCACAGTATTCCATATGGGGTCTGAGCAGTGACTTGTACAACTGTAAAATGATGCACCCCATGGTCCTGTTTGCCTTGGCAGCTGCTGTCTTGCATGTATTACTACAGTTAATTTTCTTGTTAACCAAGCATTTTATATATAGTGTGTAGTTTTAGTATAGTTTTACCAAGCATTTCTTTATTTAGTGTGTAATCATGGCACACATTTCTCCTTCCTACAACATTTTATTTATTTTACATTTATATGTGTTAAAATTGATTTGCCATTTTACTGCCCATGCTTCCAATTTATCTAAATCTGTTTGTAGCTGCCTGCTGTACACTTTTGTGTAAATTACTTTACACAGCTTAGTATCATCAGCAAAGATTGAGACTTTACTGTTTAATCAGTACCCTATGTCATTAATATATATATTGAAGAGAATTGGTCCCAGAACTGCGGGCCCTTGTGGTACTCTGCTAGTAATGGTTACACAATCTGCATATGAACCACCCTCTGCTTCCCATCATTATGCCAATTTCTCACCTATGTTCCCCCCTACAACCATGCTCATCTTTTGTTGCACAGTATCAAATGCTTTTGAAAAGTCAAGATATATGATATCCAATGACTCCCCCGACCCAATCTTGAACTTACCTCCTCATAAACGCTGATTATGTATATTTGGCAGGGGCAATTCCTCATAAATCCATGCTGATATGGAGTAATAAGGTCATTTTCACTGAGATACTCCAGAATAATATCCCATAAAAAGCGTTCAAACAGCTTGCCCACTACATATGTTAAACATACCTGTCTCTAGTTCCCAGGTTCCCCATTAGACCCCTTTTTGAATATTGGCACCACATTTGCTAAGCGCCAATCCCTCCTGTCAATCCAAATGATTACAGCTCCTGTAATCATTGGATCTACTAATGGCTTGTCTATTATTGTACATAACTCCCTTAAAACACGGGGAGTATGGGTTATGGCTCTGCATTTCACCTGGCATGTCATATTCTTTGGTGAAAATGGAAGCAAAGAAGATGTTTAGTAAATCTTTATACCCCCCGCCCACCCCCAGTGCATAGTTTCAACACACCTCCAACCTTTTAGCTATGCCCAGAACAGATGCACCCTCCCCACTGAGGTGCAGCACATCCCTGCCAAAGAACCTGTAGTCCACTGTGAAGTCAGTCCACTTCTCTAAGCGCCCAAACCCCCCCTAATCCCCCCCTAATCCCCCATTGCCTCTGTGGTGTGGCTCTTGGTACTGGTAGTATTTGTAATATTTGTAATTATATGTAATACTGCAGTTGAGGTCCTTGCCTTGAGCTAATGGAATACATCCCTGAAACATTTCAGAACTTATTTTTTCTGCCTTGTTCTTCCATTTCCCTTCCTTACTGGAGCAGACAGTGCTGTTGTCTTGCTGCAGCTGTGCCACCCCTGAGCTAACATCTTCCTCTGCCATCTGCCAAGCGGGCAAACTTGTTGGGGGTACCTGTTCAGGGCTATACTCCCTGTAACTTTTACCCCTACCCTGCCTTCCAATTGTTATCCAGCTAGCTTTTTTTCCTTTCCACCCATACAACCACCCCCCCAACCCAGAGAGTGCCTGCTAAGTGAACACCAGACTCTTTTCCATGGTACCAATGCTTATCAGTGTTGCCAATTGTTCATTTAGATTGTCAATGTTGGTTTCCAAATGCGCAATGAGTACGCATCCCGAACAGCAGTATGCACCCTTGACCGATTGTTCAAGCAGTGCATACATAGCACAATATGTAAACTGGATGGCATTGTTAGTCATGGAGCAGATTATACCAATTTGTTGGAACACACTCACACACACACACACAAGTCAAAGGTAGATACTTCTGCTTGTAACTCCTGCTTTAACTCACACTAACCAAGCAGCACGTACACAGCCAGCCTTGCAGAGACAGGCTCCAAGAGTTTTGGACTTCATTTTAAACCAGCTACTACATGCTCAGGGATCCAAGAGAGAAAGTAAGAAAAATACTTTTTTTTTCCTTTTTTGGTTTACATTTGTGGCATTGATTTACTTTTGTTATTTTTATTGGTTGGTCAATCCCTTTTATGTATCCAGAGAGTGGGTGTTACAAAGCGCGAGGCATCATCAGTAGGAAGAGTGGAGCTGTGATGCTGCTGTATAGAACTCTGGTTAGACCACATTGGGAATGCTGTGTGCCTCACCTACAACAAATATAGTAGTAAAATAGAAAGAATACAAATGCAGGTTACACGAATGGTGGATGAGCTTAAACATCAAACTTAGAGCCTCATTTATCAAGTGTCAGCTCCAGTCAATGGCATTCAGTGCCAATATTTTAGCCCCAGCAACACTCTGTGTGCAAGTTGACAAAAAAACAGTCAGTGCCGATATGTCCGCCACTCGGGGTCCAAATTATCACCAGCGCCATATACTTTGCTGTGATCAATGCTTCTCTCAAAGCTGCACCAGTTTACCAGTTTATATTGGCGCTGTAGGTTTATATCTTATAGATCACATAGGGCAGAAATGTACTGAAGTGTTTCTTGCCTCTAAATAATAATAAACACAACTATTTGGGTATAACTTTCTGTGGTGACTTGTTAGGAATTTAAAAGCAAATGTCATCTTATTATTTTAATCTTTTATCACACCTGTTTATTGTTACCAATCCGTACTTTGGAGCACAACAACTAAAACACAGGCTAAACGCATTGTTAAGTTTGTCCCCTTTGTTGCCAGCAATGATATTGTTAAAATAGCTTTAATGCAAATACTACATGCTTGCAAGAACAGCTTGCTGATGAAATTGCCATTGACCAATGTAGTCAAATCATGAAGTGCATTAGTTGTCGTAAAGAAAAAAATATCCAAAAAAATTCCTTTCCTAAAAATAGCAGCACTGGATCTGCACAACAATTTAGGGAGAAGCCAGTATGACAGCATACTTTCTTCAAAACATAATGCCAGGCAGAGCTACAAACAAGACTCCATATGAGCTATGGAACGGCAAGAAACCTGACCTCAAGCACCTCGGGATATTTGGAAGCAAAATATTTGTGCATGTTCCTAAAGAAAAACGTTGCAAGTGGAAACCTCATGCAAAAGAAGGGGTTCTGGTTGGCTATATTGAAAAGAGGATACAGAATCCTGTACCCAGCAACCAACACAGTAACAATCAGCAGAGATATAGTGATTTTCATAAAGTCACAAGCTCCAGATAATGAAAAGAAAAGTACACCATAGTGCTCCTTTAAGTTTAGCTCAAGAGGGCACAACCTAAAGCTAGTTAGAGGGAAGATCAGGAGCAATGTCAGATAATATTTTAAACTGAAAGATTAGTAGAGCCTTGGAATAAACATTCCGCAGACGTGGTGGAAAAATCAACAGTATGTGAAATGTAAAAATACTTGGGATAAGCATACATCTCTCCTAAAATAAAGAGAACATATGCACAAAACGGCAGATTACATGGTCTTCGGCTGTCAGCCTGCTGTTTGCAAGAACTTTTTCAGTAGCAGTATACAGTATATCTGTTTCTGATGTAGCATAATGGTGACATCTGGTGGTCATTGCCTTGCATTGTATATGTGCGGTTTACATGCTGTTGAAATGTAGCCATTTTGTTGAAATGGTCATGTGCCTGAATATGTCCTAGTGAATGCATTGTAATATATATAAATATTTTTTTAATGCACTTCCATATTTAACAACATGCTTTTTGTGGTGGCTATCTGTTTATTTAGTATAAACATTTACTAAGCAGAATGGCTCAGGGTGCTCTTTCCTAACGTGCTTCTGTGCCAATGAGTTTTGTTGCATTTCTGTCACATCTGACTCATAATACTGTATGTATTATAAGCATTCATTGTCATATTTTGTTATATACATCTCATCATGCCCTGCGTATTATAAGTATGTTTCTCATCTTGGCTTTCTGCAGTTTCTACTGTGTACCAGGCCACAAAATACGATGACGCTCTATAAAAAACAATTATAACAATAGCTGGTTTCTTGGATGCCAATAACCACTATAGTGCAGCAGAAAGGCTGCCAGAGAACCTGGGGAATAAAGAATTCTCTGTTTAACGATAACCAGGAAAAGAGTTGAGGGGATGCCAGGCATCAATCAGCACATTTTTCTGGTTTGTAAAAGGTTTTTGAGTTGCAAAATGCGTCTTTCTCTCTGATTTGAAGACTTTAGAAGGGTCTCAGAAACAGCTTGTTTTCTACCAGGAATTCCAGAATATTCCAGCGAGTTAAAATGAACCTGGTTCCCCCCAGTACACTACTTACCACAATTTGCTGCTTAGACGAGTCTGCTATATTCTGACCATTCTAACTAAAGATGGTTCTGAAGGAACTAATTCAGAGACAGGTTCCTCACTGGGTTTGCATTCAGCACTGCACCTGAGGGGGGGTCCTATAGCTTGAGTGTGTCAGTGGGGAAGTTGTGCAGAGATTAGAGGGGTACTAAACAGGTGCAAGTAGTAAAAAAGGATCACACAATGCACCCTGGAATGTATAGAGTGAAATGTATAGAGGAAAGCTCACATTTTGATCAGGTTTTTGGTGTTCTGCCTTACTGTTTTCCTCTTTTGAAATGTAAAATAAACATTTGTGTTAGCCCCCAGACCTGTAACTTACTTATCAGCATGCTGTTTCCAAGTTGCCTTTATTCCTGTGGCTCTGTATTGCAAAAGTAGGAGTGGTATTCTAGGCCATGAGCAAACCCCTTAGTATAGTTTTCGACTACAAATATCAGAATTCTTCTACTGTATCAGCAGCTTTGGCAAAATCAAGCAGCAGTAATGACTGCCCCAGGTGAGAATGCTGTCTGCAACCCTTTAGCTACTGGAACACAAGAACCTCATCAAAACTGGAATTACCCTTTAAACTATCTTTCACTTCTCCCCCTACACTTTGACATACAGAAAAAAGTCCTTACATTAGCGTCATAGCCTTCTGTAACCAATAGAGGCCAGACTGTGCTGGAAAGCTGAAGCAAGGAAGAAAGAAGCATACCTTACAGCAACATGTGAATGCAGCTAAAGCCAAAGATCACAAGAAAGGGATCTTTAAAACATTAACCACGCTACTTTCTCAATTTTATAAACACAGATATTATCAATAAAGATGAAAGTAGAACTAACACACGTGTGGTAATCCACAACAGCGGGGCTGTCAGGGCCGGATTATGAGGGGGGCGCAAGGGGCGCCAGCCCCAGGGTCTCCACCACTTGCCCTGCAAAGGGGGCCTCTGCCAACCTTTAGGTTATGGTCTGGTCCAGGAGGCTTTTCAGTCTTTGGTCTGACAGGCCGGCAACAGAGCTGTCAATCGGCGGCCGCTCACTGCACATAAGCCACCAAGCACAGCCGCTGGCAGCTCAAAGCAGGGAACAGTTTTCTACTGGATCAGCTGGGCTACATAACCTCCACCCAGAATGGCAAAGCAGGAGTTCCAGAGCAGCACGTACCCGCACAAGGGTGGCACAAGGGTCTCGATTTGACTTCCCAGTAAGTAGGCGGGTGCCAGACAACCCCCAATCAGTTACTTGGCTGGACTATTATTTTAAAGGAAAAAAAAATACCTTCACCAGATTTTGTGCCCAGGGGCCTCCGCCACACTTAATCCAGCCCTGGGGGCTGTAACAGAACAAGAAAAAAAATGATAAGGCCCTGCACAATCCTAAACTGCCATCTGTACCATTTTATGGCCGAAGTTTGAGTCCATGAACACTCATACCTCAACCTTTATAATGTTCAGAGAAAGCGGTATTTGCTTTTCAGACCGGAGCCACAGGCAACTGGTAGCAAAAAAGAGATATCACCATCATGGCATACAGCAAAACCCACACCGATCGGCCTGGGAATCTATAAGATTCCCCGTGCTGATCGATTCCCTGGGGCATGCCCCGCTGTGTGAAACCCCCAGGTTGCCCCATACACTTAGCTTGTTTCCCGATCCATCTGCGAATGCACGAGTCGCGGACACATCCCCGCTATCTCTCTAGCAAGGCGCAAGCCCGCATCAGGCATTTGTAAATTGGTCGCTGCGGGCACGCTCCCTGTTAGAGGAAATCGGAGGACGAGGCTGCCAGCATGCTTGGAGCCACTGGCCTTAAACGAAGGCTTGGACGATGTGACGTCAGTGGCTCCGAGCGCGCTGATTGGATGACTGGCCACACATGTGTCGCAGGACCGGGAAGAGCTGAGTTGGCATCGGCGATCTGGGGGGTTTCACACAGCGCAGTACACCTAATCGTAGTGTCCCAGGGGAAAGGACCAAAACCCAGGATATTCAAAATCCTGGGATTTGGTCCACTTTAAGAAGGTATGCATGAGACCAAATTTCATGCGCTAGTGTGATCTGTACAGCAACATACACAGATGTGGCCAGCACCTACGTAAAAGTAACTTAGAATATCATTTTGGCACCTATAAACACTATCATATTGGATTCAATCCCTTAGGTGCAAACGGCAGAACTAAGATCTGCATTGCTGTGTATGCACATAATTATCATTCCCTCAACAAACTGACAAGTACCCAGGTGCAGTTTTAATGTTATGTCTGTTGGGCTCTTGCTGTTTATGGGGTCTGGAAGTAAATGCTGACGTTTCACTAGTAGAGTGGAAGTCAAGGCAATATATGTTTTACATTTTCAAGGTTCCTGACCAATCTGACAAGTCCAATGGGAAAAGGTCTTTGTTAGTTCTCAACGGGTTTTTAACCTTTTGTTCCCAATGATATATGTTGAAATATGGTGGACTGACAACACCTTTATACATTATACCCATCTGTTATAGCCAATAGCACACGATAACATATTCCGGGCAAGTAGGTTGTAAATGGCATTGGGTTGTTTGCATCCAGGCATCCTTCCATGTTTTATAGATTCTTCTAGCTATTGACTGTTTGAAATATAAAATATCTGCTATGAATTTCTAATCTGCATTAGGGCAGTATGGGGAGAAAATTAGCAAACTTGTTTGTGGAAAACCATACTAATGGTAGCCAATATGTATTCATTAAATCAGTATAAACTCATGAATCATCACTGGCAGGCCTCTAATGTCACCAACACCCACTGTAATTTGTCAGTTTTATTTTTCTTTCAAAATGTTCTCCATGCTGCTAAACATAATTTAAGGGCCTTATTTAAGAAGCGCTAAAGCGACATAGTACTACGTAGTGTCAGGTAAACCCCGGACACAGTATGTGAAAACCATATATATGAACTAGTCTGGTTAGCACCTCTAATAGCGGCATGTAGCGTCACATGTATCACTAGCAGTGGCTCCATGTAAACGCTGACGCTGTATGTTCCACATAGCACCTGCCGCTCAGTTGTATTTTTTCACATAAAATGAGTGTGTTGGTTCTGCTGGGTAGCAACAATAGACTTTAGTGTTGTTCCTTGTACTTTAGGTTTTGGCTGCAGATCTGTATTTTGTGTTCCGCCATTGAAATGCCAGTGCCCCAGTGTGTTAACAATGTCATTTCATGTGGTTTCAGTTTGTGGCTGGGGTATTTATTGAGAGAAACAGACGAATTGTAATATATGTAAATAGTTTTTAATGCACTTCAATATTCAGCAACATGCTTTTTGTGGTGGCTATCTATTTATTTAGTATAAACATTTACTAAGCAGAATGGCTCAGGGTGCTCTTTCCTAACATGCTTCTGTGCCAATGAGTTTTGTTGCATTTCTGTCACATCTGACTAATAATACTGTATGTATTATGAGCATTCATTGTCATACTTTGTTATATACATCTCATTATGCCCTGCGTATTATAAGTATGTTTCTCATCTTGGCTTTCTACTGTGTACAAGGCCACAAAGTTCGATGACGCTCTATAAAAAACAATAATAATAATAATAGCTGGTTTCTTGGATGCCAATAACTAGAGATGAGCGAACTTTTGAAAAATTCGATTCGACTGATTCGCCGAATTGTCCGACAAAAATCTTTTCACCCGAATTTATTCGCGACGAATCGCTATTAAAAACGGCTATTTCTGAGCCTCCTAGAGCCTCTATAGGGTTGTAAACCATTCTGCCTTGCTGTAACACGCATAGGATGCGTGCTGGGTTAGTGAAATAATACTGTAAATAATTATCACATGCAGATCAGAGGCATCGCTAATAGAATCGCAGAGCGGCACAATTGCAGAGAGTTGAAGTGGCATCACTATGAGGGGCCCCTATAGTGCCTGAAAAACACACCCTGGAGCTGGCAGCAGCAGGAGCCCAAAAATTAGCTGAATCACACCCTGGAGTTGCAAGCAGCAGCAGCAGCTGCAGGGGCCCAAACATTGCTTTAAAGAGACACTGGAGTTGGCTGCAGGAGGCCAAAAATTGACTGAATGACACCCTGGAGTTGCAAGCAGCAGCAGGAGCCCAAACATTGCTTTAAAGAGACACTGGAGTTGGCTGCAGGAGCCCAAAAGTTGGATGAATCACACCCTGGAGTTGCAAGCAGCAGCAGCAGGAGCCCAAACATTGTGTGAAAGAGACACTGGAGTTTGCAGCAGGAGCCCAAAAATTGGCTGAATCACACCCTGGAGTTGCAAGCAGCAGCAGCAGGAGCCCAAACATAGCTTGAAAGAGACACTGGAGTTGGCTGCAGGAGCCCAACAATTGAATGAATCACACCCTGGAGTTGCAAGCAGCAGCAGCAGCAGCTGCAGGAGCCCAAACATTGCTTAAACGAGACACTGGAGTTGGCTTCAGGAGACCAAAAATTGGATGAATCACACCCTGGAGTTGCAAGCAGCAGCAGCAGGAGCCCAAACATTGCGTGAAAGAGACACTGGAGTTGGCAGCAGCAGCAGCAGGAGGCTAAAATTGGCTGAAAGGCACACCCTGAAGTTGGCATCAGCAGGAGCCCAAAAATTGGCCTAAAGACATAAATATTAGAGATGAGCGAGTAGTGAAATATTCGAAATTTCGAATTTCGATTCGAATAGACCGCGTTACTCGACTACTCGACCGAATATCGAATCCCATTATAGTCTATGGGAAAAAATGCACGACACTTGGAAATCTCAATTCGACCACTTGGAGGTCACCAAGTCCACCCTGAAACATCAGAAAATGATGCCAACACTGCTGGAATGCAACTGGGACAGCAGGGGAAGCATGTCTGGGTGCATATAACGCGCCCAAGTCGCACTATTACGCCACTATCACAGCCTCTCAACAATACACTCCAAACACAATATTACTTCTACGTAAAGTGAGACAAGACAAGGAAACCTTCTTTCCTCTACATTGCCATGGACCCCAAGCCAAACTGTACAAAAAAGAAGAACAAAATTCTGCACCCCTTAAAATCACGTTGCCTAATGACAACCACAGATGGCATAGGCAAGGGGGAAAATAAATAGACCCCACCCCTAATTGTCATTGTGTGTGTGTGTGTGAGATGTGGTCAGACATGTCCTCTTGTGTCATTGTGTCACCCCTGCAGTCAGGGAAGCTTACAGGAGGAGGTTTGTTACAGTGTGTCACCCCAGCAGTCAGGGAAGCTTACAGGAGGAGGTTTGTTACAGTGTGTTACCCCAGCAGTAAGGGAAGCTTACAGGAGGAGGTTTGTTACAGTGTGTCACCCCTGCAGTCAGGGAAGCTTACAGGAGGAGGTTTGTTACAGTGTGTCACCCCAGCAGTCAGGGAAGCTTACAGGAGGAGGTTTGTTACAGTGTGTCACCCCAGCAGTCAGGGAAGCTTACAGGAGGAGGTTTGTTACAGTGTGTCACCCCAGCAGTCAGGGAAGCTTACAGGAGGAGGTTTGTTACAGTGTGGCACCCCAGCAGTAAGGGAAGCTTACAGGAGGAGGTTTGCTACAGTGTGTCACCCCAGCAGTCAGGGAAGCTTACAGGAGGAGGTTTGTTACAGTGTGTTACCCCAGCAGTAAGGGAAGCTTACAGGAGGAGGTTTGTTACAGTGTGTCACCCCAGCAGTCAGGGAAGCTTACAGGAGGAGGTTTGTTACAGTGTGTCACCCCAGCAGTCAGGGAAGCTTACAGGAGGAGGTTTGTTACAGTGTGTCACCCCAGCAGTAGGGGAGGCCCAAGAGCTGAGACCTCTTAAAAATTGTGTGGAGGCCCAAGAGCTGAGACCTTTTAAAAATTGTGTGGAGGCCCAAGAGCTGAGACCTTTTAAAAATTGTGTGGAGGCCCAAGAGCTGAGACCTCTCAAACATTGTGTGGAGTCCCAAGAGCTGAGACCTTTTAAAAATTGTGTGGAGGCCCAAGAGCTGAGACCTTTTAAAAATTGTGTGGAGGCCCAAGAGCTGAGACCTCTCAAACATTGTGTGGAGTCCCACGAGCTGAGACCTCTTAAAAATTGTGTGGAGGCCCAAGAGCTGAGACCTCTCAAACATTGTGTGGAGTCCCACGAGCTGAGACCTCTTAAAAATTGTGTGGAGGCCCAAGAGCTGAGACCTCTTAAAAATTGTGTGGAGGCCCAAGAGCTGAGACCTCTTAAAAATTGTGTGGAGGCCCAAGAGCTGAGACCTCTTAAAAATTGTGTGGAGTCCCACGAGCTGAGACCTCTCAAAAATTGTGTGGAGTCCCGCGAGCTGAGACCTCTTAAAAATTGTGTGGAGTCCCACGAACTGAGACCTCTCAAAAATTGTGTGGAGTCCCGCGAGCTGAGACATCTTAAAAATTGTGTGGAGTCCCACGAGCTGAGACCTCTTAAAAATTGTGTGGAGGCCCAAGAGCTGAGACCTTTTAAAAATTGTGTGGAGGCCCAAGAGCTGAGACCTTTTAAAAATTGTGTGGAGGCCCAAGAGCTGAGACCTTTTAAAAATTGTGTGGAGGCCCAAGAGCTGAGACCTCTTAAAAATTGATTGTATTAAGCCCAAGAGGTGAGCCATAATTTTTTTTTATTAATACAGCAATTCTACGGCGGTTAAGGAGGAGGAGGAGGAGGAGGAGGAAATGGCACTTCATACAGATGGCACTTCACTCTTGGCTGCTTTCCACTGTTGTACAAGCAAAGTCCGGGTCAATCCACTTGCTGTTCATTTTGATTAGCGTCAGCCTGTCGGCACTGTCGGTTGACAGGCGGCTGCGCTTATCGGTTATAATGCCCCCGGCTGCGCTGAACACCCTTTCTGATAGCACGCTGGCGGCAGGGCAGGCAAGCACCTCCAAGGCGTACAGGGACAGTTCCAGCCACGTGTCCAACTTGGAGACCCAGTAAGTGTAGGTCGCCGAGGGATCGGGGAGGACAGGGGTGTGGTCTGCCAGGTAGTCCCGCAACATCCGCCGATACTTGTCCCTCCTGCTGATAGCGGGCCCCGCAGTGATGGAAGTTGCACGAGGGGGTGACATGAACGTGTCCCACACCTTGGAGAGTGTTCCCCTGGTGGCTGTGGGCCTAATCGATGTTGTCAGACTCTGGGAGACACTCTCCTCTCTGCCGCCAGCGATGCTGGGTGGGAAAATCTGCATCATGTTCTGCAAGAGTTTCCTCTGGTATTCCAGTAATCGATTCGTCCTCTCCTCTACCGGAATAAAAGAGGAGAAGTTATCTTTATACCGGGGGTCCAGGAGTGCGAAGACCCAGTATAGTTTGTTCTCCAATATCCGGACAACACGTATGTCCCGGGAAAAGCAGCCCAGCATGAAGTCAGCCATGTGTGCCAGACTCTGAGTAGGCATGACGTCACTGCCCCCACCAGAAGGATCATTTTCCATTTCCTCCTCTTCCTCCTCCTCTCCGCCCCATCCGCGCTGAACCAATGGGACGCACACAGCCTGACTGCTACCCTCGCCGCCAGCATCCTCTTCCACAGCCACCTCCACGTTGTCCTCCTCCTCCTCATCCTCCTCCTCCTGCAACTGCCACCGAGCAGCAGACAAAAGTGTGGTCTGACTGTCTACCTGCGTTGCGTCTCCTCCTACCCCCGTCTCCTCTGTGTGCAATGCGTTCTCCCTTATTGCGATGAGCGATTCTTTAAGGACGCATAGGAGCGGGATGGATACGCTCACTATAGCGTCCTCGCTGCTGACCTTCTTAGTGGACTCCTCAAAGATACGCAATACATCGCATATGTCTGCCATCCATGGCCACTCGTGGTTGGCAAACTGAGGGAGCTGAGTTGGAGGCACGCGTGGATGCATCATCTGCTCACACACCCTGGCCAACATGCAATAGGTGGAATTCCAGCGAGTGGGCAGGTCGCACAACAGCCGATGTTGAGGCAAATGGAGGCGTTGCTGGATTTTTTTTAAGCTAGCAGCAGCTACAGTTGACTTCCAAAAGTGAGCGCACAAGCGCCGCACTTTGACCAGTAGCTCTGCCAGGTTGGGGTAAGTCTTTAGAAACTTTTGTACTACCAAATTAAAAACGTGGGCCAGGCATGGTACGTGATTGAGTTCTGCAAGCTCCAGAGCCGCCACCAGGTTACGGCCATTATCGCACACGACCATGCCTGGTCCTAGCTGCAGCGGCGACAGCCACATCTCTGTCTGCTGCAATATGGCGTGCCTCACCTCTGCGGCGCTGTGCTTCCTGTCGCCCAAGCTGATGAGCTTAAGCACCGCCTGCTGACGTCTCCCCGCGCCAGTGCTGCAACGCTTCCAGCTAGGGGCTGAGGGCGATGTTAAGGCAGAGGAGGAGGAGGAGGAGGAGGAAGAGGAGGGGGGTCTATCAGAACCCGTGCTGGCAATCTTGGCCGGGGGTGGTATGTAGGCCGTCCCTGTTTGCGACCCCGTCCCCGCTTCCACAACATTCACCCAGTGTGCCGTCAAAGAGATGTAGCGTCCTTGGCCGCAAGCGCTTGTCCACGAGTCGGTGGTCAAGTGGACCTTTGCGCTGACTGCGTACCTCAGGGCCCGCCTGATGTTACGCGACACGTGCTGGTGCAGGGCGGGGACGCCACACCGGGAAAAATAGTGGCGGCTAGGGACGGAATAGCGAGGTGCGGCAGCCGCCATCAGGTCGCGGAAGGCCTGCGTCTCCACAAGCCTAAACGGCAACATCTCCAGGGCCAGCAGTTTGGAGATGAGGAAGGTTAAGGCTTGGGCTTGGGGGTGACTGGAGGCGTACTTCCGCCTGCGGTTGAACGCCTGCGAGATGGACAGTTGATGGGACGAGGAGATGGAAGGTGCAGACGAAGATGAGGGGGAAGGGGGGGCTGAAGGAGAAGGCCCCAAAGTAGCCGAGGCAGAGGCAGATGTGGAGGTGTCCTGGCTGGAGGTCTGGACCGCAGTGGCAGCACACAACAAAGGGGAAGAGGCAGTGGCAGCAAGACGGGGCAGGTTGTATTGCGTTTGCTCTGTCCCACTCAGCCCAGTGCTTGAATTCCAAGTGACGGCGCATGCCTGAGGTGGTCAGATTGCTCTTCTCAGAGCCCCTACTCAGTTTTGAGTGGCAGATTGCGCAAACCGCGCTCAGTTTGTCATCCGCGCAAACATTAAAAAATCTCCACACCACAGAAGTACGAGGCCTCGATGGGGGAGCTTTGCGCGACTGCCTGCTGCCGGGAAGAGCTTCGGCCCTGCTGGCTGTGGCCTGCCTTCTCTGTCTGGACTGTCCTCTGCCTCTGGACTGTCCTCTGCCTCTTGCTGCCTTATTCGGTGATGCGCAGACCGCATCTCCACTGCTTTCCCCGCTGGACATCACCCCTGTCCAAGTGGGGTCGGTCATTTCGTCGTCCAACACCTCCTCTTCCACTTCCTCTCTCTGCTCCTCCTCCTGCCCACTGGACATTCCAACAGCCTCCCTTGATGGCAACTGCGTCTCATCATCATCGCTCATGATAGCAGATGCTGGTTCCGGGTCCACATCACTAGCAGATGGCGGATACTCAAGTGTTTGGGCATCACTACAAACAAATTCCTCTGCTAGCTCCTGGGATTCTTGCAGCACATCTGGAAAAGGACCCGAAAAGAGGTCCTGGGAGGGGTCAAGGGTGGGCTGACTCTGTTGGCCAGGTTGGGAGGAAGGAGGGTCAGAGTGAGACTGTGTGGATGACTGGGTGGTGGACAAGTGACTGGAAGCGTTATCGGCCATCCATTGCACCACCTGTTCACGCTGCTCAGGCCTTAACAGAGGTGTACCCCGCCCCCCGCATAACTGTCCCATAAAGGCAGGGAAGCTGGATGAGCGTAATGCTGGCTGCCCCTCACCAGCACGCATTGTATCCCCACTGGCTTCAACGCGGTTTGTGCCCCCACCAGCATTTCCGCGCCCCCGTCCTCGTCCACGTCCCTTTGCGCTAGCCCTCCGCATTTCAGACGTTTTACTTTTTTGGCCACGCGTTATGCCAAATATAAAAATATTTTTAAGAAGAACACCTGGCTATACAGCCGTATACTGCCAGAAGGTGAAATGGTGCCTATACGCACCGTGTATAAAACAGTGTTTTGTTGGCACAGAGGACACAAAACAGTAGTGCCAAATATAAATATATTTTTAAGAACACCTGGCTATACAGCCGTATACTGCCAGAAGGTGAAATGGTGCCTATACGCACCGGGTATATAACAAGGTTTTGTTGGTAAAGAGGACACAAAACAGTAGTGCCAAATATAAAAATATTTTTAAGAAAAACACCTGGCTATACAGCCGTATACTGCCAGAAGGTGAAATGGTGCCTATATACGCACCGGGTATATAACAAGGTTTTGTTGGTAAAGAGGACACAAAACAGTAGTGCCAAATATAAAAATATTTTTAAGAAAAACACCTGGCTATACAGCCGTATACTGCCAGAAGGTGAAATGGTGCCTATACGCACCGGGTATATAACAAGGTTTTGTTGGTAAAGAGGACACAAAACAGTAGTGCCAAATATAAAAATATTTTTAAGAAAAACACCTGGCTATACCGCCGTATACTGCCAGAAGGTGAAATGGTGCCTATACGCACCGGGTATATAACAAGGTTTTGTTGGTAAAGAGGACACAAAACAGTAGTGCCAAATATAAAAATATTTTTAAGAAAAACACCTGGCTATACAGCCGTATACTGCCAGAAGGTGAAATGGTGCCTATACGCACCGGGTATATAACAAGGTTTTGTTGGTAAAGAGGACACAAAACAGTAGTGCCAAATATAAAAATATTTTTAAGAAAAACACCTGGCTATACAGCCGTATACTGCCAGAAGGTGAAATGGTGCCTATACGCACCGGGTATATAACAAGGTTTTGTTGGTAAAGAGGACACAAAACAGTAGTGCCAAATATAAAAATATTTTTAAGAAAAACACCTGGCTATACAGCCGTATACTGCCAGAAGGTGAAATGGTGCCTATACGCACCGGGTATATAACAAGGTTTTGTTGGTAAAGAGGACAGAAAACAGTAGTGCCAAATATAAAAATATTTTTAAGAAAAACACCTGGCTATACAGCCGTATACTGCCAGAAGGTGAAATGGTGCCTATACGCACCGGGTATATAACAAGGTTTTGTTGGTAAAGAGGACACAAAACAGTAGTGCCAAATATAAAAATATTTTTAAGAAAAACACCTGGCTATACAGCCGTATACTGCCAGAAGGTGAAATGGTGCCTATACGCACCGGGTATATAACAAGGTTTTGTTGGCACAGAGGACACAAAACAGTAGTGCAAAATATAGTTTTGTATATAGGTGCTAATACACCACTGAAGTCTTTCTGTCCCTATTCCAGCATCAGCAGCTACCCCTCACTAAAGCAGCCGTTTTGAGCAGAGTGTATATAGTTTTGTATATAGGTGGTAATACACCACTGAAGTCTTTCTGTCCCTATTCCAGCAGCAGCAGCTACCCCTCACTAAAGCAGCCGTTGTGTGCAGTGTGTATATAGCTAGAATGAGCTATATACTGTTCAGCATAGTAGCCCTAATAAGGGCTCTTAATGACTCTCTTGTCTTCTGGTAGCTGGTATATATGGTGGTAAATGCGAGATTCTGAGCTTCTGGGGCCCTGCCTGACTACATAGAAAATGAGCTATATACTGTTCAGCGTAGTAGCCCTAATAAGGGCTCTTAAGGACTCTCTTGTCTTCTGGTAGCTGGTATATATGGTGGTAAAAGCTATATTCTGAGCTTCTGGGGCCCTGCCTGCCTACATATGAGCCATATACCGTTCAGCGTAGTAGCCCTAATAAGGGCTCTTAATGACTCTCTTGTCTTCTGGTAGCTGGTATAGATGGTGGTAAAAGCTATATTCTGCGCTTCTGGGGCCCTGCCTGACTACATAGAAAATGAGCTATATACTGTTCAGCGTAGTAGCCCTAATAAGGGCTCTTAAGGACTCTCTTGTCTTCTGGTAGCTGGTATATATGGTGGTAAAAGCTATATTCTGAGCTTCTGGGGCCCTGCCTGCCTACATAGGATATGAGCTATATACTGTTCAACATAGCAGCCCTAATAAGGGATTAAGGACTCTCTTGTCTTCTGGTAGCTGGTATATATGGTGGTAAAAGCTATATTCTGAGCTTCTGGGGCCCTGCCTGACTACATAGAATTTGAGCTATATACTGTTCAGCGTAGTAGCCCTAATAAGGGCTCTTAAGGACTCTCTTGTCTTCTGGTAGCTGGTATATATGGTGGTAAAAGCTATATTCTGAGCTTCTGGGGCCCTGCCTGACTACATAGAAAATGAGCTATATACTGTTCAGCGTAGTAGCCCTAATAAGGGCTCTTAAGGACTCTCTTGTCTTCTGGTAGCTGGTATATATGGTGGTAAAAGCTATATTCTGAGCTTCTGGGGCCCTGCCTGCCTACATAGGATATGAGCTATATACTGTTCAACATAGCAGCACTAATAAGGGATTAAGGACTCTCTTGTCTTCTGGTAGCTGGTATATATGGTGGTAAAAGCTATATTCTGAGCTTCTGGGGCCCTGCCTGACTACATAGAATATGAGCTATATACTGTTCAGCGTAGTAGCCCTAATAAGGGCTCTTAAGGACTCTCTTGTCTTCTGGTAGCTGGTATATATGGTGGTAAAAGCTATATTCTGAGCTTCTGGGGCCCTGCCTGACTACATAGAATATGAGCTATATACTGTTCAGCGTAGTAGCCCTAATAAGGGCTCTTAAGGACTCTCTTGTCTTCTGGTAGCTGGTATATATGGTGGTAAAAGCTATATTCTGCGCTACTGGGGCCCTGCCTGACTACATAGAATATGAGCTATATACTGTTCAGCGTAGTAGCCCTAATAAGGGCTCTTAAGGACTCTCTTGTCTTCTGGTAGCTGGTATATATGGTGGTAAAAGCTATATTCTGAGCTTCTGGGGCCCTGCCTGACTACATAGAATATGAGCTATATACTGTTCAGCGTAGTAGCCCTAATAAGGGCTCTTAAGGACTCTCTTGTCTTCTGGTAGCTGGTATATATGGTGGTTAAAGCTATATTCTGAGCTTCTGGGGCCCTGCCTGACTACATAGAAAATGAGCTATATACTGTTCAGCGTAGTAGCCCTAATAAGGGCTCTTAAGGACTCTCTTGTCTTCTGGTAGCTGGTATATATGGTGGTAAAAGCTATATTCTGAGCTTCTGGGGCCCTGCCTGCCTACATATGAGCCATATACCGTTCAGCGTAGTAGCCCTAATAAGGGCTCTTAATGACTCTCTTGTCTTCTGGTAGCTGGTATAGATGGTGGTAAAAGCTATATTCTGCGCTTCTGGGGCCCTGCCTGACTACATAGAATATGAGCTATATACTGTTCAGCGTAGTAGCCCTAATAAGGGCTCTTAAGGACTCTCTTGTCTTCTGGTAGCTGGTATATATGGTGGTAAAAGCTATATTCTGAGCTTCTGGGGCCCTGCCTGACTACATAGAATATGAGCTATATACTGTTCAGCGTAGTAGCCCTAATAAGGGCTCTTAAGGACTCTCTTGTCTTCTGGTAGCTGGTATATATGGTGGTAAAAGCTATATTCTGCGCTTCTGGGGCCCTGCCTGACTACACAGAATATGAGCTATATACTGTTCAGCGTAGTAGCCCTAATAAGGGCTCTTAAGGACTCTCTTGTCTTCTGGTAGCTGGTATATATGGTGGTAAAAGCTATATTCTGAGCTTCTGGGGCCCTGCCTGACTACATAGAATATGAGCTATATACTGTTCAGCGTAGTAGCCCTAATAAGGGCTCTTAAGGACTCTCTTGTCTTCTGGTAGCTGGTATATATGGTGGTAAAAGCTATATTCTGAGCTTCTGGGGCCCTGCCTGCCTACATAGGATATGAGCTATATACTGTTCAACATAGCAGCACTAATAAGGGATTAAGGACTCTCTTGTCTTCTGGTAGCTGGTATATATGGTGGTAAAAGCTATATTCTGAGCTTCTGGGGCCCTGCCTGACTACATAGAATATGAGATATATACTGTTCAGCGTAGTAGCCATAATAAGGGCTCTTAAGGACTCTCTTGTCTTCTGGTAGCTGGTATATATGGTGGTAAAAGCTATATTCTGAGCTTCTGGGGCCCTGCCTGACTACATAGAAAATGAGCTATATACTGTTCAGCGTAGTAGCCCTAATAAGGGCTCTTAAGGACTCTCTTGTCTTCTGGTAGCTGGTATATATGGTGGTAAAAGCTATATTCTGAGCTTCTGGGGCCCTGCCTGCCTACATAGGATATGAGCTATATACTGTTCAACATAGCAGCACTAATAAGGGATTAAGGACTCTCTTGTCTTCTGGTAGCTGGTATATATGGTGGTAAAAGCTATATTCTGAGCTTCTGGGGCCCTGCCTGACTACATAGAATATGAGCTATATACTGTTCAGCGTAGTAGCCCTAATAAGGGCTCTTAAGGACTCTCTTGTCTTCTGGTAGCTGGTATATATGGTGGTAAAAGCTATATTCTGAGCTTCTGGGGCCCTGCCTGACTACATAGAATTTGAGCTATATACTGTTCAGCGTAGTAGCCCTAATAAGGGCTCTTAAGGACTCTCTTGTCTTCTGGTAGCTGGTATATATGGTGATAAAAGCTATATTCTGCGCTTCTGGGGCCCTGCCTGACTACATAGAATATGAGCTATATACTGTTCAGCGTAGTAGCCCTAATAAGGGCTCTTAAGGACTCTCTTGTCTTCTGGTAGCTGGTATATATGGTGGTAAAAGATATATTCTGAGCTTCTGGGGCCCTGCCTGACTACATAGAATATGAGCTATATACTGTTCAGCGTAGTAGCCCTAATAAGGGCTCTTAAGGACTCTCTTGTCTTCTGGTAGCTGGTATATATGGTGGTAAAAGCTATATTCTGAGCTTCTGGGGCCCTGCCTGACTACATAGAAAATGAGCTATATACTGTTCAGCGTAGTAGCCCTAATAAGGGCTCTTAAGGACTCTCTTGTCTTCTGGTAGCTGGTATATATGGTGGTAAAAGCTATATTCTGAGCTTCTGGGGCCCTGCCTGCCTACATATGAGCCATATACCGTTCAGCGTAGTAGCCCTAATAAGGGCTCTTAATGACTATCTTGTCTTCTGGTAGCTGGTATAGATGGTGGTAAAAGCTATATTCTGCGCTTCTGGGGCCCTGCCTGACTACATAGAATATGAGCTATATACTGTTCAGCGTAGTAGCCCTAATAAGGGCTCTTAAGGACTCTCTTGTCTTCTGGTAGCTGGTATATATGGTGGTAAAAGCTATATTCTGAGCTTCTGGGGCCCTGCCTGACTACATAGAATATGAGCTATATACTGTTCAGCGTAGTAGCCCTAATAAGGGCTCTTAAGGACTCTCTTGTCTTCTGGTAGCTGGTATATATGGTGGTAAAAGCTATATTCTGCGCTTCTGGGGCCCTGCCTGACTACACAGAATATGAGCTATATACTGTTCAGCGTAGTAGCCCTAATAAGGGCTCTTAAGGACTCTCTTGTCTTCTGGTAGCTGGTATATATGGTGGTAAAAGCTATATTCTGAGCTTCTGGGGCCCTGCCTGACTACATAGAATATGAGCTATATACTGTTCAGCGTAGTAGCCCTAAAAGGGCTCTTAAGGACTCTCTTGTCTTCTGGTAGCTGGTATATATGGTGGTAAAAGCTATATTCTGAGCTTCTGGGGCCCTGCCTGACTACATAGAATATGAGCTATATACTGTTCAGCGTAGTAGCCCTAATAAGGGCTCTTAAGGACTCTCTTGTCTTCTGGTAGCTGGTATATATGGTGGTAAAAGCTATATTCTGAGCTTCTGGGGCCCTGCCTGACTACATAGAAAATGAGCTATATACTGTTCAGCGTAGTAGCCCTAATAAGGGCTCTTAAGGACTCTCTTGTCTTCTGGTAGCTGGTATATATGGTGGTAAAAGCTATATTCTGAGCTTCTGGGGCCCTGCCTGCCTACATAGGATATGAGCTATATACTGTTCAACATAGCAGCACTAATAAGGGATTAAGGACTCTCTTGTCTTCTGGTAGCTGGTATATATGGTGGTAAAAGCTATATTCTGAGCTTCTGGGGCCCTGCCTGACTACATAGAATATGAGCTATATACTGTTCAGCGTAGTAGCCCTAATAAGGGCTCTTAAGGACTCTCTTGTCTTCTGGTAGCTGGTATATATGGTGGTAAAAGCTATATTCTGAGCTTCTGGGGCCCTGCCTGACTACATAGAATATGAGCTATATACTGTTCAGCGTAGTAGCCCTAATAAGGGCTCTTAAGGACTCTCTTGTCTTCTGGTAGCTGGTATATATGGTGGTAAAAGCTATATTCTGCGCTACTGGGGCCCTGCCTGACTACATAGAATATGAGCTATATACTGTTCAGCGTAGTAGCCCTAATAAGGGCTCTTAAGGACTCTCTTGTCTTCTGGTAGCTGGTATATATGGTGGTAAAAGCTATATTCTGAGCTTCTGGGGCCCTGCCTGACTACATAGAATATGAGCTATATACTGTTCAGCGTAGTAGCCCTAATAAGGGCTCTTAAGGACTCTCTTGTCTTCTGGTAGCTGGTATATATGGTGGTTAAAGCTATATTCTGAGCTTCTGGGGCCCTGCCTGACTACATAGAAAATGAGCTATATACTGTTCAGCGTAGTAGCCCTAATAAGGGCTCTTAAGGACTCTCTTGTCTTCTGGTAGCTGGTATATATGGTGGTAAAAGCTATATTCTGAGCTTCTGGGGCCCTGCCTGCCTACATATGAGCCATATACCGTTCAGCGTAGTAGCCCTAATAAGGGCTCTTAATGACTCTCTTGTCTTCTGGTAGCTGGTATAGATGGTGGTAAAAGCTATATTCTGCGCTTCTGGGGCCCTGCCTGACTACATAGAATATGAGCTATATACTGTTCAGCGTAGTAGCCCTAATAAGGGCTCTTAAGGACTCTCTTGTCTTCTGGTAGCTGGTATATATGGTGGTAAAAGCTATATTCTGAGCTTCTGGGGCCCTGCCTGACTACATAGAATATGAGCTATATACTGTTCAGCGTAGTAGCCCTAATAAGGGCTCTTAAGGACTCTCTTGTCTTCTGGTAGCTGGTATATATGGTGGTAAAAGCTATATTCTGCGCTTCTGGGGCCCTGCCTGACTACACAGAATATGAGCTATATACTGTTCAGCGTAGTAGCCCTAATAAGGGCTCTTAAGGACTCTCTTGTCTTCTGGTAGCTGGTATATATGGTGGTAAAAGCTATATTCTGAGCTTCTGGGGCCCTGCCTGACTACATAGAATATGAGCTATATACTGTTCAGCGTAGTAGCCCTAATAAGGGCTCTTAAGGACTCTCTTGTCTTCTGGTAGCTGGTATATATGGTGGTAAAAGCTATATCCTGAGCTTCTGGGGCCCTGCCTGCCTACATAGGATATGAGCTATATACTGTTCAACATAGCAGCACTAATAAGGGATTAAGGACTCTCTTGTCTTCTGGTAGCTGGTATATATGGTGGTAAAAGCTATATTCTGAGCTTCTGGGGCCCTGCCTGACTACATAGAATATGAGCTATATACTGTTCAGCGTAGTAGCCCTAATAAGGGCTCTTAAGGACTCTCTTGTCTTCTGGTAGCTGGTATATATGGTGGTAAAAGCTATATTCTGAGCTTCTGGGGCCCTGCCTGACTACATAGAATATGAGCTATATACTGTTCAGCGTAGTAGCCCTAATAAGGGCTCTTAAGGACTCTCTTGTCTTCTGGTAGCTGGTATATATGGTGGTAAAAGCTATATTCTGCGCTTCTGGGGCCCTGCCTGACTACACAGAATATGAGCTATATACTGTTCAGCGTAGTAGCCCTAATAAGGGCTCTTAAGGACTCTCTTGTCTTCTGGTAGCTGGTATATATGGTGGTAAAAGCTATATTCTGAGCTTCTGGGGCCCTGCCTGACTACATAGAATATGAGCTATATACTGTTCAGCGTAGTAGCCCTAATAAGGGCTCTTAAGGACTCTCTTGTCTTCTGGTAGCTGGTATATATGGTGGTAAAAGCTATATTCTGAGCTTCTGGGGCCCTGCCTGCCTACATAGGATATGAGCTATATACTGTTCAACATAGCAGCACTAATAAGGGATTAAGGACTCTCTTGTCTTCTGGTAGCTGGTATATATGGTGGTAAAAGCTATATTCTGAGCTTCTGGGGCCCTGCCTGCCTACATAGGATATGAGCTATATACTGTTCAACATAGCAGCACTAATAAGGGATTAAGGACTCTCTTGTCTTCTGGTAGCTGGTATATATGGTGGTAAAAGCTATATTCTGAGCTTCTGGGGCCCTGCCTGACTACATAGAATATGAGCTATATACTGTTCAGCGTAGTAGCCCTAATAAGGGCTCTTAAGGACTCTCTTGTCTTCTGGTAGCTGGTATATATGGTGGTAAAAGCTATATTCTGAGCTTCTGGGGCCCTGCCTGACTACATAGAAAATGAGCTATATACTGTTCAGCGTAGTAGCCCTAATAAGGGCTCTTAAGGACTCTCTTGTCTTCTGGTAGCTGGTATATATGGTGGTAAAAGCTATATTCTGAGCTTCTGGGGCCCTGCCTGACTACATAGAATATGAGCTATATACTGTTCAGCGTAGTAGCCCTAATAAGGGCTCTTAAGGACTCTCTTGTCTTCTGGTAGCTGGTATATATGGTGGTAAAAGCTATATTCTGCGCTTCTGGGGCCCTGCCTGACTACACAGAATATGAGCTATATACTGTTCAGCGTAGTAGCCCTAATAAGGGCTCTTAAGGACTCTCTTGTCTTCTGGTAGCTGGTATATATGGTGGTAAAAGCTATATTCTGAGCTTCTGGGGCCCTGCCTGACTACATAGAATATGAGCTATATACTGTTCAGCGTAGTAGCCCTAAAAGGGCTCTTAAGGACTCTCTTGTCTTCTGGTAGCTGGTATATATGGTGGTAAAAGCTATATTCTGAGCTTCTGGGGCCCTGCCTGACTACATAGAATATGAGCTATATACTGTTCAGCGTAGTAGCCCTAATAAGGGCTCTTAAGGACTCTCTTGTCTTCTGGTAGCTGGTATATATGGTGGTAAAAGCTATATTCTGAGCTTCTGGGGCCCTGCCTGACTACATAGAAAATGAGCTATATACTGTTCAGCGTAGTAGCCCTAATAAGGGCTCTTAAGGACTCTCTTGTCTTCTGGTAGCTGGTATATATGGTGGTAAAAGCTATATTCTGAGCTTCTGGGGCCCTGCCTGCCTACATATGAGCCATATACCGTTCAGCGTAGTAGCCCTAATAAGGGCTCTTAATGACTCTCTTGTCTTCTGGTAGCTGGTATAGATGGTGGTAAAAGCTATATTCTGCGCTTCTGGGGCCCTGCCTGACTACATAGAATATGAGCTATATACTGTTCAGCGTAGTAGCCCTAATAAGGGCTCTTAAGGACTCTCTTGTCTTCTGGTAGCTGGTATATATGGTGGTAAAAGCTATATTCTGAGCTTCTGGGGCCCTGCCTGACTACATAGAATATGAGCTATATACTGTTCAGCGTAGTAGCCCTAATAAGGGCTCTTAAGGACTCTCTTGTCTTCTGGTAGCTGGTATATATGGTGGTAAAAGCTATATTCTGCGCTTCTGGGGCCCTGCCTGACTACACAGAATATGAGCTATATACTGTTCAGCGTAGTAGCCCTAATAAGGGCTCTTAAGGACTCTCTTGTCTTCTGGTAGCTGGTATATATGGTGGTAAAAGCTATATTCTGAGCTTCTGGGGCCCTGCCTGACTACATAGAATATGAGCTATATACTGTTCAGCGTAGTAGCCCTAATAAGGGCTCTTAAGGACTCTCTTGTCTTCTGGTAGCTGGTATATATGGTGGTAAAAGCTATATTCTGAGCTTCTGGGGCCCTGCCTGACTACATAGAATATGAGCTATATACTGTTCAGCGTAGTAGCCCTAATAAGGGCTCTTAAGGACTCTCTTGTCTTCTGGTAGCTGGTATATATGGTGGTAAAAGCTATATTCTGCGCTTCTGGGGCCCTGCCTGACTACACAGAATATGAGCTATATACTGTTCAGCGTAGTAGCCCTAATAAGGGCTCTTAAGGACTCTCTTGTCTTCTGGTAGCTGGTATATATGGTGGTAAAAGCTATATTCTGAGCTTCTGGGGCCCTGCCTGACTACATAGAATATGAGCTATATACTGTTCAGCGTAGTAGCCCTAAAAGGGCTCTTAAGGACTCTCTTGTCTTCTGGTAGCTGGTATATATGGTGGTAAAAGCTATATTCTGAGCTTCTGGGGCCCTGCCTGACTACATAGAATATGAGCTATATACTGTTCAGCGTAGTAGCCCTAATAAGGGCTCTTAAGGACTCTCTTGTCTTCTGGTAGCTGGTATATATGGTGGTAAAAGCTATATTCTGAGCTTCTGGGGCCCTGCCTGACTACATAGAAAATGAGCTATATACTGTTCAGCGTAGTAGCCCTAATAAGGGCTCTTAAGGACTCTCTTGTCTTCTGGTAGCTGGTATATATGGTGGTAAAAGCTATATTCTGAGCTTCTGGGGCCCTGCCTGCCTACATAGGATATGAGCTATATACTGTTCAACATAGCAGCACTAATAAGGGATTAAGGACTCTCTTGTCTTCTGGTAGCTGGTATATATGGTGGTAAAAGCTATATTCTGAGCTTCTGGGGCCCTGCCTGACTACATAGAATATGAGCTATATACTGTTCAGCGTAGTAGCCCTAATAAGGGCTCTTAAGGACTCTCTTGTCTTCTGGTAGCTGGTATATATGGTGGTAAAAGCTATATTCTGAGCTTCTGGGGCCCTGCCTGACTACATAGAATATGAGCTATATACTGTTCAGCGTAGTAGCCCTAATAAGGGCTCTTAAGGACTCTCTTGTCTTCTGGTAGCTGGTATATATGGTGGTAAAAGCTATATTCTGCGCTACTGGGGCCCTGCCTGACTACATAGAATATGAGCTATATACTGTTCAGCGTAGTAGCCCTAATAAGGGCTCTTAAGGACTCTCTTGTCTTCTGGTAGCTGGTATATATGGTGGTAAAAGCTATATTCTGAGCTTCTGGGGCCCTGCCTGACTACATAGAATATGAGCTATATACTGTTCAGCGTAGTAGCCCTAATAAGGGCTCTTAAGGACTCTCTTGTCTTCTGGTAGCTGGTATATATGGTGGTTAAAGCTATATTCTGAGCTTCTGGGGCCCTGCCTGACTACATAGAAAATGAGCTATATACTGTTCAGCGTAGTAGCCCTAATAAGGGCTCTTAAGGACTCTCTTGTCTTCTGGTAGCTGGTATATATGGTGGTAAAAGCTATATTCTGAGCTTCTGGGGCCCTGCCTGCCTACATATGAGCCATATACCGTTCAGCGTAGTAGCCCTAATAAGGGCTCTTAATGACTCTCTTGTCTTCTGGTAGCTGGTATAGATGGTGGTAAAAGCTATATTCTGCGCTTCTGGGGCCCTGCCTGACTACATAGAATATGAGCTATATACTGTTCAGCGTAGTAGCCCTAATAAGGGCTCTTAAGGACTCTCTTGTCTTCTGGTAGCTGGTATATATGGTGGTAAAAGCTATATTCTGAGCTTCTGGGGCCCTGCCTGACTACATAGAATATGAGCTATATACTGTTCAGCGTAGTAGCCCTAATAAGGGCTCTTAAGGACTCTCTTGTCTTCTGGTAGCTGGTATATATGGTGGTAAAAGCTATATTCTGCGCTTCTGGGGCCCTGCCTGACTACACAGAATATGAGCTATATACTGTTCAGCGTAGTAGCCCTAATAAGGGCTCTTAAGGACTCTCTTGTCTTCTGGTAGCTGGTATATATGGTGGTAAAAGCTATATTCTGAGCTTCTGGGGCCCTGCCTGACTACATAGAATATGAGCTATATACTGTTCAGCGTAGTAGCCCTAATAAGGGCTCTTAAGGACTCTCTTGTCTTCTGGTAGCTGGTATATATGGTGGTAAAAGCTATATCCTGAGCTTCTGGGGCCCTGCCTGCCTACATAGGATATGAGCTATATACTGTTCAACATAGCAGCACTAATAAGGGATTAAGGACTCTCTTGTCTTCTGGTAGCTGGTATATATGGTGGTAAAAGCTATATTCTGAGCTTCTGGGGCCCTGCCTGACTACATAGAATATGAGCTATATACTGTTCAGCGTAGTAGCCCTAATAAGGGCTCTTAAGGACTCTCTTGTCTTCTGGTAGCTGGTATATATGGTGGTAAAAGCTATATTCTGAGCTTCTGGGGCCCTGCCTGACTACATAGAATATGAGCTATATACTGTTCAGCGTAGTAGCCCTAATAAGGGCTCTTAAGGACTCTCTTGTCTTCTGGTAGCTGGTATATATGGTGGTAAAAGCTATATTCTGCGCTTCTGGGGCCCTGCCTGACTACACAGAATATGAGCTATATACTGTTCAGCGTAGTAGCCCTAATAAGGGCTCTTAAGGACTCTCTTGTCTTCTGGTAGCTGGTATATATGGTGGTAAAAGCTATATTCTGAGCTTCTGGGGCCCTGCCTGACTACATAGAATATGAGCTATATACTGTTCAGCGTAGTAGCCCTAATAAGGGCTCTTAAGGACTCTCTTGTCTTCTGGTAGCTGGTATATATGGTGGTAAAAGCTATATTCTGAGCTTCTGGGGCCCTGCCTGCCTACATAGGATATGAGCTATATACTGTTCAACATAGCAGCACTAATAAGGGATTAAGGACTCTCTTGTCTTCTGGTAGCTGGTATATATGGTGGTAAAAGCTATATTCTGAGCTTCTGGGGCCCTGCCTGACTACATAGAATATGAGCTATATACTGTTCAGCGTAGTAGCCCTAATAAGGGCTCTTAAGGACTCTCTTGTCTTCTGGTAGCTGGTATATATGGTGGTAAAAGCTATATTCTGAGCTTCTGGGGCCCTGCCTGACTACATAGAAAATGAGCTATATACTGTTCAGCGTAGTAGCCCTAATAAGGGCTCTTAAGGACTCTCTTGTCTTCTGGTAGCTGGTATATATGGTGGTAAAAGCTATATTCTGAGCTTCTGGGGCCCTGCCTGACTACATAGAATATGAGCTATATACTGTTCAGCGTAGTAGCCCTAATAAGGGCTCTTAAGGACTCTCTTGTCTTCTGGTAGCTGGTATATATGGTGGTAAAAGCTATATTCTGAGCTTCTGGGGCCCTGCCTGCCTACATAGGATATGAGCTATATACTGTTCAACATAGCAGCACTAATAAGGGATTAAGGACTCTCTTGTCTTCTGGTAGCTGGTATATATGGTGGTAAAAGCTATATTCTGAGCTTCTGGGGCCCTGCCTGACTACATAGAATATGAGCTATATACTGTTCAGCGTAGTAGCCCTAATAAGGGCTCTTAAGGACTCTCTTGTCTTCTGGTAGCTGGTATATATGGTGGTAAAAGCTATATTCTGAGCTTCTGGGGCCCTGCCTGACTACATAGAATTTGAGCTATATACTGTTCAGCGTAGTAGCCCTAATAAGGGCTCTTAAGGACTCTCTTGTCTTCTGGTAGCTGGTATATATGGTGGTAAAAGCTATATTCTGAGCTTCTGGGGCCCTGCCTGACTACATAGAATATGAGCTATATACTGTTCAGCGTAGTAGCCCTAATAAGGGCTCTTAAGGACTCTCTTGTCTTCTGGTAGCTGGTATATATGGTGGTAAAAGCTATATTCTGAGCTTCTGGGGCCCTGCCTGACTACATAGAATATGAGCTATATACTGTTCAGCGTAGTAGCCCTAATAAGGGCTCTTAAGGACTCTCTTGTCTTCTGGTAGCTGGTATATATGGTGGTAAAAGCTATATTCTGAGCTTCTGGGGCCCTGCCTGACTACATAGAATTTGAGCTATATACTGTTCAGCGTAGTAGCCCTAATAAGGGCTCTTAAGGACTCTCTTGTCTTCTGGTAGCTGGTATATATGGTGGTAAAAGCTATATTCTGAGCTTCTGGGGCCCTGCCTGACTACATAGAATATGAGCTATATACTGTTCAGCGTAGTAGCCCTAATAAGGGCTCTTAAGACTCTCTTGTCTTCTGGTAGCTGGTATATATGGTGGTAAAAGCTATATTCTGAGCTTCTGGGGCCCTGCCTGACTACATAGAAAATGAGCTATATACTGTTCAGCGTAGTAGCCCTAATAAGGGCTCTTAAGGACTCTCTTGTCTTCTGGTAGCTGGTATATATGGTGGTAAAAGCTATATTCTGAGCTTCTGGGGCCCTGCCTGCCTACATAGGATATGAGCTATATACTGTTCAACATAGCAGCACTAATAAGGGATTAAGGACTCTCTTGTCTTCTGGTAGCTGGTATATATGGTGGTAAAAGCTATATTCTGAGCTTCTGGGGCCCTGCCTGACTACATAGAATATGGGCTATATACTGTTCAGCGTAGTAGCCCTAATAAGGGCTCTTAAGGACTCTCTTGTCTTCTGGTAGCTGGTATATATGGTGGTAAAAGCTATATTCTGAGCTTCTGGGGCCCTGCCTGACTACATAGAATATGAGCTATATACTGTTCAGCGTAGTAGCCCTAATAAGGGCTCTTAAGGACTCTCTTGTCTTCTGGTAGCTGGTATATATGGTGGTAAAAGCTATATTCTGAGCTTCTGGGGCCCTGCCTGACTACATAGAATATGAGCTATATACTGTTCAGCGTAGTAGCCCTAATAAGGGCTCTTAAGGACTCTCTTGTCTTCTGGTAGCTGGTATATATGGTGGTAAAAGCTATATTCTGAGCTTCTGGGGCCCTGCCTGACTACATAGAATATGAGCTATATACTGTTCAGCGTAGTAGCCCTAATAAGGGCTCTTAAGGACTCTCTTGTCTTCTGGTAGCTGGTATATATGGTGGTAAAAGCTATATTCTGAGCTTCTGGGGCCCTGCCTGACTACATAGAAAATGAGCTATATACTGTTCAGCGTAGTAGCCCTAATAAGGGCTCTTAAGGACTCTCTTGTCTTCTGGTAGCTGGTATATATGGTGGTAAAAGCTATATTCTGAGCTTCTGGGGCCCTGCCTGCCTACATATGAGCCATATACCGTTCAGCGTAGTAGCCCTAATAAGGGCTCTTAATGACTCTCTTGTCTTCTGGTAGCTGGTATAGATGGTGGTAAACTACTTAGAAAACAATTTGAGACTGCACAAGTCCTAGTATGTAAAAATATTCGCATAAATACAAGCGGTGTGCTCACATGGGTGACCAATACTCTGAATACGTTGGATAGGGCAAGTCCCACAACCCGCCCAGACTCCCATTAAACAGTGGCACAACCGCTAAATTTAATAAAAGTTAATAACTTATTTTATTGAGTAGAAAAATATATGACATACATTAGACAAAGTTAAAAAACATAAAGGACAATGAATACCAAGGAAGGGAGACCTCTGGTGGGGGCAGCGGGGAGTGGACCTAATAACAATTGATAATAACAAGTCTGAATAAATGAAAACTGGCTGTGTGTATAAAGTGCATAAGTGTCACCTAATCTAAATACCCTAAATAGCCTAAATATATACAAAACACTGCATTACATAAAATAACACACAATACACTATTGAGACAAAAAAGACTAAGGCATCATATATACAATAATCTACAAATCATAATGCCACCATGTGCTATTGTGCAAGGACTCTAATAACGCTACCTCTAAAGATCAATAACGTAAACACAGCCAGGGTAAACGAAAGAAACAATCCCCAAAGACATAAAGGACTTACATGCAAACGACCACCTGCCCACCGCCCCGCCCGTCTACGCGTTGCGTGACGTCAGAACGCGTCACTTCCTCAGGACAACAGAAGTCTAAACTACACCCTCTATTTAAGCAAACTGACCTGTGTTAACTCCATGACGAGATACTCTGATAATTGCCGCACACCTGCAAGTAATGAGCCTGAACACGCCGCCATGATGATGTGCGGGCGCGCCCCGGCCGGCGGCGCGCCCACTGTCAATGCTCGGACGCGTCCCGGCCGGAGGCGCGTCAGAGCAAGGGGCGGGGTTCATGCGTCCAACGTGCATGAGGTGGCCGTTGCATAGCAACGAACAAACACTTGCCTGAGCCAGTGAGCCGTCAGTGTAATCTGATAAAGTGCATATGGGCTTATAAATAAGCAAGTGCGCACGCGCTACCCCGCCGTCCCCACCGGACTAACCAGATGGGACCAGGGAGGCACGCGCATCAGGTTAGGTTATGGGGGCGCAAATGGTCAGGTGTCCAGAAGGAGACCAAGGCCAATGCGCCAATGCAGCTACTGATGGTCTGCTCACTGGGTACAGCAAGGGTAAGGCAGAATGCAAAAGAGTATACGGGAGCCAACACAGGTAAGTATTTGCTCAAATCTAAACAAATACACAATGCTGGTCATATACCTTCATTATTTCTCACAAATCTAAACTCTTGAACCTATTCAAAGAAAATATATACAATACATTTTTAACCAATCATATTGCACTATGCCAAGGCTGCCAATGAACAGCCCAGCGGGACAGAGACATTGTAAGACCTATTAGTCCTATTCATCCTAAAAAGACAGGGAAAAGGAGAGCAAAAAGATGGAAAAGAGGGGGAAAAGGAAATAGGGAACAAAAAGGGGAGGGAGAGGAGAAGAGGGAGCGGCAGTATTAATGCTGCACATAGGGGGAAGCAATAAGTACCTACTATGGACGGCAATTAAATACACCTACAGACCAGAAATGGGCGAGAAAGCCCAAATGCTAAATCCAGCCTGACATCTATGTATACCACCAAGGTGCAGTGAGCATCCAGGAGGGGGATGCCCAACTAATCTCATAAATATATAAATAGTTCAACCACTCGCCCCATCAGGGAATACACAACTTCTGTGGGACGGGGGTACCCTTCTCATGGTGAACCATATGTGGGACCATTACACTAACAACTCGGTTACACATTAAAGTGATCATTCAAGTGCCGATGAGCTTTTAGGAGTCTTCCATGTGTGGGTATGTGTGGCCTCCGTTATATTCTTCACACACTTTCAGATTCAAACAATCACTGCTGCTCTTCTCATGGAGGTCGCATCTCATTACAGGCCACCAGTCAAACTGTGCTTGTAGTGAACCCCGTGCCAGATACAAACCTCTGGGTCTTGGCGTTTCTTGGGCCTAGGGTTTAGGAGACTCCCTCTGATGGTACGCTTGGCACGTGTATATGCTTTCCTTATTGCCCCTCTCGGGTAACCCCTCCGTAAGAAGCGCTCTGCGAGGTCGTCAGCTTCATGTATGAATTCTTCCTCACTGGAGCAGTTCCTCCGTAATCTGAGGAACTGCCCAGTTGGAATCCCACGTTTCAAATTGGTCTGATGAAAACTCTCAAATCTCAGCAGGGAGTTGACCGCTGTCTCCTTACGATATAGCCCGGTCTTTAGGGACCCATCCTCTTGTACCGTAATGAGAAGGTCCAAAAAAGACACCTGCTTAGTGGATACCTCCATCTCTTGTTCTTCCAGGAGTGAGGTCAAATCATCCACTGCCTCCTGTTCGCGCGAAGTCCAGTCATGTAGCTGCGCTGGGGACTCAAATTGTTTTTTTAATTTTTTTAATAGTAATTTTCTACAGAAGAGGAAAAGATCTTTGATTGCTAGGAACTTATCCAGCTTGTTTTGTGGTGCAAAGGATAACCCCTTCTTTAGGACCGAGAGTTCATCGTTAGATAATGTGGCACCAGAGATATTAATCACTGTAAGTTCATCCTGTGGGTCCAAGTGATTATACACACCACTGGTCGCGCTGGGCTGGAGCTCTATGGGCTGGGGTCCGTTCTCAGTCTCTTCTGGGCAGACGACCGGAACCTGCGGTAATCCCACCGGCCCGGTGTCCTTATGGGGTCTGTGTTTCTTTCGCCCCCCCCGGCGTGTCTTTTTGTGGGGTCTCCGCCTAAAAAACTAGCCTGAATGTTCTCATCTTCAGAAATTCTACTGGAGAAAGAAGTTCTCCGACTCGTGGATCTACTATTCATGGTGTACCCCCTTCTTTGGTTACCTCTATGCGACCACTTGTACACCCTGCCTGACTCAAAATCTGTTCGATCCCTATTTAATTTATCCATTTTGTTGTTAATTATCTCATCCTCTATTTTTCTAAGGTCTAAATCCAATAGATCCTGTAATCTATCAATGTCGGCCTGTGGGGTATCCCTTGGGATGCTGTCATAAAGATTGTTTAATGACTCTTTGGTGCGTGCCAATGCTGTTTTGTCCAATATAATCAGTTCCTCCATAAGCCCCATGGCACACAGGTTCAGATGAACTTCCCATCTGGCCCGCACCTCTTCAGGTACCTGCCAGGCTGGAAATATCTGGACTCTGAGTCCACGGGGTATCAGTGATTGTTCCCTGTATAACTCGAGACTCTGTATATTCCACCATGTTTTCGTGTATTTTATTTGCTCTTTTTTAATTTTGTGAAAAATGTCCCGTAATGTGCCAGCCCGTGAGTCGGGTACTACATTGCCTCGTTGTGATTTCCATTGCTGCAATTTGGAATTCCAATTACTTTCTCTGACCTCTAAATTAAGTGGCATAGTGCCGTGCTCGTCTCGGATTGGGGTGAAGGCAAAGGCCAACACACCACGTGGGAAATTACACTACTTAGAAAACAATTTGAGACTGCACAAGTCCTAGTATGTAAAAATATTCGCATAAATACAAGCGGTGTGCTCACATGGGTGACCAATACTCTGAATACGTTGGATAGGGCAAGTCCCACAACCCGCCCAGACTCCCATTAAACAGTGGCACAACCGCTAAATTTAATAAAAGTTAATAACTTATTTTATTGAGTAGAAAAATATATGACATACATTAGACAAAGTTAAAAAACATAAAGGACAATGAATACCAAGGAAGGGAGACCTCTGGTGGGGGCAGCGGGGAGTGGACCTAATAACAATTGATAATAACAAGTCTGAATAAATGAAAACTGGCTGTGTGTATAAAGTGCATAAGTGTCACCTAATCTAAATACCCTAAATAGCCTAAATATATACAAAACACTGCATTACATAAAATAACACACAATACACTATTGAGACAAAAAAGACTAAGGCATCATATATACAATAATCTACAAATCATAATGCCACCATGTGCTATTGTGCAAGGACTCTAATAACGCTACCTCTAAAGATCAATAACGTAAACACAGCCAGGGTAAACGAAAGAAACAATCCCCAAAGACATAAAGGACTTACATGCAAACGACCACCTGCCCACCGCCCCGCCCGTCTACGCGTTGCGTGACGTCAGAACGCGTCACTTCCTCAGGACAACAGAAGTCTAAACTACACCCTCTATTTAAGCAAACTGACCTGTGTTAACTCCATGACGAGATACTCTGATAATTGCCGCACACCTGCAAGTAATGAGCCTGAACACGCCGCCATGATGATGTGCGGGCGCGCCCCGGCCGGCGGCGCGCCCACTGTCAATGCTCGGACGCGTCCCGGCCGGAGGCGCGTCAGAGCAAGGGGCGGGGTTCATGCGTCCAACGTGCATGAGGTGGCCGTTGCATAGCAACGAACAAACACTTGCCTGAGCCAGTGAGCCGTCAGTGTAATCTGATAAAGTGCATATGGGCTTATAAATAAGCAAGTGCGCACGCGCTACCCCCGCCGTCCCCACCGGACTAACCAGATGGGACCAGGGAGGCACGCGCATCAGGTTAGGTTATGGGGGCGCAAATGGTCAGGTGTCCAGAAGGAGACCAAGGCCAATGCGCCAATGCAGCTACTGATGGTCTGCTCACTGGGTACAGCAAGGGTAAGGCAGAATGCAAAAGAGTATACGGGAGCCAACACAGGTAAGTATTTGCTCAAATCTAAACAAATACACAATGCTGGTCATATACCTACATCATTATTTCTCACAAATCTAAACTCTTGAACCTATTCAAAGAAAATATATACAATACATTTTTAACCAATCATATTGCACTATGCCAAGGCTGCCAATGAACAGCCCAGCGGGACAGAGACATTGTAAGACCTATTAGTCCTATTCATCCTAAAAAGACAGGGAAAAGGAGAGCAAAAAGATGGAAAAGAGGGGGAAAAGGAAATAGGGAACAAAAAGGGGAGGGAGAGGAGAAGAGGGAGCGGCAGTATTAATGCTGCACATAGGGGGAAGCAATAAGTACCTACTATGGACGGCAATTAAATACACCTACAGACCAGAAATGGGCGAGAAAGCCCAAATGCTAAATCCAGCCTGACATCTATGTATACCACCAAGGTGCAGTGAGCATCCAGGAGGGGGATGCCCAACTAATCTCATAAATATATAAATAGTTCAACCACTCGCCCCATCAGGGAATACACAACTTCTGTGGGACGGGGGTACCCTTCTCATGGTGAACCATATGTGGGACCATTACACTAACAACTCGGTTACACATTAAAGTGATCATTCAAGTGCCGATGAGCTTTTAGGAGTCTTCCATGTGTGGGTATGTGTGGCCTCCGTTATATTCTTCACACACTTTCAGATTCAAACAATCACTGCTGCTCTTCTCATGGAGGTCGCATCTCATTACAGGCCACCAGTCAAACTGTGCTTGTAGTGAACCCCGTGCCAGATACAAACCTCTGGGTCTTGGCGTTTCTTGGGCCTAGGGTTTAGGAGACTCCCTCTGATGGTACGCTTGGCACGTGTATATGCTTTCCTTATTGCCCCTCTCGGGTAACCCCTCCGTAAGAAGCGCTCTGCGAGGTCGTCAGCTTCATGTATGAATTCTTCCTCACTGGAGCAGTTCCTCCGTAATCTGAGGAACTGCCCAGTTGGAATCCCACGTTTCAAATTGGTCTGATGAAAACTCTCAAATCTCAGCAGGGAGTTGACCGCTGTCTCCTTACGATATAGCCCGGTCTTTAGGGACCCATCCTCTTGTACCGTAATGAGAAGGTCCAAAAAAGACACCTGCTTAGTGGATACCTCCATCTCTTGTTCTTCCAGGAGTGAGGTCAAATCATCCACTGCCTCCTGTTCGCGCGAAGTCCAGTCATGTAGCTGCGCTGGGGACTCAAATTGTTTTTTTAATAGTAATTTTCTACAGAAGAGGAAAAGATCTTTGATTGCTAGGAACTTATCCAGCTTGTTTTGTGGTGCAAAGGATAACCCCTTCTTTAGGACCGAGAGTTCATCGTTAGATAATGTGGCACCAGAGATATTAATCACTGTAAGTTCATCCTGTGGGTCCAAGTGATTATACACACCACTGGTCGCGCTGGGCTGGAGCTCTATGGGCTGGGGTCCGTTCTCAGTCTCTTCTGGGCAGACGACCGGAACCTGCGGTAATCCCACCGGCCCGGTGTCCTTATGGGGTCTGTGTTTCTTTCGCCCCCCCCGGCGTGTCTTTTTGTGGGGTCTCCGCCTAAAAAACTAGCCTGAATGTTCTCATCTTCAGAAATTCTACTGGAGAAAGAAGTTCTCCGACTCGTGGATCTACTATTCATGGTGTACCCCCTTCTTTGGTTACCTCTATGCGACCACTTGTACACCCTGCCTGACTCAAAATCTGTTCGATCCCTATTTAATTTATCCATTTTGTTGTTAATTATCTCATCCTCTATTTTTCTAAGGTCTAAATCCAATAGATCCTGTAATCTATCAATGTCGGCCTGTGGGGTATCCCTTGGGATGCTGTCATAAAGATTGTTTAATGACTCTTTGGTGCGTGCCAATGCTGTTTTGTCCAATATAATCAGTTCCTCCATAAGCCCCATGGCACACAGGTTCAGATGAACTTCCCATCTGGCCCGCACCTCTTCAGGTACCTGCCAGGCTGGAAATATCTGGACTCTGAGTCCACGGGGTATCAGTGATTGTTCCCTGTATAACTCGAGACTCTGTATATTCCACCATGTTTTCGTGTATTTTATTTGCTCTTTTTTAATTTTGTGAAAAATGTCCCGTAATGTGCCAGCCCGTGAGTCGGGTACTACATTGCCTCGTTGTGATTTCCATTGCTGCAATTTGGAATTCCAATTACTTTCTCTGACCTCTAAATTAAGTGGCATAGTGCCGTGCTCGTCTCGGATTGGGGTGAAGGCAAAGGCCAACACACCACGTGGGAAATTACACTACTTAGAAAACAATTTGAGACTGCACAAGTCCTAGTATGTAAAAATATTCGCATAAATACAAGCGGTGTGCTCACATGGGTGACCAATACTCTGAATACGTTGGATAGGGCAAGTCCCACAACCCGCCCAGACTCCCATTAAACAGTGGCACAACCGCTAAATTTAATAAAAGTTAATAACTTATTTTATTGAGTAGAAAAATATATGACATACATTAGACAAAGTTAAAAAACATAAAGGACAATGAATACCAAGGAAGGGAGACCTCTGGTGGGGGCAGCGGGGAGTGGACCTAATAACAATTGATAATAACAAGTCTGAATAAATGAAAACTGGCTGTGTGTATAAAGTGCATAAGTGTCACCTAATCTAAATACCCTAAATAGCCTAAATATATACAAAACACTGCATTACATAAAATAACACACAATACACTATTGAGACAAAAAAGACTAAGGCATCATATATACAATAATCTACAAATCATAATGCCACCATGTGCTATTGTGCAAGGACTCTAATAACGCTACCTCTAAAGATCAATAACGTAAACACAGCCAGGGTAAACGAAAGAAACAATCCCCAAAGACATAAAGGACTTACATGCAAACGACCACCTGCCCACCGCCCCGCCCGTCTACGCGTTGCGTGACGTCAGAACGCGTCACTTCCTCAGGACAACAGAAGTCTAAACTACACCCTCTATTTAAGCAAACTGACCTGTGTTAACTCCATGACGAGATACTCTGATAATTGCCGCACACCTGCAAGTAATGAGCCTGAACACGCCGCCATGATGATGTGCGGGCGCGCCCCGGCCGGCGGCGCGCCCACTGTCAATGCTCGGACGCGTCCCCCTCTTTTCCATCTTTTTGCTCTCCTTTTCCCTGTCTTTTTAGGATGAATAGGACTAATAGGTCTTACAATGTCTCTGTCCCGCTGGGCTGTTCATTGGCAGCCTTGGCATAGTGCAATATGATTGGTTAAAAATGTATTGTATATATTTTCTTTGAATAGGTTCAAGAGTTTAGATTTGTGAGAAATAATGATGTAGGTATATGACCAGCATTGTGTATTTGTTTAGATTTGAGCAAATACTTACCTGTGTTGGCTCCCGTATACTCTTTTGCATTCTGCCTTACCCTTGCTGTACCCAGTGAGCAGACCATCAGTAGCTGCATTGGCGCATTGGCCTTGGTCTCCTTCTGGACACCTGACCATTTGCGCCCCCATAACCTAACCTGATGCGCGTGCCTCCCTGGTCCCATCTGGTTAGTCCGGTGGGGACGGCGGGGTAGCGCGTGCGCACTTGCTTATTTATAAGCCCATATGCACTTTATCAGATTACACTGACGGCTCACTGGCTCAGGCAAGTGTTTGTTCGTTGCTATGCAACGGCCACCTCATGCACGTTGGACGCATGAACCCCGCCCCTTGCTCTGACGCGCCTCCGGCCGGGACGCGTCCGAGCATTGACAGTGGGCGCGCCGCCGGCCGGGGCGCGCCCGCACATCATCATGGCGGCGTGTTCAGGCTCATTACTTGCAGGTGTGCGGCAATTATCAGAGTATCTCGTCATGGAGTTAACACAGGTCAGTTTGCTTAAATAGAGGGTGTAGTTTAGACTTCTGTTGTCCTGAGGAAGTGACGCGTTCTGACGTCACGCAACGCGTAGACGGGCGGGGCGGTGGGCAGGTGGTCGTTTGCATGTAAGTCCTTTATGTCTTTGGGGATTGTTTCTTTCGTTTACCCTGGCTGTGTTTACGTTATTGATCTTTAGAGGTAGCGTTATTAGAGTCCTTGCACAATAGCACATGGTGGCATTATGATTTGTAGATTATTGTATATATGATGCCTTAGTCTTTTTTGTCTCAATAGTGTATTGTGTGTTATTTTATGTAATGCAGTGTTTTGTATATATTTAGGCTATTTAGGGTATTTAGATTAGGTGACACTTATGCACTTTATACACACAGCCAGTTTTCATTTATTCAGACTTGTTATTATCAATTGTTATTAGGTCCACTCCCCGCTGCCCCCACCAGAGGTCTCCCTTCCTTGGTATTCATTGTCCTTTATGTTTTTTAACTTTGTCTAATGTATGTCATATATTTTTCTACTCAATAAAATAAGTTATTAACTTTTATTAAATTTAGCGGTTGTGCCACTGTTTAATGGGAGTCTGGGCGGGTTGTGGGACTTGCCCTATCCAACGTATTCAGAGTATTGGTCACCCATGTGAGCACACCGCTTGTATTTATGCGAATATTTTTACATACTAGGACTTGTGCAGTCTCAAATTGTTTTCTAAGTAGTGTAATTTCCCACGTGGTGTGTTGGCCTTTGCCTTCACCCCAATCCGAGACGAGCACGGCACTATGCCACTTAATTTAGAGGTCAGAGAAAGTAATTGGAATTCCAAATTGCAGCAATGGAAATCACAACGAGGCAATGTAGTACCCGACTCACGGGCTGGCACATTACGGGACATTTTTCACAAAATTAAAAAAGAGCAAATAAAATACACGAAAACATGGTGGAATATACAGAGTCTCGAGTTATACAGGGAACAATCACTGATACCCCGTGGACTCAGAGTCCAGATATTTCCAGCCTGGCAGGTACCTGAAGAGGTGCGGGCCAGATGGGAAGTTCATCTGAACCTGTGTGCCATGGGGCTTATGGAGGAACTGATTATATTGGACAAAACAGCATTGGCACGCACCAAAGAGTCATTAAACAATCTTTATGACAGCATCCCAAGGGATACCCCACAGGCCGACATTGATAGATTACAGGATCTATTGGATTTAGACCTTAGAAAAATAGAGGATGAGATAATTAACAACAAAATGGATAAATTAAATAGGGATCGAACAGATTTTGAGTCAGGCAGGGTGTACAAGTGGTCGCATAGAGGTAACCAAAGAAGGGGGTACACCATGAATAGTAGATCCACGAGTCGGAGAACTTCTTTCTCCAGTAGAATTTCTGAAGATGAGAACATTCAGGCTAGTTTTTTAGGCGGAGACCCCACAAAAAGACACGCCGGGGGGGGCGAAAGAAACACAGACCCCATAAGGACACCGGGCCGGTGGGATTACCGCAGGTTCCGGTCGTCTGCCCAGAAGAGACTGAGAACGGACCCCAGCCCATAGAGCTCCAGCCCAGCGCGACCAGTGGTGTGTATAATCACTTGGACCCACAGGATGAACTTACAGTGATTAATATCTCTGGTGCCACATTATCTAACGATGAACTCTCGGTCCTAAAGAAGGGGTTATCCTTTGCACCACAAAACAAGCTGGATAAGTTCCTAGCAATCAAAGATCTTTTCCTCTTCTGTAGAAAATTACTATTAAAAAAACAATTTGAGTCCCCAGCGCAGCTACATGACTGGACTTCGCGCGAACAGGAGGCAGTGGATGATTTGACCTCACTCCTGGAAGAACAAGAGATGGAGGTATCCACTAAGCAGGTGTCTTTTTTGGACCTTCTCATTACGGTACAAGAGGATGGGTCCCTAAAGACCGGGCTATATCGTAAGGAGACAGCGGTCAACTCCCTGCTGAGATTTGAGAGTTTTCATCAGACCAATTTGAAACGTGGGATTCCAACTGGGCAGTTCCTCAGATTACGGAGGAACTGCTCCAGTGAGGAAGAATTCATACATGAAGCTGACGACCTCGCAGAGCGCTTCTTACGGAGGGGTTACCCGAGAGGGGCAATAAGGAAAGCATATACACGTGCCAAGCGTACCATCAGAGGGAGTCTCCTAAACCCTAGGCCCAAGAAACGCCAAGACCCAGAGGTTTGTATCTGGCACGGGGTTCACTACAAGCACAGTTTGACTGGTGGCCTGTAATGAGATGCGACCTCCATGAGAAGAGCAGCAGTGATTGTTTGAATCTGAAAGTGTGTGAAGAATATAACGGAGGCCACACATACCCACACATGGAAGACTCCTAAAAGCTCATCGGCACTTGAATGATCACTTTAATGTGTAACCGAGTTGTTAGTGTAATGGTCCCACATATGGTTCACCATGAGAAGGGTACCCCCGTCCCACAGAAGTTGTGTATTCCCTGATGGGGCGAGTGGTTGAACTATTTATATATTTATGAGATTAGTTGGGCATCCCCCTCCTGGATGCTCACTGCACCTTGGTGGTATACATAGATGTCAGGCTGGATTTAGCATTTGGGCTTTCTCGCCCATTTCTGGTCTGTAGGTGTATTTAATTGCCGTCCATAGTAGGTACTTATTGCTTCCCCCTATGTGCAGCATTAATACTGCCGCTCCCTCTTCTCCTCTCCCTCCCCTTTTTGTTCCCTATTTCCTTTTCCCCCTCTTTTCCATCTTTTTGCTCTCCTTTTCCCTGTCTTTTTAGGATGAATAGGACTAATAGGTCTTACAATGTCTCTGTCCCGCTGGGCTGTTCATTGGCAGCCTTGGCATAGTGCAATATGATTGGTTAAAAATGTATTGTATATATTTTCTTTGAATAGGTTCAAGAGTTTAGATTTGTGAGAAATAATGATGTAGGTATATGACCAGCATTGTGTATTTGTTTAGATTTGAGCAAATACTTACCTGTGTTGGCTCCCGTATACTCTTTTGCATTCTGCCTTACCCTTGCTGTACCCAGTGAGCAGACCATCAGTAGCTGCATTGGCGCATTGGCCTTGGTCTCCTTCTGGACACCTGACCATTTGCGCCCCCATAACCTAACCTGATGCGCGTGCCTCCCTGGTCCCATCTGGTTAGTCCGGTGGGGACGGCGGGGTAGCGCGTGCGCACTTGCTTATTTATAAGCCCATATGCACTTTATCAGATTACACTGACGGCTCACTGGCTCAGGCAAGTGTTTGTTCGTTGCTATGCAACGGCCACCTCATGCACGTTGGACGCATGAACCCCGCCCCTTGCTCTGACGCGCCTCCGGCCGGGACGCGTCCGAGCATTGACAGTGGGCGCGCCGCCGGCCGGGGCGCGCCCGCACATCATCATGGCGGCGTGTTCAGGCTCATTACTTGCAGGTGTGCGGCAATTATCAGAGTATCTCGTCATGGAGTTAACACAGGTCAGTTTGCTTAAATAGAGGGTGTAGTTTAGACTTCTGTTGTCCTGAGGAAGTGACGCGTTCTGACGTCACGCAACGCGTAGACGGGCGGGGCGGTGGGCAGGTGGTCGTTTGCATGTAAGTCCTTTATGTCTTTGGGGATTGTTTCTTTCGTTTACCCTGGCTGTGTTTACGTTATTGATCTTTAGAGGTAGCGTTATTAGAGTCCTTGCACAATAGCACATGGTGGCATTATGATTTGTAGATTATTGTATATATGATGCCTTAGTCTTTTTTGTCTCAATAGTGTATTGTGTGTTATTTTATGTAATGCAGTGTTTTGTATATATTTAGGCTATTTAGGGTATTTAGATTAGGTGACACTTATGCACTTTATACACACAGCCAGTTTTCATTTATTCAGACTTGTTATTATCAATTGTTATTAGGTCCACTCCCCGCTGCCCCCACCAGAGGTCTCCCTTCCTTGGTATTCATTGTCCTTTATGTTTTTTAACTTTGTCTAATGTATGTCATATATTTTTCTACTCAATAAAATAAGTTATTAACTTTTATTAAATTTAGCGGTTGTGCCACTGTTTAATGGGAGTCTGGGCGGGTTGTGGGACTTGCCCTATCCAACGTATTCAGAGTATTGGTCACCCATGTGAGCACACCGCTTGTATTTATGCGAATATTTTTACATACTAGGACTTGTGCAGTCTCAAATTGTTTTCTAAGTAGTGTAATTTCCCACGTGGTGTGTTGGCCTTTGCCTTCACCCCAATCCGAGACGAGCACGGCACTATGCCACTTAATTTAGAGGTCAGAGAAAGTAATTGGAATTCCAAATTGCAGCAATGGAAATCACAACGAGGCAATGTAGTACCCGACTCACGGGCTGGCACATTACGGGACATTTTTCACAAAATTAAAAAAGAGCAAATAAAATACACGAAAACATGGTGGAATATACAGAGTCTCGAGTTATACAGGGAACAATCACTGATACCCCGTGGACTCAGAGTCCAGATATTTCCAGCCTGGCAGGTACCTGAAGAGGTGCGGGCCAGATGGGAAGTTCATCTGAACCTGTGTGCCATGGGGCTTATGGAGGAACTGATTATATTGGACAAAACAGCATTGGCACGCACCAAAGAGTCATTAAACAATCTTTATGACAGCATCCCAAGGGATACCCCACAGGCCGACATTGATAGATTACAGGATCTATTGGATTTAGACCTTAGAAAAATAGAGGATGAGATAATTAACAACAAAATGGATAAATTAAATAGGGATCGAACAGATTTTGAGTCAGGCAGGGTGTACAAGTGGTCGCATAGAGGTAACCAAAGAAGGGGGTACACCATGAATAGTAGATCCACGAGTCGGAGAACTTCTTTCTCCAGTAGAATTTCTGAAGATGAGAACATTCAGGCTAGTTTTTTAGGCGGAGACCCCACAAAAAGACACGCCGGGGGGGGCGAAAGAAACACAGACCCCATAAGGACACCGGGCCGGTGGGATTACCGCAGGTTCCGGTCGTCTGCCCAGAAGAGACTGAGAACGGACCCCAGCCCATAGAGCTCCAGCCCAGCGCGACCAGTGGTGTGTATAATCACTTGGACCCACAGGATGAACTTACAGTGATTAATATCTCTGGTGCCACATTATCTAACGATGAACTCTCGGTCCTAAAGAAGGGGTTATCCTTTGCACCACAAAACAAGCTGGATAAGTTCCTAGCAATCAAAGATCTTTTCCTCTTCTGTAGAAAATTACTATTAAAAAAACAATTTGAGTCCCCAGCGCAGCTACATGACTGGACTTCGCGCGAACAGGAGGCAGTGGATGATTTGACCTCACTCCTGGAAGAACAAGAGATGGAGGTATCCACTAAGCAGGTGTCTTTTTTGGACCTTCTCATTACGGTACAAGAGGATGGGTCCCTAAAGACCGGGCTATATCGTAAGGAGACAGCGGTCAACTCCCTGCTGAGATTTGAGAGTTTTCATCAGACCAATTTGAAACGTGGGATTCCAACTGGGCAGTTCCTCAGATTACGGAGGAACTGCTCCAGTGAGGAAGAATTCATACATGAAGCTGACGACCTCGCAGAGCGCTTCTTACGGAGGGGTTACCCGAGAGGGGCAATAAGGAAAGCATATACACGTGCCAAGCGTACCATCAGAGGGAGTCTCCTAAACCCTAGGCCCAAGAAACGCCAAGACCCAGAGGTTTGTATCTGGCACGGGGTTCACTACAAGCACAGTTTGACTGGTGGCCTGTAATGAGATGCGACCTCCATGAGAAGAGCAGCAGTGATTGTTTGAATCTGAAAGTGTGTGAAGAATATAACGGAGGCCACACATACCCACACATGGAAGACTCCTAAAAGCTCATCGGCACTTGAATGATCACTTTAAGGTGTAACCGAGTTGTTAGTGTAATGGTCCCACATATGGTTCACCATGAGAAGGGTACCCCCGTCCCACAGAAGTTGTGTATTCCCTGATGGGGCGAGTGGTTGAACTATTTATATATTTATGAGATTAGTTGGGCATCCCCCTCCTGGATGCTCACTGCACCTTGGTGGTATACATAGATGTCAGGCTGGATTTAGCATTTGGGCTTTCTCGCCCATTTCTGGTCTGTAGGTGTATTTAATTGCCGTCCATAGTAGGTACTTATTGCTTCCCCCTATGTGCAGCATTAATACTGCCGCTCCCTCTTCTCCTCTCCCTCCCCTTTTTGTTCCCTATTTCCTTTTCCCCCTCTTTTCCATCTTTTTGCTCTCCTTTTCCCTGTCTTTTTAGGATGAATAGGACTAATAGGTCTTACAATGTCTCTGTCCCGCTGGGCTGTTCATTGGCAGCCTTGGCATAGTGCAATATGATTGGTTAAAAATGTATTGTATATATTTTCTTTGAATAGGTTCAAGAGTTTAGATTTGTGAGAAATAATGATGTAGGTATATGACCAGCATTGTGTATTTGTTTAGATTTGAGCAAATACTTACCTGTGTTGGCTCCCGTATACTCTTTTGCATTCTGCCTTACCCTTGCTGTACCCAGTGAGCAGACCATCAGTAGCTGCATTGGCGCATTGGCCTTGGTCTCCTTCTGGACACCTGACCATTTGCGCCCCCATAACCTAACCTGATGCGCGTGCCTCCCTGGTCCCATCTGGTTAGTCCGGTGGGGACGGCGGGGTAGCGCGTGCGCACTTGCTTATTTATAAGCCCATATGCACTTTATCAGATTACACTGACGGCTCACTGGCTCAGGCAAGTGTTTGTTCGTTGCTATGCAACGGCCACCTCATGCACGTTGGACGCATGAACCCCGCCCCTTGCTCTGACGCGCCTCCGGCCGGGACGCGTCCGAGCATTGACAGTGGGCGCGCCGCCGGCCGGGGCGCGCCCGCACATCATCATGGCGGCGTGTTCAGGCTCATTACTTGCAGGTGTGCGGCAATTATCAGAGTATCTCGTCATGGAGTTAACACAGGTCAGTTTGCTTAAATAGAGGGTGTAGTTTAGACTTCTGTTGTCCTGAGGAAGTGACGCGTTCTGACGTCACGCAACGCGTAGACGGGCGGGGCGGTGGGCAGGTGGTCGTTTGCATGTAAGTCCTTTATGTCTTTGGGGATTGTTTCTTTCGTTTACCCTGGCTGTGTTTACGTTATTGATCTTTAGAGGTAGCGTTATTAGAGTCCTTGCACAATAGCACATGGTGGCATTATGATTTGTAGATTATTGTATATATGATGCCTTAGTCTTTTTTGTCTCAATAGTGTATTGTGTGTTATTTTATGTAATGCAGTGTTTTGTATATATTTAGGCTATTTAGGGTATTTAGATTAGGTGACACTTATGCACTTTATACACACAGCCAGTTTTCATTTATTCAGACTTGTTATTATCAATTGTTATTAGGTCCACTCCCCGCTGCCCCCACCAGAGGTCTCCCTTCCTTGGTATTCATTGTCCTTTATGTTTTTTAACTTTGTCTAATGTATGTCATATATTTTTCTACTCAATAAAATAAGTTATTAACTTTTATTAAATTTAGCGGTTGTGCCACTGTTTAATGGGAGTCTGGGCGGGTTGTGGGACTTGCCCTATCCAACGTATTCAGAGTATTGGTCACCCATGTGAGCACACCGCTTGTATTTATGCGAATATTTTTACATACTAGGACTTGTGCAGTCTCAAATTGTTTTCTAAGTAGTGTAATTTCCCACGTGGTGTGTTGGCCTTTGCCTTCACCCCAATCCGAGACGAGCACGGCACTATGCCACTTAATTTAGAGGTCAGAGAAAGTAATTGGAATTCCAAATTGCAGCAATGGAAATCACAACGAGGCAATGTAGTACCCGACTCACGGGCTGGCACATTACGGGACATTTTTCACAAAATTAAAAAAGAGCAAATAAAATACACGAAAACATGGTGGAATATACAGAGTCTCGAGTTATACAGGGAACAATCACTGATACCCCGTGGACTCAGAGTCCAGATATTTCCAGCCTGGCAGGTACCTGAAGAGGTGCGGGCCAGATGGGAAGTTCATCTGAACCTGTGTGCCATGGGGCTTATGGAGGAACTGATTATATTGGACAAAACAGCATTGGCATGCACCAAAGAGTCATTAAACAATCTTTATGACAGCATCCCAAGGGATACCCCACAGGCCGACATTGATAGATTACAGGATCTATTGGATTTAGACCTTAGAAAAATAGAGGATGAGATAATTAACAACAAAATGGATAAATTAAATAGGGATCGAACAGATTTTGAGTCAGGCAGGGTGTACAAGTGGTCGCATAGAGGTAACCAAAGAAGGGGGTACACCATGAATAGTAGATCCACGAGTCGGAGAACTTCTTTCTCCAGTAGAATTTCTGAAGATGAGAACATTCAGGCTAGTTTTTTAGGCGGAGACCCCACAAAAAGACACGCCGGGGGGGGCGAAAGAAACACAGACCCCATAAGGACACCGGGCCGGTGGGATTACCGCAGGTTCCGGTCGTCTGCCCAGAAGAGACTGAGAACGGACCCCAGCCCATAGAGCTCCAGCCCAGCGCGACCAGTGGTGTGTATAATCACTTGGACCCACAGGATGAACTTACAGTGATTAATATCTCTGGTGCCACATTATCTAACGATGAACTCTCGGTCCTAAAGAAGGGGTTATCCTTTGCACCACAAAACAAGCTGGATAAGTTCCTAGCAATCAAAGATCTTTTCCTCTTCTGTAGAAAATTACTATTAAAAAAACAATTTGAGTCCCCAGCGCAGCTACATGACTGGACTTCGCGCGAACAGGAGGCAGTGGATGATTTGACCTCACTCCTGGAAGAACAAGAGATGGAGGTATCCACTAAGCAGGTGTCTTTTTTGGACCTTCTCATTACGGTACAAGAGGATGGGTCCCTAAAGACCGGGCTATATCGTAAGGAGACAGCGGTCAACTCCCTGCTGAGATTTGAGAGTTTTCATCAGACCAATTTGAAACGTGGGATTCCAACTGGGCAGTTCCTCAGATTACGGAGGAACTGCTCCAGTGAGGAAGAATTCATACATGAAGCTGACGACCTCGCAGAGCGCTTCTTACGGAGGGGTTACCCGAGAGGGGCAATAAGGAAAGCATATACACGTGCCAAGCGTACCATCAGAGGGAGTCTCCTAAACCCTAGGCCCAAGAAACGCCAAGACCCAGAGGTTTGTATCTGGCACGGGGTTCACTACAAGCACAGTTTGACTGGTGGCCTGTAATGAGATGCGACCTCCATGAGAAGAGCAGCAGTGATTGTTTGAATCTGAAAGTGTGTGAAGAATATAACGGAGGCCACACATACCCACACATGGAAGACTCCTAAAAGCTCATCGGCACTTGAATGATCACTTTAATGTGTAACCGAGTTGTTAGTGTAATGGTCCCACATATGGTTCACCATGAGAAGGGTACCCCCGTCCCACAGAAGTTGTGTATTCCCTGATGGGGCGAGTGGTTGAACTATTTATATATTTATGAGATTAGTTGGGCATCCCCCTCCTGGATGCTCACTGCACCTTGGTGGTATACATAGATGTCAGGCTGGATTTAGCATTTGGGCTTTCTCGCCCATTTCTGGTCTGTAGGTGTATTTAATTGCCGTCCATAGTAGGTACTTATTGCTTCCCCCTATGTGCAGCATTAATACTGCCGCTCCCTCTTCTCCTCTCCCTCCCCTTTTTGTTCCCTATTTCCTTTTCCCCCTCTTTTCCATCTTTTTGCTCTCCTTTTCCCTGTCTTTTTAGGATGAATAGGACTAATAGGTCTTACAATGTCTCTGTCCCGCTGGGCTGTTCATTGGCAGCCTTGGCATAGTGCAATATGATTGGTTAAAAATGTATTGTATATATTTTCTTTGAATAGGTTCAAGAGTTTAGATTTGTGAGAAATAATGATGTAGGTATATGACCAGCATTGTGTATTTGTTTAGATTTGAGCAAATACTTACCTGTGTTGGCTCCCGTATACTCTTTTGCATTCTGCCTTACCCTTGCTGTACCCAGTGAGCAGACCATCAGTAGCTGCATTGGCGCATTGGCCTTGGTCTCCTTCTGGACACCTGACCATTTGCGCCCCCATAACCTAACCTGATGCGCGTGCCTCCCTGGTCCCATCTGGTTAGTCCGGTGGGGACGGCGGGGTAGCGCGTGCGCACTTGCTTATTTATAAGCCCATATGCACTTTATCAGATTACACTGACGGCTCACTGGCTCAGGCAAGTGTTTGTTCGTTGCTATGCAACGGCCACCTCATGCACGTTGGACGCATGAACCCCGCCCCTTGCTCTGACGCGCCTCCGGCCGGGACGCGTCCGAGCATTGACAGTGGGCGCGCCGCCGGCCGGGGCGCGCCCGCACATCATCATGGCGGCGTGTTCAGGCTCATTACTTGCAGGTGTGCGGCAATTATCAGAGTATCTCGTCATGGAGTTAACACAGGTCAGTTTGCTTAAATAGAGGGTGTAGTTTAGACTTCTGTTGTCCTGAGGAAGTGACGCGTTCTGACGTCACGCAACGCGTAGACGGGCGGGGCGGTGGGCAGGTGGTCGTTTGCATGTAAGTCCTTTATGTCTTTGGGGATTGTTTCTTTCGTTTACCCTGGCTGTGTTTACGTTATTGATCTTTAGAGGTAGCGTTATTAGAGTCCTTGCACAATAGCACATGGTGGCATTATGATTTGTAGATTATTGTATATATGATGCCTTAGTCTTTTTTGTCTCAATAGTGTATTGTGTGTTATTTTATGTAATGCAGTGTTTTGTATATATTTAGGCTATTTAGGGTATTTAGATTAGGTGACACTTATGCACTTTATACACACAGCCAGTTTTCATTTATTCAGACTTGTTATTATCAATTGTTATTAGGTCCACTCCCCGCTGCCCCCACCAGAGGTCTCCCTTCCTTGGTATTCATTGTCCTTTATGTTTTTTAACTTTGTCTAATGTATGTCATATATTTTTCTACTCAATAAAATAAGTTATTAACTTTTATTAAATTTAGCGGTTGTGCCACTGTTTAATGGGAGTCTGGGTAGATGGTGGTAAAAGCGATATTCCGAGCTTCTGGGGCCCTGCCAGCGACAGCCTGTCTTTCCCTGCTGTGAGCGTCTGTACCTCACTAAGTTCAAGCTGCTAATGCTGACGAAGAGGAAGTGCTGAGTTTTGTATATTCGAGGTCACATGGTTTTTCCAGCCAATGCGTGTAGACGCCGTTTTCGCGATGCCAGCGTCCTCCCAGGACCTGTCCCACCCCCCCTGCATGGTGATTGGTGTAAAAAACGCGCCAGGGAAGGTGGGAGGGGAAACGAATTGTGAGTGCGCCATCGCCGCTGTACTCGATCGAAATCGAGTATGACGAACAGCGTAGTATTCGATCAAATACCGGCTCGGTCGAATACTACTCGCTCATCACTAATAAATATGTTTTGCACCATTTGGAAAGTGTAAAACATGGCACCATGCTGAATCTAGTCGCATGCATCAGCCATTGGTGGGGGGAAATCCTGGCTGATCCATCCCTGATTCATTTTGACAAAAGTGAGTCTCTCCACATTTTTAGTTGGCAGACGAGTTCTCCTCGCCGTAACTATGGCCCCCGCCGCACTAAACACCCGCTCAGATGGCACGCTACTGGCCGGGCAGGACAGCTTTTCCAGGGCAAACTCTGCTAGTTGCGGCCACAAGCCAAGTTTGGCTGCCCAGAAGTCCAGCGGATCCTCAAGGTGTGTTGACATGACCTGCTGGTTGAGGTCCTGCTCCAGGTCTTCCTGCTGCTCATGATTAGCCTCACTATGCGGGTGTAGAAAGCTACTCATTAGCGACTGAAGACTGAGGCTGCTGCTGATGGAGCTGCTGCTGCTGCTCCTGCCAACCCCCCCAGCAACCATGGAAGTGGAAGGTGAGCGCAGAGGTCCCCCCTAGTCAGACCTGTGAGAGTATGGACCATGGCGCAGATAGGCATCGGCCAACTGACTACGTAGAATGTCTTTGTAGTAGTTCAGTTTGTCCTCCCTCTCGGCTGGTTTAAAAAATGCCCCCATTTTGTGCCGGAAGCGAGGGTCCAATAAGGTGGACAGCCAGAAGTCATCCCGCTGACAAATGGAAACAATTCTGGGGTCACTACGCAAGCACGTGAGCATGCTTCCTGCCATTTATGCAAGTGACTCGGAGGGACTACCAGTATCCATCTCCACTGCATACTGCCACGGTGTGTCCGGGTCCTCTGTCTCGCCTTCCTCACAACCCTCTAGCTCCTCTGGCTGCTCCTGCTCCTCCTCTCCTGTCCACTGACTAGATAAACCAGCCATTTCACCAAGCCTAAACTGTGCTTCACTGGGCCACTCCTCCTCCTCTTCCTCCTCCTCCTCCAGTTCAGCTCCAACGGGGTTCATGTGGCCGTAAGATGTAGACGCCATGTCTCCAGTGCCCTGACCAGCCATGGTTTCCAACATGTGCTGTAGTACCTGAATCAGTGGAATCACGTCGTTCATCCCGTAATCCTGCCGACTGACAAATAAAGTGGCTTCCTCAAAGGGCCTGAGCAAACGGCAGGTGTCACGTATCAGCTGCCACTGGTTGACATTGAAGTTACACAGGGGAGTCCTCCTATCCGCTTGGATCACCAGGAAATCTGTGATGGCTTTTCTCTGTTCATATAATCGGTCCAACATGTGAAGGGTGGAATTCCAACGGGTGGAAACATCACAAATCAGACTATGTTGGGGGCTACCGTTCTAACACTGTAGCTCAAGAAGGGTGTGTTTGGCGGTGCATGAGTGGCTGAAGTGCATGAAAAGTTTCCTTGAAGTTGTTAGGATGTCTTGCAGATGGGGGGAACACCTCAAAAACCGTTTGACAACCAGATTGAAGACGTGAGCCGTGCAGGGCGCATGGGTCAGGCTTCCTTGGCGCAGCGCAGACAAAATGTTCTTTCCATTGTCGGTAACCATGATTCCCATTTTAAGTTTTCCATGTTTGGATTTCCTGAAGAATAAATTTAAGCAGTTCCTCCCCTGTGTGACTCCGTTCGCCAAGACAAACCATGTGAAGCACAGCGTGACACCTCCATGCCCTGCACACATGGTAGACTGGAGGGGCACTGAGACTTGAGCCTACAGTGGAGGGTGAGGAGATGGCGGAGGATGAGGAGGCCGAGTCGCACGGTGTCACAGGCACAACGGCCAGGGAGCGCGGAGGCCGAAGCGGCGTGACCTGTCCAAGTTGCTGCTGCTGCTGCAAAGGGACCACATTCACCCAGTGGGCCATAAATGACATGTACTGTCCCTGACCGTAGTTACAGCTCCAGACATCAGCGCTGCCATGCACTTTGCTACACACCGACAGGCTCAAGGACTGGCCCACCTTCTGTTCAACAAAAGTGTGCAGCCTGTCACACGCTGGTACTGCCTTCTTGGCAAAGAAATGACGGCTTGGGACTCTCCACCTCGGCTCGGCACAAGCCATCAGTTCTCTGAAAGGTGCAGAGTCCACCACCTGAAAAGGGAGCGACTGCAGCACCAGCAACTTGGACAGGAGCACATTCAGCTTCTGCGCCGTAGGATGAGTGGGCGCATACTGCTGTCTCTTGGACATGGCTTCGTTGATGGATTGCTGGCAGGATGCATGACTTGGAGGAGGAGCAGGAGCATCAGGAGCGACAGAGGATGGGTATGACGCACAGCTGAGGTGCTGGAGCCTTGGCTGGCAGAAATTGGGAGCGGCGTACCGCTTGGTGAGGAAGCAGGATGGACCACCTCTTCGGAGCCTCGGTTCTCTCAGGCCGCTTTATGGTGACGCATCATATGTGGACGCAGGGCCGTGGTGCCAACATTTGGGCCCTGGCCACGCTTCACCTTCTGCCTACATATCTTGCATGTGGCCACGTTACCCTCCTGCGGATGCTTCAGGAGAAACTGCAGAGTAGCTACTTTTCCCACCAACAGGCCGCACTGATTCACTGCTACTGTCGCCAACTCCAGGAACCCCTGCTCCACTACCACCCGATAAGGTAGCCTGCCATGCAGCAGGTGCTCCACCCCGGCCCCGGCCCCGTTTGTCTCCAGGCTTTACAATTGTGCCCCCATGCTGACTGCCAACCATGCTGCTAACACCTTGCTGCCTCAGCTGCTGACTCCGGGGCAACCTGCGCCCCTCTTCTCCTGATGATGACGATGAAGCCCCTTCTGCACCCGGCTCCCAAGTGCAATCGGCTTCTTCATCATCACCGAGTTGTGGCTGCACATCACTGATGTTCTCGGTTTCCTCAACACGACACTCTCCACATCACTATTTGTCTGCCTAGCTAAAGAAGCCACCTCCATTTCTTGGCTGGGCAGTAGCTGCTGACTGTCCTCTATCAGATCGTCCTCCTCACTAAAGAGTGGAGCTGAACCCAAAGCATAGGATACGTCGCTGGGGGAGGGAATGGCGTAGGACAGAGGCAATGGGAGGACAGGGACTGCTCTCGGAGCATGCACACTCAGGATTGTGTCAGAGGAACCTACCGACCCTAGACTGGGGGTCTCAGATGTAACTTGTGATGATGTGGATGACCGTGTTAACCAATCTACCACGACATTACTGGTGGAGACACGACCGCTAGCAGATACTGGCAGATCAGGTCTCTCACCGCGACTCCTGCTGCCACTCGCCCCTAGTCTGCCGCGACCTCTGCCTGCTGAATCTTGGCCTCTGCCACTCCTCTTTGAACATCCTGCACTTGTCTGCCTGACAGTTTTATGTATTTGAAATGCGCAACAGGTACTTTAAAAAATGTGTTTACTTTAAAAAGCAGAAGCTAAATAAAGTGAGGAACTGCTTCTCTGCACCAGATACTATGAAAATTGGCAATATGGGATACCCTGCGGCCTAGTGTTTTGGCAGCAGGACAAAAACCAATTCAAAATGCAATAGCTTGATTAAGCTGAGGATGAACAACGCTTATTTAGCATAACAGATAGGGTGCTACGTGCAGGTTTGGGATACCCTGCGGCCTAGTGTTTTGGCAGCAGGACAAAACCCAATTCAAAATGCAATAGCTTCATTAAAATGAGGCTGAACAACGCTTATTTAGTATAACAGATGGGGTGCTACTTGCAGATCTGGGATACCCTGCGGCCTAGTGTTTTGGCAGCAGGACAAAACCCAATTCAAAATGCAATAGCTTCATTAAAATGAGGATGAACAACGCTTATTTAGTATAACAGATAGGGTGCTACGTGCAGGTTTGGGATACCCTGCGGCCTAGTGTTTTGGCAGCAGGACAAAACCCAATTCAAAATGCAATAGCTTAATTAAAATGAGGCTGAACAACGCTTATTTAGGATAACAGATAGGGTGCTACGTGCAGGTTTGGGATACTCTGCGGCCTAGTGTTTTGGCAGCAGGACAAAAACCAAGTCAAAATGCAATAGCTTGATTAAGCTGAGGATGAACAACGCTTATTTAGTATAACAGATAGGGTGCTACGTGCAGGTTTGGGATACCCTGCGGCCTAGTGTTTTGGCAGCAGGACAAAAAACAATTCAAAATGCAATAGCTTAATTAAAATGAGGCTGAACAACGCTTATTTAGTATAACAGACAGGGTGACATGTGCTGGTTTGGGATGCCCATGTGGGCTGGTGTATTTAAAGCAGACAAAGCCCAAATCAAAATGCAATAGCTTAATTAAAATGAGGCCGAACAACGCTTATTTAGTATAACAGATAGGGTGACATGTGCTGGTTTGGGATGCCTATGTGGGCTGGTGTATTTAAACCAGACAAAAAAATATTAAATGCTTGTGTGTAACAGATAGGGTTAAATATGCCACTGCATAGATGGGATGCACAGTGGCAAGGCAGGTTTACAGCACAAAGAACTGAAATTGAATTGAAAAATGATCTGGCTAATGAAAATGTAAAAAAAAATTCCCTGTCACTTCAATGCTGTCCCTGCCTGGATCGTTCCGGTTTTTCCCTATCTTTCACTATCTTTCCCTGGCTCTGTCTACCTCTCTTTCTGCCTCTTTGTCGGTCTCTCTGACTCTCCCAACCTATCTCTAACTCTGTCCCTGTATGTAACCAGCTCTGCTCTGGCCGCAATACAACGCTGAACTGCGCACAAGGAAAATGGCTGCCGGTTTATATAGCACGGTGACGTCACCGGGCTTCCTGGCTGCTGATAGGCTGCATGTGACTTTCCCATGATACCTTGCCCCAGGGAATATGTCCGGACATGTGCTTCCACCATTTTAGAATGCCTGTAATTGAAATAAATGGAGTTTAAGGAAAACTTCGATCAATTGATTCGCGGGTTCGTCCTGATCGATTCGCTCATCCCTACCAATAACCACTATAGTGCAGCAGAAAGGCTGCCAGACAACCTTGGGAATAAAGAATTCTCTGTTTAACGATAACCCTGAAAAGAGTTGAGGGGATGCCAGGCATCAATCAGCACATTTTTCTGGTTTGTAAAAAGTTTTTGAGTTGCAAAATGCGTCTTTCTCTCTGATTTGAAGACATTAGAAAGGTCTCAGAAACAGCTTGTTTTCTACCAGGATTTCCAGAATATTCCAGTGAGTTAAAATGTACCTGGTTCCCCTCAGTACACTACTTACCACAATTTGCTGCTCAGACGAGTCTGCTATATTCTGGCCATTGGTCGCTCTTCACTGGCGCTACCTATCGTTCGCTGCAGCATTGTCCTGTTGTTATATGTGGCATTACCTTGGCCCCCTTCCTCGCTACATGAAACAATAGCAGCATTGGTATGCTCAGGCGCTGCAGGGAGAGAGAGACACCACATTTATCAATGCTTGAAAGGATTCTACAGCGCAAGAGCCAGGTTTGCAGTGTCCATTTTTGGACACTCTGAACGCAGCTACCTAGACGCCCAAATGGCCTCTTAATCAAAACCAGTTTACCTGCTATGAGCCTAACTTATAAAGTGTGTCTTGTGCCATAAGTGTCATTTTGATGGCATATATTTGCACATTGGGGTGACCACATCTTATTTATTTTTTGGCACTGCTATATTTTCAGAATGGCGCTGCATCTAATGCTAAATATTCAGCTTGAATTGGCGCACTAGGTATTGGGCAGCCTGCGTCAGTACCTGTTTGTGTAGCTATGGACCTTTATTCAGTTTATAACAGCACCAGTGAGTGCTACTTTTTTCCATTTACTTATCTGCACCACACATCATATCTACTAACTTATAACATGCAGAAAAGTTTGGCGGTGGATTTAACAGGCGCTGATCAGCATTTCTTTATTACAGTCCCAGGATATCACTACTGTAAACAAAAGAAACATACCTCAGCGTGCCTTTAAGCTCCTGTTTAGTTCTTGTGCTTCACTTTAGTAAGAAAAACACTGCAACACGGTAAAAAAACTTTTTTTTTCACGAAATTAATAAAATGACATTTGGCAACATGCATTTACATTCATGACAGCAAATTCTGTACAAAGACATTTGTTTAAAGTGGACCAAAACCCAGCTTATAGATTCCCGGGCAAATCGATTCCCTCCCCCCACCCAGGGCATCCAAAATTAGGATGCCCCGCTGTGTGAAACCCCCCAGGTTGTTCCATTCACTTACCTTGTTTCCCGGTCCCACGGCACGTCTAAGAGCAGCGGCCGCATCCCGCCCTCCCTCTAGCAGGACACGTGCCTGTCCAGGCATTTGTGAATAGCAGGTGCGGACGCGCTCCCTGAGGGAAGCAGGTGATGCGGCCATCAGAGCCACTGCTCTTAGACGCGCCGTGGGACCGGGAAGAGGTGAGCTGGTCTCGGCGTCCTGGGGGGTTTCACACAGCTGCCCCCCCCCCCCCCCACCAGGGTGCCCCCGGTGAAAGGACTAAAGTCCAGGATAATCAAAATCCTTGGTTTTGGTCTCCTTAAACAACACAATTCTGAAACATGCTCTATGGGATTTAAATGTACAGTGCCGTACTACTTATACAACAGTGAAAAATGCACAAGTGATAAATTCAGCATCATCTTGTGTACACATTAGTGATGATTTCCACAGGGCTGACACAGGGCTCAAATCCTTGACGCTAAGTGGACGGTGCTGAGGCTTTATAAATCAAGCTCCCCCTGTCTTGAGAAATACAACAAAGACTTTCTGAAGCACTTGAGACACTTGTTTCCTCCAGGTTCAGAAATAATTAAGTGGCAGCATTTAGACACATGCTGTTATGTGGTTACTTGCATGTGAAGCGCCTGAACTTTACAAAGGATGAAAAAGCTGAAGCAAATTGCTCTCCATGTTACTTGTCCTTTATCACTAAAGAATGGAAGTGATCAGCAGTTTATGACTCTTTTTAACAAACAACATCAGTCTGTAGGTTTGCAAATTAAAGCTTCCATTATTATGTGCAATGATGTCTTCAATGTGCTAAGCTTATCTGTTTTTTTATATTTTCTATTTGTTGCAACTCTGTGTTATAAAAGAAAACAATTTTCCCTAGCAACAATGCGTTTACCTTAGCAATGCACATCAACTAGATGTACAGATAAGAGACTTTTTCATTCTAGCTTGCTAATCATATGATTGTCTAAGACACAGGTGACAGGTTTAACCCCTTCTTCTGTCATTTAACGTATTCAGTTAAGAGAGGTCACAATCATGTATTCCAGTAGCTAAAGGGTTACTGTCAGCCTTCCCAGCTAGGAAGGATCATTACTGCTGGCCAAAGATGCTAATGTGCTCACCTATTACAGTGGAAGGATTCTGGGATATGTAGTCAGTACATTTTACTCAAGGCCAGAAAAACCACTTCCTTCTTAGGATCACAGACACACAGTGATACAGAAAACTTGGAAACAGCATGCTGATAAGTAAATCACAGGTCTGGCGGCACAATCCTAACACGGGGAAAGAGGGAAACAATAAGGCAGAACACCAAAAACCTGACAGAAAGGGGAGTTTTCCTCTAAAGTGGTCAAAACCCAGGATTTTGGCTATCCTGGGTTTTAGTTCTTTCCCCAGATCCGGGATGCCCCGCTGTGTGAAATCCCTGAGGTTGCCAAAACAAACTCACCCCTTCCTGGCCCTACGGGGCAAGCACGGACACTCGTCCTATCACCGCGCTTGGATAAGCTCACGTCAGCTCATCTAAGCCTTCGTCTAAGGTGAGTGGATTCGAGCACGCTGGCGGCCGCATTCCCCGCCTGGCGTGGGCATGCGCCTTGCTAGAGGGATAGCGGGGATGCTGCTGCGGCTTGCAAATTCGCCGTTGGACCAGAAAAGAAGGTGAGTTTATGGGTGACCTTGGGGGTTTCACACAGTGGGGTCCCCCCTGATCGGGGGGTGCCCTAGGGGTGGAAATCGGGCCAGAAATCTTATAGTTTCCTGGGCCGATCTCTGTGGGTTTTGGTCCACTTTAAGGACAACAGATTTAGGCCAACTGTGAAAACATTTAACTTATCTCTATTCTACATGTATTTAATCATCAGTAATAGATACAGGTGCCATTTATCCACAGATACTGTAAATCTTTTATTACCTTAAACACCCAAGAATGGTTATGGCCATTGGTCACGACCCTTGGGCTTGCTCTGCTGATACCAAGGCAATGGTGTACATACCATGGAGGCAGGGAAGAACACTGCCCCTGGGCCCATGGCAGAAGGGGGCCTGGCCCTGCCTCCTACCAGCTTTGCAGACAGCTCAACAAATAGGGCAAAAGAATGGCAAGACTCACGGACACAGTGATCAGTGCCTGTCATCTTTTTTTTGGCGCGGCAATCTGTGATCCATCATCCAGCACATCCTTGTGGATTTTAGAAGCCCTGTTCCCTTACAGTGTTGGGTATTCGCTTTATTAGTTACTGCTGGTAAATTTGGGCCATGTGTCTACACATACCACATACCATAATCCCTAGAGGAAATCCTTATTTTGGATGTCCCACAGCATACCCTGTTGATGAAATCTTTCATAATTTTAGTTTACTTTAAAGTGGACCAAAACCCACCCTGGAATCTATAAGGCTTACTCCTTCCTCTGGTCGAGATGCCCCACTGTGTAAAACCCAGGGCACACAGTAAACTTACCTTTCCCCCGAGCTGGCATGACGTGCTTCCCTCCTCGGCTGTGTGCTGCCTCGCCTGCCACAACTGAATGACTGTATGGGGCTGCCCACAGCCGAAGGGAGCCAAGTGGTGTCGGCACTCCTCACAAGTGTGGCTAGGATTCCAGCTGTTCTAGATGCAACATGGGCCTGAGGAGAGGTAAGTGGACCGGGCGACATCGGAGGTTTCACACAGTAGAGCACCCCAAATCGGGGTGCCTCCGGGGGACAGACCAAAACCCGGGATAGTGAAAATCCCGGGATTTGGTCCATTTTACGAAGAAACAGAACTCAGGATATTAAATATCAGGTGTTTTCTTCTGTACTATTTGAGATGCCCCACTGTGTAAAACCCCACAGTTTTGTAGTATTCTTACCTGACTTGTGATCCCACATCACATGCACAGGCTATCCTCCAATCAGCTTTCTGACATGTGCATATTAATTTACAGCTAGGAAAGCTAAATGAAAACCCAGCTTTATGCCTGCCTCTGCCCGCTCCCTTCTGGCTATGTGTACCGGCATCAGCCATACAAAGCAACAGTGTGCTGCTGGCAATGTGTGAATTAAACAACACTTGCGCTCATACCTTGCATATACAAATATGCCTGGCGTGGGTGCGCACAGCTAGTAAAAGAATGAAGGGGGTGTCACCGTGGCTCCTCCATGTGATGCTGGATCTCCGTATAGGTCTCAGGGCCTCAGGGAAAAACTATCATCCAGCCCTGGAGTCTTAGGCCCTTATTTTTGAAGGAATAGCGACAGGTAGCGACTGGTGAGCGGCCGCTAATGACGGGCCCTGCCACGAGAACGCCAGCTCCCCACCACAATCACACATTTATCAAGCCAATCCTGCTTAGCGACTGAGATAGCGCCATATAGCGACTCATTCATCATTATTCCAGCCTCAGCCCACAGGTATGACCTCTCGCTACCTGGCGCTCTCCAATGCATTTCAATGGAACAATCTTTAAATATTAATAATTAATTGTTATTAATTTTTTTTTTTTTTTTAAATGTGAAAAATTCTGTGACTACTTCTGCCATTTAAAAAAAATGTACAGAATTGATATTACAGGTCTGATATTAATGTATTCATATTACTAAATTATTTAAAAAACTGGTTTCCAAAAATATGGTTGTTTGGGGGTTAAAAAACTACTTTTAACCCATCGCCGCCAGCGCTCTGGGGTTTAAACATGCAATTTACAGCGCGAGAATTTTTTGAGCGTGATTTTTTAATGAATATGGTGGGAGCCGGTCGCTAGGGCCAGTCGCTATCATGCGCTTCCATACATCGCGGAACCTGTCAAATAGCGACTCCTCACCCAATATTCAACATTACGGCAAACCGACTGAGTCGCTATCAACTACCGAACAACGGCCAAGCACAGCGACTACTAGCGGGCGCTCTGAAAATGCCGCTACAGTCGCTCAACTGTCGCTACCTGCCGCTATTAATGAATCGGCCTCCCCGACCAGGCAACAGGGCGGTGTCTGTAGGACTGACCTTGGAGCCATGTACACAGGACACCGTCCCAGACAGAATCGGGTTTATTTTTAAAATATTTTTAATTAATTAAATATTTTTTTAAATATTAATATTGCTGTACCATATTGCTGCTTCCCCCCCAGTATATGATGCATGCAGTGTGGACCAGTCTCGCACTTGATATGTTTACATTCTGTGGTTCTGTTTTAAGGAGGTGGGGGATTTTCTAGGATTCAGTGTCTGTCGATTTGGTCGGTTTCCAGAGATGGGGCGGGGGATGTTAACCTTTCCTCTGCCAGCTACCTTACCCCTTTGATCCTTGATCATTAGTAACTTTTGCACTTCATACCCCACTCCTGCCTTCTCCTATCTGTCAAGACACACCCCTCTATACCCTTCTAATTCCCTATTATTTACCCCACAAGCCTTTAAAGTGGAACAAAACCCGGGATTTTGATTTTGTTCCATGCCCCCGGGGATACTGAATTGGAATGCGCCACTGTGTAAAACCCCCCAGTTCGCCCATAAAAACTCACATTTCCAAGCTCCAACGGCGCATACACGGGCTCTCATCCAATGAGAGCCTCCTACTGTGCTACGTCATTCGGCAGGCGGCTCTCATTGACTTGAATGGGGAGCAAGTGCTGCTGCATACCTCTGATATCTGATATCTCTTTTTTTTTTCATTCTTCCTCTTCCTCTCAATCTAAAAACTAACTGAATGCATACACTGAATGGTGGTAAAAGAAGAACAAAGGGTGTAGATTAGGGGTTTAAAACTAGCTGTACAAGTACTGGTGCTAGTACTCAAGATCCTATTGAGTGGAACAAGGCTGCAGATGAATCTGTATACCAGAAATGATCTTCACTTTACCTATTTCTGATTTGCAATGTACAAAACTGCTTCAAAGGGTGATGGAAACGAGTTTCAGTGACTGACATCCCAAGAGGTACCCCATATCAGGGTCGGACTGGGGTGTCTGGAGACCCACCAGTTGAACTGACTCTGGAGGCTCACTCCACAGTTAGATGCAAGTATCACTAGCTTCAGGGCCCATGCATAGAAACATAATGGCAAGCTGTATTGTATCTAGGTGTCAGGCCCGGATGAGCAGCCTAGCTGTGTGTGGATCTGCGTGAAGTTGCACAGACTCAAAGCTGAACTAAACTGATTTATTAAATGAGCACAGCACACACAATGCAACACAATGCAATAAAATACAACACTACACACACAAATCCTAGTGAATAACAGTGTTATAAACCAAGTGAATAAACCAATGCACAGCAATCCTTAACCAAACACAGCAGACCTAAACTGTACACAGCAAGCCTAAACTAAACACAGCAATTGTTAACTAACACTGCAAACCTAATCAAAACACAAACTATAAATGGCAGTGCTAAACTATATACACTTTATACATATAATACATGAAAGAAAGGGACAGAGCTAGAAAGCCCAGGGGCGTGCAAAAGTGCCTGTGGTCTGTAAGGCTCTGCGGGCTGGTAAACTTCAGGGTTGGGAGGCTTGTCATTCGACCTCCACACTCTGGTCTACTAGCCCTCATAGCTGGTGCCAGGGTTGGTTTTGCTTGGATAGGGGGGATCCTATACCATTTTTCATTTATTTAAAAAACACTTGATCATTTTAAAAAACAACATAAGGTCCCCCTCTCCAGGTGGGGGGAACCCCATGCATTTTATTTTTAATTCTTAAGGGTTAAACCCTTTTCCCCCAAATCAAAATAAAGGCATGTAGTCCCCCTATCCAAGCAAAACCAGCAATGGGCACCAGCTAAGGGGGTGTCCGAGTGTCCAGCCCCAGGCCCTGAAAGCTACCAGCACCCATATTCCTCACAGACCGCGGGCTCCTCTGTACCCCCCTGGGCTTTGGGAATGTAGGTAATGCGGCAGGGTGTTATGACAAGTCACCCACTTCAGTTACCAGCCCCTCCTGCCCTGGTACAGTTAAATGTAATAAAACATTAACATGTTTCTTCTGAATTTGTGCAGGCACATGGGGTGTGGGATCTAGGCTGTATTGCGAGGTCTTCGACTCTTCCACCCAATGGGCTGCACTCGAGGTTAAAGGGCAACTTCAGGTAAGCCTGCTCCCAATTTATCTGTTGCATTGTTTGTCCCAAATGGGGCTCTCAGAGATTAGAGTTAGGACTGCACCCCACAGAGGCACCTTGGCGCTGGTGGTGCAGCTTCAGCATGCTTCTGCAGTATGCTGAAGTAGCATTACTTCTGTAATAAAACAAAGAAACCCCACATACTTACCTCTAATCCATCAGCGATCCCTTTGTCCCACGCTGTCTGCCACTGCTGCTTCCACCGATTTCTGTGGCTTCTGACACCTTGCTCCCTGATGCAAGGAGGGCTATTTACACCAGCAAAGTGAGCTGACTCCAATGGGATTGGAGTGGGGGTATGGTTTAGGTTTCCTGTATCCTGTGCAGGCGAAATGATGGAAGGTACCATCAAAGAGATCACTGAATGTCTCAGGCAGATGGGATGCTCTTGGGTTGCTCGAACCTGCACCTCCACACTTCCATAGCACGTTACTCCCGGGGAAGGAGTAGGAACAAATCCGGCCTTTTGGGTGTGCCAGCTGTGTAGTCGCACAGGGTGGCATCCTGATCACTCTGTAAGGAGGCGCCAAGAAATACTATTCAAATGCCCTTTTTATTGTTTATTATTGTCTATCCTTCCCCTGTTTGAGTCCTCCATTTGGTTCATTTAGTCACCTCTCTCTTACATTTCCTCCTCCTGCTCCTTTCTATGTTCCCTACTGCTTTTATTTAAACCTCTCTATATTTATCTTCCACATTTATTCCGTCTCATTCTCTTGTTGTCTTTCTTCTCTTTATCTCTTGATTCACCAAACTTACTAAACTCAGCCATATATATACATTTCAATATGAAATAAAGACAAAAGTAAAGCACCCAGTACTATGAACTATTGTACAAACAAAACATCTACACTGCACGTTAACCCCTGTTAGGCTGCTTTTGTGCATTTACACAGCAGCTGGTTGCACTGTTTTTCTGGATGGCATGATATTATTTTAATGAAACATGAATAAGCTATGGCTTTTATGGGATCCTTGCAGGAGTTTTTGGGCTGTTTGTGTGTGTGTGTGTGTGCAGTTAATATCACAGAAGCACTCTTACCCATAGCAATTGTATTGTGTGCTTGGCCAGCGGTGGCACCGCACACACTGATATCAATCGAGAAGCCAGCACTCGATTTGCAAATAAAGTATATTGAATCAAGGTCATATAATCCATGCAATCTTGATCTAGCAAATGATGCAGTCCAATTAATCTATATCCGACATTTCGGGGTGGCATGTGCCCCTTCATCAGGGTTGAACAAACAAACAGAGGATCTGCACAAAAGAAAGAGCTAAATGCCCTAGAAACAGCAGCCTGACGTCATTAATGACGTCATTGGTGATGTCAGCAGCCTTAGCTTCCTGAATAGTAATGCACAAACAGCATCTTAATATTTGTTAATAAATGAATTAAGAACTACCCCAGAGCGGGTCCAAAGAGTGGGTCAAGATATGTCTAAAGTGTTCTAGTCTCTTCACTGGATACATTAACTCAACACAAAGTTCCTGTCATTGAATGCACATTGAGCCAGGTGTTACCCATAGCAGTCCTGTTTTAATTCAGAAGGAAAGGTCCTCTGGCCTCTCCACACCTGTTCCACAACAGGCTGGAGGCTGGAGACCTTTTTAAATGGTGTTGGTTTAAAAGTCAGTGAAAATAATGTTGATATAAATTGAATTTAACTAACCATTGCTCAAGACCTAAGTTTTTTGGAAGGCTTATAGAATAATGATATTTACATTTTGTTTTTAAATACCATCTCCCTATTTGCCAGTAATTGAATTTTAAACATGAATAACTGTGATAAAGAAATGAAGAATTAATCTGGGATTAAGTATATTATAAAATATATCCTTTCCTGTATGCTATTATTTGGCTTTTGTTTGTTTATTTGTTTGTTTTTCTCATTCAGTCATAATCTAGGAAAAGAAAGGGTAACCTTCATCACAGACAGAATAATGAATACCTAATTACAGCAAATGTTATGTGTTTGCTCAACAAAGCGGCACACACTAATAGATAACGTGTAAATTACCTGATGATAATAATGACATTTTAATTAATTTACCCATATATTGTTTATAACGTAGCTGTACTCAAACAAGAGTAATAAAAGCGTTCGTCGGCAGAGGAAGCAAAGCATTTCTGAAATCAAAGTAGGATTTACAGTACAGTCATAATTTGTAGTGATGGGCGAACCCGAACCACAAAGTTCGAGTTCTAGTTCCCAAACCTGAGCACAGACTTCAGCCGGGGTTCGGCCCAAGTGCGGCAAAGATGGTCATCCACCAATTCTGTCAGCACTAGTAGTATCCTCACTCATGGGAGTCGCAGCCATGTTTCCATTGCCCCCGGTCGGAGATACTTTGGCTGTAGGCGGGGAAAGAAGGAGGAACTGGATCGCGGGGTTGAGGTAAGTTACTTACAGTAGCTTTGAGTTGCCACTCTGCGCCGCCCCCCTCCCACCCACACCTGCCATCACAAGTTGGAGTTCCCATTGATTTCAACAGGGACCCGTGTTCGAGTTGAGGCTGAACCTAAACTATAGGGGGTTTGCTCATCCCTAATAATTAGCTCCTGTGTCTGCTGAAAACCGGGGTTGAACCAGGAACCTTTTTGACTATGGGGGTTGATCATGAAGGTATAGCGCCAGGTAGTGCCTCGTAGTGGCAGGAAGCGTCTGGTGAACGCTGGGCGCTGTATGCAAAACCAAATTTATGAAAGCGAATCTGGTGAGCGACTCTAACAGCGCCATGTAGATTCTGATGTATTATTACAGGCGGCTCTGCGTATAGCGCCGGCACTTTAGCTTCCAGAGCGCCAGATATTATCTTTCGCTCAGTGTCGCTCTCTTATACATTTTAATGACTGTTCATTTGCTAGTGTTTAAACAGCGTGTTTGATATTTTTAATTTCTTTTTTTTTGCTCAGATCATAGTGTGACCTCTCCTGGCTACAAACAAACACTTTTAGAAACTTTTTTGACTTTTTAAAATTTTTAGCAGAATTGTATTTACAGGTCTGCCACTAAAGTGTTAATGTCACAGTGTTAAAACAATGTAATTCCACGTGTTTTTGCTTTGTTACTGGTGGATATGTGTTCAAAAACAGACTGTGTGTGTCCTTTTTTGATGGTGTAAGTATGGTGTGGAGCTCCAAGAGTTGGTCGCACTGAGCTGGCTCTACCTTTCGCTCGCTGCAGTGAGGTACTGTTGTTAGAGTGCCCAACATACATCACATTCATCAATGCCAGCCAGGTTACTAGAGCGACTGAGGCGCCCTTTTACAGTGCCTGATACCCACTTACTGTCTCTACTAGCGGTCGCTCTAAGCGGCGCAACACAGACGCTCATCTGCCGATACCTGGCATTAGTAATGGATCAGCCTCTATGCCTACAGTCATAATTAGACTTTTCTTAAAATGTGGGTATTTTGTCTTGTCAGCAGGACATTTGCCACTTGGAACGCCACTGTCCTTGTCAGCGCGGAGCAGCCAATCGCAGGGTTGGATTACCAGCGGCAGATCAAGAGAAAGGTGAGATTTACAGGTGTCCTGGGGGGTTATGTGAGGGGGGCTCCAGCATTCTGGATGCCGCCCATCCTGCCATATAGTGGCACGGTGCCCACCAACACCCTCACTGCAGATGGTGTTCGTCTGCTTTAAACTGGACCCACAGCCTTACACATTTGGAAAAAAGAACTCCTCAAAACTTGCCTCATCTGCATGCATGATACTGAATCATTGTCAGCACATTTGCTCCTGCATCCATTCAAAGCTGAAACACTGCCTCTCTAATTTTCTCCTGGTATTGGCCAATTTCGAGCTTCCTCTTTAGCATCCCAGCCATGCTGATGCCTGAGTTCAACTGACATAGCCTCACAATGTTTAGTGGCATGAAACCAAGCAGCAAACTCTTTGTAGGTGGCCTGCAGCTCCATGGGATGTAATTTTGTTTGTAAAACTGACCATAGCAGGAGTTGCAAAATGGAATTATAAGTACAGCAATCTGCCCTGGGAAGGGATGGATATGAGCACTGTTTCTTTGTTCCGTGCCAGATAAAGCATCTAAATTTGGGATACCCTGCTCTGTAAAGTCAAATGCACTAATATTTGCACCTCAACGGGGATGAAATGAAAGGCCAACAAAGGCCATTCTGCTAAGGCTGTAGACAGCCTTGCATGGGTGCACATATGTCATGCTATGGGTTTTCTGAAAAGATTCCTGGTTTTACATAGCGGGACATGCCAAATCAGGATGCCAGGTGTACAGGGACAGCTGTAATCTATAAAATGAAATCCAGTGAAAACTCGGCCCTTATAATTTTTAACTACCAATGTTTCACTCCCTTAATTCTAGTCAGCATTCCAGTAAGACCTCTAAAGAGAATCTATAGACACTAGAAAGACAGCAGATGCTACGGCCATCTCTCATTCTCATTCACGTCCTCAGACCATATACCTCTCCTCCCCATCCTTAAACTCACAAAGAGATGAGAAAACCCACTCTTGCAAGTTTGGGATTTCGAAACCTTCCTTCACAACAGGGACCAGATTTTCTGGTCAGCTCCCAGTATTTCAGTATCTTTCATGGTAGGCTTTTGGTCACAACACTAACAATGATATTAAGCTGTTGGAGCATGTAACTGATGGTGATCTCCTAGTACCCTGACCTCTCTCGCTAAGATTGTTCACCTGCAGAGCTGTTTAGCTACCCTCAGTATCTGGTTTTCACATTCCCTTGATCATGTGAGGGCACATTTTTACATTTTAGGTATATTATTTTTCCAGTGATGTAAGGATATATTTTTAAAGTTTAGAAATAACAGCACCCTATGGGCTATGGTAAAAATGTCACCATTTTTTATGCATAGCCTATAGGGTTTTGTTATTTCCAAACTTAAAAACAAATATCCTTACCTCATTGCACTTTTTTGTGCCTAAAAGCTAAAAAGCTCATGAGATGCAGGTTGCAAACCACACTGAAAGTCCCACTGCAAGTCACACTGGCTTCAGCAAATATTTAGCATGACCCGCATTGCCTTGCTGTAACCACACCAGTGATTTCAAGCAGCACTTACGATGGTGGATGATGATAAATAAGTATTTGGGACACAGAAGCATGATCCTCTCTAGTTAGCAAGCAATAGATCCTGAACTTGACTGGCACAGATGCAGGTGAATGCCAGCAAATATGTGTCACCACTCACCAGAGGTGGCAGAATGAAGGTGTTTAGGTAAGTAAAGGGAAGTCTGGCTTATAGGAACAACAATCTTCATTATTGGGGTGTAGGGATGCATCGGTTTGCTAGCTTTACATTTTTTGTATATTTAAATCTAACAACATGCAGGTAAGCATTTAGATTAATTTGTTAATTTTAATTACTTGGTAACACAACACACAATAATGCAACATGAAACATTTACTACACGACATAATAAAACAAGAAAAAAAAATAATATTAAAAAATAAAAGCTCTTGTCTGTGGCACAAATTGTTTAAAAAAATTTGTGAAAAAGGACTCGTACAAAATAAACAGGATCAGCCTTGACAATGGGACTTACACAATGACAGAAGTATGTACTTATCCTGTTTGTTGAAAAAAAAGGAATTCTATTATAGGTACAAAGGATTTTTTCTGCATAGTACTATGAAATTATAGGGCAGATAAATCATGTCGTAACTGGGGAATAATCTTATCTGTGTCACAACCAGCACTTGTTTTTGTACGGAAATGTTTTTAATGAAACAGATATTTTCAGAAGCATATGGCTTACCAATGAAGGGAAGGTAAATCTGCTTGTAAATGTGTTATGCTCAACATTAAATGAAGAAAGTAAAGAAAATGTCTGCATTTTATTTATCTTTTCTAGAATGGCAGCATTGTAGACATGCGACTAATTCTAGCACAGAAGGGGGCTGTTAATGTGTACATAACATTAAAGCTGCAGATTGTGGTGTTGTGTTGCATTGTGGTAAAACAAATTCATGTTTAATGAACAGAATTTGAAGAGAAGCGGAAGCTGGCTCATAAGAACCCCTAAAAGAGAGAATGCAGATGTTAGGCACTGAGAAAATGGCAGATTTTGTTTAGCACAATAAATAAAGAACCATATTACCAGCCAAAAACTGCTAAAAATAACAGAAATGTTAAACCATGCAATGGTTAGTAACTGTGAGGTCAATTCTAGAGTTTGCCTTTCACTTTTTCTATTCTCCAGTTCTCAATTTATATGTGTTAGCTACATTTTGGGCCTGATTTATGAAGCATTTTTGCCAGAATATGCTGCACCACTAATATTTTAGCAAATGTTTTAATATACTGCAGCAACATGCGTCAGTGTAAAATAAAAAAAAAATAAAATGTTTGACTTAGATTTAGCAGCACTCAAATTTGCACCGATGTGGCAAAGTCTGGCAGAAGTGCTTGATAAATCAGGCCCTTTGTGTATAAGTAAAGTATTATTGTTGGCATTTCTGTGTATATGATATGAAAATTGCGTTCCAATCCTCAGTATGCAAGAAAGCTATGTTATTTTGGAAATCGTATGCTAACCACATGGCATATTTTTTGCTTTTTTAATAAATAATGCTCTTATTCTTTGCAATCATGTGTGAATTGCAACACGTTTATTGATAACAAGAATAGTCATAGATCAGGACAAGCCAGTGGGTGCTACGGTAACACTATCAATCCAGGTATCAATCAGAACTCAAGATCAGGAAACATCATGAATACGAATACGACTACGAATACTTTATTGACCGCCAAGTACAGGATACATACAAGGAATGCTTCTTGGAAAGGAGGTACCCCGTTAGAGCTATAACATTAAATATAAAATAGAACATTTTAACATATTGTACATATAATATTATACTATTATACAATTTATACGTTAACATTTTAACATATTTACATATGGTATCGGTGGTAAATCAGTCACATGGTAAGGACAGGGAGTTCGTGGCAGATTATTTAGTGGTGGTTATTTATTGCCTTAATGGCTAGTGGATAAAAACTATTTTTGTACCTGGAGGTTATTGTTGAAAGAGCCAAGTGCCTCCGGCCAGAGGGCAAGAGTTTGAAAAATGAATGTCCGGGGTGTGTTGGGTCCTCAGTTATTCTTTTTGCCTTTAAACAGATCCTTTGCGTGAATTGTTCCTCCAGGGATGGTAAGGGGCATCTATTGATCCGCTCGGCTGTCCTGGTGATCCTGTTCAGCCTGTTCTTGTCCTTGGCTGTGGTCCCGCAATACCAGACCGTGAAGGAGGAGGTCAGAAGTGAGCCTATGGCACCATTGTAAAAGGTTTTTAGGATCCTTTTAGACATACCGTATATTGCTAGTTGTCTCAAGAAGTATAGCCTCTGTTGGGCCTTTTTCAAGATGACTGTAGTTTGCCTGCTCCACTTCAAGTCATACATGATCATGATGCAGAGAAATTTTGTGCTAGTAGCGATATTGACCTCTCCATTACCGATGGAAATGGGACGATGTGTTATGTGGGATCGTCTGAAGTCAATAATGAGTTCAACCGTTTTCTGGATGTTCAGGATAAGGTTGTTCTCTTCGCACCAGGATTCCAGATTTTTTACTTGTGTTCGGCAGGGAGACTAATCATTGTCATTGATGAGGCCTACCAAGGTGGTATCATCTGCATACTTGATGATCTTGATAGATGGGTCTGAGGATTTGAAGTCGTTTGTGTAGATGGAAAAGAGAATGGGAGACAGAACACATCCCTGTGGTACGCCTATATTTGTTGATCTGGATGTGGACATAAAGGGGCCCAGTTTTACTCTCTGGGTCCTGTTCGTGAGGAAGTTGGTAATCCATCCACATAAACTTGGTGAGAGGCCCAGTGCAAGCATTTTCCAATGGAGAATTTGTGGGTTAATGGTGTTGAAGGCGGATGAGAAGTCTACAAATAATAGTCTGGTGTACATACTGGGTCGATCTACATGGTCCAATGTGAGCTTGATTGCCAGATTGACTGCGTCTTCCGCGGATCTGTTTGCTTTGTAAGCAAATTGCAGTGGATCCCACTGGGAGCCAATGGCCTCCTTGAGGAATGGTATGACCAGTCGTTCGAAGACTTTCATGACCACTGGGGTCAGAGCGATGGGTCTATAGTCATTCAAGGCTGAGGCTGATGACGACTTTGGGATTGGAATGATGACTGAGTTCTTCAGACAGTCAGGGACTATTCCAACCTCGAGTGAGCTCCTGAAGATGTCAGTGAGGACTAGGGCAATCTGTTCTTCACATACTTTAAGGCAGGTTGTTGAAATTCCATCAGGGCCAGATGCTTTCCTGGTGTTGAGCGTCAGTAGAATCTTCTTGACATCTGACACTTCAAGGTTCATTGTGGGCGAGTCACTGGGCATGATGTCCCACTTACGGGTGGGGAGGGGCTTGCAGGTCCTTCTCCAGGCTTCATTGTGTCAAATCGGCTATAGAACTTATTCAGTTCCTCAGCGAGGTCCTTGCTAGGATTGATGGAAGGGGCGGAACCCTTGAAGTTAGTGATATGCTTTAGGCTAGACCAAAGTTCTCTGGAATTCGCTGAAGAAAATTTCTCCTCTAATTTGGTTGAGTAAGACCTTTTTGCAGCTTTTATCTCCTTTGTAAGTAGATTCCTCAATTTCCTATATTCATTGAGATTGCCATGTTTGTGGGCTGCCTCCTTTTTCATCCTAATGGCTTTGATTGAGATGTTGAACCATGGTTTGTTGTGCATCTGTTTCCTATATGTCCTTGTGGGAATCAGCATGTCCTCACAGAATTTGATGTAAGACGTGACCTTATCGGTCCAGTCACTGACGTTTCCGGGGTTCTCAAAGACTTCCCAGTTGGTGGAATCAAGGCATGCTTGTAGATTAGATTTTGCTCCTGCTGTACATTTCTTTGTAGTAATAAGGGAAGGCTTGCAGGATTTCAGTTGCTGTCTGTATGCTGGTAACAGGTGGATAAGGGAGTGATCAGAATGGCCGAGTGCAGCTTTGACTATGTAGGCTCCTTTGATTGTAGTATACCAATGGTCTAAGGAATTCACACCTCTGGTGGGACAGGTAATGTGCTGGATGAACTTCGGAAGTTCTAAGTTGAGCTTGGCCTGGTTGTAACAAAATGAAATGAGAAAAGTCACACAAAAGGAAAATCATATCGAAGTACATCCACAAATGCAACTGTTTTCTATCTTGGGCACTCTGGAGGTTTACACATAAAAAAATAGCTTGAGAAGCCTGGAACACAGATTAGTCTATGTTGACTTGAGGTGGGGATGGAGACCAATGGATCTACTGGACAGATATTCCTATACTCAGTGGCTCTTTTGCAGATACTGTCGGTCACATCTGTCTGGAATGATGAGTGTCAGCTGGTAATTTCATGTTGACTTGTTGACTGAGCCATATATGAGATGTTTTAGTCAGAGATGACAATGTAAGTTCAGTGCTTTGATGAGTTCTTCCTCTCAATAAACTCCACTTTGAGGGTATGTTTTTTTCTTCTTTTTAATCACTGCCTGGGTTCATGAACATGAATGAAACCACACATTGTTTCTAGTGATGGAACACATGTCTAGCCAAATTGTCCCCAGTTCTTTATGTTCAATAGATATTCTAGAAATATTTCCCAATCAACAATTAGGTAGCAACACCTTTAGTTCATGGTCCTGTTGTTGTTTCTTGCCAAGGTGTTGTATGCACTCCTGGTTGTTCTCGGGAGGCAAGAGTTCATGCTACCCCTTACCTGGGCAATCTCTTGAGCATCTCAGATGGATTGTGGATTTTTCTAAGGTCTACACTGTCTCCTCCGTGGAAATAGATCTAAACACACTGTTGAACTGGCCCTTTCTTCCCAGTGAAAACGCTCCATGAAAAGGCAGTCAAACTGCATCCTTTCAGTACAGGTAAAATTCCCTAGATGAAAAAGATATTCTCAGCTCAGAATGGGTTGCTTTCTGCTGTTGGGTTGCTTTCTGCTGTTGTCCATGTGTCACTGGATGAGGATTCTGAGTCGTTCCACTATACAGTATTCCCTAAAGTTCAGTCATACCACTGCAGTATCAGTCATGGTGACACAAGGATCGGATTCCATTGGTAGTGGTCAGTCTGATCCTCCACTGGGTGAGGAGCCATGCGCAGGACCTCTCAGGGATATACATCATGTATATTCATGGGTCAGACCAACACAGTAGTTGACAGGCCAAACAGTCACAGAGGTGAGCCCTTTCCCCCAGAATTTTTATCAGGAATGTGTCTAAGATTTACCACAAAAACAAGTATTATATTTGGGAGTTTTCTCGTCAACATCTTATTAATGTCCAGCCTCATCAATGTCCATACTTCTGGTTGGTAGGACATACAGTAACTTGCACTGGATTGTCTGATGTGCTTCTATCTTATACAGAGAAAGGGATTTTACAGAGAACATACTAAATTTGCACTATGATGCCATTACATTTTGCCAATATTTGGCCTCTCCAAAAAACAGTGCCAGCCAGGATCCCTTCAACCAATGAATGTATTTTTAGAGTGAAAAAGACAACATAAGCCTCTTTAATAATATATAAATAACCTGTTCATGTCAGATATTTGGGAGCCTTCCCATGCACTCCTGTGGCATTTGGCTCTACTAGTTTCATTTCACAACACACATCCAGCACCCACCACCAAGACTTTGATGATATTGATGATATATTCCAGAATACTAGAATTTGAATAGTAAACTGGTCCAGAACAGAAGCACATTTTATTAACACTTTACCAGGCAAATGCTGCGGTTAGCCGGCTAGGTTGATGCCAGAAAGTAAATGTTGTCTTGTCAAGGCTTTGTATCTACGGTTTCCCATAGACATGACAACAGGGCAAACCACCTTTCATAACAAGAGGGCTAGCCCCAATCCATTGTTCTTGTATAAAAGGGGGTCATATTCTTTAGTGTGCTGCCCTTTATTATTCCTCTATACGTTTATGACTAGAGATGAGCGGACTTTTGAAAAATTCGATTCGACTGATTCGCCGAATTTTCCGACAAAAATCGTTTCGACCCGAATTTATTCGCGCTGAATCGCTATCAAAAATGGCTATTTCTGAGCCTCCTAGAGCCTCAATAGGGTTGTAAACCATTCTGCCTTGCTGTAACACACATAGGACGCGTGCTGGGTTATTGAAATAATACTGTAAATAATTATCACATGCAGATCGGAGGCGTCGCTAATAGAATCGCAAAGCGGCACAATTGCAGAGAGTTGAAGTGGCATCACTATGAGGGGCCCCTATAGTGCCTGAAAAACACACCCTGGAGCTGGCAGCAGCAGGAGCCCAAAAATTAGCTGAATCACACCCTGGAGTTGCAAGCAGCAGCAGCAGCAGCAGCAGCTGCAGGAGCCCAAACATTGCTTTAAAGAGACACTGGAGTTGGCTGCAGGAGCCTAAAAATTGAATGAATCACACCCTGTAGTTGCAAGCAGCAGCAGCAGGAGCCCAAACATTGCTTTAAAGAGACACTGGAGTTGGCTGCAGGAGCCCAAAAAATTGGCTGAATGACACCCTGGAGTTGCAAGCAGCAGCAGCAGCAGCAGACCAGACATAGCTTGAAAGAGACACTGGAGTTGGCAGCAGGAGCCCAAAAATTGGATGAATCACACCCTGGAGTTGCAAGCAGCAGCAGCAGCAGGAGCCCAAACATAGCTTGAAAGACATACTGGAGTTGGCAGCAGGAGCCCAAAAGTTGGATGAATCACACCCTGGAGTGGCAAGCATCAGCATGAGCCCAAACATTGCGTGAAAGAGACACTGGAGTTGGCTGCAGGAGCCCAAAAATTGGATGAATCACACCCTGGAGTCACAAGCAGCAGCAGCAGGAGCCCAAACATAGCTTGAAAGAGACACTGGAGTTGGCTGTAGGAGCCCAAAACATTGGCTGAATGACACCCTGGAGTTGCAAGCAGCAGCAGCAGCAGCCCGAACATAGCTTGAAAGAGACACTGGAGTTGGCAGCAGGAGCCCAAAAATTGAATGAATCACACCCTGGAGTTGCAAGCAGCAGCAGCAGCAGGAACCCAAACATAGCTTGAAAGACATACTGGAGTTGGCAGCAGGAGCCCAAAAATTAGATGAATCACACCCTGGAGTTGCAAGCAGCAGCAGGAGCCCAAACATTGCGTGAAAGAGACACTGGAGTTGGCTGCAGGAGCCCAAAAATTGGATGAATCACACCCTGGAGTTGCAAGCAGCAGCAGCAGGAGCCCAAACATAGCTTGAAAGAGACACTGGACTTGGCTGTAGGAGCCCAAAAATTGGATGAATCACACCCTGGAGTTGCAAGCAGCAGCAGCAGGAGCCCAAACATAGCTTGAAAGAGACACTGGAGTTGGCAGGAGGAGCCCACGTCTGGAGCTGTAACTATGGTCAGGGACAATAAATATCCTTTTAGGACCACTGGGTGATTGTGGTTCCTGCACAACCACACAAGCAACTTGGACAGGTCTCTCCGCTGTGGCCTCCACGCTCCTAGTCCTTTGTGCCTGTGACAGTGCACTTGCACTTAATAGTTAACATTTATCTTATCTGAACATATTTATAATAATAACATATAATAACATATAACATAGCAACAATAACATATAACATAATAACAGTAACATATAAAATCTATCAACATTTTTTTTTTTTTTTTGGTTAATTTTGTATTTTTTTTTTTTATATTTTGTATTTTTTTTTTATATTTTGTATTTTTTTTTTATATTTTGTATTTTTTAGAAACTATTTAATATTTTGTGAGTTTTTGTACACATTTTTTTTTTCATTTTTTAATTTTTTTTTTTTTACTTTTTTTTCTAAATATTTATTTTTTCTCTTTTTTTTATTTTTTTTTTCCCAGTGCCCTTCCAGCCTACCATGTTTGCCTTGAGCAACAGAGTCACACATGGGAGAAACTGCTAAAAATGAGAACTCAATAAATGAAATCATGGCTTACGCCACGAAAACTGCAAATGGGACCCATGGTGACTGACACTGGGAAGAACATCTTGTCTGCGACTAGGAAGCCTGAGCCATGCATCCTGCCATGGCACATGTGTTCAATCTAGTTGTCAAGCGTTTTCTGAAGTCTTCCCCCCATCTGAAAGACATCCTAACAACGGGAAGGAAACTTTGCATGCACTCCTACACCGCCAAGCACACCCTTCTTGAGCTTCAGCGTCAGAACGGTAGCCCCCAACATAGTCTGATTTGCGATGTTTCCAACCGTTGGAATTCTACCCTCCATATGCAGGATCGACTATAGGAACAGAGAAAAGCCATCACGGATTTCTTGATGATCCAAATGGATAGGGGGACTCCCCTGTGTAACTTCAATGTAAACCACTGGCAGCTCATACGTGACACCTGCCGTTTGCTCAGGCCCTTTGAGGAAGCTACTTTATTAGTCAGTCACCAGGACTATGAGATGAACGATGAGATTCCACTGCTTCACGTACTACAACACATGTTGGAAACCATGGCTGGTCAGGGCACTAGAGACATGGCACATACATTTCACAGCCACATGAAGCCTGTGGGGGCTGAAGTGGAGGAGGAGGAGGGGGTGGGGCACAGTGAAGCACAGTTTAGGTTTGACAAAATGACCATTTTATCTAGTCATCTGACAGGAGAGGAGGAGCAGGAGCAGCCAGAGGAGCTAGAGGGTTGTGAGGAAGGCGAGACAGAGGACCCAGACACACTGTGGCAGTTTGCAGTGGAGATGGAGACAGGTAGTCCCTCTGAGTCACTTGCACAAATGGCACGATGCATGCTCACGTGCTTGCATAGTGACCACAGAATTGTCTCCATTTGTCAGCGGGACGACTTCTGGTTCTCCACATTATTGGACCCTCGCTTCCGGCACAAAATGGGGGCATTTTTTGCACCCACTGAGAGGGAGGACAAACTGACCTACTACAGAGACATCCTACGTAGTCAGTTGGGCGATATCTATCTGCGCCATGGTCCATACTCTCGCAGGTCTGACTCGGGGGGACCTCTGCGCTCACCTTCCACTGCCATGGCTGCCGGGGGGGGGGGGTGGCAGGAGCAGCAGCTCCATCAGCAGTAGCCTCAGTCTTCAGTCGCTAATGAGTAGCTTTCTACACCTGCATAGTGAGTCTACTCATGAGCAGCAGGAAGACCTGGAGCAGGACCTGAACCAGCAGGTCATGTCATACATTGACATGACCATGCCAACACACCTTGAGGATCTGCTGGACTTCTGGGAAGCCAAACTTGACTTGTGGCCGCAACTAGCAGAGTTTGCCCTGGAAAAGCTGTCTTGCCCGTCCAGTAGTTGATTTAGATGGCAAGTGGGCTGCTCTATACTATGCTGCAAAATGGCAAATTTACCTCACAATATTAGCTATTGCCCCTCAGATTTACACAGGGCCTGCTCTATATTATGCTGCAAAATGGCAAATTTACCTCACTATATAAGCTATTGCCCCTCAGATTTACTCAGGGCCTGCTCTATATTATGCTGCAAAATGGCAAATTTACCTCACAGTATAAGCTATTGCCCCTCAGATTTACACAGGGCCTGCTCTATAGAATGCTACAAAACCAAGAGCGGATTTAACTCACACAATATAACCTATTTCTCAGGTTTATATAGGGACTGCTCTATGTAATGGTGCAAAACCATGAATTTACCTCATAATATAAACTATTGCCCCCCAGATTTACTCAGGGGCTGCTCCATATAATGGTGCAAAACAGGGCAAATGTATTGTCCAATATAAACTATTGCTGCTCTGATTTACACAGGAGGGCCACTCTAAAGAATGGTGCAACATGGCGAATTTAGCTCACAATATAACATAGATTGCAAAATGAGATTTTCAGACAGGGCCTGCTCTATAAAATGGCAATTTTACCTCACAATATAAACTATTGCTCCTCAGATTTACACAGGGATTTAGGTTGATATATATAATAGTGCAAAACAGCGAATTTACCTCACAATACTGTATAAACTATTGCTCCTCAGATTTACACAGTGGGCTTCTCTATATAATGGTGCAAAATGGCGAATTTATCTCACTATATAATCTATTACAGCTCTATAAAAAAATAAAAATAAAAAAGGGCCTGTAGAAGCTTATTTAGTATAACAGATAAGGTGACATGTGCTGGTTTGGGATGCCCAGGTGGGCTAGTGTTTTGACAGCAGGACAAAAAACAATTCAAAATGCAATAATTTGATTAAGCTGAGGAAGGATCAACAAGTGTATTTAGTATAACAGGCTGCCTAATGCAGGTTTGGGATGCCCTGCGGCCTGGTGTTTTTTTTGGTAAAGGCAGACCAAAGACCAATTCGAAATGCAATAGTTTGATTCAGCTGAAGAAGGATGAACAAGCGTATTTAGTATAACAGATAGGGTGCAACGTGCAGGTTTGGGATACCCTGCGGCCTGGTGTATTGACAGCAGGACAAAAAACAATTAAAAATGCAATAACTTAATAAAGCTGAGGCTGTAGATGCTTATTTAGTATAACAGATAGGGTGCCACGTGGTGGTTTGGGATACCCTGCGGCCTGGTGTATTGACAGCAGGACAAAAACCAATTCAAAATGCAATAGCTTAATAAAGCTGATGCTGAAGAACACTTATTTAGTATAACAGATAGGGTGCAACGTGCAGGTTTGGGATACCCTGCGGCCTGGTGTATTTAAAGCAGACCAAAACCAATTCAAAATGCAATAACTTAATAAAGCTGAGGCTGTAGACGCTTATTTAGTATAACAGATAGGGTGCAACGTGGTGGTTTGGGATACCCTGCGGCCTGGTGTATTGACAGCAGGACAAAAACCAATTCAAAATGCAATAACTTAATAAAGCTGAGGCTGTAGATGCTAATTTAGTATAACAGATAGGGTGCAACGTGGTGGTTTGGGATACCCTGCGGCCTGGTGTATTGACAACAAGACAAAAACCAATTCAAAATGCAATAATTTAATAAAGCTGAGGCTGTAGACGCTTATTTAGTATAACAGATAGAGTGCAACGTGCTGGTTTGGGATACCCTGCGGCATGGTGTATTGACAGCAGGACAAAAACCAATTCAAAATGCAATAACTTAATAAAGCTGAGGCTGTAGATGCTTATTTAGTATAACAGATAGGGTGCCACGTGGTGGTTTGGGATACCCTGCGGCCTGGTGTATTGACAGCAGGACAAAAAACAATTCAAAATGCAATAGCTTAATAAAGCTGATGATGAACAACGCTTATTTAGTATAACAGATAGGGTGCAACGTGCAGGTTTGGGATACCCTGCGCCTGGTGTATTTAAAGCAGACCAAAACCAATTCAAAATGCAATAACTTAATAAAGCTGAGGCTGTAGACGCTTATTTAGTATAACAGATAAGGTGCCACGTGGTGGTTTGGGATACCCTGCGGCCTGGTGTATTGACAACAAGACAAAAACCAATTCAAAATGCAATAATTTAATAAAGCTGAGGCTGTAGACGCTTATTTAGTATAACAGATAGAGTGCAACGTGCTGGTTTGGGATACCCTGCGGCATGGTGTATTGACAGCAGGACAAAAACCAATTCAAAATGCAATAACTTAATAAAGCTGAGGCTGTAGATGCTTATTTAGTATAACAGATAGGGTGCCACGTGGTGGTTTGGGATACCCTGCGGCCTGGTGTATTGACAGCAGGACAAAAAACAATTCAAAATGCAATAGCTTAATAAAGCTGATGATGAACAACGCTTATTTAGTATAACAGATAGGGTGCAACGTGCAGGTTTGGGATACCCTGCGCCTGGTGTATTTAAAGCAGACCAAAACCAATTCAAAATGCAATAACTTAATAAAGCTGAGGCTGTAGACGCTTATTTAGTATAACAGATAAGGTGCCACGTGGTGGTTTGGGATACCCTGCGGCCTGGTGTATTGACAGCAGGACAAAAACCAATTCAAAATGCAATAACTTAATAAAGCTGAGGCTGTAGACGCTTTTTTAGTATAACAGATAGGGTGCAACGTGGTGGTTTGGGATACCCTGCGGCCTGGTGTATTGACAGCAGGACAAAAACCAATTCAAAATGCAATAACTTAATAAAGCTGAGGCTGTAGACGCTTATTTAGTATAACAGATAGGGTGCCACGTGGCAGTTTGGGATACCCTGCGGCCTGGTGTATTGACAGCAGGACAAAAACCAATTCAAAATGCAATAGCTTAATAAAGCTGAGACTGTAGACGCTTATTTAGTATAACAGATAGGGTGCAACGTGGTGGTTTGGGATACCCTGCGGCCTGGTGTATTGACAGCAGGATAAAAACCAATTCAAAATGCAATAGCTTAATAAAGATGAGACTGTAGACACTTATTTAGTATAACAGATAGGGTGCAATGTGCAGGTTTGGGATACCCTGCGGCCTGGTGTATTTAAAGCAGACCAAAACCAATTCAAAATGCAAAAGCTTAATAAAGCTGAGGCTGTAGACACTTATTTAGTATAACAGATAGGGTGCCACGTGGGGGTTTGGGATACCCTGCGGCCTGGTGTATTGACAGCAGGACAAAAACCAATGCAAAATGCAATAGCTTAATAAAGCTGATGCTGAACAACGCTTATTTAGTATAACAGATAGGGTGCAACGTGGTGGTTTGGGATACCCTGCGGCCTGGTGTATTGACAGCAGGACAAAAGCCAATGCAAAATGCAATAACTTAATAAAGCTGAGGCTGAACAACGCTTATTTAGTATAACAGATAGGGTGCAACGTGGTGGTTTGGGATACATGTGGCCTGGTGTATTGACAGCAGGACAAAAACCAATTCAAAATGCAATAACTTAATAAAGCTGAGGCTGAACAACGCTTATTTAGTACAACCAATAGGCTGCTAAGTGCAGGTTTGGGATGCCCATGTGGCCTGGTATATTTAAAGCAGACCCAAAAATAGTAACACTAATCCAGTTATTTAAATGCTTGTGTGTAACAGATAGGGCTACATAAGGCACTGCATAGATGGCATGCACAGTGGCCTGGTGTATTTAAAGCAGACCCAAAAATATTAACACTAATCCAGTTATTTAAATGCTTGTGTGTAACAGATAGGGTTACATAAGGCACTGCATAGATGGCAAGCACAGTGGCCTGGTGTATTTAAAGCAGACCCAAAAATATTAACACTAATCCAGTTATGTAAATGCTTGTGTGCAACAGATAGGGTTACATAAGGCCCTGCATAGATGGCATGCACAGTGGCCTGGTGTATTTAAAGCAGACCCAAAAACATTAACAATAATCCAGTTATTTAAATGCTTGTGTGTAACAGATAGGGTTACATAAGGCACTGCATAGATGGCATGCACAGTGGCCTGGTGTATTTAAAGCAGGCCCAAAAATATTAACACTAATCCAGTTATTTAAATGCTTGTGTGTAACAGATAGGGTTACATAAGGCACTGCATAGATGGCAAGCACAGTGGCCTGGTGTATTTAAAGCAGACCCAAAAATATTAACACTAATCCAGTTATTTAAATGCTTGTGTGCAACAGATAGGGTTACATAAGGCCCTGCATAGATGGCATGCACAGTGGCCTGGTGTATTTAAAGCAGACCCAAAAACATTAACAATAATCCAGTTATTTAAATGCTTGTGTGTAACAGATAGGGTTACATAAGGCACTGCATAGATGGCATGCACAGTGGCCTGGTGTATTTAAAGCAGACCCAAAAATGTTAACACTAATCCAGTTATTTAAATGCTTGTGTGTAACAGATAGGGTTACATAAGGCCCTGCATAGATGCCATGCACAGTGGCCTGGTGTATTTAAAGCAGACCCAATAATATTAACACTAATCCAGTTATTGAAATGCTTGTGTGCAACAGATAGGGTTACATAAGGCACTGCATAGATGGCAAGCACAGTGGCCTGGTGTATTTAAAGCAGACCCCAAAATATTAAAACTAATCCAGCTATTTAAATGCGTGTGTGTAATAGATAGGGTTAAATAAGGCACTGTATAGATGGCATGCACAGTGGCCTGGTGTATTTAAAGCAGGCCCAAAAATATTAACACTAATCCAGTTATTTAAATGCTTGTGTGTAACAGATATGGTTACATAAGGCACTGCATAGATGGTATGCACAGTGGCCTGGTGTATTTAAAGCAGATCCAAAAATATTAACACTAATCCAGTTATTTAAAAGCTTGTGTGTAACAGATAGGGTTACATAAGGCACTGCATAGATGGCAAGCACAGTGGCCTGGTGTATTTAAAGCAGACCCAAAAATATTAACACTAATCCAGTTATTTAAATGCTTGTGTGTAACAGATAGGGTTACATAAGGCACTGCATAGATGGCATGCACAGTGGCCTGGTGTATTTAAAGCAGACCGAAAAATATTAACACTAATCCAGTTATTTAAATGCTTGTGTGTAACAGATAGGGTTACATAAGGCACTGCATAGATGGCATGCACAGTGGCCTGGTGTATTTAAAGCAGACCCCAAAACATTAACAATAAACCAGTTATTTAAATGCTTGTGTGTAACAGATAGGGTTACATAAGGCACTGCATAGATGGCATGCACAGTAGCCTGGTGTATTTAAAGCAGACCCAAAAATTTTAACACTAATCCAGTTATTTAAATGCTTGTGTGTAACAGATAGGGCTACATAAGGCACTGCATAGATGGCATGCACAGTGGCCTGGTGTATTTAAAGCAGACCCAAAAATATTAACACTAATCCAGTTATTTAAATGCTTGTGTGCAACAGATAGGGTTACATAAGGCACTGCATAGATGGCAAGCACAGTGGCCTGGTGTATTTAAAGCAGACCCAAAAATATTAACACTAATCCAGTTATTTAAATGCTTGTGTGTAACAGATAGGGTTACATAAGGCCCTGCATAGATGGCATGCACAGTGGCCTGGTGTATTTAAAGCAGACCCAATAATATTAACACTAATCCAGTTATTTAAATGCTTGTGTGCAACAGATAGGGTTACATAAGGCACTGCATAGATGGCATGCACAGTGGCCTGGTGTATTTAAAGCAGACCCAAAAATATTAACACTAATCCAGTTATTTAAATGCTTGCATGAAACAGATAGGGTTACATAAGGCACTGCATAGATGGCATGCACAGTGGCAAGGCAGATTTACAGCACAAAGAAATCAAATTGAATTGAAAACTGATCAGGCAAATCACCCTGTCACTGTCACTTTTATGCTGTCCCTGGATTGTTCCGGTTTTCCACTATCTTTCCCTGGCTCTGTCTGCCTCTCTAAAATTCCCTACCTATCTGTAAATCTCCCTACCTATCTGTAACTCTCCCTACCTGTCGCTAACTGTCTGTCCCTGTCTGCAGCAACCATCGCTGTCTCACGAATGCAAGTCTGAAATGCGCACAAGCAAGATGGCCGCCGCTTTATATAGAACGGTGATGTCACCGGGGCTTCCTGGATGCTGATAGGCTGCATGTGACTGTCCCATCATACCTTGCCCCAGGGTACATGCCTGGACATGTGCGTCCACCATCTTAGAATGCCTGTCATTGAAATGAATGGAGTTTAAAGGAAAACTTTGATCGATCAAATCGCGGGGAAATTCGGATTCGTTCAGAATCGAATTTTCCATGAAATTCGGAACGAATCCGGGTTCGTCTGGATCGATTCGCTCATCCCTATTTATGACGTGTTGAGGAATTGCTTGGAGTTAGATGAAAGACAAAAAGCAAAGATCCAAGACAATGCATATTTTAATACCTGAGGTTCCCAAATGAAGTGTTGCCCTTTCACCAGGTAGAATCACAGCTCTGCAGTTTTATTATCAAAGGACATTTTTTATAATTGTGCATATATTTTAGTAGATCTTCCAATATGTACTTATTTCCTTAATGAGCAACAGTTTTATATAAACTGCTCTTTTGTTTTTTGTGGACATTTGTACCTAATTACTTATGTAAACTGCATGCAACTGCATGTTGCCCAGTTGGCGCAATAATGCCTTGTCGCCTAAATAAAAAATGTTATTAATGATTATTACAATATCTTATGCGTCAAGGTTTTATTATTTTCCACATAATAACAATTAAAGTGACAAGTAAAAAAGCCACACTAACCTTATTTAGATGATAATTCTAGATTAAAACATAAGATCTGGCTTCAAGAACTTTTCAGGAGACCTTCCTTCTGCAAGCAGTTGGAGAGCTCTCCCTCTCCCAGCCTCATTTACAGTCACTCTGCTCCATTCATTGGCAGGAGCATGCCATCATGGACAGCTGTAAAGAGGGGCAAGGTCAGGGGCATAAATATAGGGGGTGCAGGTGGTGTTTCTACACCATGGCCCAGGAGGTTAGGGAGCCCTATCATTGTTGCTTCTCTACCTTATTTATCATATTTGTTCTCACTTGGCATCATTTAGAGAAAGGAAGGACTATTCGTATCTGCAGTTTCAGTCTTTAGTTGTCTAGCTGCATTCAATTGAATTAAAAGACAGAAAAAATAGTGTATGAGCCTTGAAATGGCCCATTTTAATGTTCACACCAGGGCGTCATCACATTTGTTATGCCACTGGGCCAGATTCAAGAGACTCTTGTAAAGTAAATATCTTATTTAAATGAAAGTAAAGGCTGCTCTGTATAATAGTTGTTTAGTATGAAATGAAGATATGTATTTATATTATTATGAATGAGGAAGGGACAGTTGCAAGAAATGGTTCAGGAGAGACATGAGCAGCAGAGCCCCTGAGCTGAACTGTATCATTTCATCAGAATGTAATATTTCTGCTCAGCTAACTGTAAGATTTAGCGCAACAAGTGTCCCCAGAAAAATGAGGCGCATGTGCCTTTGGTTCATTTCTTCATTTGCAGTTTCTGATTGCTCATCTAAAGCCTAATCACAATGATGACACATGATCTCTCAATATATTACATGTGTAACCTAATTACATTGTATATTATTATAAAAATGTAATCAGCATGCCTGAGTGCATAAGCTTATTAAACAAACTGCAACGTCGAGTCTCTTTGCTGTCAGTGCATGTTATATATCAAGTGCTGTGCACAACAAGCTAAAGCCTTATAACAGGTTGCAGCGAAAGGAAGTGATCGCCATCTGCTTGGAGATTTTCAATTTTCTCAGGTCACATGTCATGTGTGTGGTGCTGTAAAAAACAAAAAGACATGGGCCTTGATTCAGTAAAGTTGAAAAAAAATTGTCTTGGTAGTAAAAGAAAATCACTTTAGGTGAAAAAACATGAGAATTTCACTATTGCTGAATCACCAGTTAGAAAGACGATGAAAGTCAATGGATCTTTCAATACAAAAAAAAATAATAGTAAAAAGTTCTCTGCTTTTCTTAGAAGTAAAAAAGTATGATTGAAACACATCTGCACTGCTACAAAGCAGACTATGGCCTTAACTAAAAAAAAAAAAAAAAAAGTAAAAAAGTAAAGAATTCAATTCATGAGAAAAAAGCCTGAGAATGTCACTTTTAGTGAATCACTAGATAGGAAGACAATGAAAGTCAGTGGCATTTTTTTACTGTTGAAAAAAGTATTGAACTTTTTACCCCTTTTTACCTGTAGTAAACGTTCCATTGAATTTTATTGTCTTCCTATCTGGTGATTCAGTAACAGTGAGATTCTCAGGCTTTTTTCTCATTAATTGAACATTTTTACTACCATGTGAAACTGCGTAATAAGGATACCTGTATATATCATATAAGGCTTAACCCTTTGTTAAACTCTGGTAAGAGGCCATATAACTAACTGTGGTGGCTGGCACTGAATGTTGATACATCTATACACCGGGTGAATATTGAAACTCTTTATGTAACGATTTATATATGTTGAAAAGGACATTTTATTTCACTGGAAGTTTGGAGCTCTGTATTTCGATTTAACATGTTACAATGTTGTTACAATGTAATTCCATATGTTTTCGCTTTGTAACTAGTTGATAGATGCTTGAAAACACACTTTAAACACACCGCCTCCTGCGCTCTGGGCTTCAAACAAGTATTTTTCAGCGCCAGAGATTTGGGAGGCTGTTTTTTTGCTGAATATGGTGTGAGTCGGTCGCTATGAGCAGTCGCTAACATGCGCTCCCATAAAGCGCTGTACTGGTCATATAGCGACTCCTCACAATGTATTCAACATTACTGAACAGCGACTGAGTCGCTATAAAGTAGCGACCCACGGCTGAGCACAGTGACTACTAGCGGGCACTCTGAAAATGCCTGCTACAGACGCTCATCTGTCGCTACCTGCCGCTAATGATGAATCAGCCTGCCCATCTACTAGAGGTGCCTGTCTGCTGCAGCATAGTAATGACGCACAGAGAGACAAGCTTTCAAGGGAAGAGTGCATCCAGGTTCAGAGCCCATCCCCCTGATATCCCTTAATTTCCAATTAATTTGGATGAGAACCACCCAACCTGACTTTGGGTATAGACTTTATCGAGGGGAGGGGGGTGAAGTACTGCACTACCTGGATTCTCCAGGAGCACTTAAAGGAAATCACCCTTTTTCCTTTCCTGGGGTTTAAAATAGACATTTGTGTTAGGACTGTGTCCACAGACCTGTGATTTACTTTTCAGCATTGTGTTTCCATGTTTCGTATATTCCAGTGGACCTGTCTTGGTAAAGCAGAGGTGGATTTCTTGCCCTTCATTAAACGTTATAGTATCCCTTTCTCACTACAAATCCCAGAATCCTTCAACTATAACAGCTGTGTTTATTAGCAGCTTTGGTTAAACAAAGCAGCAGCAATCCCCCTTCTCACCTGAGAACGCTGCTAGTAACCCTTTAGCTTCAGTAACAAGAGACTGATTCCCCCTATCTGAAGAAATAATGCAGTTGGGGTTAAATTTGTCGTGTCTTGTCAGAGGATTAGCAAGCCAACGTGAGGAAGCTTCTGAAATGTACACCTGAATACCACTTTGATGTACGTTTCTAAGATAAACATATTCCTGCTATGGTTTGTTTTACTGTTTTCTTTTATTACATGGAGTTGCAAAAACATTGAAAAGTAAAATATTAATAGATAAACTCAGCACCTTAAATACATCATATTAGCACAATAGATTGGAAACTCTTAAAAATGCCATTGGAAGTGGAATTATCCTTCAAGATCCTCCTGACCCAACCATACATCCTCCTGACCCAACCATTGGCAGCAGATCTTACCTTGCGGCTGAAAGGAGAGTGAAACCATTACACACCTTTTCAGGACCCTACTGGAGCATCTGGTAATCAGCTGAACCTATCTTCGGATGGATCCCTCCTCGTGACAAAAGAAGGATGCCAAGGCCATCTGCTGCCTCCACTGGACATTCCTGAGACCCCCCACCCCCCAAAGAGACACCTAATCCAACTGCTAGTGGGAAGGTTCGATCCTGAGAAGGGAAATTTGAATTATCCCCTGCCCTCCCCGGACCTTATTGATGAACCTAAAAGCCGCCCAAACTTTCCATTGGCTACAGATCTCTCCTTGAGACTGACTTCTGGACAGCATTAAGAAACAACATGCTCCCTGAAAGCTAAGCATGTGCCTCCAGCACAGATTGCACCTAAACTTGCTGGTGGGAATGGGAGACAGACAGCACTGTAAGATGCTATCCATACCTACATCTCATCAAAACACAGCCATCAGGAAGAAAAATTGAGCCTACACAAAAATGAAGCCTGTAAATATTATACCTAGATCAAGCAATCCCTGGATGTCGCTCACCAGCCCATACACCGTCGCAGTCAGATGCTGGGGTCTCTCCTGTGGGGTTGCTGTGAAAAGGAAGCAATAATTGATATTTGGTATATACATTTTTCAAAGCTGTGAAATGAAATTTTATTCATGTTCAAGCAAAGGGATGAAGCCATATGTCATTATGCTAATTTATTAGAGTAGGGATGAAGCCATATGTCATTATGCTTATTTATTAGACTAGGGGTGATGCCATATGTCATTATGCTAATTTATTAGGCTAGGGATGAGGCCATATGTCGTTATGCTAATTTAATAGACTACAGTTTTTTAATACCTGGTGATGAAGCTATGTTATATATAATTAAATAAGTAGACTATAAACTTACTAGGCTGGTGGGCGACCTGAGCTTGGGGGACCAGTCTCCTCTCCGGGGCCTGCCACTGCTCCGGATCTGAGTCTGTTGAGAAAGGAAAAATATGTTTACTTCTAATGTCAGATTTGGCAAACCACACATTTTTTTCATAATGTGTGTGTGACATCATCCACCTTCTCCATGCATCTCAGGGGTTGAGACATCTGGCCTATCCAATCCCCGCTCTCCACCCACTACATCGTCATCTAAAAGAATAGAAGCAGGAATGAGTGTGTGTTTACAGTGCATGTACCTGTGTGTGTTTCAGTCAGAGAAACATACCGGAGTGTTGTTGCTCCGCCATCTGGGCAGACTCCCTGGCGAGGCGCTGAGGGGGAGGACCTTGGCACTGGAGACGCACCACCTTCACTTGGCCCAGATCCATCCCGCACTGGCCGAACTGCTCGCCTCCGGGTGGGTCTAATTCGATAATCCCATTTGCTCACTAGAAGAGAATAGCATTCCTAAACAGAGGCCTGCCTAAGGGCTTTGGGATATCTAACATGTAATAGTAATGTACTTACTTGGGAAATGCTGAGCGCAAAATCACCTCACCCGGTGCCTCTTCCTTCACTTTAGGTCGGACCAGTGTTGGATGATCTGGGTGAAGGTGAAGGTGGTGTCACTGTCGGCGGCAATTTTGGCCACTATCTCCAGTGCCAAAGTCCTCTTTTGATAGTCGCTCACCAGGTAGTCATACCTGTTCTCCATCACCATCTAAAAGATAAAAAAACAGATTTGCTTAATGCAAACATCATACAAATCACAATCTCAGTTATAGCAGGTGAAGAGCGTGGGTGCCATCTTGTTTTGCCAGTATCAGCAGATATGTTGCACCCCAGCGGTTTCCGGGATGCGCACGTCCGTAAGCACGCTTACGCGTAAGCGTCATGCACACATAACTATTTAAAGGGTACTTGGAGAATCAGCTGAGTGTCTTCACAGATATCGATATGCCTGCCAAGAAAGGTAGCAGCAAGACCCCCAAGTCCCATGAACGCCATGAGCCTCGTGCCGAACGGCATGAAAAATCTTCATCCAGGCCTTAAACTAGGTCCCACAAAACCAGTGGCCATTCGCATTCAACAAGGATATACACTCGCCACATGAAGGATCCATTGGCCTACACTCCAGCCCCCTCCAAATCTGGCACATCACGGAAGGCGAAGGAGACTTCCTCCAGCAAGAATGCTCCCCGGCCTTCAACATCCAAAACCCAAGGGAGCACTACTCATAAGGGCAAGGGTAAGACTAGGCCTAGAAGCCCTAGGCCCCCAACTACACCCTCTCCTGCTCGTTCCCAATTTCACGATTCCAACGTGGAGAGCCCTGAGTTACCGGGCAGCTCAATGGGGGCAACTTCTTTGGGCAGCCAGCCTATGGCACCCAGCCCCCATGCAAGTCCTGCCCAATCCTATGTGAGCGAAAGGTCTGGCTCTTCCACGGCTGCAAGTAAGCCAAGGTCACCAATTCTTCCACCCACCCAGGAAGAGGCAGCCAGGACAACATTAGGCAGAAACTTGCGGCGTGGGAGCTTGAGCGGGCGCTTTACTGAGCCCCAAACTATGGCATTGGCAAGTGGGGTATCTGACCACTATCATGAGCTGTATGGGAGAAATTCTAAAGCCACCAGCAAAGTGCGCAAGACACAAATCTGAGAAGACATCACCAGACAGATGACTTGTGCTGGGACTGAGAGGAAAGATGTGGAGCAGATCCAGCGAAAATTCTCAGACCTCAAATATGCCATCCAGCAGAAGAGAAATAAACGCAGGCATCATGGGTACAGATGGGTGTTTAGGTTGGGCAGCTTGTGGGTGAGCATGACCTTCTAAGTAATGTTTTCTCTTTGTTTTAAAGGTTGCAAACAGGAGGTGGATTTCCAACCAAACTCCAGTACACCGCAGCAGAGGAGCTTGTTCTGGGCCTAATAAACCCCTCTGCACTACAGGGCTTGTCCGGGGCCATAGACACTGACAGCAATGTCATGCCAGAAGGTTAGTATTTCAAGGAATGTTTTTCTGCCTTTGCCTTTACAAAATGTAGGTTACAATCCTAGGTACACACAGGGCCCTAGCTAGGGCGGAAGGGGGGGGGCAACGCTCCTTGGGTGCAGCAGTTCAGGGGGGCACCAAAGGTGGGCCGGAAAACCGGTGGGGGAGTCCATTTTGAATCTTTGCCCCGGGTGCCGTAAAGGCTAGCAACTCCTATGGGTACACAAGGTATGTTTATGTGTTAAATAGCCTTGCCTTTTACATTCCAGCACCTCAAAATACTCAAGCTGCTGTGCAACCCTCCACCTCTTTGGCCATTGCTACCATGTCCCGCCAGCCATTAACAACATATCCTACACAGGAACATCTGGATCTGGTGAGTGTACTGTGCACTAACTGGTGATGCAGGTGAAGGAAGATGACTACTTGCCACAACATTTATTTGAGCAACTCTCTTACACATTTTTTATTCATGTCCCTACAGACACCACCCATAATGGAAGCAATATTCCACCATATGGAGGAGGAGAACATTACCATGCCCCCACAAATGCCAACCCAGCATCATCATCTGCCACTGCCCCAGCAGCAGCCGTCAACAAATCCTCTGCAGCAGAGACAATCACGCCCTCTGCTGGCAGACCAGCATGGACAGCAGCAAGAGACACAAACAACTGTCCCATGTGCTAGCTCTGCTGCAGAGGATTTGCCTACTACATCTGCTCCTGTTGCTAGGCCTAGACCTCCATCATCTACACGCGCCCAAACCCCTGGAAATGGAGGTCGCCCTCAGCCACATCGCCATGTAACCCGCGTGAGGCGCGTGCAGATCCTGGAGACAGCATGGAGAAATGACAGCCGCCACTTTAGGGAAGTAAACCAAAGATTAATTGAGCAGCTGTCAGCACACTTCCAAACCTTTAATAACAACTTCAACACCCTGGTGGAAGAACTTAAGACTAGCAACAGGCAGATGCTGGAGCAGTGGCAGATGCTGTATGCCCCACATGCACAGGTGCTGGACATCCTACAAGGCCACCACCAGCCTTATTATAGGAATCCACCAGATTAATAATTTTCTTTCTATTTTTTCAACATGTTTCCTTTACATTTCCTTTACACAACAACACTATTCACCTGTCTGGTGATCTGCACCCATATTTTTTAATTTGTGCCTTTGATGGTGGCTTCACAATTTTTCACATACAACTCATGATAGTGGTCAGAAAATCCACTTTGCAAGGCCATAGTTTGGGGCTCAGTAAAATGCCCGCTCAAGCTCCCACGCAGCAGGTTTAGGCTTAAGGAAATACTGGCTGCCTCAACCTGGGTGGGTGGAATTGTTTTTGAAAAGATGATTGTTGTTAAAGGAAATATTTGACAATAAAAATGCATTACGCTCAAATCTGATCCAAAGCTTTTTTGTATTAATTAGTATGTATAGATAAGCTAATGAAAGTAAAAATCAGATACATTTGTTACATCACAAATAAATTAAATATCTAAGGACAACAAAAATTAATGCAAATGAACAAAAAAAAGAAATAAATATAAAATAAAAAATAGCAGAATAATAATAATAATAAGTCCAAAAATTAATAAAAAAAATTGAAATCAGATGATTCTGGACGGATTGCCCAGAAGCACTCTGGGTGCCCTCAAATAACTCGTCTGGAATGTACGTGGTGGCTGGAGAGGGGGACTCGTCAACATAACGGGGGACCTGCTGCATTATCGCAAAATTATGTAGGACACAGCAGGCTATTATGATCTTTATCACCTTGTTGAGGTCATACTGCAGGGCCCCCCCGGTATGGTCCAGGCATCTAAATCTGCTTTTAAGCAGACCAAAGCCCTCTCCACAACAGCCCGGGTCTTTCGATGGGCCCGGTTATAGCCCTCCTGGGCCTGAGTCTGAGGGTGCAGGACTGGTGTCATCAACCATGGCAGCAGTGGGTAACCCGAATCCCCTGCAAATAATAAAACACAGTTAGTGTCTACTTCTCAGCTACATTGTATATCATGTCATCAGAGGGAAAGAACATCCATATGTTGAGACAGGGTTATACAAAAATCTTCATAGTCATACAGTGAAAGGCTAATTAAATTATTTCTCAATACTTACCCAGTAGCCATCCACCAGACAAATTTCCTGATTGAAATCGACCATACAGGCTCGAATTTCTCAGGATATAGGATATATGGTCAATCGGATTCTAATAAGGTCTACATGATAAGGACTAATTAAGGTCTGCATGAAAATGATTAGTTAAGGTCTGCATGAAACTGAGTAGTTAAGGCCTAAATTCAAATGATTAGTTAAAGGAGCAGTATCGCAAAATTTGCATTAAAAAAGATAAATAATTACCGTATTTTTCGCCCTATAAGACGCACCTGCCCATAAGACGCACCTAGGATTTGGGGGAAGAAAATAAGAAAAAAAAATTTTAAACCAAAAACGCACCATTACAGACAGTGTGGCATTCCCCTATCCAATTCCCATAGGCCGTGTGGGATGCCCCCATTCCATAGACAGTGTAGCATGCCCCCATCCCATTCCCCGTATATCCAGTGTGGCATCCCCCATTCCCCATATACCCATTGGCTGTGTGGCATCCCCCTCTCCCCCCATTAGTATAGGCTGTGTGGCATCCCTCTCCTCACATTCCCATAGGCTGTGTGGCATCCCCCTCCCCCCATTCCCAAAGGCTGTGTGGCATCCCCCTCCCCCCATTCCCAAAGGCTGTGTGGCATCCCCCTCCCCCCATTCCCATAGGCTGTGTGGCATCCCCCTCACCGCATTCCCATAGGCTGTGTGGCATACCCCTCCCCCCATTCCCAAAGGCTGTGTGGCATCCCTTTCCCCCCATTCCCATAGGCTGTGTGGCATACCCCTCCCCCATTCCCAAAGGCTGTGTGGCATCCCCATCCCCCCATTCCCATAGGCAGTGTGGCCCCTCTCCCCCCATTCCCACCCCCTCCCCCATTAGTATAGGCAGGCGCCATATTAAAAAAAAAAAAAGTTAAACTCACCTGTCCGCTGACACCGCTGCGCTGAGCGGCCGGCTCTGTGAATGGGGTGGGCGTGGCCTGCGCCGCAGAGTCGACGCAGGCCACGCCCACCCCATTCACGAGCTGGCTCTGTCCCGGCCCCGCTGCTGCGAGCGCTGTCTTTTCAGGCAGCGATGACAGCGACGGGGCCAGAGACAGAGCCCCTGCCGCTCCTCCATCTGCTTCTCCACATGCGAGCACGAAGGTCCGTGCAGGCCACGCCCACCCACTGCCGGGACCTTCGTGCTCGCGTGTGCTCTGAGCCCGGCAGCAGATGGAGGAGCGGCAGGGGCTCTGTCTCTGGCCCCGCCGCTGTCATCGCTGCCTGAAAAGACAGCGATCGCAGCGGCGGGGCCGGGACAGAGCCCCCGCCGCTCCTCTGGCCTCTCGCAGTGTGCCAGACAATGCGGGAGCGCCAGGGACATGTGAGTTTTTTGTTTTTTTTTTTGTTAATTTTTTTTTTTTTTTTTTACATTCGCCAGATAAGGCGCACTGACATTTTTCCCCCACTTTTGGGGAAAAATAAGTGCGTCTTATAGGGCGAAAAATACGGTAAATAGCCACACAATAGCTTCTAACATGTGTATAAATAATCTGGCGATAGAAAAAGGAAAAAATATATGGCTTTCTTTTAAATTGTATAATTACAATGGCTCAGTCCATTTGCTGAATAGGGGGATCTGCTGGGTTGTATTTAGTGAGCTGCTTCATTTAGCCCACTGGTCTCCTAGCAACACTTTACCTCAGAGGCTGACACTTTAATCAGTGGTAACGACTGTGTGTGTGTGAGGTGCTGCTTTTGTTGTGAGACCAGGTGACTCAAATGTGTGAAAATCTATACAAAATAAACTAAACTGACTGAAAACAACTGAAATTTTTCTTTGAATAACTGTGCAGGAAAACTAAAGGTATTAAAGTGAAACAAAACCCTGAGTTGCCGACCCTGAAGTCTATAAGACCCGGCCATTGACCTTCCCCCTTGGGCATTCTAAATCGGGATGCCCCACTGTGTGAAACGACCCCTGGATAACCACAGATCCCCCCATTTTTCTGGCGCGCTCAAGCAGATAGTCATTTAGACAGGCCGGGCAGCCAGGATGGTTACTGCTCAGGCTCCCCATCTGCGTGCAAACAGAGCTGATTGGATGAGAGTCCGCGCATGCACTGTGGGACAGGGAAAGGTACGTTTTCACAGGCGAACTTGGGGATTTCACATATCGGGGTATCCCAAGTCGGGATGCCCCTAGGGGCACAAAACAAAACTCCAGATAGTGAAAATCCTGGGTTGGGCTTTGCTCAAAACACACAATGCTGAAAGAAAAATCATATAGAAAAATGTGTTGAGAAAAGAGAGAGAAAATGGTAAGCTGAAAGCTTCTGCAGCAGAGCCAACATGAAGGGAAAACTGTCAAAATCAGCTAAATGACTTCTAGAGCTTTTCTCTCTGTTTTAGATATATAAGTTCTGGCCAGGCAATGTTGTTATCTTATGCTGGACGGCTGCCAAGCACTGAACAGCTGATACCTTGATACATTGTTTCCCCCTCTCCTCATCGTGGAACAGGCCAGAATGGCGGGCTCCGACACTCAGAAGACATAAACATGAGCTATTAGTCTCCAGCTGCTCAACACAGACATCATTTTTTTCTAAATTTGTAATTCTTACTCCAACACTTACCTACATTCAAAGTACCATTTAAATATAAGTCACCAAGAAAAATTCGCGATACTGCTCCTTTAAGGTCTGCATGAAAATGAGTAGTTAAGGGCTACATTCAAATGAGTAGCTAAGGGCTACATTCAAATGATTGATTTACATATACATTAAAAGATACTGTGAATCAATGAGTTAATACAAGTCAAAATGTTGACCTAAACCACATACCTAAATAGATATTCTTCAGCTGCTGGAGGCACCAACGCAACATGGGTACAATCGATCGCACCCATGACGTTGGGCATGTCTGCTATATTAAAAAAACCCAACTTAACCGCATTCCAGGCTACCATGTTGTCTGGGAAATAGATGTATTTTGGACACAGGGTAACCATGCCATCCAAAAACTTGTTTAGTGTGCACGGAGAGGGCACCCAGCCTCTGGAACGAGCCGTTCGCTAAAAATTGCAGGCAGCCAAGCATCTTGGTCATACCGGGAATTGCATGCCTCTTCCTTGTGGTGCGGGCTAACCATTGCCGCAGCTCACTATACAAGTTATGGAGGAAAAGGCGGGTCAGCTGGAACAGCTCAACGTCATGCATGCGATCGATGTGCATGCGTGCGTGGGGCAATCTGGCTTCGGCCATGGTGATGCAGATCATGCCATTTGGCTCCAAGCGCTCGTACTCCTCCATGTGCTCAGCAAACATCTCAGCTGCTAGCTTTCACCTACAAAATTACCCTGTAAGTTGAACGGAAGCAAACCTGTTTTATTGGGCAGGTTGTTATCGGCAATCAAGGCTCTGAATCATGCACCAGCCCATACCAATAACGTAAGTTGCCCGACATAATGGAAAATTGCCGATAAACATACGATCATCGAAAGCGCGTATTCGCATGAAAACAGTAACGTACAATCCGAAAAAGCATGCAAAAACTCACAAAAATTGCACAGACACATGTGAAAGTGCATGTGAAAGAGGCTCTGAATCAACCCTATTGTTGGAAAAGCCTTGCATACATATGCAATAATAAAATGTGAACATCTGCACATTACTTGAGTCAACGTCGCTTAAGTTTAGTCTTAACTAAACATATTACCCCCCTGTACAGTAATACCATTTGAGAAAAACCTTTGATTGCTAAAGGGTTATAGGAGAGAATTATCTTCAGCAAAAACGAAAAGCTTGGATTTCATCTTCATACAAAAATAAAGCAACACTGACACCTAGTGGCCTTAATCAGAACCACCTGATATTTAACAGAATCTGATCTAATGGAAAAATTATAATTTATTTATTTTTTTGCACTTTTCCTTGTTTTAATGAATGGAGCTTAAGCGGCAATCATGAAAGCAGGGAAAGTGACTCTTTTTATTTTTTTCATGGCTGTTTTTTAAACGCCCCCAAACGCATCCCAGGCATCAAGCATTAGGGCTAAGAGGCCGCACTATTGGTGGTCCCTGTCCCTACAAGTTACAAGCCCTTATGCCCTTTGGTATGGGCTTGGGGCTTAAGGCACCCCTGGAAGAACCCCATGCCCACACCAATAGGCACTGGGCTCATCCTCACCCCTGATACCCCAACTGGGGATGCGGGTAATGTGTTATTTTACAAACATGGCACCCGCCGAGCCTGGCAGGTGCCATGCTGGCTCCTGACCATAGTGAACTGGTATAAGGGCTTCATGGACCCCATGATGAGCCGCTGGGAAGAGGCTTTTATATTAACAAGAGGGGCCTCTCTGGAATCCCCCCCATGATGTCACAAATGGAACAAGCCTAGAGGGGTGGCATGGGAAAATCCCCCCAGGCCACTCTCCTTCTTTGAGGTCAGCAATGACATCAGGTGGTTTACATGGAGGCCACATCATGCCAGTAAAATGACACATTACCAGAACCCCCATTTGGGGCAATGGGGTAATTTCCCTTCAAATCTCCTGGATCTCTGTAATAATGGCCAAATGTTGTTCTTGTGCACATGCTGCCTGCTGTTCCCGCTCCATCCATTATTCCTGTATCCGAGCTGCCTGCTCGACCCACGGATTCCTTTCTGATTGAAGCTGCTGCAGTTGTCCTTCAATACGTGCAACTCTTTCTGCCAGTTGGCCATGTCGTTGTTGCCTATTGAAGGCTTGACACATTCACGTAACAAGCTCATATAGCTGTGCTCTACTGGGTGTACTGGGTCACCTTTCAGGCTCCGCAAGTACCACCAATCGAGCCTGAACATTAGAGAAGAAAGCTACATCACACAAATGTCTGTGTTTGGATTAGATTTCTTGTTACACCATCAGCTCACACATCAGATTTTTTACATGTGTTATGTGAAGAGAACATCAAATATGGCCACAGCATTGAAACACTACATATCCTCCAGCAAGAACCAACGCAAGACCAGTCCAGCTGGATGTATTATGTGGCCCATGCCTCGGAGGAGACATCATAAACAATGTGGAACAAACATCAAAATGCCAATGCACAATACAGGTGTGGTTACTCACATACCAGCCATATCCTCCATACTCTGTGGCAGAACTGGAATTCCCAAGGAGAGGCCTAACAATAAATGAGCAAAACAGATCCCATGACATGACCGAGTAGGGGAGAAATAACCAGCAAGTCTACATTGACCAGTATAAGACACCTACCAAAGTAGCACTTACATACAGGGGTCGCACACTGGGCTGGGGATTTCCAAACATGAGTGTGTAGCATGGAACAGTGTGGACTCAAATCAGAAGACCAAAGCATCACTATCAGGAGTAACAACTGAAGCATTCAGCAGGCATGGTACCAGGCAACAGGAGCATACAAATTATTAAAGCCAAGGAAGTGGACACTTACAGACAGGAGCTGGCTGTGAGTGTGGAGCGTGGAACACTGTGACCTACAAAACAGAGTAGAGGAAAACAATGCAAACACAAATACATGGCAACAGATGAAAGTATGGACCAAGGCCACTGGAACAAACACATTGAAAATTGTGAGTGAAGAGGCCACTTACAGACAGGCTCCAGTTGGCTTGAGGAAAAGCTGGCTGTGGATGTGTCGACTTGCTAATTCATGCTGGCTCTGACCATTGACTTCCAGCTGTTGGCTGTTGTCAGGTTGTGAGTCTAGATCGGACACCAAGGAAACAGTTTTAGCAGTAATATTAACAAATGACTGAGGAACTTGTGAAACACAAAGCACTTACCTCCAACCAAGGCTGTTGTGTCATCTCACACATAAACACCCTGTAGCCAGCATAAAGAGATTTTGGGCTTCAACATGACATCATATTCATGGTATCTATTCATGTTGAATCACTTTTTGGTTGCTACAGTGGTCCACTGATGTGCAGCTGTGCAATTGAGGGTCTCAGAAATCCCATCCCCAATCTTGGTCTGCTCAGTCTTGCTGGGGCCATGAATCTGTGGCCCACACCAGACTGATCATTTTGCAAAGGTGAGCTTGACCAGCTTGATGTTATCTTCCAGATTGAACTTTATCTTATGCTTGGCAGCATGTTTCTTGTGCCCCTGAGACACACCTGCGGCAACATCAGGGGTGGCAGACATATGTGGCTTATGCTCAGCAATTGTGGGGCGCTGAGCATGCCTGACTCCAACACGGGCAGGCTGATTCATTAATAGCACCAGGTAGCGACAGATGAGCGACAGTAGCGTTATTTTCACAGCGCCCGCTAGTATTCGCTGTGCTTGGCCGTTGTTCGGCTGTTGACAGTGACTCAGTCGGTGTGCGGTAATGTTGAATACGGGGTTAGGAGTCGCTGTTTGACAGGTTCCACGCTGTATGGGAGCGCATGACAGCGAACGGCTCCCAGCATATTCATTAACAAATCACGCTCCAAAAATTCTCGTGCTGTGAAATGCTTGTTTAAACCCCAGAGCACTGGCGGCGATGGGTTAAAAGTAGTTTTTAAACCCCCAAACAACCATATTTTTACAAAAAAAAAAAAACATGTTTTTCAAAACATTTTGTAATATGAATACATTAATATCAGACCTGTAATATCAATTCTGCACAATTTTTTTTTTTTTTTTTACCTTAAAAAAAAAAAAAACTAACATTGCAGAAGTGGTCACAGAATTTTTGACATTTAAAAAAAAAAATTAATAGCAATTAATTATGAATATTTAAAGATTGCTCCATTGAAATGCATTGGAGAGCGCCAGGTAGCGAGAGGTCATACCTGTCGCTGTTCAAGGTCGCTCGCTGGCGCTGTGGGGTGAGGCTGGAATAATGATAAATGATTCGCTATCTGGCGCTCTGTCAGTCGCTAAGCAGGATCGGCTTGATAAATGTGTGATTGCGGAGGGGAGCCGGCGTTCTCGTGGCGGTGAGCGTCATTACCGTTCGCTCACCATTCGCTACCTGGCGCTATCCCTTGTTAAATAAGGGCCTAGGTTGCCCTGAAGCAGTTGGAGATTAGCCCCAGCAAAAGAACTCAATAAAGCCCTGTTGTGCGTCCACCTACTGCAGCTGCCACGCCCTCAAACAACAGCATGAGCACGAGTATTAGTAAGGATAAGCAGGGATTGTGTAGCACACTGCAAGGCAGAATTGCATTGGACACCTTTCCTGGGCTGTCTAGTATCTCCCTTCTTGGCCTGGCCAAACATAAGAAACCTATTTTTCTCAGGCTGTTGGTTGTTTCGAAAATTCATTTGGTTTAGCGGTGAGCTGCATGGGAGTTTCAATTGTGTATAAGAATGTGTGTGTTTGCAGGTTTTTTGGAGGTATGTTTGGGCCTGCATGGTTGCGTTTGTGATTGAATTTGTGGTTGCAGTGGCAATGCAGTGCAGTGCAAAGCAAGATTTTGGTGTGATGTTTAGTGTGTGCATGAGATGTGTGGATGCTTATGAGGAGGACAAGGAGACCGAGGAAGCCACAGTGGTGCGACTCCAGATTGACCGAGTCTTTAACACCCTGTTCGCTGTGGCAGATTTGAGTGATGAACAAATCCGCAGCTGTTTCTGCCTGAATTGAGCTATGCTTTTGGCACTGTACCACCAAACCCGCCACAAAATTGAGCCGCAGCTAGGCCTGGCATAGTGCGTCTGTGTGCCTCCTTGAATATACTTGCGAGGGGTACATTTCAGGCCACTGCTGCTCTATTAAGCAACATTAGCCTGCCTACCATGAGCTGCATTTTTTATGAGGTGGTCCTGGTCATCTGTGACATCATCCCAACCTACATACCATTTCCGTACGATGATGAAGGGGTGCAACACATCAAGCTTGCTTTCTATCATATGGCAGGAATGCCAAATGTGCTTGGCTACATTGATGGGACCCATATTCCTGTCCACCCCCCTCGAGCACAAGAACTGTACTACGGCAACCAGAAGAGTTTCCATTCCATTAATGTGATGGCTGTGTGTGATCATGAGATACAGCTGCATGCTGTGAGGTCAGGCTTTCCAGAATCCTGCCATGACTCATATGTGTTGCATCAAGCTACCCTGTGCTGGAAATTTGAGAACAACAAAATGCCGCAGGGATGGCTACTAGGTAAGTATATGGCAACATTGTAAGACCTATAAACAGTTGACCAGCAGAACTAGGGGGGAGGGGATGGTGAAGGCAAAAAGCTATGAACCAGGTTGGAGTCTTCATTTCTGGTGTCAACAACATTCACACATGTGTTTGTGTTTTGCTGATAAGTGATATGGACAGAAGATGTGGATCATGACCCCTGTGCAGAACCCACATACCGCAGCTGAAGTGTGCTACAAAGCAGCTTACCGCAAAATTGATGCATTGTTGAAAGAACCATCAGCCTGCTGAAAGCACGCTTCCTATGGTTGGCCTGTCCAAGAGGGGAGAGCTCTACAGCACAGAGAAGGTGTCCAATCCTCGCTTGCTGTGTGCTACACAATATGTGCATACTCCATCAATTGGAAGAGCCTGAGGAAACGCAACTGGTGGTTTAAAACATTTTTTCAAAAACCTACTAGCCCCAGTCAATAGTTGGCCAACAGCAAATATAAAATAACCAAAATAGAGTTAGGCAAGCCATAGACAGTGAAAAGGAGCAAAAAGTGAACTGACTACAGAAATTGACATTATTTCCCTTCTATGTGGGACCAAAAACAACAAGTTTTTGGTTTATCCATTTGTTTGAAAAAAAAAAAAAAATGTTCACAAATGTTAAAATAAAAAAATAAAATTGAAAATGTTGGTATAAGCTGTATTGTGTGTGGATGTACTACAGAACATTGCTGCTGAATGCCTAGAAACAGATAGCAACATTCAAAAGCAGAGGCACAGTGGTATACAGGAAGGCTGCTTCATTAACGCTCATTGGACATTACATCTATCAAAGTTGGACTCAGAAATGCTGTGTCACTTGGGCAACAACGCTTAACAGCAATATCGCCATTGGCCTGTCTGCAGCATTCTGTCTGGAAAGCTGTCAGCGCCTCTTCTTAGCAGCCCAAGTGGCACTATCAATAAATTAGCCTCCAAGTGTATGGTGAGCCCCCTCTGACAGGCTAAATATAGTCTGGACCTCTTAACACACAGTCAGGGTCAACCTTAGGTTAAATGTAATCATGTGGAAAGATGGAAACCAATTGGGGGAAATTTTAAAGACTTAAATAATGTAAAAGATAGAGGGAATGCAGGATAGGGAAAAGATTAATAAGGGGATAAAACGAGGGAGTGATGAAGGGAACATAGAAAAGGAGGAGATGTAGAGGGATACAAAGGGAGATACTTTTACTCACCTCTTTCTGGTACCAATCAGGCATATGTGGGTGCTCGTCCAATGGGAGCTATCTGCCGTCATTCATCAAGTGGCTCTCAATGACTAGAGTGGCTGCTGCATACCCTGTATCCCCAGAAGTATGCACACTCCCGTCCCAGGCTATCTGAATAGCTGCAAAGGATGCAGCAGCTTGCGCTCCCCATTTCCAACAATGAGAGCCATTTGCTGAATGAAGTAGGTAACGTAGACGGCTATCAGTGGGCAAGAGCCCACAAATGCGCCATTAGAGCGGGAAAAGGTGCTTATGGGTAGCTGGGAGGTTTCAAACAATGGAGCATCCCAATTTGGGATGTCCTAGGGGAAGGCCCGTGGCCGGCTGGGCTTTGTTCTGCTTTAAAGTTGATTAACAGGTCTGGAGTCTAAAAGATTCATACTCCCTGGCACATCCACTTTGGGATGCCCCTCATGTCAAATTCCAAGGTTCTAAATGTTATACACATCTCATGATTCCACAGCACATGCATGGGTTGACGCAGCATCCCAGCCAATTCGTTTGCTCCCTGCGCTGTATGTCAGCTCTGTGTTGTATGCTATTCATTTATATGCACTGCATAGAACACTGATTGAATGAGAGCCCACACAAGTACTGTGGGATCACAGCAAGGTGAGTATTCTCCATGTGCTGGGGGACTGGAAGCTGCAGCACACAGTATCGTGGCCAGAACTACCTACAATTATAAGACCCTGGCTGTTGCAATGTGTCCTGTGGCTTCTAGTCTGCCAATGCAGGAGAAACAGTTATTGTGCCAGGCTAGGGTTGGGAGAATGAGTTTTAGTGCCTAGGAGAAGACTATTGTTTCATTTAAAAAAAAAAAAAAAGCATGAGCAATTCTCTATGGGGGGGGGGGGGGGGGGGGGCGGGGGGGGCTAGTAATTAAGGCCCTTATTTAACAAGGGATAGCGCCAGGTAGCGGATGGTGAGCGAACGGTAATGACGCTCACCGCCACGAGAACGCCGGCTCCCCTCCGCAATCACACATTTATCAAGCCGATCCTGCTTAGCGACTGACAGAGCGCCAGATAGCGAATCATTCATCATTATTCCAGCCTCACCCCACAGCGCCAGCGAGCGACCTTGAACAGCGACAGGTATGACCTCTCGCTACCTGGCGCTCTCCAATGCATTTCAATGGAACAATCTTTAAATGTTCATAATTAATTGCTATTATTTTTTTTTTTTTAAATGTCAAAAATTCTGTGACCACTTCTGCAATGTTAGATTTTTTTTTTTTAAGGTAAAAAAAAAAAAATAAATAAATTTGTGCAGAATTGATATTACAGGTCTGATATTAATGTATTCATATTACAAAATGTTTTGAAAAACATGTTTTTTTTTTTTTCTAAAAATATGGTTGTTTGGGGGTTAAAAAACTACTTTTAACCCATCGCCGCCAGCGCTCTGGGGTTTAAACAAGCATTTCACAGCACGAGAATTTTTGGAGTGTGATTTGTTAATGAATATGCTGGGAGCCGTTCGCTATGGCCGTTCGCTGTCATGCGCTCCCATACAGCGCGGAACCTGTCAAACAGCGACTCCTAACCCCGTATTCAACATTACCGCACACCGACTGAGTCGCTCTCAACAGCCGAACAATGGCCAAGCACAGCGAATACTAGCGGGCGCTGTGAAAATAACGCTACTGTCGCTCATCTGTCGCTACCTGGCGCTATTAATGAATCGGCCTCTAATACTACCACTTCCCTTAGTTCCATGCAGACCCAGCCCATCCTATCATCTGCTGTGTCAGGAAGGGATTCTGTGCGGGCGGTCTTCTGAGAGAAGGATCATGTTCTTTAACCTCCTCCATGCTGCATCCTGGCTGGTTCACCATCCTTGCTTTGTATCCCTTTTCTGACTCTTGTGCAGATATAGGGGTCCTTGGGATCTCTTACCAGGTCAAAAGAAAAGTGAAAGGGAAATAAATAAACCAAATAAATATGCTGGATGGCAGAAGGAGAGGTCACGTATACACCCTGCATCAACAAATATTAATCCAGGCTTTTGTTTTTTATTTTAATGGGAGAAAGAGGAAACCAGGGGTGACAGGTTTGGTCACCCCTGATACACTAAACCTCTCACCCCCTGGATTTTATTCCTAACAGAATAAACCACAAGCTTGGAGAGACTTTTATTCAGTTCGGGCATATAAGTGACCCACTGTGTCTTATTGGACAAATGTAAACTTCTGGCTGAAGTCTGTGTTTGGGTTTGGGAACCCTATTCGCAAAGTTTGGTACGAACCTGGTTTGGGTACACCCATCTCTACTAATAACTAATATGCTGCACAAATGAAATAATAAATACAAATGGTTATACATGACATAGTATTGCAATGTTAACCATTATATTTTAAAGGTTTTTATGACCCATACTGGTTTTTATGACCTATACTGGTTATTTATAAACCAAGAAAAATACGTTTTTATATCATTATGATACACTAATGTCAATATCGTTGTTGTATCTAACTGGTGAGAACTTCCAGGGTTTGGTGAAGGTCTGGTATCCTTCTTATGGTAGTGAACTGGTGGCCTGGGACAGACAACCTATTCATTCAAATGTTAAATCTTACTTCCAAACCTGAAACCAACCTAAAACCAAACTAAAAGTAACATCATAAAATGTAGACTTTCTCATCTCATAAAGGAAAATATTGCAACGTTTCAGGGTAGACATGATCCATTTACCCATTGGAATGAGGGAGAGGAATGCATCCTCAGAGTAAAGCTGATCAATGAAGTAAATTACTTATTACAAAAAGTAAAGTGGAACAATACCCAGCATGGCTGTCCGCTGGACTTCCACTAAAGCATCCCAAATTGGGATGTCCCACTGAGTCGGGGGGTGCCGCAAAATGTACCTACTTCCTGGCGGCTCCCTCTCCAATGTAAATACTGGGTGGTGGCAATCTCAGCATCTTTTGGCTTTGCGTGGTTTCCTTCCCTTCTGCTGGAGATGCAGTCACTCATGCTGCTGCCACCGAGTGGAACATTACATATACATGCCAAGCGGTTATGATTGGATGAGAGCCTGCGCATGCGCTGTAGGACACGAGAAAGGTGAGGTTTTCTGGGTGATCTAGGGGGTTTCACGTGGCCTGTGACTGGAGGGTTGCAGATTCAATTTCCGACCATGCGACATGACTGAAGTGCTCTTGAGCAAGAAACCTAACCCCCCAACTGCTACCCAGGCACTGAAATCAGGACAGCCCAATGCTCTGGGAATGTGTACACTAACTGCATGGATGGGGTAAATCCCTATGTGTGGAAAAGCATGCAATGGCCATCTATGCCACAATAATTCACAAAATATCCCCCCAAAAAGATTTTGCATCATATTTCACACCCCACTCTCCCCCCCCCCCAAAAAAAATAATAATGATAATAAGTAAAAGCAAATAAACGGCTTTCATTCTTTTTTTGGCAAATACTTTGTATCCAGAACATTCATTTCTTATGAATCAGTGTTGGTTGTCCAGGAAGATCATTAATGCTTTCCTTCAGAACCTGGCAGTTTATTACTTTAAAGATCTTTTTTATGGACCAGAAGATTAATTCGAGAAAAATCAGCCAGTTAATGTACTACCATTAACAACTACGGCAAAATATCTAAAAGAAAAATAGAACAAGATAATTAATGGGGTCACACTGAGCAAAAAATCATAATGTGTGTGTGGGGTTGCTGCCCTTAAGCCATTATGATTGTTCAGACAGAACATGCTTAATGATAAAAGGTGTGGAATATATAATACGTTTAGGCAGATTTGTAATCATGAAGGGCTGACTGCTGGAAAGGACTGTGATAAGTGAAGGTCTAGGAAGTTGTCACAAAAAGTATAGTAGCACACAAAATCCATAATATGCTGATTCTAAAACCCGATGCTCATTAATGTTTTGTGGTCTTGATTTGCAACAAAAAATCTGAATTTCATCTGGGAGAGTGTTGAAGTTTTTCTAAAAGGAGGACAGCCTGAAAATCAACATTAAATTATATAGAAAAAGTATCCACTGTTCATGTGTGAGTGGTTGCATCTGCACTGTCACCCATAAGTCATTCTACTGGTGTGTAGAAATGATGCAGGAGACATATAGAACCTTTAGCATAGCTCCCTAATCGTTTTTAACTTGAGAACCTCATTTAGAAGTGAAATATGATCAGCAGCCGCATTCAAGCTGAATAGTTTGTAGCAGACAAAAAAAACGCCAAGAATAGAAAACAACTGGAAACAGTTCCAATTACTAATTCAGTGAAATACTTGAATGCATCAACCCTGAAGGTTATCCCCAGCTTCAAAGGGGTGAAATGGCAGAATCAAATTGCAGGCACCACACAGGAAGGTTGGGAAGGCACAAATACAGGAGACAGCATATTTCTCCTTGTACCCAACTTTGGTTTAATCTCAGAAACAACACAGACCAGGGCTTACTGTACCGCTTCTGCTTCAACAGTCTGCAGTACTGTACATCAGCAGACAGCCCACAAGCCACACGGCAGGAATGTCCCAAGCTACAGGTTGGTGACCCCTGCCCTATTGGTTAAATACAAAAATGCCTTTGGTGACTAAACTATGAGTTAAACAAATCAGTGCCTCCTAGCAGTTACCATTGTCTCCAATTTATCCACATTTTATCTATCTATCTATCTATCTATCTATCTATCTATCTATCTATATATCTACCTATCTATACAGCCAAATGAATTACCAGCCAAAACTTCAGAGGAGAAGTTTAGAGCCAATAGCATGATGAATGATGCAATACTCAACAGTATTTAATGCCAGAGGTGTTTTAACAAGGGGCCAATACCCAGTATTAGAGACAAGTGGGTTGATTCAAAGAAACATGTAACAGCTTGGATTTGGGTCACGATCATCCTATTTTTCACGTCCGCTCGTGCGTTCGTATGAACTTGCGAGTGATTCAATAAGCAAATACGTTTCTATCCTAAAAGATACGTCCGTTCGTATGATATCTCCCGAACTTGCCTCAGTCAGTTGGCAATCGTAAAAATCACGTTCATGTGCTCACCTGTTGCGGCGGCAGCCTGTTTTTTCTGCTGCTTCCATCGTCCACCTCTTCCAATTACTTGCGTTTGCCTCTGGTTTTCATTGGTTTTTGGCCTCTTAGATTCGTGCGTTCGTATGTTTCTAAGATCTTGCGCATGCGCACCCTCAACCAGAAACTTACCTAAACCCCTTAGCGCTTGCATCCAACTTCATTTCTCGGTCCCTAAAACTTACCTAAACCCCTTAGCGCCTGCATCCAACTTCATTTCTCGGTCCCTAAAACTTACCTAAACCTCTTAGCGCCTGCATCCAACTTCATTTCTCGGTCCCTAAAACTTACCTAAACCCCTTAGCGCCTGCATCCAACTTCATTTCTCGGTCCCTCAAACTTACCTAAACCCCTTAGCGCTTGCATCCTTCTTCATTTCTCGGTCCCTAAAACTTACCTAAACCCCTTAGCGCCTGCATCCAACTTCATTTCTCGGTCCCTCAAACTTACCTAAACCCCTTAGCGCTTGCATCCAACTTCATTTCTCGGTCCCTAAAACTTACCTAAACCTCTTAGCGCCTGCATCCAACTTCATTTCTCGGTCCCTAAAACTTACCTAAACCCCTTAGCGCCTGCATCCAACTTCATTTCTCGGTCCCTAAAACTTACCTAAACCCCTTAGCGCCTGCATCCAACTTCATTTCTCGGTCCCTAAAACTTACCTAAACCTCTTAGCGCCTGCATCCAACTTCATTTCTCGGTCCCTAAAACTTACCTAAACCCCTTAGCGCTTGCATCCTTCTTCATTTCTCGGTCCCTAAAACTTACCTAAAACCCTTAGCGGCTGCATCCAACTTCATTTCTCGGTCCCTAAAACTTACCTAAAACCCTTAGCGCCTGCATCCAACTTCATTTCTCGGTCCCTAAAACTTACCTAAACCTCTTAGCGCCTGCATCCAACTTCATTTCTCGGTCCCTAAAACTTACCTAAACCCCTTAGCGCTTGCATCCTTCTTCATTTCTCGGTCCCTAAAACTTACCTAAAACCCTTAGCGGCTGCATCCAACTTCATTTCTCGGTCCCTAAAACTTACCTAAAACCCTTAGCGGCTGCATCCAACTTCATTTCTCGGTCCCTAAAACTTACCTAAAACCCTTAGCGGCTGCATCCAACTTCATTTCTCGGTCCCTCAAACTTACCTAAACCCCTTAGCGCTTGCATCCAACTTCATTTCTCGGTCCCTCAAACTTACATAAACCCCTTGGCGCTTGCATCCTTCTTCATGTTGACGACCCTAAAACTTACCCAAACCACATAATGTACATATGTCTATATGTTTCTAAGCGTGTTTTTTCTTGTTTGTGTAATTGTTTGTGTTTGCGCATATTAGAAAAGACACATTTATGAAGTGTTAAAATATAATTTATTTAAATTATTTTTTTTTATTTGGGATATTTTTGGTTTCAACATAATTTTTTTATTGGGGTGTTTTGTTTAACCCTTTAAGTGCCAGCCTACCTGCAGCATTTCCCACTCCCTGTTGCCAGAGCATTTTTCACTATTTTGCGCTCCCCATGTTCAACTGTAATTTTTGAAGGGATTTTCTGGGACTTCCCATAAAAATTACATATTGTTTTTTTCAGCAGAATCTGGGCTTTAACATCATATCTCTTGTTTATCAATTTTGTAGTTTTATCATAATTATTTTGGGCAAAATATGTGAAAGAAAATAAAAAATACACACGTTTTTACATTTTGCAGTGGTTTTTTTTAATCGAAAATAAAGGTTTTTCAATAAAAACATATTGAGAGTAAAAGCCCCATTTCTCCCGGTTACAACGGTACCACACATGTATTAGTAGACACCCTTTCCTGCCCAGGAGACCCCAGAAACTGCAAAGAGCGCTAGAGGAGATTTTCAGATAAAATACAAATACTTTGCGTTCCTCGCAGTTTTTCAAAAAATACAACCCTTTACATTTGAAATACCCCCCACAAACTATATATTTTTGGAAAGTGCACACCTCAAGGTTTCTAAGCATACTAGGCTTGTTGGCGTGGGTCCATTGGTTTGAACTCTATTGATTGGCAGAATCTCTGGTTCCAAAGGATTTCCCTAAAAAAAAAAAGCAAAAAGCAGATTCAAAACCATATTTTCCTATAAAAACAATAAGCAAGCAAGAAGTAACGCAGTAAATCTGAAAGCACAACATCTGCTGAACAAAATAATACCCCACATGCATAGGTACTTTGAAGTGTAGAGTTGCCAAACACCACAAAGTCCAGCATGCGTTTGAGGGTAATTGTACTTGAAAAAATCAGCGCCGCACACAAAGTGCGCACCTTGCAGTTTCTCCAAATTTACAACCCTTTACATTTGAAATACCCCCCACAAACTATATATTTTTGGAAAGTACATACCTCAAGGTTTCTAAGGCTACTGGGCTTGTTGACGTCTGTGACTTCCTTCAGAATATATTGATTGGCAGAATCTCTGGTTCCAAAGGATTTCGCTAAAAAAATAAGCAAAAAGCAGATTGAAAAACATTTTTTCCTATAAAAACAATAAGCAAGCAAGAAGTAACGCAGTAAATCTGAAAGCACAACGGCTGCTGAACAAAACAATACCCCACATGCATAGGTACTTTGAAGTGTAGAGTTGCCAAACACCACAAAGTCCAGCATGCGTTTGAGGGTAATTGTACTTGAAAAAATCAGCGCCGCACACAAAGTGCGCACCTTGCAGTTTCTCCAAATTTACAACCCTTTACATTAGCAATACCCCCCACAAACTATATATTTTTGGAAAGTACATACCTCAAGCTTTCGAAGCCTACTGGGCTTGTTTGCAGGGCATCATTTCTTGGGACTCTCTTGATTGGCAGAATCTCATCTTTCAAAGGTTTACCCTAAAAAAATAAGCAAAAAGCAGATTGCAAAACATTTTTTCCTATAAAAACAATAAGCAAGCAAGAACCAACGCTGTAAATCTGAAAGCACAAGGTCTGCTGAAAAAAACAATACCCCACATGCATAGGTACTTTGAAGGGTAGAGTTGCCAAACACCCCAAAGTCCAGCATGCGTTTGAGGGTAATTTTACTTGCAAAAATCAGCGGCGCACACAAAGTGCGCACCTTGCAGTTCTCAAAATTTACAACCCTTTACATTAGCAATACCCCCCACAAACTATATATTTTTGGAAAGTACATACCTCAAGCTTTCGAAGCCTACTGGGCTTGTTTGCAGCGGGTCATTTCTTCAGACTATATTGATTGTATACTCTTTACTGCAGCCGTAACATCATATTATAGGATATAGCTGAGGAATCCCATTATAAGATCAGTGCAGTGATCAATGACCAATATCAGGAATCAAGAACCTGAAATTGGTCACATTTTATCATCACATGCCATAAGTAACCAGCTGCTCCTGCTCCACCATTTCCCATCGGAACAGCAAAAACAAACAAAAAGAAAATAATATAATGGGAACACAAGATACCTAATTCCTAAAAGGGGCCTACCTACCAAAAAAAAAAATGCATTGCTCAATAATTTAGTTGAGTATGGTATACCTCAAAACAATCTTCGAGGCATAACCCGGGTTGGCTGGGACAGGTCGGGCAATAATACCGCACATCTCTTCTAATGCCACGCTTCCTACAAACCCTACAAGCTCTCTGGGGATACCGCTTTCTACCAATTTCAGGAAGCAACTTTATAAAGTGCTTCCCTACTAATCTGGCCTGGTTGTCATTGCTAGCCAGATCTGGTGCTTCCGCAGTATCCCCAAACAACAAAGCAGGGAGTAACTGCTGCTGGTATTTTATGTACGATAAATTGGAGCCTGGCACTGCTGCCTTGAAGGCAACAAAGCTGTTGTAAGTTGCCATTTGGACCAAATGAATGGCAACTTTAGTGTACCAGGCTCGAGTTTTTCAGGTGGCGTTGTAATAAGTTAATATTTGGTCCGTTTTATCAACGCCACCCATGAATTTATTATAATCGGTTATGCAACGTGGCTTTTGGGAAGGGGCTCGGGGACCACGTTGCCTTACATTCACAACTGACTCATCGTGGAGTGTTGTCAGAAGGAATACATGTTTTTTGCCCATGTATTTCATGGCCAGGACCTCATCACTTCTTAGAGCATAAGACTCCCCCCTTTTTAATTTTTTTTCAAGTAGTGGCCTGGGCAACCCTTTGCGTTTACGGTTGATGGTGCCGCAGGCCGGGGTATCCAACCAATAAAGGGCGCGAAATAAGGGGATGCTGGTATAGAAGTTGTCCACATATAAGTGGTAACCTTTACCCAACAATGGAGTCATGAGGTCCCAAACGATCTTTCCACTTATTGACAAATCAGGGGGACAACCAGGGGGGTCCAGATAGGTGTCCTTTCCCTCATAGATTCGAAAATATTTGATGTAGCCGGTCACACTATCGCATAATTGGTAAAATTTAATCCCGTAGCGGGCACGCTTGCTAGGGATATATTGCCGAAAAACAATGCGCCCTTTGAAAAGCAGTAGTGACTCGTCAATTGATAATTTTTGGCCGGGGGTGTACACTACTGCAAAGCGATCTGACAGGCTGTTGAGCAGGGGCCGTAATTTATGCAGCCTGTCGTGACCGGGCTCACCACGGGGAATAGCAGTGGAATTGTCGTTAAAATGCAGAAACCGCAGTAAAATTTGGTAGCGGTTTCTGGACATTACGGCCGGAAATAATGGAGTTGCCAATATGGTTTGGGTATCCCAGTAGGACGAAATACTAAATTTTTTTAGGATACCCATTGCTAGAGTGAGCCCCCAAAATTTCTTTATCTCACTCAAATTTGTGGGATGCCATGCCTGAGCTCGGGCGTGCCTCTGCTGGGGGTTTTGCGCTAAGACCTGCTCGGCATACAGATTGGTAAAGAAGACCATATCCATTAGGATGGCTTCTGTGAGGAACAATTTGAAAAAGTCAATGACACCAAAATTTGTGGTGTCTACATTGACCCCGGGGACCGAATCAAAAGGGGGAATTTCGGGGGAAAAATTATTAGGAGGCCTCCACGCAGACGCTCCTTCACCAGCTGCAGCACTCGATGCCTCACCCTGCACTACACTCGCCTGAAGCGTGGCCTCACTTTGTGCGGTACTATCCCTTCTAAGGTGGCTACTACTGGCAGCACTGCGCGGCTGTGTGTCCTCAGTAGAGTATACACTGTCTGACTCGCTATCTGATGGGAAGTACTCGGACCCTGACTCACTAAAATCTTCCGAGTCAGACGCCATCAGGTAAGCCGCAGCTTCCTGTGCAGTGTACCGCTTACCAGCCATACCCCAATGCAAGAAAAAATCTAAAAAAAATTAATAAAGGCTACAACTAAAGGCTACAACTAAAGGCTACAACTAAAGGCTACAACTAAAGGCTACAACTAAAGGCTACAACTAAAGGCTACAACTAAAGGCTACAACTAAAGACAAATTACAAAAAAATACAATACAATAAAACAAAGCAAAAAAACAGACAAAAAATACAATACAATAAAACAAAGCAAAAAAACAGACAAAAATAGAAATAAAAGTTACAACCCGATGAGAAGTGGTGGAGTCAGGAGCAGCAGGTCACGGGATCCCAGCTAAGCAGAGAAGGGGCCAACGTCTCCAAAGAAGGAAGGGGCCAACAATTCACCAAAATCCAAAGCACCTAAGGAAAAAAGGAAAAAGTTAAGATTAGGGAGTGTGGGTGAACTAAATGCCTGATAATAACTACCTGATCCCCCACACAGCACACAGTGACCTCCCCCTGACCCTGCCTCCATTAGGATATTGGGGTGTGGGGTGCACCCCACCCCTTTCTCTTACCGTCTCGTTGGCGGCTGTGACCGGCATCAGGAAGCCCCGGGACCCCCAGTTCTTCTCCACCATCAGCCGGTCCCACACAAGGCGGTATCCGGGCAGATTTCAAGCAGCGATCGTCAGGAGGTGAGTGAATGTCAAGCCCGTAGCACCTACGTGCTTGGCACTTAAGCCCAGCCAAGCCAGCACGTAGGTGTTACGGGCTTGGCAACCAAAGTGGCCCACCTAATTTTAGCCTTGAGAATCTGTACATTTTTGTCCCTCCTTGTGTTCTAGCGGTCAGGCAGGCACGAAGGTGGGTGGGAGAGCAGGTAGGTGGGGAGGTGGTTGGGCAGATGAGTAGATGAAAGGTAGGCAGGAGGTAGCTGGGTGGCAGGCATGTAGGTGGATGGATGGAAGAGTAAGTGGCTGGATGAGTAGGTGAGCATGTCGGAGGCTGAGTAGGTGAGCATGTGGGAGGGTGGGTAGGTGGGCATGCGGGTGGGTAGGTGGGCATGCAGGCAGGTAGGTAAGTGGCCATGCAGGCAGGCAGATGGATGGGCAGATATGATGGCTGCCGGGCAGGTGGCCAGGCAGGTGGGTGAGCAGGTGGGCATGCAGATATGTTGGTGGGTGGTCTGAAAGTAGGTAAGTGGGCATGCGGGTGAGTGGGCATGATGGCTAGCAGGTAGGTGGGCGTCAGGTGGGCAGGCAAGTAGGTGAGCATGCGGGTGAGTAGGTGAGCATGTGGGCGGGTGGGTGAGTAGGTCAGCATGTGAGCAGGTGTGTGGGTAGGTGGGCATGCAGGCAGGCAGGTCGGTGGATGAGCGAACATGATGGCAGGCGTGTAGGTAGGCAGGCAGGTGGGCAAACAGCCAGGTGGTTAGGTAGGTATGATGGCTGGCAGATGGGTGGGCAGGCAGGTGGGTATGCAGATATGTGGGCAGGCTGGCAGGCAGGGTGGGAGTGTGGGTGGTTGGCAGAGATCAGACAGGCAGGGTAGCAGCAGCAGCTGAGGGGAGCTGCCTCCCTCCCTTCCTCCTGGATCCATGCTCTTCTGCCGCTCCAGCTACAGCTGCTGCCCACCTGACGCCCACCTACCTGCTAGCCGCCGCCCGCCGATCGCCACCCGCCGATCGCCACCCGCCGCCGATCGCCACCCGCCGCCCGATCGCCGCCCGCCACCCGCCGATCGGCGGGTGGCGATCTGCGGCGATCGGCGGCGGGTGGCGATCGGCGGGCGGCGGGCGGCGATCGGCGGCGGGTGGCGATCGGCGGGCGGCGGGTGGCGATCGGCGGCGATCGGCGGCGGGTGGCGATCGGCGGGCGGCGATCGGCGGCGGGTGGCGATCGGCGGCGATCGGCGGCGGGTGGCGATCGGCGGCGATCGGCGGCGGGTGGCGATCGGCGGCGGGTGGCGATCGGCGGCGGGCGGCGATCGGCGGCGATCACACTCCCTCACACACTCCCTCACACCCCCAGACACACGCACACACAGCCACTTACCTCCAAGCCAACAAGAAACAGGAGAAGAGAAGACCGCCAGAAGTTTATATAGAGGAGGCGCCGGCTGATGACAGCAGCCGTGCGCCCTCCTCTGATTGGCTCCAGCGACGATCCTGTTGCCGGGGTGAGCTCAGGGTCACCTCCAGGTGACCCCCCCATGACCCTGCTACAACGTCAAGGCGGTATCCGGGCAGATTTCAAGCAGCGATCATCAGGAGGTGAGTGAATGTCAAGCCCGTAGCACCTACGTGCTTGGCACTTAACGCCCAGCCAAGCCAGCACGTAGGTGTTACGGGCTTGGCAACCAAAGGGTTAAAACCCCTTTTTTTTTTTTTTTTTTTTTTTTTTTTACAAACATATTAATTTTTTTTTTTGGTTTCCTTAAAAACAGAGATAAAATTGTATTTTTTTTTTAAAACCCAAAACTTTTACAATTTTAAAACAATTATAAACTTTTAAAAACTTTTTACAAAAGTAGCCAGGACCAAGGGCACTAATCCTCCTCCTCTTCTTCATCTGTTGGCCCCAACGTCACCTGTATGGCCAGCAGCTCGGCCACCAACTCCTTCATTCTTTTTTTTTTGGCAGCCAATGTTTTGGGGATCATCCCTGTAACCAATAGAGAAATAAACATAAATAGGAGTCCCAGACCGGTTTGTATGCTGGAAATAGATTTGGGGTTAATCAAATACATGTAAATGCATGACATATGTCATTCTTCCAAGGGATAAAGTTAATGCATTTCCCACAGGTAAGTCTTTAAACTGCTTAAACCGGACCTTCAACATTATTTAATGAAAACCAATAACTATTCCCAAATGATTCTGCACCAGATCAAAGTAAATTTGGGTTTTTTTTTTATTACAGCGCCGCCATCTGGACTCTGAAGCATAACACTTAATGAGGAGTGGAGAGTTGGATAAAGTACAGGGGAGTAGGTTACAGTGGTGCGTTGGGAATCCAGAGCATAGCTGGGTTGAGGGAAAGGTCATCACTCCCACAATGCATGGCAGCACCTTCCTTTTTTCAATCTGTATCCCATGCTGCCTGTAAATATTGCGCATTCCATATTCCGCAATATTGGTTTTGTTCAGTCTAATAACATGCATTAGATGGCTGAAGGGTGTTTTTCCATGTTTCTAATCTGTAGGTACAGTGTGTTGGCTAATTCTTAGGTTCTTAATACAAGTTAGGGTCCTCTTTAAGCTAACGAAGTGCCCACATGAAAGTGTGAACTACACATTGGCTACGCCTTTAGTTATGTGTGTGTTATTAGCTAACCAAACATTAATATGAATAATGGCATGGAGACTTACGGAGTTGGTGGCCGACAGATGGCTGGTTGGGGCCAACAGGCTGCCCTTGGTCCTGGCTATGCTGTGAAGAAGTCCCTGGAGAAACATGTGACATTTGGTTAGTACTTGTATAGAGTCACTATTCCCAACATATCTGGCTCCCAGTCTGGCTGACATCACTCACCTTCGCCAGGATCGACTTCCAGCATCTCTGCTGCCTCCTCCTCCACTATCTCACCCGCACCAGAAGCTTCTACAAATACATAATAAAGGATAACTTAGTTTTTGGCCTGCCATGTATATCTTTGTGCCTATACATGAAGAGTGACATACCAGAGCCTTCCCCATGCCTGGCCAGGTATGACTCCACGCCCACGCGGTTGGGCCCCTCCTCTGTGGTAAGGTCCAGGGGCTGGTCTGAGGAGGCCACAGAGGAGGGGTAGGTCCGTCGCCCGGGAGATCCACCACCTTCACTCACAGATGCAGACTCATGCAGCACTGGTCGGCCTGTACGCCTCCGGGTGCGGCGAATTCTGAAATCCATTTCCAACACTACCAAAGAAAAGTCATTATAAATAAAGGCATAACTTATACATTTGGAACATATACCATGCAATTGCTTTGTACTTACTTGGGAAATGGATTCCAAAAAACCTCCGCACCCGGGGCATGTGCAGATGTTTCAGGTCCGACCAATGCTGCATTATCTGGGTGTGAGTGAAGGTGGTGCTGGTGACACGGTGTATCTCCGCGATGATCTCCCGGGCGATGTCCCTTTTCTCGCACACATTGGGCGCGAAGTCATACCGGCGCTGAAGCATGATCTGAAAAACATAATGGACACAGAGCTTTTACTTTTACACACAGACCCATATGTGTTGCATCACAAGTTGAGAATTTCATGTCATTAACACACACATTTAGAGTGGCTGCCATTTTTGGGGAGTGCCTTAAAGAGGACGTTGACTGTGAATGAGAGTCTGGTCTTATGTTATATGTATCACACACCATGTACATACAGATACTAGCCAACATCAAGAATCAGGCCACCTGCATCTATGGCATGTTAGGATGGTTTAAACATCCAAGATGTAGGCTTATGCTTAGGCTTTTGGACCACGTGTGTGGCTTCCCGTTGTGTTTTTATGGCTTAGGAAAACAGTGTTCCTCAAACATCCGCATCAAGGTCCGAGACAGGCCAGGTTTGCCAGCTAGCCCCGCTACTCCACAGGTTAATTAACTGTTGCTAAGCCTGAGCAATTGCCCTAATTAGGACATCAGCATAGACAGGTGAAAACGTGGCCAGGCTCGGCCCTTGAGGATGAAGTGTGAGGAGCCAGTTATTAAACATTAAGAGACCCCAAACTAGTTCCAAACGCATCATTTACATTTAGGCCATCATTGACTATTAGATTAAAATGCACAGGCAGCCACTTACCAGCATGAGGATCTCTTCCTGTTGACGGGTGAAGATAGTGGGCGCCATCTTTATGCTTCTTCAAGGCAGCAGATAAGTGAAACCCCAGCGGTTTCCTGGTTCCGCTCGAACGTACGTTCGTACGAGCGCGTAGTCGTGCGCATAGGCGTCACACGCTGGGCTCATTATTTAAAGGTCCCTGCACCCAAAGCTCATTCTCTTTGAGCATTTGTGGAAGATGGCACCTAAAAAGGCAATCTCCAAGCGACCCCAGCAAAGCCAGACCGCGGAGGGCCCAACAACCAGGTCCCAGCAAGGTAGGAGAAAGCTGAGAGCCAAGACAACTACCTCTGCCCCACCAAGGGACACTGGACCCTCTGGAACCCAAAAAAGGGGCCCCAAGCCACGTGCCCCTGCAGCCAAAAAGCAGGCAACAGCAGCACCCACCACCTCTGCCCCCAGAAGAGGCCGCACAAGGGAGCCCACACCGGCCATGGGTTCAAGTAGGGCAGTTCGGCAACCCAGGCCCCGCAGCAGGGCCCGAACCCCATCCAGGGCCAGAAGCCCAGCCAGGGCCCGAACCCCATCCAGGGCCAGAAGCCCAGCCAGGGCCCGAACCCCATCCAGGGCCAGAAGCCCAGCCAGGGCCCGAAGAACCCCATCCAGGGCCAGAAGCCCAGCCAGGGCCCGCCAAACCCCATCCAGGGCCAGAAGCCCCTACAGGGCCCGCCGAACCCCATCCAGGGCCAGAAGCCCAGCCAGGGCCCGCCGAACCCCATCCAGGGCCAGAAGCCCCTACAGGGCCCGCCGAACCCCATCCAGGGCCAGAAGCCCAGCCAGGGCCCGCCGAACCCCATCCCGGGCCAGAAGCCCAGCCAGGGCCCGCCGAACCCCATCCAGGGCCAGAAGCCCAGCCAGGACCCGAAGAACCCCATCCAGGGCCAGAAGCCCAGCCAGGGCTCGCCGAACCCCATCCAGGGCCAGAAGCCCAGCCAGGGCCCGAAGAACCCCATCCAGGGCCAGAAGCCCAGCCAGGGCCCGCCGAACCCCATCCAGGGCCAGAAGCCCCTACAGGGCCCGCAGCAGGGCCAGAAGCCCACGACCTGCCACCAGCCGGGAACAGAGCCCCCGACCTGGCACCAGCCGGGAACATAGCCCCCCAAGAGGGCCCAGAATTTCCACCATGACCACATCTACACCTGGAAGTTCGGTGGCCAGCCACGCAAGAACACCCAGTCCCTTGGCCAGTCCAGTCATTGGGAAGCCAACAATCCGGCCATTCCCCTACCCAGCCCCAGGCCATAATGTCACCACATGTGTCTGCACACATGGAGGAGCAGCCAAGCCAACCATCTGGCCGCACATTGCGCCGCGGCCAGTTGAGTGGGAGATTCTCCCATGACCAAAATATGGCATTGGCTAGTGGCCTTACATTATACTATGACGAGCTCTATGGGAGCAAATCAAAACACACCACAAAGCAGCGCAAGATGGAATTGTTTGAAACCATCCTACGACAAGTAAATGCAGCGGGGGAAGAGAGGAAAGATGTGTCCCAAATTCAGAAGAAAATCTCTGATCTGAAGTATGCTGTACGGCAAAAAGAAATTAAAAGGCATAATTACAGGTAAATAAATGATGTCTCCAAATATAATGTTTAGGATGTACTGTATGCACCTTTTCTGAGTACCAAACGATTTTCTCTTTTCAGCCTGAAAACTGGAGGTGGCTTTCCTTCAAAATTGGAGTTTACCCCTGCTGAGGAGATTGTGCTGGGACTTCTCCATCCGGTCGCGGTCGGTGGACATGCTGGTCTAAGGGACACAGACTCACCGACCCGTACCCACGGTGAGTACTCTTAAATCTGCATGTTTGCCTGTTTGCTAAATAATCTAAAGTTCACTAGTAACAAGATGACGGGATGGCCCTATGGTTTGCCTTGCTTGGCCTCGCACTACTGTGCCTGTTTGTGTCCTCTTTTGGTCCCTGTGAATCACACATTTAGGACCACATCCATTATGGCAAATATCAAATTTCAAATTGTATTGGTCAAGTCATGAAGTTTCTCCTGAAAAGTGATATATTTTGAATCAATCACAAAACACACATCATTATGGATGGGTTGCCTATTTGTTGTGTGAGTTGTGTTTGAGTTAACAATTTAATTACCCACCCCCAAACATATCTGACCTAGAGCAGCGAGACTCAACTGGCGGGCCGGGGTCCCAATGCGGACCTTGGCACCAGATTCCAGGACCCCTGCCCAGACAGCCCTGCACTCAGTTACTTCTGTGTTGACGTGCTCAGAGCTGCCCCCTTGATCGGCGATGTAGTGGTTGTTCTCCTGCCCAATGTCATGGCTCCCTGAAACATAGCATTGCAATATGAAGTACTGCACAGGAAGTGGCATTGCAAGGTACACAGTAACTTGGTACATCTTTCTCTTGGCACAATCGTGTCCCGCTGCCCCTGCTCTGCCCCATCTGCCACAGTCCCCCCATGCCCCCCCCCCACATAAGCCCCATACATTTGTAACAGATTTGCTCCATCCATCCCATCACCATCAATTCGTGAACTCCCCCCTTTAGCCATCCAATCCCTGTCCCCTCAGCTCGGCCCCATCCAGCCCAGCAAGGGCAAGCAGCCTTTATTAGTTTGCACTTTGAAATCTCAAGCCCCTCCACCAGTGTGTTTATTTCTAACTAGACACCCCCTGCGTCAGCCCCATGGCCAGACATTCACCTCTCACCACATACCTTTAAATGGACCTTTACAAGAATTGTTTGAGTACCCCGGACCTAGCGAATGGTAGGCTAAATCCAAAAATGTGCGTTGCAAGTTGTATGCTGACTGGGTACACTTCCTGACTTAGAACCGAGGTCAGTTAGCAGTTTTCGCGAGCCATTGCACCTATCTAAACTTGCGTGTCTTTTAACAAATGTCCTCATTGCTCTAGAGTTGCTTAATATTACAAATAGTGGTTTATTTGATTACCTATCCAAAAAATGGTTATGTGTGTGTTTACCTTGTTTGTTTTTCTCTTCTTCAGCCCAGCATGATCCCTCAGCAAGGGTAAACTCACCCCCCAGTTTGGTTATGCCTACCAGGTCCGTACAGCATAGGAGCACAGATCCGAGATTTCCGGTAAGTTAATTTAGTACCATAAATACTACCAAGTGCTTAAGAATGTGTTAAACTGTGGGAATCCCAAATTTGGACGCCAACTTACACTTTTTTTTTTATATGTCCCTACAGACCCGCACACTCATGGAAGAGATCCAGGAAATGGAGGAAGATGATGATGTCTCCATGCAGGGCACGTCGGATGACCTCCCCCTGGGTCCCAATTTGGAACTGCTCCATAATGTTTCTCTGGCCAATCCTCAGCAGCAGAGTGAATCTCCATCCATTGTGCATGCACATGGGGAGACTGACACAACAGTCCCCAGTGTTCACTCTGCTGCTGAGGATTTGCAAAGCAGGCCTGTTGCTGTTGAGGGGACGACACCACGTGGCAGGGCACGCCCAAGAGCCAGGGTAATTGTGCGGCGGACTCCATTACGCCGCCCCACAATTTCCCAGGGGAGGCAGAGTGCCCTGCTTCAATTATGGACCCAAGAAAGGGACTCTTATGAGGCACAGCTCGTTACAGAGCGTGAGGAAAGGCATGCCGACATGGTCACCATCAATACCAGTTTACAGGGCATCCTCGCGGAGTTGCGTACCCTCAACAGCAACGTGGTCACTGCAAGTAATGGCATCCAGTCAGCCATGGCTGAGATGACCAATATGCAGAGAAACATTGTGGAGCAGTTTCAAATTCACAATGCTGCCATGGCCCAGGCTAGGTCCCATTCACATGGACCTCCACCTGGACCTCCACCTGGGTATTATGGGCAGCCACCCTATTAAGCCATGGGTGTGTGGGACATCTTTTCTCTTAACCCCCACTGTATTTACTTGTCCTTTTAGGTTTCAAACAATCCATTTTGTGTTGCTCATGCAGGTTGTGTTTTGTATTTGCTCCCATATAGCTCCTTAGAGTAATGCTTAAGGCCACTAGCCAATGCCATAGGTCTATGTGGAGTGTATCTGGCCACTTATGGCTTTAAATATGTATTTGGTTGGTGCTCCTCCTGTTTGCAGACATGTTTGTGTGACATTATGGCCATGCCCAAATATCCCTGGGCACAGGCAATATTAATGACTGGACTAGGCTGGCCTTTGGACTGGGTGTCCTTGTTTGGTTGTGCCACTCACTTCCAGGTGTAGATGTGCTCGATGTTTTTTTTGTTATGTCATCCATTTGTAACCACAGATGTATGTGGAATGTTTTCTGTTAAGCACAATAATTTTTACTTTTCTAAGTAAAAAAATATTCTCACTTACAATACTTGTGGCGTTTTTAGTGGGAACACATTTTAAACAGCTTGGGCTAAACCAGATAATTTTGGTTTTAAGAGGTGTAACAATGCAAATATCAAGCTAAGGAAACTACATGAAATACATTAGGCAACAATTAAGGTAAAAATGTTTTACTTTGAGGTAATGCCACATTACGGCAAAACAACATATTTAACAAAAAGGATAACACAGACACACAGAATGTTGAGACACGAAATAAAATTAACTAAAATGCTGCAAGATCAAGTTTGCTCTAAGTGATTGGGCAGACTCAGTGGGTGGCCCAACAAAATTCTCTACATCATCCTCTAGGGCTGTAGAGGGCAGGCTATCCACATAACGTGGGACACGTTCCAGGATCGCAAAATTGTGCAAAACAGCACATGCCATGATTATGTCGATCACTTTCTTGGGATCATATTGCAGGGCGCCCCCAGTATGGTCCAAGCAACGAAAACGTGTCTTCAACAGCCCAAAGGCCCTCTCCACAACAGCCCTGGTCTTGCGGTGCGCACGGTTGTACGCTTCCTGAGAGGCATCCTGGGGCCGCAGCACAGGCGTCATGAGCCAGGGTAGAAGTGGGTACCCGGAATCACCTTAAACAGACAATTAAATGTAATCAAAATTAAAAAGGCAACACAACAAACACAAAGAATTTTACATATATCATAATGATGTAAGGGAAAGGGCCAAAAAAAACACCCAGGGCACATTAGCAAAATAAATATTGCCACTAATGTAGTACATAATTAAAAATGGCACTTCAATATACCAATTAATTAACAAACATCTGCACGGCCAAGGGTAGTTGGAATTTAAATATATTTAGAGGTTTATGACATGTTACAATTAGGATGCTGCTGAGGGGCTATCCACATTTAGATGAAAACTACAATGTATGCAGTTTAAGTCCACTTTGACATTTAAAGACCAATACTACAAAAGGAGCAAAAGCTCACAGATCCTTGGGTATAAACTCCCAACCAATATATTTAGGGACATGGAACTTACAGACATCCTAACTAAAGGGAAAACATTCTGAAGGACAAAGCGAGCCAAGCATTTTTTTTGGGAGTTCATAATATATGACCCAACAAAAAGGCAGTTTCTGGCTTATGTAAAGAATTAAAATACAAACATATCAACAAATACAAGATTAATCCCACATTTAATAGCACACAAATAGGACACACTTACCAAGCAGCCATGCACCCGAAAATTCACCTGCCTCAAATCTCCTAAACAACCCAGATCGCCTGAGGATATACGAGTCGTGCGACGATCCTGGGTAGCCGGCAAGGACACTCATAAAACGCATGTCCGGACCAACCACGGCCTGGACATTAAGGGAGTGTCCCATTTTTCGATTCCTTAAGGCAAAAACATACAAAAAGGGTAATTGATATTTGACCAAAAATAAATAAATAAAAAAAAACATGTCTGCACTCTATTGGGAAAGACTAATGAAAAGCCTAGATAAAGCAGCTACACAAATGAGGGATAAACAAATATGCTGCCGCAAAGGAAAACAGGTTACATTACACGTTGGCCAACATAATAACCAATCTCAATACCTATATATATACTCGTCGGCAGCCCTAGGTACGAGTGCCACATGTGTGCAGTCAATAGCACCAATAACGTTGGGCATGTCGGCCACATTATAAAACCCAAGCTTAATGGCGTTTCTGGCTGCCATATCATCCGGAAAATAAATATATTTTGGAGTTATGGCAGCCATGCCTTCCAAAAATTTAGATAGTGCGCGGCTCAGCGTAGGCTGTGACATCCCCACGGAGAGGGCACCCAGCCTCTGGAACGAGCCGTTCGCCAAAAATTGCAGGCAGCCAAGCATCTTGGTCATACCTGAAATTGCATGCCCCTTCCTTGTGGTGCGGGCTAACCATGGCCGCAGCTCACTATATAATTTATGGAGGGAAGCGCGATTAAGCCTGGTCAGCTCGAACAGCTCAACATCATTCATGCTATCGATGTTCATGCGACGACGCAGGGGCAATCTGCTCTCAGACATCTCGATCAACTCAATGCCAAAAAGCATAAGCCCTTGATGTGCCACAAACTCGCTCCTCTCCATCCTACTCCCGAGGCCAAATAGCTGCCGGCAAACATTTCGTAAAGCAGCTCTTTAATGGGCTTCAAAACAATTAGCAATCACCTCTCTGAATTGGTCGCAAGCCCATGTGAAGGACGTAAAAAATAGGATCGGACGCAAATAATACGATTTGGACGGGAAAAACACACGAACTAACGCAAATTATACGATTCTCGTACGAAATGCGTATGTTCATATACGTCTATGTGCGAACGATCGTGCGAATACGAAATGGCCAAAAAAACAAGAAAAAATGACAAACACCCACCCAAACTTACGATTCTCGATACGAAATCAATTAACTTTTGCTCTTTGAATCGAGGGGAAGGTGTGTGAATTGTCAAGGTTAAGAACAGCTAGGGCTGCACACCTTTCACTATGGCCAGTATACTTAAGGTGCTATAATGCAGATAAGTATGGTGCCATGGATAAAAATATTTTGATTGGAGAAATGTATGAACGCACAACTTCCTTCAAGAATATTATTTTATATCAATCCATAATCCAAAGTTCCGGAACCTCACTGGACCCCTTCATCAGGGAAACAAGCCAAAAAATACAATTTTGTGATTACTCACCAGTAAAATGGTTATTAGTAAAGGAGTAAAGGGACCAGGAAGAGCTAATTGTAAACAGCAAAGAAAAAGGTTCACCATATAAAGGATCCCAGAAAACCAAAAAAGGGAGGGATGAAGCGGGGTGTGTGACATACTTGTAATAACCATTTTACAGGTGAGTAATCACAAAATGGTATTATTCCCAGTATGTCACACACTCCGCTTCCGAATATTCATGACACTTGGGACATCCAATAGCAGTGCCCATAATGGGTGGGGATCCCAAAAAGGCAATAATGCAAACTTAAACTACTGCAGCTTGCAGAACTTTGCGGCCAAAAAACAGCATCCGCTGAGGCCCGCACATCAACCTTATAAAACTTGGAAAACATATAAACAGAAGACCAAGTAGCAGCCTTACAAACTTGTTCAACAGAAGCCTGATGCTGAAAAGCCCAAGATGCTCCAACAGCACGAGTAGAATGAGCAGTAACACGAAAAGGGGGAACCTTCCCTTTGGCAGAATAGGCCCCAACAATGGCCTGTCGAATCCATTTACTAATGGAAGACTTAGCGGGCGCCAGACCTTTCCTGGGCCCGGAGGTCACCACGAAAAAGGCGTCCGCCTTGCGAAAAGGAGAAGTAGCCACCAAATAATATTTCACACATCGAACCACATCCAAAGAATGTAAGGCCCTCTGCTTGTCATTACTAGGCTTAGGACACAAGGAAGGGAGAACTACATCCTGATTGAGGTGGAAGGCCGAAACCACCTTAGGAAGGAAATCCGGCTTAAAGCGGAAAACTACCTTGTCCAGGTGCCTCTCAAAGTAAGGAGCCTGAATAGACAAGGCCACCAACTCAGAGACACGCCGAACAGAGGTAATAGCCACCAAAAAGGCAACTTTCTGAGTGAGCAGAGAAAGAGCAATATCATGCACCGGCTCAAAAGGGGGCCCCTGGAGAGCCGACAGAACCAAGTTTAAATCCCAAACCGGCAGCAAGGGCTTTCTAGGAGGCCGCACATGAGTAACCCCCTGGAAAAATGTCTTAACCAGGGGATGAAGGGCAAAAGACCTTTGAAAGAAAACCGCCAGGGCAGAAACCTGCTCCTTCAAAGTACTAAGCTGGAACCCTGAGTCCAGACCATGTTGAAGAAACTCCAGAATTCTGGGAATAGAAAACACCCTACAAGGCAAGGCCCTAGCCTCGCACCAGTTAATATAAGACCTCCAAGTCTTATAGTAGACGTTAGAGGAAGATCTCTTCCTAGCTCTAACAAGAGTCTGAACCACCGCATCAGAAAGACCTTCCTCCTTTAAGATGGAGGTTTCAGCAGCTCGCCGTCAAAGCCAGCGTTGGTAAATTGGGGTAGCGTAGCTGACCCTGGGTGATAAGATCCGGAAGAAGAGGCAGATAAAACTGATCTACTGCCAGCCGCACGACGTCTGCGAACCACACTCGTCTTGGCCACCTTGGAGCCACCAGAATTGCTGGTGCCCCTTCTAGAGTCAGCTTGCGCACCACTTTGCCCACCATGGAGAAAGGGGGGAACAGGTACAGAAACCCCATTTCCCTCCAAGCCAGGGACATGGCATCCACTGCCAGGGCCAGAGGATCCTGAGACAGAGACACAAAGGCAGGAAGCTTGTGATTGTGACGAGAGGCAAAAAGATCCACCTCCGGAGTCCCCCACTTGTGACAAAGGGACTGGAATACCTTGGAACTGAGAGACCATTCTCCTCGGCGAGAGGATCTCCTGCTCAGGGAATCCGCCTTCGTGTTCTCCACTCCCGGGATGTAAATGGCTGAGATGCATGGGACATTGCTCTCTGCCCAAACAAGGATCAGAGATACCTCCATGAGGGCACTCCTGCTGCGAGTCCCTCCTTGGTGATTGATGTAAGCGACCGTCGTACGATTGTCTGATCTGGCAATCCCTGCAATAGAAGAGTTAAGCGAGACAGAACCAACCAAATGGTCCGTAGCTCCAAAACGTTGATAGAGGTATGAGCCTCCCGAGGCCCCCATAACCCCTGGAACTGATGTTCCCTCCAGAAGCCCCCCCAGCCCAACAGGCTGGCGTCCGTGGTGACCGTTTCCCAACAAGGGGTCAGAAAGGATCTGCCCTTCAACAGATTGCTTGACACTAGCCACCACTGAAGGGACTGCTGAGCCCGGGGAGACAGCAGACAAGACTGATCCAATGACAGCGGACACTTGTCCCAAGTCGCTAGAAGATGGAGCTGAAGCGTCCTCATGTGAAACTGGGCAAAAGGGACTGCCTCGAAGGAAGCCACCATCAGACTTACCAATCTCATCCCTAGCCGGATAGACGGGCGAAGATTGGAAAGCAGAAGCGGAACCAAATCTTGGATCAGAAGAATCTTGGGCTGAGGAAGGAACACCCTGGCCTGAAAGGCATCCAGAGTCATGCCCAGAAACGAAACCTCCCTGGACGGGGAGAGGGAGGACTTGGAATAGTTGATCACCCAACCGAACCTCTCCAGCGTGGATACCACCATTCTGGTGTCTAGCTCCGCTTGGCTGAGAGAGGAAGCCAAAATGAGATGGTCATCCAGGTATGGTACAATGCGAATGCCCTGGACTCTGAGGAGGGCCATCACCCCCGCCAATACCTTGGTGAACACCCTCGGAGCCGAGGTAAGCCTGAATGGAAGGGCCACAAACTGAAAATGCTGATCTTCCACCACGAACCTGAGGAATCTCTGGTGTGCCAGGAAGATAGGTACATGCAGATAAGCATCCCTGATGTCTATGGATGTCATGAAGTCCCCCTGACGAAGAGAATCGACTGCTGACCGCAAGGTTTCCATGCGAAACTTCCTGAAGCGGATAAACCGATTGAGGAGCTTCAGATCCAAAATGGGTCGAACGGAGCCGTCCTTCTTGGGCACCGTGAATAGATTGGAATAGAGTCCCAAGCCCCTTTCCGCGAAAGACACTGGGAAAATAACAGCCATGTCCAGCAGATAACTTACTGCCGCCCGGAGCCCCTGTGCGGCCAGTGGATCCGAAGGCACTTTTGGCCACAAAATCAGCCACCCACTGGCACAACCTACCGACCGCTGAATAGCTACAAGCAAGGCCGAGGTTCTACCACACATGACCATGGTGTCATCCAAGGTGGCAAGCACAAAGGACATGAACAATTCACACCGCTTAAGGGCGGCGAACTCATCACTAGCCGGGTCAAGCCTGGAGGTACTCAACAGGTCTCTAACCACAGACCTGGTAGCCACTGCCAAAAGTGCGAAGCACAAACAGGCTGCAAGGCTGAACCGACACTAGCAAATGCGTGGCAAGCCATCTGATCAATGCGTTTATACTCACCATCTGTGTGAGTGGTGGAGTCAGGAGAATGCAAAATAGAAGTATTGGATAACCCGAGCACCGGGGCATCCACCTCGGGAGGGGACGACCATCGTTTTACCACGTCCACCGGAAAGGGATACATTTTACCAACCAACCAACCTTGAGGAAGCCGAGTAGGCTTCTCCCATTCCTTAAGAATAATGCCATCAAAATTCTTTTGATTTGGGAACTCCAGGCGCGGATTGGAAGTCCCAAAGAAGTCGCAAAGAATTCCCCTTTTTGAGGAGCGGCCTCCTCAGGAGGAGAAATTGCCAGAACCTCAAAAAGGTGAGCCAAGACCTTCGGGGTATCCACAGCATCCCCCTGCTCTTGCTCAGTATCAGCACCAACAAACTGCTGATTGTCAGAACCCTCAGAATCCTCAAATAATTCTCCCTCCTCTAGCGGGGAATAATCAGACCAATCAAGAAAATCACAATCATCAAATCGCTTAGCCGAGGCCTTTCTGGCAACAGAGCCAGAAATAAATTGGATGGGCCACAACAAGCACCTGTTGAAAAGTGGAACCGGCCCAGTAACAACGGCCGCAAAAACACATACAAACACACACAATCCACACACCTTTTCCCCCAAATAAAGTAAAACAACCCGCAGGAGAAAAGGCCTCCCCCCCCCCAAGGGGCACAGAGGGACATGGTAGGGGGGGGAGAACCCACACCAATAGGTGAAAGGGTAAGAGGGACGGGGCATCCCAAGCCGGGATCACCAACCCGGACACCACCTACCCCTTTGTATACAACATAAGGTGCAGCCTACCATTGCCTGGACCTTAAGCCTAGGCTGGGAGGCATACTGCTATAGTTTAAATTAAAAAAGGTTCAGGCAGCAATAGAAAAAAAGGCCGGGGGGTTACCCCGGCTACCTGCAAGGAGGAGACAACCATCTTCTGACTTGCTCGCCAACTGCAGAGACGGAAGACTGGGGAATGGTGGGAGGTCCCAGGTATTTATGGGCCAGGATTGGCTCCTTTTTTTCATGTCATCTCTGCAAGATCGCCCTCTACAGGACAGTTACCCAAGTGTCATGAATATTCTGAAGCGGGGTGTGTGACATACTGGGAATACATAGGATTCCAGTCCATAAACAGCTGAAACACCAGGGACCGCAGACAATAGCTCAGACAAGTTGGAATCCAGGGAAGGGAATGTAGCTCAGGGTGGCTAGATAACAGGCATGCATCTGCTATTAATTGACTGGCACAACTAATGCCCAAGAAATATCATACATCATTTGCTGCATTCGTTCGATCCGCAGCCTGGACCAACATTAAAGGATCTGCTACGGAGAACCATTCCTAGGGGGGAAAGCTGCAACAACAATGCTTGTGATGGTCTTGTGAGTGGATGTCGTGTGGGTATTTGAACACATGGGTATTACTTATTGCTGTGGCAGAGGGTGGAGGTCCCTTTATTTTATCCCTTGTTGTTTTTACTAATTTTGGCCTCCAGTCTGCTGAGCCACCTCAGTTATCGAGTTATGGTTTTGTTAACCATTCACTGCAGCAACCAGGCCGCTGCTGTTGCAATGATTGGTTGAAAGGACCATAACCTTTGTTAAAAGTGAAAAGGGTTACCTAAGCCTTTTCATTTTTTCTATAAAAATACTTAAATAAACACCACCTAGCACATTCAAATATTTTGCTGGACCGCCTTTAGTGTTTATTATGTCTTGTATTTGCAGTGGCAATGTCACAACACTTATTTTTGTCCAGAGTTACATTCATTTTTTCCTCAAGAACTTATATTGATTATGGGAAGTTTGGACCACTGTGCATATTCTTCTCCAGCACATCCCAACAATTCTCAATAAGGTTTAGGTCGGTGATCAGCTAACCCTAAAATGTTCATAAGTTATAAACTGTAAAAGATACATACCAGAAAGTGTGGACTCCTGAAAAGCAAGGACTACAGATGGGAATTAGGAGAAAGGTAATTTACTAAACATATCTTTGCTTCCATATTCAGAGAGAAATTTGATATGCCAAGTGAAATGCAGAAAAAAAAAATGCAGAAAACTTCCCATTATATGTCACCTGTCTAACCAAGGAAGGCATGCAGCACCACCTTGAAGTGGACCAATCACCACCATCTAGGTACCCCAATTACCACAAACTAGGTGCCGCTGCTTCGGAATGCCCCACTGTGTAACCAGACTGACCGCAAACTCCTTACCTTTCCTCCAGTTGCTTTCTGCTGCAGCATTCTCAGCATCCTTGCATCCATCCTCGCGCACCCAGCCACCCCCAGCTACATAAGCATTCCCTTTGTCAACACCTGGTCAAAAACAAAGGTTTTATGTGCCATGGAAATGGCAGAAAGGTGAGTGGAGTAGGCTATCTGAGGGGTTTCACACAGGAGGACATCCCAATTCAGGCTGCCCGAGGGGCAATAGCCAACCACCAGGATTGTCAAAATAAAACAGACTAATCCCCAGGTCCCAAAAAGCATTCATCCCTTTGTTTTAAAGAAAATATATATAGTAATATATAAGCCATTTGAAAGATTCAGTGATGCCGGGGACTGTTCCACGAGAATGCCTCTTAGAAAATGTGGCGCCAATATTTAAAAAGGGTCTTAAGGTTAACCTTGGAATGACAGACCCGTTATTTTAACATCTGTGGTGAGCAAGGATTTTTAAGAGATGCTATACTGAAGTATCTCAGTGGATATGTCCTTATTACTCCTTAGCACCATGGATTTTTGAGAAATTGCTCCTGCCAGAGAAACCTGGTCAGCGTTTATGAGGAAGTAGGTTCAAAAATGGGTCAGGGGGAGTCATTGGATGCCATATAGCCTGACTTTTGTAAAGCATTTGATACTGTGCCACATAAAAGACTGGTACAAAAGATGAGAATTCTTGGACTGGGGGAAAACATATGAATGGGTGAGTAATTGGCTATAGGAAACAGAGGGTGGTTATTAATGATAAATATTCGGATAGGGTCATCATTACTAGCGGAGTACCACAATGATCAGTTTTGGACCCAGTCCTCTTTAAAATTTATATATTAATGACATTGGGAATGGATTGAACAGTAATGTGTCAATCTTTGCAGATGATACTAAGCTGCATAAGGTAACAAAAGAGGACAGCAGGCAGCTGAAAACAGATTTAGATAAACTGGAAGCATGGGCAGTAAAATGTCAAATGACGTTTTACACAGATAAATGTAAAGTTATGTACACGGGAAGGAGCAATTTGTGCCATGATTACACACTAAATACTACAATGGTTAATGATACAATTAGTTAATGATAATATTAACTGTAGTGCCCAATGCCAGGCAGCAGCTGCCAAAGCAAACAGGATCATGGGGTGCATCGTGAGGGGCATAGGTGCTCATGACCAGAGCTAAATTTTATCCCTCTTTAAGTCACTGGTTAGGCCCAATATGAAATATTGTGTACAGCCCTGGGCGCCAGTGCATAAGAAGAGCATATCAGAACTGGAGCGACTAAATTAATAAATGTAATGCATAGACTGGAGTAACCTGAAAGATTCTCAAAGTTAGATTAAAGAAAAGGCGATTTATCCTTTAACATAGGAGGAGATTCTTCTCTGTAACAGCAGTGAGACTATGGAACTCTCTGCCAGAGGAGGTTGTTATGAAGAATACACCAAATGAGTGCAAAAGTGGCTGGGTGACTTTCTTGCTTGTAATAACATACCAACTATGGCTACTAGACCGCTGGAAGGAGATCTTTTCTATATGGTCTGAACAGGATGGACTAAAGTCTTTATTCAGCCTTTCATACTATGTTATTATGTACTACAATGAAACCATCAGCAGCTTACACACTTCAGCAATACATTTATCTCTCTTGCCTTTCTAACACATTTTTTCCATACAAAAAAGACACAGTAGGGAGCTCTGGAGTCATCTTGGCCTGTTAGATTTACATCTCTTCCATCCCTATAAGGACAACCATAATTATCTCTCCTGAGATCCCTTTTACAGCAGCATTAGCTAGTCATCTGTATGATAATCTGGTGCAAATATCATGTGCACACAAAACACTCTGTATCCCTATTATCTCCTTATTTTATGCAATGCTGCAGACTTTTTAGGATGCGCCTTGCATTACACAGACGCCAGGCCCCCATAAAGGTCTCTGCTTTGTACATCTCATAAGATGTGGCATAATAATAGGAAGGTTGCTTCTTTGCTAACAAAATTATATCGACCTGAAAACCATTGTAACAACAAGGGCTCAGTTGGAGGAAACAGCAGCTGCCATATCGAAGCAACATTAGTTTCCTATTCTTACACACTTTAACTGTTCAGACGTTGGCAAGCTGCAAACGCTGGAAGCGTCAATGTCTTTTTAGGATCCTAGTGTTTGGATTTAATGGTTTGATAACAACATTTTTTTTGTATAAAAGTAGAGATGAGTATATTCATTTTGTGTCAGTTTGTCTGAATCTAATACCAAGGTTTTTTTGGGGTCTGAATCGATTACGATTAATCAGCTGACTGATTTTGGAAAAATAATCTTACCAAATCAAATATTAATAAAAATGAGATATTTAGAATCTTTAAAGCAATCGTATACTGTTAAAAAACTCCTTAACCCCTGCTAACCCAATTTCCCAAACAGATTAAAAAATATATCCACTTGTTTCATGCCTGATGTTGAGTCCTTTTCTCATCCAGAAGTACAATGCTGCCTAATCAGCCAGATCACTGGTGAGCGTTAACCTTAAGTGACACTTTTATCACCTAATCACAGCAGCAGCTGGGCTACTCCTCTTAAACTATATTACATCATCTGTATTTATAGAGGCCCTATTTTAGAATTGCAGGCAGTGTAAGGCATCCCTATTACAGGCAGTGTGAGGCACTTCAATTTCAGATAATGTGTGTGGCATACCAACTGTAGGCAGTGTGTGTGTGGCATACCAATTGCAGATAGTGTTTGAGGCATCCCAATTTCAGGCAGTGTGTGTGTGTGTGTCATCCGAATTACAGGCAGTGTGTGTGGTATCCCAATTAAAGACAGCGTGTGAGGCATCCCAATTACAGCCACTGTAATCCATCCCAATTATAGGCAGTGTGAGACATCCCAATTAAAGTCAATGTGTGTGTCATTTAATTACAGGCAGCGTGTGTCGCATCCTAATTACAGATTGTGTGTGTGGCATCCCAATTACAGGCTGCTTGTGGCATGCCAATTATATTTATCAAAAATAAATACAATTTGTTTAAGTACAATGACTATTACACAAAATGACTGTACATATATATATATACCTGGAACACAGCCTGGGTAAAACACAGGAGGGCCATAGCCAAGCTGGTAAATGCACACTATTAGTAAAGTGCAAGTACAAATCCTAACAATAGGTGTTATGTATAGTGCAAGTGCCAATAGAGCTATTTATTTGTTGTTTACATATCTACCCCCTAACCTCAATGAGATCAGAGGGAAACAAACAAATAATTCATTACTATGATGCTAATAAGAACAAAGGAAGAACGTAAGATAAGACAAATAACAACAGACATACTGAGCTGGCTAATGCAACTTGAGTTCCTCCTGATAATAAAGATGTAAAAGGCCCACGCATTCCATAGTGTTTCCAACCACTGCACCAGGGAAGTGTGATACAAATGAATTTAGCCCTATCCACAATATGGAAATCTTTGAGAAGACCCTCAAATTAATCTCTTATTTCCCAAATATTTTGAATGTAATTATTTCCAGAATAGACAATACATTCTGGAGTGCTAAACATTCAATATAAAGTTTGTGTTTCTTGCCTTTTTAATTTGATATCAGTGGCAACCCCTCTGGCTGTTATACTTGCATGTGGTGCTGTTATTTTGCCAGAATGCAGCAGCTCCATGTCATTTACGGAATAATAATTCCTACTCTATGTCAGCACATGCACAGATTAATATGGCTGCATCCTGTGCTAATAGACACTTATCTCCTATTTAGTTAGGCACTGAAACCTTAAAAACACTTTTCTATGCAAAAAGAATATAGATAATTTTCCTCTCCTGCAGCAGATCACGTCGGGTCCAGACCTTCTTTAATTATGTGTGATGAATAGATGAGTGAACCGGCTCTTTTGAATTGAAATTCACTCTGAATTTCAGGGAAAAATCTATACGGAAAGAACTCGAATTTTGTTGTGATTCATGCCAACCAAAGTTTTCCCTTAAATCTTTAAATAATAAACTAAAAACTCACCTGCTCCCTTGATGTCCTACGGTCTGTCCGTGCTTTCCTGCTCTCTGCAGACATACTATTCCCCCTGGTACTGGGTACTGACCACATCGCTGCCCGGTGAAGGGGGGGGGGTTATAGGGGCAGGACTTATAGGAAGGATGTGGCCTACGTCACTCTAATTGACAGGGGGCTTGTAGGATTTTACCAGCCAAATAGCTCCTGGTAGGTGGTAGGAGCCCAGTGAAGGTGTAGGATCTATGTCCTTTGCCCAGGGCCATATCTCCCATATTTTGGAGAGGGAGGAGGGAGGAAGTGTGCATGTGTGTGCGCCTAGGGGCGCTCGCATAGCAGGGGGGCGGTCATCCGTGACAACAACCAAAAAAGCAACCAAAAAAACTATTCCTCAGCATCTAAAATTAATATATTTTTTAGTCACCTACTTATTATTCTTTCCCCCACTGGGCTGCAACTTTGTTCTGTATGCTAGGACAAAGGCGCCGCCATCTTGCCTCAGAAATAACACATACCGAGGAGAGAGGGGTGCAGGGGGGTGAGTTATAGCTGTCCTTTGCACAGACAGAGCAAAGCTGGGGTCAGAAAAAAGACAGCAATTCCAGAATGCAGAGCGGCACAGTCAGAAAGAGACTTTCTGTCTGCAGGCAGCTTGAGACTGCATGGGTCACCATCTTGGATGTTTAAAAGCTCAGAAAATGCGGTAGATGCAGGTAGGATTATTTTTTAATGTGGGCAATCTGTATGTACAGGGTGGGGGAAACATCTAAGAAATGCTCTTATTTAGGGTGAAGGTCTGGTTTAACTAATCAATTATGGTGGTCCTTAGTTATATAATCAAATAAGATTGTTGCATTCAGAGTTGCAACAATAAGAAGCATTTTTAATATATTGAATGAAAGTATTTTCCTATGGACATTGTTAAACAATCTCATATATAGCTAATATTAAGCCTCCCGTTTTATTTAAATGCAGAACATTTCTATTCTGCAAGTGTAGTAACTATTGATTTAGCAACAGAACCGGTGCTTATTAAATAAAGATTAACAAAAAATATAGTCATGTAAGGGAAATATGTTTAGCTATCTAAGGCTAATTGCTTTCTGAATAGAATGTATTACAGATTTAATCACCCAGGCTTAACTGTGATTGTACATCTCGTACTTGACGGTTAATAGCTATTTCAATTTATTTCAGATGGCAACAAAAATTTGCACCTAACCTTTTATTTCCTTTATGAGAGTGAACTGGATGCTGTAAGCATTTATGCAGTTAGGTTAATCCTTTAGCCGTACCAAGTTCAATACACTTCCAGCTCAAAATTCTCAATAGAAAAGGCGCGAGCCGGAGCTAGGGCCCCTGAACCCAAGCATGGACTTTAGCAAAAAGTCCATGTTCAAGTTCAGTGCTCAGCCAAGGCTGGTTCATTGCCAGCTTTTTACTACTAGAAATCATCTGGGCATGGCAGGGATTGGCCAGGGGGACATGTCACCCTGCCATATAAAAGTCGGGGTCGCATGTCACTCCGATCTCAGAGTGCTCTGCAGTAGATAGGGACAGGCTGCTGTTTAAGGGGTTGATGAGCCATTTAAAGTAAAGCTTAAAAACACAATTGTCCTTTTCCTGACAAGGACACACAGTTGGGGAAATCCGGCTGATGGACATATATATGTGAGCTAAGAAGGCTGTTGAACCCATTGTACAGTTTAGTGGAAATTATATACCGCATTTGATCTACATTCTTCAGTTAAGTGGGAACGGTATATTACATTTTTCAAGTAGTAGGAATTGTATACCACACATTGTACAATACCACATTTGATCTACAATCTTCAGTTAGTAGGAATTGTATACCCCATTTGATCTACATTCTACAGCTTAGTGGGAATTGTATACTACATTTGATCTACATCCTAAAGCTTCGTGAGAATTGTAGACCACATCTAATCTACATTCTTCAGTTAGAGGGAACTGTATATTACATTTTCAACTAGTATGAATTGAATACCACATTTGATCTACATCCTTCTATTAGTGGGAATTGTATACCACATGTTATCTACATTCTACAGCTTAGTGGGAAATGTAGACCATATTGGATCTATATTGTACAATAAGGGGGAATTGTATACCACATTGATCTATATTGTACAATTGGGGGAATTGTATACCACATCTAATCTACATTCTTAAGTTATTGGGAATTGTATACCACATTTGATCTACAATCTTCAGTTAGTGAGAATTATATACCACATTTGATCTGCATTTTTCAGCTTAGTGGGAACTATATACCACATTTTATTTATATTGTACAATTGGGGCACATGTATATCATATTCGATCTATGTTCACAGGCCCCCTTGCCCTGAATGCGAGCATTTCAAAATTGCATTTTCCTACCCCATTTTGCACAGGACAATCACCCCAGTATTACCTTCAAATTGGCCTCTAAATCTGACACCTGTGAAAAAAATGTATATTTTATTTTTTTAAATGTATTTATAATTCATTTTAGTATGTAATTCTTTATTTATTTTTTCTGTTTCTGTTATTGTTTTGATTAATCTCTCTAGCCTATTTTGTGACGAGCATTCACCCTGGTTTCCCACCCCATTTGCAGCCCTCTAGCCCTTGCTACCCCATATTACAGCCATTTTTGGGCCCTCAAGTTCGGGGCCATATTGACTTCAATAGGATCAAAAGGGTTCGAACCTTTATGGGCTCACTCATCGCAAAAGATAACACAGAATCTCAAGAAACCTACCCAACCTATACCAAAACTGTAAAAGTTGCCTTTGGCTGGTGCACTTTGGAGGTGAATGGCATAAGTGTTTATTTTAGGCGGGTGGTGTGAACATGCTTTAAATTATCTGCCGGTGGCACGCAATTTCACATTATATGATTTCACTGCAGTGAGATGGAACTGCAGCAATGCAGCGTACCTTTGTGTACTGCAACAACTGGGGGCTGCTTGACAGTGTCGGTGGTGAAGTCTGAAGGGTGATGAGCGATGGCAAAGGCAAAGACCTTGTGCAAGGTCACTTCTGTTGTGATGCCACAGAAGTCGAGAGGAGAGGAAACTAGGTGGCAGGGGACATATCCAGGCAGCAAAGTTGATGAGGAGGAAAATAGAATCCATCCGTTCTGGTGGACTCTGTGCAGAGACAGCAGGAGCCAGGAGAGAAGATCCTGAGAGGGAGGCGATGCACTAGGAGGCAGAAGTGAGTGAGTAATAGAGGGCTGAACCACAACACAGTGACATGCATTTTGTCTGCAGTACTGCCTATAGACTGCCAAAATGCAGAGATATGAAAGTGTCCATTGACTGGGCATTAAATTCCCACTTTTTTCGGGGCTGCTGTGTAGCTGATAAGCCTAAGTCCAGACTCTACCTGTACCGACTCCCATTCATTCATAAATGGGCAATAATTAGTAGAAAGATACGTAAGTAAAAAGGTAACATCTGGCTTTTTCTCACCATTATATATGCAATTTGGCTACTAAGATAGAACATAAAGCACATTTATCAGAATACAATTTCTGAACAAATAACGTAAAAATGTAACAAGGACCGTAGATTTAGTTAAACATTAAAGTGAGACTGCAGGCAAAGGCGATTGTTACACCATTGTGTCTGGCTACATTAAATTGGGGAAGAGATAGTCAAGATATTGGGATTTACAGTTTCACTTCATGATTTCCCTTCTGAAAAAGGTGGGCATGGCCCTGTGATGCTGCTCTGCTCTGTGCTGACAGCAATGTGAATATGGAGGAGGAGGAGGCTGAAGGAGGGGCAGGAGGAGGGAAAGGCCAGCAATCCTGTCCCACTTTGTGAGCCAATTGGGGGACAGGATGAAAAAGAGAATGTCATTGGCTGCACTTTACAATTTAAAAATAGAAAACAGTTTAGGGCCGTGCCATATGTAGCCCGACACAATGCTGTAACAATTAACTTTGGCTGTAGTATCACTTTAAATATGTCGCATATTATTATGGTTAACATTTCTAAACTTTCTATAAAGGTTACAATAAAGCCCAGCAGATTAATTAACCCCCTGCCCTGCCACCATATACTAGCTCTGAGGCAGGAAGAGGAGGGGTTAGCAAGAAAAAAATCCTTACTTTATCCTCGACACAGCAGCGATATCCTGGTCTCTGCTCGGCAGCTGCTGAAAATTACACAGAGCCACATCCCACGGGTCCTGTGTTATTCCCACGGATGAAGCCCTGTGTCATTCCAGCATTACACAATTAGGGGTTTATTCATCAAGCCATAGCGACAGGTAACGTCTGGCAGCGAATAAATTGAAGAGAAAAGGAATGTAAACGCACACTGGTAAGTGGGTGCAGATCCTAGGGCCGTCCCCAGCTCCACAGGGTATCCAATACAAACTTTGAAGAGGTCCGCAACTCCTTAAAATATTCAAAACTTTATTTTCCTCAAATCGGTAAAATCATCTCCATGATAATCACACAGCCTAAAAGCAGTATAGGTCCCTGGCAGATCAAGATTCGCCATGCATTCTAACGCGTTTCAGATGCAGAAAATGGGTCCTTAGTCATAGATGGTGATATGGCAAATCTAAAGCATTTATATAGTAAAGTAAAGACTCACCTACAGCCGCAGAGTATAATGAGCGCGTCCCTCCTGGCAGCCGCCGGAAGTCCAGTGACGTCACAGCTGACCCGTCGCAACCGTACTCCAATCACAGGTCACAGCTGAAGACCAATGAGAGATGGGGAAGAACCCCTCGTCATAGGGTAGATGCCGGCCCGGCCACACATGTTGCCAGGCAACGGCGGTGACACCCAGCATAGGCTGCCGGGAGAAACGCAGTCCGTGACTGCGGAGTAAATGTGCCTCCGCATAGCAATGTAATAGGCAATAGATACACTAATGGAGCCAATAAGAAAGAGCTCCTTAGTGAATAATAACCAACCCCAATTTCCAAAAAGTATACAAAATTAGCAATAACATAATAGCATATTAATAAAAAATAGGGGGAAGGCAAAACAAAACGAAAAAGCCCATAGCAAGCCTAGTAGATCGCAAGATAATATCTACATGACTAGCAATGATTAACAATAATAATGACTAAATGAGAAATGTGTATGCATAAAGGTATATCAAAGGTAACGACCATAATATATGTTAAATACATAAATAGAGCAGCCATAATATATAGAAAAGAAAATCACAAATAAAGATCATGCTGCTGAATAATCATACATAATGGTAGACCCAAAGCTGGTCTGTCCTATAATCAAAAGGATGACACATATATATGCAGAATTACTAAAGAATTCTGGATAGAAAAAATGTCTGGCAGCGACAGGTAGCTCGAGGTAGAGAACGGTGACTGCCGGGCGCTGTATGCAATACCACATTTATCAAAGCGATTCCGGTGAGCGACTGCAGCAGCGGCACGTAGCGAACGATTCATCATCACAGACGGCTCAGCATATACTGCCAGCGCTCTGGCTTCCAGTCGCTACCTGTCGCTCTCCCATACATTTCAATGGACGTTTCTTTTCTTCTCTTAAAACTGGGTTTTATTTTATTTATACATTTTTTATTATTTTCAAATATTTCTGTCACCTCTCCTGGCCTATAAAAAGTAATTTTTATAAACTTTTTTAATTGTTTTATATTTTTATGTAGAATTGTCATTACAGGTCTGGTATTAAAGTGTTAATGTCACAATGTAATAACAATGTAATTCCATGAGTTTTCGCTTTGTTACTAGTGGATATGTGTTCACACAGCTTCTGGCGATCTGGGCTACAACAACACGATTTTGAGCACTGGCGCTGTGTGAGGCTGTTTTTTTGATGAATATGGTGTGAGTCGGTAGCACTGAGCAGTTGCTACCGTTCGCTCCCGTACAGCGCTGTACTGGTGTTAGAGCGACTCACATACAACACCAATGCCGGTCAGCAACTGAGGCGCTCTGTAACAGCGACCCATAGCCCATCACAGCGACTACTAGCGGTCGCTCTAAGCGCCTCGCTACAGGCGCTCATCTGCCGTTACCTGGCGCTAGTAATGAATCAGCCTGCCTGAGTATTTCTTTTTGTGTAATGTCTAGAGGGTATTTCCACTTTCGATGGCATGTTTAAAAGGTTGCAATGTGTTAAGCTTATCTGTTTTTTTCTCTTTTCCATGTGTTTGCTACTGTTTACTTTTCCATTTATTTGTGTTATAAAAGATAACAGTTCTCCCTAGCAACAATGTGCTTATCTTAGCAATGTACATCAAAGTGATGTGTTAAAAATTCAGATCAGAGACTTCCTGGCTCTAGTTTGGCAGAGACAAGAGCATTAACCCCTTCTGCTCTAATTCAACCTCTTTAGATGGGAGGAATACAAACCTTTGTTCCAGTAGCTAAAGAGTTAGTTATAACTGGAGTTGTAATAAGAAAGTATTACATTACTAAAGAGTAATAAAGAAAGCCGCTCCTAGTTTATCAAGAGAGTCAGAGGAGTATGGGAAACTCGTAAAGTAAATCATAAATGAGGGCACAGTCACACAAATGTTTATTTTACATTCCAAAAGAAGAAAATAATAAGGCAGAACACCAAAAAACTGATAAAAAGGGAGTTTTCCTTTAACCCTTCCAGTGCTAAGTACATAGTTTCTACGTTCTCGCTTCCACTCCTTTTACGTGAAGAACCTATGTGTCTGATCCCCCCCCCAGCTACAGTAAAAGTAATGTACAAAAACGTAACCCCTTGTTCCATCCAGGCGGGTCTCCTCTTCACCCGGAGGGCCTCCGATCCCGCCCCCGGGCTCCAGCGGCTGCAGGAGAGTACCTGGAATAGGGCGCCCCCCGCTTCAGCCGCCGCTGGCAATTCCTGTAAAAAAAAGAGAGACTTACTAACCTTCATGCGCAATCCCTCCTGTCATGTCTTCTGTTCCCCCCCCCCCCCCCCAGGGCTCTTCAGTCTTCAGGAGGGGGCTCAACATGCCCTCTCCCCCTGCTCCTTCCATGGGCGCTGTCATGTTAACAACTAGTTTCGCAACTTAGGGGGGCCTGTGGAAGTCATCCCGCTCCTGGCGGTACAGCTGTCAGATGCAATGATTTGCATTACATTACATTTTCTCTATGTGTGTGTGTGTGTGTGTGTGTGTGTGTTTTTTTTTTTTTTTACTGTTAACCCTTTGTGAACTGGTAAGGGATCCATGAGACCCCTGTACCAGTTCACAAGGTTCTGGGTCTGGCAAGTCACCTGCTGCTAGCAGTGCAATCCTCTTTTATTTCTATTGCTCTGCTGCACAGCTGACAGAATTGTATCATTTTAGTAGATACATTGGTTGAATGGTATGCAGTAAATCCAGTGAAAATCGCAGTGAACAGTGATAAATATACATTGTCACAGCTTTCCCTTCACACACACACACTCTAGCAGCTGGTTATTCAGTGTGTGTGTATGTGTGTCTGTGTCTGTGTGATTATATAACATAATGTACAAGCTGCCCGTGTTTCTGAGGCATATATGATCAGTTTAGTGGAGGCTGATGCTGGCACAGCTCTCCCCTTATGCTTATGTGTGTGACAAGATGCTGCTCCCATGCAGTTTTGGAGCCAAGAATCTGCCTGTTATCCCAGAACATCTACATGGAGGTAAGCCCTCTCAATTAGCTTGTGCCAGATGGGGGCTTTAGGGGAGCAAATTACTAAACTTTCTTTTTTGACTTTTGACCCGTTAATGTTGGAGTTTACCATTTTTTTGAACATCTTAAAATTTTGAAATGTGTTTTTTGTGCCATAAGGGATCTGGGGGAAATTCCAAGAGTTGTGAAAGCCATATTAGATTATTCCTTTGCATTGTAGCAGTAGATGGGTTACTTGAATGAGTTTGCAAACAGGATGCCGCCCCCCTACCCCTAGTCTAATCTGTCACAGAATTTATTAGAAAAAAGACAGCTTTAAGGCCAACATAGATCTCTTCACGTTACGGCTTGCAACTCTGTTTTGGTTTGCTATTTTATTTTAACAGTGAAACATTTTCCCTTCTTGTTTTAAAATTACTATGAGGCTTACTTTTTGTGGTACTATTTAGAATCACTTCATTGGGTGGTACTTGGTTGGAACTCCTCACTAGGGGGACCTATAAACACTGGTCTAACCTAGAGTATTTCTTTTTATGGAGAAACTTATCAATGATATAATATAAAAGTAAGACAGTCAGCTATGGATGACTGATGTAGACAAGGCAACATTTATTGCTGATCCATTTCTGCACTGCTTTGTGTAAACCTCAATAAAACAGCCAATTTCCTCCTGTTAACCACAATGAATAACCCCAAATCCTACAGGATATGTTACAGAAAATGTAAATACCTATATAATATAATATGTAATTAGCCTATATAAAAACAGGCTAAATACATTGGTGGCTCAGTGTAGTGTAGTTATAGCCCTGTAATACATTACAGCTAATTCATACAGATCTGTCATGTTTCTGGATGAAATTAAACTACTGTAATTTCATCACCAGGATGTGGAAAGACTTGTCTACAGAGGGGGAGCCATCTGCTGAACAGAATAATACATTCTTCCTCCTTACTTGCAGGATCATTGAAGCAACCATGCTGCCCTGTTATATTGCTGGGCACTCTAATGAAGTGTTGCCCCCCCACTCCTTCCATGACAGATGGCGGTTGTCTGTCAGAGTCCTGGCATACGGAGAAAGCTAGTTAGTCAGAGCTGAAGTCTTGTTCAGGCATCATCATCATTGCATACCTCCCTGTAAAATCAAAAATGGGCGTTTGCGCAATTTCAGCCAATAGCTAGAACTTGCAAATGTGCTGTGGCTTTACCTTAAGGACACTGGGCTGTCTTTCTAGAGGGAAATGGCTGAGAGACTGCTGCTGTGGCAATGGAGCAGGCTATTGGTCATTACATGGGTGGGGCAATTTTATTATCTGCCACTCACATCAGCATCAATGAATTAAGGAGGTGGGACTTTAGCGGGAAGCAAAGTGAAGTAGCAGCTTAAAAAATTGCCAAGATGTTCTTTCAATGGAGGAAGTAATTCAGGGGATGCTACATGCTCCACAGCAATGAGGTTGCAGAAGTAATTAGTGAATAAGTGTACAGTAAAATGGTTATGAATGAGTTGGGCTTATAAAATCGTTAAACAAAGCTCTCAGGCTAAAAAGGTTTTTACTATTAACAATTATTAACAATAAACATTGCCAATAGTAAATCTGACATTGTGTCATGTCATGGGCAGAGGCAGATTGCTGAATGGGGCTTAGCCCAGCGGTTGAGAAAACTACATACTGCATACTGGCAATTTCACACTGGGAATTTTCCTCCCGGGACATAGGCCCTTATTCATCAAGCGATAGCGCCAGGTAGTGTCTGACGAGCGCCAGGTAGCGGCAGCTAACGGCGACTACCGACTCAAGTACGCCCGGCGGAGCTCACAATGACGCATTTATCAAGCAAAATGAGGCTAGCGCCGGCGAGAGCGACGGCTAGCGCGGCATTCATCATGAAGCCGCCTGGACCGAACAGCGCCGCTGCAAATTCCCTCACAGCGCCAGATATGAGCTGTCGCTCCCTGGCGATGTCCAATGCATTTCAATGGAGCAATCTATAATTAATCATAATTAATTTGGATTATTTTTATTTTTTTATTTTTTTAATGTCAAAAAATCGGAGAACACTTCTGCAATGTTAGGATTTATTTTTAAGTAAAAAAAAAAATTAAAAAAAATATGTGCAGAATTGATCTAACAGGTCTGAGATTAATGTATTCATATTACAAAATGATTCTAAAAACATGTATAATGTTACATTCAAAAAATATGGTTGTTTAGGGGTTAAAAACTAGTTAATACACATCGCCGCCAGCGCTCTGGGGTTTAAACAAGGAATGGACAGCGACAGCACATTCGGAGCGTGATTTTTTGATGAATATGAAGCTAGCCGTTCGCTCTGGCCATTCGTTGTCAGGCGCTCACATACAACGCTGGACCTGTGAAACAGCGACCCCCCAGCCCGTATTCAACATTACCGCACACCGACTGAGTCGCTGTCATCAAGCTAATGCCGGCCAAGCACAGCGAATACTGGCTGGCGCTGAAAAAATCACGCTACAGTCGCTCATCTGTCGCTACCTGGCGCTATTGATGAATCGGCCTCATAGTGACTACGCATCCTGCTTCTAATTATACGACATCTTGACGGGAAGCATCTGATTAGGTGTTCAGGTTATGTAACAAATAGTAACAAATATCTCTAAATTTTACTGCATACAGGCTCATTCCACAAAGAATAGACCTTTAGTTCAATTATTTATATTGTTACGTGAGATTTAGCTCAATTCAATCAGAGGAGCATTAGACCCCTGGGGCCATTGCAGCAGATTGCAGCCATGCTAGCTAGACTTGCTTTACTGAATTACAATGATCTTGTCCATAGCTTATCATGGCAGAAAAAAAAATAGTGTGGAGAAATAAATAGCAAAATTTTGAAAAACAGGACATGTGCTAGGCATGTTCACTACAACCAAATGTATGTTTAAAACTGCTTCTTGTAAGCTTGGGTTTCTATGGCTAATTCTGCAAGAAGTGTTAGCGGGTGTTCTTTAGTCATTGGGCTGCAGCTTTGACTGCAGCTTTTATAGGATTGCTCCAGGCAACTTAAAGTGGACCAACACCCAGGGGTGATCTATAATCTTATAGATTCCCGGGCCGATCACCTCCCTCACCGCAGGACATCCCGATCTAGGATGTGAAGCCCCCCCAAAACCCCCAAAAAACCTTACCGCCTCCCGCGCGCCCCTCTAGGCGTGCGCGCGCCCGCGTCGGCCGTTTGTGAATGGCCGGCGCGGGCGCGCGGCCTGTAACAGTGACGTGCGGGAGGCGGCGGCGGACGTGCTGTCATGTCAGTCGCTGTCACCCGCTTGTCCGTCGGCGGAGATTGGACGGCGCGGTCACGTGGGAGTGTGGTGAGGTCAGTTTTTGGGGCTTTCTGGGGGGTTTCACACAGCGGGGAACCCCCAATCGGGGTGCACCCCCCCGAAGTGGACCAAAACCCAGGATAGTCAAAATCCTGGGTGTTGGTCCACTTTAAAATCGAATTCCATACTCATATTTTGTCCCCTGCAGTTTATCAATTTTGCTCCAGTGCTAAGCTTAGTGCAAATGACATTTAGTCCTGTGCCTGGGGCGCATTCCCCGTACTTCTGGAAGTACCGGGAAGCGGAAGTACGGGGAATGCACCCCAGGCATTGGGACGCAAAAAAAGGGTCACTGGAATGGCATATAGGGGGCAGCCTTTGGATCTTTAGAAACGCGGAGCTCAGCATGGATGGAGGCGAGCTGCAATACCTGCATTAACCCTAACCACTAATCGTCTCTCTCTCCCCCTCACGCCACAGCAGCACCTGTTCCAGCAGGTAAGCAATCAAGCACTTTGAAACAATAGTCAGGTATGACAATGTCCTCAGATACATGGCATTCTATTCTTCTTAGACATTTTATAGAACCTGAGAGGAGCTGGCTACTTTACAACTCCATTATCATATTGGACGATGAACTTTTATCCTGACTAACCAATTAAGCATATAAGCAATAAAAAGGTAATATTATTAGCCAATACACAGTAATTATCCCTATATATACAGAATTACACATTTAATGTATTTTTTTTCTACCTATTAAAGTGCCAGCGCCCCCTAAAAGGGCTAGTAACCCAGATCGGAAGGGCACACCCCCACCTCTCTCCCAGAGCATTGACAAAGCCTGGACAAGGCGAAACATGTTTGCCCATAAAGAATAAACCAATAAAAAGAAATGGACAGGTGCAATAGATCCGAACGTGCAATATAATCCATGTACTGTATATGTTTTATGTAACGACATACGCATCACCATGCCTGAACAAGACTTTACCTCAGCTCTGATTAAGTAGCATTCTCTGTATGCCAGGACCCTGACAGACAATCGCTGTCTGTCATGGAAGGAGTGGGGGGGGGGGGCAGCCCCTTATTAGAATGGCCAGCAATATAACAGAGCAGTGTGGCTGCTACAGTGATCCTGCAAGTAAGGAGGAAGAATGTATTATCCTGTTCAGCTGATGTCTCCCCCTCTGTAGACAGGTCTTTCCACATCCTGGCGATGCAGTTACAGGTCTGCATGCATTAGCAGTAATGTATTACACAGCTTTAATTTCACTATACCGAGGCACCAATATATTTAGCCTGATTCTTTTTTAGTAAACAATATTTTACATGTAACATAAACGGTAGGTTGTTCATTGTGGTTAACAGGAGGTAATTGGGTGTTTTTTTGTTGAGGTTAGCACAAAGAAGAGTATAAATGGATCAGCAATAAATGTTACCTTGTTATGGAAATCTGTCATCTATAACTGTCTGTCTTACATATATATTATATCCTTGATGAATTCTTCCATAAAGAGCAATACTCTAGTCTAGACCAGTGTTTCTGATGTCAGGTGCCCCCTAGCGAGGAGTTCCAACCAAGTACCCCCCAAGGAAGTGATCAATTCTAAATAGTATCAAAATAAGTAAGCCATGGGCCACATAGTAATTTTAAGGCAAGAAGGGATAATGTTTCACTGTTAAAATAATATAACAAACCAAAACAGAGTTGCAAGCCACCATGTGTAGAGATCTATGTTGGCCTTAACGCTGTCCCACACCTATTTTCAAATAAATGCTGTGACAGGCTAGGCTTGGGGGGGAAGGCATCCTGTTTGATGGCGCTTCCCCCCCCCCCCCACAACACCCTGAATTCCTTGCTTTCATCCCGATCCTCAGCCGAAATGCTGCCCTCTAATTGGCCACTGGTGGCCAGCCCATGTGACTCAGAGGATTGCCACCGCTCCATTACCAGGAGTTGCATTTATTGAGAAACCTTCCTACCCTCAAATATAAAATGACATTTGCTCTATAAAACTTGTCCCCTTGTATTTTGGACTGTATCAGAAATCAACAGTTTAGGTTTTCTTGCATTATATATATGTATTATTACATCCTCTCTAAGGTTGCTCTTTATGATTTTAAATGGTAGTTCAGGCATTTTAAACCTCCCACCCGGCCCTTCCTCCCCCTGTTCTAAGCCTTATTTGGGCATTAAATAAAAAAAAAATCGATGCGGGGGGGGGGGCGAGGGGTGCAGGGCATAGTACAGCAATAGTGACTCGAGGAAGGGCTAGGTGAGAAGTTAAAAAATGTTTGACCTAATATTTTCTTTAGTGGAAAAAATAGAAATTCGTTATTATTGGTAAATAGAATTACAATATACTCTCATGATTCAAAACTATTTGGGTGCACTGATTCTTTTTTTTTAATTTTTTTGTGTGCCTGGATATACTTTTAAGTGATTAAGAGCTTTTTACCACATTATGTTGTCAGAGATGAATGGGTGTCATTGTCCATGTGTGGCCATACCTGATTGTGAAGTAAATAGCATCAAGTCAGGGGTTTTGCTACCACATCATTCTATTGTAGAGAAATAGTTTTATAACATATTCCCTAACCAAATAAAAATAAAGTCATGGCAGGCACAGTAAGAACAAGACAACAACTGTAAATATTAATAAAGGAAATAAAAAGTGATGGAACATCCCATATTAAATGCATATCCAGTAGACACGGTAGTATGACTCTCTGTTTTTAATTAAGTTCTAATACTTTATTTCTAGTTTGGTTATACCACACCTCATTTACATGATATCAAATTATCTATTTGCCAACTCATTGCTTCAATGACCTGGCTTCAGGGGCGGACTGGGGCTAAAAAACGTCCCGGGACTTTTTGGGCCACACCGGCCCTGCTGCACTGTTCTTGGCCCAGTAATAGTATCTTAATGTCACTATATATACACCCTATTTTTGTTTCATAAGACGCACACAGGGCTATAAGGACAAAAATAAGAAAGAAAATATTATGAATCAAATGGTACTAAATCCCCCCATTACAGACAGTGCACTGAATCCCCCATTATAGACAGTGATCGGTATCCGTCATTAAAGCGAGTGAGGGGCATCCCACAGAGGCACAATGCCGCATCTTCCATTACGGGCAGTGAGGGGCATCCCTCATTAAAGCCATTGAGTGGCATTCCTACATTAGTTATTTAGGGGCATCCCTCATTAAAGGCAGTGGGGGCATCCCTCAGTACAGCCACATAGGGGCATCCCTCAGTACAGCCACATAGGGGCATCCCTCAGTACAGCCACATAGGGGCATCCCTCAGTACAGCCACATAGGGGCATCCCTCAGTACAGCCACACAGGGGCATCCCTCAGTACAGCCACATAGGGACATCCCTCAGTACAGCCACATAGGGACATCCCTCAAAACAGCCACATAGGGGCATCCCTCACTATAGTCAGTGGGGGCATCCCTCAGTACAGCCAGTGGGGGCATGTCCTGCTAAATTCCTAATAGTGAGCTCTGAAATTGGACTCGTCTGTGTGAAACCACATTGGATCACCACAAATCTTTCATCGCTCCCACGAGATGTGAGGGTGCTCTCCCCTAATCATAATACATTGCTGTGTCTTTTAATGTCTGGCAATCTACCAGATCGCCGGGCACCTTCTGCTGGGCATTACCTCTGGCTGAGAGGGTGGTGTGGGTGCACGTATAAGATTAAGGGGTGCTATGGATGCCGGACATGTATCATGGGTGTCAGGGAATAAGTTGTGGGATGACCCTGTGGAGAGGGCTCTTACTCCACCCTAGAGAACTTTTTTTATGCTTTAATGGGCACCCCATAGGGCCTGTTATTTTTATTAATGCACCTCACCCTGGAAAACCTCTCCACCTCAACAACCAGTCAGGTGCGTACTTTATTGTGTGTAGAGGGGCAACCTTTAGAGAATACTGCCCAACCAGGATGACAAGCTCACCCTATAGGGTGATCATGATAGTACATGAGCCCCTAGATCTCCCCAGAGGAGTCAAAGACAGATAAAGGGTTGTAACCCTGCCCACATCTAAGTGGACCTAATTCAAACTGATCAGCTCTGGCTGGGGTTCCGCTTTAAATGTTGGAGCCTTTGCTTGTCCTGTCTGTGCAAGATGGCCACCACAAAGATTCCACAGTCAGACTGTAAAGTAGGGATCACCCAGATGCTGTAGAACTACAATTCCCAGTATGCCTTGCCTTTACAGAGGATAAACAAGGCATGCTGGGACTTGTAGTACTGCAGCATCTGTGTGGGTCAGACAAGTAAGGGTGCTGCAGTGGTTTACAGATGACACGAGGGCAGCATAGAGGGAACCCCCGGCCCAAGCTGCCCCCCTCGTCATACCCCCTGCGTCCCCCTCACATCACCCACCTGCGAGTTCCGCTGTGTATCCGGCTTCTCCCGCCTGCCAGGCATTCAGCCCTGCCACTGACAGCACCAGCAGCCCGGGGACTGCACCACCAGAGGGTCAGCCTGGCCCCCTGACGCCGCTCTCTCACAGACACACACACGCGCGCACTTACCGGCACTTCCTGGGTGTTGCGCGTTGGTCGGTGGGCGTGCCCCATGTGGCCGGCGTCCAATGAAAACAATGGACGCCGGCCATTGACACTCACCATCCAGAGCGCAACACCCAGCAAGTGCTGGTAAGCGCGTATGTGTGTGTGCGAGCCGCGGCGGCGGCGGCAGGCCGGCCACCCCAAACCCTCCAGCATCTTTTCCACTGGCCTTCGCTGGCACCGGCCTACCGGGATTTTGCCCGGTATGCCCTATGGCCAGCCCGCCCCTGCCTGGCTTTATGTATCAGTGTGTCTGCACAAGTCAAAACTCTCCATCTCAGTCTGTCTGTAGGCTGTATTCTTAGAATCTGCAGCTTTTCTAGCACCATAGGGTCGATTTATGGTCGTGCGCCAGTATTTGTGCACACTTTTCATGCACAAAAATAGTTTGCTCACGTTTTTTCCAATTCCCCTATTCATGAGACACATTTTTTGTGCACTGATTTTTGTGCATAAATTTGAGCATGGGGTAAGATTTCACATGCAAATTTATCCCCAAGAGTATATTCGCATGTGATTCATGTATTTTTTTCCACAAAAAAAACGTTAGTAGACTAATATAGAAAACATCTGGGACAAAACATTATTATTAGTATATCAGCCAATAAAACACTACAATAGAGATTCACTACAAACACAGAAGCTGGAGAGACAAATTAGCCACTGCTTAACAGTAAAGACAGGGGAGAATCATGGTGGCCCTGAGGACCAGTGAATAGCTTAGCCAGCTCAATGAGCATGGAGCTGAATTATTTCCGCATAAATAGAGCTGAATTTCATGTGTACAAATCGAAAACTTGCGCTCACATTTTGTGCGTGACATTTTGTGCGATCCGCACGTGCACCATCCTGTGCACGATGGCATGAATTTTCCACATGCGGTAACACTTACACATGGTTTTGATGTTTTTTGTGCTCAGCCATGCTGTGGAGTCCATTGTTATTGTGCGCTGTGTCCTTCTGTTGCTTTTCCCCTGCTATTTTAAGTTGAATCCCGCTGTCCCCCGTCAGTGTACCCATGTAGTGTGCATGTCCATATACATTCTTACTTTCTCCCCCTGCTAAAAGGTAAAAGCCCAAAAAATACAAAAGCCACCCAACACGACGCGGAAAATAGCTCAAATACATTCAATTGATGTCATTCCCGCTAGCGGGAATGTGCGCGACAGAGACTCTGAATCAGGCCTTATGACAAGCTGTACAGCTCTGTACACACAGAACAAGAACTAGGATGTACTACCCGCTCTGGTTTCTGACCCTTCACTTTTGGATGACAACCTGCTCTGGCTTATGACTCTCGGCTTTGGTACAACAATGCACTTTTGCATCTGACTCCATACATCTACCTGTTTGACACCTGAATAGGCTATGCACTTAGCAAGTTATAGTGACCCTTTCCTGGATGAGACTTCATTGCCGTTCAAAACCATCCCCATCATCAGGGACCTAACACCCTATAGCTCATGACTATAGAAACTGATGATTCTAAGTACTAATCGGCCTTTTCTCCTGGGCTATACCTCTTCATCCAGAGTGAGAATTTGACTTTGCGCTGTTTGGAGCAGATTACAGTATGGGTATTCCATAACCACATCTGGGATTATTTACTTTATTCGAACCCTTGTCCTGTTAGGATCGAAACCCTACCATGGAATCTAAAAGAATCCAGGGCCAGCCACTAGCCTAACCCCGGGGCATCTGATGGCAGGATGCCCCGCTGTGTGAAACCCCTGGAGTCTTCGGTATACTCACCTTTACCAGCGGCTTCCGCGACACACTGCACAGTGGCACCTTTGACATCAGTCACTTGGAAATCTCGAAAGGGCTCGGTGGGCGTGACTTCAGTGGTGGAAACCCCTTTTTCTAAAAATAAAAACGGGCCACAGTTGAGCCAGCAGCGTTGCCTGGCTGCTTAGGTGACTGGCCCAATGAGCTGAAGACCCAAAAATGTTTTTATCTCCACTTTAAGACCTAGTCTGAATCATCACCCCTAATTATGACTAGAGATGAGCAAACATCTTTAAAATTCAATTCAGGCATATCCCCAAGAAAAAAGTACTTGTCCAAATCAAATTTTAATAAATAATTGTTAAAATAATAAAAAAAAATAGCTCACCTCTGTCCTTGTTCCAGTGATGTTTCTTCAGTGGATCAAATTATTTGTCCTGTGCTATGCTCCTGGCAGCTTGCTCCTCACTGCAGGGAGGGTTTTTTTCTACTGGCTGACTTGCCAAACACCCCACCTGATTACCTGTACCTCAGATGTGCAGAGGATGCAGAAAAGCCTGATGTCTGTGTGGGCTACCTTGGCTGCTGGGCTCTTTCCATCCACAGCAAGAGGCCAGCTGCGTGGCCTCTGAGCACTGGGCTACAAACCTGCATAGCTGGTGCCCAGGCTGGTTGTTGCTGGAGAGGGGGGACCTTATGCAGTTTTTTTCACTATTCTTAAGGGTTCAACTTCTAAAAAGCATGGGGTTCCCCCCATGGATTTTTTAATTATGTTTAACTTTACTTGCCCTTTTCTGTTATTTTTAAGCAATAGACCGTTAAAATAAAGAAAAGCTGTGGGGTCCCCCTATTAAGCAAAATCAGCCCGGGCTAGAAGACCAGGCATGTGGCTGGTCACTGGCCCTAAAGGCTACCAACCTGTGGGCTCTTCTGCAACCCCAGGGCTTTGGGGATGCAGGTAATGGGACAGGTGATTATGGCAAGTTACCCCACTAGGTAGCAGATGACTTGCCTTCCCTCCAGCCCCTTGAACAGGTATAGGGGGGTCTCAAGGACCTCTTACTGGTTCACAAAGGGTTAAATATAAAAAACACACAAAGAAAAATTTTATTTTTTTCCACTCTACTAACCTCCTGCCCACATCATCTGCCACTTTCACCTGCCACTCTCAGCTGTCAGTGGGGCAGAGGACATGTCCTCTGTCCTGCTTCTGGCTATTGCCGCGTACCTCCTCCGCAGGGAAGGTGTGGGAAATTGTTTTGAAAATGCAAAGGGTGCACTAATATATGGCGCCTCTATGAGTGTTGCTCCTACTTGAATCTATCAGAGCCTCCCCTTATGAGGCAATATGTGGCACTGTGGTTTTCGCTTAGTTATTCAGTAAAGCACATGGGGCGAGATCAACCTTCTTACTATCTGCAGCTTAGGAACTCTCTGAGGAACCTAGGAATTCATACACATATAGAAAAAATGCCTCTGCATAATCTATAATTGACCTGGGTGGTGTATGTGTCTCATTCTTTGAGATACATAAGTTTAAAGCGTGGGTTTCACACAGAGTGGCATCCGGATCTGGGATAACCCGGAGGAAGGCCAGTAGACGACCCTGGAATCTTTTAGATTACAGGGCCGTGCCACAAGGATTTTGTTCTGCTTTAAAAGAATAAGGTTAAGTCTCTCCAACAGGGTCACAAACATCAAGAATAATACATAGGATCGTTATATAATCAACACTGATTGTAACTTTCTTTCTCTGTCTAAAACAGAACACAAACTTCCATCAATAGTTTTTTCTCTCTGCAAAGCTAAATACACATTCTAAAAGGTTATGGAACGAAATGTCAGGGCACAGCACCAGCGTTTTTTGTGCGGAGTAATTTATGCATGAAAGTGCAAAGCAATCACCGTGTGATAAATAAGAGGAGAAAGAACTAGGCAGAAGTAACAGTCCTTTGTGTAAATGACCCTCTAGTTATAGCAATCAACTGGATATTTGTTGTATTTAGCATAAAGGCAAGAGAAAGCTGAATATTGTTTAAAGTGGACAGGGGTGATTGGCCCGGGAATCTATAAGATGTCACTGTCAGAGGGGCGCGCGGGAGGCGGCGGCGGACGCGCTGTGTTGTCCGCCGCTGTCACCCGCTTGTCCGTCGGCGGTGATTGGTCAGCGCGGCCACGTGGGAGCGTGGTGAGGTGAGTTTTGGGGGCTTTCTGGGGGGTTTCAAACAGCGGGGCACCCTTAATCGGGGTGCCCCCCTGAAGTGGACCAAAACCCAGGATAGTCAAAATCCTGGGTGTTGGTCCACTTTAAGGGAGAAACAAACACTAGGAATTTTACTATCCTAATCATTGTTATTCTCCAGCAGGGCATCCCAATCAGTTTATGCATATGCACAAGGTTCAGTTGTTATCTTCACAGGCTCTCCCCTGATCAGCTTTGTGAGTGGCTTAGTAAAGCTGAATGAAGCTAAGCCGCTGTCTGCTCCCCTCTGGCAATGTGTGTCAGTGACAGCCATTCAGATAGTGGTCACACGCAACAGCCAAAGGAATACAGTCAGTGGCATTGTGCGGCGAAAAACAATAGTGGCTAACCAAGCCCTAGGGCTGGGTAATTTGCTTCTGATTTTGACTATCTTGGGTTTTGGTCCTTGCCCTCAGAGCACCCCGAGCTGTGTGAAACACCGCAGATCAACCAATGTGACTTACCCTTCCCTGGTCAGCAATTCACAAATGCCTGGTGCTGGCATGGGGATGCCATGCTTCACGCTTGATGTATTAGCGACAGATGTAAAAATTAGATAAACAGCCATTTTCAGTGAAAATAACATTGATTCCTTTGGGGTTTGCCACTAAAAGCTGGCGTACTGAAAAGCCGCTCACCAGCATTCGTCCGGCGAAAATGAAGAGGCTTACATACAGCAAACATAGCCTTCGCCTGGCGAATAGGCCATTTTTAGCATAGTAAATGCAGCAAATTTGTGAAAGCACGGCAAATGGCCAGTGAATGGCTAGCGAATGTTCAGTAAATTACCCCCGTAGAATCTACAATAGCTGATTATTTTAAAGCAAATCCAGCAGCCATGTATTAACAATTGTCAGTCAAATGTACCAGATCGAAGCATGGGACCCACCCAATTGCCGATGGCCCAACCCAACTATACCCCACAGCAAGCCCGGGTTTCCCGTACCTCCTCCTTGTTCCCAGGATTGGCTGCTGGAGGTTATGTGGGCCAGAGTTCTCTTGGCAACTGTAAGCCTTGAAGAGGACTCCAGACCACGACTGCTGGCAGCTAATCACGGGGCACTGTCTTGCCAAAGGAAATGAGGTAGACAAAAACCATCCCAAAGCCGATTTCACAGTGCTGTGTCACACGTAACAATTGTTACCAGTTTGGCTGTTGCAGGTCCTCTATCGGAAAAAGCTCTTTGAGTAAAACGTTCATTTATCTTTATTGCCAAGCAAGTGGTGGGAATGGTTTAGACCCCATTAAAGGGATTGTCCAGACAAAAACACTCATACAAATTGTTGTTCCCCACAGCTTATCTGCCCTGGGAGCCCTCAGCATGTGACACTTGGGAATATCACCTCTAGAACCAGGGCCACCAATATGTGTGCTCTCACCCCACTTTTTTACACTGTACACAGATGACAGTGTATCCCGAGAAGAGTCTGTCTGTAAATACAAAAATTCACAGATACATGACCATCATTGGACTCAAACAGGATGATAAATCTGGGGACAGAAACACTATCAACAATCTGAATAGTTGGTGCCAAACCAACTACTTTATCCTAAAAACTGCTAAAACAGTTGTGATAGTAACAAAGCTTTAAAGGAGAACCCATTGAAAAAAAGTCCTGTAAACTTAAAGAGGAACAACACAACCGATTTTTAATTTTCGGGGGGTTGTTCCTCTCAGTGGGGGTGCCCCGCTATGTGTATGCACCTAGGTCACTCGCCTTTCTATCGATCCCACAATGCAGACTCGGGCAAGAAAGAGCGCACTGATTGGCTAAGCAGCCTGTTCAACTAGTCAGCTCAATTACTTTTACTTGGCCTGGACGGCTAAGCAGTGCGCTGCTGGCTGCACCCCCTGCTCACCCCCTATCCATCATGTGCCAGCACGCCCATTCATAAAGTCCAGACGCGGGTGCACGTATGGCTAGAGGTGAGCGGGGATGTGGCCGTGGCGCAGAGACGCAGCGAAGGCTCTGGGACAAGGTGAGTAAGACGGGGCTTCTGGGGGGTTTTAGACAGTGGGGCATTCCAATTAAGGATGCCTTTGTTGTGAGCATATTTTTGGGCCAAAATTTGCACATGGAGTAAAATTTCAGATGCAAATTTACTCAAAGAGTAAGTTTGCGTGCAATTCATGGATTGTTTTGAGGGGTGAAACCTTAGCGTAAATGTCTTTTTTAAAGGTGCCATTTTCCTCTAACAAAAAGCAGACAATAGCAGACAAGCAGACAATAGCCAACATGTTTTTTATTAAAGTGTCATCCGTCAGATTTTTTTCAGTTATTTGGGCATTTTTCATCCATTTTTCGTAAAAAAAAGTATTTTAAAAATAGTTCTAAAAGTTTATAAATCATATATTGCTTAAAGCACTAACACACAGAAGTGGCGAGGATACATAGCACTAAACTTCTAGGCCAGGAGAGGTCACACAATTATTTGTAATAAAAAGAAAAGAAAACCCTGTTTAAACAGAAGAAAGGGAACGTCCTTTGAAATGTATGGGAGAGCGACAGGTAGCGACAGGTAATACCAGGCGCTCTGGAGTGCTGGCGGTATACGCTGAGCCGGCTGTGATAATGAATCGGACGCTACATGGCGCTGTTAGAGTCGTTCACAAGAATCGCTTTGATAAATGTATTGAGTACAGTGCCTAGCGATCACTGTTCACTATCTGTCGCTGCCAGTCGCTACCTTGCGCTATGGCTTGATGAATAACCCCCTTTATGTTTAAAAAAGGTGATCACTATGACAGATTGTAACAGTTTTTAAAGAAAAGTAACCTATTCAGACAGCAGTGTGTGACATGTGTAACAAGGAGTATGTAATAAATCCTATCCTATGTACACAATCCACTTGGAAAGCTGCCAGCAGATTAGTTTGATACAAGTGACTCGCTGATTCAGATCTGGTACAATGTATACAGTATCTTCAATTTTACACTCTGAATATTACAATCTATGAACATTTATTTACAACTGCACAATCTGATCCCACCAGGGTTAAAAAAAGGGGCTATATACAGGGATACTACAAAGTCTATTATTAAGGGTACACTGCCTATCCACTTACACTATTGCCATGCCTTACTATGCCCGATTAGGAGATGATAATTAGAAAAACGGGCTGAGATCTATCTTGTCATTAAAGTGGACCAAAACCCAATGTCAACGGGCTTGTGATCTATAAGATTCCAGGGCCGCTTGATTCGCTCTCTCTGGGGCATCCAGATTCAGTATGCCTCTCTGTGTGAAACCCCCCAGGTCGCCCGGAAAACTCACCTTTTCCCCCATTCTAACCGTGCAAGCGCAAGCAGTGGCCACTCCCTGCTATTATTAATTTGTGAATGGCTGGGGCACGCTCCCTGTTAAAGGCCAGTGGGGATGTGGCCACTGGTGCGCTTGGGTCTGCTCAACTGGACTTGGCTAAAGCCAGGTCTTAGATGAATTGACGCAAACAGATCCGAGTGCGCTGGTTGGACGGGCGGTTGCGCATGCACCGTAGGAACGGAGTAAGGTGAGTTAGCCTCAGCATATATATAGACTGGGCAACCTAGGGGGTTTCACACAGTAAGGCATCCCAGATCACATACATGTGGGTTCACACTGTACACAAGTGAGTTCACATTGAAACAACTTAATATAGTACTTTGCTTGATATCTGGTCTATTTTAACCATAGACGCTATTGCCGTTTTTTGTACCTGTTTCGCTGATAACCTCATCTTCCTCATGTGGGGGGATCCTGCTGGGAGTGGCAGCCAGTGCCTAACCCCCGTCCCGTGGCCATGGTGGATGTGGCACTGCGGAACTTCTATTTGTTACACACTGGTTGTTTACCTGCTTTCTTGCCTCAGTTAGCCTGCCATGAACAGATCTCTTCATATCACGCAGATGCTTCTTGATCTAGTTGAGAGTATTTGTGACTGGACCTGCAGCATTTACTTCCCGAGTAATCTGATCCCACTGTTGTAACAGCTTTGGGTGTGGTGCATAATTTGCTGTCCAGCAGTGTTGAAAAGTCCCGACTCACACCCTCAGCCAGGGCCATGTTCTGAGTAGGTGTGAACCATTCAGGTGGGGTAGTTGGCTGCCCTGTACCTTTCTTAGATGTAGCCTTGCCTGAGAATTTTGGGCTGCCGGCGGGGGATGTCATCGTCAAGACAGCAGTTTAATCTGTTGTACCTCCGCTCATGCCAATCTTCTCTCTGTGATGGTGGGAGAGGATTTGTTGGTGTTGTTGCTGGCTAGATGCTGGCTTAGTGTTTTATTTAGGTTGTTTTCTTGGATGATTGGACTTTGCATCAGTTTGGCTGCGCGTGTCTATGTGTCTCCCACTTGTGTGGGATTAGGGGCTGTCACTGGAAGAGTCTAGTTGGCATGGCTTTCTTGAGAAGTGTGGTCTTGGAGTGGGTGGGGTTTGGCTTCTCCTTAGTGAGCTCCTTTTGTTGCTCTTTCAGGGGCTCATTTGGGGGCTCCTGTGTTTAGACTTTGGCGTCTTGCTGGTGGCTTTCGGCATTGCTGCTTTCAGTGGGGCACACTCAATCTGACATAGGCACAGGCACACAAGACACATCCATGCTTTATGGGCCTTCGCCTTGCCTAATTGTTTTGACCAAATTAGTTAGAAGCACCCCCATATATATGATGAGGCTAATATATGCATGCATAGAAGCAGAAACATACATGCTAGCCAATACACACACACACACACACTACCATGACATATTGAGACGTGAGGGTAAAATGTGCAGGTTTTTAATGTGTGTGTCGTTGTTGACCCACTTAATCTTTTCCATGGATGTCCGTAAATTGCATACAGCTCTATGCTTTATCCCCTGTGAGTGTTCCAGGTCAAAGATGGGGTCGTGCAGTTGGTTTGTTCATTGAACAGATTAAGTTTTGTAACACATTCTGCAGTGATTGGGCAACCAACCCAAAAGGGAAGTTGGGGAGTGATGTGTTTCAAGTTTTCAACTTTGCACAGGCAAGTCTGCGAGTTGGACCAACTAAGCTATCGGCTTGGTACAAACTACTGGCTATTCCTGGCTCCGCTGGGGCACAGACATTGCAGATGATAGAGCAGTGCAACAAGAAGGTGCATGGACTGTTTGCCAAACCACAGAAATCAAACCTCATCCATTTTTAGTGCAGGGCACAACTGCTGCCCTAGATTGTGCCCGAAGCATGTTTGTCTTCTAGCTCAATAGCTGCTGATAATCCAGAAGATGGACCCTCTGGTACCGCAGACTGGTGTGAACTATCCAAGCCACAGCCTTGAATTAGCCAGGTAAGTGATACTGCACAAGATGACACACATGGACAAATACATGCATCTAGTTTCCCCCTAGGAAACACATGGGAGGTACATTTTGGAGGCACATTGACGAGAGGAGCCAATACATTCATAACATACACAACGATGTTCCAAAAACACCAAGCAACTGGCTCATGACAAGGCGCAGAGCTACTTGCACTTGAAAACGCCTCAGCCTAGCCTAAAAACAAGGCGAGACGTTGGGCTAAGAGACCAGCTGTATATATAGTTTTTCTCAATTTTGCAAAAGCATTTGACTCTGTCCATCATAGACGCTTATTGGGGAAATTGAGGTCCTCAGGATTAAAAAATACAGTTTGTAACTGGATAGAAAACTTGCCCAATTGGGAAATTAGCTGTCGTTAATGATGCCTACTCTGAATGATCCCTGGTCTTAAATGGTGTACCCCAGGGTTCAGTGCTGGGCCCATTATTATTCAACTTGTTTATAAACTAAATCAAAGGTGGAATTAATAGCACTATCTCTATTTTTGCATATGACACAAAGATATGTAGCTCAGGGCAGTCTATTGAAGATGTTCACCAGCTTCAGACTGACTAGGACACTTTGAATGCCTGGGCAAATTAAGTTCAATGTGGAGAAAAATAAATTCATGGAACTAATACCCTTAATGCCACTTATGTCATTGGGAGTGTAAAACTGAGAGAATCACTTGTTGAGAAGGATCTGGGGGTACTGGTGGACCACAGGCTAAATAATAGCATACAATGTCAAGCAGCTGCTTCCAAAGCCACCAAGATATAATCTTGCATCAACTCTTTAAGTGCCAAGCACGTAGGCTCTACGGGTTTGCTTCTCATACCGTTACGTGTAGGGCCTATGGGCCTGGCTTTCCCCTTGCTACTGTAAAAATAAATTAAAAAACACTCACCTGACCCCTCGTTCCACCCGTCCGGGTCTTCTCTTCACCCGAGGGCATCCAATCTTTCCCCCAGGGCTCTTCTAGCTTCAACAGAGGGCCCAGAATAGGCCCCCCTGTGCTTCAGCCCCCGTTGCTAACTGTAAAAAAACTCCTCTTCACCTGGGGGCCTTGGATCACCCCCGTTTCTTCCCCTGGTGAGGAGAGGCCCAGAACATGCCCTCTTTGCCCGCTTCTGCAGTCATCGCTGCTAGCTCTGCCTTTTGTGGGCTGGGAAGTTGATGTCACCTGTGACGTCATCGAGTTGTCAGATGCCGGGGATGATCAGTCGAGGGGCGATCACCCCTAGCAGCTGTCTGTGGACATGATTAAGTAAGTTGTATAAATATATAAATGGCCAATATAAAAAAATACTATTGCAGGTATTGCAGGTAAAATCCTCTCTGAAGACAAGGAGGTAATCCAGAGGCGACAATCTTTTTTACCATAAGAACTATAAATATGTGGAATAGCCTCCCACAGAAGCTAGTTACATAATTAAAAGCTGACAGCTTCAAAAAAGGATTAGATGCTTATCTACAAAAATAACATTAACAGTTACTATAAGCTGTTATCAGTAAAAATTAAAATCGTGAAAACTAAGCACTACACGCTACCCAGCGTGATTCTGGACCTAAAGCACTCCATGCCAACTAATGCCCATACCCAGTCACCATAGTTGATTGGGGGGGGCCCCGAAATATGTAAAGAAGATGTATGAACTATGTAACTAGTTGTCGTTAGTTTGGCCTTGCCAAATATTTTGCAAAATACAGAAAAAGTTGAGCTTTGAAAATGCATTTTTTGGTTATTATTAACGCTCACCAGCAATACAGAAACACATTTCCTCACAAACACATCAATGCCCGGGTGTCAGTAACACATCTTCCGGGCCGATTCAACACTGTGTGAATATATATTCTTATGGTGTGAATTTTTATTCGCATGTAGCTTCATTTTGTATGCATGTGCTATTCAACAGTGCAGAAAATCTCCTGGCAGGACACAGATGAGGAATACGAGGCAACTGTGATTTCTTTTTTTAATTTAGAAAATTGCTTTTTAGCTGTTTGTGAACTGGTAAGGGATCAAAGGGCCCCTATAACAGTTCACAGGGTAAGGCAGACTAGAGCAATTGAATTCAGCATTAGGACTATCAGCCAGAAGTGAACCAAATTGTCCACACTTCTGCTCATCATATGACATCATGTTGTTTCTAAAAGCTGTTAAATCCATATAACAAATCTTAGGACATAAGAGGAAAAGTAAAGTACGTATGTGGAGTCTTATTTTCTTCTGTTCGACCTGTGTTCAATATTATGATTATCTTTAATAGCGAACAATATAAACCATAAGCTTTTGTTCTGCCTGGTTTGTGATTCTCTGGCAGCTGACAAGATTTGTGACCTTAAAGCAGAACAAAACACACCTGGCGTGGCCCTGGAATCTAAAAGGCAGCTGACCTTCCTCCAGTGTGTGAAACCCTCCGGGACGTCCATAATCTCTAACCTTACCCCAGTCCAATGGCACATGTGTGGGCTCTCGTCCAATGAGAGCAATCTGCCGTGATTATGTAATTCGGCAAACAGCAAACAGGCTGGAGCGGAAGTAAACATGCCACAGGGGGTGTGTTAGCACATATTCCCCATTTTAGTCTATGAGAGTCGTTTGCCAAATGACATTGGACGAAAGCCCCCATTGGAGTGAAAGCTGAAAGAGTGAGGCATACCAAATTTGGAACAAATTCAGGGGTTTTGTTCCACTTTAAAGGTATCTATTTTATTTTTAGAATATCTTATAGATCATAACTAAGGCGAGAGAAAGAGAGATCTGTGCTTTTCATACTTTCAGCTTCAAAAATAAATTCCATCCTTCAGTCCTATCTGATTTATAATGTTTTAGTTTCTTTCCCGAAAGTATTATCTTCACTTTTAAGACAAATAACCACATTTTCACATTAGGCTGTGCTACTGAAATTTTTTACTTTATTTTATTCAGCCTCAGTCGCTCCATCAGATGTAATTGAGCTTGCAGTTTATTCTATGGCTTGCCGATATACAGCACATGTGAATATTTATTGTAAGTCATGGGGGTGAGGGCTGGATGTATTCCCATTATGGAAACAAAAACCAAATGCGACATGCTGAGAGGCCGATATGAAGCATTTTTCATGTTTACATCATCCATAAAATTACAAAACAATGACAGATTTTTTTACCTGAGTGTTATGAATGTGTCCACTGGGAAGAAATATGATGAAAAGTTTTGATAAAGCTTCTAAAGCCTTATGTAGCACCATCTTGCTTGCTATATTGAAGCCACTATTAGTTCATTATGATCAAATAATCCGGTCACGGTCCCTGGAAAAGATCATTAATTAAGATTGGTCTTTTTGGAAGGAAAATATTGTATCGGGCAAGTACCGTATTTTCACCCTATAAGACGCACTTATTTTTCCCCAAAAGTGGGGGAAAATGTCCGTGCGCCTTATTGGGCGAATGTTAAAAAATAAATAAATAAATAAAGAAAAAAAAACTCCCGCATTGCCTGCCACACTGCGAGAGGCCAGAAGACGGCGTGCTCTGTCCCGGCCCCGCCGCTGCGATTGCTGTCTTTTCAGGCAGCAATAGCAGCGGCGGGGCCAGAGACAGCGCCCGCCGCTCCACCATCTGCTGCCTCTTCCGCCTGGGGCACATGCTAGCACCCAGATCCGTGCAGCAGGTGGGCATGGAGGTGCAGGCCACGCCCACCCGCTGCCTTGACCTGGGTGCTCAGGTGTGCCTAGGAAGAGGCAGCAGATGGAGGAGCGGCGGGCACTGTCTCTGGCCCCGACGCTGCTATTTCTGCCTGAAAAGACAGCGATCGCAGCGGCGGGGCCAGTACAGAGCCCGCCGCTGCTTCTTACGGCCAGCTCCGTAAATGCGACGCAGGCCACGCCCACCCGATTCACAGAGTCGGCTGCTCAGCAGAGCGGTGTCAGCGAAGAGGTGAGTTTCACTTTTTTTTTTCTACTTATGCCACCCTGCCTATACTAATGGGGGGAGGGGGATGCCACACAGCCTATACTAATGGGGGGAGGGGGATGCCACACAGCCTATACTAATGGGGGGAGGGGGATGCCACACAGCCTATACTAATGGGGGGAGGGGGAATGCCACACTGCCTATACTAATGGGGGAGAGGGGGATGCCACGCAGCCAATGGGAATGGGGGGAGAGGGATGCCACACAGCCAATGGGAATGGTGGGAGAGGGATGCCACACAGCCAATGGGAATGGGGGGAGGGGTATCTCACACAGCCAATGGGAATGGGGGGAGAGGGATGCCACACAGCCTATGATAATGGGTGGAGAGGGATGCTACACAGCCTATGATAATGGGGAGAGGGGGATGCCACACTGCCAATGGGAATGGGGGGAGAGGGATGCCACACAGCCTATGATAATGGGGGGAGGGGGATGCCACACTGCCAATGGGAATGGGGGGAGAGGGATGCCACACAGCCAATGGGAATGGGGGGAGAGGGATGCCACACTACCAATGGGAATGGGGGGAGAGGGGTGCCACACAGCCAATGGGAATGGGGGGAGAGGGATGCTACACAGCCTATGATAATTGGGGGAGAGGGATGCTACACAGCCTATGATAATGGGGAGATGGGGATGCCACACTGCCAATGGGAATGGGGGGAGAGGGATGCCACACAGTCTATGATAATGGGGGAGAGGGATGCTACACAGCCTATGATAATGGGGAGAGGGGGATGCCACACTGCCAATGGGAATGAGGGGAGAGGGATGCCACACAGCCTATGATAATGGGGGGAGGGGAATGCCACACTGCCAATGGGAATGGGGGGAGAGGGATGCAACACAGCCTATGATAATGGGGGGAGGGGGATGCCACACTGCCAATGGGAATGGAGGGAGAGGGGTGTCACACATCGAATGGGAATGGGGGGGAGGGGGATGCCACACAGCCAATGGGAATAGGGAGAGAGGGATGCAACACAGCCAATCATAATGGGGAGAGAGGGATGCTACGCAGCCTATGATAATGGGGAGAGGGGGATGCCACACTGCCAGTGGGAATTGGGGGAGAGGGATGTCACACAGCCTATGATAATGGGGGGAGAGGGATGCCTCACTGCCAATAGGAATGGGGGTAGGGGGATGCCACACTGCCTATGGGAATGGGGGGGCACACTGCCTTTATGGGGAATAGGAGGGGGGGAATGCCACACTGCTTATGATAATGGGGTGCACACTGCCTATATGGGAATGGGAGGGGGGATGCCACACTGGGTATATGGGGAATGGGAGGGGGGAGAATGCCACACTGGGTATACAGGGCATGGGATGGGGGCATGCTACACTGTCCGACCTAAAGAGGCGCAAAAATACCATTTTGTGAATACTCACCTGTAAAATGGGTATTATAAGTATGTCACACACCCCGCTTCATGAAATTCATAATGTGTGGGTAATACTGACCTGTAGAGGGCGATATGCAGAGATGCCAGGAAAAAAGAGAAGAAGTGAAGGTGGGATAAAGGGGTGAGGTAACCCCGAAACGCGTTACCTTTGAATGGGGAGCCCAGGATATTCACTCCACACAGGTCATGCTATATTTTAAAATGTTACATTAAATGTTATGTTTTATCACACTTGGTGAGCTGGACCTGCAGCACATTACTACAATTGGGACTTACAGAGGTCTGTCCATGCTCCCAGGTGAAATATCTCAGGGGATTTCTGAGCTGTCTATCTTCTTGGGACTACCAGGAAAAAAGAGAGCCCCTCCCGGTCCATAAATACCTGGGACCTCCCACTCATTACCCTGTATAAGAACAGCAGTAAGGTAAGGGACCAGGAAGAGCTCAACACAAATCATAACAACGCAAAGTTCACCATATAAAGGACAGGGTGAAGCGGGATGTGTGACATACTTATAATACCCATTTTACAGGTGAGTATTCACAAAATGGTATTATTCTAAGTATGTCACACACCCCGCTTCAATAAATTCATAAGGTGTGGGACATCCAACAGCAGTGTCCATAAAGGGCGGGGATCCAAAACAAGGCAACAAGGCACAACTTAAGCCACTGCAGCTTGCAGAACTTTGCGGCCAAACACAGCATCAGCTGAGGCTCGAACATCAACCTTGTAAAACTTGGAAAAAGTGTGAACAGAAGACCAAGTAGCAGCCTTACAAACTTGCTCAACAGAGGCCTGGTGCTGAAAAGCCCAGGACACCCCAACCGCACGAGTAGAATGAGCAGTAACACGAAAACGGGGTACCTTCCCCTTGGCAGAATAGGCCCCAACAATGGTCTGACGGATCCATTTACAAATGGAAGACTTGGCAGGCGCCAAGCCTTTTCGTGGCCTGGAGGGCACCACAAAAAAAGCCATCCGTCTTACGAAAGGAAGACGTTACTTCCAAATAGTACTTCACAACACGAACCACATCCAAAGAATTCAGGGCCCTCTCCTCATCATTGCTGGGATTAGGACACAGAGAGGGCAGAACAATGTCTTGGTTTAGGTGAAAGGCAGAAACAACCTTAGGAAGGAAATCGGACTTGAAACGAAAAACCACCTTGTCCTGATGCCCCTCAAAGTACGGGGCTTGAATGGACAAAGCCGCCAACTCAGAGACACGCCTAACCGAAGTGATGGCTACCAAAAAGGCCACCTTCTGTGTGAGTGAAGACAAGGCAATATCATTCAAGGGCTCAAAAGGAGAATCCTGAAGAGCAGAAAGAACCAAATTCAAATCCCAAACAGGGAGCAAAGGTTTTCTAGGAGGCCGCACGTGCGCGACTCCCTGGAAAAAGGTCTTAACCAAAGGATGTAGGGCAAATTACTTTTGAAAGAACACCGCCAGGGCAGAAACCTGCCCCTTCAGAGTACTAAGCTGGAGTCCCAGGTCCAGACCATGTTGAAGAAACTCCAGAATTCTGGAGATGGAAAATTCCCTACAAGGCAACACCCTGATCTCACACCAATCAATATAAGACCTCCAAGTCCTATAGTAGATATTAGAGGAAGACCACTTCCTAGCACTAATGAGAGCTCGAATGACAGCATCGGAAAGACCTTCCTCCTTCAAGATGGAGGTTTCAGCAGCCATGCCGTCAAAGCCAGCGTTGGTAAATTGGGATAACGTAGTTGACCCTGGGTGAGCAGATCCGGCAGCAGGGGCAGAACGAACTGATCCTCTGCTAACCTTGCCACATCTGCGAACCAAACCTGTCTTGGCCACCTTGGAGCCACCAGAATTGCTGACGCGCCCTCCAGGGCCAGCTTGCGCACCACTCTGGCCACCAAGGGAAACAGAGGGAACAAATACAGAAACCCCAGATCCCTCCAGTTCAGAGACATGGCATCCACTGCCAGAGCCAGTGGATCCCTTGAGAGAGACACAAATGTCGGAAGTTTGTGATTGTGACGAGAGGCAAAGAGGTCCACCACCGGGGACCCCCACCTGAGACAAATCAAACGAAACACTTTGGGGCTGAGAGACCATTCGCCCCGGCGAGCTGAGAGCCTGCTCAGAGAGTCCACCTCCATGTTCTCCGCCCCCGGAATGTAAACTGCTGAAATGCACGGGACATGGCTCTCCGCCCAGGCCAGTATCAAAGACACTTCCTTGAGGGCACTCCTGCTGCGAGTCCCTCCCTGGTGATTGATGTAGGCGACTGCCGTCCGATTGTCCGACCGGACTTGAACCGGCAATCCTTGCAACTGATGAGTCAAGTGAAACTGAACCATCCGGATGGCTCTTAATTCCAGAACATTGATGGACTCGTGAGCCTCCTGAGGCCCCCACAGTCCCTGAAACTGACGATCCTTCCAAAACCCCCCCCCATCCTTATAGGCTGGCATCCGTGGTGACCGTCTCCCAACAAGGAGCCAGAAATGATCTGCCCCTCAACAGGTTGATTGGATCCAGCCACCACTGAAGGGAGCGCCGAACCCCAGGGGGCATCAGGAAGGACTGATCCAACGACAGTGGCGACCCGTCCCAGGCCGCCAACAGATGGCGCTGGAGTGTCCTTGTGTGGAACTGAGCAAAGGGAACCGCCTCGAAGGAGGCCACCATCAATCCCACCAGCCTCATCCCCAGTCTGATGGCTGGACGAGGGATGGACAGGAGGAGTCGAACCAACTCCTGAATCAAGAGAACCTTGGACTGAGGAAGAAACACCCTGGCCTGGGAAGTATCTAGAGACATTCCCAGAAAAGACACTAACCTGGACGGAGAAAGGGAGGACTTGGGGTAGTTGATCACCCACCCGAATCTCTCCAGAGTGGACACCACAATTCTGGTGTCCAATACCGCTTGGCTGAAGGAAGATGCCATAATGAGAAGGTTGTCCAGATAAGGGACAATGCAAATACCCTGGGCTCTGAGGAGAGCCATCACCCCGGCCAGCACCTTGGTGAAAACCCTTGGAGCCGAGGTAAGACCGAAAGGAAGTGCCCCAAACTGAAAATGCCGATCCTCCACCGCGAACCTGAGAAATCTCTGGTGCGCTGGAAAAATCGGAACATGCAGATAGGCGTCCTTGATGTCTACGGACGTCAGAAAATCCCCCTGACGAAGAGAATGGATAGCTGAACGCAGCGTTTCCATGCGAAATTTCCGCTGACGGATGAACCTGTTGAGGATCTTTAGATCCAGAATGGGTCGAACCGAGCCGTCCTTCTTGGGCACCGTGAACAGATTGGAGTAAAAGCCCCGACCCCTTTCTGAGGGGGGCACTGGGCGAATAACTGCCATGTCCAACAGACTCTTTACTGCCGGCTGGAGCTCCTGCGCGGCCAGAAGGTCCGAAGGCACCCGAGACCTGAGGAATCTGGGAGGGGGCCGGAGCTCGAACTCCAGCTTGTAGCCGGAAGTCACCACTTCCCGGATCCATCTGTCTGAGACCTCCCGGTCCCAGACCTGGGAGAAGTGTTGCAGCCATCCCCCCACCCACATGGGTGAGGGCACCCCCTCATTGCTGAGCTGGCTTGGCAGCGGGTTTGGGTTTAGAGCCCCAGCTGTATCCTGGGCGGGCACATCCTCTGCCCCTGTTCCAGGAATCTCCTCTGGCTGCGGGGAAAACAAATCCTCTGCCAGCTCTAGCCCCACGAAAGGAAGGAGCAAAGGAACCCGCCCCCCGAAAGGGACGACACTGTTTTTTTGCATTGAGGTAACTTACCGCCTTTGGCAACTGCATCCAATTTCTCACCAAAGAGCCATAATCCCACAAAGGGAAGAGCGGTCAGCGACTTTTTAGACACAAAATCAGCCGCCCACTGGCGCAACCAAACTGAACGCCGAATAGTCACCAATAGAGCCGACGTTCTGCCACACATCATCAGTGTGTCATCCAAGGCGGCTAGTATAAATGACAAAAACAATGCACACCGTTTAAGGTCAAGGAACTTGTTACTGTCCGGATCTAACCCGGAAGAAGTCAACAGGTCCCTGACCACCGACCTGGTAGCCACCACCAGCAGCGCTGAAGCACAAACTGGCCTCATGGCTGACCCAACACTGGCAAAACCATGACAAGCCATTTGGTCAATGCGTTTATCCTCACCATCTTTAAGCGTGGAGCAATCAGGAGAATTTAAAACAGCAGTGTTGGATAAACCCAGCATCGGTGCATCCACCTCAGGAGGGGATGCCCAACGCTTAACGGTATCCAAGGGAAAGGGATATTTTTTTGTCCCAACCCTGAGGGACACCTGGGAGCCGGGCAGGCTTCTCCCATTCCTTAGCAATAATCCGGGATGCCTCTTCAATGTCCCCAGTGGGAGGATTTGTAATAAGTCAATTAAGAACCCAGGGACCCTAGGACCGGGAGAAACCCCCTAACACCACTGTAGGTTATATCTGAAAGACATAATAAAAAGGGCTAATAAGAAAAAATATATAAATATGACATAACAATATAGAAATGTAGGTGATGGGAAAGAAGGGGGGCCCACAGGGCCACTCACTGAGGTCCTTGAAGACAGCGTCCTCTCGCCGTGAGGTAAAGAGCAGCTCTGAGGAGATAAGGGGGGCGTGGCCAGCGCGCAGAGCGCAAAGTGACAAGCTCCTCCCCCCTTCTGAGGAAACAGGCATGGAGCAAAGCTCCTCAGCGGTGCCTGTGACACAGGGGCGGGCCGCAGTGCTGGAAAGCCCGGCCCGCCCTCAAGTATGAGGCCATGAGGGGAGAAGCTCCCCTCCGCCATGACAGTGCAAAAGGCCGGCACCGCAGCAATGTGCGGCCGCGGCGCCGGTATCTGAAGAGACCATAAGGAGGGGAGCGGGCCGTGGCTTTGACCCTGACGCCCGGCCCCGCTCCCCGCTCAGGATCCCAGGCCGCAACAGTGCCAAACAGATGGGTGGGGGCAGCGGCTCGTGCCTAAAGCCTGGCCCTGCCCCTTTTACCTCAGAGAACTCCTGCATAAAAATGGCGGCCACAGCGCCTTTTGACAGTGAAATACACGCTGAATTAAGTAATAATTAAGCTAATAACTATTGGGAGAATAATTCAATAAATTAATACATTAAAACATTAATAAATTAATACATTAATGATTAACAAATTTGGACCTAACACCGAATAAGGGGCCCTGCTCCTACCCTCCCCTACCCCGCTAGGGAGAGGGGCATTATCCAAAGGGGGGGACCACCCAAAGTGTAAGGCCAAGGGACGGGGCATCCCAAACCGAGGTCACCGTCCCAGATCACCGCCTACCCTCTTGTATAGGGTCTCACGGGAGAGCATTTGCTCCTAAGCACCAAGGTTGCTTTTCTACCCTCACCCGGACTGTCAGCCTAGGCTGGGAGGCATGGGTAACAGAAAAAAAGATCCGGGCGGAAATAGATAACTAAAGGGCCGGAAGTCATCCCGGCTACCTGAAATCCCCCTGTGCAAGGAGGAGGCATCATCTTCTGACTTGCTCGCCGTCTGCAGAGATGAAGACTGGGTAATGAGTGGGAGGTCCCAGGTATTTATGGACCGGGAGGGGCTCTCTTTTTTCCTGGCATCTCTGCATATCGCCCTCTACAGGTCAGTATTACCCACGCGTTATGAATTTCTTGAAGCGGGGTGTGTGACATACTTAGAATATGAAACAGGTGTTTAACTGGCATTATAGTCAATAGTCACATGCACAGATGTGTATATGATCACCTACATGCTTGCAACAACATTTAACTTGGCAAATACCTGTCTGTTTACTGTTTGCATTCACGTTCAAGCAACTAGCAGTTTTTTCTCCTAAAAGATAGTGCTTTTCTATAGGTGCAGAATCAACCCCCTTACATACAATCTAAATAAAATATAAGAATAATTAACACTATACACACACACACACACACACACACACACACACACACACAAAAAAAATGGCTGCAGATGTGTGTTTGCTTGTTAGCACGTGTTTGGGTAAGGAGTGTCCTTGCTTGCAATGTGTGCCTGGCCTTGATACATTAGGAATTGTCATTTTACATATTTTTTTTTGCTCAACATACACATGGAATAAATCAAAACAGAATTCTGAATATAACATTAGAATATGCAATGTACGAATTGCAAAAAAAAGGAACAGAAGAAAACTGAAAAACTTGCTTTTCTGACTGACAATCATCTAAATAGGGTTTAAATAATAATTTTCACTAGATTAGCATAATATTAATAATAAAACAAAACGAAATATATCAGCTATTTAAATAGAAATAGAGACCATAACAAAAAACAATAAATAAATATTACTAAGAAGAATATGGGGAATCTAAGAACTCAGAGCCCAATTCTCCCCCCACCCCCCGGTTTCCAGAATTCAGCCCAACGACTCCAAATCTCCCTAAGTTGTGAATCTTTGTTAAGTAAAATACAACTCAGCTTATCATTGACCATTATCCAATTTAATTTATTAATAAAACATTTGAAGTTTCAAAGTATGAGATTTCCATGACTTAGCAATGATACATTTAGCTGCCAAACAAGCATAGAAAATACACGTATTGGGAAATCTCTAATTCCCCACAACAGGTTTATTTATTAAAAAAAACAATGATGGGGGACGTGGCTTGGCGATGGCCGTGTGAGGTCGCAGAATTCTGAGCTCTGTCAGACACTTACTGGAAAAGCCCTAATAAGCGACTAAAGTGCCAAAATTAGCCCACTCACCTCATGTCGAAGAAACGGAGATCCAAGGTGGTGACTGGGGGGAGCAGATCGACCCACATCACACCATTTTTTCCTGCCGGAGATCGGGGACCCAGAGCAGGAGAGGGCTGCAAGATGGCGGACGGCCCCTCGCGGGGCGAGATGATAGCGGGAGGACGGCGGGCGGCAGGCTCGCCACTTCACCCTGTGCTTGAGACCCCCGGAGGCGGGTGCCGGGGCAGAAGACCCACGCGGTCTGCCCCTTGTGTGAGTCCGTAGGAGGGAGAGCCCGCAGCTATGCAGGCGCACGAGAGATCCGATGCCGTAGGGTGGGGGGGGCGCAGCTTTTGCAGCCTGAGGATCGGGAAGAGGCCCGCACGTGACTGCTGCCTTCCCCTGGCCCTGCTGACAGTGTGAGATGTCAGTCGGCGGGGAGCGGGCCAGGGACGCTCTTCTCTGATGCCAGCGGTGGTGGAGCTCCGCTGCCGCAGCTATACCGACCCTGCGAAGGTGATGGGGTGGGACCCACACACAGACCCCAGAGCCCTCCTGTGCAGCAAGTGGAGGACAGGGTGGCGTGCCCTGGAGATGACAGATGCCTGGAGGAAGCACCCGTTCAGCAGCAGGCAGCTCCACAGTTATGCTCAGAAGCTAAGGTGAGCAAGCAGCAGGGAGGCGGACAGGGCATAAGGGGTACCGGCGAACTTCCTAGTGGGGGCACAGGGAGTGCATTATCTGGAGGGAGTCCCCATGAGCCCACTCACATTTACCCTCCACAGCTGGAAGCCCCTCCAGCGGTGCCGGGGAGCAGTAATCTAAGGGGAAGAGAGATGTCTCCCCAGATCCTTAGACCTGAAATGGAAGACAAGCGATCCCCTTACCTGGCAGCAAATAAGGGTACATCGCACGAGGCGTCAAATAGCAGATCCAGCTCGCCAATTGCGCTGTCTGCCTCTCCATGCTGGCCCCATGATTCCCCTTCACAAAGCCCAGTGATCTACAGTCATACAGATGCAGCCATGAGGGATTTTGACCAGCACAGTATTAAAGCTCTTATATTGTCACTACCCACTAGAAAAGATTTTGAGACCTTCATAAACAGAATGGAGTCCACCCTTAGGAGGGAAGTAGACGAAGTATTGGAAAATGTTCTTGAGGTGGGTCACAGCGGTGGAACAAGTGCAGGACTCGGTTCAACAACGTCTGACCGCTATGGAAAGAACGCATAGCGCCTTAGAAAGAGCTCATTCGGAGTCAACACAACATATAGCTGATATTCTACTCCGTCAAGACGATATGGAAAATAGAGGGAGACGGAACAATATAGGCATAAGAGGGCTCCCTGAATCCCCGGAGAATGCCAATTTATCAGAGATAGTGACCCAAATCTTCAATCAAGTGCTAGATCGACCGCCGGGGGAAGCTATTGAGTTGGACAGGGTCCACAGGGCACCAGGTCCCAGGAATCCAGATCAGCAGCGACCCCGAGACATTATTTGCCATGTTCACTTCTATAAAATAAAGGAAGATATTATGAGACTCGCTTGGGCCAAAAGAGGCATATCCTATAAAGGGTCACAGATCATTTTATTGCCCGATCTGGCACGGCGTACGCTACAGATGCGGAGGATCCTGAAATCGCTACTGGAGAGTGCAAAACAGGCGAGCGCCACCTATAGATGGGGACACCCCTTCCATCTTATTCTTCAGCTGCGGGGTCGAAGCTTCACACTCTCCCGGAGACGGGAGACGTGACCCTCTGCCTAGAAGAAACAGAGGGGTCAGACCAAGGGCTCCCATCGGAGCTAATGACTGGCGGTGATGCATGTCTCACCCTGTTGATCTGCTGTTGATTCGGCTGAGTTGGAAGTATATTCATGGTTGTTGACCCTTAATAGTTATACATATAAGAGGACATGTGGCGAAGTCTTGCGGTGGCCTGGTGTTATGCCGTGGTCCCGCTGCCGACATGGCGGGGGCCGGGGGGGGTGTACCGCCGGACTGGGAATTATTCGCGGAACGTAAGGGCACGGGTTGTTCTGTCTCGGTCTCTCTCGGTGGTGCGCCTCCTCTGCTTCCTGCTCCTTCTGGGACTCCTTCCCCCGGGCCGTCTCTTGTGCGCGTACGGGGGATGGACTACCCTTACGGGGACGTGCTGAGGTCACGTAAGGTTAAGGGTCCTACTGACGTTCTTAATGTGTTTCACTGTTCATGCTGTTTAATTTGTTTTAGCTGATGTGCAATTTAAGCACTCAGGCACTTAGTTGTCAAATTGCAGGAATTTTAAGAGTAAGGTGTGCTAGTAATGGGCTTGTCTCCAGGTCTAGGCTTCTTAGAGGCCTGGGCCTCAGGATAACCTCTCATGTTTAGGACGGGGCGCCTCATATTGGCTGCAGCTTTCCATTTCCACCACCCAGAATCCTCCTGTGCTCTGCCAAAAAGAATTTGGGTTAGCTTACAGGGAGGAATCCCGTGAGAGCGCCTGTTGTCCTTCTCCCCCTGTTTGGCTTCCTTCATCCCTCTACTCAAACGCTTACACGGTTGTGTATAGGAGATTTAACGCATCAAATCATCTAAGGCTAAAAAGTGTTGCGCTTGTCCCCATGTAGAGGAATTTTTCTCTGTTTTCACTTACCCCTTTTATTCTCCCTGTTCCCTCTTACCTTCAACCCTCTACTCCCTGACGCTGTTGCCTAAAAGATAGTAATTTGCTCTTACAATAAAAAGGGTTTGAATGTGCCGGAAAAAAGATCCAAAGTCCTCTCCGAGCTCCATAAAAACAGGGTTAAACTAGCTCTATTGCAGGAAACCCATTTTAAAGAAGGGCACATACCAGTAATCCGGGACCGCCACTTTACCTCATGGGTACATGCTCCAAACCCGGAAGCTAAGTCAAAAGGAGTGTCCATAGCAATACACAAATCTCTCCCCCACAAAATAGTGGACACCAGAGTCGACCCTGGGGGTAGGTTCATATTCCTGAAAATAGTCCTGTTCTCTAAGACATATACCATTGTAAACATTTACAGCCCCAATCAGGATTCAGCGCCCTACTGTTGTAGCCAATTAAAGCAGCTAACTAGCTTCACAGAAGGGGTGCTTATATTTGGGGGAGACCTTAACTTACCCCTCAACCCCCAAATCGACACGTCCACTGGAAGATCAGGGGTCCCAATAGCGGATCTTAAAAAACTGAAGAAACACTTACAATTAGTGGATGTTTGGGGGGCGCTTCACAAGAGAGACAAGGATTTTACCTTTTATTCCAGCGCAAATAACTCCTATAGTCGCATCGACTACCTCTTGCTGAGCCACCATGCTATGTCATGGAACCCAGAGGCGAACATAGGAAGTATTTTGTGGTCGGACCATGCCCCAATATTTCTATCCATAGACCTTCCCGGATTGTACCTGTGCAGGTGGGACTGAACATAAAACATCTTTTGGCAGATCATCGCAACGATGAGACCCCCCCCTCCCCCCCGGTACAGTGGGAAGCGCTTAAATGTGTTGTGAGGGGGACTTTCATTCAACATGGAACCAGACTCAAAAAGGAAAGATCCTCCCTAATAGAAAAGACAATTTGCCAAATTAAAGCATTGGAACTTTCACATAAACGATCACCTACTAATAAGATCTGGATCGAACTAGAAAGAGCTAGAGATAACCTGAAAAGCCTGTATAGCCAAGCGTTCCTGTGGCACAGGGATCGTCTGAAGGGAATGTTCTATGAACATGGCAACAAGCCGGGCAGACTGTTAGCGAGATCGCTACATCCTAGGAATTCTACCACCTACATTCCCAGCATTAAAACGCAGGGTGACAATGAAACTTTTAATCCAAATGAGATAGCAAAGTCCTTTAGCTGGCTTCACCCGAAGCTCGTCTGTCCCCCTTAGAAGCAGTACAGGCTTACATAGAAAGAACCCCTCTTCCCAGAATCCCTCAGGCAGACATAGAATCCCTTGAGGCTCCTTTTGAGACTCAGGAAGTAGCGAAGGCAATACAGGGCACTCCGGTGGGAAAGAGTCCGGGACCTGCCGGTTTTACCCCAAGGTTCTACAAGACGTTTGGCCCCCTGATAATCCCCTTCTTGACCAAGGTTTTCAACACCGTAGGGCAGGACTCCCCCTTCCCTAGGCAATCTCTGCCAGCTACGATTGCTGTTATTCCTAAGCCCGGGAAGGACCCTCTCACATGTAGCATTTACCGTCCAATCTCCCTAATTAATGTGGATATTAAATTGTTCGCCAAACTGATAGCATCGCACCTAAAACCGCTTATTCCTGAACTTATACATCTAGACCAGGTGGGATTTGTCCCGGGCAGAGAGGCGCGGGATAACACGAACAAGTTGTTCACGCTGATCTCCTACATGCAATCCAAGAGGATCCCAGCATGCCTTCTCTCGTGTGACGCAGAGAAGGCATTTGATAGGATAAGCTGGGACTTCATGAGTGCCTCTCTGCAACAAATTGGAATGGGACCGTCCCTTCTGGGTAAGATCATGGCCCTTTACAAAAACCCCTCCGCTTCGGTGAGAACAAATGGAGTGATGTCATCTCCTTTCCTCATGGGGAACGGCACTCGCCAGGGATGCCGCTTCTATACATCCTCAGCATGGAACACTTGGCAATAGCCATTTGGAATAATCCAGACATAAGGGGGATAGAGATTGATAATAGGCAATATAAAATGTCTCTATATGCCGACGATCTTCTCCTACATCTAACCTCCCCTACTATTTCCTTTCCATCAGTGTTAAAGGAGTTTGAGCAGTTTGGGGCAGTAAGCAATTTTAAAATAAATTACACAAAATCTGAAGCCCTCAATTTAACCCTCCCGTCCGGAGAGGTGGAAAGACTCAAAAACAACTTTCCCTTTAGATGGCAGTCGGCCGCCATTAAATATCTAGGGGTTCAGATCCCAAACGACCTAACAACAATATACGAGCTGAATTATGCAACTCTGATGAATAATACAATTAGCGACTTAAAACAATATGATAGAAGGTCCCTGTTGTGGTTCGGAAGAATTGGTGTGCTAAAAATGGACGTATTACCCCGATTCCTGTACATTTTTCAAACTGCCCCCATAGCCCCCCCCCCCAACTGCTTTTTTAAGATTCTAAAAACCACATTTCTTAAATTTGTTTGGGGAGTGTCCAAACCTTGTATTCTCTATGATACCCTGTATCGCAGTAAAATTAGAGGGGGCGCGGGACAACCAGATCTCAGGCTTTACCACTCATCAGTGGTCCTCATGAGAGCCCTGGACTGGACTCATCAAAGTGCGAACAAGCTGTGGGTCAACATTGAGAGGGGGTTATCGCCCCTCCCGTTGGTCTGTCTGCCCTGGACGGGACCTCAACCCAGGCGCATTCTTAGATCCCTACCCTTTCTGGCGTAGCACTTGTTTACATTCTGGGACCAACTGACCTCAAAATTTCCGTTAGCTCGGCGTCTGGGACCTTTGACTCCCATTTTTGGGAACCCGGACTTTGCGCCTGGAGTGGAGGTCTCGTCCTTTCTGGGATGGCAGGCGGCGGCAGACCCGCGTTTACGGCATATCATGGGGGAGTCGGCTTCCCAAAACTGGAATTAATCAGAGCACAATTCCCTGGGGTGCATGTGCCCTGGTTCCTTCACAGACAATTGGCCAACTATATATCTTCCTATCGCCTGGGTCAGATGATGAGCCATCCGCTGACGGATCTTGAGAAGCTTCTCTCTTCCGAGACACACGTACCCCATGCTCTCTCCGTACTGTATCAGACACTGGTGTCCAATATACATTCGAACCCAGTGGGGTATATAGCCAGGTGGGAGAACGAGATGGGTCAGCCCTTTTTCGGAGGAAGATCTATCTAAGATGTTCAGCCTGACTCATAAATCCACCTTGGAGGGGGCGGCGCAGGAGAGGAATTTTAAGATAATCTCAAGGTGGTACAGATGTCCATCGGACATCTATAAATATGCACCCCAGACTTCAAGTAAGTGCTGGCGTTGCCTGGCAGAGGAGGGAAATATGACGCACATATGGTGGGGGTGCCCAGTTGTTAGATCTTTCTGGGAAAGGGTCTTGGATATACACGCTGAGACAACGGGCACGAAAGTGAACAACTCACCTCAATTAACCCTCCTCTCCCTTATAGAGGGCTCCATATCTCAACACAAAAAAGGTTTACTTTGGCACTTTCTATCGGCAGCGCGAGCTGTTATACCTAGACACTGGAAGACACGGGGGTCCCCTTCCTTGGCTGAATGGGTAGTGGAGCTTGAACATATTAGACGAATGGAGGAACTCATCCTCAGCGATAAAGGCTTGATAGGAAAATACATCACAACTTGGGCCTGTTGGATTGACTTCCGGGACTCAGATCGTTTCAGAGCACTAATACAATGATACCAATTAAAACAGATTAAACTAAAAAAACCAATGGTGATTTTTCTACCCTCTTTTTCTCCTGTAACCTTACTTATAATACCAAACACTTGTTTCAGAAACTTTACCACTTAGGGCATTAACACCATATATGAAACATATCACCCACCTGTCCACAATTTCTGAAACATGAAGGAGGCTACCTGTTTGAAGTCCTAAAGAGCTGATGCTTTAAACACTACAGGATATAATATAGCTAGCTGTTTTACTATAGCTATCCACATGAAAGAATTCATGGAAAACAAATCACATGCTTTCTGTTCTATCATTACCCAGCGGGGATTTTCTCTACTAATAAAATCTATGTAAGCTGGGCTAATTGAGCAGCAACAAAATAACTATATAAATTTGGGAGACCAAAGCCACCTTATTTTTTTTTTTTATATGTATAAAATTCTCTGATTTATTCTTTGACTTTTGCCTGTCCAAATAAACCTCAACACTTTAAATTGAAATTTCTTGAAATCTGCTTTTGGGATAGGAATAGGAAGTGTTCTAAACAAATATAACAGCCTAGATAACAAAGTAATTTTAATTGCCCTAATGTGCCCCAACCAGCCTCATCCAGACCAAAAATCCATGTCACCTCACGATTTATGAAATAATGAACTGTAATTATTTTTATATAATAAATATAACTGATGGGTTAGTTGGATCCCAAGATACTTAATATTATTATAATTTCCAAATTAGATGAAAGAATTGTTTTAAATTAAGAAACTCTTGGTCTGAAAGTGTCAAATTCAATGTCTTAGACAGCATTGTTTGCTAAATTTCTTGAGCATCTGAAATAAATTAGGAGGTGAAGTGTGGGTTGTGGATACAAACAATAGAACATTGTCAGCAAATAATGCACATTTATGCCCCCCCCCCCCCCCCAACATCCCTGCTTGAGCTAATTGTTCTCCCTAATGGTTCTATTGAAAGTACAAATAATGACAACCCTTTTTAGTACCCCTGTATATATTAATAGTCTCAAATTCTTTATCTCTATAACTGCATAAGGATCCCTTTATACATGTTTTGAAATGTAGTTCCAAAAACTTTTCTACCCAAAACATATAAGCCCAAGTCAACACAGCAAATGCTTTATGTAAATCTATTTAAAGATGCACAGCCCTTCTTAATCCTCCTTGATCCCAGTTAGTTCGAACTGCAGAAATCAAATCAATTACTCTTCTGGTATGATCCAAGGCCTCCTTCCCATATAACCCACATGATCAAGATGAATATACTGAACCAAAAAGGAGTTAAGCATTAATGCCAATATTTTATTAAGAGGTTTCAGCTCAGTATTTATCAGGGAAATTGGTCTATAATTATTACAAGCTCCTGGATCATTTTCTGGCTTTGGGAAGATACTAATGTGTGCTTTATTTAAATCTCACTTCATCAGTCCTCAGGCTATTAAACCATAAAGCAAGATGAGGTGATAGAACTTGTAGAAATGAGTTATACTAAATGTACTTAAAACCATCAGGTCCAGGAGCCTTAGAGATCTTCAACTGCATTATTGCCATATTTATCTCCTATTCCTCTTTCTAAAATATCCTCATGAACCTCTGATAATTGAGGAAATGGGATAGCTGAAATAAACATCTGCTTTAGCAGCATAAAAATTGTTATGAATTTGAAAAATGTATCTAGAATCCTCATTGCATTACTATTATAATTCCCTGGAGATAACATCATTTTGGGAATGCACATCATTTCCAACTTGGGGGTTAATCTCCTAGTCAAAAATGACCCTATTTTATGTCCTTGGTGATAAAACTTATGTTTATTCAATCATAATGTGTTTTCAGCCTTGGTAGTAAGAATCAGGTTTAACTCTCCAGTCTAGTCTGGTTAATTTTATGTAAAAAGATCCTTGTGTAGGTTTGCTTTATATTTTTTACATTTAATGCGTCTTTTTGTTTAAGTACTTCACAAGTTTTCCTTGACTTTCGGCTTGCCAATTTGGCTAGAACCCATCTGATATATACCTTATCAGATGGAGAGGTATCAGATGCCATATTTTGATCAAAGCAAATAGCTAATTCTTTTTCCAGCTCAGTTTCTATTTTAGGATCAGTTAATAAGGATTCATTTAGTCCCCATCTCGAAGAGCATGACATAAGTCCTATATCACTAAAGTCTACAACCACTGGGTAATGATCAGCCCAAGAGACTTGCTTTTTAGAAAAAGACAATAAATTGGGCATTAACCCTTTCAGTGCCAAGCACGTACGTGCTCGCTTCTACTCCACTTAAGTGCCAAGCATGTAGAATCTACGTGCCTGACTTTCCCACCTGCTAGTTAAAAAAATAAAAATAAAAAATACTCACCTGACCCCTCACTGGATCCGGCCGGGTCTACTCTACTTTAATTTGGTGCCATCCGATCCCCCGTGGGAGAGCCCCAGAATAGCCCCCCCCCCCCCTGCTTCAGCAGCAGCAGCTGCTAACTGTGAAAAAAAATTAAAAATTACATTTACTTACCTGAGGCCGCGCTGTCTCCCAACGGGTGTCCTCTTCACTGGGGGGGGCCTCCGATCGCCCCCCCCCCAGCCTCTTCTGTGGCGAGGAGAGGGCAGAAATTGCCATCCTCCCCACTTCCTGGAACGGGTCTGCTAGCCCCGGTTTATAGGGGATATCCCAAATGTAAAGGGTTGTTTTGGTTGAAAAATTGCAAGGTGCGCATTTTGTCTGCAGAGCTGAAATTTTCAAGTAAAATTACTGTTATGTGCATGCTTTACTTTGGGGTGTTTGCCAACTCTTCCCTTGACAGTACCTATGCATGTTGGGTATCGTTCTGTTCGGGGCATGTTGCTTTTTGAGATTTTACTTGTTTTTTCTTGTTTGCATATAGCTTTTTTTAGGAAAATGTGGCTTGATTCTTCCTTTTTATTCTTTTTTAGGGAAACTGTGCAACCAAGGAATACATGGAGGGATTACTTCCAGAAAACTAAGCCCACTTAAACAAGCTTGGTACGCCTAGAAAGCTTGATGTGTGTACTTCCAGAGAATATATAGTTTGTGGGGGGTATTTTAAATGTAAATGGTTGTTTTTCTGGAAAAACTGCAAGGTGCGCATAGCACATAGCGCAGTTGTATTTTATCTGAAAATCTCCTAAAGCTCTGTTTCAGTTTGGGGGAGTCTCCTGGGCAGGAAAGGGTGTCTATCAATACATATGTGGTACCGCTGTGACTGGGAGAATTTAGGGTTTCGCACGCAATAACATTTTATTGACAAACTTTTTATTTTTCATTTTTTATTACAAAAAAACACTACAAATTGCAAAAAATAGATTTTTTTTTTTTTTGCACATATTTCACCAAAAAGTATTGAGAATACACTAAAAAAAGGCCAAACAAGAGATTTCATGTTGAAGCCCAGACTCTCTTGAAAAAAACAATATATAATTTTCCTGGGAAATCCCTGGAAATCCTTTCAAAAATCACAGTTGAACATGTGTAGCGCAAAATAAAACATGATTTGGCAACAGAGGGCAACAGAAGCTGCAGGTAGGCTGGCAGTGAAAGGGTTAATCTAGATCTAATAAAAATATGGTCAATCCTAGAAAAAGTATGGTGAACCTGAGAGAAAAAGGTGTAGGCTTTTGCGTTAGGGTTCATCTCTCACCAAGTATCTATAAGATCCTGAAAATATATGAGCTTATCAAACTTGATACTGGCTTTAGATATTGGATGCCGTGCAGCCAAACTTTTATATGTTTTGTTGGAATCCCCTCCAGTCGAAGGGCCTGCCCCTTTGTCTTTAGAGAGGATTTCACCTAAAATAGTGTTTTCCATATTTTTTGTATTGACCATTTATATGTTTATACAAGTTAAGCATTTCCCCCTCAGTCATCTCCTCTAAGCAGATATCATTCTCATAATCTTTCCTCATAACTAAGATCATTCATTCCTCTTATTAGTTTGGTGCCTCTCCTCGGCACTCTTTCCATAGTCAGAGCGTCCTTTCTATGAATAGGTGCATAGAACTGGACGGCATATTCTAGGTGAGACTGCACCAGTGCCTTGTAAAGGCATCCCTATTCCATGATTCCATACCTCTTTTAATGCATGATAATATCTTGGTGACCTTGGAAGCAGCTGCTTGACATTGCATGCTGTTTTTTAGCCTGTGATCTACTAGTACTCCCAGATCCCTTCTCAGCAAAGTGTTTCTCACAGTTTTACTCCCCCAAGGATATATGTGGCCTTCAGGTTATTAGACCCCAAGTGCATAATTTGCCAAGTGGATGCCCAGGCACTCAAAGTGTCCAAGTCAGCTTGAAGCTTGTGAACATCTTCAATAGACTGCATTGTGCTACATATCTTTGTGTCATCTGCAAAAATAGAGACAGTGCATTTAATTCCATCTTCTATGTCGTTTATAAACAAGTTGAAGAATAGTGGGCCCAGCACTGATCCACAGGGTACACTGCTTACAACCGGTAACCATTCAGAGTAACCGCAACTCTCTGCACGCGATCCTTCAGTCAGTTTTCAATCCAGTTACAAACTGTATTCTCTAATACTGAAGACCTCAATTTCGCCAATAAGCATCTTTTGGGGACAGTGTCAAATGCTTTTGCAAAATCCAGAAAAACTATATCTACAGCTGCCCCTCTGTACAGGCTTCTACTCACCTCCTCATACAAGCCAATCAGGTTAGCCTAGAAGCTACTGTCCTTAGTAAAACTGTGCTGGTTTTCACTTATATTATTATGTGTAGTCACATTTATGTATTCGTGTATGTAGTCCCTTAATAGCCCCTCAAGCTATTTTCCCACAATAGATGATAAACTTTTTAAAAAATGGGCACCACATTTGCCTTGCACCAATCTCTTGGCACTATATCAGTTGTTAGTGAGTCATCTCTTTCATGTTGTGCTTTTGCCAGCCTTATTTCTTTTTTACATGCTTATTTTACTAATTTATACTGTTTAAGGGTTAAAGCTGAGACCTTGGCTTTCTAATGTTTAAATGCCTTTTTCTTGATCTTTATTGCCCTTTTGATCGCGGTTGTCAGCCATGGGGGTTTAATTTTAGCCGCTTATATTTGATACCATAGGAATACATTTTGCAATGTTGGTACTCACAATTGATTTAAAGCACTCCCATTTGGCATCTGTATCCTTATTCCTCAACAGATGCTTTCAGTCTATGTCCTGGATTGCAGATCTGAGCCTTTGGAAGTTGACCTTCCTAAAATTCTGTGTTTTTGCGATCCCAGGCAGAAAATCTTCCTTACAGTTTATGTTAAATACAACTATATTATGGTCACTGTTTCCAAGATTTTCACAGACTGTTACTGTCCCTATCAGGTCATCATTATTTTATATACCAGATCCAAAAGATAATCACCCTTAGTAGGTGCCTCATATAGTTATCTTGTAGCAAGCTGAGGAATGCTCTCCCCCTTGTGGTAGAAGCAGAGTCCAGTGGATACCTGGTTGGTCAAATTCCCCCATCACCACCACTGTACCAGCCTGTGATGCCCACTCTATTGGGTTGATTCAAAGAAACATGTAACAGCTTGGATTTGGCTCACGATCATCCTATTTTTTACGTCCGCTCGTGCGTTCGTATGAACTTGCGAGTGATTCAATAAGCAAATACGTTTCTATCCTAAAAGATACGTCCGTTCGTATGATATCTCCCGAACTTGCCTCAGTCAGTTGCCAATCGTAAAAATCACGTTCATGTGCTCACCTGTTGCGGCGGCAGCCTGTTTTTTCGGCTGCTTCCATCGTCAACCTCTTCCAATTACTTGCGTTTGCCTCTGGTTTTCATTGGTTTTTGGCCTCTTAGATTCGTGCGTTCGAATGTTTATAAGATCTTGCGCATGCGCACCCTCAACCAGAAACTTACCTAAACCCCATAGCGGCTGCATCCAACTTCATTTCTCGGTCCCTCAAACTTACCGAAACCCCATAGCGGCTGCATCCAACTTCATTTCTCGGTCCCTCAAACTTACCTAAACCCTTTAGCGCTTGCATCCAACTTCATTTCTCGGTCCCTCAAACTTACCTAAACCCCATAGCGGCTGCATCCAACTTCATTTCTCGGTCCCTCAAACTTACCTAAACCCCTTAGCGCATGCATCCAACTTCATTTCTCGGTCCCTCAAACTTACCTAAACCCCTTAGCGCATGCATCCTTCTTCATTTCTCGGTCCCTAAAACTTACCTAAACCCCTTAGCGCATGCATCCTTCTTCATTTCTCGGTCCCTAAAACTTACCTAAACCCCATAGCGGCTGCATCCAACTTCATTTCTCGGTCCCTCAAACTTACCTAAACCCTTTAGCGCTTGCATCCAACTTCATTTCTCGGTCCCTCAAACTTACCTAAACCCCATAGCGGCTGCATCCAACTTCATTTCTCGGTCCCTCAAACTTACCTAAACCCTTTAGCGCTTGCATTCTACTTCATTTCTCGGTCCCTAAAACTTACCTAAACCCCATAGCGGCTGCATCCAACTTCATTTCTCGGTCCCTCAAACTTACCTAAACCCTTTAGCGCTTGCATCCAACTTCATTTCTCGGTCCCTCAAACTTACCTAAACCCCATAGCGGCTGCATCCAACTTCATTTCTCGGTCCCTCAAACTTACCTAAACCCCTTAGCGCATGCATCCTTCTTCATTTCTCGGTCCCTCAAACTTACCTAAACCCCTTAGCGCATGCATCCTTCTTCATTTCTCGGTCCCTCAAACTTACCTAAACCCCTTAGCGCTTGCATCCTTCTTCATGTTGACGACCCTAAAACTTACCCCAACCACATAATGTACATATGTCTATATGTTTATAAGCGTGTTTTTTCTTGTTGGTGTAATTGTTTTTTGGTGCGCATATTAGAAAAGACACAGTTATGAAGGCTTAAAATATAATTTATTTAAATTATTTTTTTTGGTTGTTTTTTATTTTTTTAAAAACATAGTATTTTTTTTTTTGGTTTGGTTGGTTTAAAACATAGTTTTTTTTTTGTTTGTTTTTACAAACATATTAAAATTGGTTTTTTTTTTTAGTAAACTGTTTTTTGTTTTTGTTTTGTTTTTTAAAACCTTAAACATTTTTAACATTAAAAAACATGTTAAAACGATTTAACAAAAGTAGCCAGGACCAAGGGCACTAATCATCCTCCTCTTCGTCATCTGTTGGCCCCAACGTCGCCTGTATGGCCAGCAGCTCGGCCACCAACTCCTTTATTCTTTTTTTTTTTTCTTGCACGGTTTTTGGGATAATCCCTGTAAGCAATAGAGAAATAAACATAAATAGGAGTACCAGACCGGTTTTTATGCTGGAAATAGATTTGGGGTTAATGAAATACATGTAAATGCATGACATATGTCATTCTTCCAAGGGATAAAGTTAATGCATTTCCCACAGGTAACTATTTAAACTCCTTAAACCGGACCTTCAACATTATTTAATGAAAACCAATAACTATTCCCAAATTATTCTGCACCAGATCAAAGTAAATTTTGGAGGTTTTTTGATTACAGCGCCGCCATCTGGACTCTGAAGCATAACACTTAATGAGGAGTGGAGAGTTGGATAAAGTACAGGGGAATAGGTTACAGTGGTGCGTTGGGAATCCAGAGCATAGCTGGGTTGAGGGAAAGGTCATCACTCCCACAATGCATGGCAGCACCTTACTTTTTAAAATCTGTATCCCATGCTGCCTGTAAATATTGCGCATTCCATATTCCGCAATATTGGATGTTTTCATGCATTAGATGGCTGTAGGCTGTTTTTCAATGTTTCAAATCTGTAGGTACAGTGTGTTGGCTAATTATTAGCTATGTTCTTAATCCAAGTTAGGGTCCGCTTTAAGCTAACGAAGTGCCCACATGAAAGTGTTAACTACACATTGGCTACGCTTTTAGTTATGTGTGTGTTATTAGCTAACCAAACATTAATATGAATAATGGCATGGAGACTTACGGAGTTGGTGGCCGACAGATGGCTGGTTGGGGCCAACAGGCTGCCCTTGGTCCTGGCTCTGCTGTGAAGAAGTCCCTGGAGAAACATGTGACATTTGGTTAGTACTTGTAGAGAGTCACTATCCCCAACATATCTGGCTCCCAGTCTGGCTGACATCACTCACCTTCGCCAGGATCGACTTCAAGCATCTCTGCTGCCTCCTCCTCCACTATCTCACCCGCTCCTGAAGCTTCTACAAATACATAATAAAGGATAACTTAGTTTTTGGCCTGCCATGTCTATCTTTGTGCCTATACATGAAGAGTGACATACCAGAGCCTTCCCCATGCGTGGCCAGGTATGACTCCACGCCCACGCGCCTTGGCCCCTCCTCTGTGGTAAGGTCCAGGGGCTGGTCTGAGGAGGCCACAGAGGAGGGGTAGGTCCGTCGCCCGGGAGATCCACCACCTTCACTCACAGATGCAGAGTCATGCAGCACTGGTCGGCCTGTACGTCTCCGGGTGCGGCGAATTCTGAAATCCATTTCCAACACTACCAAAGAAAAGTCATTATAAATAAAGGCATAACTTATACATTTGGAACATATACCATGCAATTGCTTTGTACTTACTTGGGAAATGGATCCCAAAAAACCTCCGCACCCGGGGCATGTGCAGACGCTTCAGGTCCGACCAATGCTGCATTATCTGGGTGTGAGTGAAGGTGGTGCTGGTCACACGGTGGATCTCGGCGATGATCTCCCGGGCGATGTCCCTTTTCTCGCACACATTGGGCGCGAAGTCATACCGGCGCTGAAGCATGATCTGAAAAACATAATGGACACAGAGCTTTTACTTTTACACACAGACCCATATGTGTTGCATCACAAGTTGAGTATTTAATGTCATTAACACACACATTTCGAATGGGCGCCATTTTTGGGGAGTGCCTTAAAGAGGACGTTGACTGTGATTGACAGTCTGGTCTTATGTTATATGTATCACACACCATGTACATACAGATAATAGCCAACATCAAGAATCAGGCCACCTGCATCTATGGCATGTTAGGATGGTTTAAACATCCAAGATGTAGCCTAATGCTTAGGCTTTTGGACCACGTGTGTGGCTTCCCGTTGTGTTTTTATGGCTTAGGAAAACAGTGTTCCGCAAACATCCGCAACAAGGTCCGAGACAGGCCAGGTTTGACAGCTCGCCCCGCTACTCCACAGGTTAATTAACTGTTGCTAAGCCGGAGCAATTGGCCGAATTAGGACATCAGCATAGACAGGTGAAAACGTGGCCAGGCTCGGCCCTTGAGGATGAAGTGTGAGGAGCCAGTGATTAAACATTAAGATACACCAAACTAGTTCCAAACGCATCATTTACATTTAGGCCATCATTGACTATTCTATTAAAATGCACAGGCAGCCACTTACCAGCATGAGGATCTCTTCCTGTTGACGGGTGAAGATAGTGGGCGCCATCTTTAGTCTTCTTCCAGGCAGCAGATAAGTGAAACCCCAGCGGTTTCCTGGTTCCGCTCGAACGTACGTTCGTACGAGCGCGTAGTCGTGCGCATAGGCGTCACACGCTGGGCTCATTATTTAAAGGTCCTTTCCCCCCAAGCTCATTCTCTTTGAGCATTTCTGTACGATGGCACCAAAAAAGGCGAGGAGCAAGCGACCCCAGGCAAGCAAGACCGCGGAGGGCCCCACCACAAGGTCCCAGCAAGCTGGCCGAAAACTGAGAGGCAAGACTCCCACCTCGGCCCCACCAAGGGATCCTGGACCCTCAGGTACCCAAAAAAGGGGCCCCAAGCCCCGTGCCCCTGCAGCCAAAAAGCTGCCAACTGCAGCACCCACCACCTCTGCCCCCAGAACAGGCAGCACAAGTGAGACCACACCGGCCATGCCTTCAAGTAGGGCAGTTCGGAAACCCATGCCCCGCAGCAGGGCCCGAAGCCCATCCAGGGCACGAAGCCCCTACAGGGCCCGAACCCCATCCAGGGCACGAAGCCCCTACAGGGCCCGAACCCCATCCAGGGCACGAAGCCCCTACAGGGCCCGAACCCCATCCAGGGCCAGAAGAACCCCATCCAGGGCCAGAAGCCCCTACAGGGCCCGAACCCCATCCAGGGCCAGAAGAACCCCATCCAGGGCCAGAAGCCCCTACAGGGCCCGAACCCCATCCAGGGCCAGAAGAACCCCATCCAGGGCCAGAAGCCCCTACAGGGCCCGAACCCCATCCAGGGCCAGAAGCCCCTACAGGGCCCGAACCCCATCCAGGGCCAGAAGCCCCTACAGGGCCCGAACCCCATCCAGGGCACGAAGCCCCTACAGGGCCCGAACCCCATCCAGGGCACGAAGCCCCTACAGGGCCCGAACCCCATCCAGGGCCAGAAGAACCCCATCCAGGGCCAGAAGCCCCTACAGGGCCCGAACCCCATCCAGGGCCAGAAGAACCCCATCCAGGGCCAGAAGCCCCTACAGGGCCCGAACCCCATCCAGGGCCAGAAGAACCCCATCCAGGGCCAGAAGCCCCTACAGGGCCCGAACCCCATCCAGGGCCAGAAGCCCCTACAGGGCCCGAACCCCATCCAGGGCCAGAAGCCCCTACAGGGCCCGAACCCCATCCAGGGCCAGAAGCCCCCGACCTGGCACCAGCCGGGAACAGAGCCCCCGACCTGGCACCAGCCGGGAACCTAGCCCCCGACCTGGCACCAGCCGGGAACCTAGCCCCCCAAGAGGGCCCCGAATTGCAACCATGACCACATCTACACCTGGAAGTTCGGTGGCCAGCCACGCAAGAACACCCAGTCCCTTGGCCAGTCCAGTCCAGTCATTGGGAAGCCACCAATCCGGCCATTCCCCTACCCAGCCCCAGGCCATAATGTCACCACATGTGTCTGCACACATGGAGGAGCAGCCAAGCCAACCATCTGGCCGCACATTGCGCCGCGGCCAGTTGAGTGGGAGATTCTCCCATGACCAAAATATGGCATTGGCTAGTGGCCTTACATTATACTATGACGAGCTATATGGGAGCAAATCAAAACACACCACCAAGCAGCGCAAGATGGAATTGTTTGAAACCATCCTCCGACAAGTAAATGCAGCGGGGGAAGAGAGGAAAGATGTGTCCCAAATTCAGAAGAAAATCTCTGATCTGAAGTATGCTGTACGGCAAAAAGAAATTAAAAGGCATAATTACAGGTAACTAAATGTTTACGCTAAATCTAATGTTTGGGAGGTACTGTATGCACCTTTTCTGAGTACCAAACGATTTTCTCTTTTCAGCCTGAAAACTGGCGGTGGCTTTCCATCTAAATTGGAGTTTACCCCTGCTGAGGAGATTGTGCTTGGACTTCTCCATCCGGTCGCGGTCGGTGGACATGCTGGTCTAAGGGACACAGACTCACCGACCCGTACCCACGGTGAGTACTCTTAAATCTGCATGTTTGCCTGTTTGCTAAATAATCTACAGTTCACTAGTAACAAGATAACGGGATGCCCCTATGGTTTGCCTTGCTTGGCCTCGCACTACTGTGGCTGTTTGTGTCCTCTTTTTGGCCCTGGGAATCACACATTTAGGCCCACAGCCATTATGGCAAAGTTCAAATGTCCAATTGTATTGTTAAAGTCATGAAGTTTCGCAAGATAACGGAGATATTTGGAATCAATCACAAAACACACATCATTATGTATGGGTTGCCTTTTGCTTGTGTGAGTTGTGTTTGAGTTAACAATTTAATTAGCCACCCACAAACATATGTGACCAAGAGCAGCGAGACTCAACTGGCGGCCCGGGGTCCCAATGCGGACCTTGCCACCACATTCAAGGACCCCTGGCCAGACAGCCCTGCACTCAGTTACTTCTGTGTTGACGTGCTCAGAGCTGCCCCCTTGATCGGCCATGTAGTGGTTGGTCTCCTGCCCAATGTCATGGCTCCGTGAAACATAGCATTGCAATATGAAGTACTGCACAGGAAGTGGCATTGCAAGGTACACAGTAACTTATTTAAATTTTCACTGGCCACAATCGTGTCCCGCTGCCCCTGCTCTGGCCCATGTGCCACAGTCCCCCCATGCCCCCCCCCACATAAGGCCCATACATTTGTAACAGATTGGCTCCATCCATCCCATCACCATCAATACGTTAACTCCCCCCTTTAGCCATCCAATCCCTGTCCCCTCAGCTCTGGCCCATCCAGCCCAGCAAGGGCAAGCAGCCTTTATTAGTTGGCACTTAGAAATCTCCAGCCCCTCCACCAGTGTCTTTATTTTTAACTAGACACCCCCTGCGTCAGCACCATGGCCAGACATTCACCTCTCACCACATACCTTTAAATGGGCGTTTCAAACAATTGTTTGAGTAGGCCGGACCTAGCGAATGGTAGGCTAAATCCTACAATGTGCCCTGAAAGTTGGATGCTGACTGGGTACACTTCATGACTTAGAACTGAGGTCACTTAGCAGTTTGTCCGAGCCATTGCACCTATGTAAACTTGCGTGGGTTTGAACAAAGGTCACCATTGCTCTAGAGTTGAATAATATTACAAATAGAGCTATATTTGATGACATATCCAAAAAAAGGTTATGTGTGTGTGTTTACGTGGTTTTTTTTTCTCTTCTTCAGCCCAGCATGATCCCTCAGCAAGGGTAAACTCACCCCCCAGTTTGGTTATGCCTACCAGGTCCGTACAGCATCGGAGCCCAGATCAGAGATTTTCGGTAAGTTCATTTAGTAGCATAAATACTAACAAGTGCTTACGAATGTGTTAAACTGTTGAAATCCAAAATTGGGACGCAAACTTAGCCATTTTTTTTTAATATGTCCCTACAGACCCGCACACTCATGGAAGAGATCCAGGACATGGAGGAAGATGATGATGTCTCCGTACAGGGCACGTCGGATGAACTCCCCCTGGGTCCCAATTTGGAACTGCTCCATAATGTTTCTCTGGCCAATCCTCAGCAGCAGAGTGAATCTCCATCCATTGTGCTTGCACATGGGGAGACTGACACTACAGTCCCCAGTGTTCACTCTGCTGCTGAGGATTTGCAAAGCAGGCCGGTTGCTGTTGAGGGTACGACACCACGCGGCAGGGCACGCCCAAGAGCCAGGGTAATTGTGCGGCGGACGCCATTACGCCGCCCCACAATTTCCCAGGGGAGGCAGAGTGCCCTGCTTCAATTATGGACCCAAGAAAGGGAGTCTTATCAGGCACAGCTCGTTACAGAGCGTGAGGAAAGGCATGCCGACATGGTGAACATCCATACCAGTCTACAGGGCATCCTCGCGGAGTTGCGTACCCTCAACAGCAACGTGGCCAATGCAAGTAATGGCATCCAGTCAGCCATGGCTGAGATGACCAATATGCAGAGAAACATTGTGGAGCAGTTTCAAATTCACAATGCTGCCATGGCCCAGGCTAGGTCCCATTCCCATGGACCTCCACCTGGACCTCCACCTGGGTATTATGGGCAGCCACCCTATTAAGCCATGGGTGTGTGGGACATCTTTTCTCTTAACCCCCACTGTATTTACTTGTCCTTTGAGGTTTCAAACAATCCATTTTGTGTTGCTCTGGCAGGTTGTGTTTTGTATTTGCTCCCATATAGCTCCTTAGTGTAATGCTTAAGGCCACTAGCCAATGCCATAGGTCTATGTGGAGTTTATCTGGCCACTTATGGCTTTACCTATGTATTTGGTTGGTGCTCCTCCTGTTTGCAGACATGTTTGTGTGACATTATGGCCATGCCCAAATATCCCTGGGCACAGGCAATATTAATGACTGGACTAGGCTGGCCTTTGGACTGGGTGTCCTTGTTTGGTTGTGCCACTCACTTCCAGGTGTAGATGTGCTCGATGTTTTTTTTAATGTTATCCATTTGTTACCACAGATGTCTGTGGACTGATTTCTGTTAACCACTATAATTTTTCATTTGCTAAGTAAAACAAAAATTTCACTTCCAATACTTGTGGCGTTTTTAGTGGGAAGACATTTTTAACAGCTTGGGCTAAACCAGATAATTTTGGGTTGAAGAGGTGTAACAATGCAAAGCGAAAGCTAAGGAAACTACATGAAATACATTAGGCAACAATTAAGGTCGAAATGTTTTACTTAGAGGTAATGCCACATTAGGGCAAAACAACATATGTTTCAAAAAGGATAACACAGACATACAGAATGGTGAGACAGGGAAAAAAGTTAACTAAAATGCTGGCTGATCAGGTTGGCTCGAACAGATTGGCCAGACTCACTGGGGGGCCCCTCAAAATTCTCGGCTTCATCCTCGACGGCTGAAGAGGGCAGGCTGTCCACATAACGTGGGACACGTTCCATGATGGCAAAATTGTGCAAAACAGCACATGCCATTATAATGTCGATCACTTTCTTGGGATCATATTGCAGGGCCCCCCCAGTATGGTCAAGGCAACGAAAACGTGTCTTCAGCAGACCAAAGGCCCTCTCCACAACAGCCCGGGTCTTGCGATGCGCACGGTTATACGCTTCCTGCGAGGCATCCTGGGGCCGCAGCACAGGCGTCATGAGCCAGGGTAGAAGTGGGTACCCGGAATCACCTTAAACAGAGAATTAAATGTAATCAAAATTAAAAAGGCAACACAACCAACACCCCAAATTTCACAGATATCATAATGATGTAAGGTAAAGTGTTCCCAAAAAAATACAGGGCACATTAGGACCCACACAAATTGCACTAAGGTATCACCTAAATAAAAATGGCACTTCGATATACCAATTAATTAACAAACATCTGCACGGCCAAGGGTATTTGTATTTTACATATAATTTTAGTTTTCAGACATGTTACAATTAGGATGCTGCGGAGGGCCTATCCACATTTCTCTGGAAACTACAATGTATGCAGTTTAAGTCCACTTTGACATTTAAAGACCAATAGTCCCAAAGGAGCCAAAGGTCAAAGATCCCTATCCACATTTCACTGGAAACTACAATGTATGCAGTTTAAGTCCACTTTGACATTTAAAGACCAATAGTCCCAAAGGAGCCAAAGGTCAAAGATCCCTATCCACATTTCACTGGAAACTACAATGTATGCAGTTTAAGTCCACTTTGACATTTAAAGACCAATAGTCCCAAAGGAGCCAAAGGTCAAAGATCCCTATCCACATTTCACTGGAAACTACAATGTATGCAGTTTAAGTCCACTTTGACATTTAAAGACCAATAGTCCCAAAGGAGCCAAAGGTCAAAGATCCTTGGGTATAAACTCCAAACCAATATATTTAGGCACAAGGAACTTACAGACATCCTAACTAAAGGGAAAACATTCTGAAGGCCACAGCGAGACAAGGATTTTTAGGGTAAGTTCCTAATATATGAGCCAAGAAAAAGGCAGTTGTACGCTTCTGTAAATTTATCCTTAAAAAACATATCAACAAATACAAGATTAATGCCACATTTAATAACACACAAATAGGACACACTTACCAAGCAGCCATGCCCCCGAAAATTCACCTGCCTCAAATCTCCGAAACAACCCAGATCGCCGGAGGATATAGGAGTCGTGGGACGATCCGGGGTAGCCGGCAAGGACACTCATAAACCGCATATCCGGACCAACCACGGCCTGGACATTAAGTGAGTGTCCCATTTTACGATTCCTTAAGGAAAAAACATACAAAAAGGGTAATTGATATTTGACCAAAACTAATAAATTAACCTCAAAACATGTCTGCACTCTATTGGGAAAGACTAATGAAAAGCCTAGATAAAGCAGCTACACAAATGAGGGATAAACAAATATGCTGGCGCAAAGGAAAACAGGTTACATGACACGTTGGGCAACATAATAACCAATCTCAATACCTATATATATACTCGTCGGCTGCCCTAGGTACGAGTGCCACATGTGTGCAGTCAATTGCACCAATAACGTTGGGCATGTCGGCCACATTATAAAACCCAAGCTTAATGGCGTTTCTGGCTGCCATATCATCAGGAAAATAAATATATTTTTGAGTTATGGCAGCCATGCCTTCCAAAAATTTAGACAGTGCGCGGCTCAGCGTAGGCTGTGACATCCCCACAGAGAGGGCACCCAGCCTCTGGAACGAGCCGTTCGCCAAAAATTGCAGGCAGCCAAGCATCTTGGTCATACCTGAAATTGCATGCCCCTTCCTTGTGGTGCGGGCTAACCATGGCCGCAGCTCACTATATAATTTATGGAGGGAAGCGCGATTAAGCCTGGTCAGCTCGAACAGCTCAACATCATTCATGCTATCGATGTTCATGCGACGACGCAGGGGCAATCTGCTCTCAGACATCTCGATCAACTCAATGCCAAAAAGCATAAGCCCTTGATGTGCCACAAACTCGCTCCGCTCCATCCTACTCCCGAGGCCAAATAGCTGCCGGCAAACATTTCGTAAAGCAGCTCTTTAATGGGCTTCCAAACAATTAACAATCACCTCTCTGAATTGGGCGCAAGCCCATGTGAAGGACGTAAAAAATAGGATCGGACGCAAATAATACGATTTGGACGGGAAAAACACACGAACTAACGCAAATTATACGATTCTCGTACGAAATGCGTATGTTCATATACGTCTATGCGCGAACGATCGTGCGAATACGAAATGGCCAAAAAAACAAGAAAAAATGACAAACACCCACCCAAACTTACGATTCTCGATACGAAATCACTTAACTTTTGCTCTTTGAATCGAGGGGTATATGTTTATGCAGCTGACCCTCCTCAGTTATATTTGGGGTCTATAAATTATTCCAATTTGTACATTGTTTACATTGCCTAGCACTTTTACCCAAAAGGATTCTACATCCTCACAATCTTCTGCTAGAATTAATATATGCTTTGAATTCTTGCTTTACATAGAGACACACTCTGCCCCTTTCCTTATTGCTCTGTCTCCCTGAAAGAGAGCAAAACCTTGAAGATTGACAGTTCAGTCATGTGTGGAATCCAGCCATGTCTCAGTCACACCAATAACATCAATATTTTCTTCCAGTACCAGAGCCTCAAGCTCCCTCACTTTATTTGCCAGGCTTCTGGCATTTGTGAACATACACTTTCCTATCTAAGTTCCTATCTAGTTTGACACATTGAGCTTTAGTATTAGTTTCTGCAGTAATGCATCCACCTAATGTTTCACTGCTGTTTTGCAACACATGGATCTCCTTATCCATCATAGCAGTCCCCACCTTCTTATTTTCCACCCACTATCATATGCTGTCCCCTAAGTAACCTGTCTTCCCCTTTGTTTTCTCTATTGCCCTTCCCTCTCATCTTTAGTTTAAATACCCCTCCACCCCTTAGCATCCTCTTACCTAGCACAGCAGCCTCCCTTGCATTCAGGTGCTTTTGCTGTGTTCCGGTCACCTTTTTTGGAGATATTTGCTTTTGATTTTGCTTTTGTTCTTAAAGCAGAGCAAAGCATTGGCTGGCCTGGAATATAAAAGCTTCCAGGGCTGGCTGCTGGCTTCCGCCCCATTCATCCCAATTGCAGCCGCTTGTCGAATTACATCATCACAGCAAGCGGCTCGGTTTGGTCGAGAGCCCATGCATGCGCCGTTGGACTGGGGGGAGGTAAGCAGATCGGGTGATTTGGGGGCTTTCAAGCAGCAGGGCAGAAGCAGAACGAATCCCAGGAAAGTAAAAAAAACAGGTTCTGTTTCGCTTTAATCTTCGATGATTCTAGTGGGGTTTATTATGCTGTAAATTTACCAATGTTTTTACTTTTAAATGTATTTTAGGTTTTTTATATAGTTTATTATTTTATAATATTTATAGTAAAACGTTACATATCTTGAATATTTAAGCCAAAAAAATACATAAGATAAAAATGTACCATATTTTTTGCCCCATAAGATATACCTGCCCGTAGGAAACACCTAGGATTTGGAGGAGAATTATATAAAAATAATATGCTGAACCAAATGATGTGTTAAAACAATGCCCCTCAAGAACCAAATAATAGACGTCGTGCAGAAACCCTGTATTATAGGCAATGTGGCATTTCCACCTCCCATTCCCCATTACAGACAGTGTGGCATTCTCCCCCTTCCATTCCCCATTACAGGCAGTATGGCATTCCTTCTCCCATTTCCGATTATAGACAGTGTGGTATTCTCCCCCCTCCCATTCCCCATTATAGGCAGTGTGGCAGAATCAACCCAACACCCCCACCCTCTGGGGCCGCTGGAGGAGTCTAAGGTGCTGGGCAGATGGTGGGCGGGCAAGGCAAGTTGTCCCTGGCTGCTGGCACCAGCCACTGCTACAGATGCTTGGGCGTAGCATGTACATACACCAGGATCAATGCAACAGGTGGGCGGCAAGTGTCCATTAAGGGCAATGGATGTGAATGCAGGGCACACCCACCTGCTACCTAGACCTAGATGTTTGTATGTGTGTGTGTGTGTGCTGTGCGCGAAGAGCAGCAGCATTGGCTATAGCAGAGACAGCATGCAGGGATCAGATACCCTGCCCTCTCCCTGCCCGCCTGCCACTTCTCCATCCTTTTGCCTGCCGGGGCCACACTGCCAAGCCAGCAGCATGGCAGTGCTGCTAATGCTAATGTTTACGGTGATATCAAATGGGGCTGGATTACACATCTGAAATGTAGTTCTATGCTGTTTGGTCACTAACAGAAAAGTTGATGTGGGCTGTATCAGTCATAAGAATTGATTCATGACCATGAGAGTAAACACTTTTTCTTTTGATTTTTTCCCTAAGTGCAATTTAGCACCAAACATAGCTGTGTAATTTGTTTAAAAAATGTGTTAAAAAATAAAACAAGTAAAAAATGTACTCGTGGTCATAAATCAACCGTATAGTGCTGAAACATGGAAAAAATAGTTCAGTTCAGGTAATTCTTGACTTCACAGCGATCATTAGGTAGCAGTAAATCGTAAATTGAGATGCTCAGGGGGTGCAGGTGTTAGTGGACCTATAGGTCTACCTTACTAACCGTTTAGTTACTTTACAGTTTTCAACCCCCTCACGTTTTTTCTTTATGAAGACATCCCCATTCCCTCTGTACTCATTGGGATTTAACTAATTAAGTGTCACTAAATAGTCTGAATTTAGGTCAAGTGACACAGAGATCTGTTCAATACAGTTTCATTAACTGTACTTGTTTAATGGAAAAAATCAATAAGAAATACTTGAAAAGAACTGGCTGCATTTCAGCCCCCTGGGTCAATGCAGATTGTTTTAACAACTAAGAGGTTCAATGACCTAAACTGCATACGCAAAACAAAGTTCCAGCATAAAGAAGTGAGTCAGTCAATAGTGACCTGGAAAACTCTATTGTTACGCAGCTTTGTAACTCGATGCTTAATAACACGGCGACATCCTAGCCTCTGTCATTTGCTTATGACAGTTTTCTGGTCATTCATATCAATTTGAAGATACAATTAGCTCATTAGTTACTAGAGCTAGATGATGTCCATTCATTGCCTAGTCATGGGCCACTTACAGCCATCACTTCCTGAGTGTCAATCATGTAATTGCTGTGCAAAATGAGTTCATATACATTGTAATTACAGACACACATTGTTAACTAATACAGAGTATTATTAACCATCTTAATGCCAGCCTACTGTACCTTTGTCACCACTTGTTGTCAAGCAATTTTTAAGAATAAACACAGTAAAAAGAAAATAACTATGGGGTTAAACCCTCAAAAAATGCATTTTATTTTAATGGTGTGGGTTCCCCCCTCTCCAGCAAAACCAGCCCAGGCATCAGTTATACAGGATGGCAGACCAGGCCGCAGTGGCCAATCGATTATCGGAGGTGGAGGAGACCCCCTGCGAAGGTGAGCTGTTTTGGGAGTGTGGGTCTCTAAACGGTGAAAAATCCCAGCCACATCCAATTTTGTTAAAGGTTGGAGATGCAGCTGCGTAAACTTTTCGTGGCTGACATTTAAAGGCTTAAAGGAAAAGCCCACTTCTAATTCATCTCTACTGGGAAAGAGTTGTGCCTCCAACACACTCATCTTGCTCAGAAGATCACCAGTCATAGAGAAATTTCACTTAAATAAACTAATAATGTAGGAAATTGTGATACATTCAATCACTACGGTGCAATGTGTGACTGAAACCTAATGCATAAATATTTGAAGTCTGTTTAGACTGGTATGTGAAACTCTGGAGACCAACCCAGTACACGTATTGGTCTCACACCACATTTCTGGGCCACATCCCTGCTGTACCACTAGTACCCACGGCAAACATTTCAGAATGGCTGGTATGAGCACGCTGTTCTCAACCTTAAATAGCAAGGAAAATCTGAATGAAGTGTGGGTTGTTGATTGGCTGAGTGGCATGCTCATACACAATAAGAGTGAGGAAAAGGTGAGTTTACAGGCAATCCTGGAAAATACTAAAGAAAACGCGGAATGCCAGTACAGACCACAATTGCTCCCTATATATAACAGCCGCACTACAGTAAAGATGGTCTAAAGCAAGGTGTAACAAGCAACTAGTCTGTCAAAGCCCCAGGAGGGTATAATGCAAGGTGTGCCCACAAATAATTAGTTTATCAGAGCCAAAAATGGTATTATGCAAGGTGTGCGAACAAATAACTAGTTTATCAAAGCCCAAAGGGTCTAATGCAAAGTTTGTCCACAATTCAATAGTTTATCAGTTCAAAAAGGACTTGCAAGTTGTGCATAAGGCGGGATCATGTGTCCCACCTGACCAACCACCAGTTTTTTAGTTATAAAAAGCTATTTGATTGGCTGCACAGCAGCCAGTAAACCAGCTTCCTAGTTCCAGGCATTTGGGAATGGCCGTCGTGGGCATGCTCCCTGTTAGAGGTAGGTGGAGGATGCACCCATTAGAGCACCACGATCAGTGTGCCCCCAGGGAAACGACCAAACTTTTGACTATCCTGGGTTTTGGTCCACTTAGCACTTAGTCACTATTAGCACACACTGATTCACAAAATTAAACCAGATATAGTTTGCAGTATTTCACTTACCAAGTTGACCAGGATTGGTCACAATTTACCACCAACTTACCACAGCTTCTTCTGAGCAAGGACTTGTCAATAATGTAAAAGCAGGACCTAGATGTTACCAAATGTCATTTTGTCTTGTAAAATCATTTTTTATTGCTTCTTTTGTTTACCAATATGTAATTTTGACATCAACAACTAAAACGCAGCCTAAACGCACTGTAAAGTTTGTTCCCTTTGTCACCAGAAGTGATATCTTGTTACTGTAAAGATAAAACGGCGACCATCGCTGGAATAATACAGCACCAATCTTTTCAGGTTGGCAAAATTGATTAAATACATTCATCGGCGCCGGTATAATTGTCTGTCGGGTGGATTGACACAGGCCAGCCAATACCTAATGCAACAATAAAAGCTAATTCATTGTCATCGGGTGCCGTGACTTCCAGCGCCATTGTATTCAAAATAGCAGCACCAAAAAAAGAAAGAGATGCTGGCTCTCGAAAGCGAAGACTATAGCCAGCAGAAAGATGCTATACAACACACTTCATAAATAAGGACCTTAAAATAGGGCCTGATTTATCAAGCACTTTTGACAGACAATGCCACATCGGTGCAAATTATAGTACTGAAAAATATATTTTAACACATTTACTAAAACATTAGTGGTGGAGCAACATGCTGAGAAAGTCATGTTTTGCACTACTCTAATTTGCACCGAAATGGCATTGTCAGGCAGAAGTGCTTGATAAATCAGGCCCATGGTTTCCATGCCTGATGTTATAGGTCAGTATTGTATACAGTAATTTGGCAGTGTGGGGTTGGTTATATTCTCACATCAGACATAAAGAAGGCCAGTTTTGAGAACAGAGAGCAACATGTTGTTTAGGCTTATGCTACTGAAAATGCGTATTATATGTTGGATGAAATGAGCCATAAATCACATTCAGTCCTGGACTTTATTATGCAGAAAACAAGCCTGTTATTCGGCAAAGTTCTTATTTACAGCATGTGAAGGAGCAGATAATGGAAATATTGGTTGAAGTCTGTGGATTGACAGGAAATATTGAATTTAAAGGATTTAACCCTTTCGGTGCCAAGCCCGTAGTTTCTACGTGCTTGCTTCCACTCCACTTAAGTGCCAAGCCCGTAGAAACTACGGGCTTGACTTTCCCCCCTGCTACAGTAAAAGTAAAAAAAAAAAAACACTCACCTGACCCCTTGTTCTATCCGGCCGGGTCTCCTCTTCATCCGGGGGGCTTCGATCCCTCACCCAGGCCCCCCCGGGTGCAGGGGAGAGCCCGGAATAGCCACCCCCCCCCTTCAGCAGCCGCCGAAATACATGTTAAAAAAAAAAATATATATAAAAATGACATTTACTTACCTTAGTGATCGATTGCTCCTGCCGGGTCTCCTCTTCACCAGGGGGGCCTCCGATCGCCCCCCCCCTGGCTCTCCAGCTTCAGGAGAGGGCCTGAAAGGCCCTCTCCCTGTCCTGCTCGACGGGCGCCGCCATTTTGCCGATAAGCCCCGCCCCTTTGGGGGCGGGGCTTATGTCGTCACACCTTCGGGTGTCGTCCTGGCTCCGGGCTGCGATTCTCACACTTGTCATCGCTGCCCACAGGAGGAGGAAGGCAGGTGATGATCTGATCACCTGCCTCCCTCCTCCACTGGCCAGCGATGACAATAACTGTCATCAGAGCTGCGAGGGACACAGAAGATGAGGATCAGAGGTGAGTAAAGTAAAAAAAAGTTTTTATTTTTTAATAAAGTTATTTTTTAATCTGTGTGGTGTTTTTTTTTATTACTGTTAACCCCTTGTGAACTGGTAAGGAGTCCATGACCCCTATACCAGTTCACAAGGCTGGGGGGATGGCAAGCCACCTGCGCTAGCGGGTGGCTTGCCATTAACCCTTGCCACCCCCATTACCTGCCTCCCCAAAGGCCAGGGGGGGGCAGAAGAGCCCGGGCCCACATAGGGTATGTGGGCTCGTAGGCTGCAGGGTGGGGGGGCCACATAAGCTGGCCCCCCCACTCTGTGCCTACAAGCCCCCATAGCTGGTCCCGGGCTGGTAATGCTGGGTAAGGGGGACCCCACGTCATTTTTTTTTTTTTTTTTAAGGGTTTTTAACCCTTAAAAATCAAAAAAAAAATGGGGTCCGCCCCCCCCCCTGGGAGGGGGGACCCTATGTCTTTTTTTTTTTTAAATTAACCCCTTATGTTCTGTCACCCAGCAGCTATAAAAGGCTTCCAGCAGATGAGCAGAAGCCAGTGATTGGGAGGGGAAGATGGATGGTAAGTATTAAAAAAAAAAAAAATAATAATAAAATATTTTTTTCTGCGTCTGTGTGGTGTTTTTTTTTTTACATTTAACCCCTTGTGAACTGGTAAGGGGTCCACAAGACCCCTATATCAGTTCACAAGGCTGGGGGATGGCAAGTCACCTGCACTAGCGAGTGACTTGCCATTAACCCTTGGCACCCCCATTACCTGCCTCCCCAAAGGCCAGGGGGGGGGCAGAAGAGCCCGGGCCCACGGGCTATGCGGGCTTTGTAGCCTGCAGGGCCAGGGGCCACAAAAGCTGGCCCCTGTGCCCTGTTCCTACAAGCCCTGCATAGCTGGTCCCGGGCTGGTTACTTTGGGTAAGGGGGCCCCCATGTCGTTTTTTTTTGAATTTTTAAGGGTTTTTAACCCTTAAAAATCCCCCCAAAAAATGGGGTCCCCCCCCTGGGAGGGGGGACCCTATGTCATTTTTTTCCCCGATTTAACCCTTTGTAGTGTGGATGGTAGTTGTATTTTATTTGTAAATGTTATAAAGTACTTGTTTCAGTTAGGGGGGTCTCCTGGGCAGGAACGGGGGGCTACCGATAAATATGTGGTACCGTTCTAATCTGTAGAAATGGGGCTTTCACATGCAATACGGTTTTCTTTAATAAAATACATTTTTTATTTAAAATAAAGGAGACAATTTTCTAAAAAAATTTTTTATTTATTTACTTTTTTTTAATATCAATAATATTGTAAAAAAACAGAATAAAATTTACATTTACATGTTAAAGCCTAAACTCTGCTGCAAAATATATATATATATAATTTTCCTGAAAATTCCAGCAAAAATGTCGCAAAACATGGCGCAAAACATGGCGCAAAATGGGGAAAAATGACCTGTTGTCACGCTCCGGGTACTACAGCTATCCACTTAGATAACTCCAGTCCTCTCAGTAAGACCTCAACCCCCAATCTCCGCAGCCAGCTTCACCTTTAGGAGCCCCCGCTTGCCGGGACGCAGAGCACGCCTGCCCGGGATCGGTTGCCCCCAGGACTTCAATGACTCAAAGATTGGAGTCTTACTGTTCAGAGGCCTGGAGAACCCGCGGCTGGAAGTGGTGCCGAGCAGCCCGATCGCTGAGCGTATAACGGAAGTCCAACAGGCTAGGGGTCAGCAACAGAAGTTCCGAGATGGCAGCGGTACAAAGGATTGGACAAGACGTGGTCGAGGATCAAGCAGAGGTCGGCAACAGGAGATCAGATCGGGGGTGGTCAAAACAGGCGAAGGTCGGCAACAGGAGATCAGATCGGGGGTGGTCAAAACAGGCGAAGGTCGGCAACAGGAGATCAGATCGGGGGTAGTCAAGACGGGCGGTGGTCGGCAACGGGAGATCAAAAAATAATCTCTAGAGACAAGTTAGCAGCGCCGCCGGAGGGCATAAGAAGGAGATGCTCGCGCACGCGCGCGAGCACGATGCAGGGAGGCAGGAGGAAGGACGGCCGTGCGCGCGCCCGCAGCAGCAGCCGCGGCCGCTAGCCGCGGCCGCCGAGCGGGAACTGCTGCTGCGGCCGGGCGCCTGGAGACGGCGGTGGAACGGGGCCCAGGTAAGCGCCGATTCCTGACACTACCCCCCCCTTCACGAGGGGCCTCCGGACCCTTTCCGGGTTTCCCTGGATTGTCACGATGAAACTTCTTTACAAGAGCACTGGCGTGCACATCCTTTGCAGCTACCCAGCACCTTTCCTCGGGACCGTAGCCAACCCAGTCCACCAAATACTGTAAAGAATTACGCACTTTACGTGAATCAAGGATTTTATTCACTTCATATTCTGGCTCATTATCAACGAGAATCGGCGAAGGACCAGCAAGAGGAGTGTTCTTAGCTGGTTTTAACAACGAAACATGGAAAGAGTTAGGTATTTTCATAGTCGTCGGTAGTTGAACTTTAAACGACACATTATTCAACTTCTTGATTATCGGAAAAGGGCCAATGAATTTTGGACCCAATTTGCTAGAGGGTTGACGGAGCGCAATATTTTTAGTGGAGACCCAAACTAGATCGCCTACTTGAAGAGTAGGTTCCCGGGATCTACGACGATCAGCAAATTTCTTATATCTTAAACTAGTGGTTTTAAGAATTTCCTGAACATGTGTCCAGATCTTCTTCCGTTCTTGAAGCCACTCCTCCAACGCCGGCAAGTTGGAGGGTGACCCTGAAAGGGAAGAAGCTCTAGGATTTTTCCCTAAGTTACAATAAAAAGGCGATATCTTGGTACTCTCACTAGGCGCATTATTGTAAGCAAATTCGGCGAAATCAATAAATTCTGCCCATTGTTCTTGGGCATCAGAGACATAACACCTTAAGTACTGTTCCAGAGTTTGATTAGTTCTTTCCGTCTGCCCATTGGACTGGGGGTGGTAGGCAGACGAAAGAGAGATCTGTATACCCAGCCGCGAACAGAAATGTTTCCAAAACCGGGAAGTAAATTGGACGCCTCGATCAGAGACTATATTGGACGGAATACCATGAATACGAAAAAAGTGTGAGGTAAATAGTCGAGAAAGCTCTGGTGCAGAAGGAAGCTTAGCCAGAGGAATGAAGTGTGCCATTTTACTGAAGCGATCTACGACGACCCAAATAACAGTATTCCCGTGTGATAAAGGCAAATCTACAATAAAATCCATAGAAATATGAGTCCAAGGTTCAGCAGGGATTTCAAGAGGAACCAAACCGCCACTGGGAGCCTTATGAACCCCCTTACTTCGAGCGCAAACAGCACAAGCGTCGATAAAGGCGGTAATATCGCGTCTCATAGTTGGCCACCATACATGACGACGGGCAAGCATAAAGGTTTTTCGGTTACCCACATGACCAGCAGTTTTAGCATCGTGAAATTCGCGAATTACATCTGAACGCAAATGTGGCGGTACAAACTGGCATCCCAAGGGAACATCACTAGGAGACTGGTCTTGAAACGGCGCCAACGTGTTAGAGAGATCAGGAAGTAATGCCCCGACCACACAACCCATAGGTAGAATCTGGTCACCAGTATCACCCCGATCCTTACATTCACCGAACATGCGAGATAGAGCATCCGCTTTAGTATTTTATTACACCTGGCTTGAACGTAATAATAAAATTGAAACGTGAGAAGAATAATGCCCAACGTGCTTGACGAGAGTTCAATCTCTTGGCAGACCCAATGTATTCAAGATTTTTGTGATCGTTATACACGGTTATAGGATGTAAAGAACCCTCCAGCCAGTGTCGCCATTCATCAAAAGCCAGTTTAATAGCTAATAGTTCCCTATTACCAACATCATAATTTTGCTCCGCGGTACTGAATTTACGTGAAAAATAAGCACATGGATGTAGACGCTCAGGGTCACCGGAATACTGCGACAAAACTGCACCCACTCCCAGCTCTGAAGCATCTACTTCAACAATGAAGGCCTTACGAATATCTGGGTGAATTAACACTGGCGCCGAAGTGAAGGCCCGCTTCAAGGTCAGGAAGGCCTCACAGACAGAGGAGGACCAGTTAGCCGTAAAGGCCCCCTTACGGGTAAGATTGGTAAGAGGTGCAACAACATGAGAGAAGCCTTTGATGAACCGCCGATAAAAATTGGCAAAACCTAGAAAACGCTGCAATTCTTTTAAGGTCTTGGGTTGAACCCAATCCTGCACCGCCGAAACTTTCCCCGCGTCCATCTCTAAACCCTGGTTGGTAATAATATATCCTAAGAAAGGAACTGTGGTGACTTCAAACACGCATTTAGAAAGTTTAGCAAATAAGTTGTTCTCTCTTAATTTTTGTATTACCAACTTAACATGACGTCTGTGCTCCAACAAGGAATTAGAAAAAATGAGAATATCGTCTAAGTATATGACCACAAATCTACCGAGATACTCTCTGAAAATATCGTTGACAAAATCTTGAAAAACGGCTGGCGCGTTACAAAGACCAAAAGGCATGACCAGGTACTCGTAATGGCCGTCTTTCACATTAAATGCGGTTTTCCACTCATCCCCCTGTCGGATGCGAATAAGATTGTAAGCCCCTCTTAAATCCAACTTGGAAAAAATTTGGGACCCAGTGACTTGATTGAACAGATCCCCAATCAAGGGTAAGGGGTATCGGTTCTTTACAGTGATTTTATTCAAGGCTCGATAATCTATGCATGGTCTCAGGCCGCCATCTTTTTTCTCTACAAAAAAGAATCCAGCCCCGGCAGGTGAGGTAGAGGGGCGAATAAATCCCTTCCTTAAATTTTCGGTGATGTACTCCCTCATTGCTTGCTCTTCAGGCAGGGTAAGATTATAAATTTTTCCCCTCGGGGGAATCGTGCCAGGCAGCAAGTCAATAGGGCAGTCATAAGACCGATGTGGAGGGAGGGTATCCGCAGAACGTTCAGAGAAGACATCAACCCAGTCTGCATATGGTTGAGGTAATCCCTGAGGTAAAACTAACATACTTCTAAGGCCTGTAGTAAAGCAGTGACTTTTACAATGGTCACTCCACTTGATCAATTCTCCAACCCGCCAATCTATCACCGGGTTGTGGAGTTGTAACCAGGGGTATCCCAAAACCACCGGAGTCTCTGGACAGTCGAAGATGAAAAATTCTAAGAACTCAGAGTGGGAAGAGCCAACAATTAACCGAAGAGGTGGGGTCTTGGTGTTTATAGGTCCCCCCTGGATGGCCTTCCCATTGATGGCCAAAACTTGTAGGGATCTTTCAAGAGGAACTAACGGAATACCTAAAAGAGAGATCATGCTCCTATCCAGAAAGTTTCCCGCCGCACCGCTGTCGATAAAGGCGGAAACTGTTTGCTTGGAAGAACCCCAAGATAGGTCAATGGGTACTAACATTTTATTTTGGCGAGAGTTGTAAACTGACTCACCCAGATCAGTACTCTCTACCTGGTCTGGGTGCGGAAGTTTTCCGCCGGTCTCCCCTTGTTGGGACAGGAACCTGCGAAATGTCCCGAGTTCCCACAATATAGGCATAACCCATTGGACCGCCTACGCTGCTTTTCCTCTTGGGATAACCGGGTTCTCCCTAATTGCATGGGTTCTTCCTGGGAAGGAGATGAGGTATTTTCCCCACGGGTAGCCGGGGAACTAAGACTCTAGGGGGGGACCTGAAGGACGTGGGAGCCCTGGCTCTCTCCCTAGCCCTCTCTCTAAGCCTGTCTATTTTAATGGAGACCTGCATTAATTGGTCTAGGTCTGCGGGTGGAGGAAAATTTACCAAAGCATCCTTGATGCTTTCCGACAGCCCCACCCTGAACTGACTACACAAAGCGGGATCATTCCATCTCGATTCGACGGCCCAGCGGCGGAATTCAGCACTATAATCTTCAGCCGAATTCCGTCCTTGTCTTAAGGCCCGAAGCCTATTTTCTGCCGTAGATTGTTGATCAGGGTCAGCATATAAGACGCCCATAGCATTAAAGAATGCTGTAACGGATTGTAGGGCAGAATCATGGGATGGCAAACTGAAGGCCCAGGACTGCGGGTCTCCTTGAAGCAAAGAAATGACTAGGCCTACTCGTTGGGACTCAGTGCCTGAGGAGATGGGTCTCAGCTTGAAATACAATTCGCAGGCATTCTTAAAATTGGAGAATTTAGCTCGTTCTCCAAAAAACTTTTCCGGCAGTGGAATCTTTGGTTCTGAGATATGAGGTGGTACAGAGGATGCCGGTAACTGTCGAGATTCCTGAGTGGCCACTCTTTGAGCGAGCTGGTTTATCGCCGTAGCCATAGCTTGTACCTGCTGTACCAGGTCATCCATCTTCGGGCCTGTGATAATGTCACGCTCCGGGTACTACAGCTATCCACTTAGATAACTCCAGTCCTCTCAGTAAGACCTCAACCCCCAATCTCCGCAGCCAGCTTCACCTTTAGGAGCCCCCGCTTGCCGGGACGCAGAGCACGCCTGCCCGGGATCGGTTGCCCCCAGGACTTCAATGACTCAAAGATTGGAGTCTTACTGTTCAGAGGCCTGGAGAACCCGCGGCTGGAAGTGGTGCCGAGCAGCCCGATCGCTGAGCGTATAACGGAAGTCCAACAGGCTAGGGGTCAGCAACAGAAGTTCCGAGATGGCAGCGGTACAAAGGATTGGACAAGACGTGGTCGAGGATCAAGCAGAGGTCGGCAACAGGAGATCAGATCGGGGGTGGTCAAAACAGGCGAAGGTCGGCAACAGGAGATCAGATCGGGGGTGGTCAAAACAGGCGAAGGTCGGCAACAGGAGATCAGATCGGGGGTAGTCAAGACGGGCGGTGGTCGGCAACGGGAGATCAAAAAATAATCTTTAGAGACAAGCTACTAAACTGGGTACAAGGCACTATCACAGGCGCCGAGCAACTGACTGACAGAACCTTTTATAGGGACAGACAGATGGAGGATAGGAGTGTGATTGGTGCACATGGGATGTGGCGTGTGATTGGGTCGGGGCGTCTAACCTAATATTCCCTAACTAAGGGCTCATTGGCCCAGTCCTGAACTCTGAGCTCATAGGCTCAAAACTGTGAGGGGGAACTTCCCCCCTGGTTGAGCCCGTCTAGAGTTTCCTCCTCCGGCGGGCGCGCAGACAGCAGCGCCGCCGGAGGGCATAAGACGGAGATGCTCGCGCACGCGCGCGAGCACGATGCAGGGAGGCAGGAGGAAGGACGGCCGTGCGCGCGCCCGCAGCAGCAGCCGCGCCCGCTCGCCGCGGCCGCCGAGCGGGAACTGCTGCTGCGGCCGGGCGCCTGGAGACGGCGGTGGAACGGGGCCCAGGTAAGCGCCGATTCCTGACACCTGTCAACAGAGGGTGACAAAATCTCAAGTAGGCTGGCAATTAAAAGGATTAAAAGTAGCTATGCATGTTGGGTATTGTTCTGTTCGGGGGACCTTGCGCTTTCAGACTTAGCTTGTTTTTTCTGGTTTGCATATTTATATTTTAGGAAAAGGTGTTTTTTATTCAGCTTTTTTATAAATTTTTTAGGGAAACCCTGCGCAACCAAAGAATCCTTTGAGGGATCAATTCCAGAAAGATGAGCCCACTACAACAAGCTGGGTACGCTTAGAAAGCTTAACATGTGTACTTTTAGGGAATATATGGTTTATGGGGGATATTCCAAATGTAAAGGGTTGTTTTGGTTGAAAAATCGCAAAGTGTGCACCTTGTCTGCAGAGCTGAAATTTTCAAGAAAAATTACCGTTATGCGCATGCTTTACTTTGGGGTGTTTGGCAACTCTTCCCTTGACAGTAGCTATGCATGTTGGGTATCGTTCTGTTCGGGGGAGGTTGCTTTTTCAGATTATACTTGTTTTTTCTTGTTTGTATATAGTTTTTTTTAGGAAAATGTTGCTTTGATTCTGCTTTTTTATCCTTTTTTTAGGGAAACTCTTTGCAACCAAAGAATACATTGAGGGATTACTTCCAGAAAACTGTGGCCACATCAACAAGCCTGGTACACCTAGAAAGCCTGAGGTGTGTACTTCCAGAGAATATATAGTTTGTTGGGGGTATTTCAAATGTAAAGGGTTATTTTTCTGGAAAAACTGCAAGGTGCACATAGTGCATATCACAGTTGTATTTTTTTCTGAAAATCCCCTAAAGCGCTGTTTCAGTTTGGGGGAGTCTCCTGGGCAGGAAAGGGTGTCTACCTATAAATATGTGGAACCGCTGTAACCGGGAGAAATTGGGGTTTCACACGCAATAAGATTTTATTGACAAACTTACATTTTTTATTACAAAAAAAAACTACAAATTGCAAAAAATAGATTTTTTTTTATTTTTTTGCACATATTTCACCCAAAAGTATTGAGAATACACAAAAAAAAGGCCAAACAAGACATCGCATGTTGAAGCCCAGACTCTTCTGAAAAAAACAATATATCATTTTCCTGGGAAATCCCTGGAAATCCCTTCAAAAATCACATTTGAACATGGGGAGCGCAAAATAGTTCAAAATGGTCTGGCACCAAGGGTGACAAAAACTCCAGGTAGGCTGGCAGCGAAAGGGTTAAAGCTGTTCTTTACTAGGAACCATAATAATCAACAAGACAGCTCTACACCATAAGTCTGATGCTGCTCTAAAGGGGGATATAACAGCTGGTCTGGCAGAGCAGAATGTTCATACTGGCCAATTTACACAGATAAATATTAATTAGACTAAATGTTTACTTTCCTACCTCACTTTTAAATGTTTGCTATATGTGTTTTATACAGTACAATGTTATATTGATTTTAGTTATTAGAAATTCGTCAAACAAATCTCCGTATTGTCTATGAAAGTTCTCATTCATCCAGATGATGATACAGATGTAGCAATTCTTAACGTGACAAGGTTAACCTGATTAGTCAAAACAGCCCAAAATCATTGAAGATAATGTTCTGTGCCAGTGGTTGTTTAAAGCAACTCAAATGCAATCACATGGTACAGTGGCAGAAGCGATGCTGTCCTTAGCAGCTTTTTATAAATTTATATAAAGGAATTTTAAAACCTTTATATAGGTTAATTTAGCTCTAAAAACGCTAAAAAAAACAAGTAGTGAAAAGGTCTAAAACACAAATACAATATATACCAGCACAGAGCTCCAAATTCTAAAATTAATAAAATAAGAATAAAATACGGTAAGTCCTTTTAAAATATATCAGTTTAGATTTTGTGACACATGAAGTAAAACTACTCCAGCATTAGCACTGATCACTCAGGCCACTCACCAGACAAAAGAAGATAATAGACTTAAAACTCCAATCAGAAGATCCTCAGTATCTTCACAACGAACTGATATTACATCCACATAGTAGTTATATGCCTTTAAGGGATAATCACACTTCCCATATAAGGGATTAAGCCAGAAAAAAAAGTGCATATAGTTCATTACTGTAATAAAAGAGTGTTTAATTCAAAACAAAGGAAATGGCTAGGAACGGCTCTCTCCCTCCACCCCGCGGCCGTAACGAGAGATCCACTCTAGGATCCGCCACGAAAATAACAATCTAAGCAGTACAACATTGATGCGTTTTGTTGCTCTATGCAACTTTAACAATTCTATTAAAGGAGCAAAACCACTATGTGAATGTAATATCAGCTCATTGTGAAGATACTAAGGAACTGTTGATTGGAATTATACGTTTTTAATTTTCTCCTGTCTTCTGAGTGGCCTGAGTGATTAGTGCTAATGGTGGAGGAGTAGTTTTGCTTCATGTGTCATAACATCTGGATGGATCTGGAAGAACTTGCGCGGTTCTCCGTGCTGGATTGGCTGGGGCAGGCACATGTCCTGAGCAGTGCTTCGCACGCTACTTCTCGGCACTTGGCATTCTTGGTTGTCGGGCAACCTGGCTTCAGCCAATCACACGGATATCGTGTCTGATTGGTTGATGCGAGTCCTCAGGGTTGATTGACTGATGCCGACACGTGCCTCACCAGACACCGAGGCGCTGTGTGGTGGGTTCCCGTGGATTGAGCTTCACAACTACAGCGTAAGTTACCTAATTATTATTTTATCTATATAATTGTTTATTCCATTAAGCCTGATATCTCTGACTAAGGACTGGACAAGGTCTGAAACACATTAGCGGCTTAATTACCATTATACCAGGAGTCCAGGACTATTGTCATTTTGAATTTTAAAGTTTGCCTCCTATGGAGATGATTTTAATTGGATTTGAATAAATGGAATGATGTTACTGCTCATGGAGTGCGGATCGCCTATCTTCTCTTGACGTGTATGGGATTGAGACTGCCCAGGATCATGCACCCTACGCACATGGTAGAGCATTTACACATGCTTCCTTGCAGAGACTACACATAGATGTATGTAACAGCACCATCTACTGTCATAAATGTAAACTGCATTAACCGAGCAATATAGATGCAGCTCACATACAGAGACTAGCTGTAAGCTACATATTAGGTCTGGCCTTTGTTCATATTTGAATCCTGGTGGTTGTTCTATGTAGATGTCTTCTGATAACTCGCCATATAGAAATGCTATTTTCACATTAAAGCCTTTCAACTGCATTTTCCTTGGTGTGGCATTGGTGTACCATGTTTGACTACTAGAGAAAAATGCCTATCATAACTCTCTCCATATTTTTGAGACTATCCCTTGGCTACGAGCATTTCTTTGTATCGCTCCACTGTACTTAACTTCAATTTACAGTCAATTTACAGCCTATGGCATTCCTTCCGGTGGTAGTTCTGTAAGTGTTAATGTTTTGGTGTCATGCATGGATTTTATCTCTTCCTTTGCAGCCTTTATCCATTTACTAGCTTCCCCTTCTGAAAGCCATAGCGAAAGAGATATGTATTACAAAGTTGCAGGTTCATTAGTACAGACAGTGTTTGTCTTGGATCTACGTACAGGTGGTTTACCTTTGTTTTCTTTTGTTGAGTGTTCTGTGTCTGAGCTCGTTTGTGTCTGCTCTTCAGTACTGGTAGGTTCTGTGCTCTTTATATGTCCCGTGGCATCTAAAGTACACCCTGGTTTCCTTCCTGTGTAATCTTGTGTCTGTAGCTTTAAGAGCTGTTCTGGTGTTGGTTTCTGTGGATATCTGTCTCATGCTGTGTCTCCAGTGCATTGATCAGTGCAGTGTATGTAATAAGTAAGCTGCACAACATGGCTGCGGCATGACTATCTGTTATATTGTCACCAACTGATCTGATTTGTGCGATCACTTCCAGCATGGCGTTTATATGCTCCTGCATGTCCTGCTCTCTGCTAAGCCTCATTTTGTACAGTTTCCCTAGCAGAAACAATTTGATGTTTAAATTGGATCTCTCATATTTTCACTACTTCCCACATGCCTTTTGCTGTATTCTCACTACGTATGTGAATAAGCTGATCGTCTTACACTAGTAAGCTCATGGTGGCCCGTGCCTTTCTGTTTTTCCTGTCCTAGTCCTGATTATTGTCCTGCGGCATTTCTGTAGTGATAACCTCCCACAGGTCATCTCTGGATAATACCATTTCCACTTTAAACTTCCATAGCTGATAATTGTCATTGTTAAGCTTGGGCACTGAGAATTTAAGCTCTGAGCTGCTGGCCATTCTTCCTCCTTTATATATAAAAAAGTCTTACTTGTATATCTCTGTGGAAGCTTCTTTATGTCAATCTCCACATTTGCTGTACTGTCTCCCATTTAGGTTTTTGCTCTGCCTGGCCTGCGCCTGGTCACTGGGCTTTATCTGGTCTTTGGGGCTTCATACGGTCACTCGACCCATAACCTGTTGCAGAGTGTGAGTGCTGGGCGCAACAGAGTCAAATCCATTTGTGGTGTAACAGGAACTGGCTTTACAGGAAATTGAGTGAAGGTCTATGAAACTTCAGAGCTGCCTAATTCCCTCTCCCTTTATGTGAAACCTCCCCATTCACCTGATTTACCTTGCCAACGAGCCCATGACACATGTGTGACGGCATCACATCCTACCAGGGCTGTGTACAGCCACACCCACCATATCGAATTGCCTTCCTTCGACTGCTGCTCCTGCTGCTCCTTCGAGTGATGCTGCGCACCGATCGTCTATGTGTCTGGAATTCCATCAATATGTACGGCCGCAGAAGCTGATTAGAGGAGTGCTGCACCTGTGTCGCAAGCTTGTGGAAAGGTGAGAATGATGGCCAAATGGTGGGGTTTTCTCCAGCGGGGCATCCAAAATCAGGATGTCCCAGGGGGACAGACCAAAACCTAAGATTGTGAAAATCATGGGTTTTGATCCATTTTAATAAAATTCACATTGAGCACAAACTTTGAAAGTTTCTAGGAAATCTTTGCACTTTGAAGCTTTTTCATATCACTGAAAACTGAAATAAAAGTCTCCTCCTAGAGGCACAGCAGTAACACATAAAGGCGATTGTATCAATTTAGAGAAGCAGTTATCCTCCAGGGTGGGTTACCAGTAGCATCTGCCCAGCCAGTATGTTTAGATGTGTTTTTCATATTTGTTGAAATAACAAAGAACAATTCTTTCCTTTGATGTTATTTTTATTGTATTGTTGCCTTATATAATAAATGAAAATGATAGTTCTTCTGCCCTTGCTGTTAGAAGCTTCATACAGGTCAACACATTTACATATTGAAAAAAAAACTCTTTCATCGATGAAAATGATATATTAGTGCAATAATTCAGATCGACATCAAATTCTTTCCCTCTCAAATCAGAGTTAGGGCCCTAAGGAAATTGAGAGAAAAAAGAAAACTTTAACAAAGCAATGGTAAGGGTTTAAACCTGGGACTTTAACAATCCCGATTCAGGATGCTCCCCAGTTTGGCAATATTTTTACCTCACCTGCGTGATCTTAACTGCATATTAATGAGCCGCTAAGAAAGCTGAATTGAAGGCTAGCTGTGGAACTAATCGTGCTAGCAACACAAACATGCAAGTGCCGCTGCAAGACACTGGCAGCCCACACATGGACATGGAATCCCCAGAAAGGTTATAGTCATGGTTAATTTGGGGGTTGCGAAAAATGAGGCATGCCAAGTGTCCCTATGGACAGTTTTGGTCCTCTTTAAAATGGACCTTCACCCTGAATAAGAGCATATCTTATATGGTTCCCCACCCTGTACATGCAGATTACCCACATTAAAAATCATCATACCTGCATCTACTGCATTTTCTGAGCCTTTAAACATCCACGATGGAGGCACATGGAGTCTCAGGCTGCCTGCAGAAAGAAAGTGTCTTCTGACTGTGCCACTTTGCATTCTGGGATTGATGTCCTTTTTCTGACCCCAGCTCTGCTCTTTCTGAGCAAAGCACAGCTATAACTCGCCCCCCCCTGTACTTTTCACACCTCATCTCCTCAGTATGTGATGCTTCTGAGGCAAGATGGCAGCGCCAGTATCATAGAAACAAAGAAACATAGAAGGTTGATGGCAGAAGGAGACCATACGGTCCATCTAGTCTGCCCTTATGTGTATACTGTATGTACTCTTTATCTTAGGATAGATGTGTGCTTATCACAGGCATGTATAAATTATAAATAGATACTGGGGAATCATTTTTATAGGTTTGGGCTTTTCATTAAATGATGCTGAAGGTCCACTTTAAGGCCTTGCATACCCTATCAGTGTTGCTGGGTTTTTGAGTGCTTTGTATGGGGTCAAGATACATGTACCTACATTTGAAAACAAAAAATCCCTGAAGCTCACTTACCCTATCTGCATGCATGATATGGAACCATTGTCAGCATATGCATTTGCTCCTGCATCCAATCAAAGCTGAAATACCGCCTCACTGATTTTTTTCCTAGTCATGGCCATCTTAGATCACCCAGAAACATCTTTCAATTCCAGCATCCCAGCCGTGTTACTGCCTGGACATACCCAAAATAACACACAACGCAAAGCAAAAAGAGACCTAGCAGCACTCCCTTTTTGCTGGCCACTGGCAGATCCATAGGAGGCCAATGAGAAGGGGAAAAAAATCAACCATGTCAGGAGTTGCATAAAGGTAAATCATTTTTATGTGCAGCATTCTGAATTGCCCTGGGGATGGAGGCATATGAGCACTGTTTCTTGTAAGGGTGTTGGTTCTGTTTAAATTCCTTATTCTCCTGTACACACAGATATTAAATATGTGACTTGGGAAGTGTGATGCTGTCAGGGCCTATCAGAGACTGAACAATTCTTAGGGTGCTCTGAAAGGCTTCATAGACTAATGTGACAAAAAAGGAGGCCATGAATGTCTTTGATCTGAAAGTTATTTCCTGGGTCGATGAAATAAAAGAAATGCATTTTACCAGTAATAAGAAGATAAAAGATGTTAATCGAGGAAGACTAAAAAGACTAAACCATATTTGTTTAACCAATATTTATTATTTGTTAAAATATGTTGCACAATCTTGGAACTGAATTTTTCTTTTAACATTTTGAAAATACATTCATTGGCCTTGATTCACAAAGAGTTGAAAAAAAACATGGTAGTAAAAAATTCAATTCATGAGAAAAAAGCCTGAGAATTTTACTGTTAGTGAATAGAGATGAGCGAGTAGTGAAATATTCGAAATTTCGAATTTCGATTCGAATAGACCGCGTTACTCGACTACTCAACCGATTATCGAATCCCATTATAGTCTATGGGAAAAAAATGCTCGCCACTTGGAAATCTCAATTCGACCACTTGGAGGTCACCAAGTCCACCCTGAAACATCAGAAAATGATGCCAACACTGCTGGAATGCAACTGGGACAGCAGGGGAAGCATGTCTGGGTGCATATAACGCGCCCAAGTCGCACTATTACGCCACTATCACAGCCTCTCAACAAAACACTCCAAACACAATATAACTTCTACGTAAAGTGAGACAAGACAAGGAAACCTTCTTTCCTCTACATTGCCATGGACCCCAAGCCAAACTGTACAAAAAAGAACAAAATTCTGCACCCCTTAAAATCACGTTGCCTATGACAACCACAGATGGTATAGGCAAGGGGGAAAACAAATAGACCCCACCCCTAATTGTCATTGTGTGTGTGTGTGTGTGTGTGTGTGTGTGTGTGTGTGTGTGTGTGTGAGATGTGGTCAGACATGTCTTCTTGTGTCATTGTGTCACCCCAGCAGTAAGGGAAGCTTAAAGGAGGAGGTTTGTTACAGTGTGTCACCCCAGCAGTAAGGGAAGCTCACAGGAGGAGGTTTGTTACAGTGTGTCACCCCAGCAGTCAGGGAAGCTTACAGGAGGAGGTTTGTTACAGTGTGTTACCCCAGCAGTAAGGGAAGCTTACAGGAGGAGGTTTGTTACATTGTGTCACCCCAGCAGTAAGGGAAGCTTACAGGAGGAGGTTTGTTACATTGTGTCACCGCAGCAGTAAGGGAAGCTTACAGGAGGAGGTTTGTTACAGTGTGTCACCCCAGCAGTAAGAGAAGCTTACAGAAGGAGGTTTGTTACAGTGTGTCACCCCAGCAGTAAGGGAAGCTTAGAGCTGAGACCTCTTAAAAATTGTATTAAGGCCCAAGAGCTGAGACCTCTTAAAAATTGTGTGGAGTCCCAAGAGCTGAGACCTCTTAGAAATTGTGTGGAGGCCCAAGAGCTGAGACCTCTTAAAAATTGTGTGGAGGCCCAAGAGCTGAGACCTCTTAAAAATTGTGTGGAGGCCCAAGAGCTGAGACCTGTTAACAATTGTGTGGAGGCCCAAGAGCTGAGACCTCTCAAACATTGTGTGGAGTCCCAAGAGCTGAGACCTCTTAAAAATTGTATTAAGGCCCAAGAGCTGAGACCTCTTAGAAATTGTGTGGAGGCCCAAGAGCTGAGACCTCTTAAAAATTGTGTGGAGGCCCAAGAGCTGAGACCTCTTAAAAATTGTATTAAGGCCCAAGAGCTGAGACCTCTTAAAAATTGTGTGGAGTCCCAAGAGCTGAGACCTCTTAAAAATTGTATTAAGGCCCAAGAGCTGAGACCTCTTAGAAATTGTGTGGAGTCCCAAGAGCTGAGACCTCTTAAAAATTGATTGTATTAAGCCCAAGAGGTGAGCCATAATTTTTTTTATTAATACAGCAATTCTACGGCGGTTAAGGAGGAGGAGGAGGAAATGGCACTTCATACAGATGGCACTTCACTCTTGGCTGCTTTCCACTGTTGTACAAGCAAAGTCCGGGTCAATCCACTTGCTGTTCATTTTGATTAGCGTCAGCCTGTCGGCACTGTCGGTTGACAGGCGGCTGCGCTTATCGGTTATAATGCCCCCGGCTGCGCTGAACACCCTTTCTGATAGCACGCTGGCGGCAGGGCAGGCAAGCACCTCCAAGGCGTACAGGGACAGTTCCAGCCACGTGTCCAACTTGGAGACCCAGTAAGTGTAGGGCGCCGAGGGATCGGGGAGGACAGGGGTGTGGTCTGCCAGGTAGTCCCGCAACATCCGCCGATACTTGTCCCTCCTGCTGATAGCGGGCCCCGCAGTGATGGAAGTTGCACGAGGGGGTGCCATGAACGTGTCCCACACCTTGGCGAGTGTTCCCCTGGTGGCTGTGGGCCTGATCGATGTTGTCAGACTCTGGGAGACACTCTCCTCTCTGCCGCCAGCGATGGTGGGTGGGAAAATCTGCATCATGTTCTGCACGAGTTCCCTCTGGTATTCCAGTAATCGATTCGTCCTCTCCTCTACCGGAATAAAAGAGGAGAAGTTATCTTTATACCGGGGGTCCAGGAGTACGAAGACCCAGTATAGTTTGTTCTCCAATATCCGGACAACACGTATGTCCCAGGAAAAGCAGCCCAGCATGAAGTCAGCCATGTGTGCCAGACTCTGAGTAGGCATGACGTCACTGCCCCCACCAGAAGGATCATTTTCCATTTCCTCCTCTTCCTCCTCCTCTCCGCCCCATCCGCGCTGAACCAATGGGACGCACACAGCCTGACTGCTACCCTCGCCGCCAGCATCCTCTTCCACAGCCACCTCCACGTTGTCCTCCTCCTCCTCATCCTCCTCCTCCTGCAACTGCCACCGAGCAGCAGACAAAAGTGTGGTCTGACTGTCTACCTGCGTTGCGTCTCCTCCTACCCCCGTCTCCTCTGTGTGCAATGCGTTCTCCCTTATTGCGATGAGCGGTTCTTTAAGGACGCATAGGAGCGGGATGGTTACGCTCACTATAGCGTCCTCGCTGCTGACCTTCTTAGTGGACTCCTCAAAGATACGCAATACATCGCATATGTCTGCCATCCATGGCCACTCGTGGTTGGCAAACTGAGGGAGCTGAGTTGGATGCACGCGTGGATGCATCATCTGGTACTCCATCAATGCTCTCTGCTGCTCACACACCCTGGCCAACATGCAATAGGTGGAATTCCAGCGAGTGGGCAGGTCGCACAACAGCCGATGTTGAGGCAAATGGAGGCGTTGCTGGAGTTTTTTTAAGCTAGCAGCGCACAAGCGCCGCACTTTCACCAGTAGCTCTGCCAGGTTGGGGTAAGTCTTTAGAAACTTTTGTACTACCAAATTAAAAACGTGGGCCAGGCATGGTACGTGATTGAGTTCTGCAAGCTCCAGAGCCGCCACCAGGTTACGGCCGTTATCGCACACGACCATGCCTGGTCCTAGCTGCAGCGGCGACAGCCACATCTCTGTCTGCTGCAATATGGCGTGCCTCACCTCTGCGGCGCTGTGCTTCCTGTCGCCCAAGCTGATGAGCTTAAGCACCACCTGCTGACGTCTCCCCGCGCCAGTGCTGCAACGCTTCCAGCTAGGGGCTGAGGGCGATGTTAAGGCAGAGGAGGAGGAGGAGGAGGAGGAGGAAGAGGAGGGGGGTCTATCAGAACCCGTGCTGGCAATCTTGGGCGGGGGTGGTATGTAGGCCGTCCCTGTTTGCAACCCCGTCCCCGCTTCCACAAAATTCACCCAGTGTGCCGTCAAAGAGATGTAGCGTCCTTGGCCGCAAGCACTTGTCCACGAGTTGGTGGTCAAGTGGACCTTTGCGCTGACTGCTTACCTCAGGGCCCGCCTGATGTTACGCAACACGTGTTGGTGCAGGGCGGGGATGCCACACCGGGAAAAATAGTGGCGGCTAGGGACGGAATAGCGAGGTGCGGCAGCCGCCATCAGGTCGCGGAAGGCCTGCGTCTCCACAAGCCTAAACGGCAACATCTCCAGGGCCAGCAGTTTGGAGATGAGGCAGGTTAAGGCTTGGGCTTGGGGGTGACTGGAGGCGTACTTCCGCCTGCGGTTGAACGCCTGCGAGATGGACAGTTGATGGGACGAGGAGATGGAAGGTGCAGACGAAGATGCGGGGGAAGGGGGGGCTGAAGGAGAAGGCCCCAAAGTAGCCGAGGCAGAGGCAGATGTGGAGGTGTCCTGGCTGGAGGTCTGGACCGCAGTGGCAGCACACAACAAAGGGGAAGAGGCAGTGGCAGCAAGACCGGGCGCCGGTTGTATTGCGTTTGCTCTCTCCCACTCAGCCCAGTGCTTGACTTCCAAGTGACGGCGCATGCCTGAGGTGGTCAGATTGCTCTTCTCAGAGCCCCTACTCAGTTTTGAGTGGCAGATTGCGCAAACCGCGCTCAGTTTGTCGTCCGCGCAAACATTAAAAAATCTCCACACCACAGAAGTACGAGGCCTCGATGGGGGAGCTTTGCGCGACTGCCTGCTGCCGGGAAGAGCTTCGGCCCTGCTGGCTGTGGCCTGCCTTCTCTGTCTGGACTGTCCTCTGCCTCTGGACTGTCCTCTGCCTCTGGACTGTCCTCTGCCTCTTGCTGCCTTATTCGGTGATGCGCAGACCGCATCTCCACTGCTTTCCCCGCTGGACATCACCCCTGTCCAAGTGGGGTCGGTCATTTCGTCGTCCACCACCTCCTCTTCCACTTCCTCTCTCTGCTCCTCCTCCTGCCCACTGGACATTCCAACAGCCTCCCTTGATGGCAACTGCATCTCATCATCATCGCTCATGATAGCAGATGCTGGTTCCGGGTCCACATCACTAGGAGATGACGGATACTCAAGTGTTTGGGCATCACTACAAACAAATTCCTCTGCTAGCTCCTGGGATTCTTGCAGCACATCTGGAAAAGGACCCGAAAAGAGGTCCTGGGAGGGGTCAAGGGTGGGCTGACTCTGTTGGCCAGGTTGGGAGGAAGGAGGGTCAGAGTGAGACTGTGTGGATGACTGGGTGGTGGACAAGTGACTGGAAGCGTTATCGGCCATCCATTGCACCACCTGTTCACGCTGCTCAGGCCTCAACAGAGGTGTACCCCGCCCCCCGCTTAACTGTCCCATAAAGGCAGGGAAGCTGGATGAGCGTAATGCTGGCTGCCCCTCACCAGCACGCATTGTATCCCCACTGGCTTCAACGCGGTTTGTGCCCCCACCAGCATTTCCGCGCCCCCGTCCTCGTCCACGTCCCTTTACGCACGCGTTATGCCAAATATATATATATATTTTTTAGGAGAACACCTGTCTATACAGCCGTATACTGCCAGAAGGTGAAATGGTGCCTATACGCACCGGGTATATAACAGGATTTTGTTGGCACAGAGGACACAAAACAGTAGTGCCAAATATATATATATTTTTTAGGAGAACACCTGGCTATACAGCCGTATACTGCCAGAAGGTGAAATGGTGCCTATACACACCGGGTATATAACAGGGTTTTGTTGGCACAGAGGACACAAAACAGTAGTGCCAAATATATATATATATTTTTTAGGAGAACACCTGGCTATACAGCCGTATACTGCTAGAAGGTGAAATGGTGCCTATACGCACCGGGTATATAACAGGGTTTTGTTGGCACAGAGGACACAAAACAGTAGTGCCAAATATAGAAGGTTTTTTTTAGGAGAACACCTGGCTATACAGCCGTATATTGCCAGAAGGTGAAATGGTGCCTATACGCACCGGGTATATAACAGTGTTTTGTTGGCACAGAGGACACAAAACAGTAGTGCCAAATATATATATATTTTTTAGGAGAACACCTGGCTATACAGCCGTATACTGCCAGAAGGTGAAATGGTGCCTATACGCACCGGGTATATAACAGGGTTTTGTTGGCACAGAGGACACAAAACAGTAGTGCCAAATATAGTTTTGTATATAGGTGCTAATACACCACTGAAGTCTTTCTGTCCCTATTCCAGCAGCAGCAGCAGCAGCTACCCCTCACTAAAGCAGCCGTTTTGTGCAGAGTGTATATAGTTTTGTATATAGGTGCTAATACACCACTGAAGCCTCTCTGTCCCTACTGCAGCAGCAGCTACCCCTCACTAAAGCAGCCGTTGTGTGCAGTGTGTATATAGCTAGAATGAGCTATATACCGTTCAGCATAGTAGCCCTAATAAGGGCTCTCAATGACTCTCCTCTCTTCTGGTAGCTGGTATATATGGTGGTAAATGCGATATTCTGAGCTTCTGGGGCCCTGCCTGCCTACATACAGCTACAGCCTGTCTTTCCCTGCTCTTAGCGTCTATCCCTCACTAAGTTCAAGCTGCTAATGCTGACGAAGAGGAAGTGCTGAGTTTTGTAGATTCGAGATCACATGGTTTTTCCAGCCAATGCGTCTAGACGCCGTTCTCGCGATGCCAGCGTCCTCCCAGGACCTGTCCCACCCCCCCCTGCATGGTGATTGGTGTAAAAAACGCGCCAGGGAAGGTGGGAGGGGAAACGAATTGTAAGTGCGCCATCGCCGCTGTACTCGATCGAAATCGAGTATGACGAATAGCGTAGTATTCGATCGAATACCGACTCGGTCGAATACTACTCGCTCATCTCTATTAGTGAATCACCAGATAGGAACACAATGCAAATCAATGGTAGCTTTTTACTACAGGTAAAATACCTTTTTCAAGAGTAAAAAAGTGCCATTGATTTTCATTGTATTCTTAGCTGGTGATTCAGTAACAGTGACATTCTCAGGCTTTTTTCTCATGAATTGAATTTTTTACTACCATGAGAGTTTTTTTCAACTCTTAGTGAATCAAGGCCATTGTTTGAATAAAATTGAAAACAGCATCCAGACATTTTCACACTCTGCTTTACCTCTATATTGTAGCCAGAGGAATTACGGGATAGGCATTTACAGACCTGCAGACCTAGCTTCCTGCTTTTCCCCTAGTGTCTATGTTGTGCACTACGGTGCTAGGAGAATTCTGACTAGTGGCCTGTGCCTGATCCCAATGATAATTGAAATTACAGCTTTGAAATTAATGGGCTTGTCTGTAAGAATGTGCGTTGCCTATGTAAGGGTGCTGGATGGCTAAACAACCAGTATTGAAAAGGAAAAAAAGAAGAAAAGAGCATCAGAAGGTCAATATTGACGTGGAGGCTGATTCATTACTAATGCCAGGTATCGGAAGGTGAGCGTCTGTATAGCAGCACTTAGAGTGAGTGCTAGTAGATGCTGTAAACGGGTATCGGGCGCTGTAACAGACCGCCCCAGTCACTCTAGTAACCTGGGCCGCACTGATGAATGTGATGTATGTTGAGCACTCTAACATCAGTACAGCGCTGCAGCGAGCGAAAGGTAGCGCCAGCTCAGTGCGACCGACTCTCAGCGCTCCACACCATACTTATCAAAAAAGAACACACACACAGCGTCAGCGCTCTAAATCTGGTCGCTATAGCATAGACATTGTTTTAAAACTGTGACAATAACACTTTAGTGCCAGACCTGTAATGACAATTCTGCATAAAAATATAAAAAGTCAAAAATGTTTTTAAAAGTGTTTGTTTGCAGGCAGGAGAGGTCACACAATGATTTGAGCAAAATAAAAAAAATCGTCAAACACACTAGCAAATGAACAGCCATTGAAATGTACGGGAGAGCGATAGTGAGGGAAAGGTAACATCTGGCACTCTGGAAGAGCGCCGACGCTATACACTGAGCCGCCTGTAATAATACATCGGACGCTACATGGCGTTGTTAGAGTCGCTCACCAGTTTCGCTTTCATAAATGTGGTTTTGCGTACAGCGCTCAGCCTTCATCAGACGCTGTCTGCCACTACGAGGCACTACCTGCCGCTATCCCTTCTTAAATAACCCCCATAGACTGGCAATAGTGGAGGCATTGGAGGGAATACATCAAGAGACTTTATAGCATCTAAACATGCATGTAAGGCTGCTATATCCTCTCCATCTCTACATAACTGTGGAAATGATTTTTATATAAAAATACTTAAATGCAAAAAATAAACTTTCCACAATGGAAAAAGTTTTCCAAATGTTGTACATAAAAAAGATCGATATGAAATATTATGTAGGTGTGTTTTTACTTGTTATCATAGATCATTAATATTTTTAGCCTTAATTAGTCAATGGATATGTTGCTTGGAGGTACACAGTTATTAAGTTTGGTAATTATGTCTATTAAGTACACACTTTAGCAATACCATTGTCAGTAGCAGACAAATGTTTCATGGGAGAGGGAATATTATAGAAAAATACAATATTCTAAAATCAATACTGCATTGAGTAGAATAAAAATAAATTTCAGAACCTTGAAACTTCCATAGCTGTACTGACATTATAACAACTGCTGTCATTATTGGAACATGATTTGCTGACATGCCACATCATATGGTCAATGTTTGAACTTGCTGTCGATCTCCATTGTAACATGTGCCTTTTTCATTTTTTGTGGGCTCATGATGCAACTCTTTTTTCAGGAATGTCAACAGATGCAGCATTTCTCCACCTCTACATTCCTCAGACCCAGGTAGGGACTCCATAGGGTCTGGAAATGGGAGGGGGTGGTGATGAGTGGAGAGGGGGCAATCTGGTTGGGAAGATTTCTGGCCAGATAGTCTCCGGTATCCAGCATTTGGGAGTAATAATAGATTTGACCATACCAACAGGTGAACTGGTATAGGGGCCCCTTGGAGCTGAAAAAGAAAAAATACTTACTTTAAAATAAAAAACCTGCTATTTCTTCCTTCATCTCTCCCTCCGCTGGGAAGCATCCTCTCTGCAGTCCCGCTGGGTCAGGGCTCCTTCCAGGTCTGGTGGGAGCTGGTTTGCTGATGGTGGGGAGCTGCTATTGCAGCCGCCCTGCTGACATCTGTAGTAGAAGGGCATAGGTTTCCCCTCCTCTTTCCTTGGCATTGCCCCCAAGCTAATCCCAGCCCACCAGGGCAGGTAGGCTTTTATAGCACTGGGAAGAAATCCCCCATGTGACAATGATGTCACTGGAGTGGAGGAATAAGGGAGCCCCCGACCCAGCATCTGTGAATAGAGGAGGCTACCCAGTAGGAGTCAGATATAGAAAGGAGTGGCGACGGTGAGTTTTTTTTTAATTTATTTATTTTTTCTCTTTTAACTTTGCTTGATCTGGTAAAGGCTCCAAGGGACCCCTATACCAGTTCACTGGGTAATGACTGTTGGCATGGCGGGTAATTTGACATGGATCTTGCCAGTATTTGGTAAAGGGCAAACCGGAGTAAATCTGCAAGATCCAGGAGGATTTGAGCTTCAGCTCAGATCTGAAGCCCATCACTAGATTTCTTATTCCAGTGTATCGGGACAGCCCACCAGGGAGGAGGCTCACTTTCCTAGGATTACTTGCTCATTCTTTGTCAGTCCTGAACTTCATCTTGGGTGGTACTTCCATGCTCCCTTCCCTTTTGAGTTTCTCCTCTAATATCCTTGGTACATCTGACATGCTTTCACTTGTTTATAATTTTAGTATATGTAAATAAAGTATTTATGTATTTTATGCCACAGTATTGACTGTTAGCACAACCTGGTTGCAGATGCCCTATTTGGGTCAGCCTTTATTTTTTAGCTCCCTGTTCATTCGTGTCTTTGGAAAACGTTTAGGGTTATTCCTGTGCTATAAAGGTTACATGGCTTCACATCAAAATTTCTTGGTGCCAAATGTGGACTTAAGTGAAGATTGTGGAATCCTTGGTAATTAGGCATTTTTGGAGCTCAGTCGATAGACTCTGCTTCCTTGTTCATATTTTTAGTATGTGATATTTAGGGATGAGCGAATCGGTTCTAACGAACCTGAATTCGCACCGAATTTCAGGAAAAATTCGATTCAGCACGAACCCGAATTTTTGGTGGTTCGTGCTGACCGAATTTTTCCTGAAATAAAAAAAAAATGCCGGCATGGTGGGAGCGGGGAGGCCGGCTGCGCTGTCAGCGGGCGACGGAAGACGGCTTCCGCCGTCGGCTGACAGCGCAGCCGGCCTCCCCGCTCCCACCATGCCGGTAAGTGTTTGCTGTATAGTGGGAGCGGGGAGGCCGGGTGCACTGACAGCGGGCGACGGAAGACGGCTTCTGACGCCCGCTGACAGCGCAGCCGGCCTCCCCGCTCCCACCATGCCGGTAAGTGTTTGCTGTATAGTGGGAGCGGGGAGGCTGGCTGCGCTGTCAGCGGGCAGCGGAAGCCGGCTTCCACCGCCCGCTGACAGCGCAGCCAGCCTCCCCGCTCCCACCATGCCGGCATTTTTTTATTTTTTTCATTTCAGGGCTTGGTGGGAGCGGGGAGGCCGGCTGCGCTGTTCCGCCGCCCGCTGGCAAAAGTTAGTCCAGCATATCCATAAAAAATGTAATCTGTATTGAAGACTCTTTAAAATCAACATAGATCCAAAAATGGGTGTGGATGGCCTGAACCAGAGAGGCAGGTAAAGCTGACAGCGCAGCCGGCCTCCCCGCTCCCACCATGCCGGCATGTAGCAAACACCTACATGCCGACAGAGATGAGTGATTCTTTAAAGTTCGATTCGGACGAACCCGAATTTCTTGGAGAAATTCGGTGAATCGCCCGAATCGAATATTTAAGAAGCTTGCTCATCTCTAGTGATATTGATAAGAAGTTTGTTCATACATTTTATTGCTAGTCTGTTTCCAAGGTTTAGACCAAAAAAACAATTGTCAATTTTCATGAGGTGCCAAATGAAAGATGTGATGCTGTAACATGCGTGGCTAAGTGGCCAGGCAGTAATAATCTCAGACATAATGTGCAGATATAAACACATGAAACCAAAAAGTTGGCAGGTGGCACACACACTGTTGACCCAAAAATATCTATGAAAAAGGGTGCGCTGCCCAAACAGGGGCCCTATTGCATATGCATCCTATGTATACTCCTAATGGAATGTCCTCCTGATCATTCCTCCAGGAGCCCCTGGGGCCTAACCCTCGCACTCCACAAAATATGAATAGTACTCCAATATTATATCATACAATGTTTTATTCTGAATAACAATTTAAAAACATATTTAAAGTGGACCGTCACCCACGGCCGATCACCCCCCTCACCGCGGGACATCCGAGATCGGGATGTCCCGCGGTGAGGGACCCCCCCAAAACCCCAAAAGAACTCACCTGATCGGCGGCGGCAGCGGCGCGGGCGCGTGCACTGTCAGAGGGGCGCGCGGGAGGCGGCGGCGGACGCGCTGCCTTGTCCGCCGCTTGTCCGTGGGAGCGTGGTGAGGTGAGTTTGGGGGTTTCTGGGGGGTTTTACACATCGGGGTGCCCCCCTGAAGTGGACCAAAACCCAGGATAGTCAAAATCCTGGGTGTTGGTCCACTTTAAGAACAACAGCGATTCATGGTGCCATACCGTAAATGACCACATGGGGGAGCCCGTCGGCCAAACAACAGTAGTACTGTGCTAAATTACATAGTGATAACCTATATACTATATACTAATCTAATATGCTAATCTAATAAAGTGCTAAGTGCATAAAAACAAATTACATCAATTAAACCTAGCAGGACCCCAAGCAAAGGAAGGCCCAGCGAGGAACAAAGTGCAAGGTGAAAACATCAGACAAAATACAACAAATCATCAATGAAGCTTACTGTACAATTGGCCAGACGGAAACCCCACGGCGTAGCCCACGCGTTTCGAGCCTCGTGGGCTCTTTTTCAAGGCTGTAAGGTGCTGAGGAGCTCTATGGCCAGCACCCCTTAAGTACCCCCCTCTCCGTGAGTCTGTCCTCCGTCTCCACGCTCCCAGTGACGGCACCGACGCGCTCCGGCCGGAAGCGCGTCAGGCCGAAACCGGAAGTCACACTGCGTTCCAGCCTGGAGCGCAGGGCTTCCGAGGGATGTGTAACCAATGCCTCAAACAACCCCCCACACGTGACACGCCCCCCCGCCAGCAAAGCCGTGGAGGGTGCATGTCAACAAGGAGGAGGAGGCGCAGCACAGTGCCTGGGAGCGCGGGGTCGTCGGACTGGCCCGACGGATAGGTGAGTACTTCCCGTGAGTCTCACTCCACTATCCACAATAAAAACAAAGCAACAACATTTGAGTATACCTATTATTGCACAATTATCATCTGCCTAACTATGTACAATCTTTATAAATTAATCACATCTTGAACAATATTGTAAGCAATGAACCTATGGCTAATATGGCATAATCCTAACGAGGCACCATAAATATATACAGGAACAGGCCCATGTTGCAGAATGGCTCTATATTTGTCTGGTCCTATACAACATGGTCCTATATCCCCCTAGTTCATAATGGTACATATAAGTAGGCCATACTGGGCCCAATCGGCCTAGACCAGTCTAGAGCCCATTAAAAGTCTGGGAGCATATATGCTGAGGGATTAGCACATGTATCTTGAATTTGAAGCAAGGCACCATTGCCTGCTCCCCATAATGGACCTCAACCCCTTATGCGGCGGTGATCCCAATTAGCCTCTCACACCAGACCACAAGAAAGCCAGTGCCTATCCCCCCCTTATTCAGGGGCATGACCTGGATACCGGGTGTAAACTAGATAATGACCCCCTAACCCTACCCACCCACCAGAAATGATGGGACAGGAGAATACAGAGTCCCCATATGCCCAAGGATGGTTCGGTACAGGATGTGCCAAATACCCATGTGGTCCAAAATGACAAGGTAACACACCACTGTGGCCCGGTTGAAACAGCATCACACATGAATATATACATAGTTGGCCGGCTCAAGAGCACCAAGCGGCAAGTTCCTCCTTTGTTGGTGTGCTCTTCATCCTAGATGGTATCTTTCAGGTGGAAGGGGGTAAAGATCCACAACTTCCCACACTCCTGCTTGTACCGGGGACAAGTTGTCAATTCCTAAGAGGACTCTCCTCCGTTGTTAGATGTATTCCTTGGTCTCAATAATGCGTCCCTGGGGGTCTCACTGGCTCTCTTCATTGCCCGTCGCACCACTGATTTGGGATATCCACGTCTGTGAAACCTCTCCTTCAGTGCTTTAGACTGTTTGACAAACTCACTCGGTGAAGAACAATTGCGTTTAAGCCGCAAAAATTGGCCTATGGGTATGGCATCCCTGGTTCTTTTCTCATAAAAACTAGTGTAATGCAGCAAACTGTTGACTGCCGTCGGTTTTCTGTACAGGGTAGTGTCCAGGGTGCCCCCCTCATTCAAGGAAATAGTCAGATCCAAAAATTCAACGTGGCTGAGAGAGACCACTTTGAAAAAAGTAAAGATGGCAGGGCTCAAATTCCACGGTGGCGTATACCTCGAGGGTTTGCGTAATGGCTGTGCTCCCCTACTCGTGTCCCCTTGTTGTTCCTGTAGTAGGGAATTCAGGTCGTCTAATGGCCTACTTATATGTACCATTATGAACTAGGGGGATATAGGACCATGTTGTATAGGACCAGACAAATATAGAGCAATTCTGCAACATGGGCCTGTTCCTGTATATATTTATGGTGCCTCGTTAGGATTATGCCATATTAGCCATAGGTTCATTGCTTACAATATTGTTCAAGATGTGATTAATTTATAAAGATTGTACATAGTTAGGCAGATGATAATTGTGCAATAATAGGTATACTCAAATGTTGTTGCTTTGTTTTTATTGTGGATAGTGGATTGAGACTCACGGGAAGTACTCACCTATCCGTCGGGCCAGTCCGACGACCCCGCGCTCCCAGGCACTGTGCTGCGCCTCCTCCTCCTTATTGACATGCACCCTCCACGGCTTTGCTGGCGGGGGGGCGTGTCACATGTGGGGGGTTGTTTGCGGCATTGGTTACACATCCCTCGGAAGCCCTGCGCTCCAGGCTGGAACGCAGTGTGACTTCCGGTTTCGGCCTGACGCGCTTCCGGCCGGAGCGCGTCGGTGCCGTCACTGGGAGCGTGGAAACGGAGGACAGACTCACGGAGAGGGGGGGTACTTAAGGGGTGCTGGCCATAGAGCTCCTCAGCACCTTACAGCCTTGAAAAAGAGCCCACGAGGCTCGAAACGCGTGGGCTACGCCGTGGGGTTCCCGTCTGGCCAATTGTACAGTAAGCTTTATTGATGATTTGTTGTATTTTGTCTGATGTTTTCACCTTGCACTTTGTTCCTCGCTGGGCCTTCATTTGCTTGGGGTCCTGCTAGGTTTAATTGATGTAATTTGTTTTTATGCACTTAGCACTTTATTAGATTAGCATATTAGATTAGTATATAGTATATAGGTTATCACTATGTAATTTAGCACAGTACTACTGTTGTTTGGCCGACGGGCTCCCCCATGTGGTCATTTACGGTATGGCACCATGAATCGCTGTTGTTCTTAAATATGTTTTTAAATTGTTATTCAGAATAAAACATTGTATGATATAATATTGGAGTACTATTCATATTTTGTGGAGTGCGAGGGTTAGGCCCCAGGGGCTCCTGGAGGAATGATCAGGAGGACATTCCATTAGGAGTATACATCAGATATAAACACAAATATAAACTGCTTATACAACAATCTCTAACTTATAGACACTGCTCTAATTATCCACCAGCCAGATTGAGGTTGAGCACAATGTTCTTTGTCTGTCAGAGTAAAACATTGAACAGGCCTGGGGACTGCTATTGAGGCTCATAGACAGTGTGGAAATCCAAAAGGGCTACACATAGAGGTGATGGGATACGTCTCTGTTCTGATTAAAAGTTTGGCTGAACTGCAAAAGCAGCTTCACCCAAAAAATCATGGGAAGAGCACCAACATCCAAATAGAACAAACGTACCTGGTATATTGGTAGGCACTACTATATTCTGGTCTAAGAATGAAATCTTTGTCATTTCACTAAGAAATTTTGAATTTCCTGCATGGTTTTACATTTTACAAATAAATCAAACAAAGTTTCTGTCAGACCCCGAAAATACCTGTCTTCGTTGTGAGCCTGCAACCCCTAATCGCCACAGCCAGCTTCACCTTTAGACAAGCCCCCGTTTGCCGGGACACTAAACACGTCTCGCCAGACACGGTTGCCCCCAGTACCTGATGGCTCAAAGATTCTAGGCTCACGGGGAGTGAGGACAGGTAGAACGAAGGTCAGACTGGGTGAAGTAGGTAAGTACTGGAACAGTTTGGGTGCTCTGGAACAGTTAAGTACTGGAACAGTTGAAGTGCTCTGGAACGGGTAAGTACTGGAACAGTTCGGATGCTCTGGAGAAATCAAGCAAAGTCGGACGTCATGCCAAGGGTCACACCAGGAGATCAGAGAGCTGCGCAGTACAAAGGGATAAGACGGAGACATAGTTGAGCTTCAAGCAACTGGTCAAAACCAGGCAAAATCACAAAGCCAGTTAAACTATCACGGGCACTGAAGTGGTAATCCCTTTATAGGACTGAACCCGGCCGGATTGGACAGGGAGGCAGTGACTGTGATTGGTGCACTTCGGATCTGTGGGTTGATTGGTGTACTTGGAGACTTCTGGGCTGATTTCCCCATCTGAACTTTAAAGGCGTACCACCCAGAACTGGACCTCCTAGTTGTGGCTCCTTTTAACAGCCTCCGATGGCCGCGCTGTGTGCAGCGCTGCCGGAGAACATAAGCTGACTCTAAGCCTAATGACAGTGGGCGAGGAAGAAGGGTGCGCTCGGCCAGCCGCCTAAGGACACCGCGGGCATGGACAGAAGGTAAGTCATTCATGACAGTTCCCAATTGTGAAAAGCAGAAAGTAATTCAAGAGAATGTCAACATTCAGGGACTTTCAAATCTGACTGCAGTTCAGCGCTGTGTAGGTTTCTCCTGCTTACTGCTTACTGCTCTCTCACCGACACTCCACTGAGGGCCTGCCATTTTAGTGATCTCCATGACCTCCATGTGGGGCATCTGGTTCCCAAGGGGTGTATGTGGAGTATGAGTCAAGACCTAGATGCTTTCAATGGGTGCCTTGTTCACTGTGGTAGTCATCCACCGTAACCATTATTGAAAGTACCGGACCCAGAGAGAGCAGAGACACCAGGCCTTCTGTAAAGGTTAGCATAAGAGGGCTGCCAGTAAGTAGGATAGTCTCCTGCAGCACTACTGGTAATGTGGACTTTATCTTTAAATGGGTTTAGAGTTCAGCAAGAACATATATATATATATATATATATATGACAGAGGCAAGACTAGAGAATCTCTGAAGGAGAAGAGGAAGACACAGAATTATAGTTGAAGGTCAGACCAAGGCCGTTAAGAAAGTTCACGGTCATAATAAAGTAATCAGATTATGTTGGTTCAGGTAAAGAAGCCAAGTAATCCATAAAGAATCGATCTGACCTGAATTTCCTGAATATGAACAAATTGTAATGTAAATGGCAGAATTGGGCATTTAGCAGTAATGTTCTGCCATAAAAACGAGAAGATCCGACTACTCGTACAATGTTGTTATTCCATTACTTTAATTTTACTGGCAAATGATTTTAACAAATTAAATTAGACATTATTATCATTATCTGTTTTGAAATGTGACGCTTTCGATTAGAAGTAATATCAATAAACTATTCCAAACTAAATTAGTATTAAGTAAAACGTAAAAAGATAGGGGCTATTTCATTTTCAGGAAGATAAAAAAATCTTGACTACGCTTAAATATTAATGTTGAAACATTTTGCATGCTGAAGTTGTGAAGATAGATATCAAAACTAGATGACAAGAGAGAAGATTTCATTGCAATCATTATAACGGTATGCTAATAGTGGAGTCAAAATGCATTATTTCAAAGTAGCTGCATATTTAGACACTCTGCTTTGAACAATAGCCTAACTGGACATTTAATAGTCAATTTTAAAATTATTACTATGTATTGTACTATTGATGACCTGGTGGTTGCTCATTGGTACATTTGACCTGAATATTGCCTATTTGCTATGGCTCAGTCAGACACAAATAGAGGCAGTATTTGGGTCAAACAGTGCTTCTAGCCAAGTACAGGCCGGCTTTCATCTGTGCGTCCAGGGATGTCTATTCTAATGGGCACTAGGCTCTTCCACAGCCTAGTGCTGAATTAACTACTGTTCTGCTGTTCTGGGCACAATAAAAAAGTGCTGGATCTGAGGCACTTGGGCTGGTATGACCAAATCAGTTCCGGCCTGTAAAGATTTGGTGAAGCAGGATAACTTTTAAATGTACTTTTAGGTGTGATATTCAATATACATCTGAGTAAGTTTGAACCCCTTCCAGCCACAATAAGATTTGGGATTAAGTTAGTTTGAATGACCCCAAGGGGATGATAAGTCATAAAACCCCCAAACAAAACACAATTTTAAAGCTACACCCTTCAATGCATGCAAAAGCACTGTTGGGAAATGTATTAACCCTTTAGTTGCTTCACAGGAATGAACACATTGCAAAACACGAAGCTCCATTTGAACATGAAGTAATAGTACGTCATGTGTCAGGAAAGGGTTATACACACTCTCTAAAACATTTTTGTTCTGATTTTTCCTAAAAAATCACCCACCCCTGTGATCAGACATTTTTACTGGTGAGGTACATCATTTTGCCAATGGGTTAAAGATATTAGAAAAAACAGCACCCCTTGGGCTATGCTAAAGATTTTGCCAAATCATGCTGCGCTTCTGTTGTTTACAAATATATATATATATATATATATATATATATATATATATATATTTACAAAAATGACCACCTGTCAAGCTGGCAGTGCTGGCATTAGGAGTGTCCTCACCCATGGCGAGCAGCAGCCATCTTTCTGTGGTCCCGGCCAGGGACCATTTCAACATGATGCCGCCGTTGACCAGATACCACAGTTTGAGGCTCAGGTGAGTTACAGCAGCTTCCTGATGCTGCACCCTTAGGTGAAGCGGGTTGATGGGCTGCTCCGTACTGTATTCTGCCAGATACTCTCAAATTGATTACCAGAAGAGCAAGTTTTACCATTTGCATAGGTTGCTGTTTCGGCAGTAACTGAAACAATGTCCCTATGATGCACATTGCACAAGAGGTCGGGATGCCAGTCAGTGGGGTTGGAGGATGTAATGTGGGATATTACACTGGAGGGGTCTGTCTTTGAAAGTTAACTTTCTGAACTTTTGCTGACAATATTTATGAGTGTGAAACATGGTCAAAATGTGAAAGAATATTAACACATTACAAACGTGATTGTTTTTATTTTTTAAACAATTAGAAAGTTCTTTAAAAATTCCTAAACATGTATTGCAATGCAGCATTTATCATTTAACTGCACAGTGTATTTGATTCATATTTTTATATCACTGGAGGCTGAAGTCATCTTGAAGCGGCTCTTTTAGAATGTGAGTCCTTTTCGGAAGGCAGGTGAGTTTCCTCACTGACATTTACTTGACTATATTAGCTAATTTTGTTATTGAATCCTGAGCAGATGATTAACCTGAAACCGCTAAAAAAAATCATGATAAGCTGTCTTTAAGATTGTTATTTTGCATCTTTGTGGAGGTTTAATTAAAAATTAAGCAAGCTAGAATAGAATAAACAAGTTTAATTTATCACCTGACTATACTAACAAAAAGCCTTATTAAATAAGAGAATGGAAATTTTAAAGTATTGCCAAAATATAAAGTCCAAATTCATGCCAGACCCTTTCTTATATTTAAATAGAGTGGCAAACGGTAATATGCTATTTAAAGGGCATGTTTAGTCAGATAAAAAAAGTATACATACCCAAGATTAGTATTGATCTTTTTTCTCACATTTAGCTTTGAGGCGTTTAAATTCTTTTCGCTATGAGTTGCCTATGGCACCGTTTCTCAACTTGTGGTACGCGTACCCCAGGGGTATGACAGGTCTGGTGTAATAATTTACCAGTAAAACCTTGTTCTTTCTTGCTTCAGAAAGTGTTACTAGGCCAATTACTTATTTTTTAGTAAGATTAGTAGTAATTAGTCTGCTTCTTGGGGTACTTGGTTGTAACAGCTTGTCGCTACGGGGTACTTGCCTCAAAAGGGCTGAGAACCACTGGGCTATGATATTTAGGGAGTTCTAGTCCCACGCCCTGTCTCTGTTAGTGGTAACTGAAGCAAATGTCTGCTGTTTGAAGCTTCAGTTATGTTAGTTGAACTACCTTCCTATAAATAAAGGCCACTAATGAGCAACACATATGTCTAAGATAATAATTTTACTCCACTTTTGCTTTTATCTTTATGCCTTCTTTGCAATGCTTACTATGATTCTGCCTTTACGGCGTTTGAGTCTCTTTCTGGGGATATGTTTTCCTTAATTGCTTATTTGTGTATTTACTTTCTATAAAAATCTCCAAAGGAATAAAAAATCTTGCAGCCGAGCCACATGACCACCATAAATAATTGACAGTGTTGTTGTGTTCTTCTCCCCCTGCCTGGCTTGTGTTAAAACAAAGCAAAGATCACATATTGCATTTCTAATTTGCCAGGTTCAGGATATCAACAGACCATATAAGAGCAAAGCTCTGCCCTTTATTGTAGCTCTGGTAGCTGCTCTAAGGGTGTAATTTTTAAGGGTTTGTGATTAAATTCACAATCAAAGATCTGGATAAATTCCTAAAGCAATGCAAATGTCATGATAAACTTTTGGATCACAGGTATTTACAGAATGGCAAGCATGGCGCATGCTGTTTTGGGATGCTCCACATGTTGAAACATGTTGTCATTTAAAGGTTATCTTCTATATCAGCAACTCTCTGTTAAAGGAAGACTGCCATTACAGAAAGCTGAGGACTTTTTTATTCTTGGATGCTGGGAGTAAGAAATCTGGACTTATGGTTCAAACATATGCCAGTGGTAATCTTAGGATGGTCACAATGAGGGGCAGGGTTTAAATTAATAAGTCAGCCAGTAAAGACCACTACTAGTTTGTTCGTCTGGACTCTTGGGTCTAGAACTTGTTTATATTGTGAATTACTGAAGCCTCCAATTTTGCGAAATCTGATGTTCTACATTAAAACAAAGGTACTGAACAACTTCAACCCTTCTATTATTCCCCTGCATTTTGCATATTTTATTGTCACTTTCATGAATACAGATAGAGTATTTCTTTCAAGTACTGTCCTTCAGTCTCTGTGCCACTGTAAATCTGTATCTGTAAAGTTTCAAGCAAATTTAATGGGGCTTGTGTTGCTTTACAGAAAAAAACATAATTGCCTCTGGAATATGGATTAGAAGCCAGCCAGTGCACAAGTCAGGAGCATTGCAGTGGCAGTGGGATTTGCTGGGGCTAAGAGTGGCACTAAGCAAAGGCATATTTTATGGCAGAAACCTGACATATATGTCCTTCCCTTGCCTTTTCTGTCATCTAGATGTGTTTTGCAAAATGAGAAGCTTTTCACAACAATATGGTTGATTCAGCACCATGAGAGAATGTATTTTGGCCCATTTTCTGATGAGAAAATATGCCAAAGTGCTCTCAACTGATTCAGCAAACCTTCATATTTGTGTATTTTATCTGCCTATAATCTCAAAGAAAATTAAAGTGGAACAAAAGGCAGGATTTTTACTATCTCTGGTTTTTATCCTTGTCCTGTAGCATCCAAATTTAGCATGCTCTACTAAATGAAACCCCTGGAATCGTCAAGACAACATACTCTCCTGAAAGTTTATATTGAACATGTGTGATTTCTTGTCCACTCAGCATTGATCAGCTGTATATATTAATGCCCGACATATGGCTCTGTTCAGACAAAGAGCCCGGCAATAGACAGAGGGAACGGCCTCATTGTCAGTTTTCCTTTAGACAGGGGCACTTGCCCCCAGCCTATATGAATGGCTGGGCGTGGGAGCATGCCTCTAGCCCAGAGATGCTGAGAATGTGGTCAGCATTGTTTACATCAACGTGGGAACCAGGGAAATGGTGGGTTTTGCAGTGACCCAGGGGGTATATCACACAGCAGAGCATCTCGATTTGGGATGCCCTAGTGGAAGGCCAGCGGCTGGCCCTGAAGCCTGCTTTGAATATGAAAAAAGCTGAAAAAAATCTCCTGAAATACTCTCATACAAAGTTGAGTTTCATAGTGACACTCAGATCTACCTCTCTGGCCCGAATCTCTCTTCTCTCCTCTCCCGCCTTCCTGACTGTCTAACAGCCACCTCTTCCTTCATGACATCTCGCTCCCTTAAACTGAACATGGACAAAACTGAACTGGTCATTTTCCCACCATCTCACTCCCCTCTCTAACACCACAATCTCTGTAAGTAATCTTACAATAACTGCAACTCATCAAGCTCGATGCCTGGGCGTCATTCTGAACTCCTCTCTCTCGTTCCGACCTCACATTCACTCCCTAGCCACCTCCTGTCGTCTCCAACTCAAAAATATCTCCCGCATCCGTCCCTTCCTCTCACCTGTCACCACTAAAATGCTAGTGCACGCCCTGGTCATATCCCGACTGGACTACTGCAACACCCTTCTCTGTAGTTAGCCAACAAACAGACTAGCTCCCCTCCAATCTGTTCTAAACTGCTGCTCGCCTCATCTACCTCTCTTCTTGCTTCTGCAGTGCTACTCCCCTCTGTCAATCCCTCCACTGGTTACCTGTCTCCCATAGAGTTCAGTTCAAACTTCTAACGCTAACCTACAAAGCTCTCTCTAACCAGGCCCCTTCCTACATTTAATCTCTGATCCAGCATTACCAACCCAAGCGCAACCTCGGCTCTGCCACTGACATTTTCCTGTCCTCTTCCTTGGTTACTATCTCGCACTCCCGCCTTCAAGACTTCTCCCGTGCCTCCCCACTTCTCTGGAATGCCCTTCCCCGCTCGATCTGCCACTCTCCATCACTCCAAGCCTTTAAAAGCACCCTCAAAACTCACTTCTTCAGACAAGCATATGACCTGGCGTAAGCAACTCCAATAACCTTCAATGGCACATGCAGCCATACTCAAGCTCTACCACTTGTGACCCCATCCCCTTTGTCTCCACCCCCATCCTTTAGACTGTAAGCTCGCAAGGGCAGGGCACTCCTCCCTATTGTCTCCTGTGCTCACAACACTTGGTTTTAACCTGTGGCATCTAATTTTGTATTGTTCTCTGTACTATATGTTTTACCCTGTCTGTAATCATACCATGTAAAGTGCTACGGAAGTTGATGGCGCTATATAAATAAACAATAATAAATTATAAACAATAAATAAATAGTGTCTTTTTAAATTGTTTTTACGAGATTTATGAGCGTTCATTTTACTCCTGCCAAAAGCAGGAATGCTTCACAATCTTGCATGTTTTTTTTTTTCAATTAACAAAACATGCCTCAAATGTTTGCAAATTTTCATTAAAAAAGCAGGCCATCCCCCTCCCTGAGCCAATCAGTTCAGGCACCTGGCAAAGGGACTGGTAACCCATGGCTCAGAGGCCAACTGCAGGGCATCTTGGTGGTCCATACGCTCTTTGGCACAGAAGGATGAAGATGAGGCCACCTAGCAGGAGAATGAAGATCCTGACTGGTGAGTAACGTTTAATCAAAATAATATCAGCTGATTTGTTTGGTATTTTTTTTCCACTACTGTTGGTGAACTGGTAAGAGGTGCAGGGGACCCATATACCACATTGTTCTGTTATTGAAAAAAAGGCAGGATTAAAATGAAAAACATTCACTCACCGTTTGGCACAGGCAGAAAATGACCATTTTCAATATAATCATTTCAGGCTATGATAGTGATAAATGTTGTCTAATCTATATTGATTATAAATCATATGAATTGGGTATTTAAAAATTGATATCATGAGTCATTGGAGACTTAACCAATATTACAGCAGGGTAAGGGTGGACATATCTTCATCCTTCTTAAATCAGCCAGTTTACAATACTCAAAGGGTTACTGGTCCAAACCAGTGTGTGACAGAATGTGAATCATAAGGTTTTGATAGCTATAAAAACTAGGGATGAGCGAATCGATCCGGACGAACCCGGATTCGATCCGAATTTCAGGAAAAATTCGATTCGGATCGAATCCGAATTTCCCCGCGATTCGATCACTCGAAGTTTTCCTTTAACATCCATTCATTTACATTTACAGGCATTCTAAGATGGCGGACGGGACATGTCTGGACATCTATCCCGCGCCAGTGCAAGCTGGGGCAGTCACATGCAGCCTATCAGCAGCCAGCAAGCCCAGTGACGTCACACAGCGGTATTTAACGGCGGCCATCTTGCTTTTCCTCATTTCTCTATTGCATTCGTGACAGACAGAACGCTGTGTAGCTGAGGCAGTTAGACAGGCAGGGACAGACAGGGACAGGCTGGAGACAGGCAGGAGACAGACAGGAGACAGACAGGAGACAGACAGAAAGCCAGGGAAAGGTAGGAAAAACGGAGGCTGTCACAGGGAGATTTTTTTTTTTTTTCATCCAGCCTGAGTGTTACTAGCTGGCTGACAGGCTTTGTTAGCGTTTTCAGGCTGCTTATAGTAACTAACTGTGCATATATACTGAACTGATCTTAAGTCTGCTGTGAGGCATCCCATTCTGTGACTAAAGCAGCCTCTGTTTAAGACCATATAAGCATTTGCTCTTATCATATTTGAAATTAGCCTGATAAAGACACTTTTGCTGGGCAAAGCACTACTGGACCCTGCCAGGTCGATTCCTGTTGGGGCATCCCATTCTGTGACTACAGCAGCCTCTGTTTAAGACCATATAAGCATTTGCTCTTATCATATTTGAAATTAGCCTGATAAAGACACTTTTGCTGGGCAAAGCACTACTGGACCCTGCCAGGTCCATTCCTGCCCAGGGCATCCCATTCTGTGACTAAAGCAGCCTCTGTTTAAGACCATATAAGCATTTGCTCTTATCATATTTGAAATTAGGCCTGATAAAGACACTTTTGCTGGGCAAAGCACTACTGGACCCTGCCAGGTGCACTCCTATTTGGGGCATCCCATTCTGTGACTACAGCAGCCTCTGTTTAAGACCATATAAGCATTTGCTCTTATCATATTTGAAATTAGCCTGATAAAGACACTTTTGCTGGGCATAGCACAACTTGTCCCTGCCATGGCATCCCATTCTGTGACTAAAGCAGCCTCTGTTTAAGACCATATAAGCATTTGCTCTTATCATATTTGAAATTAGCCTGATAAAGACACTTTTGCTGGGCAAAGCACTACTGGACCCTGCCAGGTCGATTCCTGTTGGGGCATCCCATTCTGTGACTACAGCAGCCTCTGTTTAAGACCATATAAGCATTTGCTCTTATCATATTTGAAATTAGCCTGATAAAGACACTTTTGCTGGGCAAAGCACTACTGGACCCTGCCAGGTCCATTCCTGCCCAGGGCATCCCATTCTGCGACTAAAGCAGCCTCTGTTTAAGACCATATAAGCATTTGCTCTTATCATATTTGAAATTAGGCCTGATAAAGACACTTTTGCTGGGCAAAGCACTACTGGACCCTGCCAGGTCGATTCCTGTTGGGGCATCCCATTCTGTGACTACAGCAGCCTCTGTTTAAGACCATATAAGCATTTGCTCTTATCATATTTGAAATTAGCCTGATAAAGACACTTTTGCTGGGCAAAGCACTACTGGACCCTGCCAGGTCCATTCCTGCCCAGGGCATCCCATTCTGTGACTAAAGCAGCCTCTGTTTAAGACCATATAAGCATTTGCTCTTATCATATTTGAAATTAGGCCTGATAAAGACACTTTTGCTGGGCAAAGCACTACTGGACCCTGCCAGGTGCACTCCTATTTGGGTCATCCCATTCTGTGACTACAGCAGCCTCTGTTTAAGACCATATAAGCATTTGCTCTTATCATATTTGAAATTAGCCTGATAAAGACACTTTTGCTGGGCATAGCACAACTTGTCCCTGCCATGGCATCCCATTCTGTGACTAAAGCAGCCTCTGTTTAAGACCATATAAGCATTTGCTCTTATCATATTTGAAATTAGCCTGATAAAGACACTTTTGCTGGGCAAAGCACTACTGGACCCTGCCAGGTCGATTCCTGTTGGGGCATCCCATTCTGTGACTACAGCAGCCTCTGTTTAAGACCATATAAGCATTTGCTCTTATCATATTTGAAATTAGCCTGATAAAGACACTTTTGCTGGGCAAAGCACTACTGGACCCTGCCAGGTCCATTCCTGCCCAGGGCATCCCATTCTGTGACTAAAGCAGCCTCTGTTTAAGACCATATAAGCATTTGCTCTTATCATATTTGAAATTAGCCTGATAAAGACACTTTTGCTGGGCAAAGCACTACTGGACCCTGCCAGGTCCATTCCTGCCCAGGGCATCCCATTCTGTAACTAAAGCAGCCTCTGTTTAAGACCATATAAGCATTTGCTCTTATCATATTTGAAATTAGCCTGATAAAGACACTTTTGCTGGGCAAAGCACTACTGGACCCTGCCAGGTCCATTCCTGCCCAGGGCATCCCATTCTGTGACTAAAGCAGCCTCTGTTTAAGACCATATAAGCATTTGCTCTTATCATATTTGAAATTAGCCTGATAAAGACACTTTTGCTGGGCAAAGCACTACTGGACCCTGCCAGGTCCATTCCTGCCCAGGGCATCCCATTCTGTGACTAAAGCAGCCTCTGTTTAAGACCATATAAGCATTTGCTCTTATCATATTTGAAATTAGCCTGATAAAGACACTTTTGCTGGGCAAAGCACTACTGGACCCTGCCAGGTCCATTCCTGCCCAGGGCATCCCATTCTGTGACTAAAGCAGCCTCTGTTTAAGACCATATAAGCATTTGCTCTTATCATATTTGAAATTAGCCTGATAAAGACACTTTTGCTGGGCATAGCACAACTTGTCCCTGCCATGGCATCCCATTCTGTGACTAAAGCAGCCTCTGTTTAAGACCATATAAGCATTTGCTCTTATCATATTTGAAATTAGCCTGATAAAGACACTTTTGCTGGGCAAAGCACTACTGGACCCTGCCAGGTCGATTCCTGTTGGGGCATCCCATTCTGTGACTACAGCAGCCTCTGTTTAAGACCATATAAGCATTTGCTCTTATCATATTTGAAATTAGCCTGATAAAGACACTTTTGCTGGGCAAAGCACTACTGGACCCTGCCAGGTCCATTCCTGCCCAGGGCATCCCATTCTGTGTCTAAAGCAGCCTCTGTTTAAGACCATATAAGCATTTGCTCTTATCATATTTGAAATTAGGCCTGATAAAGACACTTTTGCTGGGCAAAGCACTACTGGACCCTGCCAGGTCGATTCCTGTTGGGGCATCCCATTCTGTGACTACAGCAGCCTCTGTTTAAGACCATATAAGCATTTGCTCTTATCATATTTGAAATTAGCCTGATAAAGACACTTTTGCTGGGCAAAGCACTACTGGACCCTGCCAGGTCGATTCCTGTTGGGGCATCCCATTCTGTGACTACAGCAGCCTCTGTTTAAGACCATATAAGCATTTGCTCTTATCATATTTGAAATTAGCCTGATAAAGACACTTTTGCTGGGCAAAGCACTACTGGACCCTGCCAGGTCGATTCCTGTTGGGGCATCCCATTCTGTGACTACAGCAGCCTCTGTTTAAGACCATATAAGCATTTGCTCTTATCATATTTGAAATTAGCCTGATAAAGACACTTTTGCTGGGCAAAGCACTACTGGACCCTGCCAGGTCCATTCCTGCCCAGGGCATCCCATTCTGTGACTAAAGCAGCCTCTGTTTAAGACCATATAAGCATTTGCTCTTATCATATTTGAAATTAGGCCTGATAAAGACACTTTTGCTGGGCAAAGCACTACTGGACCCTGCCAGGTCCATTCCTGCCCAGGGAATCCCATTCTGTGACTAAAGCAGCCTCTGTTTAAGACCATATAAGCATTTGCTCTTATCATATTTGAAATTAGCCTGATAAAGACACTTTTGCTGGGCATAGCACAACTTGTCCCTGCCATGGCATCCCATTCTGTGACTAAAGCAGCCTCTGTTTAAGACCATATAAGCATTTGCTCTTATCATATTTGAGATTAGCCTGATAAAGACACTTTTGCTGGGCAAAGCACTACTGGACCCTGCCAGGTCGATTCCTGTTGGGGCATCCCATTCTGTGACTACAGCAGCCTCTGTTTAAGACCATATAAGCATTTGCTCTTATCATATTTGAAATTAGCCTGATAAAGACACTTTTGCTGGGCAAAGCACTACTGGACCCTGCCAGGTCCATTCCTGCCCAGGGCATCCCATTCTGTGACTAAAGCAGCCTCTGTTTAAGACCATATAAGCATTTGCTCTTATCATATTTGAAATTAGGCCTGATAAAGACACTTTTGCTGGGCAAAGCACTACTGGACCCTGCCAGGTCGATTCCTGTTGGGGCATCCCATTCTGTGACTACAGCAGCCTCTGTTTAAGACCATATAAGCATTTGCTCTTATCATATTTGAAATTAGCCTGATAAAGACACTTTTGCTGGGCAAAGCACTACTGGACCCTGCCAGGTCCATTCCTGCCCAGGGCATCCCATTCTGTGACTAAAGCAGCCTCTGTTTAAGACCATATAAGCATTTGCTCTTATCATATTTGAAATTAGCCTGATAAAGACACTTTTGCTGGGCAAAGCACTACTGGACCCTGCCAGGTCCATTCCTGCCCAGGGCATCCCATTCTGTGACTAAAGCAGCCTCTGTTTAAGACCATATAAGCATTTGCTCTTATCATATTTGAAATTAGGCCTGATAAAGACACTTTTGCTGGGCAAAGCACTACTGGACCCTGCCAGGTCGATTCCTGTTGGGGCATCCCATTCTGTGACTACAGCAGCCTCTGTTTAAGACCATATAAGCATTTGCTCTTATCATATTTGAAATTAGCCTGATAAAGACACTTTTGCTGGGCAAAGCACTACTGGACCCTGCCAGGTCCATTCCTGCCCAGGGCATCCCATTCTGTGACTAAAGCAGCCTCTGTTTAAGACCATATAAGCATTTGCTCTTATCATATTTGAAATTAGGCCTGATAAAGACACTTTTGCTGGGCAAAGCACTACTGGACCCTGCCAGGTCGATTCCTGTTGGGGCATCCCATTCTGTGACTACAGCAGCCTCTGTTTAAGACCATATAAGCATTTGCTCTTATCATATTTGAAATTAGCCTGATAAAGACACTTTTGCTGGGCAAAGCACTACTGGACCCTGCCAGGTCCATTCCTGCCCAGGGCATCCCATTCTGTGACTACAGCAGCCTCTGTTTAAGACCATATAAGCATTTGCTCTTATCATATTTGAAATTAGCCTGATAAAGACACCTTTGCTGGGCAAAGCACTACTGGACCCTGCCAGGTCCATTCCTGCCCAGGGCATCCCATTCTGTGACTACAGCAGCCTCTGTTTAAGACCATATAAGCATTTGCTCTTATCATATTTGAAATTAGCCTGATAAAGACACTTTTGCTGGGCAAAGCACTACTGGACCCTGCCAGGTCCATTCCTGCCCAGGGCATCCCATTCTGTGACTAAAGCAGCCTCTGTTTAAGACCATATAAGCATTTGCTCTTATCATATTTGAAATTAGGCCTGATAAAGACACTTTTGCTGGGCAAAGCACTACTGGACCCTGCCAGGTCGATTCCTGTTGGGGCATCCCATTCTGTGACTACAGCAGCCTCTGTTTAAGACCATATAAGCATTTGCTCTTATCATATTTGAAATTAGCCTGATAAAGACACTTTTGCTGGGCAAAGCACTACTGGACCCTGCCAGGTCCCGTCCTGCCCAGGGCATCCCATTCTGTGACTACAGCAGCCTCTGTTTAAGACCATATAAGCATTTGCTCTTATCATATTTGAAATTAGCCTGATAAAGACACCTTTGCTGGGCAAAGCACTACTGGACCCTGCCAGGTCCATTCCTGCCCAGGGCATCCCATTCTGTGACTACAGCAGCCTCTGTTTAAGACCATATAAGCATTTGCTCTTATCATATTTGAAATTAGCCTGATAAAGACACTTTTGCTGGGCAAAGCACTACTGGACCCTGCCAGGTCCATTCCTGCCCAGGGCATCCCATTCTGTGACTACAGCAGCCTCTGTTTAAGACCATATAAGCATTTGCTCTTATCATATTTGAAATTAGCCTGATAAAGACACTTTTGCTGGGCAAAGCACTACTGGACCCTGCCAGGTCCATTCCTGCCCAGGGCATCCCATTCTGTGACTAAAGCAGCCTCTGTTTAAGACCATATAAGCGTTTGCTCTTATCATATTTGAAATTAGCCTGATAAAGACACTTTTGCTGGGCATAGCACTACTTGTCCCTGCCAGGTGTACTTACTGCTGGTTTTTAGGGCATCCCATTCTGTGACTACACCAGCCTCTATTTAAGAACCTAACCATTTGCACCTATTCTAATTGAAATTAGGCATGATAAAGACACTTTTGCTGTGCATAGTCTTACTGCTGCCTGCCAGGTGCTCTCTGGTTTTTGGGACATCCCATTCTGTAACATACCATTAGCCTCTGCATTTACTGTAAGCTGCACAGTTATTTAAAGAAATTTGGCCTGTATGAGCCTGCTAACACACTGCTGCTGTGTGCATATATACTGATCTCAAGTCAGCTTTGGGGCATCCCATTCTGTAACATACCATTAGCCTCTGCATTTACTGTAAGCTGCACATTTATTTAAAGAAATTTGGCCTGTATGAGCCTGCTAACACACTGCTGCTGTGTGCATATATACTGATCTCAAGTCTGCTTGGGGCATCCCATTCTGTAACATACCATTAGCCTCTGCATTAACTGTAAGCTGCACAGTTATTTAAAGAAATTTGGCCTGTATGAGCCTGCTAACACACTGCTGCTGTGTGCATATATACTGATCTCAAGTCAGCTTTGGGGCATCCCATTCTGTAACATACCATTAGCCTCTGCATTTACTGTAAGCTGCACATTTATTTAAAGAAATTTGGCCTGTATGAGCCTGCTAACACACTGCTGCTGTGTGCATATATACTGATCTCAAGTCTGCTTGGGGCATCCCATTCTGTAACATACCATTAGCCTCTGCATTAACTGTAAGCTGCACAGTTATTTAAAGAAATTTGGCCTGTATGAGCCTGCTAACACACTGCTGCTGTGTGCATATATACTGATCTCAAGTCTGCTTGGGGCATCCCATTCTGTAACATACCATTAGCCTCTGCATTAACTGTAAGCTGCACAGTTATTTAAAGAAATTTGGCCTGTATGAGCCTGCTAACACACTGCTGCTGTGTGCATATATACTGATCTCAAGTCTGCTTGGGGCATCCCATTCTGTAACATACCATTAGCCTCTGCATTTACTGTAAGCTGCACATTTATTTAAAGAAATTTGGCCTGTATGAGCCTGCTAACACACTGCTGCTGTGTGCATATATACTGATCTCAAGTCTGCTTGGGGCATCCCATTCTGTAACATACCATTAGCCTCTGCATTTACTGTAAGCTGCACATTTATTTAAAGAAATTTGGCCTGTATGAGCCTGCTAACACACTGCTGCTGTGTGCATATATACTGATCTCAAGTCTGCTTGGGGCATCCCATTCTGTAACATAACATAACCTACCTACCATACTAAGCAGCTCTCTTATTTAAACTAAGCAGGCCTCTTGGAGGCTGAGTGTCCACTTTTGGGTGTGCATTTATATTCGGTTTCATATACAGTGGGGTATCCCAATTTGTAAGATAACCTACCCCAACCATGTAAACTAAATAGGCCTGTTGCAGCCTGAGTTTCTCTGCTTGCGTATGGCCTGCATTACAATCTGTCTCTTTCAATGACACTGCTGCCTGGGGTATCCCAATTTGTAAGATAACCTACCCCAACCATGTAAACTAAAGGTTACGTCCTTCCAGAAGGAAAACTTATGCCGAACACTATTTTTGTTAGGGGCATTGACCTTTGGATTGATCGGCATGAAATTAATTTTTTTTTTTCAAAGTATGGCGCTGTGAAGAAGGTCAAAATGATGTCTCATACTTGGATTATTGTTACTTTTTGTTCAGCTTGAAATATAACAGGCCACACGGGCATCCCAAGGCACATGCTATTTTAAACCTATCTGTTATACAACATAAGCGTTGATCAGGCTACTTCAGTTTGCACTTGTTTTTGACTGATTTTAATAAACCAGGCCGCAGGGCACCCCAAAGCTGCACCTTGCACCCTATCTGGTATACAACATAAGCGTTGATCAGCATCAGCTTCATTAAGCTGCTTCAGTTTGCACTTCCTTTTTGACTGCTTTCATTTAACCAGGCCGCAGGGCACCCCAAAGCTGCACCTTGCACCCTACCTGTTTATACTAAATAAGCATCTACAGCCTCAGCTTTATTAAGTTATTGCATTTTGAATTGGTTTTGGTCTGCTTTAAATACACCAGGCCGCAGGGCATCCCAAACCTGCATGTTGCACCCCATCTGTTATACTAAATAAGCGTTGATCAGCATCAGCTTTATTAAGCTATTGCATTTTGCATTGGTTTTTGTACTGCTGCCAAAACACTAGCCCATATGGGCATCCCAAACCAGCACATGTCACCCTATCTGTTATACTAAATAAGCTTCTACAGGCCCTTTTTTTATTTATTTATTTTTATTTATATAGAGCTGCAATAGCTTATATTGTGAGGTTAATTTGCCATTTTGCAGCATAATATAGAGCAGCCCCTGTGTAAATCTGAGGGGCAATAGCTTATATAGTGAGGTAAATTTGCCATTTTGCTTCGTTATATAGAGCAGCCCAGTTGCCATCTAAATCAACTACTGTCCGGCCAGTACAGCTTTTCCAGGGCAAACTCTGCTAGTTGCGGGCACAAGTCAAGTTTGGCTTCCCAGCAAATCCAGTGGATCTTGAAGGTGTGTTGGCATGGTCATGTAAAGGTATGACATGACCTGCTGTTTGAGGTCCAGCTCCAGGTCTTCCTGCTGCTCATGAGTAGACTCACTATGCGGGTGTAGAAAGCTACTCACTAGCGACTGAAGACTGAGGCTGCTGCTGATGGAGCTGCTGCTGCTGCTCCTTCCACCCCCCCAGCAGCCATGGCAGTGGAAGGTGATCGCAGACTTCCCCCCGAGTCAGACCTGCGGGAGTATGGGCCATGGCGCAGATAGACATCGCCCAACTGACTACGTGGGATGTCTCTGTAGTAGGTCAGTTTGTCCTCCCTCTCAGTGGGCGTAAAAAATGCCCCCATTTTGTGCCGGAAGCGAGGGTCCAATAAGTTGGAGAGCCAGAAGTCTTCCCGCTGACAAATGGAGACAATTCTGCGCTCACTAGTACGCATGCATGTGAGCATGCATCGTGCCATTTGTGCAAGTGACTCGGAGGGACTACCTGTCTCCATCTCCACTGTAAACTGCCATGGTGTGTCTGGGTCCTCTGTCTCGCCTTACTCACAACCCTCTAGCTCCTGTGGCTGCTCCTGCTCCTCCTCTCCTGTCAGATGACTAGATAAAATGGTCATTTTGTGAAACCTAAACTGTGGTTTGCTGTGCCCCACCCCCTCCTCCTCCTCCACTTCAGCCCCCACAGGCTTCATGTGGCTGTGTAATGTATGTGCCATGTCTCCAGTGCCCTGACCAGCCATGCTTTCCAACATGTGTTGTAGTACATGAAGCAGTGGAATCTCATCGTTCATCTCATAGTCCTGGCAACTGACTAATAATGTAGCTTCCTCAAAGGGCCTGAGCAAACGGTCGGTGTCACGTATGAGCTGCCAATGGTTTACATTGAATTTACACAGGGGTGTCCCCCTATCCGTTTGGATCATCCAGAAATCCGTGATGGCTTTTCTCTGTTCCTATAGTGCAGTGGTCCTCAACCCTGTCCTCAAGGCCCACCAACATGTCATGTTTTTTGGATCTCCAAATAGCCAGCTCTATTGCTCTGCAGCTGCACTAATTACTCCACCTGAGCATCTTTGTGGAGATCTGCAAAGCCTGGCCTGTTGGTGGGCCTTGAGGACAGGGTTGGGGACCACTGCTATAGTGGATCCTGCATATGGAGGGTGGAATTCCAACGGGTGGAAACATCGCAAATCAGACTATGGTGGGGTACACCGTTGTGACGCTGAGGCTCAATAAGGTTGTGCTTGGTGGTGTAGGAGTGCCAGAAGTGCATGCTAACTTTCTTTCCTGTTGTTCGGATGTCTTTCAGATGGGGGCAAGACTTCAAAACTAGACTGAACACGTGTGCCATGTCAGGACGCATGACTCTGGCTTCCTTGTCGCAGCGCAAACAAGATGTTCTTCCAAGTGTCAGTCACCATGGGTCCAAATTTGCAGTTTTCGTGGATTAAGCAATGCTTTCATGGATTGAGTTCTCATTTTTAGTAGTTCCTCCCATGTGTGACTCTGATGGTCAAGGAAAACCATGTGAAGAACAGCGTGAAACCACAATCACCAAGGGGGCCTAAAAGGATATATATTGTCCACCATGAGTCTATAGTTACAGCTCCAGGCGTAGACAACACTGTGCACTTTGGTACACACTGACAGGCTAAAGGACTGGCCCACCTTCTGTTCAACAACCATGCCATGTGACTCTCCACCTCGGCTCGGCACAAGCCATCAGTTCTCTGAAAGGTCCACCACTGGGTAATGCAGCAGGCTGGACTTATGGTGACGCTGTCTGAGAGGAGAAATCCCTCAGACATCAAGATTAAAAATTCCAAGAATTTTTGAGGGCTAATTATTCAGAGGCAAATGATAGCTAGTTGTTTCTGATTTAATTGCAAGGTGGAAACACACCCTCAAACAAAACTTCACTTTCGCAATACTATTGCATTTGTCTATTCATAATTTTATGTATATACACTAACTAACCTACTTTTTCTCCACAGGATGCTGCATGGAACACTGCCACATCGCTGAGTAGCTGATTTTTCCTACCAACAGTCCGCAATAATTCGCTGCTGCTGCCGCCGCCACCGCCGCAGACTCCAGGGACCCTCTTCCACTACCTCGGCTTGCAACACCTCCTCCCACGACACTCTCCTCATCACTAATTGCCGGATAGTGGAAGAAGAGGCGAGTGTCTCCTCCACTTCTTGGCTGGGCAGTAGCTGCTGAATTTTATGATTATCAGATCTTGGATATCAGATCAATGGATAGTGGAGCTGAACCCAAAGCATAACAGACAGACAGTTGACTGGGGGTGTCAGATGCCACTTGTGATGCAGTGGACTGCTTTTGCAGCACTTCGAGACAAAGTTGCTTCATTGGCTGACACAATGACTGGTAAAGCTGTGGAACATATGGTTGAAAAGCAAGAATAACCATTTGTTTTTATATGAAAAAGACCCTGGTTTATACAGACTTTTTTTTTCCAGAGACTGCCCTGCGTGGAAATGAATGGCGCATGGATCAGCCAAGCTTTCCTCCCAACAATGCCTGATGTATTCCAGTAGATTGATGACGGGGCCAGACCAAGAAAGATGGATCGTGCAAAACAGATTTAAGGCGCTGCTCTCCAGTTACAGACATTCCTCCGCATCGGACCACAAGTAAGTATTGATAAAAAATCCTTTACGTTACTCTTACTTTTTATTAATATTCTTCGGATAAGACGGATCAGACATGATTCCAGATTAAAAATTCCAAGAATTTTTGAGGGCTAATTAGTCAGAGGCAATGATACCTTCTTGTTTCTGATTTAATTAAAAGGTGGAAACACACCCTCAAACAAAACTTCACTTTGGCAAACTTTTGCATTTGTTTATTCATAATTTTATGTAGATATTACTAACTAAGCAACTTTTTCTCCACATGACTCTCCACAGGGTGTGATTCATCCAATTTTTGGGCTCCTGAGGCCAACCCCAGGGTCTGTTTAAAGTAATGTTTGGGCTCCTGCTGCTGCTGCTGCCAACTCCAGGGTGTGATTCATCCAATTTTTGGGCTCCTGAGGCCAACCCCAGGGTCTGTTTAAAGTAATGTTTGGGCTCCTGCTGCTGCTTGCAACTCCAGGGTGTGATTCATCCAATTTTTGGGCTCCTGAGGCCAACCCCAGGGTCTGTTTAAAGTAATATTTGGGCTCCTGCTGCTGCTGCTGCCAACTCCAGGGTGTGATTCATCCAATTTTTGGGCTCCTGAGGCCAACCCCAGGGTCTCTTTAAAGTAATGTTTGGGCTCCTGCTGCTGCCAACTCCAGGGTGTGATTCATCCAATTTTTGGGCTCCTGAGGCCAACCCCAGGGTCTGTTTAAAGTAATGTTTGGGCTCCTGCTGCTGCTTGCAACTCCAGGGTGTGATTCATCCAATTTTTGGGCTCCTGAAGCCAACCCCAGTGTCTCTTTAAAGTAATATTTGGGCTCCTGCTGCTGCTGCTGCCAACTCCAGGGTGTGATTCATCCAATTTTTGGGCTCCTGAGGCCAACCCCAGGGTCTGTTTAAAGTAATGTTTGGGCTCCTGCTGCTGCTGCTGCCAACTCCAGGGTGTGATTCATCCAATTTTTGGGCTCCTGAGGCCAACCCCAGGGTCTGTTTAAAGTAATGTTTGGGCTCCTGCTGCTGCTGCTGCCAACTCCAGGGTGTGATTCATCCAATTTTTGGGCTACTGAAGCCAACTCCAGTGTCTCTTTAAAGTAATATTTGGGCTCCTGCTGCTGCTGCTGCCAACTCCAGGGTGTGATTCATCCAATTTTTGGGCTCCTGAAGCCAACCCCAGTGTCTCTTTAAAGTAATATTTGGGCTCCTGCTGCTGCTGCTGCCAACTCCAGGGTGTGATTCATCCAATTTTTGGGCTCCTGAGGCCAACCCCAGGGTCTGTTTAAAGTAATGTTTGGGCTCCTGCTGCTGCTGCTGCCAACTCCAGGGTGTGATTCATCCAATTTTTGGGCTCCTGAGGCCAACCCCAGGGTCTGTTTAAAGTAATGTTTGGGCTCCTGCTGCTGCTGCTGCCAACTCCAGGGTGTGATTCATCCAATTTTTGGGCTCCTGAGGCCAACCCCAGGGTCTGTTTAAAGTAATGTTTGGGCTCCTGCTGCTGCTGCTGCCAACTCCAGGGTGTGATTCATCCAATTTTTGGGCTACTGAAGCCAACTCCAGTGTCTCTTTAAAGTAATATTTGGGCTCCTGCTGCTGCCAACTCCAGGGTGTGATTCATCCAATTTTTGGGCTCCTGAAGCCAACCCCAGTGTCTCTTTAAAGTAATATTTGGGCTCCTGCTGCTGCTGCTGCCAACTCCAGGGTGTGATTCATCCAATTTTTGGGCTCCTGAAGCCAACCCCAGTGTCTCTTTAAAGTAATATTTGGGCTCCTGCTGCTGCTGCTGCCAACTCCAGGGTGTGATTCATCCAATATTTTGGCTCCTGAGGCCAACCCCAGGGTCTGTTTAAAGTAATGTTTGGGCTCCTGCTGCTGCTGCTGCCAACTCCAGGGTGTGATTCATCCAATTTTTGGGCTCCTGAGGCCAACCCCAGGGTCTGTTTAAAGTAATGTTTGGGCTCCTGCTGCTGCTGCTGCCAACTCCAGGGTGTGATTCATCCAATTTTTGGGCTACTGAAGCCAACTCCAGTGTCTCTTTAAAGTAATATTTGGGCTCCTGCTGCTGCTGCTGCCAACTCCAGGGTGTGATTCATCCAATTTTTGGGCTCCTGAAGCCAACCCCAGTGTCTCTTTAAAGTAATATTTGGGCTCCTGCTGCTGCTGCTGCCAACTCCAGGGTGTGATTCATCCAATTTTTGGGCTCCTGAAGCCAACCCCAGTGTCTCTTTAAAGTAATATTTGGGCTCCTGCTGCTGCTGCTGCCAACTCCAGGGTGTGATTCATCCAATATTTGGGCTCCTGAGGCCAACCCCAGGGTCTGTTTAAAGTAATGTTTGGGCTCCTGCTGCTGCTGCTGCCAACTCCAGGGTGTGATTCATCCAATTTTTGGGCTCCTGAGGCCAACCCCAGGGTCTCTTTAAAGTAATGTTTGGGCTCCTGCTGCTGCTGCTGCCAACTCCAGGGTGTGATTCATCCAATTTTGGGCTCCTGAGGCCAACCCCAGGGTCTGTTTAAAGTAATGTTTGGGCTCCTGCTGCTGCTTGCAACTCCAGGGTGTGATTCATCCAATTTTTGGGCTCCTGAGGCCAACCCCAGGGTCTGTTTAAAGTAATATTTGGGCTCCTGCTGCTGCTGCTGCCAACTCCAGGGTGTGATTCATCCAATTTTTGGGCTCCTGAGGCCAACCCCAGGGTCTCTTTAAAGTAATGTTTGGGCTCCTGCTGCTGCCAACTCCAGGGTGTGATTCATCCAATTTTTGGGCTCCTGAGGCCAACCCCAGGGTCTGTTTAAAGTAATGTTTGGGCTCCTGCTGCTGCTTGCAACTCCAGGGTGTGATTCATCCAATTTTTGGGCTCCTGAAGCCAACCCCAGTGTCTCTTTAAAGTAATATTTGGGCTCCTGCTGCTGCCAACTCCAGGGTGTGATTCATCCAATTTTTGGGCTCCTGAGGCCAACCCCAGGGTCTGTTTAAAGTAATGTTTGGGCTCCTGCTGCTGCTACTGCCAACTTCTGCCAACTCCAGGGTGTGATTCATCCAATTTTTGGGCTCCTGAGGCCAACCCCAGGGTCTCTTTAAAGTAATGTTTGGGCTCCTGCTGCTGCCAACTCCAGGGTGTGATTCATCCAATTTTTGGGCTCCTGAGGCCAACCCCAGGGTCTCTTTAAAGTAATATTTGGGCTCCTGCTGCTGCTGCCAACTCCAGGGTGTGATTCATCCAATTTTTGGGCTACTGAAGCCAACTCCAGTGTCTCTTTAAAGTAATATTTGGGCTCCTGCTGCTGCTGCTGCCAACTCCAGGGTGTGATTCATCCAATTTTTGGGCTCCTGAGGCCAACCCCAGGGTCTCTTTAAAGTAATGTTTGGGCTCCTGCTGCTGCCAACTCCAGGGTGTGATTCATCCAATTTTTGGGCTCCTGAGGCCAACCCCAGGGTCTCTTTAAAGTAATATTTGGGCTCCTGCTGCTGCTGCCAACTCCAGGGTGTGATTCATCCAATTTTTGGGCTACTGAAGCCAACTCCAGTGTCTCTTTAAAGTAATATTTGGGCTCCTGCTGCTGCTGCTGCCAACTCCAGGGTGTGATTCATCCAATTTTTGGGCTCCTGAAGCCAACCCCAGGGTCTCTTTAAAGTAATATTTGGGCTCCTGCTGCTGCTGCTGCCAACTCCAGGGTGTGATTCATCCAATTTTTGGGCTCCTGCTGCTGCTGCTGCTGCCAACTCCAGGGTGTGATTCATCCAATTTTTGGGCTCCTGAAGCCAACTCCAGTGTCTCTTTAAAGCAATGTTTGGGCTCCTGCCCCTCATAGTGATGCCACTTCAACTCTCTTGAATTCAATTGTGCCGCTCTGCGATTCTATTAGCGATGCCTCTGATCTGCATGTGATATTTCTTCAAAGTATTATTTAACTAACCCAGCACGCATCCTGTGCGTGTTACAGCAAGGCAGAATGGTTTACAACCCTATTGAGGCTCTAGGAGGCTCAGAAATAGCCGTTTTTAATAGCGATTCGTCGCGAATTTATTCGGGTCGAAACGATTTTTGTCGGAAAATTCGGCGAATCAGTCGAATCGAATTTTTCAAAAGTTCGCTCATCTCTAATAAAAACCTATCACCAGCAGCGTTGTGATCCACCACTTCATCTTTGCTATTCCTACTCTTCCTGGTCATATGGGGTCCCTCTAGGGAATCATGGCGATGCCGTAGCCCACTGATTTTTTATAGCAGATTTGCTGGTTAGGTGTGGCAGATCACTATAATGTTGAGTTTACTGATTATAGGTTTCAGTTGAATTGCAAAAGCTGAATACAAACGTACTGCTGTAGGTCATTACAGTTCTTTGATTGCAGCCTTATTAAAATATAATTTTTGTTTATTATATGCATTCAAGTTGTTTTTGAGCAAGAAAATCCAACATAAAGGAAAACTGTTGCAGCTAGATTTCTTAAGCCTATTGTTTCTGCGGCTTTAATAAAAACCTCAATTTTCTTTCAATTAAAAGAAAAACTGTTACAGCTAAAAAAATGTATTAAGCCTATTATTTCTGCAGCTTTTATGAAAAATCGCCATTTTCTTTCAATTAATTCACATATCTGACAAAAAACAAACATGTCCGACGTGACTCTGAGGGCTATTTTGCCTAGAAACTGCCCTATATTAATATAGGCTGCTAACTAATGTGGGCCATATCTACAAAATACTGTTATATATTTAATTCCAGAACAGAACAGACAAAAAGCACAATGCTTATGGGCTGGCCTGAGTATTAGTTAACTGATATTTATTCTGGGTCTAAAAGTGGGCCAGCTTAAACCAGTGTGTGGGTGATAGGCAGGGTTGGGGTGTGCTTTAGGGGTGTGATGGGGGGGTGTTTTAGGGGTGTAGCTTCTGTGCGGTCTTTTGAGGAACAAATTTCCAAAGCTACACGCTTCCCATTTATTTTAGTAGGCATAGCTGCCTCCAAGCTCCAGTGAACTTCAGTCCATTCAGCAGAATATGGTTGTAAACTGATCAGACATTGATATTTACATAGTGTTTCGGTTGAACAAAATACTTATGTCCATCACGTTCCTGCAAAAAAATGCATCCTGCTTTTGGTGGGACAATCTTCCCCATACTGAAAGCCAAGTAGGACATTTAGGAGTTGTCGGAGGGATAGTGGGTCTCACAGTGGGACTGTTCCACCTAAAGTTGGACATCTGGTCACTTTAGTATTAGAGGCTGATTCATCATTAGCGGCAGGTAGCGACAGATGAGCGTCTATAGCAGGGATTTTCAGAGCGCCCGCTAGTAGTCACTGTGCTCGGCCGTGGGTCGCTACTTTATAGTCGCTGTTCAGCTATGTTGAATACATTGTGAGGAGTCGCTATTTGACCCAAGGGAAGTTTTTTGCCCAATGCACCACTAACTATTACCTAACAATATAGGTGTAGATGTGCCTTAAAGGAATCCCCAAAGAAAGGTATATACAAATACAAATATACAATATGTGGCCCCAGCTACCACCAGGGGTATTCCTAGGCACCACCAAATCAAATAACCTGAATCAAAAGTATATCATAAATGATCAACATTTATTCATAATTATAAAAATGCCATCACAAATATACTTTTTAAAAATAACATATCAATAGCAGGGACACAAACCATCATCCCTCTTCCTCCTTGTGAACAATAAATCCCTATCACACAATATACAATACAGTACAAAAATAAAGTGACAAATGCAGTATTTAAAGTGCTAAATGCTGACATAAGAAAGTGCTAAGTGCTACAATAACATTCAAAACCTATATAAATGTATCCCACACAGAGAGAGAGAACAAATAATCAATCAATTTGCCCCAGGGAAATAAGTTGGTTAGTGATTAAAGTGCATAAGATATCACCAAATAGGAGGTTAAGAGGTGTCCCTGCTAGTAACTGGCGTCCTGATCCCCCACGCGTTCCGTGAGACAAGCTCACTTCTTCAAAGGTGCCAGAGAATGATGCCTGCTTCACATACCCTTTTATTGTGTATAGATGGCTGGGAAGAGCTCTGTTAGCAGGTGTTGCTCATTTCTAATCAGGGCGGCGCCCCAGCACACGGCGGCCCCGGCCGGCGGTCGCACAATGTACAGGAAACGCCACCAATCAGGAACGGCAATCCAAAATATGGACGTCATTACCCTTCCGCCCCGCCGCCCGCCCCCCAAACCGCCCAGCCAGCCGCGCCGATGCACAACATTGCTACGGCAACGGACGCCAAGGCTAGGGGAGGAAGCGCATACACACTGAAACAGCTCATTAATAATTCCCAGCTGGGTGTGGAGCAGGCAATTCAAATACATTAAAACCCATTTTTTATAAAAACAATAAACCTTTATTTTTATCTGTCATAATCTATCGCTAAAATAAGATATAGTAACTATATAACATACAACATATTCATGAAACTTTTATCTACTCATGGCTATATAACTGTCCACTATTAAATGCAAGCAGAGGCGAAATCAATCATACATATGAGTCTGGGCCAATTCAGGCATACACATACCCATATGCATGCAGACCAACAATCAAAGCAGGATCACACCCATATAGAAAAGATCAGATAGTCAACACAAAACATACATATGCCCATATGGGGGAGACCAAACAATCAATTCCAAAAGGAGAGAACATATACAATCAAAAGGGAGCTATATGCCGTTAGTGTTAGCAACCAGAATAGATCCTGTGTGTTTAAATACAAATAATGATATAAATGAGATCTAAATAATTTTATTGTTATTTTATTTTTGTTATATTTAATTTATTTAATTTGTGTCAAAAAATATCAGTTATATCATGATAATGACATTGTTAATCAAATCTAAGATAAGAAAAAATAAACCAAGTAGATAAAGGGGGAGCATATGTCTATATATGGGCGCCACCACAGATATAATATATATGATGCCGCACATACACACGCACACACGATCCCCCCTATAATATTAAAAAATTAAATAAAAAATTATTAATTAAAGAACACACATAGGATCCTGGTTGGTAACACCAGGAGAATCTAGATGGTAATGTCAACAATATAATTCAAGAATCCATATACTCAAATACAAATAAGCAAAAAATTGTTCTAATTAATTTAGTAAAAAGATAATTAAATAAACAATAATAATCAGTAAAATAAATTACATTAAATAAACAAAAATATAAATAAATAATTAATTATTTAAATAAATAAATTAATTCATGTGACCAAGCATAAACAAACAGTTGATTATTTAAATAAGCAAATGAATAAGTAAACCCAATTCATATAATAAATGTGAATAAAAAGTTAATTAATTAAATAAATGAATAAAAAAAAAAAAAAAAAACACACACACAACAAATCCTGAAAATAAGTGTCCACTCAATAATCCCATTGATTGTTTGAGGATCGACGTTATAGTAATCCTGTGTATAGATCGGTCACCTCCATAATTCTTATCCAGAGGTCTCTAACGATCTCCTCAGATCCTCAACCATACAAAAGATTTTCTTCAGTGTCTTGATTGATTCCCAACCACCACAAAACAATGAATCCAATAGCAATCACACCCGTGAATAGAGATCTAATAAGAAAAAAAAATGTATACCTAAATAAACAATGTGAAACAACAAAACATAAAAATATACAACCATACATGTGTAAGGAAAAAAAAAAATTTTTTTTTTTTCTTTTTTCCCTTTTCTTTTTTTTTTTCTTTTTCCTCTCCTTTTTTTCTATTTTTAGTATATCAATCTTTATATAAATAATGCTGAGTCAACAGTACCATTATCTCCCCAGGAAGGATGCTTCTTCATTCAATCCCAGTGGTGCAATTGTGTCAAGTCTATGCATCCACTTCAATTCACATTGTAACAATCTCCTCTTAAGATTGCCTCCCCGAATCCCCAATTGGATCTTCTCCAATGGTATGACCTGTAGCTCAACCTCTTGACTATTATGTTTCCTAAGGAAATGGTCTGCTACAGGTGTGATAATTTTATTTAGCTTAGTATCTCTGTCCGCTAAGCAGACGTTTGATAAATGTGCCTGTATCCGCACTTTGAGTGCATTTTGGGTTTCACCCACATATCCTAAGCCACAGCTACACTTAAGCAGATTTGTGAGGAGTCGCTATTTGACCAGTACAGCTCTGTATGGGAGCGCATGGTAGCGGCTGCTCATAGCGACCGACTCACACCATATTCAGCAAAAAAACAGCCTCACAAATCTCTGGCGCTGAAAAATAGTTGTTTGAAGCCCAGAGGGCAGGAGGCGGTGTGTTTAAAGTCTGTTTTCAAGCATCTATCAACTAGTAACAAAGCGAAAACATATGGAATTACATTGTAACAACATTGTAACACTCTTAATGCCAGACTTAACACTTTAATGCCAGACCTGTAATGTCATTTTTGAGGAAATATTTAAAAAATGAAAAAATTATTAAAAAATGCTATTTCAATGCCAGAAGAGGTCAAAGAATTATTTGTGATTTTTTTGAAAAAAAAAAAAAAACCCAGTTTAAAGAGAAGAAAAGGATCAGCCACTGAAATGTATGGGAGAGCGCCAGGTAGCGAGAGGTCATACCTGGCGCTGTGCAAGGCTGAACGCTGGCGCTGTTCGCTGAGGCTGTGAAAATGATGAATCAGACGCTACATGGCGCTATCCCAGTCGCTAAACAGATTCTGCTTGATAAATGTGTAATTGCGTGCCGTGTCCGGCGTTGACCAGTCGCTATCTGTCGCTACCTCTCATTAACCAGGCGCTACCTGACGCTATCCCTTCTAAAATAAGGGCCTTAGTAATCTGCAACAATCAGAAAATGAAAAATCACTGTCTGACTTAAAGGTTTACCAGGGCTGATGCACACATGCTCATTCAGTAAAGTGGATTTTAGACTCAACTATTGCGACTAGAGATGAGCGAACCGGTTCGGACGAACCGGAATTCGCTCCGAATTTCAGGGAAAATTTTTTTTTTTTGGTTCGTGCCGATCGAATTTTCCCTGAAATAAAAAAAAAAAAAAAATGCCGGCATGGTGGGAGCGGGCAGGCCGGCTATGCTGTCAGCGGGCCCACCATGCCGGCATTTGTTTAAAAAGCAAACACTTACCTGCATGCTCGGAGCGTGGAGGCCGGCGTCGCTCTCAGGCGCCCTCTGATGACGCGCCCTCTAATGACGCGTCCTCTGATGAGAGCTGAGAGCGACGCCGGAGCGTGGAGGCTGGCGCCGCTCTCAGCTGTCATCAGAGGACGCGTCATCAGAGGGCGCCTGAGAGCGGCGCCGGCCTCCACGCTCCGAGCATGCAGGTAAGTGTTTGCTTTTTAAACAAATGCCAGCATGGTGGGAGCGGACAGGCCGGCTGCGCTGTCAGCGGGCCGGCTTCCGCCGCCCGCTGACAGCGTAGCCGGCCTGCCCACTCCCACCATGCCGGCATTTTTGCCCGAATTTCTTGGGGAAATTCGGCGAATCGCCCGAATCGAACTTTCAAGAAGTTCGCTCATCTCTAATTGCGACATGCTTATCCCCTAGGGTTTTATTCACAACACAGCACAGCAGGATGAGATGCCTATGTTTTACATAAAGTACCCATTGCTTATAAAAACATCAACTTGGAGTTAAATGGTGGGGGCCAAATTTGTGTTGCAGCTATGACTAAAATTATATAAATATCATTAGGATTTCTTTCACCTGTAGTAAATGACTTCCTGGTACATTTGTTTTTTACTGCAGGCCAAGAAGTAATTCAGACAAATACTAGAAATTAGACAAGTACAGTTTATAGTTTTTCCAGAGCTGTGATGCGATTTGTGTAATAGAGCAATAATCAATATGCTTGCTGGAGGTGACCTTTATAGACCAAAATATCTAATGATGACAAAAGAAGACAGTTACCTAAAGTCTGTCTACATTTAATTCTGATAAAAATGAGTTGGACATTCTTAGGTTATTGTACTGCTTTCTGAATAGAATACCCTAAATTCTCAAATTCAAAGTGGCACCCAGAAACCTAAATAATAGACCATACCCCATCCCATGATAGAATGAGCAGAACTGGGAGCATGGGAGAATTCAAAACTAGGGTAAATAAGTATGGTTTCAAGTTAATATGAGGGAATTAATAGAGATCTTTTTTTAAGCTGATTTAGGATATCAAATGGAGATGTTATGGTACCAAATCTAAATCTTTGTACAAAACAGCAGATATACCAGAGCAAACTCCTTATTCATAGTTAATCTAATATTGACCATTTTCATATTAGGCCCTACCCTGCAGTATATTCACATAAATATTTCAACTTTTTACGGAAAAAAGTCAGGCCAGCCTATTGATTCTGATAGGGCTTACCCATTGCCACTGAAGCCTTCAAATGCCAACCTGAGCTTTTCTACTAAAAGGTTCCTTTTAAAAGAAGAATTCTCTATAAAGTTGATACTTAGCAAAATACATATACAAAGTTCTAAATCTTCACATCAAAAGCTATTTTGAGCTTGAACCTACACATAGGCTCAAATTCATAGTCAGCTAATAGGATACTAGACACCTGTAAACTCCAAATAGCAAGCAGAAATGCTTGAAATTGAAGCAAAAGTCCAGTCAGGGGGCAACCCCCCTGTCCTGCCACCCTCCCTTGGTGCTGAAGCAGGATGGGGAGTAACAAAGGACAAAAACAGTGGCATTTTACAGGGTCCCTATAGCTGTCACACAGAAAGACACAAAGCAGCATCCCCTGCAATGTGTGCACTTCCATCCGCCCATTCACTTAAATGTGCAGACAGGAGCATGCGGGGAACTGGGGGAAGCTGCTTTTTGCTTTCTGCCAAGATGGCAGTGCCTGGACGTGCCAGAAGAACTGTGCTGGACAGTGGGCGAGATAAGGGTTATTTTTCTTTGTAATCCGCCCGTCCTACCTCAGCACCAGGGGAGGGTGGCAGGGTGGGGGGTTATTCGCTGCCAGGACTGATTGCTAACAATGTAGTAGTGTACTGGTAAAAGTGGTCTTTCCAGATCATGTGTGACGGGGAGGCAACATTGACCTGCCAGCCGTTTTACAACCTTTATTTGCTATGTTTTAGGTGAGGCGAGGTGCCCTCACCAACCAAAGGGGAGGTGCCACATTGTGACATTTACTGTCAAACTGATTTTGCTGAGGAGGAGGTGGTGTATGATTTCTAAGGCCCTTATTCATCAAGCGATAGCGCCAGGTAGTGTCCGACGAGCGCCAGGTAGCGGCAGCTAACGGCGACTACCGACTCAAGTACGCCCGGCGGCGGTCACAATGACGCATTTATCAAGCAAAATGAGGCTAGCGCCGGCGAGAGCGACGGCTAGCGCGGCATTCATCATGAAGCCGCCTGGACCGAACAGCGCCGCTGCAAATTCCCTCACAGCGCCAGGTATGAGCTGTCGCTCCCTGGCGATGTCCAATGCATTTCAATGGAGCAATCTATAATAATTCATGATTAATTGGTAATAATTTTTTTTTTTTTTTTTTTTTTAATGTCAATAAATCGGAGAACACTTCTGCAATGTTAGGATTTATTTTTAAGTAAAAAAAAAAAAAAAAAAAAAAATATGTGCAGAATTGATCTAACAGGTCTGAGATTAATGTATTCATATAACAAAATGATTCTAAAAACATGTATAATGTTACATTCAAAAAATATGGTTGTTTAGGGGTTAAAAACTAGTTAATACAGATCTCCGCCAGCGCTCTGGGGTTTAAACAAGGAATGGACAGCGACAGCACATTCGGAGCGTGATTTTTTGATGAATATGAAGCTAGCCGTTCGCTCTGGCCATTCGTTGTCAGGCGCTCACATACAACGCTGGACCTGAGAAACAGCGACCCCCCAGCCCGTATTCAACATTACCGCACACCGACTGAGTCGCTGTCATCAAGCTAATGCCGGCCAAGCACAGCGAATACTGGCTGGCGCTGAAAAAATCACGCTACAGTCGCTTATCTGTCGCTACCTGGCGCTATTGATGAATCGGCCTCCCCGTTTCTGATTCAACATGGTGTGAAGGCATTGAGCAGCACAACAGACAAAAAGCTGACCATCAACTACCAGGAGGTTGCCAAGCAGCCTCATGTCAGATCTCCCTATAGAGAAAAAACATTTTAATATAAGATGGTATTCAAACTTGAATAAATTCATACAAATCAGCATTAAACACATTTCATTAAATTTGTTCATCCCTATTTCTAATACTTTCCAGGTAAACTAACCCCGTTTGACATATGGCATTTCATTTGATGTTCCCCTCCATTATTATTAAAGCTAGACTATGAAACAGCTCTGGGAATTTGCTGTTAGCACAAATCATTGCATACTTTTGATGTAGAAGCTTTAGGTGCATAGATCCGCAAAACAAATTTGCCTGGACATACTCATTTAGTTTAATTAAAAAAAACCTAGATGAAGAGTTTAATCCCTTAATTCAGTTTAGCAAGGCAATTTGATCATTTTAATTAAACTAATTTGGTTAACTGGTTTAATGCAGCTGAAAATCTTCAATGAGAAGCAGATATCACTTTACAGAATGTGTAGAGAAATATAATTGCTTTAAAAACGTAGATATTGCTCACTTGCTAGGCTATATTTTGTTTTCAGAGTATCTAGATTTTGAAAAAAACAAATTAGGGCTGATCTCAAACTTCCATCTCTAACAATCCCCAAAATTAATAAAGGAGCTTTCTTCCATTGGACCATTTTCTACTTATAGAGAGATGACACTTTGAGGCTGATTCACTACTAGCGCCAGGTATCGGCAGATGAGCGCCTGTATAGCGGCGCTTAGAGCGACCGCTAGTAGACGCTGTAAGCAGGTATCTGGCGCTGTAACAGAGCGCCTCAGTCGCTGTAGTAACCTGGCCCGCATTTATGAATGTGATGTATGTTGGGCGCTCTAACAGAAGTACAGCGCACCAGCTCAGTGCGACTGACTCTCGACGCTCCACACCATACTTAGCATATAGCACAGAACGCCAGGCGCTGTGTGATTAAAGTCTGATTTTGAACACATATCCACCAGTAACAAAGCGAAAACACATGGAATGACATTGTTTTAACAATGTGACATTACCACTTTAGTGCCAGACCTGTAATGACAATTCTGCATAAAAATATAAAGAGTCAAAAAAGTTTCTAAAAATGTTTGTTTGCAGCCAGGAGAGGTCACACAATGATTTGAGCAAAAAAAAAAAAAAAATGTCAAACACGCTGTTTAAACACAAGCAAATGAACGCCCATTGAAATGTATGGGAGAGCAACACAGAGCAAAAGGTAATATTTGGCGCTCTGGAAGTTAGAGCGCCGGCAATATACGCTGAGCCATTTGTAATAATACATTGGGCGCTACATGGCGCTGTTAGATTCACTCACCAGATTTCCTTTCATAAATGTGGTTTTGCGTACAAGGCCGGCATTCACTAGATGCTGCCTGACGCTATAAGGCACTACCTGCCGCTATCCCTACTTAAATAACCCCCTTTGTGTCTCATATCTTTGCATGTTTACTTTTGGGTCTTCCATAGATTCTACATGCTTGGCATTTAAAGAGTTAAACATAGCCTGAATGCCAGCACCTTCCCCCTTCAGGAGAACCAGACCAGGAAGGGCTTTGGTTGCAAGGTAAGTATGCTTTGATTTTACAGTTAGCCAAGACTAGCCTTAGAGGTCCTTTAAAGCAGACCAAAAGCCACTGAACTTGTGAAATACATTTGGCTGAAGCCCCTACCGATACTCCCTTATTAGAATGTAGAACTAGAAAAGGATATTTTCAACCTTTGAGTCATCCTGGTGCCCTTTTTTTTTGCTGTCCATCTCTGTAAGATGGCAGATCAGTCATTGCATAGGTGTGTCAATGACACAGGCAACATTGGCAATGCATGGAGGAGGTGGGGCATTACATCTAAAACAGGCGCCATTATCTGGGATTAGAGTGAAGCGGGAGCAGTGAAAATTGGCAAAAGGTAATCTTTATGGGATGCTAGTTAAAATTGTGGGTTTTGGTCCACTTTAAAATTTACAATAAAGGAAAAGTTTTAAAAGAGATTAACAGGCTGATTCATTACTAGCGGCAGGTAGCGACAGCTGAGCGTCTGTAGAGCGGATTTCAGAGCGCCCGCTAGTAGTCGCTGTGCTCGGCTATGGTTCGCTAGTTCAGAACGCCTCTGTTGCTGTGCAGCATTGATGAATACGTTGTGGGGAGTCGCTATATGAGCAGTACAGCACTGTATAGGAGCGAACGGTAGCGACTGGTCAGTGCGACCGACTCACACCATATTCATCAAAAAAACAGCCTCACACACCGCCGGCGCTCAAAAATGCTGCGCTGTAACCCAGAGCTCCGGAGGCTGTGAGATTAAAGGCTGTTTTTGAACATGTATCCATCAGTAACTGAAAACTTATGGAATTACATTGTTATAACATTGTGACATGAACACATGCCAGACCTGTAATGTCAATTCTGCATAAATATATAAAAAATGGGAAAAATTTTCAAAAATGGCTTTTTCTAGGCCAGGAGAGGTCACAACATTATTTGAGAATAATAAAAAAAATTGTATAAAAACCTCCTGTTTAAAGAGAAGTAAAAGAATGTCCATTGAAATGTATGGGGGAGCGACAGGTAGCGAGAGGTAATACGTGGCGCTCTGCAAGGCTGAACACCAGCGCTGTATGCTAAGGCTGGGATAATGATGAATTGGATTTTACATGGCGTTGTTCTAGTCGCTCACCAGATTTGGCTTCATAAATGTGTAATTGCGTGCCATGTCCGGTGTTCACCTGCCGCTACTTGACGCTACCTGCCGCTGTACAGGCACTACCTGGCGCTATCCCTTCATGAATAAGGCCTTAAGTATATTTTGTGTGAACCAAGTCATTATGAAGATGTGTATTTGTTGTAATATACAGACGAAAATTTACCTTGTAGAAGTGGTAGCGGGTTCATATATTTTATTTTACTGTTTACTTTATAGGGCACATGCTGTACTGTAAAATGGACACTTTTCTCTCTCACATTTATTAAAGCCTTCAGAGAGAAAAGGCAGAGGAATGCTTAGTAAGGGCTGTGCCGGCTTGACATCCATCGGAGGGAATCCATCTTTTCTGAAGTGTTAGGCAGCCCTTAGCAATTAGTAAGGAGAGCGACAGATACTAGGTGAGCGTTCAGAGACTCAACCTCTCTAATGTCAACCCCGCACCAGTGAATACATCAGAATAACAGCTGCAATGAGACTTCTGCTGGGGGGACCTGATCATGCTTTAACAGCACTAAGATTAGAGGCAGACACAAAGCGCACATTACCCATAATGACCTTGTGTTGCCTGCAATAAAATCTATAGTCAGAGTCAGGATATATAGTCACAGTAAATATGGGCAGGAGCTTGCTGATTCAGTTAGATCCAAGCAAAATTTTAGATTCAGGTCAAACTTTGCAGCTCTATTTTTGTTGAATAAAGTTGAATAATGTGAAACAGTTGTGTAACAGCGACAGGGCTGTTACTAGGGAAGGCCAAGCAGGGCACCAAGGCCGTTAGGATCGCCTTTGTTTGCATTTTTGCTTAGAGGCTGATTCATTACTAACGCCAGGTATCGACAAATGCGCCTGTACAGTGGCGCTTAGAGTGACCACTAGTAGATGCTGTAAGTGGGTATCGGGCGCTGTAACAGAGCACCTCAGTCACTGTAGTAACCTGGCCGGCATTGTCCAGAGATACGAAGTAAAGCCAGCCGACATCAAGGATTCCCATAAAAGTCCAGCTTTATTGAAGTTTGAATAAAAAAGCCAAAATCAGGCAGCGATACATACAGGCATGAAAAGATGTGGTATTGCGTCAACGCGTTTCAGACAGCACACCCTTATTCATGACAAATAATGGGACTAATCCACATTGTTTATATACACAGATACAGTGCAATTAGACAATAAATCAATAAATTAATTTGCAATTACTGACACTTCCGCCATTTGCAGCGCGCATTTGGACGATGTCTGCTAGGGGCAAGGAGACGATCAGGCACTTCCGCTCATCCGTACCACTCCACGCTAAAGAGCTGCTGGCCAATCGCGAGCGAGAGAACTCGCTTGCCATTGGCTCAAAGGTGAAGACGTCATGCTACTGGCAAGGAAACCCGTCCATGCCGTAGACGGAAGGGCGGAAGTGTCTGACAGCGTAGCTGGAAAAAACGCTACTCATAAATACTGCCACACATAAAGTAAAGCATAGCGTATGTCAAAAGTCCTGGGCTTCACATAACAATGCAAAGGGAGTTTGTCTCTAATCCCAACCATGGTGTAAAGCCATTAAAAGAATAATGACTTATGCCAGATCGCAGAAGTCATAAAAATACAAATAAATTGATCATAATAACATCTAAATTCGGGTCACAAGCAGTTATACAAAGTGCAGTGCATGGTTATGGAAAAAGCCGCCACATATAAATCAGATAAATGGCATAATCTAATATAGACTAATATCAAACTGTAATAAAGGCTGGTCTTAAGAGGAAGTAGAGCAGAGAGGAAAGAGGCAAAAGAGAGAAAGGATTAAATTAATCCTCTATACAGGGAAGAAAGACAGAAAGAAAAAAGGGGACCAAAAAAGACCCATGAGATCTCAATAATTAATACACAGGGAAACTAGTGGAGGGAACCCTGTCAATCCTTCAAGAAGAGATCCACATCCCATCTAGCATTAAGGCCAGAAGGGATGCAGGTCTGTGGCCTGAAGATCCAGAAAACCTCCCTCTGAAATATCCTTGCTTGTAAATCCCCCCTCTAGGACCCAAATGGAACTTCTCAATGGCAATGCAACTAAAATTTGACAGATCCCCTGCTTGCATATTCTTAAAATGACTTCCAACATTAGATGATATATTTGGACGGTCTCCCTGGGAGGCAGCTATGTGTTCAGAGATCCTCCTCTTAAATAACCGGGTAGTGCAGCCTACATACTGTAGATTACAGTATATAGAGAAAAGCAAAATAGGAAGGTCCCACTCCTTCTACAACACCCACTAACATATATGGCACCACTACTAATTGAGTAAAAAAATATATATTTATTGGTAACAATGTCACATGATCTACATACACTACAGACTGATTAAAAAACACCAAAGACAAACCATTGTCAATGAGGGAAGGGAAAGGAACTAATACCCAGTGCAGGGGACTGGTAGATAGTACAATATAATTAATAAACTGAGTTTTACCTTAATTGCACTGCCTGGCTAGTCCAAAGTAAAGTGCTATAGTGCATATCAATAATCATATTTGCATGAAACCAATTTATCCAACACTACTAAAAGTGCAAGTGCAAACCCAAATAACCCTAAAACCTATATCTACCTATGCATGAACTGAACCCAGTGAGAGCAAGCCGGGACGGGCGAAGAAATAACACCCCCAATCATAAAGAAAAGTAACTTACATAAGAAAACGACCACCAGCCCACTGCCCCTGCGTCTACGCGTTGCGTGACGTTACCAGCGTCACTTCCTCAGGACATACTAACACCTATACACCTACCTCCTTATATACCAACCTGCTGTGCTCCCACCCATCGTGAACAACGCCCCACCATGTGCTGCAAAATGCCGCTGTTCAGGCGTGCCCCGGCCGGAGGACACGCGCCAGAAAGACAAGCCTCCGATGCGCGCGCACCCCGCAGCCTATGGTGCGCGCGCAGTCCCCAGCGTAAGTGGACATACGCATGTGCAGGAAAGGGTAGAGGCCCTGCACAACAACCAGGCTGTGCGCGCATCCTGCAGGGCAGCGCCACCACAGCCAGGGGGAGACAATAACAGCGGATGTACGTCGGAGCACAGGCAGGTAGGTATAGCAGGATATAAACAAACAATCTAATAAATCTAATAAACCTAATTCTACAATGTGACTCCATAACATCTATCTACCATCAAGATTCTAATACAATATATTGAACAGCATGTAAATAAAGCTTTTCTTGTATTCAACAAGGCAAGGAATAAATACACTTTGTACAGGATTATAGCATCAAAAGACTGTATATATATGAGACTACACATGGAGCTATAAGTGCCACTATGGGGCCGCTCCAAGGGATGGAAATATCCCATATAGATCACCTGTCTAACATACCTATGACAACCAGCCCTGATAATCGATGTGGGCTGGCAGGACATGGGATACCTTGTGACGAACTCTTTACTAACTAATAAAGCACATACTCTAGAACAAAATGGCGATCTCTAAGCAGGGGGTATATATCACTCTAGCCTACACAAGGTACAAAAATCCCATCTCTTAGTGAGCTCCTAGGGGTTCCCCTATGCCTAAAAACCACAGCTAAAGATAACAAACATATGATGGAAGGCTTCACATGACACATTTTTCTTTGCATATCTCTCTTTGGGCGACTCAACAGACTTCTTCACCGTCAACCATGGATCCATTCTTAGATCTTCTTCTTCATTGGATGAAATATGCATCCACAGATTTATTCTATGCCCTAGCCGCAAGGTCTTCTGAGAAACTGACCAGTCGGTATCCCATGTTTTAAATTTGTTTGATGAAAGCTTTCATACCGCAGTAAAAAATTCACAGCCGTGTCCTTACGGTAAAGCCCCGAGCTCAGGGTCCCATCATCTTGTACAGTAATCAATAAATCGAGAAAGCAGACCTGTCTGGTAGAAATCTGTGCCGTGAGAAGTATATTTAGATCATTCGTATTCAGACAATTCAAGAACTCAAAAAATTGTGTCTCAGAGCCCTGCCACAGTACCAAAACATCATCAATATACCTGTGCCACCCCAACACGTGCCGGTGATGATAACACATGGCATCACTGAAAACAATCTCCCTCTCCCACCACCCCAGGAATAAATTGGCTACCGAGGCTGCACAACGTGCACCCATGGCAACACCACGTACTTGTCTATAATATGTTGAGTCGAACATAAAAAAGTTATGTGACAGTACAAAATTAAGCAGTTTGAGAGTAAATTCCTGGAGTGGCGGGAAGTCCGCAGTGCTCATGTTTAGAAAATACCGACACGTGTGGGTGGCACAGGCATGTGATATATTTGAGTACAAGGACTCAACGTCCAATGTGGCCAGGAGCACCCCCTCGGGCACATGAATCTGTTCTAACTGTTTGAGTAAGTGCATGGAATCTCGCACGTAGGATTCCAGTGTAAAAACAAATGGTTGAAGACGTTTGTCCACAAATATGCAGGCTTTTTCAGTTAGACCCCCGATGCCGGCCACTATGGGTCTAATGGGCGGGCAAGGGGGTTTTTGTGTATCTTTGGTAGAATATAAAATGTGGCCACAACTGGAAAATCTACAAGCAAAAAGTCTCGTGTTCTGCGGTTTATAATTTGGTCAGCCCAGGCCTCCTGTACCATTTCTTCATATTCCATCTTATATGAGGCTAACGGATTCCCCGCTAGTCTGTCATAGAAGTCTGGATTTTAAAGCTGCCCTTTCCTGCTACCCTTTCCTGCACATGCGTATGTCCACTTACGCTGGGGACTGCGCGTGCACCATAGGCTGCGGGGGTGCGCGCGCATTGGAGGCTTGTCTTACCCATGACGCGCATTTCACCTTAGGCGCATCTTGATGACACCTCTTGTGCGCCGCAGCTCTGGCGCATGTCCGGCCGGGACGCGACAGAGCCCTTTCACGTTCAGGCGTGTCCTCCGGCCGGGGCACGCCTGAACAGCGGCATTATGCAGCACATGGTGGGGCGTTGTTCACGATGGGTGGGAGCACAGCAGGTTGGTATATAAGGAGGTAGGTGTATAGGTGTTAGTATGTCCTGAGGAAGTGACGCTGGTGACGTCACGCAACGCGTAGACGCAGGGGCAGTGGGCTGGTGGTCGTTACTTTTCTTTATGATTGGGGGTGTTATTTCTTTGCCGTCCCGGCTTGCTCTCACTGGGTTCAGTTCATGCATAGGTAGATATAGGTTTTAGGGTTATTTGGGTTTGCACTTGCACTTTTAGTAGTGTTGGATAAATTGGTTTCATGCAAATATGATTATTGATATGCACTATAGCACTTTACTTTGGACTAGCCAGGCAGTGCAATTAAGGTAAAACTCACTTTATTAATTATATTGTACTATCTACCAGTCCCCTGCCCCGGGTATTAGTTCCTTTCCCTTCCCTCATTGACAATGGTTTGTCTTTGGTGTTTTTTAATCAGTCTTTAGTGTATGTAGATCATGTGACATTGTTACCAATAAATATATATTTTTTTACTCAATTAGTAGTGGTGCCATATATGTTAGTGAGTGTTGTGGAAGGAGTGGGACCTTCCTATTTTGCTTTTCTCTATATACAGTGATTTTACCCCTTTTTGAGCACACTACACATTGATACATAACTTATGGTCCGGTGCAGTCTCATATTTTTTCTTAGTATTACTGTAGATTACATGCGGTACATGTGATCATCTAAATTAAATTCATAGTATTGCAGTTCATAAAGCTCTTAATTTGGAACTTTCCTCCTGTCACAGTGGATGTAAATTCATTGCTCTGATGGACATATTGACATATACTGCATCTGCTCCCCGCACATCTAAAAAAGCCTTTACATGTTAGCCAAATAGATGACTTTTGTGATAGTTTCCTAAATAAACTTGGTGAGAGTTTTTGGCCTAGGGTAGGTGGCTTGCGGCTCACAATTTTTATTCCCTGTTTAAGGATAATTTTCAGTTGTGGGTCACAATTTAACAGGGGAAGATGTTTTAAAATGATGTCTTTCACTCTATAGTATTCCTCACTGTACGTTGTCACCATAGTGAATATGCTCGTATTCTTATATTTAGAGTGTATGCCCCCGGAAAGATAGTGACCTAGTACTTGCCTTACCCTCATTGTCTGTATGGCCAGTGATTTTTATCATGGAGCCTCTATCTTTAGACCTGGCTTTCTGTTTGGCTCGTTCCAACAGATCCGATGGGTACCCTCTATTTTCCAGCTTGTCTGTGATCGTTTCAAGTTCCTGCTCAAAATCCTCCTCCTCAGAGCAATTACGACTTGCTCTGATCATCTCCCCAACTGGGATTGCCCTAATAGTATGTGCTGGGTGGCGGGGATTATCCTGACTGTATATTCTGGCCCTCTCCCATCATCCCATATAAAGGCTGGCGAGAGAAAGAAGCCCCCATGGACGCCCCACACCGTTGTAAATAATATTGTCCTGTGAACAAGAAAAAATTATGTTTCAAAAGATATTCTAGTGAAAGTATCAGAAATTCAATAAGTTCTTTTGAATAAGCAGAATAATTACTCAAATGAAAATAAATGGCTTGAAGGGCCAAATCATGGGGTATTACTGAGTAGAGGGAGGCAACATCACAGGTGAGTCAGATTCCCATTGAAAATCATTTAGTTGTCTGATCACATCCCTTGAGGAGATGTGAGTCCACCCATTGCCCCAGCCTCTCATTCAGCCCCCCAATACCAGCCACAATGAGCCTGCCCAGAGGTGGGCGTTGTTGCTTGTGGATCTTGGGGAGGTGATGAAAGACCGGGGCAATGGGGGAGGCCACCTCAAATGCCTCCATGTCCCTGTCCATCAAGACTCCCAGGGCCTTACCCTCCAGCAGGAGATTTTTGGCCTGGCCGGCATTGATGAATGTGATGTATGTTGGGTACTCTAACACCAGTACAGCGCTGCAGTGAGTGAAAGGTAGCGCCAGCTCAGTGCGACCGACTTTCAGAGCTCCACACCATACCTATCAAAAAAGAACACACACACAGCGTTGGCGCTCTAAATCTGGTCGCTATAGCATAGAACGCCAGGCGCTGTGTGATTAAAGTCTGTTTTTGAACACATATACACTGTAATGACAATTCTGCATAAAAATATAAAAAGTCTAAAAAGTTTTTAACCCTTTAAATGCCAAGCACGTAGTTTCTACGTGGTTGCATCTCCTACCGTTAAGTGCCAAGCACGTAGAAACTACGTGCCTGGCATTTCCCCCAAACAGTTAAAGAATAGAAAAAAAAAACCACTTACCTCCGGTATCCCCGTGAAGCTTGGGGTCCCCTCTTCCTGCGGGGGGCATCCGATCGCCCCCCCGTCGTCCTCCGTCTTCAGGGGGGGGCCCGAAACCAGCCGCCCCCCCCCCCCGTTTCCAGCGCTGACACCGGCGCTGTAAAAAAAAAAAAAAAACAAACTGTCATTTACTCACCTCCGCGCCCGAGCCTTCTGTCCGGGTCTCCTCTTCACCAGGGGGGGGGTCCGATCCCCCCCCTGGGCTGCGCAGTCTTCAGGTGAGGACCCTCTTCCGGGTCCTCACCTCTTGTAATGGCGGCGATGGCCGCCGCCGCTTAGCTCCGCCCATTGTGGGAGAAGCGGGATGACGTCATCCCGCTCCTCCTATACCCCCTCCGAGCTCCGGCATCTGTCAGATGCCGGTGGTGATCGGAGCAGGGTGGGTGTCAGGTGAGGAGGCTCCGATCGGAGCCCCCTCGCCTGTCACCCGCCCTGCGCCGATCACCACCGGCATCTGTCAGTGACAGCGGCGCGGGACAGACAGCGGCGAGGGACGTCGGATCGGAGGTGAGTACAGTGTAAAATAAGAAAAATAAAGATTTTTTTTCTCTGTGTCTGTGTGATTTTTTTACTATTAACCCCTTGTGAACTGGTAAGGGGTCCATGACCCCTATACCAGTTCACGAGGCTGGGGGGATGGCAAGCCACCTGCGCTAGCGGGTGGCTTGCCATTAACCCCTGGCACCCCCATTACCTGCCTCCCCAAAGGCCAGGGGGGGGGCAGAAGAGCCCGGGCCCACATGGGCTATGTGGGCTCGTAGGCTGCAGGGTGGGGGGGCCACAAAAGCTGGCCCCCCCACTCTGTGCCTACAAGCCCCCATAGCTGGTCCCGGGCTGGTTACTTTGGGTAAGGGGGACCCCACGTCAATTTTTTTTTTGATTTTTAAGGGTTTTTAACCCTTAAAAATCAAAAAAAAAATGGGGTCCCCCTCCCCTGGGAGGGGGGACCCTATGTCATTTTTTTTCTCGATTTAACCCTTTGTAGTGTGGATGGTAGTTGTATTTTTTTTGTGAATGTTATAAAATACTTGTTTCAGTTAGGGGGGTCTCCTGGGCAGGAACGGGGGGCTACCGATAAATATGTGGTACCGTTCTAATCGGTAGAAATGGGGCTTTCACATGCAATATGATTTTCCTTAATAAAATACATTTTTTATTTAAAATAAAGGAGTCAATTTTTTAAAAAAAAATTTTATTTATTTATTTATTATTTTTACTTAATAATATTGTAAAAAAAAAAAAAATTTACAAACAAGACATTTCATGTTAAAGCCTAAACTCTGCTGCAAAAAAATATATATATAATTTTCCTGAAAGTTCCAGCAAAAATGGTGCAAAACATGGCGCAAAACATGACGCAAAATGGGGAAAAATGGCCTGTCAACAGAGGGTGACAAAATCTCAAGTAGGCTGGCAATTAAAAGGGTTAATAGTACCTATGCATGTTGGGTATTGTTCTGTTCGGGGGACCTTGCGCTTTCAGACTTAGCTTGTTTTTTCTGGTTTGCATATTTATATTTTAGGAAAAGGTGTTTTTTATTCAGCTTTTTTATAAATTTTTTAGGGAAACCCTGCGCAAACAAAGAATTCTTTGAGGGATTACTTCCAGAAAGATGAGCCCACTACAACAAGCTGGGTACCCTTAGAAAGCTTAACGTGTGTACTTTCAGGGAATATATGGTTTATGGGGGATATTCCAAATGTCAAGGGTTGTTTTGGTTGAAAAATCGCAAGGTGCGCACTTTGTCTGCAGAGCTGAAATTTTCGAATAAAATTACCGTTACACACATGCTTTACTTCGGGGTGTTTGGCAACTCTTCCCTTGACAGTAGCTATGCATGTTGGGTATTTGTCAGGACTGTACCGAACACCCGTCTGTCTTGAGCTGGTATCCCCCAATCTCCACCGCCTCTTCTGCCTATAGACAAGCCCCCGCTTGTAGGAGACGCGGGTAATGCCTCTCCCAGTCGGTTGCCCCCAGGACTTATAGGGCGCAAAGGATACCGGCTTAAGGTGCAGACAGATGTTTGGCAGGGAATCCCGAATGAGGATGCCGGATGGCAGAAGTCCAAATACAGGCCGAGGTCAAACCAGGAGGTCACAGGGCGTGGTATCCGAAGGAGGTAACAAAGGGGTAGTCAAAACGAGCCGAGGTCAAATCCAGGAGGTCACGGTGCGAGGTATCAGAGGGGTCAGGCAAAATCGTGGTCAGGCAAAGCGAAAGGTCAGGGCAGGCAGCAAGCAAGGGAAGTCGAGGTCCAAAAGCCAAATAATCACAAAAGACACTGCGACGCACATCCAGAACCCAGAGGCTATAACGGGCACTGGGATGATGGAGCAGGAAAACCTTATAGGGAATACTGGCCAGTAGGGAAGGGGGCAATTGGAGGGAAGGACAGTGATTGGTGCATACAAACTAAATGGGATCGGTCCCAGGAGCTGGACGGCCCAGGCCAGACAGGCCGACCAGTCCCTGGGTCCGATCCCAGGATCCGGCCGCAGATTGGTCACTTTAAACTCGCCCCCGGCGGGCGCGCTGGGGAAAGCGCCGCCGGGAGGCATAAGAGAGACGTGCTCGCGCGTGCGCGCGAGCACGATACGAGACAGGCGCGCCCCCGCCTGGAGGAGGCAGCGTCACGCCACCCGGAAGCCCAGCAGGCCGGCGCAGCCGCGCGGAGCGGGCTGCGACGCGGCCATCAGCCGCGTCCTGCGCCGCCAGCCCCTGGACCCCACGGAGGTGCCGAGGGGACGGAAGACCCGGGGACCGCCGAGCAGCAGCCCGCTGGGGCCCACCCGGCAGCGCGCCGCGGGACCCGGAACGGCGACAAGGTAAGTGTCTAACATTACCCCCCCCCTGAGGAGGGGCCACTGGACCCTCCAAGCTGGGTTTCAATGGATTCTCCTTGTGAAATCTCTTCACCAGATTCTGCGCATGAACCTCTCTGGCCGGAACCCAAGATCTTTCTTCCGGGCCGTACCCCTTCCAGTCAATTAAATACTGAAGAGAGTTCCTAAAAAGGCGGGAGTCAAGAATCCGGGCGACTTCAAACTCCTGATGACCATCGACTAACACAGGACTGGGGGAACTATTGGGTTCATGGTTTCTAGCAGATTTAAGAAGAGAAACATGAAAAGATCTACAAATCTTCATGGACGAAGGGAGGGCTAACTGAAACGTGACCTGATTGATTTTCCGTGCTATGGGGAAGGGGCCAATAAATTTAGGCCCTAACTTAGCGGAGGGCTGGCGTAATGCCAAGTTCTTAGTTGAAAGCCAAACCCAGTCTCCCACCTTATAACCAGGGTTAGAGGAACGTTTGCGATCTGAAAATTTTTTCTGTTGAAGAGCGGCCTTAGTAAGATGTTGTTGGATCTTATCCCATTCCTCTGGCCATTTGGAAACCCATTCATCCACGGAGGGAACTCTAGAGGGTTGGTCCGGAAGGGCAGAAAACTTCAGGTCTTTGCCATAAACACAATGGAAGGGAGAAACCCCCGTGGAAGAATGTGCAGCGTTGTTAAATGCAAACTCTGCAAATGGTAAGAAGAAGGCCCAGTCAGTCTGGGTATCAGCCGTAAAACAACGCAAATACTGTTCTAAGGACTGATTTGTTCTCTCGGTTTGTCCATTCGACTGAGGATGGAAAGCCGAGGAAAGGGAGACGGTGAAACCCAGCTTAGTACAGAAAGCCCTCCAAAACCGGGAGACAAATTGGACCCCCCTATCCGAAACAATGTCTATGGGAATACCGTGGATTCTAAAAATGTGAGTGATGAAGAGTTGAGCTAATGTTTGGGCTGAGGGAAGTTTTTTTAAAGGAATGAAATGAGCCATCTTGCTAAAGCGGTCCACAACTACCCAAATAACAGTATATCCCTGGGAAGGGGGAAGATCTGTAACAAAGTCCATGGCCAGATGGGTCCACGGAGAGGCAGGAATGGGTAATGGTTGGAGTGGGCCTTCAGGAGAATGTCTTAAAGATTTACTTCGAGCACAGACTTTACAGGTGGAGACAAATTTTTGAACGTCCCTCCTAATAGAGGGCCACCAAACTTGGCGCGTCAATAAAGCAATGGTTTTCTTGACCCCCGGATGACCCGCTGTTTTGGTATCATGAAAATGGGACAAAAAGACAGTACGGTAAGTAGAAGGCACAAACTGGGTTGACTCAGGTTTTCCAGGAGGAGCTTGGGCCTGGAACTGAGCAAGATCAGGAAGTTGGGGTTGGATAGCGGCTACCACTAGGGAGTGGGGTAAGATGGGAGAATCCAACCTTTCAGGTAAGTCAGGGAAGGAAAAACTCCGAGACAGGGCATCTGCTTTAACGTTTTTGGATCCGGGCTTATAGGTTATAGAAAAGTTAAATCGAGAGAAGAACAAGGACCAGCGGGCCTGTCTAGGAGTTAGTCTCTTTGCAGATTGAATGTATTCTAGATTTTTATGATCCGTAAAGACCGTGACTGGGTACTGAGCCCCCTCCAGCCAGTGTCTCCATTCCTGGAAGGCTAACTTGATGGCCAATAATTCTCTGTTGCCGATATCGTAATTTCTTTCGGCCCCTGAGAATTTCTTGGAAAAGAAGGCACATGGATGGAGGCGTTCAGGTGACCCGCGATATTGTGACAAAACCGCCCCTACTGCGATTTCAGAAGCATCTACCTCCACAAAGAAGGGCAGTTGCTCGTCTGGATGAACTAGGACCGGAGCGGCACTAAACACCCTTTTAAGATTCTCGAAGGCCTGGACCGCTTGAACAGGCCAAACTGAGGGGTACCCGCTTTTCTTGGTAAGATTGGTTAATGGTGTAACAAGGGCAGAAAAATTTTTAATGAACCTCCTATAGAAATTAGCGAAGCCCAAAAACCTTTGCAGGCCCTTCAGATCCCTGGGCTGCTCCCATTCTAAGACTGCCTTCACCTTAGACTGATCCATGGATAGACCAGATTTAGAGATAATGTAACCGAGAAATGGAACCTCTGACACTTCAAATTGACATTTCTTTAACTTAGCATATAAACAGTTTTCTCTAAGTTTTTGCAAGACCAAACACACATGTTTGCGATGTTCATCGAGGGATGAAGAAAAAATCAGAATGTCGTCTAAATAAACGACCACAAAACGGCCAAGATAGTCCCTAAAAATTTCGTTAACGAAACTTTAAAAGACCGCGGGGGCATTGCACAGGCCGAAAGGCATTACCAAATACTCATAATGCCCTTCAAGGGTATTGAAGGCCGTCTTCCACTCGTCCCCCTGCCTAATCCTAATGAGGTTATAGGCCCCCCGGAGATCGAGTTTAGAAAAGACCTGCGCCCCAACCACCTGTGTAAATAATCCCTCAATAAGTGGTAGGGGGTATTTATTCTTTACAGTGATGTTATTTAAACCCCGATAATCAATACAGGGGCGGAGTCCCCCATCTTTCTTTTCCACAAAAAAAACCCCTGCTCCTGCCGGGGAAGATGATGGCCGAATAAACCCTTTCTCTAAGTTCTCGGCAATATATTCCCGCATGGCAAGGGTCAGTTCGGGTCAAATTAAATATTCTCCCTCTGGGAGGCATGGTGCCGGGGAGAAGTTCAATAGGGCAATCCCATGGTCTATGGGGAGGAAGTTTGTCTGCCGCCCTTTCAGAAAAGACGTCAGCAAACTCTAAGTACGGAGTGGGGACTCCAACCGGGGCTAGATGCGCAACCCTGAGTGGAAATTCTAAACAGCTCTGAAAACATTGGCGCCCCCACTTAGTGATTTGCCCTGAGACCCAGTCAATTTGGGGATTGTGCTCCTGCAGCCATGGCAATCCCAAGATTAAAGGGGTACTAGGCATACTCAATACCAAAAAACTGATTACTTCAGAATGATTGGCTCCCACTTTGAACTGTACAGGAGGGGTTCGGGACCGAACTAAACCCCCGGCCACTGGAGTGCCGTCAATGGCTGAAACCCGGATGGGAGTCGGCAAGGGCTGGATCATAATTCCTAAACTCTGAGCTAGCTCAGAGTCTAGGAAGTTCCCAGCTGCTCCAGAATCTAGGAGAGCCTTTAAATTCAGAAACTTAAAATTAATCTTAATCTGAACTGGAATAAGAACTGGAGACGATACTTGAGGTGATACCTTACAGCCTAGGAGGGCCCCCTCGAAACCCCCTAGGCTCTGGAGTTTCCCGACGGCTTCTTTGGGCATAGTCTGACCATATGGCCGGTTCCACCACAGTACAGACAAAGCCCCTCGGATAAGCGTCGTCGTCTCTTGCCTTCAGTGAGCCTTGTGGCACCTAGTTGCATGGGCTCTTCCGAAGGTTGTGCAATTGGGACCTCAGACCTTGAAGCTGCCTCAGCATGCGACCCTTTTTCTTGGCGTCTTTCCCGAAGCCGACGGTCAATGCGGATGGCGAGGTGCATTAACTCGTCTAGGGTCTGAGGTTCCGGGTAATTCACCAAGGTGTCCTTGACGGTATCAGCCAATCCTAGTCGGAATTGACCGCAGAGGGCAGGATTGTTCCAGCGAGAATCTACCGCCCAGCGACGGAATTCTGAACAATAATCTTCGGCTGGACGGCGTCCTTGGCGAAGAGTACGCAACTTGGCATCAGCTGTGGCCCCTTTGTCGGGATCATCATAAAGAACCTCCATCGCAGAAAAAAAACTATCCACAGAGAGACGGATTGGGTCCTGAGATGATAAACTAAAGGCCCAGGATTGAGGATCTCCTTGAAGGAGGGAGACAACCAAGCCGACCCTCTGCTCTTGTGACCCTGAGGAGACAGGACGGAGCTGGAAGTACAATTTACAAGAGTCCCGGAAGTTGGCAAATTTTGCCCTGTCGCCGTGGAATTTTTCAGGAAGTGGAATCTTAGGTTCCACAAACATTGCGGCCGGAGTCCCCTGAGGACTGGGGACGTTAGGAGCAGGACGGTTCTCCTGGGCCGCAACCCGATGAGCCAGGTGCTCTACCGCCGCTGTTAAGGCTTGCACCTGTTCCAGGATTTGGTCCATTCTTTAGGCCCGTTATAATGTCAGGACTGTACCGAACACCCGTCTGTCTTGAGCTGGTATCCCCCAATCTCCATCGCCTCTTCTGCCTATAGACAAGCCCCCGCTTGTAGGAGACGCGGGTAATGCCTCTCCCAGTCGGTTGCCCCCTGGACTTATAGGGCGCAAAGGATACCGGCTTAAGGTGCAGACAGATGTTTGGCATGGAATCCCGAATGAGGATGCCGGATGGCAGAAGTCCAAATACAGGCCGAGGTCAAACCAGGAGGTCACAGGGCGTGGTATCCGAAGGAGGTAACAAAGGGGTAGTCAAAACGAGCCGAGGTCAAATCCAGGAGGTCACGGTGCGAGGTATCAGAGGGGTCAGGCAAAATCGTGGTCAGGCAAAGCGAAAGGTCAGGGCAGGCAGCAAGCAAGGGAAGTCGAGGTCCAAAAGCCAAATAATCACAAAAGACACTGCAACGCACATCCAGAACCCAGAGGCTATAACGGGCACTGGGATGATGGAGCAGGAAAACCTTATAGGGAATACTGGCCAGTAGGGAAGGGGGCAATTGGAGGGAAGGACAGTGATTGGTGCATACAAACTAAATGGGATCGGTCCCAGGAGCTGGACGGCCCAGGCCAGACAGGCCGACCAGTCCCTGGGTCCGATCCCAGGATCCAGCCGCAGATTGGGCACTTTAAACTCGCCCCCGGCGGGCGCGCTGGGGAAAGCGCCGCCGGGAGGCATAAGAGAGACGCGCTCGCGCGCGCGCGCGCGAGCACGATACGAGACAAGCGCGCCCCCGCCTGGAGGAGGCAGCGTCACGCCACCCGGAAGCCCAGCAGGCCGGCGCAGCCGCGCGGAGCGGGCTGCGACGCGGCCATCAGCCGCGTCCTGCGCCGCCAGCCCCTGGACCCCACGGAGGTGCCGAGGGGACGGAAGACCCGGGGACCGCCGAGCAGCGGAACGGCGACAAGGTAAGTGTCTAACAGTATTGTTCTGTTCGGGGGATGTTGCGTTTTCAGATTAAACTTGTTTTTTCTTGTTTGTATATAGTTTTTTTAGGAAAATGTGGCTTTGATTCTGCTTTTTTATCCTTTTTTTAGGGAAACTCTTTGCAACCAAAGAATCCATTGAGGGATTACTTCCAGAAAACTATGGCCACATCAACAAGCCTGGTACGCCTAGAAAGCTTGAGGTGTGTACTTCCAGAGAATATATAGTTTGTTGGGGGTATTTCAAATGTAAAGGGTTGTTTTTCTGGAAAAACTGCAAGGTGCGCATATTGCGTAGCACAGTTGTATTTTATCTGAAAATCCCCTAAAGCGCTGTTTCAGTTTGGGGGAGTCTCCTGGGCAGGAAAGGGTGTCTACCAATACATATGTGGTACCGCTGTAACCGGGAGAAATTGGGATTTCACACGCAATAAGATTTCATTGACAAACTTACATTTTTTATTACAAAAAAAACTACAATATGTAAAAATTTTTTTTTTTTTTTTTTTGCACATATTTCACCCAAAAATATTGAGAATACACCTAAAAAATGACAAACAAGACATTTCATGTTAAAGCCCAGACTCTGCTGAAAAAAACAATATATCATTTTCCTGGGAAATCCCTGGAAATCCCTTCAAAAATCACATTTGAACATGGGGAGCGCAAAATAGTGCAAAATGGTCTGGCAACAGAGTGTGACAAAAACTCCAGGTAGGCTGGCACTTAAAGGGTTAAAAGTGTTTGTTTGCAGCCAGGAGACGTCACGCAATGATTTGACAGTGAGCGAAAGGTAATACCTGGCACTCTGTAAGCTAGAGCACCGGTGCTATATGCTGAGCCGCCTGTAATAATACATCGGACGCTACATGGTGCTGTTAGAGTCGCTCACCAGATTCGCTTTCATAAATGTGGTTTTGCTTACAGCGCCAGGCGTTCACCAGACGCCGCCTGCCGCTACGAGGCACTGCCTGCCGCTATCCCTTCTTAAATAACCCCCTTATTTGAGTTTAAAAGAAATGGCAGCTTAAAGGAGCACTATCGCCAAATTGTGTTATATTAAAAATCCATATAAACACTTTAGCTAATAAGGGGAGGGGTCACTTATACACCCGAACTGAGTAAAACTCCAGCCAAGCTTGTGGTTTCCTTCGCCTGGTAGGAATAAAATCCTGGGGTTCAAGGTTTAGTCTATAAGGGGTGACAGAGTCTGTCACCCGAGATGTCCTCTTCCTTTCATTAAAATATAAAAAACAAGTCTGGCTGGATATTTCTCGATACTGGGTGTATAAATGACCCCTCCTCCCTCCATCCAGCATATTTATATGGATTTTTATCCTTGGGCCATTTTTTCGCGATAGTGCTCCTTTAAGCTCAAATAATTATAGCAGACCTAAAGTCAAATAAGACTTTACCTCCACTCCATGCCAGCCCCACATATCATATTGGCTGCTGGAATAAATGCTGCAGTTAGTGCACCAGAGGATCACAGAAGGGTATTAAATAGGAACAATAGCCATTTTGGGGCCCCCATTCGGTCGCCCTATTCAAGTACCTCGGCGATGCTGTGGACTTGGTGGTGGCCTGGTTTTTTAATACAACTGAGTTTTTTTCACCGCCGAAGCAAGGCCCAGCTGCCCATTTTTGAGATTGTCAATTGGCTGATCTCAAAAGTACAGTTTGACGAGGTGCAACCCGAAGTCTGCATCTTCGGCTTTCTGTTCGGGTGCACCGCCACCATTCTGAAAATCTGGGGGCTGGAGCGCAAGTGACTGATGCGGCAGCTACTGGATTCGACAGCTACCGATCTCAGCAGCATGGGAGCCCCCAGTAATGGTGACTTTATGGCAACCCTGGGGTTTTGCACAGTGGGGCATCCCGTTATAGAATGCCCCAGGCCCAGTAGGCATTTGTTTTCATCCACTTTACGTTTTAAAGCTACATAAGCTTAAATCAGTAAGGGGCATCCCGAATATCAAAATACTCACCTGATCCAGCCTTGCATTGTGCATTTACATAGTCCTTTGTGGGTCACTATTTACAAGAACGAAACAGTGGACAGAACTCTGTCCCCTGCTGGTCTATAGCAAATACAGTACGCAAACCCTTATACAGTATGTTGGTAGTGACTAGAGATGAGCGAACTTTTGAAAAATTCGATTCGACTGATTCGCCGAATTTTGCGACAAAAATCGTTTATTCGCGACGAATCGCTATTAAAAACGGCTATTTCTGAGCCTCCTAGAGCCTCAATAGGGTTGTAAACCATTCTGCCTTGCTGTAACACGCATAGGATGCGTGCTGGGTTACTTAAATAATACTTTGAATAAATATCACATGCAGATCAGAGGCATTGCTAATAGAATCGCAGAGCGGCACAATTGCAGAGAGTTGAAGTGGCATCACTATGAGGGGCAGGAGCCCAAACATTGCTTTAAAGAGACACTGGAGTTGGCAGCAGCAGGAGCCCAAAAATTGGATGAATCACACCCTGGAGTTGGCAGCAGCAGCAGCAGCCCAAACATTACTTTAAAGAGACACTGGGGTTGGCTTCAGGAGCCCAAAAATTGGATGATTCACACCCTGGAGTTGGCAGCAGCAGCAGGAGCCCAAACATTACTTTAAAGAGACACTGGGGTTGGCTTCAGGAGCCCAAAAATTGGATGATTCACACCCTGGAGTTGGCAGGAGTTGGCAGCAGCAGCAGCAGCAGCAGCAGCAGGAGCCCAAACATTACTTTAAAGAGACACTGGGGTTGGCTTCAGGAGCCCAAAAATTGGATGAATCACACCCTGGAGTTGGCAGCAGCAGCAGCAGGAGCCCAAATATTACTTTAAAGAGACCCTGGGGTTGGCTTCAGGAGCCCAAAAATTGGATGAATCACACCCGGGAGTTTGCAGCAGCAGCAGCAGGAGCCAAAACATTACTTTAAAGAGACACTGGAGTTGGCTTCAGGAGCCCAAAAATTGGATGAATCACACCCTGGAGTTGGCAGCAGCAGCAGCAGGAGCCCAAATATTACTTTAAAGAGACCCTGGGGTTGGCTTCAGGAGCCCAAAAATTGGATGAATCACACCCTGGAGTTGGCAGCAGCAGCAGGAGCCCAAACATTACTTTAAAGAGACCCTGGGGTTGGCTTCAGGAGCCCAAAAATTGGATGAATCACACCCTGGAGTTGGCAGCAGCAGCAGCCCAAACATTACTTTAAAGAGACACTGGGGTTGGCTTCAGGAGCCCAAAAATTGGATGATTCACACCCTGGAGTTGGCAGCAGCGGCAGCAGGAGCCCAAATATTACTTTAAAGAGACCCTGGGGTTGGCTTCAGGAGCCCAAAAATTGGATGAATCACACCCTGGAGTTGGCAGCAGCAGCAGCAGGAGCCAAAACATTACTTTAAAGAGACACTGGAGTTGGCTTCAGGAGCCCAAAAATTGGATGATTCACACCCTGGAGTTGGCAGCAGCAGGAGCCCAAATATTACTTTAAAGAGACCCTGGGGTTGGCTTCAGGAGCCCAAAAATTGGATGAATCACACCCTGGAGTTGGCAGCAGCAGCAGGAGCCCAAACATTACTTTAAAGAGACACTGGAGTTGGCTTCAGGAGCCCAAAAATTGGATGATTCACACCCTGGAGTTGGCAGCAGCAGGAGCCCAAATATTACTTTAAAGAGACCCTGGGGTTGGCTTCAGGAGCCCAAAAATTGGATGATTCACACCCTGGAGTTGGCAGGAGTTGGCAGCAGCAGCAGCAGCAGCAGCAGGAGCCCAAACATTACTTTAAAGAGACACTGGGGTTGGCTTCAGGAGCCCAAAAATTGGATGAATCACACCCTGGAGTTGGCAGCAGCAGCAGCAGGAGCCCAAATATTACTTTAAAGAGACCCTGGGGTTGGCTTCAGGAGCCCAAAAATTGGATGAATCACACCCGGGAGTTTGCAGCTGCAGCAGCAGGAGCCAAAACATTACTTTAAAGAGACACTGGAGTTGGCTTCAGGAGCCCAAAAATTGGATGAATCACACCCTGGAGTTGGCAGCAGCAGCAGCAGGAGCCCAAATATTACTTTAAAGAGACCCTGGGGTTGGCTTCAGGAGCCCAAAAATTGGATGAATCACACCCTGGAGTTGGCAGCAGCAGCAGGAGCCCAAACATTACTTTAAAGAGACCCTGGGGTTGGCTTCAGGAGCCCAAAAATTGGATGAATCACACCCTGGAGTTGGCAGCAGCAGCAGCCCAAACATTACTTTAAAGAGACACTGGGGTTGGCTTCAGGAGCCCAAAAATTGGATGATTCACACCCTGGAGTTGGCAGCAGCAGCAGCAGGAGCCCAAATATTACTTCAAAGAGACCCTGGGGTTGGCTTCAGGAGCCCAAAAATTGGATGAATCACACCCTGGAGTTGGCAGCAGCAGCAGCAGGAGCCAAAACATTACTTTAAAGAGACACTGGAGTTGGCTTCAGGAGCCCAAAAATTGGATGAATCACACCCTGGAGTTGGCAGCAGCAGCAGCAGGAGCCCAAATATTACTTTAAAGAGACCCTGGGGTTGGCTTCAGGAGCCCAAAAATTGGATGAATCACACCCTGGAGTTGGCAGCAGCAGCAGCAGGAGCCCAAATATTACTTTAAAGAGACACTGGAGTTGGCTTCAGGAGCCCAAAAAATGGATGATTCACACCCTGGAGTTGGCATCAGCAGGAGCCCAAAAATTGGCCTAAAGACATAAATATGTTTTGCACCATTTGGAAAGTGTAAAACGTGGTACCATGCTGAATCTAGTTGCATGCATCAGGCATTGGTGGGTGGAAATCCTGGCTGATCCATCCCTGATTCATTTTGACAAAGGTGAGTCTCTCCACATTTTTAGCTGACAGACGAGTTCTCCTCGCCGTAACTATGGCCCCCGCCGCACTAAACACCCGCTCAGATGGCACGCTACTTGCCGGGCAGGACAGCTTTTCCAGGGCAAACTCTGCTAGTTGCGGCCACAAATCAAGTTTGGCTGCCCAGAAGTCCAGCGGATCCTCAAGGTGTGTTGGCATGGTCATGTCAAAGTATGACATGACCTGCTGGTTCAGGTCCTGCTCCAGGTCTTCCTGCTGCTCATGAGTAGCCTCACTATGCGGGTGTAGAAAGCTACTCATTAGCGACTGAAGACTGAGGCTGCTGCTGATGGAGCTGCTGCTGCTGCTCCTGCCAACCCCCCCAGCGGCCATGGCAGTGGAAGGTGAGCGCAGAGGTCCCCTCGAGTCAGACCTGCGAGAGTATGGACCATGGCGCAGATAGGCATCGGCCAACTGCCTACGTAGAATGTCTTTGTAGTAGTTCAGTTTGTCCTCCCTCTCGGTGGGTTTAAAAAATGCCCCCATTTTGTGCCGGAAGCGAGGGTCCAATAAGGTGGACAGCCAGAAGTCATCCCGCCGACAGATGGAAACAATTCTGGGGTCACTACGCAAGAACGTGAGCATGCTTCCTGCCATTTGCGCAAGTGACTCGGATGGACTACCTGTCTCCATCTCCACTGCATACTGCCATGGTGTGCCCGGGTCCTCTGTCTCGCCTTCCTCAAAAACCTCTAGCTCCTCTGGCTGCTCCTGCTCCTCCTCTCCTGTCCGCTGACTAGATAAACCAGCCATTTCGCCAAGCCTAAACTGTGTTTCGCTGGGCAACTCCTCCTCCTCCTCTTCCTCCTCCTCCTCCAGTTCAGCTCCAACGGGGTTCATGTGGCCGTAAGATGTAAACACCATGTCTCCAGTGCCCTGACCAGCCATGGTTTCCAACATGTGCTGTAGTACATGAAGCAGTGGAATCACGTCGTTCATCCCGTAATCCTGCCGACTGACAAATAAAGTGGCTTCCTCAAAGGGCCTGAGCAAACGGCAGGTGTCACGTATGAGCTGCCACTGGTTGACATTAAAGTTACACAGGGGAGTCCCCCTATCTGCTTGGATCATCAGGAAATCCGTGATGGCTTTTCTCTGTTCATATAATCGGTCCAACATGTGAAGGGTGGAATTCCAATGGGTGGAAACATCGCAAATCAGACTATGTTGGGGGATACCATTCTGACGCTGTAGCTCAAGAAGGGTGTGTTTGGCGGTGTATGAGTGGCTGAAGTGCATGCAAAGTTTCCTTGAAGTTGGTAGGATGTCTTGCAGATGGGGGGAACACTTAAGAAACCGCTTGACAACCAGATTGAAGACGTGAGCCATGCAGGGGGCATGGGTCAGGCAAATGGTTATGGTATTGAATAGAGGCTGGTGTAGTCACAGAATGGGATGCCCCAAAAACCAGAGAGCACCTGGCAGCAGTAAGACTATGCACAGCAAAAGTGTCTTTATCAGGCCTAATTTCTATTAGAATAAGTGCAAATGGTTATGGTATTAAATAGAGGCTGGTGTAGTCACAGAATGGGATGCCTCACAGCAGACTTGAGATCAGTATATATGCAGTTAGTGTATAAGCAGCCTGAAAACGCTAACAAAGCCAGTCAGCCAGCCAGTAACACTCAGGCTGGATGAAAAAAAAAAAAAATCTCCCTGTGACTGCCTCCGATTTTTCCTAACTTTCCCTGCTTTTCGCTGACTTTCTGTCTGTCTCCTGCCTGTCCCCTGCCTGTCTCCAGCCTGTCCCTGTCTGTCCCTGTCTGTCCCTGTCTGTCTAACTGTCTCTCCCTGCCTACAGCAGCGTCCTGTCTCTCACGAATGCAATAGAGAAATCAGGAAAAGCAAGATGTCTGCCGACTTAAATAGCGCTGTGACGTCACCGGGCTTGCTGGCTGCTGATAGGCTGCATGTGACTGTCCCAGCTTGCACTGGCGCGGGGTTGATGTCTGGACATGTCCCGTCCGCCATCTTAGAATGCCTGTAATGTAAATGAATGGATGTTAAAGGAAAACTTCGAGCGATCGAATCGCGGGGAAATTCGGATTCGATCCGAATCGAATTTTTCATGAAATTCGGATCGAATCCGGGTTCGTCCGGATCGATTCGCTCATCCCTAGTAGTGACATTTATATTAGTATTAAAGTGGAAGCCCAATCTCTGGTAACCCTCCCATCCTACCTCCCCTGGCACTGAGGCACGGCTGGGGGGTTGTTACAAATACCATACTCGAGATCCAGCACAGTCACTGGTGCTACTGCAAAAGCTTCAGTGCACAGAATGGCTTCCCCCACACTGTGTGTGCTCCTGCCCACCCATTCAAGTAAATGGGCAAATGGAGATCACAGAGCAGGGGCAAGGCACTTTGGCCATTCTCTTCAAGATAACAGTACCCAGGACCTGAAGCACCGGTGAATAGAGTTGGCTACAGGGAAACTGTAGAGCTTTTTTTCTTTGCAACCTGAGCCTGGACTTCTGCTTTAACCTTGAGCATCTTCATTGCAGTTGCTAGAGCCTTATTATTGTCTCAACTAGGGATGAGCGAATCGATCCGGACGAACCCGGATTCGATCCGAATTTCATGAAAAATTCGATTCGGATCGAATCCGAATTTCCCCGCGATTCGATCGCTCAAAGTTTTCCTTTAACATCCATTCATTTACATTACAGGCATTCTAAGATGGCGGACGGGACATGTCCAGACATGTAAGCTGGGGCAGTGTATGCTGGGACAGTCACATGCAGCCTATCAGCAGCCAGCAAGCCCGGTGACGTCACAGTGCTATTTAAGTCGGCGGACATCTTGCTTTTCCTCATTTCTCTATTGCATTCGTGAGAGACAGGACGCTGCTGTAGGCAGGGAGAGACAGTTAGACAGACAGGGACAGACAGGGACAGGCTGGAGACAGGCAGGAGACAGGCAGGAGACAGACAGAAAGTCAGCAAAAAGCAGGGAAAGTAAGGAAAAATCGGAGGCAGTCACAGGGAGATTTTTTTTTTTTCATCCAGCCTGAGTGTTACTGGCTGGCTGACTGGCTTTGTTAGCGTTTTCAGGCTGCTTATACACTAACTGTGCATATATACTGAACTGATCTCAAGTCTGCTGTGAGGCATCCCATTCTGTGACTACACCAGCCTCTATTTAATACCATAACCATTTGCACTTATTGTAATATAAATTTGGCCTGATAAACACACTTGCTGTGCATAGTAGTACTGCTGCCAGGTGCTCTCTGGTTTTTGGGGCATCCCATTCTGTGACTACACCAGCCTCTATTTAATACCATAACCATTTGCACTTATTCTAATAGAAATTTGGCCTGATAAAGACACTTTTGCTGAGCATAGTAGTACTGCTGCCAGGTGCTCTCTGGTTTTTGGGGCATCCCATTCTGTGACTACACCAGCCTCTATTTAATACCATAACCATTTGCACTTATTCTAATAGAAATTTGGCCTGATAAACACACTTGCTGTGCATAGTAGTACTGCTGCCAGGTGCCCTCTGGTTTTTGGGGCATCCCATTCTGTGACTACACCAGCCTCTATTTAATACCATAACCATTTGCACTTATTCTAATAGAAATTTGGCCTGATAAACACACTTGCTGTGCATAGTAGTACTGCTGCCAGGTGCTCTCTGGTTTTTGGGGCATCCCATTCTGTGACTACACCAGCCTCTATTTAATACCATAACCATTTGCACTTATTCTAATAGAAATTTGGCCTGATAAAGACACTTTTGTTGTGCATAGTAGTACTGCTGCCAGGTGCTCTCTGGTTTTTGGGGCATCCCATTCTGTGACTACACCAGCCTCTATTTAATACCATAACCATTTGCACTTATTCTAATAGAAATTTGGCCTGATAAAGACACTTTTGCTGAGCATAGTAGTACTGCTGCCAGGTGCTCTCTGGTTTTTGGGGCATCCCATTCTGTGACTACACCAGCCTCTATTTAATACCATAACCATTTGCACTTATTCTAATAGAAATTTGGCCTGATAAACACACTTGCTGTGCATAGTAGTACTGCTGCCAGGTGCCCTCTGGTTTTTGGGGCATCCCATTCTGTGACTACACCAGCCTCTATTTAATACCATAACCATTTGCACTTATTATAATAGAAATTTGGCCTGATAAACACACTTGCTGTGCATAGTAGTACTGCTGCCAGGTGCTCTCTGGTTTTTGGGGCATCCCATTCTGTGACTACACCAGCCTCTATTTAATACCATAACCATTTGCACTTATTCTAATAGAAATTTGGCCTGATAAACACACTTGCTGTGCATAGTAGTACTGCTGCCAGGTGCTCTCTGGTTTTTGGGGCATCCCATTCTGTGACTACACCAGCCTCTATTTAATACCATAACCATTTGCACTTATTCTAAAAGAAATTTGGCCTGATAAAGACACTTTTGCTGTGCATAGTAGTACTGCTGCCAGGTGCTCTCTGGTTTTTGGGGCATACCATTCTGTGACTACACCAGCCTCTATTTAATACCATAACCATTTGCACTTATTGTAATAGAAATTTGGCCTGATAAACACACTTGTTGTGCATAGTAGTACTGCTGCCAGGTGCTCTCTGGTTTTTGGGGCATCCCATTCTGTGACTACACCAGCCTCTATTTAATACCATAACCATTTGCACTTATTGTAATAGAAATTTGGCCTGATAAACACACTTGTTGTGCATAGTAGTACTGCTGCCAGGTGCTCTCTGGTTTTTGGGGCATCCCATTCTGTGACTACACCAGCCTCTATTTAATACCATAACCATTTGCACTTATTCTAATAGAAATTTGGCCTGATAAACACACTTGCTGTGCATAGTAGTACTGCTGCCAGGTGCTCTCTGGTTTTTGGGGCATCCCATTCTGTGACTACACCAGCCTCTATTTAATACCATAACCATTTGCACTTATTCTAATAGAAATTTGGCCTGATAAAGACACTTTTGCTGTGCATAGTAGTACTGCTGCCAGGTGCTCTCTGGTTTTTGGGGCATCCCATTCTGTGACTACACCAGCCTCTATTTAATACCATAACCATTTGCACTTATTCTAATAGAAATTTGGCCTGATAAACACACTTGCTGTGCATGGTAGTACTGCTGCCAGGTGCTCTCTGGTTTTTGGGGCATCCCATTCTGTGACTACACCAGCCTCTATTTAATACCATAACCATTTGCACTTATTCTAATAGAAATTTGGCCTGATAAAGACACTTTTGCTGTGCATAGTAGTACTGCTGCCAGGTGCTCTCTGGTTTTTGGGGCATCCCATTCTGTGACTACACCAGCCTCTATTTAATACCATAACCATTTGCACTTATTCTAATAGAAATTTGGCCTGATAAACACACTTGCTGTGCATAGTAGTACTGCTGCCAGGTGCTCTCTGTTTTTTGGGGCATCCCATTCTGTGACTACACCAGCCTCTATTTAATACCATAACCATTTGCACTTATTCTAATAGAAATTTGGCCTGATAAACACACTTGCTGTGCATAGTAGTACTGCTGCCAGGTGCTCTCTGGTTTTTGGGGCATCCCATTCTGTGACTACACCAGCCTCTATTTAATACCATAACCATTTGCACTTATTCTAATAGAAATTTGGCCTGATAAAGACACTTTTGCTGTGCATAGTAGTACTGCTGCCAGGTGCTCTCTGGTTTTTGGGGCATCCCATTCTGTGACTACACCAGCCTCTATTTAATACCATAACCATTTGCACTTATTCTAATAGAAATTTGGCCTGATAAACACACTTGCTGTGCATAGTAGTACTGCTGCCAGGTGCTCTCTGTTTTTTGGGGCATCCCATTCTGTGACTACACCAGCCTCTATTTAATACCATAACCATTTGCACTTATTCTAATAGAAATTTGGCCTGATAAAGACACTTTTGCTGTGCATAGTAGTACTGCTGCCAGGTGCACTGCTGGCTGTTGGGGCATCCCATTCTGTAACATAGCATACCCCTCTTTATTTACACTAAGCAGCTCTCTTATTTACACTAAGCAGGCCTGTTGGAGGCTGAGTGTTACTGCTCACTTTTGGTGTGCATTATATTCTGTTTCATATAGACCCACCGCTTCCTGGGGGTTCTTAAAATATCACCTACTACCACGCCAGTTAGACTATGTCGGGCAGACAAGTGCCTGGAAGTGAAAAGAGGAGTGGCAGAGGCCAAGATTCCGCAGGCAGAGCTCGCAGCAGACTGGGGGCCAGTAGCAGCAGGAGTCACGCTGAGAGACCTAATCTGCCAGTATCTTCTAGCGGTCGGGTCTCCACCAGTAACGCATCTGCCGTGGTAGATTGGTTGACGCGCTCATCAACAACATCATCACAACTTACATCTGAGACCCCCAGTCTAGGGTCGGTAGGTTCCTCTGACACAACCCTGAGTTGGCATGCCCCGAGACCAGTCCCTGTCCTCCCATTGCCTCTGTCCTACGCCGTTCCCTCCCCCAGCGACGTATCCTATGCTTTGGGTTCAGCTCCACTCTTTAGTGAGGAGGACGATCAGATAGAGGACAGTCAGCAGCTACTGCCCAGCCAAGAAATGGAGGTGGCTTCTTTAGCTAGGCAGACAAATAGTGATGTGGACAGTGTCGTGGGTGCTGTGAGCGTTCCAGCTCCTGCGCCAGACACTGTTGACGAATCCACGAACATCAGTGACGTACAGCCACAACTCGGTGATAATGATGATGAAGATGAAGCCGATCGCACTTGGGAGCCGGGTGATGAAGGGGCTTCATCGTCATCATCAGGAGAAGAGGGGCGCAGGTTGCCCCGGAGTCAGCAGCTCAGGCAGCAAGGTGTTAGCAGCATGGTTGGCAGGCAGCATGGGGGCACAATTGTAAAGCCTGGAGCCAAACGGGGCCGGGGCCGGGGTAGAGCACCTGCTGCGCGGCAGGCTACCTTATCGGGAGGTAGTGGGGCAGGGGTTCCTGGAGTTGGCAACAGCAGCAGCGAATCGATGAGACCTGTTGGTGGGAAAAGTAGCTACTCGGCAGTGTGGCAGTTTTTCCTGAAGCATCCGCAGGAGGGTAACGTGGCCACATGCAAGATATGTAGGCAGAAGGTGAAGCGTGGCCAGGGTCCAAATGTTGGCACCACGGCCCTGCATCAACATATGCAGCGTCACCATAAAGCGGCCTGGGAGAACCGAGGCTCCGGAGAGGTGGGCCAGACTGCTTCCTCACCGAGTGGCACGCCGCTCCCAATTTCTGCCAGCCAAGGCTCCAGCACCTCAGCCGAAGGCAGCTGTGCTTCATACCCATCCTCTGTCGCTCCTGCTCCTCCTCCTCCAAGTCATGCATCCCGCCAGCAATCCATCAGCGAAGCCATGTCCAAGAGACAGCAGTATGCGCCCACTCATCCTACGGCGCAGAAGCTGAATGTGCTCCTGTCCAAGTTGCTGGTGCTGCAGTCGCTCCCTTTTCAGGTGGTGGAATCTGCACCTTTCAGAGAACTGATGGCTTGTGCCGAGCCGAGGTGGAGAGTCCCAAGCCGTCATTTCTTTGCCAAGAAGGCAGTACCAATGCTGCACACTTTTGTTGAACAGAAGGTGGGCCAGTCCTTGAGCCTGTCGGGGGGGAGCAAAGTGCATGGCAGCGCCGACATCTGGAGCTGTAACTACGGTCAGGGACAGTACATGTCGTTTATGGCCCACTGGGTGAATGTGGTCCCTTTGCAGCAGCAGCAGCAACTTGGACAGGTCACGCCGCTTTGGCCTCCGCGCTCCCTGCCCGTTGGGCCTGTGACACCGTGCAACTCGGCCTCCTCATCCTCCGCCATCTCCTCACCCTCCACTGTAGGCTCAAGTCTCAGTGCCCCTCCAGTCTACCATGTGTGCAGGGCACGGAGGTGTGGCGAACGGAGTCACACAGGGGAGGAACTGCTTAAATGTATTCATCAGGAAATCCAAACATGGCTTACTCCAAGAAAACTTAAAATGGGAATCATGGTTACCGACAATGGGAAGAACATTTTGTCTGCGCTGCGCCAAGGAAGCCTGACCCATGCCCCCTGCATGGCTCACGTCTTCAATCTGGTTGTCAAGTGGTTTCTGAAGTGTTCCCCCCATCTGCAAGACATCCTAACAACTTCAAGGAAACTTTGCATGCACTTCAGCCACTCATACACCGCCAAACACACCCTTCTTGAGCTACAGCGTCAGAATGGTATCCCCCAACATAGTCTGATTTGCGATGTTTCCACCCGTTGGAATTCCACCCTTCACATGTTGGACCGATTATATGAACAGAGAAAAGCCATCACGGATTTCCTGATGATCCAAGCAGATAGGGGGACTCCCCTGTGTAACTTCAATGTCAACCAGTGGCAGCTCATACGTGACACCTGCCATTTGCTCAGGCCCTTTGAGGAAGCCACTTTATTTGTCAGTCGGCAGGATTACGGGATGAACGACGTGATTCCACTGCTTCATGTACTACAGCACATGTTGGAAACCATGGCTGGTCAGGGCACTGGAGACATGGCGTTTACATCTTACGGCCACATGAACCCCGTTGGAGCTGAACTGGAGGAGGAGGAGGAAGAGGAGGAGGAGGAGTTGCCCAGCGAAACACAGTTTAGGCTTGACGAAATGGCTGGTTTATCTAGTCAGCGGAGAGGAGGAGCAAGAGCAGCCAGAGGAGCTAGAGGTTTTTGAGGAAGGCGAGACAGAGGACCCGGGCACACCGTGGCAGTATGCAGTGGAGATGGAGACAGGTAGTCCATCCGAGTCACTTGCGCAAATTGCAGGAAGCATGCTCACGTGCTTGCGTAGTGACCCCAGAATTGTTTCCATCTGTCGGCGGGATGACTTCTGGCTGTCCACCTTATTGGACCCTCGCTTCCGGCACAAAATGGGGGCATTTTTTAAACCCACCGAGAGGGAGGACAAACTGAACTACTACAAAGACATTCTACGTAGGCAGTTGGCCGATGCCTATCTGCGCCATGGTCCATACTCTCGCAGGTCTGACTCGAGGGGACCTCTGCGCTCACCTTCCACTGCCATGGCCGCTGGGGGGGTTGGCAGGAGCAGCAGCAGCAGCTCCATCAGCAGCAGCCTCAGTCTTCAGTCGCTAATGAGTAGCTTTCTACACCCGCATAGTGAGGCTACTTATGAGCAGCAGGAAGACCTGGAGCAGGACCTGAACCAGCAGGTCATGTCATACTTTGACATGACCATGCCAACACACCTTGAGGATCCCCTGGACTTCTGGGCAGCCAAACTTGATTTGTGGCCGCAACTAGCAGAGTTTGCCCTGGAAAAGCTGTCCTGCCCGGCAAGTAGCGTGCCATCTGAGCGGGTGTTTAGTGCGGCGGGGGCCATAGTTACGGCGAGGAGAACTCGTCTGTCAACTAAAAATGTGGAGAGACTCACCTTTGTCAAAATGAATCAGGGATGGATCAGCCAGGATTTCCACCCACCAATGCCTGATGCATGCGACTAGATTCAGCATGGTGCCACGTTTTACACTTTCCAAATGGTCCAAAATATATTTATGTCTTTAGGCCAATTTTTGGGCTCCTGCTGATGCCAACTCCAGGGTGTGAATCATCCAATTTTTGGGCTCCTGAAGCCAACTCCAGTGTCTCTTTAAAGTAATATTTGGGCTCCTGCTGCTGCTGCTGCCAACTCCAGGGTGTGATTCATCCAATTTTTGGGCTACTGAAGCCAACCCCAGTGTCTCTTTAAAGTAATGTTTGGGCTCCTGTTGCTGCTGCTGCTGCTGCCAACTCCTGCCAACTCCAGGGTGTGATTCATCCAATTTTTGGGCTCCTGAAGCCAACCCCAGGGTCTCTTTAAAGTAATATTTGGGCTCCTGCTGCTGCTGCTGCCAACTCCAGGGTGTGATTCATCCAATTTTTGGGCTACTGAAGCCAACCCCAGTGTCTCTTTAAAGTAATGTTTGGGCTGCTGCTGCTGCCTACTCCAGGGTGTGATTCATCCAATTTTTGGGCTCCTGAAGCCAACCCCAGGGTCTCTTTAAAGTAATATTTGGGCTCCTGCTGCTGCTGCTGCCAACTCCAGGGTGTGATTCATCCAATTTTTGGGCTACTGAAGCCAACCCCAATGTCTCTTTAAAGTAATGTTTGGGCTCCTGTTGCTGCTGCTGCTGCCAACTCCTGCCAACTCCAGGGTGTGATTCATCCAATTTTTGGGCTCCTGAAGCCAACCCCAGGGTCTCTTTAAAGTAATATTTGGGCTCCTGCTGCTGCTGCTGCCAACTCCAGGGTGTGATTCATCCAATTTTTGGGCTCCTGAAACCAACTCCAGTGTCTCTTTAAAGTTATGTTTGGGCTCCTGCTGCTGCTGCTGCTGCTGCTTGAAACTCCAGGGTGTGTCAGTCAATTTTTGGGCTCCTGAAGCCAACCTCAGTGTCTCTTTAAAGTAATTTTTGGGCTCCTGCTGCCAACTCCAGGGTGTGATTCATCCAATTTTTGGGCTCCTGAAGCCAACCCCAGGGTCTCTTTAAAGTAATATTTGGGCTCCTGCTGCTGCCAACTCCAGGGTGTGAATCATCCAATTTTTGGGCTCCTGAAGCCAACCCCAGGGTCTCTTTAAAGTAATATTTGGGCTCCTGCTGCTGCTGCTGCCAACTCCAGGGTTTGAATCATCCAATTTTTGGGCTCCTGAAGCCAACCCCAGTGTCTCTTTAAAGTAATGTTTGGGCTGCTGCTGCTGCTGCCTACTCCAGGGTGTGATTCATCCAATTTTGGGCTCCTGAAGCCAACCCCAGGGTCTCTTTAAAGTAATATTTGGGCTCCTGCTGCTGCTGCTGCCAACTCCAGGGTGTGATTCATCCAATTTTTGAGCTCCTGAAGCCAACCCCAGGGTCTCTTTAAAGTAATATTTGGGCTCCTGCTGCTGCTGCTGCCAACTCCAGGGTGTGATACATCCAATTTTTGGGCTCCTGAAGCCAACCCCAGGGTCTCTTTAAAGTAATATTTGAGCTCCTGCTGCTGCTGCTGCCAACTCCAGGGTGTGATTCATCCAATTTTTGGGCTACTGAAGCCAACCCCAGTGTCTCTTTAAAGTAATGTTTGGGCTGCTGCTGCTGCCTACTCCAGGGTGTGATTCATCCAATTTTTGGGCTCCTGAAGCCAACCCCAGGGTCTCTTTAAAGTAATATTTGGGCTCCTGCTGCTGCTGCTGCCAACTCCAGGGTGTGATTCATCCAATTTTTGGGCTCCTGAAGCCAACTCCAGTGTCTCTTTAAAGTTATGTTTGGGCTCCTGCTGCTGCTGCTGCTGCTTGAAACTCCAGGGTGTGTCAGTCAATTTTTGGGCTCCTGAAGCCAACCTCAGTGTCTCTTTAAAGTAATTTTTGGGCTCCTGCTGCCAACTCCAGGGTGTGATTCATCCAATTTTTGGGCTCCTGAAGCCAACCCCAGGGTCTCTTTAAAGTAATATTTGGGCTCCTGCTGCTGCCAACTCCAGGGTGTGAATCATCCAATTTTTGGGCTCCTGAAGCCAACCCCAGGGTCTCTTTAAAGTAATATTTGGGCTCCTGCTGCTGCTGCTGCCAACTCCAGGGTGTGAATCATCCAATTTTTGGGCTCCTGAAGCCAACCCCAGTGTCTCTTTAAAGTAATGTTTGGGCTGCTGCTGCTGCTGCCTACTCCAGGGTGTGATTCATCCAATTTTGGGCTCCTGAAGCCAACCCCAGGGTCTCTTTAAAGTAATATTTGGGCTCCTGCTGCTGCTGCTGCCAACTCCAGGGTGTGATTCATCCAATTTTTGGGCTCCTGAAGCCAACCCCAGGGTCTCTTTAAAGTAATATTTGAGCTCCTGCTGCTGCTGCTGCCAACTCCAGGGTATGATTCATCCAATTTTTGGGCTACTGAAGCCAACCCCAGTGTCTCTTTAAAGTAATGTTTGGGCTGCTGCTGCTGCCTACTCCAGGGTGTGATTCATCCAATTTTTGGGCTCCTGAAGCCAACCCCAGGGTCTCTTTAAAGTAATATTTGGGCTCCTGCTGCTGCTGCTGCCAACTCCAGGGTGTGATTCATCCAATTTTTGGGCTCCTGAAGCCAACTCCAGTGTCTCTTTAAAGTTATGTTTGGGCTCCTGCTGCTGCTGCTGCTGCTGCTTGAAACTCCAGGGTGTGTCAGTCAATTTTTGGGCTCCTGAAGCCAACCTCAGTGTCTCTTTAAAGTAATTTTTGGGCTCCTGCTGCCAACTCCAGGGTGTGATTCATCCAATTTTTGGGCTCCTGAAGCCAACCCCAGGGTCTCTTTAAAGTAATATTTGGGCTCCTGCTGCTGCCAACTCCAGGGTGTGAATCATCCAATTTTTGGGCTCCTGAAGCCAACCCCAGGGTCTCTTTAAAGTAATATTTGGGCTCCTGCTGCTGCTGCTGCCAACTCCAGGGTGTGAATCATCCAATTTTTGGGCTCCTGAAGCCAACCCCAGTGTCTCTTTAAAGTAATGTTTGGGCTGCTGCTGCTGCTGCCTACTCCAGGGTGTGATTCATCCAATTTTGGGCTCCTGAAGCCAACCCCAGGGTCTCTTTAAAGTAATATTTGGGCTCCTGCTGCTGCTGCTGCCAACTCCAGGGTGTGATTCATCCAATTTTTGGGCTCTTGAAGCCAACCCCAGGGTCTCTTTAAAGTAATATTTGGGCTCCTGCTGCTGCTGCTGCCAACTCCAGGGTGTGATACATCCAATTTTTGGGCTCCTGAAGCCAACCCCAGGGTCTCTTTAAAGTAATATTTGAGCTCCTGCTGCTGCTGCTGCCAACTCCAGGGTGTGATTCATCCAATTTTTGGGCTCCTGAAGCCAACCCCAGGGTCTCTTTAAAGTAATATTTGGGCTCCTGTTGCTGCTGCTGCCAACTCCAGGGTGTGAATCATCCACTTTTTGGGCTCCTGAAGCCAACCCCAGTGTCTCTTTAAAGTAATGTTTGGGCTGCTGCTGCTGCCAACTCCAGGGTGTGATTCATCCAATTTTTGGGCTCCTGAAGCCAACCCTAGGGTCTCTTTAAAGTAATATTTGGGCTCCTGTTGCTGCTGCTGCAAACTCCAGGGTGTGATTCATCCAATTTTTGGGCTCCTGAAGCCAACCCCAGGGTCTCTTTAAAGTAATATTTGGGCTCCTGCTGCTGCTGCTGCCAACTCCAGGGTGTGATTCATCCAATCTTTGGGCTCCTGAAGCCAACCCCAGGGTCTCTTTAAAGTAATATTTGGGCTCCTGCTGCTGCTGCTGCCAACTCCAGGGTGTGATTCATCCAATTTTTGGGCTCCTGAAGCCAACCCCAGGGTCTCTTTAAAGTAATATTTGGGCTCCTGCTGCTGCTGCTGCCAACTCCAGGGTGTGAATCATCCAATTTTTGGGCTCCTGAAGCCAACCCCAGTGTCTCTTTAAAGTAATGTTTGGGCTGCTGCTACTGCCAACTCCAGGGTGTGATTCATCCAATTTTTGGGCTCCTGAAGCCAACCCCAGGGTCTCTTTAAAGTAATATTTGGGCTCCTGCTGCTGCTGCTGCCAACTCCAGGGTGTGATTCATCCAATTTTTGGGCTCCTGAAGCCAACCCCAGGGTCTCTTTAAAGTAATATTTGGGCTCCTGCTGCTGCTGCTGCCAACTCCAGGGTGTGATTCATCCAATTTTTGGGCTCCTGAAGCCAACCCCAGGGTCTCTTTAAAGTAATATTTGGGCTCCTGCTGCTGCTGCTGCCAACTCCAGGGTGTGATTCATCCAATTTTTGGGCTCCTGAAGCCAACCCCAGGGTCTCTTTAAAGTAATATTTGGGCTCCTGCTGCTGCTGCTGCCAACTCCAGGGTGTGATTCATCCAATTTTTGGGCTCCTGAAGCCAACCCCAGGGTCTCTTTAAAGTAATATTTGGGCTCCTGCTGCTGCTGCTGCTGCCAACTCCAGGGTGTGAATCATCCAATTTTTGGGCTCCTGAAGCCAACCCCAGTGTCTCTTTAAAGTAATGTTTGGGCTGCTGCTGCTGCCAACTCCAGGGTGTGATTCATCCAATTTTTGGGCTCCTGAAGCCAACTCCAGTGTCTCTTTAAAGTAATATTTGGGCTCCTGCTGCTGCCAACTCCAGGGTGTGATTCATCCAATTTTTGGGCTCCTTAAGCCAACCCCAGTGTCTCTTTAAAGTAATGTTTGGGCTGCTGCTGCTGCTGCCATCTCCAGGGTGTGATTCATCCAATTTTTGGGCTCCTGCTGCTGCCAACTCCAGTGTCTCTTTAAAGCAATGTTTGGGCTCCTGCCCCTCATAGTGATGCCACTTCAACTCTCTGCAATTGTGCCGCTCTGCGATTCTATTAGCGATGCCTCTGATCTGCATGTGATATGTATTCAAAGTGTTATTTAACTAACCCAGCACGCATCCTATGCGTGTTACAGCAAGGTAGAATGGTTTACAACCCTATTGAGGCTCTAGGAGGCTCGTTTTTAATAGCGATTCGTCGCGAATAAGTTCGGGTCGAAACGATTTTTGTCGGAAAATTCGGCGAATCAGTCGAATCAAATTTTTCAAAAGTTCGCTCATCTCTAGTCTCAACATTGGGGGGGGGGGGGGGGGCATATAGTGATGCACTTCAATCTATGTGTGAGCAACTTGATAGATGCACTAAATCTTAAACATAGACCCTGGCATCTCTACACAAACATTATAAGATTATTACATTATTTTTACTATTCCATAAACTTGGTATCCATCTTGTGCCCTGCTTAATCCACCTAACTCCCAACACAAATTGCAGCCTGTAGCTAACTGAACTTGTGTTTCTCAAAGTCTAGGTCTCCAGTGCAGCAACTTGCTTCTTGCTCACTTGTCAGATGGTGTTGTTTTAGTTTTAAATCAGCTGTGAACAAACTTCTATTTTTAATATACTAAGTTATTTTTAATATACTATACCCCAGATGTAAAAAAATTATAATGTTGTAACAGTCAGCATAAAGCCAGCATAAAAGGCAGAAAACCTAATAAGCAAATAGAACAGCGTGCGTTTAGCAAGAGCCAAACAGAGCACCACCCAGAGATCGTAATACTTATCAACATAATTACTGGTGGCTGCTTTACTCTATTAGCTGTCCTCTATTCACTTCCATCTCTTCATAAGTGCTGTTTCATACTGTGGCAAGCTGACAAAGGCAAATATCAAAGGACTTCTGGCCGTTTATAATTGGCCACGACAGTGACTGCTTGAGTCAGAACACAGTGTGAGCGCTGCTTTAAATAACAACATAGATATGACAGGCACAGATGCAGGATGCTTGTCAAATAATATATCCTAGATTCTATCAGGAAGCATGGGATTTGCAGTCCTCTTTAAATAAGCAAGTGTTCAGAGACGCAAGAACTCAGGGAACCATATATGGGAGGTATAATCTAGGAATGGGCTATCTCTTCAGAGATAGCGGGTGATCATTACTTTCTCCTTTTTTCGATGTCATGGTGCACCCCAATTTCTTCTTGCTGAGTCAGCACTTACCTTGATCTTGGTGGTGGACCCTGACACTATGAGTGACAGTTATCGCCGACAGTTATATAACTATTTGCGGCTTTATAAAGAAGGTAGCATATTAGGACACTAATGGGGTATTATACTGTTAGGTGGGCAGGACAAAAATGGACGCATCATATATTCAGTGCTTCTTCATTTACAATGTGTGAACATTGGAATGTGATTTTCAATACCGACCTCCCTTCCCCCTTTTTGATCGCTAATAAGCATCTCCCATCTCAGGTAAGTGGCCGCATGACTAATGGGCTTTCCAGCCGTCAAGGGGGTTATTTTTGGGATTCAATGTTTTTCCAACCAGGATGAATTGGGATTTTAAGCAACAGGTTATTAACGGTGCGGTCGCACTTAGGGATGAGCGAATCGATCCGGACGAACCCGGATTCGATCCGAATTTCAGGAAAAATTCGATTCGGATCGAATCCGAATTTCCCCGCGATTCGATCACTCGAAGTTTTCCTTTAACATCCATTCATTTACATTACAGGCATTCTAAGATGGCGGACGGGACATGTCTGGACATGTATCCCGCGCCAGTGCAAGCTGGGGCAGTCACATGCAGCCTATCAGCAGCCAGCAAGCCCGGTGACGTCACACAGCGGTATTTAACGGCGGCCATCTTGCTTTTCCTCATTTCTCTATTGCATTCGTGACAGACAGACAGAACGCTGTGTAGCTGAGGCAGTTAGACAGGCTGGAGACAGGGACAGACAGGGACAGGCTGGAGACAGGCAGGAGACAGGCAGGAGACAGACAGGAGACAGACAGAAAGCCAGGGAAAGGTAGGAAAAACGGAGCTGGCTGACAGGGAGATTTTTTTTTTTTCATCCAGCCTTTGTTAGCGTTTTCAGGCTGCTTATAGTAACTAACTGTGCATATATACTGAACTGATCTTAAGTCTGCTGTGAGGCATCCCATTCTGTGACTAAAGCAGCCTCTGTTTAAGACCATATAAGCATTTGCTCTTATCATATTTGAAATTAGGCCTGATAAAGACACTTTTGCTGGCCAAAGCACTACTGGACCCTGCCAGCTCGATTCCTGCCCGGGGCATCCCATTCTGTGACTACAGCAGCCTCTGTTTAAGACCATATAAGCATTTGCTCTTATCATATTTGAAATTAGCCTGATAAAGACACTTTTGCTGGCCAAAGCACTACTGGACCCTGCCAGCTCGATTCCTGCCCGGGGCATCCCATTCTGTGACTAAAGCAGCCTCTGTTTAAGACCATATAAGCATTTGCTCTTATCATATTTGAAATTAGGCCTGATAAAGACACTTTTGCTGGCCAAAGCACTACTGGACCCTGCCAGCTCGATTCCTGCCCGGGGCATCCCATTCTGTGACTAAAGCAGCCTCTGTTTAAGACCATATAAGCATTTGCTCTTATCATATTTGAAATTAGGCCTGATAAAGACACTTTTGCTGGCCAAAGCACTACTGGACCCTGCCAGCTCGATTCCTGCCCGGGGCATCCCATTCTGTGACTACAGCAGCCTCTGTTTAAGACCATATAAGCATTTGCTCTTATCATATTTGAAATTAGCCTGATAAAGACACTTTTGCTGGCCAAAGCACTACTGGACCCTGCCAGCTCGATTCCTGCCCGGGGCATCCCATTCTGTGACTACAGCAGCCTCTGTTTAAGACCATATAAGCATTTGCTCTTATCATATTTGAAATTAGGCCTGATAAAGACACTTTTGCTGGCCAAAGCCCTACTGGACCCTGCCAGGTCGATTCCTGCCCGGGGCATCCCATTCTGTGACTACAGCAGCCTCTGTTTAAGACCATATAAGCATTTGCTCTTATCATATTTGAAATTAGGCCTGATAAAGACACTTTTGCTGGCCAAAGCACTACTGGACCCTGCCAGCTCGATTCCTGCCCGGGGCATCCCATTCTGTGACTACAGCAGCCTCTGTTTAAGACCATATAAGCATTTGCTCTTATCATATTTGAAATTAGCCTGATAAAGACACTTTTGCTGGCCAAAGCACTACTGGACCCTGCCAGCTCGATTCCTGCCCGGGGCATCCCATTCTGTGACTAAAGCAGCCTCTGTTTAAGACCATATAAGCATTTGCTCTTATCATATTTGAAATTAGGCCTGATAAAGACACTTTTGCTGGCCAAAGCACTACTGGACCCTGCCAGCTCGATTCCTGCCCGGGGCATCCCATTCTGTGACTACAGCAGCCTCTGTTTAAGACCATATAAGCATTTGCTCTTATCATATTTGAAATTAGGCCTGATAAAGACACTTTTGCTGGCCAAAGCCCTACTGGACCCTGCCAGGTCGATTCCTGCCCGGGGCATCCCATTCTGTGACTACAGCAGCCTCTGTTTAAGACCATATAAGCATTTGCTCTTATCATATTTGAAATTAGGCCTGATAAAGACACTTTTGCTGGCCAAAGCACTACTGGACCCTGCCAGCTCGATTCCTGCCCGGGGCATCCCATTCTGTGACTACAGCAGCCTCTGTTTAAGACCATATAAGCATTTGCTCTTATCATATTTGAAATTAGGCCTGATAAAGACACTTTTGCTGGCCAAAGCACTACTGGACCCTGCCAGCTCGATTCCTGCCCGGGGCATCCCATTCTGTGACTACAGCAGCCTCTGTTTAAGACCATATAAGCATTTGCTCTTATCATATTTGAAATTAGGCCTGATAAAGACACTTTTGCTGGCCAAAGCCCTACTGGACCCTGCCAGGTCGATTCCTGCCCGGGGCATCCCATTCTGTGACTACAGCAGCCTCTGTTTAAGACCATATAAGCATTTGCTCTTATCATATTTGAAATTAGGCCTGATAAAGACACTTTTGCTGGCCAAAGCACTACTGGACCCTGCCAGCTCGATTCCTGCCCGGGGCATCCCATTCTGTGACTACAGCAGCCTCTGTTTAAGACCATATAAGCATTTGCTCTTATCATATTTGAAATTAGCCTGATAAAGACACTTTTGCTGGCCAAAGCACTACTGGACCCTGCCAGCTCGATTCCTGCCCGGGGCATCCCATTCTGTGACTAAAGCAGCCTCTGTTTAAGACCATATAAGCATTTGCTCTTATCATATTTGAAATTAGGCCTGATAAAGACACTTTTGCTGGCCAAAGCACTACTGGACCCTGCCAGCTCGATTCCTGCCCGGGGCATCCCATTCTGTGACTACAGCAGCCTCTGTTTAAGACCATATAAGCATTTGCTCTTATCATATTTGAAATTAGGCCTGATAAAGACACTTTTGCTGGCCAAAGCACTACTGGACCCTGCCAGCTCGATTCCTGCCCGGGGCATCCCATTCTGTGACTACAGCAGCCTCTGTTTAAGACCATATAAGCATTTGCTCTTATCATATTTGAAATTAGGCCTGATAAAGACACTTTTGCTGGCCAAAGCCCTACTGGACCCTGCCAGGTCGATTCCTGCCCGGGGCATCCCATTCTGTGACTACAGCAGCCTCTGTTTAAGACCATATAAGCATTTGCTCTTATCATATTTGAAATTAGGCCTGATAAAGACACTTTTGCTGGCCAAAGCACTACTGGACCCTGCCAGCTCGATTCCTGCCCGGGGCATCCCATTCTGTGACTACAGCAGCCTCTGTTTAAGACCATATAAGCATTTGCTCTTATCATATTTGAAATTAGCCTGATAAAGACACTTTTGCTGGCCAAAGCACTACTGGACCCTGCCAGCTCGATTCCTGCCCGGGGCATCCCATTCTGTGACTAAAGCAGCCTCTGTTTAAGACCATATAAGCATTTGCTCTTATCATATTTGAAATTAGGCCTGATAAAGACACTTTTGCTGGCCAAAGCACTACTGGACCCTGCCAGCTCGATTCCTGCCCGGGGCATCCCATTCTGTGACTACAGCAGCCTCTGTTTAAGACCATATAAGCATTTGCTCTTATCATATTTGAAATTAGCCTGATAAAGACACTTTTGCTGGCCAAAGCACTACTGGACCCTGCCAGCTCGATTCCTGCCCGGGGCATCCCATTCTGTGACTACAGCAGCCTCTGTTTAAGACCATATAAGCATTTGCTCTTATCATATTTGAAATTAGGCCTGATAAAGACACTTTTGCTGGCCAAAGCACTACTGGACCCTGCCAGCTCGATTCCTGCCCGGGGCATCCCATTCTGTGACTACAGCAGCCTCTGTTTAAGACCATATAAGCATTTGCTCTTATCATATTTGAAATTAGCCTGATAAAGACACTTTTGCTGGCCAAAGCACTACTGGACCCTGCCAGCTCGATTCCTGCCCGGGGCATCCCATTCTGTGACTAAAGCAGCCTCTGTTTAAGACCATATAAGCATTTGCTCTTATCATATTTGAAATTAGGCCTGATAAAGACACTTTTGCTGGCCAAAGCACTACTGGACCCTGCCAGCTCGATTCCTGCCCGGGGCATCCCATTCTGTGACTACAGCAGCCTCTGTTTAAGACCATATAAGCATTTGCTCTTATCATATTTGAAATTAGGCCTGATAAAGACACTTTTGCTGGCCAAAGCCCTACTGGACCCTGCCAGGTCGATTCCTGCCCGGGGCATCCCATTCTGTGACTACAGCAGCCTCTGTTTAAGACCATATAAGCATTTGCTCTTATCATATTTGAAATTAGGCCTGATAAAGACACTTTTGCTGGCCAAAGCACTACTGGACCCTGCCAGCTCGATTCCTGCCCGGGGCATCCCATTCTGTGACTACAGCAGCCTCTGTTTAAGACCATATAAGCATTTGCTCTTATCATATTTGAAATTAGGCCTGATAAAGACACTTTTGCTGGCCAAAGCACTACTGGACCCTGCCAGCTCGATTCCTGCCCGGGGCATCCCATTCTGTGACTACAGCAGCCTCTGTTTAAGACCATATAAGCATTTGCTCTTATCATATTTGAAATTAGGCCTGATAAAGACACTTTTGCTGGCCAAAGCCCTACTGGACCCTGCCAGGTCGATTCCTGCCCGGGGCATCCCATTCTGTGACTACAGCAGCCTCTGTTTAAGACCATATAAGCATTTGCTCTTATCATATTTGAAATTAGGCCTGATAAAGACACTTTTGCTGGCCAAAGCACTACTGGACCCTGCCAGCTCGATTCCTGCCCGGGGCATCCCATTCTGTGACTACAGCAGCCTCTGTTTAAGACCATATAAGCATTTGCTCTTATCATATTTGAAATTAGCCTGATAAAGACACTTTTGCTGGCCAAAGCACTACTGGACCCTGCCAGCTCGATTCCTGCCCGGGGCATCCCATTCTGTGACTACAGCAGCCTCTGTTTAAGACCATATAAGCATTTGCTCTTATCATATTTGAAATTAGGCCTGATAAAGACACTTTTGCTGGCCAAAGCACTACTGGACCCTGCCAGCTCGATTCCTGCCCGGGGCATCCCATTCTGTGACTACAGCAGCCTCTGTTTAAGACCATATAAGCATTTGCTCTTATCATATTTGAAATTAGGCCTGATAAAGACACTTTTGCTGGCCAAAGCCCTACTGGACCCTGCCAGGTCGATTCCTGCCCGGGGCATCCCATTCTGTGACTACAGCAGCCTCTGTTTAAGACCATATAAGCATTTGCTCTTATCATATTTGAAATTAGGCCTGATAAAGACACTTTTGCTGGCCAAAGCACTACTGGACCCTGCCAGCTCGATTCCTGCCCGGGGCATCCCATTCTGTGACTACAGCAGCCTCTGTTTAAGACCATATAAGCATTTGCTCTTATCATATTTGAAATTAGCCTGATAAAGACACTTTTGCTGGCCAAAGCACTACTGGACCCTGCCAGCTCGATTCCTGCCCGGGGCATCCCATTCTGTGACTAAAGCAGCCTCTGTTTAAGACCATATAAGCATTTGCTCTTATCATATTTGAAATTAGGCCTGATAAAGACACTTTTGCTGGCCAAAGCACTACTGGACCCTGCCAGCTCGATTCCTGCCCGGGGCATCCCATCCTGTGACTACAGCAGCCTCTGTTTAAGACCATATAAGCATTTGCTCTTATCATATTTGAAATTAGCCTGATAAAGACACTTTTGCTGGCCAAAGCACTACTGGACCCTGCCAGCTCGATTCCTGCCCGGGGCATCCCATTCTGTGACTACAGCAGCCTCTGTTTAAGACCATATAAGCATTTGCTCTTATCATATTTGAAATTAGGCCTGATAAAGACACTTTTGCTGGCCAAAGCACTACTGGACCCTGCCAGCTCGATTCCTGCCCGGGGCATCCCATTCTGTGACTACAGCAGCCTCTGTTTAAGACCATATAAGCATTTGCTCTTATCATATTTGAAATTAGCCTGATAAAGACACTTTTGCTGGCCAAAGCACTACTGGACCCTGCCAGCTCGATTCCTGCCCGGGGCATCCCATTCTGTGACTAAAGCAGCCTCTGTTTAAGACCATATAAGCATTTGCTCTTATCATATTTGAAATTAGGCCTGATAAAGACACTTTTGCTGGCCAAAGCACTACTGGACCCTGCCAGCTCGATTCCTGCCCGGGGCATCCCATTCTGTGACTACAGCAGCCTCTGTTTAAGACCATATAAGCATTTGCTCTTATCATATTTGAAATTAGGCCTGATAAAGACACTTTTGCTGGCCAAAGCCCTACTGGACCCTGCCAGGTCGATTCCTGCCCGGGGCATCCCATTCTGTGACTACAGCAGCCTCTGTTTAAGACCATATAAGCATTTGCTCTTATCATATTTGAAATTAGGCCTGATAAAGACACTTTTGCTGGCCAAAGCACTACTGGACCCTGCCAGCTCGATTCCTGCCCGGGGCATCCCATTCTGTGACTACAGCAGCCTCTGTTTAAGACCATATAAGCATTTGCTCTTATCATATTTGAAATTAGGCCTGATAAAGACACTTTTGCTGGCCAAAGCACTACTGGACCCTGCCAGCTCGATTCCTGCCCGGGGCATCCCATTCTGTGACTACAGCAGCCTCTGTTTAAGACCATATAAGCATTTGCTCTTATCATATTTGAAATTAGGCCTGATAAAGACACTTTTGCTGGCCAAAGCCCTACTGGACCCTGCCAGGTCGATTCCTGCCCGGGGCATCCCATTCTGTGACTACAGCAGCCTCTGTTTAAGACCATATAAGCATTTGCTCTTATCATATTTGAAATTAGGCCTGATAAAGACACTTTTGCTGGCCAAAGCACTACTGGACCCTGCCAGCTCGATTCCTGCCCGGGGCATCCCATTCTGTGACTACAGCAGCCTCTGTTTAAGACCATATAAGCATTTGCTCTTATCATATTTGAAATTAGCCTGATAAAGACACTTTTGCTGGCCAAAGCACTACTGGACCCTGCCAGCTCGATTCCTGCCCGGGGCATCCCATTCTGTGACTAAAGCAGCCTCTGTTTAAGACCATATAAGCATTTGCTCTTATCATATTTGAAATTAGGCCTGATAAAGACACTTTTGCTGGCCAAAGCACTACTGGACCCTGCCAGCTCGATTCCTGCCCGGGGCATCCCATTCTGTGACTACAGCAGCCTCTGTTTAAGACCATATAAGCATTTGCTCTTATCATATTTGAAATTAGGCCTGATAAAGACACTTTTGCTGGCCAAAGCACTACTGGACCCTGCCAGCTCGATTCCTGCCCGGGGCATCCCATTCTGTGACTACAGCAGCCTCTGTTTAAGACCATATAAGCATTTGCTCTTATCATATTTGAAATTAGGCCTGATAAAGACACTTTTGCTGGCCAAAGCCCTACTGGACCCTGCCAGGTCGATTCCTGCCCGGGGCATCCCATTCTGTGACTACAGCAGCCTCTGTTTAAGACCATATAAGCATTTGCTCTTATCATATTTGAAATTAGGCCTGATAAAGACACTTTTGCTGGCCAAAGCACTACTGGACCCTGCCAGCTCGATTCCTGCCCGGGGCATCCCATTCTGTGACTACAGCAGCCTCTGTTTAAGACCATATAAGCATTTGCTCTTATCATATTTGAAATTAGCCTGATAAAGACACTTTTGCTGGCCAAAGCACTACTGGACCCTGCCAGCTCGATTCCTGCCCGGGGCATCCCATTCTGTGACTAAAGCAGCCTCTGTTTAAGACCATATAAGCATTTGCTCTTATCATATTTGAAATTAGGCCTGATAAAGACACTTTTGCTGGCCAAAGCACTACTGGACCCTGCCAGCTCGATTCCTGCCTGGGGCATCCCATTCTGTGACTACAGCAGCCTCTGTTTAAGACCATATAAGCATTTGCTCTTATCATATTTGAAATTAGCCTGATAAAGACACTTTTGCTGGCCAAAGCACTACTGGACCCTGCCAGCTCGATTCCTGCCCGGGGCATCCCATTCTGTGACTAAAGCAGCCTCTGTTTAAGACCATATAAGCATTTGCTCTTATCATATTTGAAATTAGGCCTGATAAAGACACTTTTGCTGGCCAAAGCACTACTGGACCCTGCCAGCTCGATTCCTGCCCGGGGCATCCCATTCTGTGACTACAGCAGCCTCTGTTTAAGACCATATAAGCATTTGCTCTTATCATATTTGAAATTAGGCCTGATAAAGACACTTTTGCTGGCCAAAGCCCTACTGGACCCTGCCAGGTCGATTCCTGCCCGGGGCATCCCATTCTGTGACTACAGCAGCCTCTGTTTAAGACCATATAAGCATTTGCTCTTATCATATTTGAAATTAGGCCTGATAAAGACACTTTTGCTGGCCAAAGCACTACTGGACCCTGCCAGCTCGATTCCTGCCCGGGGCATCCCATTCTGTGACTACAGCAGCCTCTGTTTAAGACCATATAAGCATTTGCTCTTATCATATTTGAAATTAGGCCTGATAAAGACACTTTTGCTGGCCAAAGCACTACTGGACCCTGCCAGCTCGATTCCTGCCCGGGGCATCCCATTCTGTGACTACAGCAGCCTCTGTTTAAGACCATATAAGCATTTGCTCTTATCATATTTGAAATTAGGCCTGATAAAGACACTTTTGCTGGCCAAAGCCCTACTGGACCCTGCCAGGTCGATTCCTGCCCGGGGCATCCCATTCTGTGACTACAGCAGCCTCTGTTTAAGACCATATAAGCATTTGCTCTTATCATATTTGAAATTAGGCCTGATAAAGACAATTTTGCTGGCCAAAGCACTACTGGACCCTGCCAGCTCGATTCCTGCCCGGGGCATCCCATTCTGTGACTACAGCAGCCTCTGTTTAAGACCATATAAGCATTTGCTCTTATCATATTTGAAATTAGCCTGATAAAGACACTTTTGCTGGCCAAAGCACTACTGGACCCTGCCAGCTCGATTCCTGCCCGGGGCATCCCATTCTGTGACTAAAGCAGCCTCTGTTTAAGACCATATAAGCATTTGCTCTTATCATATTTGAAATTAGGCCTGATAAAGACACTTTTGCTGGCCAAAGCACTACTGGACCCTGCCAGCTCGATTCCTGCCCGGGGCATCCCATTCTGTGACTACAGCAGCCTCTGTTTAAGACCATATAAGCATTTGCTCTTATCATATTTGAAATTAGGCCTGATAAAGACACTTTTGCTGGCCAAAGCACTACTGGACCCTGCCAGCTCGATTCCTGCCCGGGGCATCCCATTCTGTGACTACAGCAGCCTCTGTTTAAGACCATATAAGCATTTGCTCTTATCATATTTGAAATTAGGCCTGATAAAGACACTTTTGCTGGCCAAAGCCCTACTGGACCCTGCCAGGTCGATTCCTGCCCGGGGCATCCCATTCTGTGACTACAGCAGCCTCTGTTTAAGACCATATAAGCATTTGCTCTTATCATATTTGAAATTAGGCCTGATAAAGACACTTTTGCTGGCCAAAGCACTACTGGACCCTGCCAGCTCGATTCCTGCCCGGGGCATCCCATTCTGTGACTACAGCAGCCTCTGTTTAAGACCATATAAGCATTTGCTCTTATCATATTTGAAATTAGCCTGATAAAGACACTTTTGCTGGCCAAAGCACTACTGGACCCTGCCAGCTCGATTCCTGCCCGGGGCATCCCATTCTGTGACTAAAGCAGCCTCTGTTTAAGACCATATAAGCATTTGCTCTTATCATATTTGAAATTAGGCCTGATAAAGACACTTTTGCTGGCCAAAGCACTACTGGACCCTGCCAGCTCGATTCCTGCCCGGGGCATCCCATTCTGTGACTACAGCAGCCTCTGTTTAAGACCATATAAGCATTTGCTCTTATCATATTTGAAATTAGGCCTGATAAAGACACTTTTGCTGGCCAAAGCACTACTGGACCCTGCCAGCTCGATTCCTGCCCGGGGCATCCCATTCTGTGACTACAGCAGCCTCTGTTTAAGACCATATAAGCATTTGCTCTTATCATATTTGAAATTAGGCCTGATAAAGACACTTTTGCTGGCCAAAGCACTACTGGACCCTGCCAGCTCGATTCCTGCCCGGGGCATCCCATTCTGTGACTACAGCAGCCTCTGTTTAAGACCATATAAGCATTTGCTCTTATTATATTTATATTATAAGACACTTTTGCTGGGCATAGGCTTACTGCTGCCTGCCAGGTGCACTTCTGTTGAGGCATCCCATTCTGTAACATAGCATACCCCTCTTTATTTACACTAAGCAGCTCTCTTATTTACACTAAGCAGGCCTGTTGGAGGCTGAGTGTTACTGCTCACTTTTGGTGTGCATTATATTCTGTTTCATATAGACCCACCGCTGCCCGGGGTTTTTTTAAATATCACCTACTACCACGCCAGTTAGACTATGTCGGGCAGACAAGTGCCTGGAAGTGAAAAGAGGAGTGGCAGAGGCCAAGATTCCGCAGGCAGAGCTCGCATCAGACTGGGGGCCAGTAGCAGCAGGAGTCACGCTGAGAGACCTAATCTGCCAGTATCTGCTAGCGGTCGGGTCTCCACCAGTAACGCATCTGCCGTGGTAGATTGGTTGACGCGCTCATCAACAACATCATCACAACTTACGTCTGAGACCCCCAGTCTAGGGTCGGTAGGTTCCTCTGACACAACCCTGAGTTGGCATGCCCCGAGAGCAGTCCCTGTCCTCCCATTGCCTCTGGCCTACGCCGTTCCCTCCCCCAGCGACGTATCCTATGCTTTGGGTTCAGCTCCACTCTTTAGTGAGGAGGACCATCAGATAGAGGACAGTCAGCAGCTACTGCCCAGCCAAGAAATGGAGGTGGCTTCTTTAGCTAGGCAGACAAATAGTGATGTGGACAGTGTCGTGGGTGCTGCGAGCGTTCCAGCTCCTGCGCCAGACACTGTTGACGAATCCACGAACATCAGTGACGTACAGCCACAACTCGGTGATGATGATGATGATGACGATGAAGCCGATCGCACTTGGGAGCCGGGTGATGAAGGGGCTTCATCGTCATCATCAGGAGAAGAGGGGTGCAGGTTGCCCCGGAGTCAGCAGCTGAGGCAGCAAGGTGGTAGCAGTCAGCATGGGGGCACAATTCCAAAGGCTGGAGCCGGCCGGGGCCGGGGCCGGGGTAGAGCACCTGCTGTGCGGCAGTCTACCTTATCGGGAGGTAGTGGAGCAGGGGTTCCTGGAGTTGGCAACAGCAGCAGTGAATCAGTGAGGCCAGGGGGTGGGAAAAGTAGCTACTCGGCAGTGTGGCAGTTTTTCCTGAGGCATCCGCAGGAGGGTAACATGGCCACATGCAAGATATGTAGGCAAAAGGTGAAGCGTGGCCAGGGTCCAAATGTTGGCACCACGGCCCTGCGTCAACATATGATGCGTCACCATAAAACGACCTGGGAGAACCGAGGCTCCCAAGGGGTGGTCCAGTCTGCTTCCTCACCAAGTGAGCTCCCAATTTCTGCCAGCCAAGGCTCCAGCACCTCAGCCGAAGGCAGCTGTGCGTCATACCCATCCTCTGTCGCTCCTGCTCCTCCTCCTCCAAGTCATGCATCCCGCCAGCAATCCATCAGCGAAGCCATGTCCAAGAGACAGCAGTATGCGCCCACTCATCCTACGGCGCAGAAGCTGAATGTGCTCCTGTCCAAGTTGCTGGTGCTGCAGTCGCTCCCTTTTCAGGTGGTGGAATCTGCACCTTTCAGAGAACTGATGGCTTGTGCCGAGCCGAGGTGGAGAGTCCCAAGCCGTCATTTCTTTGCCAAGAAGGCAGTACCAGCGCTGCACACTTTTGTTGAACAGAAGGTGGGCCAGTCCTTGAGCCTGTCGGTGTGTAGCAAAATACATGGCAGCGCCGACATCTGGAGCTGTAACTACGGTCAGGGGCAGTACATGTCGTTTACGGCCCACTGGGTGAATGTGGTCCCTTTGCAGCAGCAACTTGGACAGGTCACGCCGCTTCGGCCTCCGCGCTCTCTGCCCATTGGGCCTGTGACACCGTGCGACTCGGCCTCCTCATCCTCCGCCATCTCCTCACCCTCCACTGTAGGCTCAAGTCTCAGTGCCCCTCCAGTCTACCATGTGTGCAGGGCACGGAGGTGTCACGCAGTGCTTCACATGGTTTGTCTTGGCGAACGGAGTCACACAGGGGAGGAACTGCTTAAATGTATTCATCAGGAAATCCAAACATGGCTTACTCCGAGAAAACTTAAAATGGGAATCATGGTTACCGACAATGGGAAGAACATTTTGTCTGCGCTGCGCCAAGGAAGCCTGACCCATGCCCCCTGCATGGCTCACGTCTTCAATCTGGTTGTCAAGCGGTTTCTGAAGTGTTCCCCCCATCTGCAAGACATCCTAACAACTTCAAGGAAACTTTGCATGCACTTCAGCCACTCCTACACCGCCAAACACACCCTTCTTGAGCTACAGCGTCAGAATGGTATCCCCCAACATAGTCTGATTTGCGATGTTTCCACCCGTTGGAATTCCACCCTTCACATGTTGGACCGATTATATGAACAGAGAAAAGCCATCACGGATTTCCTGATGATCCAAGCAGATAGGGGGACTCCCCTGTGTAACTTCAATGTCAACCAGTGGCAGCTCATACGTGACACCTGCCGTTTGCTCAGGCCCTTTGAGGAAGCCACTTTATTTGTCAGTCGGCAGGATTACGGGATGAACGACGTGATTCCACTGCTTCATGTACTACAGCACATGTTGGAAACCATGGCTGGTCAGGGCACTGGAGACATGGCGTTTACATCTTACGGCCACATGAACCCCGTTGGAGCTGAACTGGAGGAGGAGGAGGAGGAAGAGGAGGAGGAGGAGTTGCCCAGCGAAACACAGTTTAGGCTTGGCGAAATGGCTGGTTTATCTAGTCAGCGGACAGGAGAGGAGGAGCAGGAGCAGCCAGAGGAGCTAGAGGTTTTTGAGGAAGGAGAGACAGAGGACCCGGGCACACCGTGGCAGTATGCAGTGGAGATGGAGACAGGTAGTCCATCCGAGTCACTTGCGCAAATGGCACGAAGCATGCTCACATGCTTGCGTAGTGACCCCAGAATTGTTTCCATCTGTCGGCGGGATGACTTCTGGCTGTCCACCTTATTGGACCCTCGCTTCCGGCACAAAATGGGGGCATTTTTTAAACCCACCGAGAGGGAGGACAAACTCAACTACTACAAAGACATTCTACGTAGGCAGTTGGCCGATGCCTATCTGCGCCATGGTCCATACTCTCGCAGGTCTGACTCGAGGGGACCTCTGCGCTCACCTTCCACTGCCATGGCCGCTGGGGGGGTTGGCAGCAGCAGCAGCAGAAGCTCCATCAGCAGCAGCAGCCTCAGTCTTCAGTCGCTAATGAGTAGCTTTCTACACCTGCATAGTGAGGCTACTCATGAGCAGCAGGAAGACCTGGAGCAGGACCTGAACCAGCAGGTCATGTCATACTTTGACATGACCATGCCAACACACCTTGAGGATCCGCTGGACTTCTGGGCAGCCAAACTTGATTTGTGGCCGCAACTAGCAGAGTTTGCCCTGGAAAAGCTGTCCTGCCCGGCAAGTAGCGTGCCATCTGAGCGGGTGTTTAGTGCGGCGGGGGCCATAGTTACGGCGAGGAGAACTCGTCTGTCAACTAAAAATGTGGAGAGACTCACCTTTGTCAAAATGAATCAGGGATGGATCAGCCAGGATTTCCACCCACCAATGCCTGATGCATGCGACTAGATTCAGCATGGTGCCACGTTTTACACTTTCCAAATGGTGCAAAACATATTTATGTCTTTAGGCCATTTTTTGGGCTCCTGCTGCTGCTGCTGCCAACTTCTGCCAACTCCAGGGTGTGATTCATCCAATTGTTGGGCTCCTGAAGCCAACTCCAGTGTATATTTGGGCTCCTGCTGCTGCTACTGTCAACTCCTGCCAACTCCAGGGTGTGATTCATCCAATTTTTGGGCTCCTGAGGCCAACTCCAGTGTATATTTGGGCTCCTGCTGCTGCTACTGTCAACTCCTGCCAACTCCAGGGTGTGATTCATCCAATTTTTGGGCTCCTGAGGCCAACTCCAGTGTATATTTGGGCTCCTGCTGCTGCTGCTGTCAACTCCTGCCAACTCCAGGGTGTGATTCATCCAATTTTTGGGCTCCTGAAGCCAACTCCAGTGTATATTTGGGCTCCTGCTGCTGCTACTGTCAACTCCTGCCAACTCCAGGGTGTGATTCATCCAATTTTTGGGCTCCTGAGGCCAACTCCAGTGTATATTTGGGCTCCTGCTGCTGCTGCTGCCAACTTCTGCCAACTCCAGGGTGTGATTCATCCAATTTTTGGGCTCCTGAGGCCAACTCCAGTGTATATTTGGGCTCCTGCTGCTGCTACTGTCAACTCCTGCCAACTCCAGGGTGTGATTCATCCAATTTTTGGGCTCCTGAGGCCAACTCCAGTGTATATTTGGGCTCCTGCTGCTGCTGCTGTCAACTCCTGCCAACTCCAGGGTGTGATTCATCCAATTTTTGGGCTCCTGAGGCCAACTCCAGTGTATATTTGGGCTCCTGCTGCTGCTGCTGCCAACTTCTGCCAACTCCAGGGTGTGATTCATCCAATTTTTGGGCTCCTGAAGCCAACTCCAGTGTATATTTGGGCTCCTGCTGCTGCTACTGTCAACTCCTGCCAACTCCAGGGTGTGATTCATCCAATTTTTGGGCTCCTGAGGCCAACTCCAGTGTATATTTGGGCTCCTGCTGCTGCTACTGTCAACTCCTGCCAACTCCAGGGTGTGATTCATCCAATTTTTGGGCTCCTGAGGCCAACTCCAGTGTATATTTGGGCTCCTGCTGCTGCTGCTGCCAACTTCTGCCAACTCCAGGGTGTGATTCATCCAATTTTTGGGCTCCTGAGGCCAACTCCAGTGTATATTTGGGCTCCTGCTGCTGCTGCTGCCAACTTCTGCCAACTCCAGGGTGTGATTCATCCAATTTTTGGGCTCCTGAGGCCAACTCCAGTGTATATTTGGGCTCCTGCTGCTGCTACTGTCAACTCCTGCCAACTCCAGGGTGTGATTCATCCAATTTTTGGGCTCCTGAGGCCAACTCCAGTGTATATTTGGGCTCCTGCTGCTGCTGCTGCCAACTTCTGCCAACTCCAGGGTGTGATTCATCCAATTTTTGGGCTCCTGAGGCCAACTCCAGTGTATATTTGGGCTCCTGCTGCTGCTACTGTCAACTCCTGCCAACTCCAGGGTGTGATTCATCCAATTTTTGGGCTCCTGAGGCCAACTCCAGTGTATATTTGGGCTCCTGCTGCTGCTGCTGCCAACTTCTGCCAACTCCAGGGTGTGATTCATCCAATTTTTGGGCTCCTGAAGCCAACTCCAGTGTATATTTGGGCTCCTGCTGCTGCTACTGTCAACTCCTGCCAACTCCAGGGTGTGATTCATCCAATTTTTGGGCTCCTGAGGCCAACTCCAGTGTATATTTGGGCTCCTGCTGCTGCTACTGTCAACTCCTGCCAACTCCAGGGTGTGATTCATCCAATTTTTGGGCTCCTGAGGCCAACTCCAGTGTATATTTGGGCTCCTGCTGCTGCTGCTGCCAACTTCTGCCAACTCCAGGGTGTGATTCATCCAATTTTTGGGCTCCTGAGGCCAACTCCAGTGTATATTTGGGCTCCTGCTGCTGCTGCTGCCAACTTCTGCCAACTCCAGGGTGTGATTCATCCAATTTTTGGGCTCCTGAGGCCAACTCCAGTGTATATTTGGGCTCCTGCTGCTGCTACTGTCAACTCCTGCCAACTCCAGGGTGTGATTCATCCAATTTTTGGGCTCCTGAGGCCAACTCCAGTGTATATTTGGGCTCCTGCTGCTGCTGCTGCCAACTTCTGCCAACTCCAGGGTGTGATTCATCCAATTTTTGGGCTCCTGAGGCCAACTCCAGTGTATATTTGGGCTCCTGCTGCTGCTACTGTCAACTCCTGCCAACTCCAGGGTGTGATTCATCCAATTTTTGGGCTCCTGAGGCCAACTCCAGTGTATATTTGGGCTCCTGCTGCTGCTGCTGCTGCTGCCAACTTCTGCCAACTCCAGGGTGTGATTCATCCAATTTTTGGGCTCCTGAGGCCAACTCCAGTGTATATTTGGGCTCCTGCTGCTGCTACTGTCAACTCCTGCCAACTCCAGGGTGTGATTCATCCAATTTTTGGGCTCCTGAGGCCAACTCCAGTGTATATTTGGGCTCCTGCTGCTGCTGCTGTCAACTCCTGCCAACTCCAGGGTGTGATTCATCCAATTTTTGGGCTCCTGAAGCCAACTCCAGTGTATATTTGGGCTCCTGCTGCTGCTACTGTCAACTCCTGCCAACTCCAGGGTGTGATTCATCCAATTTTTGGGCTCCTGAGGCCAACTCCAGTGTATATTTGGGCTCCTGCTGCTGCTACTGTCAACTCCTGCCAACTCCAGGGTGTGATTCATCCAATTTTTGGGCTCCTGAGGCCAACTCCAGTGTATATTTTGGCTCCTGCTGCTGCTGCTGTCAACTCCTGCCAACTCCAGGGTGTGATTCATCCAATTTTTGGGCTCCTGAAGCCAACTCCAGTGTATATTTGGGCTCCTGCTGCTGCTACTGTCAACTCCTGCCAACTCCAGGGTGTGATTCATCCAATTTTTGGGCTCCTGAGGCCAACTCCAGTGTATATTTGGGCTCCTGCTGCTGCTGCTGCCAACTTCTGCCAACTCCAGGGTGTGATTCATCCAATTTTTGGGCTCCTGAGGCCAACTCCAGTGTATATTTGGGCTCCTGCTGCTGCTGCTGCCAACTTCTGCCAACTCCAGGGTGTGATTCATCCAATTTTTGGGCTCCTGAGGCCAACTCCAGTGTATATTTGGGCTCCTGCTGCTGCTACTGTCAACTCCTGCCAACTCCAGGGTGTGATTCATCCAATTTTTGGGCTCCTGAGGCCAACTCCAGTGTATATTTGGGCTCCTGCTGCTGCTGCTGCCAACTTCTGCCAACTCCAGGGTGTGATTCATCCAATTTTTGGGCTCCTGAGGCCAACTCCAGTGTATATTTGGGCTCCTGCTGCTGCTACTGTCAACTCCTGCCAACTCCAGGGTGTGATTCATCCAATTTTTGGGCTCCTGAGGCCAACTCCAGTGTATATTTGGGCTCCTGCTGCTGCTGCTGCCAACTTCTGCCAACTCCAGGGTGTGATTCATCCAATTTTTGGGCTCCTGAGGCCAACTCCAGTGTATATTTGGGCTCCTGCTGCTGCTACTGTCAACTCCTGCCAACTCCAGGGTGTGATTCATCCAATTTTTGGGCTCCTGAGGCCAACTCCAGTGTATATTTGGGCTCCTGCTGCTGCTGCTGTCAACTCCTGCCAACTCCAGGGTGTGATTCATCCAATTTTTGGGCTCCTGAAGCCAACTCCAGTGTATATTTGGGCTCCTGCTGCTGCTACTGTCAACTCCTGCCAACTCCAGGGTGTGATTCATCCAATTTTTGGGCTCCTGAGGCCAACTCCAGTGTATATTTGGGCTCCTGCTGCTGCTGCTGCCAACTTCTGCCAACTCCAGGGTGTGATTCATCCAATTTTTGGGCTCCTGAAGCCAACTCCAGTGTATATTTGGGCTCCTGCTGCTGCTGCTGCTGCCAACTTCTGCCAACTCCAGGGTGTGATTCATCCAATTTTTGGGCTCCTGAGGCCAACTCCAGTGTATATTTGGGCTCCTTCTGCCCCTCATAGTGATGCCACTTCAACTCTCTGCAATTGTGCCGCTCTGCGATTCTATTAGCGATGCCTCTGATCTGCATGTGATATTTCTTCAAAGTATTATTTAACTAACCCAGCACGCATCCTGTGCGTGTTACAGCAAGGCTGAATGGTTTACAACCCTATTGAGGCTCTAGGAGGCTCAGAAATAGCCGTTTTTAATAGCGATTCGTCGCGAATTTATTCGGGTCGAAACGATTTTTGTCGGAAAATTCGGCGAATCAGTCGAATCGAATTTTTCAAAAGTTCGCTCATCTCTAGTCGCACTATAAGACGCACATGGGGCTTAGAGGGAGAAAATAAGAAAAAAAATATTCTAGAAATCTAGTGATTTCTGTGGGTTTTCTGTTCACTACTGACACACAGGTCAGGTATATACAGTAAAAAAACGTATTTTTTAAATGACCTCAGGGCAGGGACTCTAAATTGCATGTAAAAGGATTCAGTCTACTTTAAGTGTAGGACCCGTGACTATATTTCAGGTCTATGCCAAATAGTTATACATCCTAAAAAAGGTTCCCCCGTTATGAATACCTATCCATTCTACAACTATATCTGTATGTGTGATTGGGAACTGGAAGCCACAGCACACAAACATACTGGTAACACCTCCACCAAAACAAGGTAACAAACAACTACTGCTGTGTGCTGCAGCTTCAAGTTCACCACCACAAGATCTGGTTTTTGATGGGTAAACATTGTTACTTCTGAGGCTGGGAGGGTTGGCATGGCCAAAAAGATTCCAGAGCCAGCTGCTGGCCTTCCTCAGGGCATACTAAATTGGGATGCCCTGCTGTGTGAAACCCCCTGGGGTACCGGTAATTAGAGATGAGCGAAACGATTCTGATGAACCCGAATTCGTTACGAATTTCATGAAATATTCAATTCGTTACGATTCCGAATATCGCCGCGATTCAATTGCTCGAATTGCTTCCTTAAAACTCCACTTACTGCTATACAGTCCATCTAAAATGGTGGATCCACATGTCAGGACATGTCCCATGGGGCAAGGAATGCTGGGTAGGTGTCACATGCTACCTATCAGCAGACAGGCTTACCGATGATGTCACAGTCCCATATAAACGGCGACCATCTTGCGGAAGATCATTCTGACACTGTATTGCGGCCAGAGCAGATCAGGCAGGAAGAGAGCGAGAGATAGATAAATAGATAGATAGATAGATAGATAGATAGATAGATAGATAGATGGAATCAGAAGAAGCGCGGGGCAGATAGAGAAGGAGAGAGCCCGTGACAGCGACAGATAAAGACAGGGACAGTTTAAACTGTTTGCATTAGCTTTCAAGCCTATTTAGTGTTAATAACACTCCTGCCTATTTAGCTTTTCCTTTACCTGGTGTCATTCTTTAAAAAGCGAGCTAGCATTAATATTTCAAGACTACCTGTCTAATAACTGCTTGCATTTTATAATCAACGTCCCTTTTCCACAATCAAAGGAGGCCACCTCTGTATGTGAGCAGGGGGCATTACAAACACTAGCATTAATATTTCAAGACTACCTGTCTAATAACTGGTTGCATTTTGTAAGCAAAGTCACTTTTCCACAATCAAAGGAGGCCACCCCTGTATGTGAGCAGGGGGCATCCCAAACACTAGCATTAATATTTCAAGACTACCTGTCTATTAATTGCTTGCATTTTATAAGCAAAGTCACTTTTCCACAATCAAGGAAGGCCTCCTCTGTATGTGAGGAGGGGGCATCCCAAACACTAGCATTAATATTTCAAGACTACCTGTCTAATAATTGCTTGCATTTTATAATCAACGTCACTTTACCACAATCAAGGGAGGCCTGCTCTGTATGTGAGGAGGGGGCATCCCAAACACTAGCATAAATATTTCAAGACTACCTGTCTAATAACTGCTTGCATTTTATAAGCAAAGTCACTTTTCCACAATCAAGGAAGGCCTCCTCTGTATGTGAGGAGGGGGCATCCCAAACACTAGCATTAATATTTCAAGACTACCTGTCTATTAACTGCTTGCATTTTATAATTAACTTCACTTTTCCACAATCAAGAGAGGCCACCTCTGTATGTGATGAGGGGGCATCCCAAACACTAGCATAAATATTTAAAGACTACCTGTCTAATAACTGCTTGCATTTTATAAGCAAAGTCACTTTTCCACAATCAAGGGAGGCCTGCTCTGTATGTGAGGAGGGGGCATCCCAAACACTAACATAAATATTTCAAGACTACCTGTCCAATAACTGCTTGCATTTTATAAGCAAAGTCACTTTTCCACAATCAAGGGAGGCCTGCTCTGTATGTAAGGAGGGGGCATACCAAACACTAGCATAAATATTTCAAGACTACCTGTCTAATAACTGCTTGCATTTCATAAGCAAAGTCACTTTTCCACAATCAAGGGAGGCCTGCTCTGTATGTGAGGAGGGGGTATCCCAAACACTAGCATAAATATTTCAAGACTACCTGTCTAATAACTGCGTGCATTTTAAAAGCAAAGTCACTTTTCCACAATCAAGGGAGGCCTGCTCTGTATGTGAGGAGGGGGCATACTAAACACTAGCATAAATATTTCAAGACTACCTGTCTAATAACTGCTTGCATTTTATAATTAACGTCACTTTTCCACAATCAAAGGAGGCCACCTCTGTACGTGAGAAGGGGGCATCCCAAATACTAGCACGTGTCTTTTAAGAGTACCTGCCTCCTAACCTTTTGCCTTTTGTATAAAAAAAAGTCTGGTTTACATGTTTAAAGCACCCATTGCCTTTCACCGGGGGCCATTGTCAGTGCTAGCACTTATCCTTTAAGAGTACCTGCCTCCTAACCTTTTGCCTTTTGTATAAAAAAGTCTGGTTTACAAGTTTAAAGCACCAATTGCCTTTCATCGGGGGTCATTTTGAGTGCTAGCATTTATCTTTTAAGAGTACCTGCCTACTAACCTTTTGACTTTTGTATAAAAAAGTTTGGTTTTCAAGTTTAAAGCATCCATTGCCTTGACCGGGGGGGCATCCCGAATACTAGCACGTACATTTTGAACAAAAACCACGTTTTAAAACTGCCTGTGGTGCATTTAACTCTGACCAGGGGCATCCTGTGTAAGACCATCTGACAGTGTCTTTTTGCATTAGCTTTTAGCTACAGTGTGTGCCTATTTTGATCTAACTTTTCTACACACCTGCTGTTACAAAAATACTGTTGTAGGTGTAGTGTAGTATATTGTTTTCCCCTCCTAAACGCAGTAAAAATGGTAGGCAGAGATGTGCCAGGATGTGCACCGAGGAGAGGCCTAGATTCATCAGGCAGAGGTCGCAGCAGACTAGGGGCGAGTGGCAGCAGGAGTGGCGGTGAGAGGCCTGATCTCCCGGTATCTGCTAGCGGTCGTGTCTCGATCAGCAACGCATCTGCCGTCATTGATTGGTTAACGCGGTCATCGACCTCATCACAAGTGATATCTGACACCCCCAGTCAACAGTCTGTAGGTTCCTCGTACACAACCCTGAGTTGGCATGGCCCGGGAGCAGCCCCTGTCCTTCTATTGACTCTGTCCTACGCCCCCCCCCTCCAGCCGCCGTATCTTATGCTTTGGGTTCAGCTTCACTATTCAGTGAGGACGATGTGTTAGAGGACAGTCAGCAGCTACTGCCCAGCCAAGAAATGGAGGAGACATCCGCCGCTTCTTCCGCTAGGCAGACAAACACTGAGGAGGAGAGTGGCATGGGAGGTGGTGTGGAAGGTGGTGTGGTGAGCATTCCGTCTCCTGCAGGACATGCTCTTGTGGAAACCTAGGAGGACATCAGTGACATGCAGGCACAACTGATGATGATGATGATGATGATGATGATGATGATGATGATGATGATGATGATGCCGATCGCACTTGGGAGCCCGGTGCAGAAGGGGCTTCATCATCATCAGGAGAAGAGGGTCCCAGGTTGCCCCAGAGTCAGCAGCTGAGGCAGCAAGGTGGCAGTAGGGTTGGCAGAATTGGGATGTCTGGAGCCACACGTGGCCGGGGGCGGGGTAGACCACCTGCTGCGCGGCAGGCTGCCTTCCCGGGAGGTAGTGGAGCAGGGGTTCCTGGAGTTGGCAGCAGTAGCAGGGAATTAGTGCGGACTGTTGGAGGGAAAATTAGCTACTCGGCAGTGTGGCACTTTTTCCTCAAGCATCCGCGGGAGGGTAACCCCCAACGTTTGTACCACGGCTCTGCGGCAACACATGCAGCGTCACCATAAAGCGGCCTGGGAGAACCAAGGCTCCGAAGTGGGGGTCCAGCCTGCTGCGTCAGCCAGTGCCACGCCGCTTCCAATTTCACATAGCCAAGGCTCCAGCACCTCAGCCGAAGGTAGCTGTGCGTCATACCCATCCTTTGCCGTTCCAGATGCTCCTGGTCCTCCTACTAAAAGTCACTCATCCCACCATCAATCCATCAGCGAAGCCATGTCCAAGAGACAACAGTATGTGCCCACTCATCCTACGGTGCAGAAGCTAAATGTGCTCCTGTCCAAGTTGCTAGTGCTGCAGTCCCTCCCTTTTCAGGTGGTGGACTCTGCACCTTTCAGAGAGCTGATTGCTTGTGCCGAGCCGAGGTGAAAGCACAAGACATCAGTCCCAAGACGTCATTTCTTTGCAAAGAAGGCAGTACCAGCCCTGCACAAATTTGTTGGGCAGAAGGTGGACCAGTCCTTAAGCCTGTCGGTGTGCACCAAAGTGAACGGCAGTGCCGACATCTGGAGCTGTAACTACGGTCAGGGACAATAACTTTACGGCCCACTGGGTGAATGTGGTTCCTGCACAGCATTTTGGACAGGTCACACCGCTTTGGCCTCCACGCTCCCAGGCCGTTTTGCCTGTCACAGTGTGCGACTCTGCCCCCTCATCCTCCGCCATCTCCTCAGCCTCCACTGTACGGTCAATTCTCAATGCCCCTTCAGCCTACCATGTGTGCAGGGCACGGTGGTGTCACGCTGTGCTTCACATGGTTTGTCTTGGTGACCAGAGTCACACAGGGGAGGAGCTCCTGAAATTCATTCATCAAGAAATCAAAACATGGCTTACTCCGGGAAAATTGGAAATGGGTACCATGGTGACTGACAATGGGAGTGCTGAGACAAGGAAGCCTGAGCCATGTGCCCTGTATGGCACACGTGTTCAACCTAGTTGTCAAGCGTTTTCTGAAGTCTTCCCCCCATCTTCAAGACATCCTAACATCGGGAAGGAAACTTTGTATGCACTTCAGCCACTCCTACACCGCTAAGCACACCCTTCTTGAGCTACAGCGTTAGAACGGTATCCCCCAACATAGTCTGAGTTGCGATGTTCCCACCCATTGGAATTCCACCCTACATATGTTAGATCGACTATACGAACAGAGAAAAGCCATCACTGATTTCTTGATGATCCAAACAGATAGGAGGACTCCCCTGTGTAACTTTAATGTGAACCAGTGGCAGCTCATATGTGACACCTGCCGTTTGCTAAGGCCCTTTGAGGAAGCCACTTTTTTTTGTCAGTCGCCAGGATTACAGCATGAACGACGTGATTCTGCTGCTTCATGTAATACAACACATGTTGGAAACCTTGGCTGGTCAGGGCACTGGAGACATGTCGCATACATTTCACGCCCACATAAACCCCATGGGAGCTGAGGAGGAGGCGGAGGAGGAGGAGCACAGTGAAGCACAGTTTAGTTTTGGCGAAATGGGTGGTTTATCTAGTCATCTGACAGGAGAGGAGGAGCAGGTTGTGAGGAAGGTGAGACAGAGGACCCAGACACACCGTGGCAGTATGCAGTGGAGATGGAGACAAGTAGGCCCTCCGAGTCACTTGCACAAATGGCACGATGCGTGCTCATGTGCTTGCGTAGTGACCGCAGAATTGTCTCCTTTTTTTCTGTGGCATGACTACTGGCTCTCCACCTTATTGGACCCTCGTTTCCGGCACAAAATGGGGGCATTTTTTAAACCCACTGAGAGGGAGGACAAACTGACCTACTACAAAGACATTCTACACAGTCAGTTGGCCGATGCCTATCTCCGCCATGGTCCATACTCTCACAGGTCTGACTCGGGGGGACCTCTGCGCTCACCTTCCACTGCCATGGCTGTCGGGGGGGGGGGATGGCAGGAGCAGCAGCTCCATCAGCAGCAGCCTCAGTCTTCAGTCGCTAATGAGTAGCTTTCTGCTACCTCATAGTGAGGCTACTCATGAGCAGCAGGAAGACCTGGAGCTGGGCCTGAACCAGCAGGTCGTGTCATACCTTGAAATGACCATGCCAACGCACCTTGAGGATCGGCTGTACTTCTGGGCAGCCAAACTTGACTTGTGGCCGCAACTGGCAGAGTTTGCCCTGGGAAAGCTGTCCTGCCCGGCCAGTAGTGGGCCATCTGAGCGGGTCTTTAGTGCTGCGGGGGCCATGGTAACACCAAGGAGAACTCGTCTGTCCATGAAAAATGTGGAGAGACTCACCTTTGCGAAGATGAATCAGGCATGGATCAGCCAGGATTTCCACCCACCAATAGCTGATGCATGCGAGTAGCGGATGCATGGTAGCTCCTTCTGCTGCTGCCATCTCCTGGGTGTGTCTTTCAGGCAATATATGAGCTCCTTCTGCTGCTGACAACTCCTGGGTGTGTCTTTCAGGCAATATACTGTATAATCTCCCTATGTTTCTGCCACCTCCAATGTGTTTTTCAGGCAATATATGGGCTCCCTATGCTGCTGCAAACTCCAATGTGTTTTTCAGGCAATATATGGGCTCCTAATGCTGCTGCCAACTCCTGGGTGTGTCTTTCAGGCAATATATGGCCTCCCTATACTGCTGTCAACTCCAATGTGTTTTTCAGGCAATATATGGGCTTCTAATGCTGCTGCTGTCAACTCCTGGCTGTGTCTTTCAGGCAATATATGGGCTTCTAATGCTGCTGCCAACCCCAATGTGTTTTTCAGGCAATATATGAGCTCCCTATGCTGCTGCCAACTCCTGTGTGTGTTTTTCCTCAATCAGGATGCCCAAGGAACAAGAACTGATCCCCAGAATAGTAAAAACCCTGGTCATAGGTCCACTTTAAAGAATGATGTCTCATTTATTCTGTTTAACATTGTAAAGGGGACTTTTTCACTCTGAAATACACTTGTTAGCCAAATGTGACCTATGTCATTTTCTAGGAATGAATTGGAGGCATTATATTTTTGTTTGTTTGTTATTTTTTTAATAGAGCTGGAGGAACTTTTAAATTCTGTTTTAATTTTATTTTAAGGTATACCTCTAGTCTACCACACTCACTGCAACTGCTGTGGCTACACCACCCAAGGTATCCTTATTTGGGATGTCTCCTCTAAACCCTAAAACAAACAAAAAAACTAACTAGTTCTTTAATCCGAGAAACCATTAATGACCAATAGGATTCTCTCGATGGCTGGCAGCAGAGAGGTGAACATGCAGACATGGCTGACGTGATCCCAGGAAATTGGGATAGGTGAGTATTTTCTACAAAGTGGCCTTTATAGGGAGTTTAGGCAAATAGTATCCCAAATTAGGGTGCTTGGTGATGAGGTGAGGTGACTTTTTTTTTCTTTTGAACAGTTTTACCCCAAATTTAAAAAGCAGCACAACTAGGCCCAAATGCAAGTGGCGAGTCAGTGCAGTTTAGCTTACACCTTTTGTTGTAAGCATCTTTGATTTCCTCTTTATAAATACCTGGACATACATTCATAAAAAGGAGTATAATATAACTGATTAGCCATGTTGAAGAGCACACATATTTGAAATAAAACAAATGTGATATTTTATATTATATAGGTCATGCAGAAATTAATATTAATTAGCTACATTTTACTTGTGGCTAAGTTATGAAGCTCTGATTCTCTGTTCACCATTGCTACTGTTCCAGGTTTCTCTCAAGCTAGGAATGAATAATTAATTTCCCCTTTACATTACAAGGTTATTAGCTACAGAGTTAAGCTATCCCACCATCCAAATATGCATAATAAGTATTCATCTTCTTTCTAGAGTTACAGTAACTGTCTGTGTATATACATGTTTATTATGATTATTTAAATGAAAATGTTGTTAAAAGTGGGCCAAAACACCGGATTTTGACTATTCTAGGTTTTGGTCCTTGCCTCCGGGACACCCTGATTCAGGATGTTCTGCTTTGTGATACCCCTCCAGGCCACGCAATAAACTCCCCTTTACCTGGTACTATGGCGCATGCGCAGGCTCACATCCAATCACGCAAGCTCCATTAGATCAGGGAGAAGTTGAGTTTTACAGGAGACTCGGGGGGTCACACAGCGGGGCACCCCAAACCTGAATACCTTAGAGGAGGGAACCAGGGCCACTTTTGGTCCACTTTTAGTAGGTGACAGAAAACAGCTGCTATCCAGATAACACTCATAGCAGCTGCACCATCTTCAATGAACTCAGACTCATGGGCAACAGGCAGATTGGTGACCAAGACATTCAATGGCAGAGTTAAGATCAGTGCCAACTTCTTTTTAATTTTTGGAAAATAATTAGTAAGGGTTAAAAATTGGAATGAACGAATGAGTCATGTCTTTTCACTGGGTTCGAGTGTCCTCAGGTTGTTTTATACTGTTTTTAAAATCCTGCATCAAGCACTGTACACCTTAGCGCCAAGTTCTACAGCACCCATGCTAGCGCTGTGTTCTGTGGTAATAAATCCAGGCTCCAGTGCCACCTTTCAGATGTTCAGAAATGATGCTAAGTCTTGTCTCATGCAGCATTCTTGCTATGTTAAATGTTGTGGATGCTTTCTAAAGTTCACACCTTGCGCTACCTAGCATTCCCCTAAATACAGGCAAATAGCAAAACTTTCATTGGTAAACATGCTGTCATAGAAGCTTTGTTATGACTGTTCTGCTTTCGGTTTCGCTTTGTGCACTTTTGCCTCTGCAGTGATAAGATGCCCCCCCAAAACACAGGCAAACCCACAGCCCTGGCAGCACTTCCAGCGGGTCTGAGATGGAATTGCCCCTCCATAAGAAGTCCTGCCAGCATGTGGACCTTCGAGCCAATGGCCAGATTATTAAGGTAAGTGTATTTTCTATTCCTGCCTTATGCATTTTTGTCATAGTTGTTTCCACATGTAATCTCGCTATGTGTTTTTGGTACCGTGTTGTCCCTTCAACTTGATTCCTGACTCAGGCCTCTTAATAGCGTTTTTTTGATAAATACAGAGAGATGTGCTTAGCATTTTTTTTTTTTTTTTTTTGGTTAATGTTATTTTCTATAATTTTTTTTTTTTTCTGTCTTTGGATTGTTTATGTAGGACATGTGGCAGCTGGAGATTAGGGCCACCGTGTGCCGGCGCTTTAACATCCAAAGGTGATCGGACTTCAAGAGCTGGGACACGGCATCGGTGTACAAGCTCTATGATGCCTATGCCTCCAGTAAGTAGAGAATGTTGCACATGATTGCTTGCTGCAGGAGCACAATCAGGGACTTGTACTTAATACCTCTTCTTGTTTTGTGTCTTTACAGATAAGCAGCCTCCCCTTCACAAGCATGGCAAGGAGGTTCTCCCCCCGCCCCCCGCCCCCCTTTACCCCGATCCCAACACAGCTGTGGGGAGGGGGTCCTTCGGGCCATTGAGAGGTGGAGTATCCAGGGAAGGAAGGGGACGTGGATCCAGATGTCCCAGAGGAGTTGGCGGGTGAGGTGGGGGCTGTGTGGGTCCTCAGCTCTTCTGTTGATGAAACGCTACCTGGAGGGCCAGTTTTATGTAGGAAGTCCCAAGGCAGAGGAGGTGATGGACTCCCCACCTCTCCATGAGGGTGCAGGAGTAAGAGTGGAGGAGTCAGGCCCCTCGGAGTTGGGCTCTGGTCGACCAAATTGGGGGGGTGAAGCCCACACTTCCCTCAAAGCCCTCCTTGGTTTGAGACCAGCACCTCGTCCCCTGGTGAGTTGCCTTTGTGTATCTAAATTTTAACTTTGATCTTTTTTGGAGGTTACAAGTGTGTGTAATTTTTTGTATTTCAATATTTATATTGTTTAAGGGCATCATAGGTCTGTGTTTTCTGGCACACTCCTTCCAGATTTTTTGCCCGAGCCTATGTCAGGTAATATTTCCTCAGATTCCCGCTGGCACATCCATTGGGCCCCAATATCTAAACTATTAAAACAATCTTGGCTTTCAAGCAGGGTGCATGTGGAAGTCCACACAACACTGCCTTGAGTTAATATTTTCCCATGGCAACATTGTGTGTTATTCCTAATGTTAGCTCTAGACTATATTTTTAGTAGTGTCATGTTGTCTCCAAAAAATGTGATTTATTGGTTGTGAAAATCTGGGACTTTGTGTTTGGTGTATTGACCCTTGTTTTCTTTTTTTTCCCAACATTTTGCATACGGGACCATCACACACTCTGGCAATACGTAAGTGAGTGATAAGCTATGCTGCTGGACTTCCATGAGAAGATACTGGATCGGGGCAAGCCATAATTTTTCTGCAGTGCAGCCACTTCTTGGCCTTTGTTGGCCTTTGATTTCTAATTTATATTTATAACAATATTTTATCTTTCAAACTATTTGGACATATGTTTCAAGTTATGCTTTTGTGTTTGGTCCAAGCAAATACAATGCTTTCATATTCCCATTTCTTATTAACATATAAAACTGTTTTGCTTGTGAATGAAAACATTTATTGGCAATACTATGCCCACAAAGGTTACAACATTACCATGCCCCACCACGGCCGTATGTAGTTGGACCATCCAGGGATTAGCAGCCTGGAGAAATAAGTGGTATAGTTGAGGTGGTTGTTTGGCCATTCTGCGTTTGTGGGTTGTGGGCAGAGCCGGTACCCAATCCAAACAGTGCCTGCAAAATATTTGCTGTCACACCTGCTGGTTGAGTACCTGCAGCAATTCTGCCATTTCTCTCCGACAATCTTGGATTGCTGCTAGTATAGCCACATGTTGTTCCTGTACAGTTGCTGCCTGCTGTTGTAGCTGCACCCACTGCTCCTGTGCCAGTGGTGTCTGTGTTGGCAAAGGATTATTTTTATCTTGAATTTGTTGAGTTGACACTCAATGGCTTCCACTCTTTGGACCAGTTGCCCGTAACCTTGGTGTCTGTTGTATGCATCCAGCATTTGTGTACCTCCGCAGTTACCACCAATGGGGGCTAACAAATAAACAAGAAAGGGCAGTTACACAAATATAAATATTCTTATTTAGCCTTATGTGAATACATCATATACACATGCATGAATTTTGGTGTGTCTTTTTAGGTTTGTCCATGATGCATGTGAGGGGAACCATAATTCAAAAGAGAGCCTGTAAGGGCACCACCAGATTTAATCAAGACTGAATAGACAAGTGGGTGCTCCTATAAATCCCAAACCACAATCCAAATAGTACAAACCAAAAAACGGGGGATTTAAGAATGGGCACTCACACCAATAATATAAGAAAATTAATGTAGAAAATTTATTCAAAAAATGCTATGTGCACCAATAAAAAACATATATACACAACATATACTGACAAGACAAAGTTTAAAAAGGAGAATGGATAGGTCCCCGGGCTCTGCTGTTTATCTTAATCAAACCTCTATAATCAATATACACCGTCTTAATAAGAAAACATGCATGTTGCATAGAAAATTACAACTGTGTGCCTGAATATGTAAGGAACCATAATTCTGTATCTTTATCCAGGCTCATACTTCATTGACATGTGTTGTTTTAGGCAAGTGTCCATTTTGGGGCTTTGTGATACATTAAGCTATGATGCACGAGTGCCTTGTATGTGTTAGGGGTATTACTCAAATCATGTACCAAGGCTGATCTTGATTGCTGGGTTGGTGGGGACACCTGAATCATCGGATGTCTCCTTTAAATCAGTGTTTGTGTAAGGACTTTAAACAGCGGATCATACTGTAAAGCAACACATGCCATTTAGATGTTGCTAGTCTAATCTTTAGTTAAACAATATGCAAACATTGAAAGTATAAAAATATTTGTTGTACTATTATACATTCACGGTTCACCACAAAACAACTGTGGTGGTGTGGACAACTGCTGTTTATCAGATAATGGTGTGCAATACAAAACAGCTGAATGAGATACACACAAACAATTGGCAATATATATATATATATATATATATATATATATATATATATATATATTATTTATATATGAAATATATATATATATATATATATATATATATATATATATATATATATATCAGCCAAACATGACATAACCAACTCAAAAAAAAAAAATACAATGACAGTTTGATTTAATACATTAGGTTGTTATAACACACTAATGTCGTAATCAGATGGGTGGACTCCAAAAACAACAATATCAGACATACTGTGGCAGAATTAGTAGTCACAAGGGTATGCCTTACTATTCATCTAAGCACAAATTGAAAATAGTTATAATTAACAAGTAGAGAAAGATGGCTATATATGCGACTAATGACCAATATTAGTTTTCAGGCAAAGACTCACTAACACATGTGTGGTAAAGGAGTTTATTAAAGTGGACCAACACCCAGGATTTTCACTATGACAGGTAATTTTGGAATAGACAGTGAGTATGGCAAAGAATAAACTTACAGACAGTGTCAGGTTGGCTGGAGGAACAACTGGCTGTGGGTGTTGGCACTGCTTACAAGCATATTAAAGGAGACCAAGGGTTAACCAAATACATTGCAACAGATAACAATTAATAAACAGCAAGTTAGCATCATCCAGAAATATACAAGGATCGACTACTCCACAAGAGAAGCACATGGCCTTATACAGCTATAGAGCGGTGGGCCTACCACTATACCAAGCAGTGTGTGTGTGCGAAGATGGCGGGGACAGCGGGAAGGATGGAAAGGTGAGTTTACTTTTTTTTAGCGGAGGGGGGAATGCTACACTGCCTATATGGGAATGGGAGGGGCGATGCCACACTGTCTATATGGGAATGGGAGGGGGGAAATGCCACACTGCCTATGAGGAATGGGAGGGGGGAATGCCACACTGCCTATGAGGAATGGGAGAGGGGAATGCCACACTGTCTGTATGTGGATTGGCCTTTAATGGGGGGATTCTGCACATTGCCTATTATTTAGTTTTGGGGGCATGGAGTTTTAGCACAACATTTGGTTCAGAATTTTTATTTTATTATTTACCTACTTCAAATCCTAGGTGTGTCCTATGGGCATGTACGTCTTATAGGGTGAAAAATGCGGTATTCAGAGCCAGGTGAGAATTCTCCCTCCTTTTTTGGGAGAGAAACCCGCCATAAACTTTAATTGTCTACCAGGTGTACATTTTCGCCTGGATCTGAATCAGCCCCAAGGTAAACAATTAATGTCAATGGTAGTTTTCCCTAAAAAAGAAGTGAGAATTCTCACCTGGCTCTGAATCGACCCCGAATATAAATAGATAACATTAAAAAAACACACTTTATAATCATGATGTAAAAGGTGGTTGAATGGTAGCTTTAAAAAAACAGGAATATCATTTTGCCTCAAGTTGTTCTTTGAAATGATTTGATGATCTGCAAGTGAAAGAACCTAGAAAAGAGATCTGACATCTGTCTTCATGAAGCTTGTTGTGCTGGCTGAGCTGTTTATCTGCACATAATGTACACTTCATACATTTAGATTCAATTAATGCCCCATGGTGTGTCATCAGTGGCATTTAATGTTATCACGTAAAGTTTTTTTTTAACCATAATGGTGGCACACTCCATGATGCATGCTGGGTAGTTATCTGCCCCTGCAGTTGCATCTAATAGAATCTTATGGAACGTATTATTTATCTGCGTGTGGGGAGTCTGCTACAAGTCAAACCGCTAACAGGTAATGGATTTTGTTAATGACTACCCACTGCTGCCCTTCTTCTATGGACGTTATTATCAATGATCAACAGTGAAGGCTAATTATTGGCTTAATCCACCAAAAGTCCTTAAAGAAGAACTCAATGAAACACCATAAATATCGTTATAGCTCAATAATAAAATATATATTAATTTTCTTACCTAGCCAAGTGACAGCGAAGGTAGCCGAGAGACAGTGCTGTGGGAGCAGGAGGAAGGTGAGTGAAATGGGGCAACCTGGGGGGTACACACATTGGGGCATCCCAATTTGGGATGCCGCACACAGAGGAACAACTAACGGGAAAGTGAAATTCCTGTGAGTTGTTCCTCTTTAACATTGTTGTTTCCAGTTTCTTGAGCGGATATATATATATATATCACTGGAAGAGTAGGACATGGAGGGGAATATTCCAGCAAATCTCCTTCTCCTCAGTGATGTAGTTAGTCACATAGGGGAAACCACCAAGGCCCCACCTTTGAACTATTAAAACTCCCCCAGCTCCTCTAATTATTTCTGGTAGGGAGCCAGGATGAAATGAGGGGTGACCGGGTTTAGATTCCGCAGCTGGCATTGAAGACCCCAATGAAGGACTTGAAAAAGCCCCAGACCAGTCAAAGGAGAGCGCGCGCCCGGCAAAGTACAGGATGAAAAAGAGATTAGCAAGTTTAGTTGAGAGTATTTATGTGATGCCCAGTGGGACACCTGCATTCTGTGAGCTGACAACCCCAAATCTCTGCTGCCACTTCCGCCTAAAGTCAAGTCCCCGTTTGCCGGGATGCTTGAAACGCCTCACCGGACACAGTTGCCCCAGGTCTTAAAAAGTGCAAAAGATGTGAGCTTACGGTGAAGGCAGAAGATCCACAAGGCTATCCCGAGGCCAAGGTCGTACACAGTTAGTCAATCTGAGCCGGGAGGTCAGAGGAAGCAAGGTATCCAAAAAGGGGCAGGCAGATTTGAGGTCAGGCAAGAAAAGGTTGGCTGCCAGAGGGTGCCAGAGCGGCACACCGTGCTCCCCGACTTCCGGGAGCGGCATGTGCGCTCTGCTACAGGCAGCCGGGGAGCACCACGCTGCCCAGCAAATGTTCGCCATGGGCCCCCAATACAGGTTTGTTTCTTACATAAAAATTGAATGTCTTTGGTGGTATATACCAATTTAAAGGGGTGGGGGACCAGTAGACCACCTGTGGGGACCTTTGGCTGGCATGACGGTACCAACACCTGATTACCCGCACCCTCTCTTTGTACACCGGGGTGTCATTAAAGGAGCACTATTCCGAAATTGTGTAATATTAAAAATCCATATAAAAATGTCAGCTAATGAGAGAAGGGGTCGCTTATACACACAAGCCGAATAAAACCCCTGCCAAGTTTGTGGTTTATTCTCTCATGGTAGAAATAAAATCCAGGGGTTACAAGTTTAGTCTGTCACCCTGGATGTTCTTTTCCTTCTATTAAAAGAAAGAAAAACAAGCCTGGCTGGATAGTTCTTGATGCCAGGTATATAAGTGACCCCTCCTCCCACCATCCAGCATATTTATATGGATTTTTATCATTGGGCCATTTTTTTGCAATAGTGCTCCTTTAAATGTCATTAACATGGCTGGCATTAACTCCCTTGTAGAGATTTGAAAAAAAAGCGTATTGCCTTCCAGGATCCAGTGCTAGGCAATGTCCTCATTCCCCGGGGGCCTCTGATCCTCGGGTCAGTGTCTTCAGTAGGACAGAGATCACAAGGCTTTTTTTCTAGTGTATGTATGTGTGTGTGTTGTTTCAATTAATATTTTGTGAACTGGTAAGGGGTCCTTGAGACTGCACTGGTTTTGCTGGAGAGGGGGACCCAACACCATTTAATTTTAATTTTTAAGGGTGTAACCCCTATAAAAAGTGTACCCCTCACTGAGAGGAGGGTCACCACACCATTTTTTAAAAATTAAAGAATTTAACTCTTTAGTGCACAGTCTACCAATACATATTTGGTATTGTTGTAATTGGGAGGTAATGGCCTTTTACACACATTTCTTATTTTTTAAAAAGTTATACATTTTTTTTTAATTTTCAATTATTTTTGCTACAAATATATTCTAAGCAACACATTTCATGTTAAAGCCAAAACTCTGCTAAAAAAAAACAATATATAATTTTCCTGGAAATCGGTAGAAATTCCTGCAAAAATCACAGTTAAACAACCTCTGGAAACAGAGGCTGACAACATCTCTAGGAAAGCTGGTGGTTAAATGGTTAGTAGTTTTGCTTCAAAAGTATATACACAGAGAAATGATTGCCCTGATGAAAATGGCTGAATTTCACCATTCAGTAGGGGAAGATTTTATTCCTTAGACTGATTTTGTAACCGAACACAAGTATTCTACTGTGACTAGATCAGCTCCAAATGACCTTTAGAAATAATTTTCTCTAAGTGCTCAGTTTCTTTAGAAGACAAAGTTGGAATTCATATAATAGATTTAAAAATTGGGAATTTACTTACCATATTAAAGGGCATAAATAGTCTGTTTTATCTATCATGTGCAATGATAGGTAGAGCTAGCTGTGATAGTGGGATACATTGAAACACATAGCAGCAGCAAATATGCAACCTAAAATTACTGTTCCCTTTCCAGAGTCATTTTCTGAATAGCGGATAAAATATCAGGAACACAAAGCCTGTCTGGCCTGGCCTCCACTGTGCTGCATTCGCTGCCTAATGATGGAAGACATATTTTATCACATAAGAGATGATCACAGCTAGAGTTGGAATAAGGAGGGAGGAGGTATGTGGAGCCAAATCAGGTAAGACTTCTATTATTTACAACAATCACTATAGATTTTGTATTTCTTCCAGCTGCTTTTCCTTTCCTCTTAACGTTTTCTCACTTAGTTCATTTAACTATATGTTATTTCCATTTATAACTCTAGTTTTCTTTTTCAGCTTCCCTATCTTTTTCTGTTTCAATATTTTTATTGAACTTTGAAGTTGAAGTACAGCATTTTTATATGATGAACAGAGTCAGATAACGTAACATTGGCAATAACGTAACATTGGCAATACAGAGATGTAACTGAACCATTATTGGTATTGGTATTGTACAGCAGTGAGTGCCGGGGTTGCTTTTAAGTCACCAATAGTATATTAAGGAGGTGGGACACATTTTGCCTCCCTGTCCCTTTAGCTTTACTGGTGCACCCATACATGCCTTTCCGTCACCACACAGGCCCACTCTGAGTTCCTTAAGAATTCTCTATTCATAAGCTATAGGGGAGAACTCTGTGCTAGAGGGTGGTCTAATTTGGGGGTCTGCTATCAAGGGCACAATTGAGTCATCGACTTTCCCGTTGATGCTGTTGGACACAAAGCAGGGATACTTCTTGGCATGGCATGGCATTGAGGAAGGCCCACCAAACGTGGAGCATGTCTCCTTCCATCTGGCATCTTCTAAAAAGCATCACTTTTTTATGCCACTTCAAGTGTGTATACATTGATAGAACATGAGGAAATTGTGGACCACATTGCCTTCTAAAGCTTTCCTTTCTTCTTAAAGGGACTGTAAACCAAACAGCTATGAAACAGCAATAAAAACAGCAATAAAAATGCAGCAAGAAGCTCATCTAATGCCTGTAACATTTGTCTCTCCTACATTTCCTACAGTGCTGGATAAAAGCTGTAGCAGTTCACAGCATAAGCGACATCAAGCTACAATGGTCACACAGTTTTCTCTAACCACTGCAGAGCTTGACTCAAAAATCTGCACCACTGCTCACCTCACCCTTCTCAGCATAGCTACAGCCCAGAAACTACTTTGCTAGGAATACATAAGCTATTAATATATACTCATATATTTTACATTGTACCCAAGGGGGATAAACAGGGGGAATATTAAGGTTTGCCCTGGATTCCCTGCTGTTGCTGTGTTACCCTCACCCCCTCGGTGCTGGTAATCGCCTACCTTTCCCCGGTCCTACGGGCTCTCATCCAGTTAAAGTCGTCTGCTGTTACTGCATCATTCACCACATAGCTCTCAATTAGAGATGAGCGAACTTTTGAAAAATTTGATTTGGACGATTCGCCGAATTTTCCAGGAAAAATTGTTTTGGTCAAATTTATTTGCGACGAATCGCTATTAAAAATGGCTAGTTCTGGTCGTCCGAGAGCCTCCATAGGGTTACAGAATGTTTTGCTTGGCTGTAACATACATAGGATGCATGCTGGGTTAGTGAAATACTATTGTAAAGAAGTATGACATGCAGATCAGAGGCGTCACTATTCACTGTCGCAGAGCAGCACAATTAAAGAGCCTTGAGGTGGCATCAGCATGATGAGCCCATATATTGCCTGAAAGACACACTCTGGACTTGGCAGCAGCATAGGGAGTCCATATATTGCCTGAAAGACACACCCAGGAGTTGGCAGCAGCATTAGGAGCCCATATATTGCCTGAAAGACACACTCTGGACTTGGCAGCAGCATAGGAAGTCCATATATTGCCAGAAAAACACATTGGAGTTGGCAGCAGCATTAGGAACCCATATATTGCCTGAAAGAGACACTGGAGTTGGCAACAGCATTAGGAGACCATATATTGCCTGAAAAACACACCCTGGAGTTGGCAGCAGCATAGGGAGCCCATATATTGCCTGTAAAACACACCCTGGAGTTGGCAGTAGCAGCAGAAGCATTAGGAGTCCATATATTGCCTGAAAGACACACCCAGGAGTTGGCAGCTGCACAGGGAGCCCATATATTGCCTGAAAAACACATTTGAGTTGGCAGCAGCATAGGGAGCTCATATATTGTCTGAAAGAAATACACAGGAGTTGGCAGCAGCATTAGGAGCCAATATATTGCCTGAAAAACACATTGGAATTGGCAGCAGCATAGGGAGCTCATATATTGCCTGAAAGACACACCCAGGAGTTGGCAGCAGCATTAGGAGCCCATATATTGCCTGAAAAACACATTGGAGTTGGTAGCAGCATTAGGAGCCCATATATTGCCTGAAAAACACATTGGAGTTGGCAGCAGCATTAGGCGCTTATATATTGCCTGAAAGACACACCCTGGACTTGACAGCAGCATAGGGAGCCCATATATTGCCTGAAAGACACACTCTGGACTTGACTGCAGCATAGGGAGCCCATATATTGCCTGAAAAACACACCCTGGAGTTGGCAGCAGCATTAGAAGCCCATATATTGCCTGAAAAACACACCCAGGAGTTGGCAGCAGCATAGGGAGCCCATATATTGCCTGAAAGAGACACTGGGGTTAGCAGCAGCATTAGGAGACCATATATTGCCTGAAAAACACACCCAAGGGTTGGCAGCAGCATAGGGAGCTCATATATTGCCTGAAAGACACACCCAGGAGTTGGCAGCAGCATAGGGAGCTCATATATTGCCTGAAAGACATGCCCAGGAGTTGGCAGCTGCATAGGGAGCTCATATATATTGCCTGAAAAACACACCCAGGAGTTGGCAGCAGCATAGGGAGCCCATATATTGCCTGAAAGAGACACTGGGGTTGGCAGCAGCATTAGGAGACCATATATTGCCTGAAAAACACACCCAAGGGTTGGCAGCAGCATAGGGAGCTCAGATATTGCCTGAAAGACACACCCAGGAGTTGGCAGCAGCTTTAGGAGCCCATATATTGCCTGAAAGACACACTCTGGACTTGACAGCAGCATAGGGAGCCCATATATTGACTAAAAAACACACCCTGGAGTTGGCAGCAGCATTAGGAGCCCATATATTGCCTGAAAAACACATTAGAGTTGGCAGCAGCATTAGGAGCCCATATATTGCCTGAAAAACACATTGGAGTTGGCAGCAGCATAGGGAGCCCATATATTGCCTGAATGGCACACCCAGGATTTGGCAGCAGCAGTAGGAGCCCATATATTGCCTGAAAAACATATTGGAGTTGGCAGCAGCATTGGGAGCCCATATATTGCCTGAAAAACACATCCAGGAGTTGGCAGCAGCACAGGGAGCTCATATATTGCCTGAAAGACACACCCAGGAGTTGGCAGCAGCATAGGGAGCTCATATATTGCCTGAAAGACACACCCAGGAGTTGGCAGCAGCATAGGGAGCTCATATATTGCCTGAAAGACACACCCAGGCCTTGGCAGCAGCATAGGGAGCTCATATGTTGCCTGAAAGACACACCCAGGAGTTGGCAGCAGCATAGGGAGCTCATATATTGCCTGAAAGACACACCCAGGAGTTGGCAGCAGTAGCATTAGGAGCCCATATATTGCCTGAAAAACACATAGGAGTTGGCAGCAGCATAGGGAGCCCATATATTGCCTGAATGGCACACCCAGGATTTGGCAGCAGCAGTAGGAGCCCATATATTGCCTGAAAAACACATTGGAGTTGGCAGCAGCATTGGGAGCCCATATATTGCCTGAAAAACACATCCAGGAGTTGGCAGCAGCACAGGGAGCTCATATATTGCCTGAAAGACACACCCAGGAGTTGGCAGCAGCATAGGGAGCTCATATATTGCCTGAAAGACACACCCAGGAGTTGGCAGCAGCATAGGGAGCTCATATATTGCCTGAAAGACACACCCAGGCGTTGGCAGCAGCATAGGGAGCTCATATATTGCCTGAAAGACACACCCAGGAGTTGGCAGCAGCACAGGGAGCTCATATATTGCCTGAAAGACACACCCAGGAGTTGGCAGCAGTAGCATTAGGAGCCCATATATTGCCTGAAAAACACATAGGAGTTGGCAGCAGCATAGGGAGCTCATATATTGCCTGAAAGACACACCCAGGAGTTGGCAGCAGCATAGGGAGCTCATATATTGCCTGAAAGACATACCCAGGAGTTGGCAGCAGCAGCAGCAGCATTAGGAGCCCATATATTGCCTGAAAAACACATTGGACTTGGCAGCAGCATAGGGAGCTCATATATTGCCTGAAAAACACACCCAAGAGCTGGCAGCAGCATAGGGAGCTCATATATTGCCTAAAAAACACATTGGAGTTGGCAGTATTATAGGGAGCTCATATATTGCCTGAAAGACACACCCAGAAGTTGGCAGCAGCAGCAGCAGCATTAGGAGCCCATATATTGCCTGAAAAACACATTGGAGTTGACAGCAGCATAGGGAGCTCATATATTGCCTGGAAGACACACCCATGAGTTGGCAGCAGCAGCAGCATTAGGAGCCCATAAATTGCCTGAAAGACACACTCTGGACTTGGCAGCAGCATAGGGAGCCCATATATTGCCTGAAAAACACATTGGAGTTGGCAGCAGCATAGGGAGCTCATATATTTCCTGAAAAACACATTGGAGTTGGCAGCAGCATAGGGAGCTCATATATTGCCTGAAAGACACACCCAGGAGTTGACAGCAGCAAGAGCTACCATGCATCAGCTACTCGCATGCATCAGCTATTGGTGGGTGGAAATCCTGGCTGATCCATGCCTGATTCATCTTCACAAAGGTGAGCGTCTCCATATTTTTTGTGGACAGACGAGTTCTCCTTGGCATTACTATGGCCCCTGCAGCACTAAAGACCCGCTCAGATGGCACACTACTGGCAGGGCAGGACAGCTATCCCAGGGCAAACTCTGCCAGTTGCGGCCACAAGTCAAGTTTGGCTGCCCAGAAGTCCAGCGGATCCTCAAGGTGCGTTGGCATGGTCATTTCAAGGTATGACACGACCTGCTGGTTTAGGCCCTGCTCCAGGTCTTCCTCCTGCTCATGAGTAGCCTCACTATGCGGGTGCAGAAAGCTACTCATTAGCGACTGAAGACTGAGGCTGCTGCTGATGGAGCTGCTGCTGCTGCTCCTGCCACCCCCCCCTCCGGCCATGGCAGTGGAAGGTGAGCGCAGAGGTCCCCCCGAGTCAGACCTGCGAGAGTATGGACCATGGCGCAGATAGGCATCTGACTACGTAGAATGTCTTTGTAGTAGGTCAGTTTGTCCTCCCTCTCAGTGGGTGTAAAAAATGCCCCCATTTTGTTCCGGTAGCGAGGGCCCAGTAAGGTGGAGAGCCAGAAGTCATCCCATAGAAAAATAAAGACAATTCTGCGGTCACTATGCAGGCACGTGAGCATGCATCGTGCCATTTGTGCAAGTGACTTGGAGGGACTACCTGTCCCCATCTCCACTGTATACTGCCACGGTGTGTCTGGGTCTTCTGTCTCACCTTCCTCACAACCCTCTAGCTATACTGGCTGCTCCTGCTCCTCCTCTCCTGTCAGATGACTAGATAAACCACCCATTTCGCCAAAACTAAACTGTGCTTCACTGTGCTCCTCCTCCTCCGCCTCCTCCTCAGCTCCCATGGGGTTTATGTGGCCGTGAAATGTATGCGACATGTCTCCAGTGCCCTGACCAGCCAAGGTTTCCAACATGTGTTGTATTACATGAAGCAGCAGAATCACGTCGTTCATGCTGTAATCCTGGCGACTGACAAAAAAAAGTGGCTTCCTCAAAGGGCCTTAGCAAACGGCAGGTGTCACATATGAGCTGCCACTGGTTCACATTAAAGTTACACAGGGGAGTCCCCCTGTCTGCTTGGATCATCAAAAAATCAGTGATGGCTTTTCTCTATTCGTATAGGCGATCTAACATATGTAGGGTGGAATTCCAACGGGTGGGAACATCGCAAATCAGACTATGTTGGGGGATACCGTTCTGACGCTGAAGTGTGCTTGGCGATGTAGGAGTGGCTGAAGTGCATACAAAGTTTCCTTTCTGTTGTTAGGATGTCTTGTAGATGGGGGAAGACTTCAGAAAACGCTTGACAACTAGGTTGAACACGTGTGCCATACAGGGTGCATGGCTCAGGCTTCCTTGTCTCAGCGCAGATGTTACTCCCATTCTCAGTCACCATGGTTCCCATTTCCAATTTTCGCGGAGTAAGCCATGTTTTGATTTCTTGATGAATGAATTTCAGGAGCTCCTCCCTTGTGTGACTCTGTTCACCAAGGCAAACCATGTGAAGCACAGCGTGACACCCCGCCGTGCCCTGCACACATGGTAGGCTGAAGGGGCACTGAGAATTGACTGTACAGTGGAGGCTGAGGAGACGGCAGAGGATGAGGAGGCAGAGTCGCTTCCAGGCCTGGGAGCATGGAGGCCGAAGCGGTGTGACCTGTCCAAGTTGCTGTGCAGGAACCACATTCACCCAGTGAGCCGTAAAGGACATGTATTGTCCCTGACCGTAGTTACAGCTCTAGATGTCGGTGCTGCCGTGCACTTTGGTGCACACCGACAGGCTCAAGGACTGGCCCACCCTCTGCTTAACAAATTTGTGCAGGGTTGGTACTGCCTTCTTTGCAATGAAATGACAGCTTGGGACTCTCCACCTCGGCTCGGCACTAGCCATCAGCTCTCTGAAAAGTGCTGAGTTCACCACCGTAAAAGGGAGGGACTGCAGCACTAGCAACATTTAGCTTCTGCGCCGTAGGATGAGTGGGCGCATACTGTTGTCTCTTGAACATGGCTTCGCTGATGGATTGCTGGTGGGATGAGTGACTTTTAGTAGGAGGAGCAGGAGCATCTGGAACGGCAGAGGATGGGTATGATGCACAGCTACCTTCGGCTGAGGTGCTGGAGCCTTGGCTGGGTGAAATTGGAAGCGGCGTGGCACTGGCTGACGCAACAGGCTGGACCCCCACTTCGGAGCCTCGGTTCTCCCAGGCCGCTTTATGGTGATGCTGCATGTGTTGCCGCAGGGCCGTGGTACCAACATTGGGACCCTGGCCATGCTTGACCTTCTGTCTGCACATCTTGCATGTGGCCAGGTTACCCTCCTGCGGATGCTTGATGAAAAAGTGCCACACTGCCGAGTAGCTAATTCCAACATTGGGACCCTGGCCATGCTTGACCTTCTGTCTGCACATCTTGCATGTGGCCAGGTTACCCTCCTGCGGATGCTTGATGAAAAAGTGCCACACTGCCGAGTAGCTAATTTTCCCTCCAACAGTCCGCACTAATTCACTGCTACTGCTGCCAACTCCAGGAACCCCTGCTCCACTACCTCCCGGGAAGGCAGCCTGCCGCACAGCAGGTGGTCTACCCCGCCCCCGGCCACGTGTGGCTCCAGACATCCCAATTCTGCCACCATGCTGACTGCCAAACCTACTCCCACCATGCTGACTGCCAACCCTACTGCCACCTTGCTGCCTCAGCTGCTGACTCTGGGGCAACCTGGGACCCTCTTCTCCTGATTATGATGAAGCCCCTTCTGCACCGGGCTCCCAAGTGCGATCGGCTTCATCATCATCATCATCATCATCGAGTTGCGTCTGCACGTCCCTGATGTCCTCCTCGGTTTCCACAAGAGCGTGTGCTGCAGGAGACGGAACACTCGCTACACCACCTCCCACGCCACTCTCCTCCTCAGTGTTTGTCTGCCTAGCAGAAGAAGTAGGCAGATGTCTCCTCCATTTCTTGGCATGGCAGTAGCTGCTGACTGTCCTCTAACACATCGTACTCACTGAATAGTGGAGCTGAACCCAAAGCATAAGATACAGCGGCTGGAGGGGGAGGTGTAGGACTGAGGCAATAGAAGGACAGGGGCTGCTCCCGGGCCATGCTAACTCAGGGTTGTGTCCGAGGAAGCTACGGACTGTTGACTGGGGGTGTCAGATGTCACTTGTGATGAGATCGATGACCGCCTTAACCAATCAATGACGGCAGATGCGTTGCTGGTCGAGACACGACCGCTAGAAGATACCGGGAGATCAGGCCTCTCACCGCGACTCCTGCTGCCACTCGCCCCTAGTCTGCTGTGACCTCTGCCTGATGAATCTAGGCCTCTCCTTGGTGCACATCCTGGCACATCTCTGCCTGACATTTTTACTGCATTTAGGAGGGGAAAACAATATACTACACTACACCTACAACAGTATTTTTGTAACAGCAGGTGTGTAGAAAAGTAAGATCAAAATAGGCACACACTGTAGCTAAAAGCTAATGCAAAAAGGCACTGTCAGATGGTCTTACACAGGATGCCTCTGGTCAGAGTTAAATGCACCACAGGCAGTTTTAAAACGTGGTTTTTGTTCAAAATGTAAAAAAGGTTTAGATGCAGGTGCTAGTATTCGGGACGCCCCCCCCCCCCCCCCCCCGGTGAATGGCAATGGATGCTTTAAACTTTAAAACCAGACTTTTTTTATACAAAAGGCAAAAGGTTAGTAGGCAGGTACTCTTAAAAGATAAGTGCTAGCACTGACAATGCCCCCCGGTGAAAGGCAATGGGTGCTTTAAACTTGAAAACCAGCCTTTTTAATGCAAAAGGCAAAAGGTTAGTAGGCAGGTACTATTAAAAGATAAGTGCTAACACTGACAACGGCCCCCGGTGAAAGGCAATGGGTGGTTTAAACTTGTAAACCAGATTTTTTTATACAAAAGGCAAAAGGTTAGTAGGCAGGTACTCTTAAAAGACACGTGCTAGTATTTGGAATGCCCCCCCGGCGAAAGGCAAAGTTTGCTTAAAAAGTGACTTTGCTTACAAAATGCAAACAGGTATTAGACAGGTAATCTTGAAATATTTATGCTAGTGTTTGGGATGCCCCCTCCTCACATACAGAGGTGGCCTCCTTTGATTTTGGAAAAGTGACTTTGCTTACAAAATGCAACCAGTTAGTACACAGGTAGTCTTGAAATATTTATGCTAGTGTTTGGGATGCCCCCTCATCACATACAGAGGTGGGCTCCTTTGACTGTGAAAAAGTGACGTTGATTATAAAATGCAAGCATTTATTTGACAGGTAGTCTTGAAATATTAATGCTAGTGTTTGGGATGCCCACTCCTCACATACAGATGTGGCTTCCTTTGATTGTGGAAAAGTGACTTTGCTTACAAAATGCAACCAGTTAGTACACAGGTAGTCTTGAAATATTAATGCTAGTTTTGGGATGCCCCTCCTCACATACAGAGGTGGCTTCCTTTGATTGTGGAATAGTGATTTTGCTTATAAAATGCAAGCAGTTATTACACAGGTAGACTTGAAATATTAATGCTAGTGTTTGGGATGCCCCCTCCTCACATACAGAGGTGGGCTCCTTGATTGTGGAAAAGTGACGTTGATTATAAAATGCAAGTAGTTATTAGACAGGTAGTCTTGAAATATTAAGGCTAGTGTTTGGGATGCCCCCTCTTCACATACAGAGGTGGGTTCCTTTTATTGTGGAAAAGTGATGTTGATTATAAAATGCAAGCAGTTATTAGACAGGTAGTCTTGAAATATTAATGCTAGTGTTTGGGATGCCCCCTCCTCACATACAGAGGTGGGCTCCTTTGATTGTGGAAAAGTGATGTTGATAATAAAATGCAAGCAGTTATTACACAGGTAGTCTTGAAATACTAATGCTAGTGTTTGGGATGCCCCCTCCTCATATACAGAGGTGGGCTCCTTTGATTGTGGGTAAGTGACGTTGATTATAAAATGCAAGCAGTTAGTACACAGGTAGTCTTGAAATATTAATGCTAGTGTTTGGGATGCCCCCTCCTCACATACAGAGGTGGCCTCCTTTGATTGTGGAAAAGTGACATTGATTTTAAAATGCAAGCAGTTATTAGACAGGTAGTCTTGAAATATTAATGCTAGTGTTTGGTATGCCCCCTCCTCACACACAGTGGTGGGCTCCTTTGATTGAGGAAAAGTGACGTTGATTATAAAATGCAAGCAGTTATTACACAGGTAGTCTTGAAATATTAATGCTAGTGTTTGGGATGCCCCCTCTTCACATACAGAGGTGGGTTCCTTTGATTGTGGAAAAGTGACGTTGATTATAAAATGCAAGCAGTTATTACACAGGTAGTCTTGAAATATTAATGCTAGTGTTTGGGATGCCCGCTCCTCACATACAGAGGTATGTCTTGAAATAATAATGCTAGCACGCTTTTTAAAGAATGACACCAGGTAAAGGAAAAGCTAAATAGGTAGGTGTGTTATTAACACTAAATAGGCTTGGAAGCTAAAGCAAACAATTTAAACTGTCTCTGTCTTTATCTGTCACTGTCACAGGCTCGCTCCTTCTCTATCTGTCCCTCGCTTCTTCTGTTCCATCTATCTATCTATCTATCTATCTATCTCTCGCTCTCTCCCTGCCTGTTCTGCTCTGGCCGCAATACAGTGTCAGAATTATCTTCCGCAAGATGGCCGCCGTTTATATGGGGCTGTGACATCATCGGTAAGCCTGTCTGCTGTTAGGTAGCATGTGACACCTACCCAGGATTTATTGCCCCATGGGACATGTGCTGACATGTGGATCCACCATTTTGGGCTGTATAGTAGTAAATGGAGGTTTAAGGAAGCAATTCGAGCAATCGAATCGCTGCGATATTCGGAATCGTAACAAATCAAATATTTCATGAAATTCGTAACGAATTCGGGTTCATCGCTCATCTCTACTCTCAATGTTTTCATTCAGATAAGCTGGGACGAGAGCGTGCAGTATAACAGGAACAGGGGTGTTGCTGCAGTGCGCACTTCCCACTGAAGTCAATGACAGCCATTTGTCGAAGAATGTAAACATAAGAAAACAGCGCTGATTGGCTGCTCATCCCTGCAAGTACCAAAGAAACAAGGAAGGGGTGAGTTGTACTGGGCATTCTGGGGGGTTTCACACAGCAGGGCATTTTAATTCATGATGCCCCTGGGTAACAAAACAAATTCCTAGGTGTTGTTCCACTTTAAAAGCTCAACTCTCCTTCTCTTTTCCTTCATTACTATTCTTTCCTTCTTGCTTTCCAATATTTTCTTTGATTTGCTATGACATTTTTTTCTCTGCATGCCTCTTTTTAATTACCGGTATCTACTTTTTATAGGTTTGCATGTATTATTTTCTTTTTTTAATGCTCAATATTCTTCCGGTTTTCTGTCTGCTAACTTAATGTTACCATTGTCTATTTTTTTCTATGTTTTAATCTTCTTTTTATTCACTTTTAAATATAGATTTTATCTTTTTTCTTTGATGTCTTATTGAGATGCCACCTTCTTCCTGGCTCCCTCGCAGATGTAAACAATGGCAGATGCATCCCCAACTTCCTTGGGCTGTGCGCACGCTCCCACTACCAGCCATTCCAATATGGCAGGGGCCTACTAGAGTGGCCACTAGTGCTCCCAGTTGCCACAATCAGAGCCATTTGCAGAACATTACATATGCAAAATGATGGTGTTTAAGCAATTTGAATTTGCTACTCAAAATTCGAACCCAAAAGAACCCAAAAGCTATTCTAATGCAACTTAATCCGGACCAACAGCCTGGCACAGTTGGAAAAGAAAGGAGCTTCCTCTCCCAGCAACTTAGCCATGCTGCTGCCTGTATTCAGCTGAGAAATGCACAGTAACAGGAAATCCCGTCTGCACATACTTGAACTGTCATTTTGTTTTTAAAATATTTTCAAAATTATTTTTATGTGCAGCAATCTGAATTGCCCTGGGGATGAATGAATATGAACACTGTTTGTTGTGTTGGTCTGGTTTAAAGTGGACCAAACCCCAGGATTTTGACTATCCTGGGTTTTGGGCCTTGCCCCTGGGGGCACCACGATCGGGGGTGCCCCGCTGCGTGAAAACCCCCAGATCACTTGATCTCAATCGCCCTTCCCTGGTCCTACGGCACATGCGCAGCCTCTCGCCAAGTCAGCTTGCTCGGAGCGCACTGGCAGCCGCATCGCCCGCTACCCTTTAACAGGGACCGTGCTTGTGCTGGCCATTCACAAATGCCTGCCGGGAGCATGTGCCCTGCTAAAGGGATAGCGGGGATGCGCCCATTGTTCGCGCATGCACTATTGGACTGGGAAAGAAGATGTGTTTCTGGATGACCTTGGGGGTTTTACAGAGTGAGGCATCCTGAATCTGGATGCCACGGGGGAAGCGAGTATGCTTGCCCTGGAGTCTCATAGACTGTGTGTCCCCTTTATCTGCATGTGCCTGCCATTGATAAATCGTCTTAATTGAGTACATAAGGGCAACACTGTGCATGCAAGCTGGTTGCTGGCAGTCACGTGGAATGTGCATGGGCTGCTCTTATTGACAGCTTACCTGTAGTGCTTGAACTGAGAAGTGATTAGCATGGCAGCACATTTTGGAGGAAATTGGGGAGTCCTGGAGGAAGGATTGTTGATCGATCTACAGTCTCTTTTGGTAACTTTTGGACTGATATGTTTATGCTTCTTTACATTTAATTGATTAAGCAGCAAAACAAAAAATGGGTACTTACATTTGCCTCCTGCAGCTGATCAGTGCTAGTCAAGTGATCAGCAACTCACCTGATGGATCCAAGCCCACGTCACAAACCTCACTTTCCGCGGGGCCCGAGGCATGAACTCCGTTCACCAGTGTTCCTGCCCCCTGCCATCAGTTACAGGGGTGCAGCCACTCCCTCTCCATTCACTAAATCTGAGTGGGTGTTTCAGCACACCCCCTCCATTGTAATGGAGAGGATGTGACAGTAATCTGTGAGTGATGGCGGGTCAAAAGGCCGACCCCGTATTCAGGCCACGGGTGGTGCAAGAAGTGCGGATATAGGTCCGCTTTAAATCCAATTTACAATATATCATGTAGTCTAAAATGTATACAGTATTTCTTTTTTTGGCAAGTGTGGCTGGGAAATGAGTCAGTTATTAACACTGTTTACATCTGTCCACCACTTCTGGCAGCAGATTTGTCGGCGCACAGCCTGCGGGGGAAACATCTGTAGCTGTTTCATTTTTAGTGACAATCGATCAGGATTCAGACTGTACGCTGCACATTGCGACAAGGCGTGAGACAGCAATTACTATTCATTCAGAGGAATGGGGGTCTAGGGAGGATGCTAATATTTTGTTACTGCATCGAGAAAGGAAAAAAGAAAAGTAGCAACTACCGTATATTATATATTTATTTTTTTAAACTTTACGTCGTTTTCTGCTTGTGCCTTTAGTGTAAGTGTAAGTGGAGAATTCTGCAGCTGTGAGTAGTGACAATACTTTGCTAATCGGGGCAGCCATTGACAACAAATAGCTCCGCCCTCTCTCCCTCTCCTCCCTAAATGTGGCATGCAGTCACATGACAGGAAAAGGTGGGAGGTGAGCTGGGAAGTAAGCACGGTGCTACTTATTCTAAATGCCCATGCCAGTGGGTCACTTATCCCCTGAAGATCAAATAAAGGTGGTTTCCGCCACAAGGCTCCCATTCCCCCACTTTGGGGCCCTCTGTCTCCATCCTTCTTGGAAAAAACCCCAGTGAAGAGCACTGCTGAGCTGTCCAGTGGTTAATGTTGACTGAAAAAGGGTTAAAGCAGCTCAAACCCTTTCTCACCCAGCTGTAGTCTTAAACTGGACCAACCAGCTGAATTTGTCTAAAAGACCCCAAGGCTGGGCATTCAAGCAAACTTGGGGCATCCTGCTTCTATTTGACCCCCCCCCCCAATTAGCCTGCATTTTAATAACCTTTTCCCAGCCTCCCACAACCTTATTGTCCCTGTATTTGAGACGCACTCCTGGGCCTAGACTTGCAGAAGTGCTGCACACACCGCCGGGAGAAGAGGGATGTGGCCGCCCCCTTATGTTGGGCTTTGTTCCTAAACAAGGCTATATGACAGCTCACGCATCCATAGGAAAGGTTAGTTTTTTGGGGGGAACTTAGAGGGGTTTTACACAGTGGGGCATCTTAAATCAGGATGCCCCCAGGGCAAGGACCGGAATAGTGAAATAGTGAAAATCCCAGGTTTTGATCCAGGGGCATCTCAATTTGGAATGCTCCACAGTGTGAAACTCCTGGTTTGCCCAGTATTGACCTTGAACCAGCGATTACATGTGCAGGTCTTCTCCAGCATCTCATGCACTCCTCCATTTCCTCCATGCACCACACCAGGCATATCTGATTTGTTGACAATGAGTGAACAGTCACAGGGAGAAGACTCACTACGTGAACGCCATTGGATGTGATTGGATGAGGCCTAGATGTGTACCATGGAACCATCGGTTTGAGTTGAGGTTTCGCCCACAGAGGCTTCCCAAATCTGGATGCCCCACCTGGAGGTGAAAATTCCAGGTTTTGGCCTGAAAAGCAGCAGTTCATCTTATTTCTCTGCAGGGCTCACGAGTGTGTGTTTATGTAAGTGTGTATAAATGCTTATATCAATATAGTAGTCTAAGGGTTTCAGAATTAAAACTAAAGATTATATTTGTTCCAGAACCTCACTCTAATCCACCACTAGTAAGCCCTAGAATTACAATGCAACAATCACCAGGATTTTCACTATCCTGTTAATTGCTCCTGGATTTGGTATGTGTAAAACCCGCAAGATCACCCATACAACTCATCTTTCTGCCACTCCCATGGCGCATGCACGGGCTCTCACCCAGTTAGCAATTTCTACCATGCACACTGATGCAAGACATAAAGCCATTGTTTTGGAATGAGTGTCGTTATAGGGAGTGGGGGCGGACGCATACCCAGTTTCCCTACGGAGTACGCGCTCACGCGCCTGGTCTACCTAAATGGTTGGAGCACGCCTTAGCTGTAAGCATGCAGTCGCGGCCCCTGATCACAACAAGGGGCCAGGGGAAAGGGAAGTGGGCTTAGTTGAAATAGAAATGGACATTTATGTAACTAGGCCATAAATACTTAATTTTTCTTATTTCTAGTTTTTATTTTTTGTACTCTTTATCACTGTTGGATTTTTTAAATCTTTATTTTTATTCCTATTTATTTTATTTGTATTAGTATTAGTGGTTTTACAAATTTGCATTCTGTCAAAGTTAGGGCTCCCTTGAGCACAGGCAGCATAGGATGCCCCGCGAGGAGGGAATGGATTGCCCGGGAATCTTATAGATACCCGGACCGATCGAACTGGGTTTTGTTCCACTTTAAGTTGAAGTAGATGTTTAACATTTTGGTAGCATTTCGAGTGAGGCAGAGGTGGTGTCAGGAGTTACGTCAGAAGGAGTAGCAACAGAAGACGGAATGAGGGCCTTGTCGAACCTGCAACAAAAGTTATTGAGGTCATCTGCTAGCTTTTGGGTGGAAATGACTAGTGTAGGAGAGCCTTTGTAGTTTTTAATCCTCTTAAATCCATTCTACACTTCTCTTGAGTCTGCCAACTGAAATTTACAGTTTTTCAAGGATTTCAAGATTGTTTGCATAGAGTTTTTTGCTATTTTTATCTTCTTAGAACATTCTTTAGCTTCTTAAAGAGTGGTAAATCTCTTTTTATAAGCATCTTCTTTGCATCCTCCTGATTTTGTTGTAAAACCAGGGCTTGTTGTCATTACCATAGATGTATAAAGTTTTTGAAGAGCTGATAATGTCCTCACAGAATCTGATATATGATGTTAACATATCAGACCATTCCTCCAAGCTTGAGGATTCATCTGCTAGGGTTATATCAAAGCAGGAAAGCATAAGATGCCTTTGGCCTCGCATGAATACCGTATCACTGTGCACATTTTCCAAGCTACTGTTTTTAGTTTCTGTTTCTATGTTGGAAGCAGTTCGATTAGACAGTGATCTGAGGCCCCCAGGGCAGCTCTCGCTATTGACCTGTAAGCCCCAGGTATAGTGGTGTAGCAGTGATCAAGGTTTTTTGACCCTCTATTGGGGCAAGATACATGCTGGTTGAATTTAGGGACCTCCTTATCCAGGCAAGCCTTGTTAAAGTCACCTGTGACAATGACAAAAGCACTTAGAAATGTAATTTTCCAGCTAGAGGTTGCCTTGTTGAGGGAGGTCAGTGCGTCATTGACTGAAGCGTTGGGCTTAATGTAGACCATTACTATGGTGATGGAGGATAATTCTCTAGGGAAGTAAAAAGTTCTGCAGATTAGTGCTAAAAATTCAAGGTTGGGTGAACAGAATTCGCCCAGTCCAGAGGTGTCCCTACACCAATTAGCATTAATATATGCACAAATTCCACCACCTCTGCCCTTTCCTGATAAATGGAGTCTCTGTCCATTATATATATGGTGAACCCAGGAAGATTGATGCTGTCATTATTGAGCCATTTAGTGAAGTCTCAATGAAGCATAAGATGGCTGATCTGAAAAGGCTAAACCATTTGCTTGAAGTTCATCTATTTTCTTAGGTAAGGAGCACACATTAGCCAGATGCATAGATGGTAGGGCTGAACAGAATCCTCTTTTTTCAGCCTAATTTGCTCCTGCTCTTCTACCTCTCCTTCTGGGACACAAAACTTTAACGCTTGGTAATCCAGTTGCACTTGCATTAATGTGTGAAGTGATGATGCCATAGTAGTAGTTTGAAGAAGAAAAATCCTGTGGTGTTAGGCCACTGCAATATCTGTGCCTGTGAAAACTGTGCCTATGTCAACAAGCCTGGTGCACCTAGAAAGCTTGAGGTGTGTAGTTCCGGAAAATATATAGTTTGTGGGGGATTTAAAATGTGGACAGTTGTCTTTTTAGAGACACTGCAAGGTGCACATAGCAGTTGTATTTTATCAGAAAAACTCCTAAATCACTGTTTCAGTTTGGGGCATCCCCTTGGCAGGGAATGGTATCTACCAATACATATGTGGTACCTCTGTAACTGGAAGAAATGGGGATTTTACTCGCAATATGCATTTATTGAAAAACTTTTTTATTACAAAAAACACTACAAATTGTAAAAAGAAATATGTTTCACCCTAGAATATTGAGAATACACAAAATACTATATATTTTCCTGGAAAATCTCATCAAAAACCACAGTTAAACATGTATTGCATAAAATAGTAAAAAAATGGCCTGGAAACAGAGGGTGACATTTTTCCCAGGTAGGCTGGCACTTAAAGGGCTAAACCCTTAAACTTTTTTTTATTAAGTTGATGTTTGTCCCCCCTCTCCACAAAAAATTGCTTGGGCACCAGCTATGTAGGCTGGTAGACCAGGCTCAGAAGGCAGAGAGGTCAGCCCCAGCACTGTAGACTACCAGAGCCCTCACAGGCCCTGCGATCTTCGACAACCCCTGGCCTTTTGGGGTGCAGATAATGGGGGTTTGGCAAGTCACCCGCTTGCTGGCAGGTGACTTGCCTCTACTACCCTGTGAAATGGTATAGGGGTCTCAAGGGTCACCACCTCTGCTGTCCTACGCCGTCCATCGCTGCACTGACAGCCAAAAGTGATCAGCGTAGTCCGGAAAGGGAGTTTTATACCGGCAGAATGAGCTGAGTGTCATATCACTAAATGGTATAAAAAGCCCCTCCTTCCAACAAGGAGAAGCCACCATGTGCTATGCTCTGAAGACCCCAAACCCAGGATAGGAGGACCCTTGGGGGAAAAATACACCACTGGCGCTAGATTCTGGGCAGAGGTGAGCTTTTTATTCTCTTTCACAGCAAAGTGGCGGCAAAAGAGAAACATGAAATTACGTTGTTGGTAGTTAACGAACAGACATGCAGACATGTCATTTTCATGTGCTTGCCATTTAAAGTGTTAAAAGGGAGAGCTCAAACAAGAACCATAAACCACACATGCAGGTGACTGTCCCTATTCCACGAGTTTGAAATGTAAATCTGCTGGAGATCCAGATCGTGCCATCCCTGCTCATGACCATTGCCCATAGTTGCCTTGCTGCATCCTCGCTCCCTCCTGGAATCAATCAAGGTGAATGTTCTCCAGCTCCATTTATTTCAATAGAGGGGGGCGTCCTGAGTGAAGACACGCCCCTTACATTGGAGTGAATAGAGCGGGGCGCAGCCTGTCATCATGACTGACGTGAAAGGAAGATGCTTGTCTCCAGGTTGCCTGGTTGACAGGGCAATCACCAATGCTGGTAAGTTTCAAGCTACCGACATCATGCGAATCAGCTGCGTGGGACTATAGGTGACTGTCTATTGTTCATTGTATTTTGCCCGGGCAGGGATCTTACATTTTTGCTCATCACTAGTACTTACATCTTTTTGGGATTAATACTGAGAATTAAGATTACAAATAGGGATGAGCGAATCGATCCGGACGAACCCGGATTCGATCCGAATTTCAGGAAAAATTCGATTCGGATCGAATCCGAATTTCCCCGCGATTCGATCACTCGAAGTTTTCCTTTAACATCCATTCATTTACATTACAGGCATTCTAAGATGGCGGACGGGACATGTCTGGACATGTATCCCGCGCCAGTGCAAGCTGGGGCAGTCACATGCAGCCTATCAGCAGCCAGCAAGCCCGGTGACGTCACACAGCGGTATTTAACGGCGGCCATCTTGCTTTTCCTCATTTCTCTATTGCATTCGTGACAGACAGACAGAACGCTGTGTAGCTGAGGCAGTTAGACAGGCTGGAGACAGGGACAGACAGGGACAGGCTGGAGACAGGCAGGAGACAGGCAGGAGACAGACAGGAGACAGACAGAAAGCCAGGGAAAGGTAGGAAAAACGGAGCTGGCTGACAGGGAGATTTTTTTTTTTTCATCCAGCCTTTGTTAGCGTTTTCAGGCTGCTTATAGTAACTAACTGTGCATATATACTGAACTGATCTTAAGTCTGCTGTGAGGCATCCCATTCTGTGACTAAAGCAGCCTCTGTTTAAGACCATATAAGCATTTGCTCTTATCATATTTGAAATTAGGCCTGATAAAGACACTTTTGCTGGCCAAAGCACTACTGGACCCTGCCAGCTCGATTCCTGCCCGGGGCATCCCATTCTGTGACTACAGCAGCCTCTGTTTAAGACCATATAAGCATTTGCTCTTATCATATTTGAAATTAGCCTGATAAAGACACTTTTGCTGGCCAAAGCACTACTGGACCCTGCCAGCTCGATTCCTGCCCGGGGCATCCCATTCTGTGACTAAAGCAGCCTCTGTTTAAGACCATATAAGCATTTGCTCTTATCATATTTGAAATTAGCCTGATAAAGACACTTTTGCTGGCCAAAGCCCTACTGGACCCTGCCAGGTCGATTCCTGCCCAGGGCATCCCATTCTGTGACTAAAGCAGCCTCTGTTTAAGACCATATAAGCATTTGCTCTTATCATATTTGAAATTAGGCCTGATAAAGACACTTTTGCTGGCCAAAGCCCTACTGGACCCTGCCAGCTCGATTCCTGCCCGGGGCATCCCATTCTGTGACTAAAGCAGCCTCTGTTTAAGACCATATAAGCATTTGCTCTTATCATATTTGAAATTAGGCCTGATAAAGACACTTTTGCTGGCCAAAGCCCTACTGGACCCTGCCAGGTCGATTCCTGCCCAGGGCATCCCATTCTGTGACTAAAGCAGCCTCTGTTTAAGACCATATAAGCATTTGCTCTTATCATATTTGAAATTAGCCTGATAAAGACACTTTTGCTGGCCAAAGCCCTACTGGACCCTGCCAGGTCCATTCCTGCCCAGGGCATCCCATTCTGTGACTAAAGCAGCCTCTGTTTAAGACCATATAAGCATTTGCTCTTATCATATTTGAAATTAGGCCTGATAAAGACACTTTTGCTGGCCAAAGCACTACTGGACCCTGCCAGCTCGATTCCTGCCCGGGGCATCCCATTCTGTGACTAAAGCAGCCTCTGTTTAAGACCATATAAGCATTTGCTCTTATCATATTTGAAATTAGCCTGATAAAGACACTTTTGCTGGCCAAAGCCCTACTGGACCCTGCCAGGTCGATTCCTGCCCAGGGCATCCCATTCTGTGACTAAAGCAGCCTCTGTTTAAGACCATATAAGCATTTGCTCTTATCATATTTGAAATTAGGCCTGATAAAGACACTTTTGCTGGCCAAAGCACTACTGGACCCTGCCAGGTCGATTCCTGCCCAGGGCATCCCATTCTGTGACTAAAGCAGCCTCTGTTTAAGACCATATAAGCATTTGCTCTTATCATATTTGAAATTAGGCCTGATAAAGACACTTTTGCTGGCCAAAGCCCTACTGGACCCTGCCAGGTCGATTCCTGCCCAGGGCATCCCATTCTGTGACTAAAGCAGCCTCTGTTTAAGACCATATAAGCATTTGCTCTTATCATATTTGAAATTAGCCTGATAAAGACACTTTTGCTGGCCAAAGCACTACTGGACCCTGCCAGCTCGATTCCTGCCCGGGGCATCCCATTCTGTGACTAAAGCAGCCTCTGTTTAAGACCATATAAGCATTTGCTCTTATCATATTTGAAATTAGGCCTGATAAAGACACTTTTGCTGGCCAAAGCCCTACTGGACCCTGCCAGGTCGATTCCTGCCCAGGGCATCCCATTCTGTGACTAAAGCAGCCTCTGTTTAAGACCATATAAGCATTTGCTCTTATCATATTTGAAATTAGCCTGATAAAGACACTTTTGCTGGCCAAAGCCCTACTGGACCCTGCCAGGTCCATTCCTGCCCAGGGCATCCCATTCTGTGACTAAAGCAGCCTCTGTTTAAGACCATATAAGCATTTGCTCTTATCATATTTGAAATTAGGCCTGATAAAGACACTTTTGCTGGCCAAAGCCCTACTGGACCCTGCCAGGTCGATTCCTGCCCAGGGCATCCCATTCTGTGACTAAAGCAGCCTCTGTTTAAGACCATATAAGCATTTGCTCTTATCATATTTGAAATTAGCCTGATAAAGACACTTTTGCTGGCCAAAGCCCTACTGGACCCTGCCAGGTCCATTCCTGCCCAGGGCATCCCATTCTGTGACTAAAGCAGCCTCTGTTTAAGACCATATAAGCATTTGCTCTTATCATATTTGAAATTAGGCCTGATAAAGACACTTTTGCTGGCCAAAGCCCTACTGGACCCTGCCAGGTCGATTCCTGCCCAGGGCATCCCATTCTGTGACTAAAGCAGCCTCTGTTTAAGACCATATAAGCATTTGCTCTTATCATATTTGAAATTAGCCTGATAAAGACACTTTTGCTGGCCAAAGCCCTACTGGACCCTGCCAGGTCCATTCCTGCCCAGGGCATCCCATTCTGTGACTAAAGCAGCCTCTGTTTAAGACCATATAAGCATTTGCTCTTATCATATTTGAAATTAGGCCTGATAAAGACACTTTTGCTGGCCAAAGCACTACTGGACCCTGCCAGCTCGATTCCTGCCCGGGGCATCCCATTCTGTGACTAAAGCAGCCTCTGTTTAAGACCATATAAGCATTTGCTCTTATCATATTTGAAATTAGCCTGATAAAGACACTTTTGCTGGCCAAAGCACTACTGGACCCTGCCAGCTCGATTCCTGCCCGGGGCATCCCATTCTGTGACTAAAGCAGCCTCTGTTTAAGACCATATAAGCATTTGCTCTTATCATATTTGAAATTAGCCTGATAAAGACACTTTTGCTGGCCAAAGCCCTACTGGACCCTGCCAGGTCGATTCCTGCCCGGGGCATCCCATTCTGTGACTAAAGCAGCCTCTGTTTAAGACCATATAAGCATTTGCTCTTATCATATTTGAAATTAGCCTGATAAAGACACTTTTGCTGGGCATAGCACTACTGGACCCTGCCAGGTGTACTTACTGCTGGTTTTTAGGGCATCCCATTCTGTGACTACACCAGCCTCTATTTAAGAACCTAACCATTTGCACCTATTCTAATTGAAATTAGGCATGATAAAGACACTTTTGCTGTGCATAGTCTTACTGCTGCCTGCCAGGTGCTCTCTGGTTTTTGGGACATCCCATTCTTTAACATACCATTAGCCTCTGCATTTACTGTAAGCTGCACATTTATTTAAAGAAATTTGGCCTGTATGAGCCTGCTAACACACTGCTGCTGTGTGCATATATACTGATCTCAAGTCTGCTTGGGGCATCCCATTCTGTAACATAACATAACCTACCTACCATACTAAGCAGCTCTCTTATTTAAACTAAGCAGGCCTCTTGGAGGCTGAGTGTCCACTTTTGGGTGTGCATTTATATTCGGTTTCATATACAGTGGGGTATCCCAATTTGTAAGATAACCTACCCCAACCATGTAAACTAAAGGTTACGTCCTTCCAGAAGGAAAACTTATACCGAACACTATTTTTGTTAGGGGCATTGACCTTTGGATTGATCGGCATGAAATTAATTTTTTTTTTTCAAAGTATGGCGCTGTGAAGAAGGTCAAAATGATGTCTCATACTTGGATTATTGTTACTTTTTGTTCAGCTTGAAATATAACAGGCCACACGGGCATCCCAAGGCACATGCTATTTTAAACCTATCTGTTATACAACATAAGCGTTGATCAGGCTACTTCAGTTTGCACTTGTTTTTGACTGATTTTAATAAACCAGGCCGCAGGGCACCCCAAAGCTGCACCTTGCACCCTATCTGGTATACAACATAAGCGTTGATCAGCATCAGCTTCATTAAGCTACTTCAGTTTGCACTTCCTTTTTGACTGCTTTCATTTAACCAGGCCGCAGGGCACCCCAAAGCTGCACCTTGCACCCTACCTGTTTATACTAAATAAGCATCTACAGCCTCAGCTTTATTAAGTTATTGCATTTTGAATTGGTTTTGGTCTGCTTTAAATACACCAGGCCGCAGGGCATCCCAAACCTGCATGTTGCACCCCATCTGTTATACTAAATAAGCGTTGATCAGCATCAGCTTTATTAAGCTATTGCATTTTGCATTGGTTTTTGTACTGCTGCCAAAACACTAGCCCATATGGGCATCCCAAACCAGCACATGTCACCCTATCTGTTATACTAAATAAGCTTCTACAGGCCCTTTTTTTATTTATTTATTTTTATTTATATAGAGCTGCAATGGCTTATATTGTGAGGTTAATTTGCCATTTTGCAGCATAATATAGAGCAGCCCCTGTGTAAATCTGAGGGGCAATAGCTTATATAGTGAGGTAAATTTGCCATTTTGCTTCGTTATATAGAGCAGCCCAGTTGCCATCTAAATCAACTACTGTCCGGCCAGTACAGCTTTTCCAGGGCAAACTCTGCTAGTTGCGGGCACAAGTCAAGTTTGGCTTCCCAGCAAATCCAGTGGATCTTGAAGGTGTGTTGGCATGGTCATGTCAAGGTATGACATGACCTGCTGTTTGAGGTCCAGCTCCAGGTCTTCCTGCTTCTCATGAGTAGACTCACTATGCGGGTGTAGAAAGCTACTCACTAGCGACTGAAGACTGAGGTTGCTGCTGATGGAGCTGCTGCTGCTCCTTCCACCCCCCCAGCAGCCATGGCAGTGGAAGGTGATCGCAAAGTTCCCCTAGAGTCAGACCTGCGGGAGTATGGGCCATGGCGCAAATAGACATCGCCCAACTGACTACGTGGGATGTCTCTGTAGTAGGTCAGTTTTTCCTCCCTCTCAGTGGGCGTAAAAAATGCCCCCATTTTGTGCCGGAAGCGAGGGTCCAATAAGTTGGAGAGCCAGAAGTCTTCCCGCTGACAAATGGAGACAATTCTGCGCTCACTAGTACGCATGCATGTGAGCATGCATCGTGCCATTTGTGCAAGTGACTCGGAGGGACTACCTGTCTCCATCTCCACTGTAAACTGCCATGGTGTGTCTGGGTCCTCTGTCTCGCCTTACTCACAACCCTCTAGCTCCTGTGGCTGCACCTCCTCTCCTGTCAGATGACTAGATAAAATGGTCATTTTGTGAAACCTAAACTGTGGTTTGCTGTGCCCCACCCCCTCCTCCTCCTCCACTTCAGCCCCCACAGGCTTCATGTGGCTGTGAAATGTATGTGCCATGTCTCCAGTGCCCTGACCAGCCATGCTTTCCAACATGTGTTGTAGTACATGAAGCAGTGGAATCTCATCGTTCATCTCATAGTCCTGGCAACTGACTAATAATGTAGCTTCCTCAAAGGGCCTAAACAAACGGTCGGTGTCACGTATGAGCTGCCAATGGTTTACATTGAATTTACACAGGGGTGTCCCCCTATCCGTTTGGATCATCCAGAAATCCGTGATGGCTTTTCTCTGTTCCTATAGTGCAGTGGTCCTCAACCCTGTCCTCAAGGCCCACCAACATGTCATGTTTTTTGGATCTCCAAATAGCCAGCTCTATTGCTCTGCAGCTGCACTAATTACTCCACCTGAGCATCTTTGTGGAGATCTGCAAAGCCTGGCCTGTTGGTGGGCCTTGAGGACAGGGTTGGGGACCACTGCTATAGTGGATCCTGCATATGGAGGGTGGAATTCCAACGGGTGGAAACATCGCAAATCAGACTATGGTGGGGTACACCTTTGTGACGCTGAGGCTCAATAAGGTTGTGCTTGGTGGTGTAGGAGTGCCAGAAGTGCATGCTAACTTTCTTTCCTGTTGTTCGGATGTCTTTCAGATGGGGGCAAGACTTCAAAACTAGACTGAACACGTGTGCCATGTCAGGACGCATGACTCTGGCTTCCTTGTCGCAGCGCAAACAAGATGTTCTTCCAAGTGTCAGTCACCATGGGTCCAAATTTGCAGTTTTCGTGGATTAAGCAATGCTTTCATGGATTGAGTTCTCATTTTTAGTAGTTCCTCCCATGTGTGACTCTGATGGTCAAGGAAAACCATGTGAAGAACAGCGTGAAACAACAATCACCAAGGGGGCCTAAAAGGATATATATTGTCCACCATGAGTCTATAGTTACAGCTCCAGGCGTAGACAACACTGTGCACTTTGGTACACACTGACAGGCTAAAGGACTGGCCCACCTTCTGTTCAACAACCATGCCATGTGACTCTCCACCTCGGCTCGGCACAAGCCATCAGTTCTCTGAAAGGTCCACCACTGGGTAATGCAGCAGGCTGGACTTATGGTGACGCTGTCTGAGAGGAGAAATCCCTCAGACATCAAGATTAAAAATTCCAAGAATTTTTGAGGGCTAATTATTCAGAGGCAAATGATAGCTAGTTGTTTCTGATTTAATTGCAAGGTGGAAACACACCCTCAAACAAAACTTCACTTTCGCAATACTATTGCATTTGTCTATTCATAATTTTATGTATATACACTAACTAACCTACCTTTTCTCCACAGGATGCTGCATGGAACACTGCCACATCGCTGAGTAGCTGATTTTTCCTACCAACAGTCCGCAATAATTCGCTGCTGCTGCCGCCGCCACCGCCGCAGACTCCAGGGACCCTCTTCCACTACCTCGGCTTGCAACACCTCCTCCCACGACACTCTCCTCATCACTAGTTGCCGGATAGTGGAAGAAGAGGCGAGTGTCTCCTCCACTTCTTGGCTGGGCAGTAGCTGCTGAATTTTATGATTATCAGATCTTGGATATCAGATCAATGGATAGTGGAGCTGAACCCAAAGCATAACAGGCAGACAGTTGACTGGGGGTGTCAGATGCCACTTGTGATGCAGTGGACTGCTTTTGCAGCACTTCCAGACAAAGTTGCTTCATTGGCTGACACAATGACTGGTAAAGCTGTGGAACATATGGTTGAAAAGCAAGAATAACCATTTGTTTTTATATGAAAAAGACCCTGGTTTATACAGACTTTTTTTTTCCAGAGACTGCCCTGCGTGGAAATGAATGGCGCATGGATCAGCCAAGCTTTCCTCCCAACAATGCCTGATGTATTCCAGTAGATTGATGACGGGGCCAGACCAAGAAAGATGGATCGTGCAAAACAGATTTAAGGCGCTGCTCTCAAGTTACAGACATTCCTCCGCATCGGACCACAAGTAAGTATTGATAAAAAATCCTTTACGTTACTCTTACTTTTTATTAATATTCTTCGGATAAGACGGATCAGACATGATTCCAGATTAAAAATTCCAAGAATTTTTGAGGGCTAATTAGTCAGAGGCAATGACACCTTCTTGTTTCTGATTTAATTAAAAGGTGGAAACACACCCTCAAACAAAACTTCACTTTGGCAAACTTTTGCATTTGTTTATTCATAATTTTATGTAGATATTACTAACTAAGCTACTTTTTCTCCACATGACTCTCCACAGGGTGTGATTCATCCAATTTTTGGGCTCCTGAGGCCAACCCCAGGGTCTGTTTAAAGTAATGTTTGGGCTCCTGCTGCTGCTGCTGCCAACTTCTGCCAACTCCAGGGTGTGATTCATCCAATTTTTGGGCTCCTGAAGCCAACTCCAGTGTATATTTGGGCTCCTGCTGCTGCTACTGTCAACTCCTGCCAACTCCAGGGTGTGATTCATCCAATTTTTGGGCTCCTGAGGCCAACTCCAGTGTATATTTGGGCTCCTGCTGCTGCTACTGTCAACTCCTGCCAACTCCAGGGTGTGATTCATCCAATTTTTGGGCTCCTGAAGCCAACTCCAGTGTATATTTGGGCTCCTGCTGCTGCTACTGTCAACTCCTGCCAACTCCAGGGTGTGATTCATCCAATTTTTGGGCTCCTGAGGCCAACTCCAGTGTATATTTGGGCTCCTGCTGCTGCTACTGTCAACTCCTGCCAACTCCAGGGTGTGATTCATCCAATTTTTGGGCTCCTGAAGCCAACTCCAGTGTATATTTGGGCTCCTGCTGCTGCTGCTGCCAACTTCTGCCAACTCCAGGGTGTGATTCATCCAATTTTTGGGCTCCTGAAGCCAACTCCAGTGTATATTTGGGCTCCTGCTGCTGCTGCTGCCAACTTCTGCCAACTCCAGGGTGTGATTCATCCAATTTTTGGGCTCCTGAGGCCAACTCCAGTGTATATTTGGGCTCCTGCTGCTGCTGCTGTCAACTTCTGCCAACTCCAGGGTGTGATTCATCCAATTTTTGGGCTCCTGAAGCCAACTCCAGTGTATATTTGGGCTCCTGCTGCTGCTACTGTCAACTCCTGCCAACTCCAGGGTGTGATTCATCCAATTTTTGGGCTCCTGAAGCCAACTCCAGTGTATATTTGGGCTCCTGCTGCTGCTACTGTCAACTCCTGCCAACTCCAGGGTGTGATTCATCCAATTTTTGGGCTCCTGAGGCCAACTCCAGTGTATATTTGGGCTCCTGCTGCTGCTACTGTCAACTCCTGCCAACTCCAGGGTGTGATTCATCCAATTTTTGGGCTCCTGAGGCCAACTCCAGTGTATATTTGGGCTCCTGCTGCTGCTACTGTCAACTTCTGCCAACTCCAGGGTGTGATTCATCCAATTTTTGGGCTCCTGAAGCCAACTCCAGTGTATATTTGGGCTCCTGCTGCTGCTGCTGCCAACTCCTGCCAACTCCAGGGTGTGATTCATCCAATTTTTGGGCTCCTGAGGCCAACTCCAGTGTATATTTGGGCTCCTGCTGCTGCTACTGTCAACTCCTGCCAACTCCAGGGTGTGATTCATCCAATTTTTGGGCTCCTGAGGCCAACTCCAGTGTATATTTGGGCTCCTGCTGCTGCTACTGTCAACTCCTGCCAACTCCAGGGTGTGATTCATCCAATTTTTGGGCTCCTGAGGCCAACTCCAGTGTATATTTGGGCTCCTGCTGCTGCTACTGTCAACTCCTGCCAACTCCAGGGTGTGATTCATCCAATTTTTGGGCTCCTGAGGCCAACTCCAGTGTATATTTGGGCTCCTGCTGCTGCTACTGTCAACTCCTGCCAACTCCAGGGTGTGATTCATCCAATTTTTGGGCTCCTGAGGCCAACTCCAGTGTATATTTGGGCTCCTGCTGCTGCTACTGTCAACTCCTGCCAACTCCAGGGTGTGATTCATCCAATTTTTGGGCTCCTGAGGCCAACTCCAGTGTATATTTGGGCTCCTGCTGCTGCTACTGTCAACTTCTGCCAACTCCAGGGTGTGATTCATCCAATTTTTGGGCTCCTGAAGCCAACTCCAGTGTATATTTGGGCTCCTGCTGCTGCTGCTGCCAACTCCTGCCAACTCCAGGGTGTGATTCATCCAATTTTTGGGCTCCTGAGGCCAACTCCAGTGTATATTTGGGCTCCTGCTGCTGCTACTGTCAACTCCTGCCAACTCCAGGGTGTGATTCATCCAATTTTTGGGCTCCTGAGGCCAACTCCAGTGTATATTTGGGCTCCTGCTGCTGCTACTGTCAACTCCTGCCAACTCCAGGGTGTGATTCATCCAATTCTTGGGCTCCTGAGGCCAACTCCAGTGTATATTTGGGCTCCTGCTGCTGCTACTGTCAACTCCTGCCAACTCCAGGGTGTGATTCATCCAATTTTTGGGCTCCTGAGGCCAACTCCAGTGTATATTTGGGCTCCTGCTGCTGCTACTGTCAACTCCTGCCAACTCCAGGGTGTGATTCATCCAATTTTTGGGCTCCTGAAGCCAACTCCAGTGTATATTTGGGCTCCTGCTGCTGCTACTGTCAACTCCTGCCAACTCCAGGGTGTGATTCATCCAATTTTTGGGCTCCTGAGGCCAACTCCAGTGTATATTTGGGCTCCTGCTGCTGCTACTGTCAACTCCTGCCAACTCCAGGGTGTGATTCATCCAATTTTTGGGCTCCTGAGGCCAACTCCAGTGTATATTTGGGCTCCTGCTGCTGCTACTGTCAACTCCTGCCAACTCCAGGGTGTGATTCATCCAATTTTTGGGCTCCTGAAGCCAACTCCAGTGTATATTTGGGCTCCTGCTGCTGCTGCTGCCAACTCCTGCCAACTCCAGGGTGTGATTCATCCAATTTTTGGGCTCCTGAGGCCAACTCCAGTGTATATTTGGGCTCCTGCTGCTGCTACTGTCAACTCCTGCCAACTCCAGGGTGTGATTCATCCAATTTTTGGGCTCCTGAGGCCAACTCCAGTGTATATTTGGGCTCCTGCTGCTGCTACTGTCAACTCCTGCCAACTCCAGGGTGTGATTCATCCAATTTTTGGGCTCCTGAGGCCAACTCCAGTGTATATTTGGGCTCCTGCTGCTGCTACTGTCAACTCCTGCCAACTCCAGGGTGTGATTCATCCAATTTTTGGGCTCCTGAGGCCAACTCCAGTGTATATTTGGGCTCCTGCTGCTGCTACTGTCAACTCCTGCCAACTCCAGGGTGTGATTCATCCAATTTTTGGGCTCCTGAAGCCAACTCCAGTGTATATTTGGGCTCCTGCTGCTGCTACTGTCAACTCCTGCCAACTCCAGGGTGTGATTCATCCAATTTTTGGGCTCCTGAGGCCAACTCCAGTGTATATTTGGGCTCCTTCTGCTGCTACTGTCAACTCCTGCCAACTCCAGGGTGTGATTCATCCAATTTTTGGGCTCCTGAGGCCAACTCCAGTGTATATTTGGGCTCCTGCTGCTGCTACTGTCAACTTCTGCCAACTCCAGGGTGTGATTCATCCAATTTTTGGGCTCCTGAAGCCAACTCCAGTGTATATTTGGGCTCCTGCTGCTGCTGCTGCCAACTCCTGCCAACTCCAGGGTGTGATTCATCCAATTTTTGGGCTCCTGAGGCCAACTCCAGTGTATATTTGGGCTCCTGCTGCTGCTACTGTCAACTCCTGCCAACTCCAGGGTGTGATTCATCCAATTTTTGGGCTCCTGAGGCCAACTCCAGTGTATATTTGGGCTCCTGCTGCTGCTACTGTCAACTCCTGCCAACTCCAGGGTGTGATTCATCCAATTTTTGGGCTCCTGAGGCCAACTCCAGTGTATATTTGGGCTCCTGCTGCTGCTACTGTCAACTCCTGCCAACTCCAGGGTGTGATTCATCCAATTTTTGGGCTCCTGAGGCCAACTCCAGTGTATATTTGGGCTCCTGCTGCTGCTACTGTCAACTCCTGCCAACTCCAGGGTGTGATTCATCCAATTTTTGGGCTCCTGAGGCCAACTCCAGTGTATATTTGGGCTCCTGCTGCTGCTACTGTCAACTCCTGCCAACTCCAGGGTGTGATTCATCCAATTTTTGGGCTCCTGAAGCCAACTCCAGTGTATATTTGGGCTCCTGCTGCTGCTGCTGTCAACTCCTGCCAACTCCAGGGTGTGATTCATCCAATTTTTGGGCTCCTGAAGCCAACTCCAGTGTATATTTGGGCTCCTGCTGCTGCTGCTGCCAACTCCTGCCAACTCCAGGGTGTGATTCATCCAATTTTTGGGCTCCTGAAGCCAACTCCAGTGTATATTTGGGCTCCTGCTGCTGCTGCTGCCAACTCCTGCCAACTCCAGGGTGTGATTCATCCAATTTTTGGGCTCCTGAGGCCAACTCCAGTGTATATTTGGGCTCCTTCTGCCCCTCATAGTGATGCCACTTCAACTCTCTGCAATTGTGCCGCTCTGCGATTCTATTAGCGATGCCTCTGATCTGCATGTGATATTTCTTCAAAGTATTATTTAACTAACCCAGCACGCATCCTGTGCGTGTTACAGCAAGGCTGAATGGTTTACAACCCTATTGAGGCTGTAGGAGGCTCAGAAATAGCCGTTTTTAATAGCGATTCGTCGCGAATTTATTCGGGTCGAAACGATTTTTGTCGGAAAATTCGGCGAATCAGTCGAATCGAATTTTTCAAAAGTTCGCTCATCTCTAATTACAAATACTAAAAAAACAGCAAGTGTTTGAAAATCATGGAGAGAGGAGATAATGTTAGAATATAGGTGACCAGAGTTGGCCTTCACCTGTATATGCATAAGAGCCTCTGTGTTGGAAATGTAAAATTTTGCCATTAGTATACACTGTACAGCTTCTCATTCTCACACAAGGAACATTGTTTCAGGCCTAGTATCCAGGAAATTATCAGAGTTAATGCAGCACTAAGTGCCCACTCCCCGCCTAACCCAAGTGTGTTACTGCTGGAAACCTCCTGACCGGTAAAATCTAATTATCTCATTAGAGTACTTCACATCTGGGCCTCAAATTGCATTACACTACAGCAGTGAAAAGAGCTCACATAGCATTTGTTCCCAGTAACACATTTATAGATCTGATGTGGCCAAATGTTAATGATTGAATAAAAATGAATGGAAAGCATTTATGGGGCTTATATTAGTTCCTTAGGATAGGGCTTTTGCTGGCACCTCGAAGAATGTAGAGTAAGTTTGGGTCCACATTATACCTTTTTATTAATCTTTGTTTCTATATTATGTTTTTTGGAGGGGGAGAAATGCGTATGGATAGCTTTACATTCAGGTAGCATACAGGGAGAGGGTGGCCTTGCTGCAATGATGAGGTCTCCCCCAGTGTGTATGTTGGCGATGTGTTGTCAATCACACTAACCTTTGACTGATGAAGAATGTCTGTAAATGAAAAAGTACAGTCAAACATTAGGTTTGGACCTCACTGGACATCCAGTCAAATTGAATCACCCCCAGTGCTGAGACAAGACAGGGGGTTACAAAAACAAAACTTTCCATTGCACAGATTCTAGTACCATTTTACCAACGCTTCGAGTTTGAGGGGGTGCCATCTTGGATCTGATGCACATAGCGAGGGACACCCTGTGTGACTGTCTCCCATTGTAGGAGTCCTGATGTGTCCTGTCCTGTCAGAGCCCGTCCCGTTTCCAACACAGAGGCTCTGACAGGACACATCACACAGGTAAGCAGACTGCAACATACATTGGCAAACTATTGCAAACTATTGCAATATATACATATATAGTAAGTTTTATCTTTATTTACTAGACCCAGCACAGCCCCTTAAACACCCCTGACCTGCCGCACCCGGGGCACATGCCCCCCTGTTCCCCCCTAGCTATGCCCCTGGTTCCATAAAATACTCCCATTAAGGGTTTTCCTTGCCAGGAATAGACCCTTTCCCCCATAAGCATATCATAGTTTCCAGGGAGTAGGGCCTAAGAAAACTGGACGGCTCAGCTCTCCTGGGGATGGCCAGTAGGACCAATCCCTGAGACCCCCCCCTGAGACCCCCCCTTTGCTTCGAAGTTAAATTTGACTAGACATCCCACCAGTCAAAGAGGAGTGCTTCTTTCAAACTGAATTTGTATTATTTGTTAAAGGGGACTACACAGATGTATATATAGCTGGTGTTAGGCAGGGAGATAATTTTCTTATTTTTTCCATAAAAATGCTGCCTAAAAGGAACAGCTACCATCTTTTAAAGTGGACCAAACTGATTTGCATTCCACATCCTGGTTTGACATCCCCACAGTTTCCCGTTATACTTACCTTGCAAACGAGCCCATTGCACATGCGTGGCTGACAGCAGCATCACTCGCATCCTTCTTGGGTTGTACACACCCACACCCGCCGCAATTGAATGGCTGGCATTGCCATGCATAGCCTAAAGCTGCAGGGGGTGTTGTGCGCTAATCGTGTGCATGGCTAGGATTCCGTTAAGCTTCTCCAGCCACATATTAATATGTGTGGGATAGAGAAGCTGATTGGAGGAGAGACGCACCTGTGTTGTGGGTGACCCAAACCAGGATGCCCCAGGGGGGTGGACCAAAAGATCATACTGAACCAAATTAGGAAAAATCTGGAGGAGTTTAATTTTTACACAAATCACAAAATGGCACCAATTTGATGATTTGTTTTGGACACACAAACCAAGAGTAAGGGTCGTAGATGTGCCCCAACACATAAACCACGCCTCAATAAGCAAAAGCCGCACTATCAAGGGAAAAAAAATTACATTTTTATTATCAGGATTCAAAAAAATAGAGTTTACAACACACATAAATGGGGACCACCCTCTTAGGTAAACATTGAAGTTAAAATAAAATGTGTCCCCTTTGAAGTTGTCACAACATGATATATGTGAGAAACCCCCTAAATTTAAAAATATAATAATCCCTAACATATGATAAATGCCACACTGGTGCTAATAATAATTTACCGCTATATCAATAGCGATACATAACTATAATTAACCAAAAAAACAATTCAGGTTAGCTGTGACCCTTACTCTTTGTGTAATTACTATTTCGGCAACAGCCTGCACATCCTTTCATTTTGATGCAGCTGCAGCACAAAATATCTGTTTTAGAGACAATAACGGAAGACATATATGTTCCATGTGCATCCAGTACAATGTTATTTAAACTAAGTAATATGTTTACTCGCATCACGCTGCACTAAATTGCATTAGCACATTTTAAATAGGGCCCACACTAGCACTGGCCATAACTGGGCAAGTGCCGGAGCCTACTCTCCACCAGGATCAGCGGGCCAGGATTCATGCATGTAGACCTTCTTAGTTCTGGCCTCAGGGAAGGAGGAATTCAGTAGCAATAGAGAAGGTGGTGAGAAATGGAGGGTGATTGTAAGCGGTTCTGAAGGTTGCAGGCATCAGACGATTGGCAGCAGTGAAGAAGGTGACAAGAACCAGTGGTGGTCTTTTCAGTTGCAGTTGAGAAGGCAGTAAGCACTGGAGGGCAATTCAGTAGTACAAACAACGGTCCCAGTGAACCGTAAATGGGATACCCAGGATGGCACCAAATGACCCTCAATAATCAATCATTGAGAATTTAATCAAATCAATATAATCATCTTTAATTCATTAATATGTTAAAAACACACAGACACATACATAATTACAGTACAACCACAGACTTTCTTTAAAAAACATTTACACAAAGACCCGGTTACAGCGGGAAACCCTCATTACAAATCCAAAATTCATAACCTATTTATACAAATTAATAAATCCCAAATGAATCCCATAGCCCTGAAACTAAAGTGCTAATGCAAAAGGTGCAATGTTGCGGACAAAAGTGCTATAAGTGCTTAATGTGCAAATATCCGCATATGACAAATGAACAAGACAGAACTATCTGAGACAAAGACCCATAAAGTGATAAGGAGAGTCACCCCTGCTGGACCAGATACTGGAGGGCAATTGGCGGCAGTGGAGAAGTGACAGGGGCCAAAGGATAATCAGCACCAGCTAGAAGGTGGCAAGGACCATTGTCGTGCCATCAGCAGCAGAGGAGGACTTATCAGTGGGAGGACTGACTGACATGTTATGTGGCACACCGTAAAGGTCCACATTGAGACTATTGCCCAAGGGCCCACATAGACCTAGAGCCAGTCCTGGTTACAGAAACAATTTGGGTGCAACCAGCACAATCCTCACAGTTCAGATCTCACGTACATCCTGTTGGTGAACTTCAATGTTTTCTATGCTAAACAGTCCCTTGCGGTGTGTACCGGTATCTAACATTTGATCCTGCTCTTTCAGCCTATTTTCTGAATCTAGCTATGAATCTGCATTAAGTTCTATCCCTATATCCAGTCAATCCCCTGTATTCCAGTATTCAGTCTATACGGAAAGTTTCTGCATCCAGCCATATTTTAGTGTCGAGATCTTTTTATCCATCTTTTCATGTGTTCCTGCGTCCAACCTGCTCTGTGCATTTGTGCATCCAGCCATATTCCTGTGTTGGGCTACATTCCTGCATTGCCCCATTATATGTGTGCCAGGATCTTATTTGTCCTGTGATATCTGTGTCATGCTGTGCTCAGTTACCAACTTTGGACCGGCAACACTCTAACTACACTTCAGTTTGTACTGCCAAGGCCCGTTCCTTTGTCCTGCCATGTCCAGTTCCTGGATTCTGGCAGAGGTTTCTGTTTAGCATTTTGCTTGAAGTTTCCACTTCTAATTGTTAGCCTCCAGTTTTGTCCTTGTTGCTGTTCTCCAGTCAGGGATTCTAGAGGTGCTTTAACCTGGTAGCTGTCTACCATAGAAGTCCATACCTTCTTGCAGGAGTTCTTAGAAGATCATGCTGCTTCTTAGGCTCTGTGTACCAGGCGACACTACACCATCTGTGACCAGAAGGTTGACACCCAATCTGCAATCAATTAAAATGAACTATTCAGCAAAGCGTATCATTGTATATTAATTTATTGCAACCTATCACATACTCTGCTCATAATCTGTATGTACTGAAGGACTTTAATTGGTTCCAACAGTAGCTTGCATTACAAGAAAAGCCCTGCTGTCTATAGATGGGTTCTGGTACAGCAAATTAGGACCTCCTCAGGATTGCCCTATTTCAATGTCAGCTCAGTTCACTCAGAATGTTGAAGAATAACACATTTCAAATTCAGCTAGGCATTTACAATATTACAATATTATATTAACACTGGAAAAATAGAAGTGAAATGATTCTGCTCCAGCAACACCAACAATAACTGAAAAGGCTACCATAACAAATCTGACTGCAAACAGATATGAGTATCTTGAAATTAATGGCTAATTAAACTGAGCCGTATTATTCCAATATAATTAGAATTTTCTATTCAATTATTTAGACTAGGCATGCAATTATGTACAGTTTTAAATTGGAATTGCTATTGAATTCAAGGTCATTTAATAAAATGGCTTTTTATTTAACTCTGTTATAAGTAGCATGGTGCTCTATGCAAGGCAATAGTATGGGCCCCCCGCTGGACTAAATACACTTTGTAACCTCAGTCAAATGAGCAACAACCCCCCTAGAGCCTATAAAGCTCTTTGTGGAATTAGTCTGCAAAGGAGGTGATGTGCGAGCGGGTGGCTGGTGACAGATAAGACAGCGAACGGGACACTAGCCAAAAGGAACTTTAAGGGAGCAACGTTCTGATATAGGCATAACAGCCATGGGGGGCTGGGAAATCATGGGGATCCAACTCCCACCTGCACTTTCACAAGAGGCAATTACTGTGATAAAAAGCTAAGAACAATAACCAACTAGCTGCATTATAGTCCTCCCTTAGGAAGCTATATTGGGTGAAACGTATTGAAGGAATCTGACACTGTATAATTTCATCTGTCTAGTGAAACCAGAAATGTGTTTTAATTTTTTTAACAAAATTGTTGTAATAGTTGTGGTATTTTTGATGTATTCATTAAGTAAAGTTGAGTATTATGTGGTAGTAGGAGGTTTTCTCTGATTAGAGAAGGTGGTTGGTGGTTGCCTTGGATGGAGAGGGACAAGTAATAAAAAAGTAGGAAAGGACCAAATGAAGAATAGCAGAGAACTGTTTGGGCTGTTTGGCTTATCATCATTGTAGGACCTGGTGTTCTTTTACTTTGTAGACCAGTTATAATGTATAAATATAAGAAATATATAAAAAAAAAACTATTTTAATAAATTAAATGAAGGCTATGCCAATCCTCTTTCAAGGTAGACCTGCATTCTACTTCAAAAACTCAAAAACAGTTTTTTTTCTATATTGAATTGTATGCTTAGCATTGGGAGGTGTTGATTGGGTATTGTTAGTAAAAATTCTACTTACTACTAATAGGGGGGTGGGCTATACATAATGGACCCAGAGATTAGGAGAGATAAGGCAAACAACATATATTTGGAGCGGTAAGGCAAACAACCCCCACATGCTAACATGTGGGAGCTGTTAGATATAAATGTGGTAATGGGGTGGTGTGGTGGAAGGGCATATAAGTATAAAAAATCAATCTAATAGAGTCCGTGCAGACACTGGGTAACCTGTTGTAGAAAGTCTTCAGTTTGCTATTCAAAATGATAAATTCAAAATTTAGAAAAGTGGCTCACTTTCTTCAAATGGTTGAGCACCCTGATCCACCTATTACATTTGGAACACACTCCTCCATGGTGGTGTGTGAATATGCCCAGTGGTTGTACTGTGCCTTGGCAAAAGTTTTGCTGGCATATTGTGATATTGTGTTGAATTGCTACTGATAGAAATTAGCGTTATTTAAGTGTCCCTTCAGTCAAATTAACCTGCGAAAGCCCATGGAGGTTGCATGCAACCCCCCCCCTTTTCTTGAGGGAATTTTGGACACCAGTTGACACGTATCCCAGGTCATTATACCCAGAGGTAATGGTTAAAATGGCTCTAGGTTCCTTTTAACTGAATATGAGTAAAACAGGAGGGATGGCGATAATTGTTTTCACCTGAAGCTGGTTCTCTAGCTTTCCACTTTCTATTTTCTGATTATATAAAGTACCACCTGAGTGGACAGTCATTTAAAAACACAAAGCCATTTAAAGTGAATGAACCACACAAACATTTGGCATGTTTTTTGTTTTTTATTTATGGTGCAAATTATGTTTGAGTGAAGTATAGATGGCAGCAGATCAGGTTGGGGTACAGGTAAGTCTGCAGCCTTGTCAAAGTACCTCCTGAGAAGACCTCGAGTACCACCAGTGGTACCAGTACCACCAGTTGAGAACCCCTGGGTTAGACTTTATCTAATCTGCAATCTTGGCAGTGCCAACAGTTCGAAAGCAAGTCACTGAGCCATTTGCCCAGTGGGAATTAAAATAGTTAATATTTACAGAAACCGCTCTTCATTTTGGCACAAATTTACTGTTAAGCATCCTATTATGTAATGTCTCCAGCCTTTTATAGGTGACCTGTCAGCCATTTGGCTAAATGACTATGCGCTACGTGTGGCAAAATCCAATTTTACATCTGCTGTTTTGCTTCAAAATAATAGTACTTATGGGGAACTCTCTTCCCAAATTGCCAATGTAATACCAGCCAGCCTGACTGATTGAATTATCTCAAAGGAAGTTTGGCAGATCCCAATAAACTATTCACTCTGAATTTAAAGTTGGAGGCAGGAGAGGGCTGAGTCAAACAGTGTGAGCACGCACATGCCAGTGAGAATCTGAAGGCTTAAACTGCATTTATTTTAAATTGTTCAGAGCAGGGCAGTCATCTGAAACTTGAGCTAACCATGGGATAAATAGGATCAACGTTTAAAGGAAAGCAATAGCTAAATAAAGTGTGTACATAACACACTACAAGTTTGTTGTTTTTAATTGTAGCTTACAAAGGTGAGTAAATGCCTTTCAAATCTCAGATCTTCAGTGTCCAGTCATACTGGCATTGTTTGCCTGTCCTTTAGCAGCAAGTTGCCATTGTTTAGAACTTATAATAAATGTATTAATTGTTCCGAGCCTCAGGCATTGGTCCATCTCATATTGGATGATTTTGGATGTTCCACTGTGCGTCTCAACAGCCAGACACCCTGCACAGCAGCTTCCACTTGCACAGTAAAGCCTGAGTCACAGGGTCACACCAATACCTTAGTCTTGGTACCTGGGCCTTAAATGGGGAACAACCCCCCCCTCGAGTCTATTAGACTCGTGTGGTAGGGGGTTACTCTACCTATTTTTAGTTTATGCTAAATTGGGATGCACCAATGTATGAATCATACATCTGTTAAAAATAACATGCTATGGTCTGAAGAGGCATATTGGAAAGCAGATTTCGGGTATCCTAAAAAGATGAAGCTCAGGAACTGGGGACCCCTATACATATTCAAACATGCCAAAGGGTGGCTTGCTTGCACCCTTGCCCCTTTAGCTCCACTCCAACCAGCCAGAGGTGGAAAGAAGGTGCAGAGGGAGAGCCTGGAGCCCCTGAGCTTTCAGAACATCTGGAAGAGCACCAGACCTGTGCTGAAGAGCATAGGGGCTGGTAAAAACCAAGGCAGGGGCCAGCAGTTTGGCCCTTGAGCCCTGGCATATCAACCCATCATGTTGTTAAGCTTTGGCGGTTATTTCTTTTGGGGGGTAGAGCCATCCCAATAAAACGTCCATGCCCCTCCTCCAGTGAATCTTATAAAACAAAAAGACACCCCCTCCCAATGCTTACCAACCTGATGCACCAAGCACAGGGGCTGATAAGCCTAGGGTCAAGGGCCAAAATTCCTGCCCCTTGTTTTTACCATCCCCTATGTACATTGGGCCCTTCCTGTGGGAAACCAGGATCTTTGGCACCCACTCTGGCTATTGGACGCGTAGGTAATTGGGCAGGGGGTATGGACAAACCAGCTATCAGCATGTTGGACAGGTGGCTTGCTGCCCCCCCCCCTGTCCTTTGAATTGGTATAAGGGTCCCTTGGACCCTCACCAGTCCACGGGAAGTTGGGTAAAAATTAAAAAAACACTCACAAAGTGTTTCTATTTAATTTAATTACACTATACTTACCATATGTGTTCCTTATGTTCCCTGCTGCCTCTTTTGATGCGGTGACGTTGGCTATTGTAGCTGCCCCACCAGGGTTGTTTCTTCAGGGGTACACATCCCCCCTCTACCTTGGTGTCCCAAGGTCCCGGACAGGGAAGCTTTTATATTACAAAGTAGGCCCTAATCTGAAGCCCATCCCTAATTACCCTAATTATGACCAGGGACTGGATTTTATATAAAGCAAAATCTCAAGAACAACAGCTTTATTTAGCAGCACGCCAGTATAAATCTTCTTCATGGCAGGTAGGAAAACAATGGTTTCTTTTTATATTTACTCTGAACAATCCCTTTAAAACATAATACAAATTATATTCTCTAAATGTATCTCTATTAAAGTTACTATCTCATTCAGGCAATTACAATGCAGTCCTCTTCCCCAGTAAACCTACATTTCTGCTGCTTGTACAAGTCCCGTGGTGCCCATGTACTTTCTGCCACATAAGTATTATGTTTACAGAGCCAGTTTATTTTGTTCTGCATTCCTTATGAAAACCTATAGCTAGTTACACAAATACGGTAATAAAATTCCCCACAGTGGAATTCTAGATTGTCTTATATTGGCATGGTGAGAGTTGTGATGTAATAATTCATATCCAGGGTAGACATTTTCAACTTTAAATGTTGCCTACTAAACTCTACCAACATATGAGTGGATAAGCCACGCTCCTCTGTTGCAAAACTTCTTTGCCTCCATAAATGAAAAATAACTTTGCTCGATCTGTGTTGTGTGCGGCCCTACAGGTAGCTACTGAAATTAACATGTACACAGACCCCTAGCCACCTAAGAGGGGCTAGCTGATCCCACCTCCAATAATTTATATGCTGTTTACAAGTGAGTCCCCCTTTAATTAATTAATATGCAAAGCAACTAGTGGGGCCCGATTATTAATATAAAGAGAGGCAAGCAAGCCACCAGACCATCAATTATAATATGTAGTGCGACAAGCGAGCCCCTGGCCCCCCTCTCAGTTATTATGCAGTGGCATACAGGCCCCCAGCTCCCCTGGTAATTAATGTGCAGCGTCTCCCTGGTCTAAGGCCCTTATTTATGAAGGAATAGCGACAGGTAGCGACTGGTGAGCGACCGGTAATGACGGGCACCGCCACGAGAACGCCGGCTCCCCACCACAATCACACATTTATCAAGCCAATCCTGCTTAGCGACTGAGATAGTGCCATATAGCGACTCATTCATCATTATTCCAGCCTCAGCCCACAGCGCCAGCGTCCGACCTTGAACAGCGACAGGTATGACCTCTCGCTACCTGGCACTCTCCAATGCATTTCAATGGAACAATCTTTAAGTATTCATTATTAATTGTTATTAATATATATATATTATATATATATATATATATATATATATATTTTTTTTTTTTTTTTTTTTTTTTTTAAATGTGAAAAATTCTGTGACCACTTCTGCCATGTTAGATAATTTTTTTAAAGTAAAAAAAAAAAAATTGTGCAGAATTGCTATTACAGGTCTGATATTAATGTATTCATATTACTAAATTCTTTAAAAAATTTTTTTTTTTTTTGGTTTCCAAAAATATGGTGGTTTGGGGGTTAAAAAACTACTTTTAACACATCGCCGCCAGCGCTCTGGGGTTTAAACATGCATTTCACAGCGCAAGAATTTTTTGAGCGTGATTTTTTGATGAATATGGTGGGAGCCGGTCGCTCTGACCAGTCGCTATCATGCGCACCCATACATCGCGGAACCTGTCAAATAGCGACTCGTCACCCCGTATTCAACATTACTGCACACCGACTCAGTCGCTATCAACAACCGAACAATGGCCAAGCACAGTGACTACTAGCGGCCGCTGTGAAAATACTGGTACAGTCGCTCAACTGTTGCTACCTGCCGCTATTAATGAATCGGCCTCCCCGTCTCAAATAGAGTTAATACAGAGTGCGCTATATGAAGGCATTCCATCACTTACCAGACCAGATTCCGGGGGTTCGCCACTCCTTTGCTTTCTCTGGCCCTCTTCCCAGCCTGCATGTGTTCAGCATGGGCAGAGCAGCAATTAAAATTGGGAATGTAGTTGTATTAAGAACAAACCAATCATGGGAAATAGTATTCAGTACACAACCGTTTGATTCTGATTCTTTACCTCATATGGATCTCAGCTCAATGCTGAAGTATCAATGCAGGGTACCGTATATACTCGAGTATAGGCCGACCCGAATATAAGCCGAGGCACCTAATTTTACCCCAAAAACCTGGAAAAAGTTATTGACCCGAGTATAAGCCGAGGCACACAACACAGCACACAATACAGCACACATACACACACAAGGCACACACAGCACACAACACAGCACACAATACAGCACACAATACAGCACACATACACACACAAGGCACACACAGCACACAACACAGCACACAATACAGCACACATACACACACAGCACACATACAATGCACACAACACACACACTCACCAGTTCAGCTCCTGCAGGATCTTCAGCGAGGCTCCTTCCAGCGACGGTGCGGGAGACAGTGAGGACGGCGCGGGACGACGGCATGGGTCCGCAGGGCAGAAGAGCCGCCTCAGAGGCTTCAGAACTCGGCGGGGAGATCAGTACACCCAGCGCGAGGTGGGTGTACCAAGATGGCGGCCGGCGCGCTCCGCGCCGCCACGTCACGTCGCGTCACTGAGGCCCGGGCCGCCATCTTGGTACACCCACCTCGCGCTGGGTGTACTGATCTCCCCGCCGAGTTCTGAAGCCTCGGCGGCTCGTCTGCCGCCTCGGAGGCTCTTCTGCCCTCGCTCAGGTAAGTCACTGACTCGAGTATAAGCCGAGGCTGCTTTTTTCAGCCCAAAAAGTGGGCTGAAAAACTCGGCTTATACTCGAGTATATACGGTACATACAATTTTCAAGGCATTAGATATACCAAAGAACACATTAAATGCGGTCATCAAGAAGTGGATAAAATTCAGCATTAACAGTGACTAAGATTTGTATGTATCACAAATATTGCTAAAAAGACAAAAAGAAAATTGGTCTAGTCAGGGGGCCCTGTCATTGTTGCCCCTCTACCTTTTTTATCATATTTGTGCTCACTTGGCATCATTTAGATAATGGAAGCACCATTTGTCTCTTCTGTTATAGTCTTTAGTTTCCTAGCTGCATCCAACTGAGTTAAAAGTTAGATTAAAGTATACCGAATGAGCCATGAAAGGGCCTTATTAAATGTTTGCACCATCACATTTAGTTACACCACTGGAGGCTGCCTGGCTATGTTTTGCCAAAATCTCTATCAAGTCTGCAAAAAGCATGTGGGACATAGGGCCAGCGTTTGGGGCAGGCAAACCAGGCAGCTGCCTGGGGCCCTAGGACTCTGAAGGGCTCCTGGCAGGCTGAAGGCTCGCCACCTGCCTGTTAGTCTTCGGCAGTGCCGTAATTTCGTTGGTCTGCTCCAGTGCCGACATTTTTTCATCTGTCATCAGAGGCTACATTAAAGGAGCACGATCGCGAAAAAATGGACCAATGATAAAAATTTATATAAATATGGTGGGAGGACAGGTCAGCTATACACATGAGATCAAGAAATATCAAGCCAGGCTTGTTTCTTTTATTTTAATGGAAGGAAAAGGACAGCTGGGGTGACAGGCTCTGTCAGCCCTCATAGACTAAACCTGTCACCCCTGAATTTTGTTCCACAAGCTTGGTGGGAGTTTTATTCAGTTCAGTTATATAAGTGACTTGTCCTCTCATTAACCAATGTGTTTATATGGATTTTTAACACTACCCAATTTCGCGATAGTGCTCCTTTAAGAAGGTTGTCCCCATGAGTTAGCACATGTGTTTAATTGCAAAATTAGCAAAGAGTTAATTCCTTTAATAAATGCAATTTTTATACAAAAATATCTGTCCTCTGTACTGACGAAGGGCCCTGGAGGCTTGCACTGGCTGCAAGGTTTTGTTATTTCATTACTAATATGCAATCACTGCTATGACTATGGGAGCTACCGTATATACTCGAGTATAGGCCGACCCGAATATAAGCCAAGGCCCCTAATTTTACCACAAAAAAATGGGAAAAGTTATTGACTCGAGTATAAGCCGAGGCGGCTTTTTTAAGCCCAAAAAGTGGGCTGAAAAACTTGGCTTATACTCGAGTATATACGGTATATACATATATATATATATATATATATATATATATATATATATATATACGGTATATATATATATATATATATATATATATATATATATATATATATACATATGCACACACAATGTACACACACTGACCGTATGTACACATATATACACACACATAAATGATATACATACATATGCACACTATACACACAAATACACACAATGTACACACACTGACCGTCTTGTCTATTTCCAGCTTGAGGCGCTTCTGGCTGATGCTCTTCTGCACCCGTTTTCTGAACGAGGCGTCTCCGGCGGCCCGGGCGCAGCGCTCTCCGCCGTCTATGAGGCAGCAGGTCTGGCCGAGGAATGGCGCGGAGGGGGGCGGCGGCCCATCCCGGCTGTCCTCCTCCATGCTGAAGCCGTTCATGGCCGCCTCTCCGTCACCCGCCAGCGCGCTCCGGACACACTGCAGCAACCGAGCCGCCGCTACCCTGACAACGGAAGTCCCGCCCCCAAACTGCTACACGTCCAGTGGCCGTCGAGTTAGGTGGGTGGGGTTCACCTGTGGTAAGGCGAGTGAAGATTGGCTGGCACTGGCATCAGTCGCGATGGACGGAGTCACGCCTTTTCTGACGAGTTTGTGCAGCTCAGCTCCTCAGTTAGGTCACCGACATTAGTGATTGACTCGAGTATAAGCCGAGGCGGCTTTTTTCAGCCCAAAAAGTGGGCTGAAAAACTCGGCTTATACTCGAGTATATACGGTAAGTTATCTGTGTTCACTGTACTATAAGGGCTGTGTGCAATAACAGTGTTTTGATTATGCTGCTACTGTTGCTACTGAGTAAAGAGACTTTATTTGATGCTGCTACTGTACTAGGAGGCCGATTCATTAATAGCGCCAGGTAGCGACAGATGAGCGACTGTAGCGGTATTTTCACAGCGCACGCTAGTATTCGCTGTGCTTGGCCGTTGTTCGGCTGTTGACAGCGACTCAGTCGGTGTGCGGTAATGTTGAATACGGGGTTAGGAGTCGCTGTTTGACAGGTTCCGCGCTGTATGGGAGCGCATGACAGCGAATGGCCATAGCGAACGGCTCCCAGCATATTCATAAACAAATCATGCTCAAAAAATTCTCGCACTGTGAAATGCTTGTTTAAACCCCAGAGCGCTGGCGGCGATGGGTTAAAAGTAGTTTTTTAACCCCCAAACAACCATATTTTTGGAAAAAAAAAAACATGTTTTTACAAACATTTTGTAATATGAATACATTAATATCAGACCTGTAATATCAATTCTGCACAAATTATTTTTTTTTTTTTAACCTTAAAAAAAATATCTAACATTGCAGAAGTGGTCACAGAATTTTTGCCATTTAAAAAAAAAAAAAAAAAATTAATAGCAATTAACTATGAATATTTAAAGATTGTTTGATTGAAATGCATTGGAGAGCGCCAGGTAGCGAGAGGTCATACCTGTCGCTGTTCAAGGTCGCTCGCTGGCGCTGTGGGGTGAGGCTGGAATAATGATGAATAATTCGCTATCTGGCGCTCTGTCAGTCGCTAAGCAGGATCGGCTTGATAAATGTGTGATTGCGGAGGGGAGCCGGTGTTCTCGTGGCGGTGAGCGTCATTACCGTTCGCTCACCATTCGCTACCTGGCGCTATCCCTTGTTAAATAAGGGCCTATGTTTCATTGTCTCTGTAATAGCACTATTTCTGTGGAAATATCTCCATATGTTGTTAAATCATTTGGTATTCTGCTATTTTGTATGTTATTTGTATTTCTATGTCTGGGGGCCTGTATGTTATAATTGAGCTCCAATGGATTAAGATGCTTTTGTATAAAAATTGAATTTATTAAAGCAATTAACTATTTTGCAAATTTGCAGCTAAAATGTGCGCGCCTTATATTTTTTTCTCTAACGATACATAATAGGAGTGTACTAGTGGAACCCTTCCAGTGAGGCACTTTCTGTGTAATATTTTGTTCAAATTTAAACTAGATGCTAGAGGGCAGAGTCACCACGTAGACTGAAACACCCACCAGGTAAACAACCGACAGTTTACAAAAAAATTTTTCTATTTTATTAAAGTATGAAAAAACTTACAAAAAGGGTGTTTCTTTCCTATTATTTTACCTATTCTTTCCGCGCTTCCCCAGATGATTGGACCATGTATAAAGTAATTACCCAAACCATTATTAAACCTTATTTTTTAATTTCATAAACCTATTCATTTTCTTATTCTTCCAGGTACTTTCCCAGAAGATTAGCACTGGACTCAGGTAAGTGTTAGACTGTTTTCTAATAATGGGAGCTTAATTTATAATTAACGGTACTCAGCGCCATCTTTGTCGCTGCCGATCAGTGCGGACAGTGCCGCAAACTGGCAAATGGCACTGACATTGTTCATGCTGCAGCCACAGTGGCACTGTACCTTTTGTTGTTCGATTGCTAAATGAAATAAACTATTGGCGCTCATGAACCTAGATCTGTGGTTTACACTGTGCTATTATTTTGAATCAATCTTTTGACATTATTCAAATAGAACGTGTCCAAAGGCGGGCAACGAAAATGGTGGAAGGACTTAAACTTAAAACTTATCAGGAGAGACTTAAAGAACTTAATTTGTACAGTCTGGAGGAAAGAAGGGAGAGGGGGGCATGATTGAGACCTTTAAATATGTGAAAGGATTGAATAAGGTTCAGGAGGGAAGTGTTTTAAGAAGAAACTTAATGATAGAACAAGGGGGCACAACCTGAAGCTAGTCGGGGGGAAGATCAGGAGCAATGTTAGAAAATATTATTTTACAGAAAGAGTAGTAGATGCTTGGAACAAACTTCCAGCAGAGGTAGTTGAAAAATCATCAGTCACTGAATTTAAGCACACATCTATCCTAAGATAAAGAGTACATACAGTATACACATAAGGGCAGACTAGATGGACCGTTTGGTCTCCTTCTGCCATCAACCTTCTATGTTTCTATGTTTTGATTCTTTCTCAATTTGAATCATTGTACACATGCGTTCTTTAACAAAATCAAAGAGAATCCATCACAGATAAATCCATTAAACTCAATTTACCGTTTGTTTGTTTCTTTTGTAAAATAAGCTAAATATCCAGAAAAACATAAGCAATATAGCCACAAAAACATTTATTTATTAACTGAATGTTTCCCAAAATAGTGTCTCAATGGCTCTGTGCTGCGACTTCTTTACTGCGCCTACGAAGGAGAAAATACAAAAGTGTTAGTTTGTGTAAAGTTTTCATTTTTCACTCACTTTCACTGTCTTCGGCTCTGCTAAATCTCTCTTGTGTCGCAATTGTTTCATGGTTGTTCTCAGGGAACCATGGGTCACTTGATCCCACTATCAACCAGGGACCTCCGGACCCACTGACCGAGTTCCCAAAAAAACCTTGTCCGAGCCTTCCTATCAGGAATACCAGGCCCGAAGCCTGCGGACACACAGATTCTTGGTTTAAGGGAAACAGATTGCTCAAGTTAAATATAAGTTTTAATGCTATAAGCACACTAGGCAGTGATAACAAACATTTGGCTATGATGGAATATGAAATGATACAAATGCTGTTCTGAGAAGGTTACATGTTACAGTGAGTTACACAGAGAGACAATGGTCAGTTACCTTAATATGTAGTTTGCAGAGTAGTGGTGATGAGAGCTCCCACAAGAGGTAAGTGGCAAGCTGGGTGGATGGACACCTGCGGCATGCGGGAATCGTGACCTCTCCAGGAATGACAATGTTCTCATCCCCTTGGCCTACTTTTAAGCACATTCTCTCCTCTCCACCCCCTCCCACCCCTCTCAGACACAGATTCTGAATCATTCCTTTGAAGCCCCCATGCTATCACACCTTTCCAGCGAAGAAGCATGCGGGCTCCTCTGTGTCAAACTACCCTTCCTGAGTGTCAGAACCTCATGCCCATATATGGACATCCTTTTCCTGCTGGCCTTCTAATGGCAGACATTTGCTAAGAACAGAGAATCTTAAAGGGCAATGCCGGGCATTAGCAATAAAATGCAATGTAATATTTGCTCTATTCCTCACACCTCCCCCTCTAAAAGAGCGCTAAGGGGAAGCACTTCCTGGTGCTGACCCGTGTGCCCATGTGCCAACTATCCGTGTCTGGAGAACTCCATGGCAGCACCATGGCCATAGCGCTGTCTCATGCTGAAGATTTTGGGCAAGGTCCAGTTGCTGTGGGACCTGGAGGGGGGGGGGGTTTCCACTCCCAGCCTTGCACTGCTGCCCCAGAAGGGAGGCCCGAACCATACATGGATAGTTTCAGGGGTCCCCTCCAGGGTTTATGTGCCAGCCTTTGGTCCACATCCCTCCAGAGTAACGGTTGGACCACTCCCGGAAGGGGTGTATGCTGGCCCTTAGCTGGGACCGCCGGTCCACAGTCTGCCGATGGCAACCCATCCCTCTCTGCTTTACTCGAGCAAGGGGCCCCGGTGCATGTCGCCAACACAGTTTAAGGAGGTAGCCTCGAGTTGGTGCCTGCCTAACCTCCAGCGCCATGAACTGGATCCCCTGGATGGAGAAACTACCCTCGGGGGAATCTTCCCAGGGAAGGATCTCCCACAGGGCATTACCCACGCTGTCAGCCCAGGTGGGAGACGAGACCATTGAACGGGGGCCCTGGGTGGCATAGTCCACCGCCATTGGTATGAACCTCTTTCTGTGTGGCAGAGTATCCGGTGGGCTGCTGGGACTTGGCCCTGGCACCCCCACCCTCTGACAGGTATTGTACAATGGTAAAATGGCAGTGGGCAGCCAGTCCCCACTTGATTCTTGTTGATCCCTATGTGCCCAATCATCCAACTCTCTAAGGCATAGCACTTCTTGGCCCTGGACAGATAAGGAACCACCAACTGCTGATCCTCAGGCCACTCTCCTGGTGACTCTGGCTTGACCATCATTGGGTACAGCAGCACTTGTCCCCAGACCACCCGTCTGGGGTCTGGGCCCAAGTGGGGCTGCACCTACTGTTTGGGGAGAACTCTCTGGGGGTCATCAGTGTCCGAGGCTACCCCACATCTCTGCCTAGACATGGTCGGGATTGTGGAGACTACCATGTCTTCAGTCAGTTTCCCGGGACCCACCTCTGGTCTTCCGCCTATCTCAGCAGCCTCTTGGGAGGAAGCGAAGGAGCTGTCAGTCCCCTGAGGGGAGCCTGGGTCTCTGCTGTGCTTGTCAGCGGTCTCAGCCGCTGACATTCCAGATAGCACCTGCTCCTCCACTACATCCACCCAAGTTGCTGGTTCAGGCAGAATACTCTGGTCCCTTAACACCCGGGGTGTGATGAACCCCTGCAGTGGGGACTTACCTAGGGGTCCCATCTCTCCATGGACAGCCCTCACCCCACCTGCAGGTTCCACCGCCACTGCTTTTTGGCCTGGCCTGGTCCCCTCGGGTTGAGGTGCCAGGACCCCGGACGTGGGGTGGTTGGAATAGAAGAGACCATCCTATCCCCTGTCCATTTCCCAGGACCTCCCTCCGGAACTCCGTCGGCCCTGGCAGCCACCTGGTTTGGAGGAAGGGAGCCATAACCCCCGGTGGGCCCCTGGGTCACCAGCGCTTCCACTATGCGTGACCAGAGCCGTTGTGGCCTCAGGTAATGCCTGTCCTCCTTCCATTCCCATCCAAGCCACCAGTCCAGACAGACCAGCCTGGCCCTCTGACAACCCAGTGGTGGAGAAACCCTGTAATGTGGACATACCTAGGGGGTCCCACGTCTCCTGGAACAGCTCTCACCTCAGTCGCAGTTCCCTCCCCAGCTGCTGGGTAACCCTCCTTCCTCTGGGAGGAAGAAACACACATTATACTACCTACCCCCACATTCCCTGTAGCTGGCAGGTTACACACATTACTCACATTAATTGTACACCTTGGAGTATACATTACATTCTGGGGGACCAGACCTCAGGGGTTCAGTGGCCACATATTGAGACACTAGTGGCCCCAAGTCTGTCTCTAGCAAAACACTGGCAGGGATATTTGACGATACCCCCACCTCCCGCACACCCCGCCCGGCACCCTAGTCCAAATAAACCTTTGTAATGGGCAGTACCTATGTACCTCCCTCAATTCCAGAGACTGAGACAGTCTTTCCGGGGATGAAGTCCGGTGGGGACACCATCTCAGGGCGCACGAGAGTCATCTCCGCTCCTGTGTCCCTAAGTCCCACAGCCACAGCTTGGCCCACAGTGACAAGTTGCAAGTTGTCCCGGGACCTCCCAGCATCCCTACCCACATACAGCACCGTGGAGGAGTTCTGGGGCGAACCCTGCTGGCGCTGAGGACATGTGGCCTTGAAGTGTCCAGGTTGGCTGCAATGGTGGAGAGAAGTAGGGGAAGCCTTGGGCTGATGGGCATGGACAACAGATGCCGGTGGGGGCTTACCCCCTTTCCAGCTGGCAGGTTTCCGGGGCTCCTGGGCGCTGTTGTGACTGTAGTCATCCGCAAGTGCTGCAGTTGCTGAGGTCCCCTTCGGCTTCCGGTCACACAGAAACTGCTGTAGATCCTCAGGGGAATCACAGAGAAACTGTTCTGTGGCAATAAGCTCCTTCAGTTGCTGGATGGTGGTGATTTCTAAGCTGGTAGTCCACTGCTCAACTGCTCTCTGTAGCGCCCTCATGTGGTCAGCCCAGCTGTCGGTGGGGTCTTGTCGCAAACTCCGCAGTTTCCTGCAATAAGACTCAGGGGTAAGGTTATATTGATTATATGGATCAGAGCTTGTTTGACCCCCTTATAGCTCAGGGTGGTCTCGCTGGGTAGGTACCCAAAGATTTCCAGGGCTTTACCCCGAAGTCGAGGGGTTAAGTACCTGACCCACTGATCCTCCGGTACATGGTATTGATGACAAACAGTTTCAAAAGCCAGCAGAAAGGTGTCCAGATCTGTACCTTTGTCCAAGATGGGGAAATCCTCCGCACGCAACTTTGGGGCCTGGTTCTCAGGGGACCCGCTACCAGCTGTGCTGGGTTGCGAGTGCTGAAGCTTAAGCTACAGTACTTGGAGCTGGTGTGCATGTTCAGCTTGCTCACAGTGTTCTGCAGCCTCAATCTGCTCACGTTCAAGGTGTTCCTCGCATTCTGCTTGGCACTGTGCAGCCTCTATCTGCTCATGTTCACGGTGTTCCTCGCGTTCCGCTTGGCGCTCGGCAGCCTCAATCAGGACCTCATAGGTGGCACGGTCTCCCGCCCAGAGACTTGCCAGAACAGCGTGCAGGAGAGCGTCTGCTTGGCTGGGTAGGCCGGCAGGTGGGGCACCGTCCTCTAGGATGCTGATGGTCGGTGACTGGCTTCTGGGAGAGCACTGGCTGGGCCCCTCCACACCCAGTGCAACATCGGCAGCCACATCCCTGCTTCTGGCCCTGGTGCAACTTGCCATGCCTGCAGCTGCTGGTCACTGACAGATATTACACACTGATTCAATCACACAACCTACTGTAACCACTCTCAGAATCTGCCTAATGTTGAGCCGATGTTAAGATCCCAGCAACAGAAAAGCCACAGCTGTTAATCTTTAGTGTACGCGAGTATGGGGCACACTCACTTACACTATTTGCCTTATCCCAACACGCTGCCACCAATTTGTCAGGGAACCGCGGGTCACTTGATCCCACTATCAACCAGGGACCTCCGGACCCACTGACCGCGTTCCCAAAAAACTCTTGTCTGAGCCTTCCTATCAGGAATACCAGACCCGAAGCCTGCGGACACACAGAATTTTGGCTTAAGGCAAACAGATCGCTTTTTTTTAATGCTAAAAGCACACTAGGCAGTGATAACAAACATTTGGCTATGATGGAATATGAAATGATACAAATGATGTTCTGAGAAGGTTACAGGTTACATTGAGTTACACAGAGAGACAATGGTCAGTTACCTTAATATACAGTTTGCAGAGTAGTGGTGATGAGAGCTCCCACAAGAGGTAAGTGGCAGGCTGGGTGGATGGACACCCACGCGGGAATCGTGACCTCTCCAGGACTAACAATGTTCTCATACCCTTGGCCTACTTTTAAGCACAGTCTCTCCCCTCCACCCCCTCCCACCCCTCTCAGACACAGATCCTGAATCATTCCTTTGAAGCCCCCATGCTATCACACCTTTCCAGCGAAGAAGCATGCAGGCTCCTCTGTGTCTCAGTAAGTTGTTAGGAAAGCAGCAGGAGAGCAGCCCCCCCCCCCCCGGCTTTGAAGCTCAAACTGCCTTTCCTGAGTGTCAGAACCTCATGCCCATATATGGACTTCCTTTTCCTGCTGGCCTTGTAATGGCAGACATTTGCTAAGAACAGAGAATCTTAAAGGGTGATGCCGAGCATCAGCGATACAATGCAATGTAATATTTGCCCTATTCCTCACAGTTGTCCTCAGATGTTTTGCTTTTGCATCACTTTTTATCTATGCTGGGTCCCAAATTAAAAGTAATCAAGTCTGTGTGTTTTCGGCATTATCTGCAGGCATTTCTGGAACTTCGGGCACCAACTGGGTTTCCTTTGGCTCTTCCATTTGATGTAGTATGCAGAGATTGTGTAACACGTAGCAAGCCAGGATGATCTTTGACACCTTCTCTGGGCTGTATAGCATCTCCCCTCCAGGGCGGGCCAAACATAGGATAATGTTGCTGATTACACACCAAGGTGGAAATTTACGAAATTATTCACTGACATCCCCTGTGCGCCAGGTTTACACATTTGCTAAGTGAAATTTTGCATGCTCCGACAGCGATGTCAATGTTTTTGGGATTAAATTCTACTTCAGTTTGGCTCTGTGAATGCTAGTGAACACTTTTGCATTTGCTACCTTTAAGGGGTGAACCCCATAAGAATCAATGCTATTTAGGCAGGGATTGTCCCTTTTTTTTAGCATATTTACCTTCTTTTTTGTGTGTGAACAATAGAAAGTTACCCAGTATGTGAAAAACAACTAATAATAATGATTTTACATGACTTTTTATCAAATAAACTTATATCTTAAGCTTTTTAAACAACCCAGACACTCCCAAGATACCCCTCATATATTCTGAGACCCTTCCAATGCCGACATATGCTATAAAAAAGTGTTTTCAGCAAGATTTCATGTTTTTTAGTAAAGCATTATGCCACAGCAGTTTTCTGGCAGTTTTCGTCTCCAAACCACTTTCCAAGTAATTACCTGTGACTTTCGACTGAAAATGATGGTGCAAACACAGCTAAATGCATTGCAAAAGTCTGTGTTCACTGGTGTTCCCTGCAATAATTTTTGCTTACTCGCTGGTCTGTCACGTGTGCATTGTGTGTCTGGTGAACATACCTTTTTGTGAATGGTAGTGAATGGTAGTTAATATAGTAACTCACCTTCAAAATGTACACACAACCTTGCTCTCCCCTCCCCCTGTTCTAAAGCTGGTTAAGTATTGTTCTGGCTTACAGCTTGCATCCTTACTTACCTAGTGGACTTTCTTTTTTTCTGAGGATTTGTTCATCACTTAAATCTGCCACAGACAGCCTGGTGGTAAACACTCGGTCAGACACACACACACCAAACACACCAAGCCGAAAACAGCACTCACACCAAATATTGCACACAGAAATGCAAGTCAACACAAATTACAGATTTGTTTTTCCGTCTTCTACCTCCTCTTTTCCCAAACCATCAACCACCCCTGCCCAACACCTGGGCATCCTCCTCTTCAGCTGGTTCTGGGACGGTAGTTCTGGCATTTTAGGTCCGACCAGTACTGCATAATTTGTGTGTGGGTGTAAGAGGAAGTCCACTGGCAGCTCAGATCATGTCCATTGCCAATGGCCTCTTTTTGTGGGTGTTGGGCTTGAAGTCGTAGTGGTCTGTCTGTCCATATGCACACACCTCCTTTAAATTCATGTCTTTTATATTTCCCCCCTGTGCAGCTGGCAAATGCATGACCCCTTTGGCTTGACGAGCGACTACACCAGTCTGTGCATATACACCAATGTGTAGACGCATGATGTGACTCCTAACCAGCATGTGTCTAGGCATCTCGTAAATGTTTAAAGTGGACCAACACCCAGGATTTTGACTATCCTGGGTTTTGGTCCACTTCAGGGGGGCACCCCCATTCACAAACGGCCGGCGCGGGTGCGCGCACGCCTAGAGAGGCGCGCGGGGGGAGGCGGCGGCAGCCGCTGCCGCCGCCGATCTGGTCAGTTTTTTGGGGCTTTTGGGGGGGGTCCCTCACCGCGGGACATCCCGATCTCGGGTGTCCCGCGGTGAGGGAGGTGATCGGCCCGGGAATCTTATAGATTCCCGGGCCGATCACCCCTGGGTGTTGGTCCACTTTAAAGTTCTCCAGGCTGACAATACTGGCAGATAGGAGTCGCTGATGCACTTAGGCTAAGTGGCCATTCACCTTTGCTAGTACTGTCGGATTGTACTCGCTGACCCAGTTCAGCAACCTGGAGGACTCAGCTCTTCAGGCTGACAGTACTGGCGGATAGTGGTTGCTGACACACTTGGGCCAAGTGGCTCTCCTCTCCATCATTACTGGTGCATTGCAAGTTCTGGGGGCTCTCTCCTGTATGATTCTGCCACTGTTTTACCATCCCCTCTCCCTACACACATCTTTGGGCTCCCATCGTCCCCTACAAACAGACAAGAGTTGGACATTTGACAGTGGCTGCAGCATATACCTGACAGCATGTTCACTTTTGCACATGTGGGTTGTCACACTAATGGTGTTGACATGTTCATCGCCTGGCCTTTCAACAGCCAGCCATGGTTTGGGTCTGGGATATTTAAAGTCTGGACATGGGTAGGGGTCTGGACAGCAGAATAACCTGGTTTAGGGAACAGGACTTGAGAAAGGGAGTCAGCTCTTAGTCAGGCAATTTATTCCTCCCTGGAGGCCATGGACAGAACATCCCGGGAGGTCTGGGTATTCCCGGTGTGGTGTCAGGAACTGGGTAGGGCACCAGACAGTGGAATACGGGACCTAGGTACTAGGTATGGGACTGGTGAAAATGAATGGGAATGGCAGTTTTCTCTCTGAAAATTTAGTCATAAATAAGATTAGGAAGAGACCCATGTTAGATGTTATAATCATGGGATAAAAAGGAAAGAGAAGCCCTTTACTTAACAGTACAATACAGGAAAACAGAAATATTTACACAGTGCATGCCTCAAAGGATAATAGTATAGACATGCAAAAAAACTCTTTACACTTCTTGGCTAAGTCTAAAAGCTTCTTGAAAATGCCACCAGAGTGTGCAGTGCTTTACATCTATGAATGGAATGTGAACTAGCTCCTTTTTCTGGAGAAGAGAAAACTTAGAATCACCAGGGCAATGTGGATGCACTCAATTCTGCCATTTCTAAAATTGTTGATTGACAAATCAGCATAAACTTTTTATCAGTTTAAATGTTTACTTTGGGGGTTATTTAAGAAAGGATAGCACCAGGCAGTGCTTCCTAGCGGCAGGTAGCATCTGGTGAACGCTGGGCGCTGTACGGGAAACCACATTTGAGAAAGTTAATCTGGTGAGCGCCTCCAACAGCATCAGCGTCAGTGTTACATGTATTACCAGAGGCGGCTTGTCAGGTCCCGTGGGACACCCACCTTCTGAGTAAGTCTGCAAGCCCCAATCTCCGCTGCTAGCTTCACCTATAGACAAGCCCCCGTCTGCCGGGGCGCTTTATACGCCTCACCGGGCACGGTTGCCCCCAGGACTTCGTAGCACAAAGGATGCGGACTTACGGGGAGGAAGGCGGATGAACCCGGAACGAGACTGGGCGAGGTCAGGAAAGCTGGGGTCATACACGAGAGATCAGTCCAGACAAGAGCGGCACCAAAGGATGAGACGGAAGAGTAGTCAAAGTCGAGCCAAGGGTCAAGCCGGAAGGTCATGGGTACGCAGTACAAGTGAGCAGGTAAATCGTAGTCAGAAACAGGCAAAGGTCGGTCCAGGCGGCAATCATGGGATGGTCAATACACAGCAAGATCAAAACGGGAAGTACAGATACGGATAATCACACCCAGCAGCACACTATTACGGGCCAGGATTAAGTGTGGGAAAACACCTTTAACTGATGGGAGCTAATTGGATTGGCTGGGAAGGGGGAATGGTGATTGGTGCAACTTGGGAACCCTGGGCTGATTGCCCTGTTTGAACACTAAAGGGCGTTTAGCTCAGTGCACTATGGGCTCATTGGCCCACATTAACACAGGGCTCATTGGCCCACCTTAACTCAGCCTCCGGCGGGCGCGCTGCCTGCAGCGCCGCCGGAGGTCATAAGACAGCCGAGCTGTCAGTGAGGAGCGACGTGGAGAGGGACGGTAGTTCTGGCATTTTAGGTCCGACCAGTACTGCATAATTTGTGTGTGGGTGTAAGAGGAAGTCCACTGGCAGCTCAGATCATGTCCATTGCCAATGGCCTCTTTTTGTGGGTGTTGGGCTTGAAGTCGTAGTGGTCTGTCTGTCCATGTGCACACACCTCCTTTAAATTCATGTCTTTTATATTTCCCCCCTGTGCAGCTGGCAAATGCATGTCCCCTTTGGCTTGACGAGCGACTACACCAGTCTGTGCATATACACCAATGTGTAGACGCATGATGTGACTCCTAACCAGCATGTGTCTAGGCATCTCGTAAATGTTTAAAGTGGACCAACACCCAGGATTTTGACTATCCTGGGTTTTTGTCCACTTCAGGGGGGCACCCCCATTCACAAACGGCCGGCGCGGGTGCGCGCACGCCTAGAGAGGCGCGCGGGGGGAGGTGGCGGCAGCCGCTGCCGCCGCCGATCTGGTCAGTTTTTTGGGGCTTTTGGGGGGGGTCCCTCACCGCGGGACATCCCGATCTCGGGTGTCCCGCGGTGAGGGAGGTGATCGGCCCGGGAATCTTATAGATTCCCGGGCCGATCACCCCTGGGTGTTGGTCCACTTTAAAGTTCTCCAGGCTGACAATACTGGCAGATAGGAGTCGCTGATGCACTTAGGCTAAGTGGCCATTCACCTTTGCTAGTACTGTCGGATTGTACTCGCTGACCCAGTTCAGCAACCTGGAGGACTCAGCTCTTCAGGCTGACAGTACTGGCGGATAGTGGTTGCTGACACACTTGGGCCAAGTGGCTCTCCTCTCCATCATTACTGGTGCATTGCAAGTTCTGGGGGCTCTCTCCTGTATGATTCTGCCACTGTTTTACCATCCCCTCTCCCTACACACATCTTTGGGCTCCCATCGTCCCCTACAAACAGACAAGAGTTGGACATTTGACAGTGGCTGCAGCATATACCTGACAGCATGTTCACTTTTGCACATGTGGGTTGTCACACTAATGGTGTTGACATGTTCATCGCCTGGCCTTTCAACAGCCAGCCATGGTTTGGGTCTGGGATATTTAAAGTCTGGACATGGGTAGGGGTCTGGACAGCAGAATAACCTGGTTTAGGGAACAGGACTTGAGAAAGGGAGTCAGCTCTTAGTCAGGCAATTTATTCCTCCCTGGAGGCCATGGACAGAACATCCCGGGAGGTCTGGGTATTCCCGGTGTGGTGTCAGGAACTGGGTAGGGCACCAGACAGTGGAATACGGGACCTAGGTACTAGGTATGGGACTGGTGAAAATGAATGGGAATGGCAGTTTTCTCTCTGAAAATTTAGTCATAAATAAGATTAGGAAGAGACCCATGTTAGATGTTATAATCATGGGATAAAAAGGAAAGAGAAGCCCTTTACTTAACAGTACAATACAGGAAAACAGAAATATTTACACAGTGCATGCCTCAAAGGATAATAGTATAGACATGCAAAAAAACTCTTTACACTTCTTGGCTAAGTCTAAAAGCTTCTTGAAAATGCCACCAGAGTGTGCAGTGCTTTACATCTATGAATGGAATGTGAACTAGCTCCTTTTTCTGGAGAAGAGAAAACTTAGAATCACCAGGGCAATGTGGATGCACTCAATTCTGCCATTTCTAAAATTGTTGATTGACAAATCAGCATAAACTTTTTATCAGTTTAAATGTTTACTTTGGGGGTTATTTAAGAAAGGATAGCACCAGGCAGTGCTTCCTAGCGGCAGGTAGCATCTGGTGAACGCTGGGCGCTGTACGGGAAACCACATTTGAGAAAGTTAATCTGGTGAGCGCCTCCAACAGCATCAGCGTCAGTGTTACATGTATTACCAGAGGCGGCTTGTCAGGTCCCGTGGGACACCCACCTTCTGAGTAAGTCTGCAAGCCCCAATCTCCGCTGCTAGCTTCACCTATAGACAAGCCCCCGTCTGCCGGGGCGCTTTATACGCCTCACCGGGCACGGTTGCCCCCAGGACTTCGTAGCACAAAGGATGCGGACTTACGGGGAGGAAGGCGGATGAACCCGGAACGAGACTGGGCGAGGTCAGGAAAGCTGGGGTCATACACGAGAGATCAGTCCAGACAAGAGCGGCACCAAAGGATGAGACGGAAGAGTAGTCAAAGTCGAGCCAAGGGTCAAGCCGGAAGGTCATGGGTACGCAGTACAAGTGAGCAGGTAAATCGTAGTCAGAAACAGGCAAAGGTCGGTCCAGGCGGCAATCATGGGATGGTCAATACACAGCAAGATCAAAACGGGAAGTACAGATACGGATAATCACACCCAGCAGCACACTATTACGGGCCAGGATTAAGTGTGGGAAAACACCTTTAACTGATGGGAGCTAATTGGATTGGCTGGGAAGGGGGAATGGTGATTGGTGCAACTTGGGAACCCTGGGCTGATTGCCCTGTTTGAACACTAAAGGGCGTTTAGCTCAGTGCACTATGGGCTCATTGGCCCACATTAACACAGGGCTCATTGGCCCACCTTAACTCAGCCTCCGGCGGGCGCGCTGCCTGCAGCGCCGCCGGAGGTCATAAGACAGCCGAGCTGTCAGTGAGGAGCGACGTGGAGAGGGACGGTAGTTCTGGCATTTTAGGTCCGACCAGTACTGCATAATTTGTGTGTGGGTGTAAGAGGAAGTCCACTGGCAGCTCAGATCATGTCCATTGCCAATGGCCTCTTTTTGTGGGTGTTGGGCTTGAAGTCGTAGTGGTCTGTCTGTCCATGTGCACACACCTCCTTTAAATTCATGTCTTTTATATTTCCCCCCTGTGCAGCTGGCAAATGCATGTCCCCTTTGGCTTGACGAGCGACTACACCAGTCTGTGCATATACACCAATGTGTAGACGCATGATGTGACTCCTAACCAGCATGTGTCTAGGCATCTCGTAAATGTTTAAAGTGGACCAACACCCAGGATTTTGACTATCCTGGGTTTTGGTCCACTTCAGGGGGGCACCCCCATTCACAAACGGCCGGCGCGGGTGCGCGCACGCCTAGAGAGGCGCGCGGGGGGAGGTGGCGGCAGCCGCTGCCGCCGCCGATCTGGTCAGTTTTTTGGGGCTTTTGGGGGGGGTCCCTCACCGCGGGACATCCCGATCTCGGGTGTCCCGCGGTGAGGGAGGTGATCGGCCCGGGAATCTTATAGATTCCCGGGCCGATCACCCCTGGGTGTTGGTCCACTTTAAAGTTCTCCAGGCTGACAATACTGGCAGATAGGAGTCGCTGATGCACTTAGGCTAAGTGGCCATTCACCTTTGCTAGTACTGTCGGATTGTACTCGCTGACCCAGTTCAGCAACCTGGAGGACTCAGCTCTTCAGGCTGACAGTACTGGCGGATAGTGGTTGCTGACACACTTGGGCCAAGTGGCTCTCCTCTCCATCATTACTGGTGCATTGCAAGTTCTGGGGGCTCTCTCCTGTATGATTCTGCCACTGTTTTACCATCCCCTCTCCCTACACACATCTTTGGGCTCCCATCGTCCCCTACAAACAGACAAGAGTTGGACATTTGACAGTGGCTGCAGCATATACCTGACAGCATGTTCACTTTTGCACATGTGGGTTGTCACACTAATGGTGTTGACATGTTCATCGCCTGGCCTTTCAACAGCCAGCCATGGTTTGGGTCTGGGATATTTAAAGTCTGGACATGGGTAGGGGTCTGGACAGCAGAATAACCTGGTTTAGGGAACAGGACTTGAGAAAGGGAGTCAGCTCTTAGTCAGGCAATTTATTCCTCCCTGGAGGCCATGGACAGAACATCCCGGGAGGTCTGGGTATTCCCGGTGTGGTGTCAGGAACTGGGTAGGGCACCAGACAGTGGAATACGGGACCTAGGTACTAGGTATGGGACTGGTGAAAATGAATGGGAATGGCAGTTTTCTCTCTGAAAATTTAGTCATAAATAAGATTAGGAAGAGACCCATGTTAGATGTTATAATCATGGGATAAAAAGGAAAGAGAAGCCCTTTACTTAACAGTACAATACAGGAAAACAGAAATATTTACACAGTGCATGCCTCAAAGGATAATAGTATAGACATGCAAAAAAACTCTTTACACTTCTTGGCTAAGTCTAAAAGCTTCTTGAAAATGCCACCAGAGTGTGCAGTGCTTTACATCTATGAATGGAATGTGAACTAGCTCCTTTTTCTGGAGAACAGAAAACTTAGAATCACCAGGGCAATGTGGATGCACTCAATTCTGCCATTTCTAAAATTGTTGATTGACAAATCAGCATAAACTTTTTATCAGTTTAAATGTTTACTTTGGGGGTTATTTAAGAAAGGATAGCACCAGGCAGTGCTTCCTAGCGGCAGGTAGCATCTGGTGAACGCTGGGCGCTGTACGGGAAACCACATTTGAGAAAGTTAATCTGGTGAGCGCCTCCAACAGCATCAGCGTCAGTGTTACATGTATTACCAGAGGCGGCTTGTCAGGTCCCGTGGGACACCCACCTTCTGAGTAAGTCTGCAAGCCCCAATCTCCGCTGCTAGCTTCACCTATAGACAAGCCCCCGTCTGCCGGGGCGCTTTATACGCCTCACCGGGCACGGTTGCCCCCAGGACTTCGTAGCACAAAGGATGCGGACTTACGGGGAGGAAGGCGGATGAACCCGGAACGAGACTGGGCGAGGTCAGGAAAGCTGGGGTCATACACGAGAGATCAGTCCAGACAAGAGCGGCACCAAAGGATGAGACGGAAGAGTAGTCAAAGTCGAGCCAAGGGTCAAGCCGGAAGGTCATGGGTACGCAGTACAAGTGAGCAGGTAAATCGTAGTCAGAAACAGGCAAAGGTCGGTCCAGGCGGCAATCATGGGATGGTCAATACACAGCAAGATCAAAACGGGAAGTACAGATACGGATAATCACACCCAGCAGCACACTATTACGGGCCAGGATTAAGTGTGGGAAAACACCTTTAACTGATGGGAGCTAATTGGATTGGCTGGGAAGGGGGAATGGTGATTGGTGCAACTTGGGAACCCTGGGCTGATTGCCCTGTTTGAACACTAAAGGGCGTTTAGCTCAGTGCACTATGGGCTCATTGGCCCACATTAACACAGGGCTCATTGGCCCACCTTAACTCAGCCTCCGGCGGGCGCGCTGCCTGCAGCGCCGCCGGAGGTCATAAGACAGCCGAGCTGTCAGTGAGGAGCGACGTGGAGAGGGACGGTAGTTCTGGCATTTTAGGTCCGACCAGTACTGCATAATTTGTGTGTGGGTGTAAGAGGAAGTCCACTGGCAGCTCAGATCATGTCCATTGCCAATGGCCTCTTTTTGTGGGTGTTGGGCTTGAAGTCGTAGTGGTCTGTCTGTCCATGTGCACACACCTCCTTTAAATTCATGTCTTTTATATTTCCCCCCTGTGCAGCTGGCAAATGCATGTCCCCTTTGGCTTGACGAGCGACTACACCAGTCTGTGCATATACACCAATGTGTAGACGCATGATGTGACTCCTAACCAGCATGTGTCTAGGCATCTCGTAAATGTTTAAAGTGGACCAACACCCAGGATTTTGACTATCCTGGGTTTTGGTCCACTTCAGGGGGGCACCCCCATTCACAAACGGCCGGCGCGGGTGCGTGCACGCCTAGAGAGGTGCGCGGGGGGAGGCGGCGGCAGCCGCTGCCGCCGCCGATCTGGTCAGTTTTTTGGGGCTTTTGGGGGGGGTCCCTCACCGCGGGACATCCCGATCTCGGGTGTCCCGCGGTGAGGGAGGTGATCGGCCCGGGAATCTTATAGATTCCCGGGCCGATCACCCCTGGGTGTTGGTCCACTTTAAAGTTCTCCAGGCTGACAATACTGGCAGATAGGAGTCGCTGATGCACTTAGGCTAAGTGGCCATTCACCTTTGCTAGTACTGTCGGATTGTACTCGCTGACCCAGTTCAGCAACCTGGAGGACTCAGCTCTTCATATGTGGGTTGTCACACTAATGGTGTTGACATGTTCATCGCCTGGCCTTTCAACAGCCAGCCATGGTTTGGGTCTGGGATATTTAAAGTCTGGACATGGGTAGGGGTCTGGACAGCAGAATAACCTGGTTTAGGGAACAGGACTTGAGAAAGGGAGTCAGCTCTTAGTCAGGCAATTTATTCCTCCCTGGAGGCCATGGACAGAACATCCCGGGAGGTCTGGGTATTCCCGGTGTGGTGTCAGGAACTGGGTAGGGCACCAGACAGTGGAATACGGGACCTAGGTACTAGGTATGGGACTGGTGAAAATGAATGGGAATGGCAGTTTTCTCTCTGAAAATTTAGTCATAAATAAGATTAGGAAGAGACCCATGTTAGATGTTATAATCATGGGATAAAAAGGAAAGAGAAGCCCTTTACTTAACAGTACAATACAGGAAAACAGAAATATTTACACAGTGCATGCCTCAAAGGATAATAGTATAGACATGCAAAAAAACTCTTTACACTTCTTGGCTAAGTCTAAAAGCTTCTTGAAAATGCCACCAGAGTGTGCAGTGCTTTACATCTATGAATGGAATGTGAACTAGCTCCTTTTTCTGGAGAAGAGAAAACTTAGAATCACCAGGGCAATGTGGATGCACTCAATTCTGCCATTTCTAAAATTGTTGATTGACAAATCAGCATAAACTTTTTATCAGTTTAAATGTTTACTTTGGGGGTTATTTAAGAAAGGATAGCACCAGGCAGTGCTTCCTAGCGGCAGGTAGCATCTGGTGAACGCTGGGCGCTGTACGGGAAACCACATTTGAGAAAGTTAATCTGGTGAGCGCCTCCAACAGCATCAGCGTCAGTGTTACATGTATTACCAGAGGCGGCTTGTCAGGTCCCGTGGGACACCCACCTTCTGAGTAAGTCTGCAAGCCCCAATCTCCGCTGCTAGCTTCACCTATAGACAAGCCCCCGTCTGCCGGGGCGCTTTATACGCCTCACCGGGCACGGTTGCCCCCAGGACTTCGTAGCACAAAGGATGCGGACTTACGGGGAGGAAGGCGGATGAACCCGGAACGAGACTGGGCGAGGTCAGGAAAGCTGGGGTCATACACGAGAGATCAGTCCAGACAAGAGCGGCACCAAAGGATGAGACGGAAGAGTAGTCAAAGTCGAGCCAAGGGTCAAGCCGGAAGGTCATGGGTACGCAGTACAAGTGAGCAGGTAAATCGTAGTCAGAAACAGGCAAAGGTCGGTCCAGGCGGCAATCATGGGATGGTCAATACACAGCAAGATCAAAACGGGAAGTACAGATACGGATAATCACACCCAGCAGCACACTATTACGGGCCAGGATTAAGTGTGGGAAAACACCTTTAACTGATGGGAGCTAATTGGATTGGCTGGGAAGGGGGAATGGTGATTGGTGCAACTTGGGAACCCTGGGCTGATTGCCCTGTTTGAACACTAAAGGGCGTTTAGCTCAGTGCACTATGGGCTCATTGGCCCACATTAACACAGGGCTCATTGGCCCACCTTAACTCAGCCTCCGGCGGGCGCGCTGCCTGCAGCGCCGCCGGAGGTCATAAGACAGCCGAGCTGTCAGTGAGGAGCGACGTGGAGAGGGACGGTAGTTCTGGCATTTTAGGTCCGACCAGTACTGCATAATTTGTGTGTGGGTGTAAGAGGAAGTCCACTGGCAGCTCAGATCATGTCCATTGCCAATGGCCTCTTTTTGTGGGTGTTGGGCTTGAAGTCGTAGTGGTCTGTCTGTCCATGTGCACACACCTCCTTTAAATTCATGTCTTTTATATTTCCCCCCTGTGCAGCTGGCAAATGCATGTCCCCTTTGGCTTGACGAGCGACTACACCAGTCTGTGCATATACACCAATGTGTAGACGCATGATGTGACTCCTAACCAGCATGTGTCTAGGCATCTCGTAAATGTTTAAAGTGGACCAACACCCAGGATTTTGACTATCCTGGGTTTTGGTCCACTTCAGGGGGGCACCCCCATTCACAAACGGCCGGCGCGGGTGCGCGCACGCCTAGAGAGGCGCGCGGGGGGAGGTGGCGGCAGCCGCTGCCGCCGCCGATCTGGTCAGTTTTTTGGGGCTTTTGGGGGGGGTCCCTCACCGCGGGACATCCCGATCTCGGGTGTCCCGCGGTGAGGGAGGTGATCGGCCCGGGAATCTTATAGATTCCCGGGCCGATCACCCCTGGGTGTTGGTCCACTTTAAAGTTCTCCAGGCTGACAATACTGGCAGATAGGAGTCGCTGATGCACTTAGGCTAAGTGGCCATTCACCTTTGCTAGTACTGTCGGATTGTACTCGCTGACCCAGTTCAGCAACCTGGAGGACTCAGCTCTTCAGGCTGACAGTACTGGCGGATAGTGGTTGCTGACACACTTGGGCCAAGTGGCTCTCCTCTCCATCATTACTGGTGCATTGCAAGTTCTGGGGGCTCTCTCCTGTATGATTCTGCCACTGTTTTACCATCCCCTCTCCCTACACACATCTTTGGGCTCCCATCGTCCCCTACAAACAGACAAGAGTTGGACATTTGACAGTGGCTGCAGCATATACCTGACAGCATGTTCACTTTTGCACATGTGGGTTGTCACACTAATGGTGTTGACATGTTCATCGCCTGGCCTTTCAACAGCCAGCCATGGTTTGGGTCTGGGATATTTAAAGTCTGGACATGGGTAGGGGTCTGGACAGCAGAATAACCTGGTTTAGGGAACAGGACTTGAGAAAGGGAGTCAGCTCTTAGTCAGGCAATTTATTCCTCCCTGGAGGCCATGGACAGAACATCCCGGGAGGTCTGGGTATTCCCGGTGTGGTGTCAGGAACTGGGTAGGGCACCAGACAGTGGAATACGGGACCTAGGTACTAGGTATGGGACTGGTGAAAATGAATGGGAATGGCAGTTTTCTCTCTGAAAATTTAGTCATAAATAAGATTAGGAAGAGACCCATGTTAGATGTTATAATCATGGGATAAAAAGGAAAGAGAAGCCCTTTACTTAACAGTACAATACAGGAAAACAGAAATATTTACACAGTGCATGCCTCAAAGGATAATAGTATAGACATGCAAAAAAACTCTTTACACTTCTTGGCTAAGTCTAAAAGCTTCTTGAAAATGCCACCAGAGTGTGCAGTGCTTTACATCTATGAATGGAATGTGAACTAGCTCCTTTTTCTGGAGAACAGAAAACTTAGAATCACCAGGGCAATGTGGATGCACTCAATTCTGCCATTTCTAAAATTGTTGATTGACAAATCAGCATAAACTTTTTATCAGTTTAAATGTTTACTTTGGGGGTTATTTAAGAAAGGATAGCACCAGGCAGTGCTTCCTAGCGGCAGGTAGCATCTGGTGAACGCTGGGCGCTGTACGGGAAACCACATTTGAGAAAGTTAATCTGGTGAGCGCCTCCAACAGCATCAGCGTCAGTGTTACATGTATTACCAGAGGCGGCTTGTCAGGTCCCGTGGGACACCCACCTTCTGAGTAAGTCTGCAAGCCCCAATCTCCGCTGCTAGCTTCACCTATAGACAAGCCCCCGTCTGCCGGGGCGCTTTATACGCCTCACCGGGCACGGTTGCCCCCAGGACTTCGTAGCACAAAGGATGCGGACTTACGGGGAGGAAGGCGGATGAACCCGGAACGAGACTGGGCGAGGTCAGGAAAGCTGGGGTCATACACGAGAGATCAGTCCAGACAAGAGCGGCACCAAAGGATGAGACGGAAGAGTAGTCAAAGTCGAGCCAAGGGTCAAGCCGGAAGGTCATGGGTACGCAGTACAAGTGAGCAGGTAAATCGTAGTCAGAAACAGGCAAAGGTCGGTCCAGGCGGCAATCATGGGATGGTCAATACACAGCAAGATCAAAACGGGAAGTACAGATACGGATAATCACACCCAGCAGCACACTATTACGGGCCAGGATTAAGTGTGGGAAAACACCTTTAACTGATGGGAGCTAATTGGATTGGCTGGGAAGGGGGAATGGTGATTGGTGCAACTTGGGAACCCTGGGCTGATTGCCCTGTTTGAACACTAAAGGGCGTTTAGCTCAGTGCACTATGGGCTCATTGGCCCACATTAACACAGGGCTCATTGGCCCACCTTAACTCAGCCTCCGGCGGGCGCGCTGCCTGCAGCGCCGCCGGAGGTCATAAGACAGCCGAGCTGTCAGTGAGGAGCGACGTGGAGAGGGACGGTAGTTCTGGCATTTTAGGTCCGACCAGTACTGCATAATTTGTGTGTGGGTGTAAGAGGAAGTCCACTGGCAGCTCAGATCATGTCCATTGCCAATGGCCTCTTTTTGTGGGTGTTGGGCTTGAAGTCGTAGTGGTCTGTCTGTCCATGTGCACACACCTCCTTTAAATTCATGTCTTTTATATTTCCCCCCTGTGCAGCTGGCAAATGCATGTCCCCTTTGGCTTGACGAGCGACTACACCAGTCTGTGCATATACACCAATGTGTAGACGCATGATGTGACTCCTAACCAGCATGTGTCTAGGCATCTCGTAAATGTTTAAAGTGGACCAACACCCAGGATTTTGACTATCCTGGGTTTTGGTCCACTTCAGGGGGGCACCCCCATTCACAAACGGCCGGCGCGGGTGCGCGCACGCCTAGAGAGGTGCGCGGGGGGAGGCGGCGGCAGCCGCTGCCGCCGCCGATCTGGTCAGTTTTTTGGGGCTTTTGGGGGGGGTCCCTCACCGCGGGACATCCCGATCTCGGGTGTCCCGCGGTGAGGGAGGTGATCGGCCCGGGAATCTTATAGATTCCCGGGCCGATCACCCCTGGGTGTTGGTCCACTTTAAAGTTCTCCAGGCTGACAATACTGGCAGATAGGAGTCGCTGATGCACTTAGGCTAAGTGGCCATTCACCTTTGCTAGTACTGTCGGATTGTACTCGCTGACCCAGTTCAGCAACCTGGAGGACTCAGCTCTTCAGGCTGACAGTACTGGCGGATAGTGGTTGCTGACACACTTGGGCCAAGTGGCTCTCCTCTCCATCATTACTGGTGCATTGCAAGTTCTGGGGGCTCTCTCCTGTATGATTCTGCCACTGTTTTACCATCCCCTCTCCCTACACACATCTTTGGGCTCCCATCGTCCCCTACAAACAGACAAGAGTTGGACATTTGACAGTGGCTGCAGCATATACCTGACAGCATGTTCACTTTTGCACATGTGGGTTGTCACACTAATGGTGTTGACATGTTCATCGCCTGGCCTTTCAACAGCCAGCCATGGTTTGGGTCTGGGATATTTAAAGTCTGGACATGGGTAGGGGTCTGGACAGCAGAATAACCTGGTTTAGGGAACAGGACTTGAGAAAGGGAGTCAGCTCTTAGTCAGGCAATTTATTCCTCCCTGGAGGCCATGGACAGAACATCCCGGGAGGTCTGGGTATTCCCGGTGTGGTGTCAGGAACTGGGTAGGGCACCAGACAGTGGAATACGGGACCTAGGTACTAGGTATGGGACTGGTGAAAATGAATGGGAATGGCAGTTTTCTCTCTGAAAATTTAGTCATAAATAAGATTAGGAAGAGACCCATGTTAGATGTTATAATCATGGGATAAAAAGGAAAGAGAAGCCCTTTACTTAACAGTACAATACAGGAAAACAGAAATATTTACACAGTGCATGCCTCAAAGGATAATAGTATAGACATGCAAAAAAACTCTTTACACTTCTTGGCTAAGTCTAAAAGCTTCTTGAAAATGCCACCAGAGTGTGCAGTGCTTTACATCTATGAATGGAATGTGAACTAGCTCCTTTTTCTGGAGAAGAGAAAACTTAGAATCACCAGGGCAATGTGGATGCACTCAATTCTGCCATTTCTAAAATTGTTGATTGACAAATCAGCATAAACTTTTTATCAGTTTAAATGTTTACTTTGGGGGTTATTTAAGAAAGGATAGCACCAGGCAGTGCTTCCTAGCGGCAGGTAGCATCTGGTGAACGCTGGGCGCTGTACGGGAAACCACATTTGAGAAAGTTAATCTGGTGAGCGCCTCCAACAGCATCAGCGTCAGTGTTACATGTATTACCAGAGGCGGCTTGTCAGGTCCCGTGGGACACCCACCTTCTGAGTAAGTCTGCAAGCCCCAATCTCCGCTGCTAGCTTCACCTATAGACAAGCCCCCGTCTGCCGGGGCGCTTTATACGCCTCACCGGGCACGGTTGCCCCCAGGACTTCGTAGCACAAAGGATGCGGACTTACGGGGAGGAAGGCGGATGAACCCGGAACGAGACTGGGCGAGGTCAGGAAAGCTGGGGTCATACACGAGAGATCAGTCCAGACAAGAGCGGCACCAAAGGATGAGACGGAAGAGTAGTCAAAGTCGAGCCAAGGGTCAAGCCGGAAGGTCATGGGTACGCAGTACAAGTGAGCAGGTAAATCGTAGTCAGAAACAGGCAAAGGTCGGTCCAGGCGGCAATCATGGGATGGTCAATACACAGCAAGATCAAAACGGGAAGTACAGATACGGATAATCACACCCAGCAGCACACTATTACGGGCCAGGATTAAGTGTGGGAAAACACCTTTAACTGATGGGAGCTAATTGGATTGGCTGGGAAGGGGGAATGGTGATTGGTGCAACTTGGGAACCCTGGGCTGATTGCCCTGTTTGAACACTAAAGGGCGTTTAGCTCAGTGCACTATGGGCTCATTGGCCCACATTAACACAGGGCTCATTGGCCCACCTTAACTCAGCCTCCGGCGGGCGCGCTGCCTGCAGCGCCGCCGGAGGTCATAAGACAGCCGAGCTGTCAGTGAGGAGCGACGTGGAGAGGGGGTGTGTCCGCTCAACCCTGCTCGCTCCGACGCCGCCTGACAGAGATGCTGCCACCAAGCGGGGAGGGAACCTGACAGGCGCCGGAGCCCACGCCGCCTGCAGACGCCGCGGGACTGGTGAGAATGTGAGTTGTTCGTGACACGGCTCAGTGTATAGCGCCGGCGCTCTAGGTTCAAGAGCGCCATGTATTGCCTTTCAGGGTCGCTGTCCCATCCATTTCAATAGACTTTCATTTCTTTGTGTTTAAATAGCGTGTTTTATAAATGTTTTGGACTTTTTATATTTTTATGCAGAATTCTATTTACAGGTCTGGCATTAAAGTGTTAATGCCACAGTGTTAGAACATTGTCATTCCATGTGTTTTTGCTTTGTTACAGGTGTATATGTGTTCAAAAAGAGATTTTGATCACATAGCATCTGGCGCTCTATGCTACAGCGCCCATCTTTAGAGCGCCGACGCTGTGTGTGTGTAATTTTTTGTTAAATTTGGTGTGGAGCGCCGAGTGCCGGGCGCACTGAGCTGGCGCTATCTGTCGCTCACAGCAGCCTGTATGCAGCGTGTGGAGGGCATTCAGCGCTAGTGCTCCCTACTCACATGGAGCTAGTTCACTAGTACTGCACCCTCAGGACGCTGCTAGCAGGGCTTTTGCAGAGTGCTCCAATCGCTTCATAAATGCCTGATTTTCATGTGAAACCGCCCATAATTTAGTGTGAGCACTCCGCACCTGCTCTGGTGTGAAACCAGCCTTATGCAGATTTTTGTATGCAGAAAAGATTGGTGCTATATTTAATAGGTGCTGATCAGTGTTTCTTCAATGTCAAAGGATATCAAACAGAAACAAAATTTGCAGCCTTATTTAATAAAATATCTTGCTAGACACTCTCTGCGCCCGTGAGTTTTTGCTGATTTTTTGTGCTACAAGCTACACATTAGATACATGCCTGTGTGCAAAAAACAGCAAAACCATGTTCCAGTGAATCTGCATGTGGAAACTTGCCCTTCGGCACATGATTCAAGGCACTGTGTGCAAGATTTGTGCACGCGTGCATCGCACCAAGTGGCATGTGTGAAGTGCCATTGTAAGTTTCTGATTCATATGAAAACTTGCGCATTGAGCATAAAATTTGGCTGTTTTTTGGCAGAAATGGCCAAGCTTTGTGCGCATTGTGCAGACTAAGCCATTCACTGGTCCCCAGGGCCCCCTGTCTTTACTGTTTAGCAGTGGGGAATTTGTCTCTCCAGTTTCTGTGTTTGAAGCAAATCTCTATTCTCTAATATGTTTGTATTCCCTGTGGCGCCTGTGTTCTTGTTTTTATGTGCAGTGTTTATGTGTAGTCTTTTATTTGGCGATATATTGATTCCTGTGGACCTATTCTGTTGCGATTTTTTATGTTTTGTCCTAGATGTTCTCTATACGCCTCCCTCACTGCCTTGTTTGTTTTGTGACTTAGGCCTTATTCATGAAGGGATAGCGGCAGGTAGTGCCGTGTAAGCGTCAGGTAGCGGCAGGTGAACGCCAGACACGTCACGCAATTCCACATTTATGAAGCTGAATCTGGTGAGCGACTGGAACAATGCCATGTAGCGGACGATTCATCATTATCCCAGGCTAAGCGTACAGTGCCGGCGTTCAGCTATTCCATAAGTTTTCGCTTTGTTATTACTGGATACATGTTCAAAAACAGACTTTCATCACATAGCCTCTGGTGCTATGGGCTACAATTACCCAATTTAGAGCCACGGCGCTGTTTGAGGCTGTTTTTTTGATGAATGTGGAGTCAGTCGCACTGAGCTGGCGCTACCGTTCGCTCCCATGCAGCGTAGTATAATGAACATACCAGCTATTGCAAAAGTGAAAAAAGCATGTCAGAGAAGTCAGCATTTTCAACCTGCTTTTTTGCTGGAGCAAACTCCCCCCCCCCCCCCAAACAATCCCTAAATTGCATGCAAATTTACTCTTGGGAGAAAACTTGCACATAAAATTATACTTCAAGCGCAAATTTATGAGCAAAAATAGGCACAAAAAATGTGTGTAAGTAAACCTTTTTTGCACATGAAAAGTGTGCACAAAAGACTTTACTCACTGCTTTTAATCGACCCTATTTTTACAAAATGATTTAACAAGAAATTAATAAAATGACATTTGGTGCCATCTGCGTTTACATTCATGAACTGTCGCCAAAGCAAGTTCTGTATAAACAAATGGATTTATAAGCAAAAATTACTTTACTAAAGTTGTGTCCATTGTGATCTATGGGATCTTAACAGCGCCACTAAAATTTGCTGCAGCTTAAACACGCCCGTCACCGCATATATAAAGTCGCAAGTGAGGAATTAGATGTAGGCTGGTAGACGTATCAGCACAACACATTTTTGGCTCCCTAAATTGCAGATTAAGTCCCGCCATGAGCTGGAATAATTTTAATTATTTTTGCCTTTTTTATTTTGATTTTTTTTTCGGCTGATGCATGTGCCACGGGATACCTGGGGTGTTTGGAATTGTTTTTGGTTGCATTTTATGCACTTTTGTGTTGTGCTTCAAACTTGTGATTTGGGCCAGGCAAAACATGTGTTCTGTATTTCAAATGTTTCCAATGCGATTCCCAGTGTTTTTTCCATCACCCCTAAAATTAAATCTAAGGGATTACAACAGGTGCTGTGTGACTGGAATCTGGTTTTTAGAGTGCCCCTGCGGGCGCTCTGTGTTTCTGTGTCGCTCGAGCCGGTGCTGGGAAAGGAGTCCTAAAGTGAAGGTAAATATTTCGGCTGTTCTGGGGGAGGGGTTATGTTCTGGGGGGCTCCAGCATCCTGGATGCCCCCTTAAGCTTGTTCTTATTCTTTGTCTGAGGGACCAACACCCCTCAAAGGAAAAAAACGGGTATTGGTCCGGTTTGATACAATATTATATTTGTCAACTTTTCAAACTATTTACTATTTACCAAACTGTTTTTTACAAAAATTGGTTAAAATATAGTTAACATTTCTGAAAAATAACTTGCAGATGACACTGTCATTCATAATCAACATGCACATTAATGAATCAAATAAGCAAGTCAGTTAGTGAAGTTGTTTAACCTTTGTTAATCCTTGTCTGTCCATTGTTACCCAGCCTTCCTGACCACATCTGATCTGCCAACTGTGATTGCTGGACTATGCTACACCAATCACCATTGCATCTGTACTGGCTGCCATCAGATCGATTCCTGAAATATTACCACCACCTCCAGTAAACTGGTTTCCGATGGCCGCAACTGAATGGACCTCAGTTGAGCTGCTCCAGCAGCAGTTCGGGAAATGCCTACAGGTACCACACTACACCTGATGCTCAAAGTATGTGACTTTAGACTTTGCTGTGGTAAACTGTTGAACACCCATCTTGAGAGCTGTTTAGGCAGTGAGTTGGAGGGACCAATGTGGTCCTCTCCTCCTAATGGCTGCACCAGGTAAGTGACAGCAGTGGTCCTATCCCTGATAAGACTGATACAACAATAGGTTCACTGAATGCATTTTTCTAAACATAAAACGTGTATGTTGTGGTTAAGAAATATATATATTCATACATATATATATATCAAGATAAAAAAATCACTCGACTAATATGTTTTACTGATTATTAATTCAAGAACTTTCCTCTAATTATATATATATATATATATATATGTAGTGCTGCGGACAATCTAGAACTCAGAAGGGTGAATATTATGTCTGATAGTCCCACTGATTTTATGGCATTTCTAGGGGGCTTCCACTAAACAGACATCCTCCCATTGTGCAGCTTAAGCTGTTTTATTCAAGCTTAATACTTTAATACATATTAAAATATATTTCAAATATATATATATATATATATATATATATATATATATATATATATATAATTCAAGGGAAGTTCTTATGTTTGGGGGGGGGGGGTCTGAGGAAAAGGGTTTTTTACCTATGATTTATCAGAATTTATAATCATATATTTGACAAGACATTTATATGAGGGTTTTGGAGTGTGAAAATATGTGTGAAAATATGACAAGCAGGCTGCAGGATTTGGGCTGACAGTCTGGATCTCTGGGATGAGTTTCCAGTGCAGGATGATGAAAATCTGCAAGAAGGGATGCTGTGAAGTCAGGATGGCAAGGAGGGGTGAAAGCTTTGCTAAGTGAGATGGGGAGGGAGGAGACGGGTTGCTTGGATAGTGAGCAGTGAAGTCTTATTCCTCAGTTCTCTACACAGCAGAGCGTTATGCAGGGCTCTCACTGCTCTTCCTGGCATTTGGATGTACGAGGCGCAGCCACTGTTGGAGGATACTTGCTGGTATTCCCATTCCAACCTGTTTTGTAGGAGGCAGAATCCTGGCACAGCTGGTTATATAAGATGTAGGATGCTCCCCATCTCAAGGATCAAGCAACAGCCTATTTTCTGGCCAGTGAACACTGAACCAGCTCCCTGGATTTGTTTGATTCCAGAAACCCCTAGCATCTTTCGGATAGGTACCATAGCCCCTCCATGGATTGTGCCATGCCCTCAACTATCACCTTATTTGCAGGGAGTACCTACCTGGCAAATCCCTTGTGACCCTTTCTTATCTTTGATGTCTGTGCCCACTGCACCACAACCTGCTGCACAGCAGTTCCCCATTGCAAATGGGCAGGTAATCCCCTTCACTATACTCGTGCATGCTGACTATATTACGTAGATAATGACATTTCTGCAAAATGTAAAGAGTTAAGAAAGAAGTCCAATTTACAGTCTAACTTATTTTCCAGGGCTTGAAAAATTAAAAAAAAAAATGCATATATACCTTTTACAATTATTATCGATATGACAGGACGCAATAAAAACTTTGACATGGATCATTAGTAACAAAGCTAGTAATCATCATGCTGCTGCATTGCTAAATTTTAAAATAGAATAAATATGTGTGTGTGTGTGTGTGTGTGTGTGTGTGTGTGTGTGTGTGTGTGTGTGTAGTATATTCAGTTAGCACTTGAATAATATAAACATAATTATTATGATATTAATATCATGACATCAATATTATAACATTAATATACCGTAGATTTGAAAGTTGAATATATATTGTTAGCATGCTGGGGTCACATTACCATTGGACAGTATGTTGGCTTCAGACATGCAATAATTTATATGCTAAAAAGAATCATCAAGCTAGTAATGCTTAATATATTAGCATACTATTATCTGTATGAAATTTGTAATTAATGTTGGCTGCATCCAATCAAATGATTTTATTTTTGGTTGATTATCATAGTTGGTTAACGGAATAAACACTGTATCGTGCATTAACATATTAATAGTTGTACATTTTAGGGAAACAGAGCAGTAGAAAAATAAAGAACACCTTGCTGAGTATGTATTAGGGGACTTCAAAAGAACCCTGTGGGTTAGGCTATAGAGGTCATTTACCAAAGGGCAAAGATCTTCAAACCTGTATTGTCTTGCAGCAACCAATCATTCACTTTAATATGATTTATTACCATAATGTACTGTGTAACCACAAGATGTCCTGACTTCCATTTGTACAGACATTTATAAAAAAAAACATAGTATTTTATAAACATGGTACCACTGCCTTCTTGGTAATGATGTTGACATTACAGGGGTCATAAAACCAGGGCCATATATCCCACCAGGCAACCCCAGCAGCGGGCACTCGCGTAAGTGCTATAATAAAAGATTCCAGTTGCTGGGGCTTTAAAGCGGATGAAAAGTCATAAAAAGGCAAGTTCAGTAAATTGCACCCCCTCTGGCATCAGTGACATAAACTATTTGAGAGGTCTTAACTCCGTGCAGATGTTATGGAATAGCAGGCAGATCCTATGCTGCATAACTGTATGGGAGCGGCCATCTTGCCACATACATGAGTCCAGCTTCTAAAAAGCCATGCCCTACAGTCAAAATTGCCTCACATATCAGTGCAATCCTCTTTTATTTATAGTAGAAAGTCATCAGCTGTGATGACTCATTGCTCTGCTGCACAATTTAGAAGATGCAAATATTTACACTGACTGAATTGTGTGTGGTAAATCCAGATTCCGCAGTGAACAGTGATAAAGAAACATTGTTGCAGCCCCCTCATACACACAATCCTTCTAGCAGCTGGTTATTCAGTGTCTGTGTTTATGTAACATAATACACAATTCCATGCCTGTGTTTCTGAGGCATTTATCACTCTTAGTTTGGTGTGGGCTGCTGCTGGCACATCCCTTTCCTCGTGCTCTCATGCTTATGTGTGTGACAAGATGGCTGCTACCATGCAGTTCTGCAGCAAGGAATCGGCCTGTTATTCCAGAACATCTGCATGGAGTTAAATCCCCTCAAATAGTTTTTGCCAGTGGGGAAACTAACTTTTCTAAACTACTTATACCGTTTACTTATCATTGTGAATCATTTATGAGTGACTGTGGACTGACCGCGGAGTTGCCTGCCTAGTCAACAGCGCTAATTACTGGGTGGCCACCCTGCTGGATCCCCACCATAAGAATAACATCACCTCCCTGATTCCAGCATTGGATCAGGATAGAAAGATGAGAGACCAGTGCTTATAGCAAGTTGTGGTATAACAGGGTACATTTACCCCAGTGCTTAGAGCAAGTTGTAGTATAACAGGGTTCACTCACCCCAGTGCTTAAACCAAGTTGTTGTATAACAGCATAGACCCAAGTGCTTAGACCAAGTTGTGGTATAACAGTACACACAAGACCCATTTCTCACAGCTTTTTGTGGGATAATGGGATACACCCCAGTACTTAAATAAAAAGGTGGGATGCCAATACACACAATCCCCAGTGCTTACAGCTTTTTGTGGAATAAAGGGATACACCCCAGTGCTTAAATGATTAGGTGGGATCACACTACACACAGTTCCCAGTGCTTACAGCTTCTTGTTGGATAATGGGATACACCCCAGTGCTTAAATGAAACAGTGGGATCACAGCACACACAATCCCCAGTGCTTACAGCTTCTTGTGGGATGACCAGATACACACCAGTGCTTAAATGAAAAGGTGGGATCACAGTACATACAATTCCCAGTGCTCACAGCTTTGTGTGAGATAATGGGATACACCCCAATGCTTAAATTAAAAGGTAGGGTCACAGCACACACAATCCCAAGTGCTTACAGCTTCTTGTGGAATAAGGGGATACACCCCAGTGCGTAAAGGAATATGTGGGATAAGGGGGCACCCAGAGCCCCCTATATTTACAAGTCAGTGGTATTAGTTCAGTAGTATTGAGTGCAACCCTACTCTAGCCCTCACTCCAGCTGCTCTCCCTGACTAAATATTGTCCTGAAGAGGGCAGTTTTTTTAAGCAAATAACCCTATATGTCCCTCAGCAGTAGACAGCAAGCTGTCCCTATCTACTGCAGAGAGCACAGTGTGATCGGCGCTGACCTTTTATAATGCAGGGTCATGTGTCCTGCCAGGCCATTGGAGGGGGTGGAAGGAAGCAGGCTGATTGGCTGCCGTGCAGCCTTCTTCTGGATCCGGGCCGGATGCGCATGGAGTTCTATTTGAAATTCGCGTTCACCTTCAGGCACATTAACCCTTAACGTTCTGAACAGATCCCAACTTTGCGAGTTGGATCTGCTCAACACTAAACATGCGTTAAAAAGTTACTCACGGTCATGAATCAAGCTTTATTAAGTTTGTAAACTTTTACAACTTTTTACAGTTTTTGATTTTTCATAACATTTTTAAAAAGTTGTGCTTGAAATCTTGCTCCATGCACACATTTATAGGCATTTACAAATAGGTGCACAAAAAAGTGTCTGTATTGGAAGGAAGGGGAAAAACGCGAGTAAACCTTTTTTGACCATGAAAGGTGTGGGCAAATACTTTGGTGCACAACCATGAATCATAGTCATATATCCTATCTAAATTTTTTTATAACTAAACCACTAGTTTAAAGGGGTTAATTCATCTCAGAGCTCCCGAGTTTCTTGACTTCATCTAATTAAAAACAAACATTAGATCCAGGTACACACAAACTTCCTCCCAAATTATCCCCGCATGGGAATATGCCATTTCAAAGCATCTCATAATCACTGATTATATGTAAATACCTTATGTATTCTAAGCAAAAAGGCATATCATAGTGCAGCTTTATCATAAGCCATGAGCATGCTCTGTTGTGGGTACTGTTGATGCTGCGATCACTTGCGTGGGACCAAGGGATAAAGTGGCTGACTTTTTTCTGTGGTCCTGGAGGAATGAAATGGAAGGTCAGAATTTGGAGCTCTGCTCCAGCTTCCACCCAGCACTGCAGGAAATGGATGAGAGTGCATTGGACAGCCTTCAAGCGAACCCCTTGCTGCTCTTTTGTTGCCTGGACTGTCCTTTTAAATGTCAACAGTATTTCAACCTAAGAGTTCTGTTGACTTCACATTTCACCCAAAGATAACAGATATTAGACCCTGTTAAACATTATCAAGACATCTGCATATTACAGACTTGAGTTGACAATTCTGTATTAATAAAGTGGCTTATTTCTTTTTACAGTGGGTTAGAGTCCGACCTCCTGCATTTGGATTCTCACCTTCTTCAAGTGCAGAGATGATCCCTGAAATGATGTTTCCACATGTATACACATCCACTGTCCCTCCACATTCAGGAAAATGTTGGGTGGAAAATAGAAGGCCAAATTTCAAAGTAAGTATTGCCACAGATACGTTCATTAGAAGTGATAATGAGATATAATTAAAGGAATAGGCCTTGCAAAAGAAACAATCATTAATACAAAACTCTCCATCCCCTAGCTGATACATCCTAGTCTGGTTGAATAAAACCTGGTGGAACCCACCTGCTTGTAGGGCCATATTTCCATTCAGTGGCGACCACAGGGGCAAGCAGTTGCCCCCCACATCACAGAGACTGGCCAAATCTCGACACACCCCCTTCATTGTTGTAATTTTAGCAGGAATGACCAGCAATAGTGACTGACATAGCAAGGACACCGGTTTGACACAAAGCTGGCCTTTGAGACACATTGTGGTTCGATCTGGTTTTAGAATGTATCAGCTGAAATAAAAGAAAACCAACCATTTTTTCATCAAGTACCATTTCCCATTTCCTAATTATCTCAAGTACCACCTGGATGGTACCTAGAAGTTGTCAGTCACCTTGTTAATAAAACCTAAACTGACCAGATGTCCCATTTTTGGTGGGACAGTCCCACTTTAAGGCCCCTCTCCCTCCGAAACCTCTAGAAACACCAAATGTCCCACTTTGCTGACATCGGGAAGACTGTCTCAGCAAATGCAGAATGCTGGATATCTGAGTGTTTTACAACTTCTCTGACTCTGGTTGAACAGTGATAGTGGAATGCAAGGACTTCTAAGCATTGGCTCAATCACCAACATCATTTATCTACCAAATGTTTTCTAGAGCATGTGACTCGTAATTACATGCTAAACCACAGCCCTACCACACCAATCACCCACAAACTTGTTTAAACGTTCTCACTTTGAGAAAATGGTCAGTTTAATAAAACCACAAAACCGCCAATATATTGCTTGAAAAATGCATGTAGTGTAAATAGATTTTTATGGAGCAACTGAAGCTTCAGTAAAGTATAGATGGCAGCAGGTCAAGTTGGGCTACAGACCGGTCAGTGTCGTTATGCTGCATACCACCTGATAAGCTCTAATACATTTTTTGGATAGCTATGAGATTTGGATTCAGGCAGTAGTTACTGTACATATGTCCTGAAATAAATATAACTTACAATTGGTGCCTGCCTCCCAGTTCCTGGTGGCTTACTTGAAGATCTACAAAAGCTTCTTGGTATCTTCTGACTTGCTGGCAGGACACTGGTCTGTAGTTTTCCCCGGATGTTCCCTAGCATTTCAGTTTCAGGTAGACACTCTTCCCTCTTCATTATTGCTAGCGTTCCATTATAGAAATTATGTTACCACCTCTGAGAGATGATTTTATACCACAGAGCTGTGGCCACTTGGTTTTCGACTAGCACCCTAATTCATAAATGGCTCTGATACCTGTGAAGGGGCATTGAAACAGTAAGGCTTGTCTAAGCACTGTGGGTGACCAATTTCATGGCACCTGTTTATTTTATGACAGAAGGAATCTTCATGCCACATGGGTCATTCAAGTTCTTTCTGGAACATAACAAGTGAATATCTTTCCTCCCCTTGCCTTTACAGGTCACTGATCTTAAAGCGGAACAAACCCCACTGGGGTCAGCCCTGAATTCAATGCCCTGATGTGTGAACCCCCCGGGTGCCCACTCACCTTTCTCTGCTCCAATGGTGCACATATTGCTACATGTATATCTTATTGTTGCACTGTATGTGACCTTACTAGCTGAACACTGTATTGTATTGTGGTGGGTCTATGCATGTATGTTTGATTGCACTTTAAAGCACATGTTTGTTTTATTGTAGAGATTAATTTATTCAGAAACACATTTGATTAGTGATCTGGATCATAGGCAGGGTTTTGTGTCAATTTTATTAATTCTGAGTACTTATAAATTGAGGTCTCCTCTTACTCCTACCCTCCTTTTTATCATTTGAGATAAACTCAAAAAACAGTCTAATAAATTGCTCCCCTAAACTGTCCTTGTGTTGCATAAGCTGTTTGAGAGTGCTTGCGTGCAGATATTATGCAATAGCTGCCCCCCTGAACTCACTACACATCTTGCTTACACATGAGTATGAGGGGGAGCTGTTGCAGCTGCAGTTTACACCAAACTAAAAGAGACATGTGCCTCAGAAACATGGGGATAATCATTCTAAACACATACTGAAACAACTGCTGCTGGAGGAATTCTGTGTGAGGGGGAACTGTTACATTTGTATTCATATTATGTCATTCCTGCAACAATGATGAGCCATTGCAGCTGATGGTTTTCTACTTCCGGACAGAAATATGGGATAATTTCACAGAGATTGCCATGGGAATTTCAGCAAGGTTTATCCCTTTTGTTGCCAAGCACGTAACACCTACGTGCTGGCTTGGCTGGGCCTTAAGTGCCAAGCACGTAGGTGTTACGTGCTTGACTTTCCTCGCTTGTAGTTTAAAAAGTAAAAACAACAAATACTCACCTGACCCCTTGTTGGATCCGGCCGGGTCTCCTCTTTAATTTGGTGCCATCCGATCCCCCGTGGGGGGTCGGATGGCTCCAGGAGAGCCCCCGGAATAGGCCGCCCCCCCCCCCGCTTCTGCAGCAGCAGCTTCTAACTGTAAAAAAAAAAAAAAATAAAAATGACATTCACTTACCTGTGTGTGCGCTGGCTCCCGCTGTCCCTCCTCTTCACCTGGGGGGCCTCCGATCCCCCCCCAGGACTTACCGATCTTCAGGAGAGAGCCTGGGAGGCTCTCTCCTCTCTTCTGCACGATGGCGGCCGCCATCATGCCTCTAAGCCCCGCCCCCTTGGGGGCGGGGCTTATGAAGTCATCCCGGCCCCGATCTCAGGCTTCAGCCTTCTCAGCTTCTCAGATGCCGGTGATCGGTGCCCTGGAAGGAGGTGGCAGGAGATCCTCTGATCTCCTGCCTTCTCCTTCTCTGGATGCCGATCACCGGCATCTGTCAGCTGAGCGGCGAGGGACAAGAGCTTGCAATCGAAGGTAAGTACAGTAAAAAAAAAATTTTTTTTTTTCTAATAAAATACTTTTTATTATTGTGTGGTGTTTTTTTTTCACATTAACCCTTTGTGAGCTGGTAAGGGGTCCATGAGACCCCTTATACCAGTTCACAAGGCTGGGGGGGTGGCAAGTCACCTGCCCTAGCGGGTGGCTTGCCATTAACCCCCGCACCCCCATTACCTGCCTCCCCAAAGGCCAGGGGGGGGCAGAAGAGCCCGGGCCCACATAGGCTATGTGGGCTCGTAGGCTGCAGGGTGGGGGGGCCACCAAAGCTGGCCCCCCCACTCTGTGCCTACAAGCCCCCATAGCTGGTCCCGGGCTGGTTACTTTGGGTAAGGGGGACCCCACGTCATTTTTTTTTTTGGATTTTGAAGGGTTTTTAACCCTTCAAAATCCAAAAAAAAATGGGGTCCCCCTCCCCGGGAAGGGGGACCCTATGTCATTTTTTTTTTTAATTAACCATTTGTCATCCAGCAGCTATAAAAGGCTTCTGGGCAGGAAAGGGTGTCTACCTATACATATGTGGTATCGCTGTAACCGGGAGAAATTGGGGTTTCTCACGCAATAAGATTTTATTGACAAACTTACATTTTTTATTACAAAAAAACTCTACAAATTGTAAAAAAATGTTTTTTTTTTGTTTTTTTTCACACATTTCACCCAAAAAAATTGAGAATACACCTAAAAAATACAAACAAGACATTTCATGTTAAAGCCCAGACTCTGTTGAAAAAAACAATATATAATTTTCCTGGGAAATCCCTGGAAATCCCTTCAAAAATGACAGTTGAATATGTGTAGCGCAAAATGGTGAAACATCGTCTGGCAACAGGGAGTGGCAAATGCTGCAGGTAGGCTGGCAGCGAAAGGGTTATATGTCACAGCTTGTAGAGCAAACCCATCCATTCACTGCAATGGATTGGGCATGTTATGATGATTATGGGGGGCAGTCATGTAGAACAATGTAAAAAAGATTTTTAAAAAGTACATCACTACAATAGTGTAAAGATCCAACTTGAAAAAACCTGGGAAACAGAAAGAATAATTCAAGAAAGAAGGTTCAGTCTCTGGAACTCTACATGAATTGGTTCTAAAAAAGAACTCACACTGCAGTATAGGCAATGAAACACCCAGCCCCATCCACAATAGGTCAAAGGTAGAGATTGAAAGTAGAGAATTCTTTTTAGTAATAGGCAGTGGCAGACTGAAAATAAAAAGCATGTCTAGCATACCAAGCACAGCAGCCTGATGGATCTAGCATAACGTTAACGGCAAACAGTGGTGATTACATGCAGGAACACATGTTAGTGTCCATACAAATTACTGTGGTAACCACAGACAATATTTTTATCAACTTGCCTCTACTATATCCCCTAGTACCTTCATCGCCAGCACCATTGAAAACACCCATCTTACAGGAAAACGCTGATGGCAGTGGTGTGTACTGTAGCTACAAGGGCAGGAGAAAAGTATTTGTAAGTAGACACACATATTTAGATGAGAGACTAACCATTGTTAAAAACCATGCCAAGGTAGTCCTGTTCTGAGCAGTCCCTTCTCTAACTATGCTTAACATACTTGTCTGTACAAGACTGTCACAATTTTGTTGTGCATTTGCAATGCCCCTTCACTCTTCACCGGGCTGCAGCTTGGATCCCCAGACATTTCCCAAGCTTGTAAAAATAACATAAAAGTGTTAGGTATCATGATATGGGCTGCAGGGTTGTGAGGAATGGTGAGGCATTCTGGATGGTGATGTCCCCATGCTGTTAGTGCAAGAAGACCTGCTTGAGGTCCTCTTTAAAGCTGACTCAAACCTGGGCATTCCAACTATCTGTTAAACACATACAGAAATATCTAAAATTGAGCAATAGTACTTATCTTTCACAGAGAAAACTAGCTACTTTGAACTTGGGTGGTAGTGGCTGGCATAAGTGAACTGGATATAGACATACTTCCCAAGTGTCCCTGATTTGAAGGGCCTGTCCCTGCCCCTTTTTGTTCTCATGTGTCCCTCTTTGTGATGCAACATGCAAGTCTGCATCAATAAATGATTCATTTGCCTATTCAAAGTGTTTATACCTTTGTAACTGTTACAACCTCTCTCATATCCATCCATCAGTGAGGGTGGTGTGGCCTAATTTAACAAAAGTCCTTCTTTCCCACCCTGAAAAATTGGTAGGTATGGATATAGCAAGCAGCAGAATATTTCCTGTTTTGGGGCCCACCTCACCCTTAATCTGTGCTGAAATGTACTCGCTCTTATGGTGCACTGCTTTTAAAGCAGCGCTATACTCACCGCTCACCATATAATCACCACTTCCTCATTCATGGTGTATGCCACAAAACAGAAATTAATCAGATGACCAATGGAAACCATTCAGGTTTGATGTACAAGCCCACTGGGAAATACACATTGGTCGCCGGCAGTTACGTGATCACCTGTGAATAATAAAGTAGTTAACATATGAGTATAGGATCGCTTTGACATCCCCCTCCATTCCTTGATTTTGGAGTCTTTCCTCCAGGCCCCAGTACTTTGCTACACTGTACAGTCAACACAGAAGCTTAGTGCATCACCCACAGGACCCAGGCTACTTTGCATTCTCCTTGCCCCTTAGCAACCTGCTTCCTCCTCCCATAACATTGTATGCCCCTACTGTATGAGATTCAAGACCAATCCTTTAAGAGGAATTTATATCTACCCTTCCCTGTAATATGTCCCTGGAATGATATAAAGCCTGATTCTAAGCCTCTCGTGTGATTGCTATTTTTTTTTGCAAAAGCCAACGGGGCGTACGCGTTCTTAAAGTGGACCAACAACCAGGATTTTGACTATCCTGGGTTTTGGTCCACTTCGGCGGGGCACCCCGATCGGGGGTGTCCCGCTCTCTGAAACCCCCAGAAACTCCAAAAAACTCACCTCTCCCTGCTCCCACGTGACCGCGCCGTCCAATCCCTGCCGACGTCCAAGCGGGTGACAGCGCACGTCTAGGGGGGGCACGGGAGGTGGCGGCAGAAGCGGCGGCGCATCAGGTAAGGAGTTTGGGTTTTTTTTGGGGGGTTTCACCCCGCGGGACATCCCGATCTCGGATGTCCCGCGGTGAGTGAGGTGATCGGCCCGGGAATCTTATAGATTCCCGGGCCGATCACCCCTGGGTGTTGGTCCACTTTAAGTGTTTTGCATAAGCGTTCAATTCAGCTGGGCAATTACAGTTTTAGCATACAAACTTGCCTCAGAATCTGAGTTTGTATCTGTTTCTAGCCGTATGTTGTTGCAAAGTCCTTGAATCTCAGTGCTCTCTGGCAATCTCGCTGGCATGCCAGCATATGCATGGTACCCCAACTTTGGGGCATCCCATGTAGTGTGCATCCCTGTAGTGTGACTTACCTTCTTCCTGCTGGTTCCTTGAGGGGCATCCCATGTAGTCTGCAGCTACGCATTTGGCATTTATTTGTTCAAAATATTTATTATGGTCCTTTAGGACTCCTTTTTTTCTTTTTGTTGTAAAACTTGTTATCTAAAATATAATTATAAAACCATTTAAACTTTAAAACTTTATCAAACATTTTGGGTCCCGTCTGGGTGTTGGCCACTTCCTCTGCTCCATTCCACCTGTAAAGACCAGAAAAAGGCATGCCGACATCTGCTTGAGCACATGTGTGCCAGTTCTCCCTGGCCAATGCCTCCCAAATGCTCAATACTTACTGCATTTTTATGCACTTTATGGAGCCACTCTATGCCTAGGTGCCATGCCTTCCTTGGGGTCTGTGTGGACATGAAAACAGATTTTAGAACTAGACACATGTGTGATGTTCATTCTGCTCCTGGAGGTGTCAGCTTGTTTTTTCTTGAACCCACCTGGGTCTGGTGTGGGTGAGACCTCAGGTGGCCCTATAGATGCATACTCTCCCTGGTCCGAGGAGTCTGTAGGTAAAGAGAAGCAAAAAACACCAGCACTTAGCATACATGTCATTGGGAGTTCCTTGCCTTGAGCTGTGTGTTTTTTGTCTATTGTCCTAACTCTCTGGCGCTGGTCCAACACCTGGGCTTCCTCCTCTTCGGCTGGTTCCGGTGGCGTAAGTGATGAGTCCAAAGAGAAGCATGAGGATGCTGGCAACGGTTGGGGATGACACCTTACTCATAAACAAAGGTTTTGCTGTGGCACTGGCCGGACCCCTCATCTCCAGGTGGGCTTGATTCTCTGCCAGATACTAGGGCAACTTATATATGGAGCATCCACTTACCTCTGTAGTTCTGACAGAAAAACCTCACCCCGGCACCTCCATTGCCAATGTCCCTTTGGCATGGGTGTTGGGCTTGAAGTCACACAAGTCTTAAGGAGCCACAGCATACTTCTGCAGATGTGTGTGACCGAGTCCTCTGTTTTTAACCAAGTTTAGAGACAGATTATAGGCTGGCCTGCAAGCTAACAGGGTTGAGTGCTGTGGCTCCTTTAAGACTTGTGTGTACTAATTGCCCTGCTAATGTGCACCTCCCAGGTTAGTTATAAAATGGTCTGAGCGGCTGCCACCCCCCTTTGTTTCTTTTGAATTTGTGCAAGCGCATGGTGTGTGGGGTCTAGGCTGTATTGCAAGGTCTTTGACCCTTTCACCCCATGGCTTGCACTTGAGAGGTTTAGGGCAACCTCAGGTAAGCCTGCTCCCAATTTATCTATTGCACTGTATGTCCCAGATGGGCTCTCAGAGATTAGAGTTAGGACTGCACCCCACAGAGGCACTTTGGCATAGTGGTGCAGCTTAAGCATACTTCTGCAGATGTGTGTGACCGAGTCCTCTGTTTTTAACCAAGTTTAGAGACAGATTATAGGCTGGCCTGCAAGCTAACAGGGTTGAGTGCTGTGGCTCCTTTAAGACTTGTGTGTACTAATTGCCCTGCTAATGTGCACCTCCCAGGTTAGTTATAAAATGGTCTGAGCGGCTGCCACCCCCCTTTGGGCTTGAAGTCACACCACTCGGACATAAAAGTCTGCAATGTGAAAACACATAAAAAGTCACTTTACTGTAGTCCATGTATTGTCCTAATTTAGGTCCACATGCACAATAACTTTCCCCTTTAAATACCTGAGTCTCACATCTCCTCTATGTGCAGCAGGCTAATGCATGTAGTGACCTAGCCCTTTGGGTTGGTGTGTGACAAAGGCACTATAGATGCTCAGATTCCTCCCGGAACTCGTCATCACACTTGTCCGCCAGCAATTCTACAAGCAAAAGAGGGCATCATTTGACTCCGGTAACGTCTGATTTTCATTGATCCGCCAAGGGCAATATCAGGGCTCAGAATAATGAGCAAATGCAGGTGACTTACTAAAGCGAGAATACATTAAAAAATGTCACTTTACTGTAGTCCATGTATTGTCCTAATTTAGGTCCACATGCACAATAACTTTCCCCTTTAAATACCTAAGGCCCTTATTTATGAAGGAATAGCGACAGGTACCGACTGGTGAGCGACCGGTAATGACGGGTACCGCCATGAGAACGCCAGCTCCCCACCACAATCACACATTTATCAAGCTGATCCGGCTTAGCGACTGACATAGCGCCAGATAGCCACTCATTCATAATTATTCCAGCCTCAGCCCACAGCGCCAGCGTCCGACCTTGAACAGCGACAGGTATCACCTCTCGCTACCTGGTGCTCTCCAATGCATTTCAATGGAACAATCTTTAAATATTCATAATTAATTGTTAATAATGTTTTTTTTTTTTTTTTTAATGTGAAAAATTCTGTGACCACAAAAACAAAAAAAAATTTGTGCAGAATTTATATTACAGGTCTGATATTATTGAATTCATATTAATAAATTCTTAAAATTTTTTTTTTTTTTGGTTTCCAAAAATATGGTGGTTTGGGGGTTAAAAAACTACTTTTAACACATCGCCGCCAGCGCTCTGGGGTTTAAACATGCATTTCACAGCGCGAGAATATTTTGAGCGTGATTTTTTGATGAATATGGTGGGAGCCGGTCGCTCTGACCAGTCGCTATCATGCGCACCCATACATCGCGGAACCTGTCAAATAGCGACTCGTCACCCCGTATTCAACATTACTGCACACTGACTCAATCACTATCAACAACCGAACAACGGGCAAGCACAGCGACTACTAGCGGGCGCTGTGAAAATACTGCTACAGTTGCTCAACTGTCGCTACCTGCCGCTGTTAATGAATCGGCCTCCCGGTCTCACATCTCCCCTATGTGCAGCAGGCTAATGCATGTAGCCTGCTGCACTCAGTCTAACAAGTATTAATACGCAGAATACTTGTTTTCGCGTACGCAAACCCAGAAAACAGCAAACAGCAAGCCAGAAAAATGCCTAAATACGAGATTTTCCCGGATGCGGGATATTCGTACAGGAGACACTATGAATCAGGCTTATATTCTCAGCTGTGGGGTGCACTTGTTAACCAGATCTGAAGCACATTGGCCCAGTCCACCTCTGGTGGTTAGAGTGATTTCTCAGTCACAGTGGGCAATAACAGAAACTGAAAGCAAAAGATTAATCCTGCAGCCCCGCATTAATTTTGGTTTATAATGATAAATACTTTTAAACCTTTAGCAGAATCCTTTTAAATGAAAACATTTATAAGCATCAGGGCAACTGATTTGGAGATGTTTAGAGGTGTCTGGGGCCTGGGCTATTAATATTCAAACCCTCTGCCTTGATGCATATGGGATTTCTTATAAGATAAAGTAAAACGAAAAAATTAAAATTAAACAACCATTTGGGAAATGTGTTTACTGAACTTGAACAGCCATAAAGGGCAAACCTCTAAAATTCTTAGATAACACTATCCATATAAATAAACATATGAATTGCAAGATCTATGGGGAATTCATCAGCACATAGTTGATCTGAATTTATTCACTGCATTTACATGTTTATGGGCAGTAGAAGACGGAAAATTGTGAGCTCAATGGCAGGCCTGTGTGTGCATGTATGCCAGGTATTCAGGAGGGGTTGGCAGTCATCCAGTGTTGGGATGTAGTCAAGGAAGACTGGACATGTTTTATTTTTTTTAATTATTTTTACCATTAGTGGTTCAGCAAAAATTGGTGGGAGGGGTGCCTCTGCGTGCTGTCTTGTTTTTAGCGCCCAGCCCCCTGCATTGAGTCACCACTGCTCCCATTAAAGAGTCAGGTGCAGTGGCAGACTGCTTTATTGGGGATTGGAGCTGCATAACCTGGGGGGTGCCAATCTATAGTTTACCTCGTGCAGCAAGTGGGCTAGGTTCACCCATGTCCATCTGCCCCCTGCCATTAGATCCAAAAAATGTCATGTGTAACGGAAGAAAGTAACGCGCACACCCAACAGATGTCATCTCAAGACACTCACACACCAAAGTTAGTATAAATTCTTTACACACAATGACAATGCGGCTAAATCCAAATGAAAAGGGAGCAGGGGGAAACATACAAAAGGTAAGATGAAGGAGGCCTGTGAACAGACCTAGCTGTGGACCCCAGCTGGTCTTTCTACCTTTGGTGACAGGTGAGGACAGTGGCCTATTGCAACTGCAGTAAGGCTCCTCAGACACCCTGTTACTGTGCCATACCCCCACACACTCATGCTCTGTGTCTCATAGGCTACTAATGCCTCCTACTAAATGCTCCTCTTTCTGTTCCACTCTATTTTTAATTCAACTGGTCTTCCTTATTATCTTCCTCAGAATAATGCACTGCTCAATGCAATGCTGAAACAGTCCTTCTGCCCAAGGGTGGACTGGGCATTGGCAACACAGGGAGAATTCCCAGTGGGATGTACTGCCGTAGCGACAGATGAGCATGTGTAGCAGGCATTTCCGTGTGCTCGGCCATGGTTCGCCAGTTCAGAGCGACTCAGTCGCTGTGCAGCATTGATGAATACATTGTGGGGAGTCACTATATGACATGTACAGCGCTGTATGGGAGCAAATGTTAGCGACTGGTCAGTGCGACCAACTCACACCACATTCATCAAAAAAACAGCCTCACACACCACGACGCTCAAAAATGCTTCGCTGAAGCCCAGAGCGCCAGAGGCTGTGTGATTTAAGGCTGTTTTTTAACATGTATCCACCAGTAACAAAGCAAAAACATGGAATTACATTGTAATAACATTGTTGTAATATAAATTCTGCATAAATATATAAAATTAAAAAAAAATGTCGTTTTCAAGGCCAGGCTACCTCCCAACATTATTTCAGAATAAAAAAAAATTACAACAAAAACCCTGTTTAAAGAGAAATAAAAGAATGTCCATTGAAATGTATGGGAGAGCGACAGGTAGCGAGAGGTAATACCTGGCGCTCTGCAAGGCTGAACGCCGGCGCTGTTCGCTGAGGCTGGGATAATGATGAATCGGATGCTACATGGCGTTATCCCAGTCGCTCAACAGATTCTGCTTGATAAATGTGTAATTGCGTGCCGAGTCCGGCGTTCACCTGACGCTACCTGTCGCTACCTGTCATTTACAAGGCGCTACCTGACACTATCCCTTCATGAATAAGGCACTAGGTTTACTTGTTCCTCCTCTAACCCCCTGCTCTACTTCCAGCTCCCAAGTCTTCCCCCAAACCCCCGACTCCCATGACCAGCCCACTGTAACCCTTAACATAGACATCCATTCCAATTTTGCCCATCAATGCTTGTAGACCCAGTATCTATGCTGTGAGGGTGCTCAGCACCTCATGGTCTTGGCATAAGCTGGCCAGGTTCAGAAAAATTCCCAGGCTGATTTTTGGCCCTATTCGCCCTTGTTTCTGCCCACTGTTTCAGAGTGTCTGGTCGATTTGGTACTTGATAATATACATCCTGGACAAATGTTAACACTTTGGCCAGCAAAAATTACCACATGATCAGTACCACAGTATTTTTATTCTGTGATAATCTATGGTCTATGTATATTATGTTTGTATAAAGTATAATGCTAACAGGCAAATTATTTTTTTTCTTTTCTCAGATTTTACATTTTAACAGTAACTTTGCTCTGGACTCTTCCTGGAAACTCCCTGCTGAGGAGTTGCTATTATTTCAGGGACTTGAAAAGCGAAGCATCGGGGCAAGTCAAGTAACCATGGCTGTATCCAGAGCGGCCTCTGCCCCTGGGCCTCTTCACAGCGTCATAATAAGACCACCGCGAATAGCAGGTTTGTGTCCATGTAGTAACGTCATTTACAGGATGCAGGTTCACATATATACTTGGAAGTGAAAGAGCTTTGACTGCTGCTGTCTGCAAATGACTGGGAGCCCGTATCCTTATTTCTGTATTTATGTCATCTACACATTAGTTCAGTTGTACCTGAATGATTTCTGAGAATCATGTCCAAATTTAAATTCAATTCAAAGGCCAGTTTATAGTTGCTAAAAGTGCACAGGTAAATTAGGCACAGGTTTAACTATAGCTACATATGGCAATTCAGCTGCATTAGGGCTGGTGGCAAGAAGGCATTTTTGGCTGGTAAACATTTCCAGCCAGATTTTGCTTATATGCTATAAAATAGCAGTAACACTTCACAAATCAGACTAGCTAAAAGATGGTAGAAAGTACCATGGGCCTGATTAACTAGGAGGCTGATTCATTAATAGCGGCAGGTAGCGACAGATGAGCGTCTGTAGCAGGCATTTTCAGGGCGCCCGCTAGTAGTCGCTTTGCTCAGCCGTGGGTCGCTACTTCATAGCGACTCAGTCGCTGTTCAGTAATGTTGAATACATTGTGAGAAGTCGCTATTTGACCAGTACAGTGCTGTATGGGAGCGCATGTTAGCGACTGCTCATAGCGACCGACTCACACCATATTCAGCAAAAAAACAGCCTCACAAATCTCTGGCGCTGAAAAATGCTTGTTTGAAGCCCACAGCGCTGGAGGGAGTGTGTTTAAAGTGTGTTTTCCAGCATCTATCCACTAGTAACAAAGTGAAAACATATGGAATTACATTGTAACCACATTGTAACATGAACACTTTAAAATGGACCAACACCCTCCACTGATCGGCCCGGGAATCTATAAGATTCCCGGACCGATCAGTCCCCTGACAGCGGGGCACCCCGATGTGTGAAACCCCCCAGAAACCCCTAAATCCCTACCTGATCCTTGTTCCCCCGCCGCCGCCTCCCGCGCGTCCCTCTAGCAGGACGCGCACCCGCTCCGGCCGTTTGTGAATTTCTGGCGCGGGCGCGTGCCCTGTAAGAGTGACGCATGGGAGGCGGCGGCGGGGGCGCTCTCTTGTCCGTCGCTGCCTCCTGCTTGTCCGACGGCGGGGATTGGTGGCAGCGGTCACGTGGGAGCGGGGAGAGGTGAGTTTTTGGGGCTTTCTGGGGGGTTTCACACAGCGGGGCACCCCCGATCGGGGTGCCCCGCCGAAGTGGACCAAAACCCAGGATAGTCAAAATCCTGGGTGTTGGTCCACTTTAATGGCAGACCTGTAATGTCATTTCTGAAGAAATGTTTAAAAAATCATAAAAATGTGAAAAAACAGCGTTTTCAATGTCAGAAGAGGTCACAGAATTATTTGTGATTTTTTGGCAAGAAAAAAAAAACAAAAACCCGGTTTAAAGAGAAGAAAAGGTTCGTCCATTGAAATGTATTGGAGAGCGACAGGTAGCGAAAGGTCATACCTGGCGCTGTGCAAGGCTGAACGCTGGCGCTGTTCGCTGAGGCTGTGAAAATTATGAATCAGACGCTACATGGCGCTATCCCAGACGCTAAACAGATTCTGCTTGATAAATGTGGAATTGCGTGCCGTGTCCGGCATTCACCAGTCGCTATCTGTCGCTACCTCACATTAACCAGGCACTACCTGACGCTATCCTTTCTTTTTTTTTTTTTAATGGTTTTTATTAGGATAAATGCAGAGAAAAATAGCATAGTACTACAGTCAGGGCATTTTCCATACTGCGCAAGAGGCCATCCAAAAGTGCCAATAATTAGCAATCATACAGAAGGATACGACCATTATAATCAGGACACTGACAACAAAGAGAAATTATCCAGAAAAATAAAAAGAACAGTTCTCAAACATTATCAAAAGAAACGCATAAAGAGAGAATGGAAGATATGAAGTAAAGAGAAAGAAAGGGGAAAAGGGGAAGACAAGAGGAAGGGTAGAAAGTGGGTTCCAGGCCTCCATTCATGTCGCAAGCAGAGACAAGGCGGGGATCTAAATAGTAAGAAGAATGCAGTTTGGACCTCCCGGGTGAAAGTGAGAAATCCAGCCTTCCCAGGTGGAAAGAAAGGGGGCAAAATCCCCCTTTATCATGGCGGCCATCTTCTCAAACATCATGACTTCGTTAACCCGGGTGATAAGACTTCCCTTGGGAATGATTGACTTCTTCCACGACTGGGCTATAATCAATTTGGCTGCCGTAGTAATGTGCCTTATGAGATCAAACTGGGTTCTTGTGCAGTGGGAAGGTTTCAGGTTAAGAAGGGACAGCTGTGGAGAAAGACCCAACTTTAGCCCGGTGGCCTTATTAATAACGTAAAGGACCCTAATCCAAAATTGTTTCACTATCCTGCAGTCCCACCAAGTGTGGAAATAAGTATCGGGGAGCCCGCAGCCTCTGAAGCAATCCCGCGGATAGGAGGGGCAGAACTTGTGAATCCTTTGCGGGACGAGGTACCACCGGAGGAGGACATGGTGTTGACCTCCTGGGCGCCAACATTAAGATAGCCTGAAAAAGAATACGTCCAGACCGCCCTCCAGTCCCCATCTGATAGGGTCAAACCAAGGTCGTCACTCCAATTTGCCACATGCTTCGAAAGGTCTCACCCCTTCTGATTCAGATAGCAATTTGTAGGTCAATGCGATCACCCCTTTATCCATGGGCTGCTCCAGGCAGGTTCTTTCAAAAGTCATGAGAGGAGGGAGAGGGGCGCCCAACTTACACTTAGACCGGCCATAATGGTTAATTTGTGAGAAGCGAAGGAACTCATTATCCGGGGCATCATAAGAGGATCTCAATTCGGCAAAGGAGAGCAGGCCTTGATGCGGAAAGAGATTCTGGATTGTGGTCAGATTATGAAACTTCCACCACTCAAACGCTGCAGGTTCCAAAAAGCCTGGAGTAAATTCCGGATTGCCCAAGAATGAGAGAAGTGGACAATGCGGCGAGGCCAGATTCCCCCGCTTCTTATTGGCCCTCCAAATTCTAAGGGAATGGTTTAAAACAGGATTGGAGATTATCCTACAGACTGCGGGGGGGAGCAAGTTAGGAATAGAGATTGGGGAACAATACGACTCCTCGATGTCCACCCACAAGGGTCTATCGCTTCCCCCATGCAGTACTGTCAGTTGGGCAATTTGACAGGCGTTGTAATAGCGTGCAAGATTAGGGACACCCAAACCACCTTTTTGTTTAGCTGTGTAAAGCGTTCCACGGTCAACTCGTGGTCTACACCCCCCCCAGATAAATTTGTTTAGGTCAGATTGGAGGTGCTTCAGAGCCGAAGCCGGGACGGAGATCGGCAGCACCCTGAAAAAATAGAGTAATTTGGGGAGCCACGCCATTTTCACTGCAGCAATCCTACCAAGCCAAGAAAGATTTAATTTGGCCCAGTTACCTAAAAGAGACCTCAAGGTCTTGAACATATTAGGGTAGTTTGCCCCATAGAGAGAGTTGTAATCTGGTGCCAGCTGTATCCCTAAATATTTAATATGCTTGGCCTGCCAGTGAAAGTCAAAGGAGGCCTTGACTGTGGTCAGAACACTATCGGGTAGGGAAATATTAAGGGCCTGAGATTTGGCGGAATTAATTTGCAGGCCCGAAAGCCTCGAAAAAGAGTCTAGGTTTTTGAAAAGGCTCGGAAGGGAAATGACTGGGTCCTTGATCACCATTAAGATATCATCAGCGAACAGTGAGATTTTATGTTCGTATCCTCCCACCTCTATGCCTGAAATGTGTTTGCCTGAATAAGTCTGGCGAGAGGCTCAATGGCTAAGGCAAAGAGAAGAGGGGAGAGGGGACAGCCCTGTCTCGTGCCCCTACCCAGGTTGAAACGGTCCGAAGAGTAGCCCGAATATCTGACGAACGCCCCCGGGCTGGTGTAAAGAGAGGAAATCCAATTCAGGAAGGAAGGACACAAGCCCCATTTAGCGAGAGTGAAAAGCAAGTAATCCCATGCAACGGTGTCGAACGCTTTGTGCACATCTAGTGCCAACAACATGGTATGACAACCCTCCACCCTGGCGCGATGTATAAGGTTTTCCTAATGTTGTCACCAGCTTGACGCTGGGGCATGAAACCCATTTGCTCCTTGGAGATAAGCGCATTAAAAGACCCGCTGAGTCGTGCAGCCAGTACCTTTGCCAGAATTTTAACATCAACATTCAACAAAGAAATAGGCCTATAATTAGACCATATCGTGTCATCAGTGTTAGGTTTGGGAATCATACTTATTGCAGCTGTGAGTGAGTCAGAACTTCAGGCGACTCCCACACTCAGAGCGTTAAAGGCTATCGTCAAATGTGGGGCCAAAATCTGGCCAAACTTTTTATAATAAAGTGTTGTGAAGCCGTCAGGGCCTGGCTGCTTCCCAACCTTTAAAGATGATATGGCCACCTGCACCTCATCAACCTCAACAGGCCTATCAATGCACTCTTTAGCACCTGGGGGGAGCGGGGGCAAGTTAAGTTGACCAAACATTTCCTCCGCTTTGCTTGCATTTAAACATGATTTGGGCTTATATAACCCCTCCAGGTGTTTGGAGAAGCTAGCCACCACCTTAGCCGGGTTGCTAGACAGGAGGCCATCTGCAGTCCTAGTACGCACCGGTTTGGGTGACGCTATCCTTTCTTAAATAAGGGCCTAAGTATTCCATTACAGGGAGATTAAGCTGGTTAGCTGGCCTGTGCTGAGGTAAATACCAATAACACTGATCACAATAAACAATGTTACACGTTTTAATACATGACAACAGTACTCATTGTAAATTCACTTTTGGCTGTCTCCCATATTTAACCCTCAACATCTGGGTCACCCAGACTCTCTACGCGCCTGTGTCTTTCTCTATGTGCCAGTGCCTCTTTCTCTATGTACCTGTATCTTTCTGTGTGCGTGTGTCTCTTTCCCCGTGTGTCTCTTTCTCTATGTGTCTGTGTCTCTCTATGTGCCTGTGACTTTCTGTGTGCGTGTGTCTCTTTTTATGTGTTTCTCTTTCTCTATGTACATGTGTCTCTTTCTCTATGTGTCTGTGTCTTTATGTACCTGTGTCTTTTTCTATGTGCAAGTGCCTCTTTCTCTATGTACCTGTGTCTTTCCCTATGTGCCTGTGTCTTTCTGTGTGAGTGTGTCTCTTTCTATGTGTTTCTCTTTCTCTATGTGCCTGTGTATTTCTGTGTGCGTGTGTCTCTTTCTATGTGTTTCTCTTTGTGTCTGTGTCTTTCTCTATGTCTCTGTGACTTTCTGTGTGCGTGTATCTCTTTTTATGTGTTTCTCTTTCTCTATGTACATGTGTCTCTTTCAATATGTGTCTGCGTATTTATGTACCTGTGTCTTTTTCTATGTGCAAGTGCCTTTTTCTTTATGTACCTGTGTCTTTCTCTATGTGCCTGTGTCTTTCTGTGTGCGTGTGTCTCTTTCTATGTGTTTCTCTTTCCGTTATGTGCCTGGGTCTTTCTGTGTGCGTGTGTCTCTTTCTATGTGTTTCTCTTTCCGTTATGTGCCTGTGTCTTTCTGTGTGCGTGTGTCTCTTTCTATGTGTTTCTCTTTCTCTATGTGCCTGTGTCTTTCTGTGTGCGTGTGTCTCTTTCTATGTGTTTCTCTTTGTGCCTGTGTCTTTCTCTATGTCCCTGTGTCTTTCTGTGTGCGTGTGTCTCTTTCTGTGTGTGTCTCATTCTCTATGTGCCTGCGTCTTTCTCTATGTGCCTGTGTCTTTCTGTGTGTGTGTGTCTCTTTCTATGTGTTTCTCTATGTGCCTGTGTCTTTCTCTATGTGCCTGTGTCTTTCTGTGTGCGTGTGTCTCTTCCTATGTGTTTCTCTATGTGTCTGTGTCTTTCTCTATGTGCCTGTGTCTTTCTGTGTGTGTGTGTCTCTTTCTATGTGTTTCTCTATGTGCCTGTGTCTTTCTCTATGTGCCTGTGTCTTTCTGTGTGCGTGTGTCTCTTCCTATGTGTTTCTCTATGTGTCTGTGTCTTTCTCTATGTGCCTGTGTCTTTCTGTGTGTGTGTGTCTCTTTCTATGTGTTTCTCTATGTGCCTGTGTCTTTCTGTGTGCGTGTGTCTCTTTCTATGGCCCTTATTTAACAAGGGATAGTGCCAGGTAGCGAATGGTGAGCGAACGGTAATGACGGTCACCGCCACGAGAACGCCGGCTCCCCTCCGCAATCACACATTTATCAAGCCGATCCTGCTTAGCGACTGACAGAGCGCCAGATAGCGAATCATTCATCATTATTCCAGCCTCACCCCACAGCGCCAGCGAGCGACCTTGAACAGCGACAGGTATGACCTCTCGCTACCTGGCGCTCTCCAATGCATCTCAATGGAGCAATCTTTAAATATTCTTAATTAATTGCTATTAATGTTTTTTTTTTTTTTGTAAATGTCAAAAATTCTGTGACCACTTCTGCAATGTTAGATATTTTTTTTAAGGTTATAAAAAAAAAAAAATTGTGCAGAATTGATATTACAGGTCTGATATTAATGTATTCATATTACAAAATGTTTTATCCAAAAATATGGTTGTTTGGGGGTTAAAAAACTACTTTTAACCCATCGGCGCCAGCGCTCTGGGGTTTAAACAAGCATTTCACTGCGCGAGAATTTTTTGAGCGTGATTTGTTAATGAATATGCTGGGAGCCGTTCGCTATGGCCATTCGCTGTCATGCACTCCCATACAGCGCGGAACCTGTCAAATAGCGACTCCTCACCCAATATTCAACATTACGGCAAACCGACTGAGTCGCTATCAACTACAGAACAACGGCCAAGCACAGCGACTACTAGCGGGCGCTCTGAAAATGCCGCTACTGTCGCTCATCTGTGGCTACCTGGCGCAATTAATGAATCGGCCTCTTAGTGTTTCTCTATGTGCCTGTGTCTTTCTTTATGTGCCTGTGTCTTTCTCTATGTCCCTGTGTCTTTCTGAGTGCGTGTGTCTCTTTCTATGTGTGCCTCATTCTCTATGTGCCTGTGTCTTTCTGTGTGCGTGTGTCTCATTCTATGTGTTTCTCTATGTGCCTGTGTCTTTCTCTATGTGCCTGTGTCTTTCAGTGTGAGTGTGTCTCTTTCTATATGCGTCTCATTCTATAAGTGTCTGTGTCTTTCTCTATGTGTCTGTGTTTTTCTGTGTGTGTGTGTCTCTTTCTATGTGTTTCTCTATGTGCCTGTGTCTTTCTGTGTGTGCATGTCTCTTTCTGTGTTTCTTTTTCTATGTGTGTCTCTGTCTCGTTCAATAATTTTTATTTGAAGATAAGAAAATATACAGCAATGTTTCCATTCAATCATGGAAATTATCTCTCCAAAAAGCAATATAGCATTTTCAAGTCCGTTAACCAACATCACAATCTGCTAAAGCATATAAGAAATACATATAGACTATTTAACCAATAGCGTATGCTACATTAAATGAATAAAGTAAAATAAAAAAAAAAAAAAAAAAAAAATTAAATATAAAAAAAAAAAAAAAAGGGGGGGGGGGAGAAGGGCCAGAGGGAAGGAAGAGGAAGGGAGGAAAAGAGGGGAACACTACACTACAAAGATTAGAAAAGTTATGGCAAGCGAAAGAGGGAACCCGCTAAGTCCCCCTTAAAGAAATGTCGCAAGGGAGAGACCAACCGCGCCTCAAGGTCATATCTCCATTAGACTGGTATCGAAGTCAACTGGCAAGCATTCTTGAATCCAAGGCTCCCACACTTCCCGAAACCTCTCCGTAGTATCATCATGCAATGAAGTCATTTTCTCCATAGCCATGATATTAGAGACCGAATTCTCGAATTCCCTAAAGCTTAGCTTAGGGGATTTCCAGGACCTTGCGATTACCAATTTGGCCCCTGTTAAAAGGTGGTAAACAAGACTTTTGCCATTTTTAGTGGCCGCAGTTACCGGACCATTTAACAATGCAATCCAGGGGTCAGGTGCTAAGGAGATATCTAAAACTTTGCTAATAACGTCGAAAATTTTTTGCCAGAATATCTTGACTAAATGACAATCCCACCAAATGTGAGACTGTGTTCCTACTGCATCACATCCCCTAAAACAAGATTTACCTGCGTCCCTAGCGGTTTGACAAAAACGATCTGGAACCAAGTGCCATCTTAAAAACACTTTAATATTGATCTCTATCGAATTCACTGACGCAGCTCGGCCGAAGGAGGCCAGCCAACCTTTCCTCCATTCTTCTTCAGAATATTGAATGCCCAGATCCCTCCCCCACCGGTGTTTAAGCTTAGCCCTTGGATCACTATGAGTCTTACAAAGCTGCTAATACACCTCTGTTATTGAGCCCCGAGCTCTGGGATCCTGTTTGCACCTCATTTCAAACGATTGAGGTTGGTCTACATTTCCACTGGTTCTGATTAAAGACTTAATAAAATGAGAGATTTGTAAATAACCGAATAGTTCCTTCCCCAAAAAACCACATATCTCCGAGAGCTGAGAAAAAGGGACTATACTCGATCCCTGCATACAATCTGATATATAACGAATGCCTGCTTCCCTCCATTTAGTAAATCTTCCCGGATCTGTGAATGCCGGGGTGAACATAGGGTTGCCCCAAAGAAGCATCATAGGCAAGTGTGGAGAGGCCAAACCTCTCAGAAATTTAAGCCCATCCCATAAATGGAGGGAGAAAGACATAATCGGATTAAAAACAGATTTTTTATAGTTCGTAGGAAGCCACAGCAGATTCTCAACCTCAATGGGGTGGCAAATAGCCGCCTCAATTTGAACCCATGATGGCTTGTCTGTCGTTAAGCAATACAAAGCTAATTGTGCCACCTGTGTGTGTCTCTGTCTCAGTGTATGTGTTCGCCACAGATTCTTCTTTCTCATTAAAGAAGACCAAAACCTACTTTGGCTAGCCAATTTCCTGGAGCAGGAAACTAATATTTTCATAGGTCAAAAAAAAGGAGGGTTCCTGTGTTTGCATGTGTGGTGTACATTAGAAAGAGCAGGTTGGGTAGAGATCTGTCGGCTGCAGATCTGGCTGGGCAGTGTGTGGGGGGGGGGGCAGGGGGTTTAACATGTATGTGCAGGTTCTCCACCAATCAGCTTCCTATAATGTGTCCAGTGATGAGCTGAATGAAGTAGAAGCAGCAGACTCCCAAAAGCTGATCCTCTCTGGCTGTGCATGCTGCCCCATCTTATAGACTCTACGGCTGGTATTTTACAATTCTATGACGGGCATTTAATAGTTAAAGTGGAGCTTCAGATAAACTATGACTCCCCATCCTCCCACCCCAACCTGGTGCTGGGGGTTACAGAGGAAAATAAACTTACCTTATGCAGGGGCCAACACCGCTCCTCCCGAACCTGTATGGCGGACGCATGAAAAAGACACATAGGCCCATCCTCCAGGTCCTCACGAGCATAGGGGCAGAAGCAGGCAGGAGTGCACACGGAGCCGGGGAATGCGGATTTTAAATGGGGGGATCTGGGTCCCCCTCTCTTTCCATCCTGGACTCCAGGCATCTGTAATGAATGGCCAGGCGCTGTGGGAATGTGTAAAGGTGAGTTTTGTGAGATGATCCTGCTAATTAAATAATGTTACAAGGTGCACTTTGGGTGCGATGTTCATTGAGCATTTTCATTTAAAAACACAAAGGCCATTTCTTCCAAAAAACCACCTGCACTTGTGATAGGTAATTTTTACAGGTGAAGTATACCCTGTGGGCTATACCGAATATTTTTATTTTCCTGCAACCCCCATAAACCACTATTGTTTTTAAATTCTTAAAAATATCCTTACCTCATTGGAAAAATGATGTACCATATGTTTCCTCCTATAAGACGCACGCGCCCGTAAGACACACCAAGGATTTGGTGAAATAAATAAGAAAAATAGCATTCTGAACCAAATGTTGTGAATCAAATTATTGGCAGGGTGCAGAATCCCCAATTACAGGCAGAGAGGCATCCCCCTCCCATTCTCCATAGGCAGTGTGTCATTCCCCCATCTCATTCCCCATAGACAGCGTGGCATCCCCCCCTCCCATTCCCATAGGCAGTGTGGTATTCACCCCTCCCATTCCCATAGACAGTGTGGCACTCCCCATCCCATTCCCATAGGCATTGTGGCATCCCTCCTCCCATTCACATGGGCAGTCTGGCATCCCACCACCCCATTCGCCATAGACAGTGTGGCATTCCCCCCTCACATTCCCATAGGCATTGTGGCATTCCCCCCTCACATTCCCATAGGCAGTGTGGCATTCCCCCCTCCCATTCCCATAGGCAGTGTGGTATTCACCCCTCCCATTCCCATAGACAGTGTGGCACTCCCCCATCCCATTCCCATAGGCATTGTGGCATCCCCCCTCCCATTCACATAGGCAGTCTGGCATCCCACCACCCCATTCCCCATATAGGCAGTGTGGCATTTCCCCCTCCCATTCCCTATAGGCATTGTGGCATTCCCCCCTCCCATTCCCATAGGCAGTGTGGCATTCCCCCTCCCATTCCCCATATAGGCAGTGTGGCACCCCCCCATCCCATTCCCATAGGCAGTGTGGCATTCTCCCTCCCATTCCCCATATAGGCAGTGTGGCACCCCCTATCCCATTCCCATAGGCAGTGTGGCATCCCCACATCCAGAAGAAAAAAAAAGTCAACTAACGTGTTGCTGGCCATGCTGCCACATTACCGAGGGGCAGAAGAAGGTGGAGGAGCAATGGCGTTGTCCCCGTCCCAGCACAAATTCTTAACACATTAGGTCCCCCTACACTGCTCTATTGAGAGATGTGTACCAAACCATTCTACAACCCCTCTCCCACCGCAGCCTGGCTCAAGGACATGCCTTTCTTACCAATAGGCTAATCGTAACACTTAAAGTAACCACTGCAACCAACCAAATCTAACCAAAAGCAAAAACTTGCAATCATCTTTGAGAACCACCAGCTAGAGATAAACTTAACCTCATGTCCTACCAATGTTAGATTTCTTCTGTATTTCATAAACCAATGGCTTAGCTGCCTCCAGACCTCTGTCCCTTCAAACGTATCTTTTTAAAGTTCCCTAGAAGAAAACATTATATAACAATGCTTATGAACACTTACAGTACATGTAATAAATTACCTAAATAAAACATGACATTGTCAGTTTTACGCCATTAATATAATATATATATATATATATATATATATATATATATATAGAGAGAGAGAGAGAGAGAGAGAGAGAGAGAGAGAAAATGGAGTTGGTGATACTACGCAAGAAGCTCTGTTCGATTTGTGTCACCTCAGTTTATTGATTGGCATTACATGTTTATTAGCTGATGCCTTTGGGCTTTGCAAGCCCATTGCTCTTGTTTTATGCTTGCGGCAGTAACCTCAATTCTTCCACCTCTACGTGACTTAAATAAAGGCAAACTTATTGTTTTAATTTGTATTTTAATGATGTTATGTGCTGCTTCAACATACTTGTTATTTCTTCTGGTTGCCATGTGCTTAGATTTATTGGTACATAAAGGGAATTATTACGCAGCAGCAATAACAGTCAGGTTTTGCCATTAACACGCAGATCAAAAATTGGGATGTTTTTTCATACTGAGACAGAAGGAAAAGCAGTTGATTGGATAAAAGTCAGGTGGTTAGGTTAAACCAGGGGTGCTAAACCCTCCTCCTCAAGGCCTACCAACAGGCCATGTTGCAGATCATCACATTGATGCACAAGTGTAGTAACTAGTGCTGAGTAGGGATGGGCAAACCCCCCAAAGTTCAGGTCCGGCAAGTTCGGCCAAACTTTGAATAAATGGTCAGGTTCGGGGACCCAAACTTTGGGGAATGGATGTGGTGGAGGGCACAGAGTGTATAGCAGTTAGCGTGCTGTAACTCACCTCAGCCCACGATCCTCTTCCTCTCAGTGGCGGTGGAGCAGTGCTGGCACTAGAAGTGTTGTCACTCATGGGAGCTGGCTACCCGCAACCCGCTGGGGCCAAATTCACATGCTTCTGCCGCTGCCGTCGCCCCTTGTGGCCTTTGAGGATCGCGGGCTGAGGCGAGTGCACCCATGCATGAACCCAAACTTATCTCCCATCTCTAGTGCTGAGTCCAAAGCTCTTTCTGAGCACTAATTACTCCACACGTGCACCTCTGTGGAGATCCACAAAACATGGCCTGCTATGAACCTTGAGAGCTGAGCAGACTATTGGGTTAAACCATATTGAATTTTTACTTGTCAATGATTGTTTGTAATTGTAAAATAAATTAGTATATTGTCCAAATAAATTAGCACATAGATCTATCTGTTTCCCTGATTAAAGATACCTAGCCATTATTTAGTAATTGAATAGCATTAGGGAAGAAGCTACTTTTAAACCTGGAGATTCTGCAGTACAACAAGTTGATGGACAGATTTTAGAAGTTCAAAGAAAGTATGGCCTGGGTGTGTAGAGGATTCTGGCGTAATAGTTCACATGTTCTAGATGTTGTAACACAAAGTGAAGTGCCAGGTCTTCAGGAACTGCAACATAAGTTTCTTAAATGAATTCATCACTATGGAAATGAGAGCCATAGGTCTGTAGTCATTATGATCCTTAGGATTGGGGTTCTTGGGAACATGTATTTTTATGGATTTCGCTGTACAGCCCCAACTCCAATTAGAAATATTTGAGAAAAATGGGGATAGTTGTTTGGCACAAGATTTTAGATCCCATCTGGGCCCTATGCCTTCCTCATATTAAGGCCCTTGAAGATTTGGGCTACAGCTCTCTCCAAGATCACCACATGATTTTTTGTCTTGGGCTCTGGTGCATCTCTACTTGTGTTACATGAGACCGTTTTTATTGTCATGCATAGATTTTATCTCTTCCTTTGTAGCGTTTATCCATTTACTGGCCTCCTCTTCTGAAAGCTGAGATATATCGTCCCAAGTTGCAAGTTCATTAGCACTGGTAGTGCTTGCCTTGTATGAGACATACAGGACGTTTACCTTTGTTTTCTCTTATTGAGTGTCTTGGTTCTAAGTCTGAGTTTGCTTGTGTCTGCTCTTCAGTAGTGGTAGGGTCTGTGCTTGTTTCAGCTGTTTGTTCTGAAGTTATAGATGTTGGCTAATGGGTGTTAATGTTCTCTCCTATTCTTACTTCCTCTGTTGTCATCTCTCAAATCTTCAATAGTGTTGAGCGGACCCCTAGAGGTTGAGGTTCGAATAGGGGGACCCGAACTTTGGGGGTAATTTTGCCTCTGGGGGCCCCTTGACAGGTGGGCCCCCTCCTCACCCTAGCCTGTCAATAACCCCCTACAGGCAAAGTCAGCCCAGGACAGTTAGAATCAAAAAAGTGCCTTTAAACTAATGCAATGTGTGCAGTAAATAGGAGGCAATATGGTTGGCGTACATTACTTTCACTAAATGTCCATGGCCTCACGTCATAAATTACTTAATCAGCGCTGACAAACAATCTTATTATGTTGTAACTTAATAAGAACAAAATGCAAATAGTAAAGTGTTGCCCAGTTTGTGTTAACCCCCCCCCTCCCACAGCCCATTCATAGAGGCCCGATCAGCTCTCCAGACATGTGGGGCACCACCGCTCCCATCAATGTGGTCTGTTGCCAAGCAAACACTAAGGGAAGGCTAAGAACAGTGTCTCCCAACCAGAAAATCTACCCTGCAACAGATGACATATGGCCCAGGTGCTCCCGTTGTGAAGCTAGCACTCTACCGTGGGCGGAGCCAGCACCACTCCAGCAGGTTCAGAACCACTAGTCCCCATTGTTCCAGCCCCGGGGCGATGGTGTTGACAATTTCTCACAAACTCTACCACAACTGGGACAAGAAATAATTTATATGAACAAACCAGGGACAGAGATTTGGGCAGGGAGAAAAAGAAGCAGCGAACAGAGCTGATGGAAGAAAGAAAGCAGAAAGAAAAGAACAAAGAGAAAGCTAAAGAGAATTAAACATCGGATGAGAAAAAGCAGAAAGGGGAAATAAAGCATAGAATAAAGATTAAGCTAGAGACAGAAGAGAATAAAACATGAATTGAAAAGAGCAAAGAGGGAACGCGAAGCATGGAATGATGGATAAGCTGAGATAGAAGCAGTAGGAAGGAAAGAAGTTAAAGGAGCAGTATTGCGAAATTTGCATTAAAAAGGATAAATAATTAAATAGCCACACAATAGCTTCTAACATGTGTATAAATAATCTGGCGATAGAAATAGGAAAAAATATATGCCTTTCTTTTAAATTGTATAATGACAATGGCTCAGTCCATTTGCTGAATAGGGGGATCTACTGAGTTGTATTTAGTGAGCTGCTTCATTTAGCCCACTGGTCTCCTAGCAACACTTTACCTCAGAGGCTGACACTGTAATCAGTGGTAACGGCTGTGTGTGTGTGTGTGAGGTGCTGCTTTTGTTATGAGACCAGGTGACTCAAATGTGTAAAATCTATACAAAATAAACTAAACTGACTGAAAATAACTGAAATTCTTCTTTGAATAACTGTGCAGGAAAATCTAAAGGTATTAAAGTGGAACAAAACTCTGAGTTGCCGACCCTGAAGTCTATAAGACCTGGCCATTGACCTTGCCCCTTGGGCATTATAAATCAGGATGCCCACTGTGTGAAACAACCCCTGGATAACCACAGATCCCCCCATTTTTCTGGCGCGCTCACGCAGATAGTCATTTAGACAGGCCGGGCGGCCAGGAAGGTTACTGCTCAGGCTATCCATCTGCGTGCAAACAGAGCTGATTGGATGAGAGCCCGCGCATGCGCTGTGGGACAGGGAAAGGTACGTTTTCACAGGCGAACTTGGGGATTTCACATATCAGGGCATCCCAAGTCGGGATGCCCCTAGGGGCACAAAACAAAACTCCAGATGGTGAAACTCCTGGGTTGGGCTTTGCTCAAAACACACAAAGCTGAAAGAAAGATCATATGGAAAAATGTGTTGAGAAAAGAGAGAGAAAATGGTAAACTGAAAGATTCTGCAGCAGAGCCAACATGAAGGGAAAACTGTCAAAATCAGCTAAATGACTTCTAGAGCTTTTCTCTCTGTTTTAGATATATAAGTTCTGGCCAGGCAATGTTGCTATGTTGTTATCTTATGCTGGACGGCTGCCAGCACTGAACAGCTGATACTTTGATACATTGTTTTACCCCTTTCCTCAGCGTGGAACAGGCCAGAGTGTCGGGTCCCGATACTCAGCAGACATAAACATGAGCTATTAGTCTCCAGCTGCTGAACACACACATCATTTTTTTTCTAAATTTGTAATTCTTACTCCAACACTTACCTACATTCAAAGTACCATTTAAATATAAGTCACCAAGAAAAATTCGCGATACTGCTCCTTTAACTACACATAAGCCACCAAGAACAGCCACTGGCAGCTCAATGCAGGGGAACTTTTTCTGCTGGACCAGCTGGACGACTGCACTACCCCCCTTCCAAAATGGCAAAGCAGGAGTTCCCGAGCTGCACACACCCACACAAGGGTGGCACAAGGGACTCGATCTGACTTTCCAGTAGGTAGGCGGGTGCCAGACAACCAACAATCAGTTATTTGGCTAGACTATTATTTTAAAGGAAATAAATATGGTATCTGGGGTCTCCACCAGATTTTATGTCCAGGGGCCTCCACCACATTTAATCTGGCCCTGACCAAGAGACTACATATAACTAAAAATAACAACGACATCTACTGTCATAACTATATACTACAGTCACTCCAGCAATATACTAAGCTAAGACTGTTGTATTTCCAAAAATGAAAACCTTCACAGACACTGCAAGATGCATTTCAGCCATGTACTGTCACATAAAATGCTTCCCCCCTACCGAGTCCAATTGCTTTGTTGGCACAAAAAACAACAGCACTGAAGTTAGACAGCTGCATCCCACAGAACCCCATAGGATTAAGTCTGTGGGTGGAGGACTAGGTGCACAATTTTCCTGTCAGGCATGACAGTTTTTGTAACTTAAAAAGTGTCAGGCCGGTCATACCTAACAGAAGCAACACGGGCAGTAATTGTCTGATCACAAAGATTTAAAGCACAGTGCTGTATCTTCAGACACACATATCACAATCCCTCACCTCATCTTAAACCAGACCAACACCAACAGCCTGGAGCAGTTGAAAGGTAGCAGCCATTTTGGAGCCACTTTCCCAGCATCTCAGCCATGCTGCTGCCTGGATTCAACTGACATTCATAGTCACAGGAATCCCAGCAAAATGGTGGCTCGTGCATTTGCAGGCAACCTGCAAACAGGAAGTGTCATGCAAATGCATGAGCCACCATTTTGTTTCTAAAATTTACTACAGCAAGAGTTAGAAAAAGATAAATTAATTTTATAAGCGGGAATAAAAATTGACCTGGGGTGGGATGCATATGAGCACTGTCATGTCGTGTTGATCTGGTTTATATCATTTTTGACTGTTAGTCCACTTTAAGTGTCAGTTCTGTGCATGCAATTTATAGTGATTTCTGCTCACTAGCAAGTTTTGAAGCTCTCAAGTGGGAAAAAGATACAGAGGGATTTTTTAAAATATATATATAGTGTTTTATTTTCTAAGGTCTATATTATAAGAACATACATTTTTCTTTTGAACGATAGCTGTCGAGATACTTGTCTCAGCAGTTTTGCTAAGCAGCAGCTGTTGGGGGATGTACGCCATTGGGTCATCTTTTGGGCTGACTGCTAAAGAACATTTCAGTAGCCATTGTCACTGGATATCTTAGTGGCCTTATTTACATGTCTGTATATGTAGATGATGATGGTTACAAGACACAGCATATTAAAGTTTTATAGATTGTCTTCAGGAGGCAGCTGTATAAATGTTAGGGACTTTAAGGAGCAGAGGAGAGGGTCAATGGTTAGAAAAATAGAAAAAAAGAGGGAATAGGAGGAGGGGACATAAAAGTACAACAATTACAAAGATGAGATGCAGTAGCTGGGATAAAGGTAACACAGACTACATACGTTGTTGTCGAACATGGCACATTTTGGTTATTAAAAGAGCACTATTGCAAAATTGTGTAATATTAAAAATGCATATAAAGACCTCAGCTAATGAGAGGAGGAGCCACTTATACACCCGAACTGAATTAAACTCCAGCCAAGGGTGACAGGTTTAGTCTATCAGGGGTGACAGAGCCTGTCACCCGGATGTCCTTTTCCTTCTATTAAAATTAAAAAAAAAACAAGCCTGGCTGGATATTTCTTAATGCCGGTTGGAAAAAGGGACCTCTGCTCGCGGCAGCCAGCATATTTATATGGAGTTTTATCATTGGGCCATTTTCCGTGATAGTGCTCCTTTAAATGCAGCAAATACAGCTTAAACCTGCATGAACCCATGAATGATGACAAAGCGGTAAATAAATCAGCCCCCATAATACTTAAAGGAAAAATCCCTTTTTGTCAGGTTTTTGGTGTTCTGCCTAATTTTTTTCATCTTTTGAAATATAAAATACGTTAAGATTGTACCCCCAATACCTGTGGTTTACTTATGGTGTTTTCAAGTTCCTTATATTTTTGTGGGTCTTTTTGTGGGTTTCTAAAGTAGTGTAGGGAAGTGCTGATTTACCACAGACTTGCTCTGAACATTGCATGTCTCCTGCAAATCATAGAGCACTCCCTCCTTAACCAGTTATAGCATACTTCCTGCCCCTGCTAGCTTGGACTTGCAGCCCTGTGCTGGAGGTACAAAAAGACTATAAATAGAGGACAGAAATCCTGCAAGCATAGAGACCTGAGCACACGGCTTGCTGTCAGGAGCTGTGCTGCTGTCTCTTGCATCCATGCATGTCTCCTGGAAATCATAGAGCACTCCCTCCTTAACCAGTGACAGCATACTTCCTGCCCCTGCTAGCTTGGACTTGCAGCCCTGTGCTGAAGGTACAAAAAGACTATAAGTAGAGGACAGACATACATAAACATAGAGACCTGAGCACACGGCTTGCTGTCAGGAGCTGTGCTGCTGCCTCGTTCATCCAGAGCCTCACAGTGGCGTCTGGAGCATACCACTGACCATCAGACTGTTCACCTGCCAGTTCAGCTGACTGTGCCAAGTGGAGATCGTCTGTAGCTATTTTGGAACTCCTTCTTTACTCCCAGCTTGCTGTCCTGCATGTACAGTGTATTCCGTTGTCTGATCGAGTTCTAGGCATCAAGAGTGGATCAACTATCAAGATCAGGGGCCCCTGCAGCTTTCATCCTGCGCAGACTCTTTCTCTTGGAGGTATTTGGGCTATAGTGTAACTATATAACCGGGTATATGTGCATGGACTGATTGAAGCTAGGCCTTTCATTATTGCATTATCTATATATTACACTGTGTATGCTTTATTTCTCTTGTACCTTTAACGTTTGCTATATAAAGTTTATAGTATTATTATATTCAACTGTGCCAGTGCTTTAAGAGATTGCTGGGAGTAGTCCCTCTGCTCTCATTGTATGGTTTTGTTTAGACTTGATCTATTTCCCATAAAGGTTGCCCGACAGTTACAAGGGCCCTATTCTGGGTGGAGGCACTGCCACACAGAACATTTATCCCACTCTTCCACTAAGCGAAGGCTCAGCCTCATTTTGTTACCAACAGGTCAGCGCCATAGACTGTCTTGAGTGGGGCGTTTATCATCACTCTCCCCAAAACAGCCCTACGGTAGGAAAGGTTTTCATGGCCTTGATTAAAACCTACTGAATACAAGTCCCAGAATACAGTAACCATGCCAGTAACACTTTAGCTACTGGAACCTAATATTGTGATCACATCACCTGAATAGGCTAATTTGCAGCATGAAGGGTTACACTTGTGAGCTCAGTAGTGTGGAACATCGTCTCTGCCTTGGCCAATCAGTTGATTAGCAGGAAGTTTCTGTATGCTATGTATGCCTATCCCGCTCCCTCCAAAGTTTGGACACTGTAGTACACACACACACACACACACACACACACACACACACACACACACACACACACAGATTTTTCAGAAATATTTAATCTTTGATATACAATTCTATAGTAAGTTTGTCTAAATTGGTTCATTTGCATTCTTCCAAACTACAGAGGGCATTTTAAATGGCTTCACCATTGTTGACCAACATTAAACTCGTGGCGTTGAGCATTGGCATTTCAGCAGCAATAACCTACTGTGCTGGGCATTAAGCAGCTTTTCAAGAGCAGCAGAGGTCACGCTGATTGCATTGGAGGCTCATATCACATATGCTCCACACACTTGTATTATGGGGTATTAAAATAAAAGCTAATCTGCGTTGTTATATTCAGAAACCCGAGGTCTGCCTGCAAAATGTTATTGCCAAAATGAAATAAACATATTGAAAATAACTCAATGCATTTTATATTTTAATCTAAATAAATGCTTTGCTACTGTATATTGTAATATATTGAAAACATTTTTTGATAGTGTATATTGTTTGTACCGAAAGAATGTCATAAAAGTGCTGAGCTGGTCTAGTATTTTTTTAAATTGTGTCTTATCCTAGTAAATGTGTGTTTTATAGAAGCAGATTTTACTCTCTCCAATCTGTTGCTATTGACAACTGAATGCCAAGTCTGTATAGCAAAATCTACAAGAAGAGAGAAGTAATCCCTGTACACATAGAAAGCTGCTTCCATGGCCGCTGGTCAATACAATAAATAGGCAGAAAAATGTTTTAATATTGAACTATTTAGGACAGGTGGAAGAGTGTTTATGCTGGGGGAGATCCAGAGCATGCATGTTGACCACCCTGGCCTAAAGAGTGGCAAAATGTCTTACTGCAGGTTGTCATTTTTGGGACATTTTTCATTAGATACAATTTTAATCTAACAAAAAATAGTCTGACTTAGAATTTTGCTGTTTATTTTCAAAATTGTCATTGTTAAAATGAATGCCAGTTTAATTGCCATTCATTTTAGCAGCAAAAGTGACGGGGGGCTTTTTCATATATTTTTGGTGTTCATTGTATGTAAAAAAAAAGTTGAACCCTCCACAAAGCTAATTAGCCCAGGGCACCAAGCATAAAGACACTCAGCACTCTCTTCCACACCCCCCATGCCCTAAATAGGGGTGCGGGTAACATGTCAGGTTACCGACATACCACATCTGGCATTAATTTAAAGGATGCTGCACTGAATGAAACGTGTGTGTATATGTGTGTGCATTTTTTGGACACTTTTATTTTGAACTTGTAAGGGGTCCCATGGACCCCCAATGCCAGTTCACATCACGCACACCACCACCACCACCCGATAGTTATGGCCAGGGCAGGGGGCTGGCAGTTCACCCCTTGAGCCCTGGAATTATAAGACCCTATTCTTGATTTGCCGGGTTGGTAATGCTTTTAAGGGGGACCTCACACATTTTTTTTTTAATTTTTGGGAGGGTAGATTTTTTGAAAATTACCCTATCCCCCACGTGTCAGAAACAGAAAAAATGCGTGGGATCCCCTAAAAGTATTTACCAGCCTAGACAGCATGGACAGCACACCCAAGCTCATGAGCACCACTATGCCCATTGGTTGTGAGGGTAATGGTATGAACTGGTATAGGGTTCCATAGGACACCTTATCAGTTCATAGTAAATGTATAAAAAACACAACTTCCTCCTCAAGGACCGAGACAGGCCAGGTTTTGCAGCTCTCTATGCTGATGTAATAATTAGGGCTATAGCTCTGTCTGAGCACCAGTTAATTCACCTGTGGAATAGCGTGGAGAGCTGCAAAACCTGGCCTGTCTCGGCCCTTGAAGAGGAAGTTTGAGGACTACTGGTCTAAATGAACGTATATTTACCTTTCCTAGGTAGGCTCCAGTGCAGCATCCTTTGCTTTAATGCAAGCAGGACGCTCAGCTGACATTTGTAAAGGAGGGAAACAAAGGTTCTCCTCCCACCATCCCAGATCCTAGGAAGAGACAGTACCTCTATGGGATCTCCTCCACATGACTAATGACATCTTTGGAAAACCCCTCGAGGCCCCTCCCCTTCTGTGATGTAATTAGTGATGTAGGGGAGATTCCATGGTGGCCCCATGTCTAAGTATAAAAGATGTTCCACGATGGCTCAGCATGGAGTCCCCGGCTCGGGTACCGGGATTATATCAGGGAAACCTTTATTCCCCCTTCATCCAAGTGGTGGGCAGCTGTCAGGTTCTGACGGCCCATGCCACCACAAGAAGACAGTGGAGGGGCACCGAAGAGCCCCAAAGTCCGGTGGACAACAGTGGCAAACCCGGAGGAGGAAGAAGATGATGAGGAGGAAGTAGAAGATGGAAACATGTGGAAGAGACCTGGAAGAGCGTATACTAAAGGGAATAAGGTCTTGTCACCTACATGGGCAGCACACAGTGTGGCCTCTGAGCCCTGTGTTACAAGCTTATGCTTAGTGGCCGGGCTAGTTGGCTTTGGGGGGGTCCCCAAGTTATTTTTTTAAATAACTACTAATGAACAAAAAATAAAGAAAATAGTACCCCGCTGTCACTTTTACTGCTAATTTTATCAATAAAAAGTGGCCCAAAAAAGAATCGCCCAAACGTTTTTTCGTTAGATAAAACTTGTATCCAACAAAAAAAATTATTAATGTCAAAATTAATTTGTTAAAAACCATGCTATCTTGAGCGGCATGATTTTTAACAACTTCGTCCGTGCTAAGCTGACCAATCTATCCAGCTTTTTGCTGGCGAGAACACAAAAAAATTTGTTCTCTTCCAGTTTTTACTATAAAACAGAGACCCTGGCCCTTATTTATCACGGGCTAGCGCCAGGTAGTGTCTGACGAGCGCCAGGTAGCGGCAGCTAACGGCGACTACCGACTCAAGTACGCCCGGCGGCGCTCACAATGACGCATTTATCAAGCAAAATGAGGCTAGCGCTGGCGAGAGCGACGGCTAGCGCGGCATTCATCATGAAGCCGCCTGGACCGAACAGCGCCGCTGCAAATTCCCTCACAGCGCCAGGTATGAGCTGTCGCTCCCTGGCGATGTCCAATGCATTTCAATGGAGCAATCTATAATTAATCATAATTAATTGGTATTACTTTTTTTTTTTTTTTTTTTTTTTAATGTCAAAAATTCGGAGACCACTTCTGCAATGTTAGGATTTATTTTTAAGTAAAAAAAAAATTTTAAAAAATTTGTGCAGAATTGATCTAACAGGTCTGAGATTAATGTATTCATATTACAAAATGATTCTAAAAACATGTATAATGTTACATTCAAAAAATATGGTTGTTTAGGGGTTAAAAACTAGTTATTACCCATCGCCGCCAGCGCTCTGGGGTTTAAACAAGGAATGGACAGCGACAGCACATTCGGAGCGTGATTTGTTAATGAATATGAAGCTAGCCGTTCGCTCTGGCCATTCGTTGTCAGGCGCTCACATACAACGCTGAACCTGTGAAACAGCGAACCCCCAGCCCGTATTCAACATTACCGCACACCGACTGAGTCGCTGTCATCAAGCTAACGCCGGCCAAGCACAGCGAATACTGGCTGGCGCTGAAAAAATCACGCTACAGTCGCTCATCTGGCGCTACCTGGCGCTATTAATGAATCGGCCTCCCAGACTCACACGAATTCAAACTTTCTGCTGGATTTTTTTTTGGGAAACAAAAAATCCTGCAAAATGAAATTAAAAACACACAAAATTCAGCAACAAAAATAGGCTTGGATGAACAAAAAATGGACAAGAACAGACATTTTCTCTGGAAAATGGGTGAGAAAGGGGCTCTGAACCAACCTAATATTTTGAATCACATGAAAGCTATTGGATAGAGGCCCCAAGGGATGAGCAAACTCCCTATAGTTCAGGTTTGGCAAGTTTGGATGAACATTGATGGACGGGTGGTGGAAGAACTTGCCAAACCTGAACATGAACACGGGTCCCCATTGAAATCAAAGGAGATGCAAACTTGTGATGGCGGGTGGGGGGGGCGGGGGGGAAGAGTGACAACTAGAAGCGACTTTAAGTAGCTTACCTCAGCCCTGCAATCTGGTTCCTCCTTTCATGCATAATATCTCTGAGCAGGGCCACAGAAAGATTGCCACTCCTAGTGCCAGCACTTCTGCAGGACTGAGACATATTATTTACAGCCACTTCTAGCTGTCACTCTGCACAGGTATGCCGACTTCTGGCTGATGTCCATGTTCAGGTTTGGGAACCCGGCACGGACCCGAACGTTGCGGTTCGGTTTTGCCCATCACTAAACCCCATGGACAAGAATAGTGGCAGCACCAGATGTTATAGGAGAGAAGCAGTGATCACCTTGACCTGCAGATCACTGGCTGAGGAGAAGGAACATTGCTAAAGTATGAATTTATATATATATATATATATATATATATATATATTGCCCTCACACACCTGGTACTTGGTGAGGATGGCATGGAGCAGGTTCTGTACCCAGGGTTCTCCAATTGTGTCTGTGTAGGTGGCATGCTGGGGCTCTACTGTACTCACTGTGAAGCTCACAAAGATGATAGACAACCCAGGAGATGAAAACAGAGTTCCTCGTTAGTAACTTTAACATTGTCAAAACCATACAACCAATGGCTATCCTCACGGTAGTTACTATGTCTCTACCAAGCATCTACCTTAACTTCTACAACAGTCTCTATTAAAGTCTATGGCCCAATGATTATATATATATATATATATATATATATATATATATATATATATAAGTGCACCTTCTTTATTACTTTTTATGTATAATCTCTGTATCCTCTTTTACAGGCAGATGTCTGGGCAGAATAAAATCAATCAGCAGCAATCCTCCCATTACATTTGTGGATGGTATAACTGCCCCACCTGCCACATTACTGTCCATGGATGCAGAATTCTCATCAGTCATTTCTCCTCTTCGGGTTCCTTCATATCATGAGCTGATTTTCTCACCAATCAAGATTCCACTCAGAGCATCTAGACTGCCTGGTAAGAATATATTGCTTTTATAAAGCTGTGAGGTCACAGAAAATGTTATGGAGAAGTCGTAATGTTACCAATATGTCATTGCAAATAGTGTTAGTTGTTGCCATTTTGGAGATTCAGCATCCCAGCATCTCAGCCATGCTGCTGCCTCGATTTAACTGACTTGATTTTAACTGACAATGCACACAGTACAGGAAGTAACAGTAACAGGAAGCCCAGAAGCACTTCCTGTTTGCAGGTGGCATGCAAATGCATGAGCCACCTTTTTGTTTCTAAAATTTACTACAGCAGAAGTTAGTTGGGGAGGGATGCATATGAGCCCTGTTTGTTGTGTTTGTCTGGTTTAAGTCATTTTTGACTGTTGGTCTGCTTTAAAGGGTAATTCCACTTTCAAAAGCCTTTTTTAAAGTTTTCATTATTGCGTCATTGTCTTCAATGTGTTAAGCTTATCTATATTTTTCTTTATTTTCTATCTTTTTGCAACTCTCTCTATCTGTAAATTGTTAAATTTTTTCCCTAGCAACAATGTGTTTACTTCACATTGAACTAACCAACTCTGAACCACACACCATGGCTAAAGCACTCAACACTTCTTCATGTATGGAAGCAATGTTTCCTGGCATAAATAGTGAGGTTTTGAACACCGTTTATGCCTTTGTACAGTTTTGTTACCATAAATGTTGCACTCCCCCTGATATAAAAATTTCTCCTCAATGTGTTTCCGAGGATGCAGTACAGATGGTTCATTACCCTCAATTCACTAAGATTTGGAAGCCATGGCATACACTATTATAGCCCAAATCATCACGTCCAGTTTTACTTTGATTGCCTAAGTATGCGAGGAATCCACCCCCTTTTGTCTCTCTGATTCTGTGTGAGTAATGAATGTGTATGTCATCAATTGTATGTAAGTCTTTTTGTCTTGTTGGTCATTTAATGTTTGTTTTTGTTTTCGTTATTGTTACATTATTCCGCTTTTATAATACTGGTGTTAGGGCTCCCTATTTAATTGATTGAGGTCCATAAACTATACTGAATGCATATATACCTTTGATCTGCAATATCCTAGGCTAAAGAAGGGTATTTCCTCCCTAAATTTAAGTTGAAAAGTTTGAATGATTAATTAAGTGATTAAAGTATTATTTTACTATTTTTTCCTTAATAAGTAATTTATTCTTAACCTATATTACCACTGAACTATAAATGTAATATAATCACATCTCTTTTGGTGATGATTTTTAATTTGATTAGGCACAGAATGTTTTGTCTTATGTTATACTTGGATTCTTTATTTAATAAAAACCTACTGAAGCCTAAAAATACTCCTAAAAAGCTTGAAGGTGTATTTTACCTTTCCAGAAAATAAATAGGGCTACCTTTGGTGGAGATAATTTTATTGACAGATTTTGGGGGTTTAGAAGGGAATTCTAGTAGTCAGATATCCAAAATTGGATTCCCCAAGAGGTGTTGTGAGTATATTCACTACAGGAACGCATTACATGAACATTAAAAAAACATAATTTTTTTAACGCAATTTGACTACGAAAAATATGTGTGGCTACAAAACATTTTTGTTTTGTTTTTTGTTGTAAAAATGTGTGAACTAACCAGTGTATTGAAGCATAAAATCATAGCTCTAGTTTGCTTGCCAGAATTAAAAGGATACATTTATATGTAAAATGCTAAAAATACTAAAAAAGTGTCTTCAAGGGAAAGATGTCAAACAACTTGCTTCCATTAAATCTTATTTCATGATCATGGTTGACAAGTAGACTTGAAGCTTTGCTGATAATGCCAGCATTGGGTCCTTATGGCAATTCGCATTTCATTACAACCGTTGTGAACTTTTGGATACAACATTTCCTATGTCGTCTAAACTCAATACAAATTATACAAAACAAAAGCTGAGGTTGTCTACAAGATATTTATCATATAAAAACAGACATTGTGCAATTTCGCTTCAGAACCAAAGTGTTAGACTTTAGGAAAAGAAACTTTAAGGAAAGTGGCAGACTTTTTAAGAAGCTTTGATAAATGTACCTATTTGTACATCACGATGTAGACCTGCGGTTGTGTAGGCCTTGTAGTAGCAGTGGGTAGCAGGGGAGGTGCTGTTGTTGGTAGTAGTGGCATTAGCAGTACTGAAAGACTAGGCAGAGGGACAGGAAACCTGTGGTGGTTGTGTAGAAAGTAATCCCCCGCCTTAAATTAACAATCCTCTGGTCTCCATTGTAGCACCCCTTCATCTTACTCCATTGATCTTCTCCCCCCCCTCCTTCTGCCCAATTGGTGGGAAAGTGAGAGTGGTGCTAAAAGCCACAAAGACAGTAAGGGCAGCCCCCTACCCAACTCTGCAATTTACTTTCTTTGCACTGGTGTATCTGCTCTTGGGGGGCAAATGGTTTATGGATTGGGAGTTGCTTACACACTTTACATATTAGGTTTTGGGGGATTAACTTGCTTTGCTGATTTGAGAGGCTCCTCTGGTTAAAGAGCAACGTTCTTATGCTAGCAAATGTGTGTTTTAAGATAGCAGTTTTCACTACCTGCAATATGTTGCTACTGGCAATTGTACTCCAGGTCTGCAAACCAAGATGATAGAAGTGAGCCCTGTGTTGATACAACAGTGCTGCTATAGCCACTGCTGAAGTGAGAGCACACACTTTTTACACTTTACCCTTATAGATGCCCTACAGCAGTGCTCTGTGTGTACTGGGTCACATCTCTCTTCTTGTAGACTTTGGTGTACAGTTGGCAATAGCAACAAATTGCAGATCCTGAACGTTGCTTCCATAAAACACTTTCCAAGGATTTCCAGGAAAATTATATATTTTTTTTTCAGCAGAGTTTGGGCTTTAACATGGAATTGGTGTCTGTGGTCAGAATTGGTGTGATATATAGGCCCCCTGGACAATCTAAGGATTTAGATAACCTGTTATTAGATTAAATCAGTGGAATGGCAGTAAAGGGGGGCATTAAAATTGCAGGTGCATCGACATGCCAGAGCAGAAACTAATTAGAGGCCCTTAACAGAGCATCTTTAAAACAACTTGTGACATCACCAACTAGAGGTCCAGTGACCATCAGTACTTATGGTTCAGGATGAAAACAGACATTGTGCAATGTCACTCCAGAACCAAAGTGTTAGACTTTAGGAAAAGAAACCTTAAGGAAAGTGGCGGACTATGTAGAAAGGGAATTAGGTGAGTGGAACAGAGTAGCAAAAGTGAGTGCCCAGTGGTCTAGCGAAAACCACTATGGTTTACTAGGGAAGTAATACTATTGTAAAAGAAAAGAAGTCTGCCTTTAAGAAGTATAAAGAAAGTGGAAGTGTTGCTGGGAAGCAAAACTGATTATAAATGCTGACATAGGGCAAATGGAGGAATAAATGGCCAAATCAAAAGAGTGGAGATAAAATCTTTTTTCAATACATTGGCGAAAGAAAGAGGAAAAACAGTGCAGTTTCAAAAATTGGAAATAGGGAAAATAATTATATTGAAGGAGATAAGGTTGTGGCTGACCATCTGAATAGCTACTTTTGTTCAGTATTTTCAGATGGTGGCTTTCAAACCCATAGCAGGTATCATCATAGCATTGCATCCAGCTGGGAGGGCCCAGCTTTTTTGAGGCTTACGTGTTAGCTGAGCTGGCACATCTAAAGGTAAGTAAGGCAATGGGTCCAGATGGAATCCACCCCAGAGTTCTAAGGGTACTCAGATTTGTGCAGCCCCCATCACTGATTTACTAAACCATTCCCTTTCAACTAATGAGGTTTCAGATGATTGGGGAATAGCCAATGTCTAACTAATCCAAAAGAAGGGGGGTAGAGAAGAAGCCAATAATTACAGGCCAGTTAGTTTAATATCTATATTCATATCTAGCTTATGGAAACTCTCTTAAAAAAAAGATAATTTTGCATCTAAAAATTAACAACCTGTTGCACCCAAAACAGCACGGCTTTATGGAGGGCAGATCATGCCAGACCAATCTTATTGATTTCTTTGACAGTGTTGGATGGAGGTGGTGCTGTGGATATTGCCTATCTGGATTTTAGCAAAACCTTTGACACTGTACCTTATAAAAAGGTCATAGGTTTTGAAATTAAGGCTCAATACCTGGATAGTTCAGTAGATTGGCAGCTAACTGAAGGATCGATATAAGAGTGTTGTTGTTGGAGTGCAATCTGAAAGGCGAGTTACAAGTGGTGTGCCACAAGGCTCTGTCCTGGGCCCCATTCTTTTTAATATGTTCGTAAGTGACATAGGAGAAGGCTTGTTAGGAAAAGTTTGTCTGTTTGCTGATGACACAAAGGTTAGCAATAGGGTAGACGCCCATCAAGGTGTCTGCAACGTGGAAAATGATTTAGCTTTACTGGATATTGGTCAAAACTGTGGAATACTGTGTGCAGTTCTAAAGACCTTACCTGCAAAAAGACATTATTCAAATAGAACAGGACCAAAGGCAGCCAACAAAAATTGTAGAAGGACTTAAACTGATCAGGAAAGACTTAAAGTTAATTTGTACAGTCTAGAGGAAAGAAGGGAGAGAGGGGACATGATTGAGACCTTTAAAAATATGTGAGAGGATTGAATAAGTTTCAGGAGGGAAGTGTTTTTAAGAGGAGACTTATGATAGAACAAGGGGGCACAACCTGAAGCTAGTTGGAGGGAAGATCAGGAGTAGAGATGAGCAAACTTTTCAAAAGCTTGGTTCCATGGTTCGGCAAACTTTTCAGAAAAGTTTGGTCCAGCTCGAAATAGTACAGGATGAACTTTCTACTGAAACACATGGAGAACAATGGCTAACAGCCCTAAAAGTCCTTTATACCACTCTGAAGTCACCCAAGGCTGTATAAAAACATGTTTTAGTGGACTAATTAGCATTTCAATAGGCTGCAGATGTGTTTGATAGTTTAAATCACATTAAAAAATGGGGAGAAGCAACAGGGTTTGTGTTCCGGCAAAATGAAAAGAAGTAATGGCTTTTTACAAGCTTTGAAAAATGTATAACCATTTTGGCCATCACAGGGGGTAGACCTGTGGTTGTATAGGGCTGGCAGTAGTGGGCAAGCCCTCCAAAAATTGTCCCATTTGTAATGGGGGATAGCAGCGGAATCGCCAACTTAAATTTTAGCTGCAGAAGAAGCAATGGCTTTTTACAAGCGCTGAAAAATGTGCCCATTTTGAGCATCACAGGGTTAAACTGTGGTTGTGTTGGCCTGGCAATAGCGGTCAAGCCCTCAAATAATTGTCCTATTTATAACAGGGGTAGCAATGGGATTGGCACCCTAAAATTTTAGCTGAAGAAGAAGCAATGGCTTTTGGCAAGCCTTGAAAAATGTGCCCATTTTGGGCATCACAGGGTTGACCTGTGTGTGTTGGCTTTGCAGTAGCATAGGGTGGCAGACTGACAGCAGAGGCACTGCTGGTGATTGTAGTAGTAGCAGCATTAGCAGTGGCTGCAGCTCTTGAATAAAGTCTAGGTTGTGGCACAGGAAATCTGTGGTGGTTGTGTAGGCCTGGGAATTGTGGTCAAGCACTCAAAAAATTGTCCCACTTGTAACAGGGGGTAGCAGCAAGATTCACACCCTTAAATTTTAGCTGAAGAAGAAGAAGCAATGGCTTCATTTGGGCATCACAGGGTTGACCTGTGTGTATGTGTGTTGGTCTGGCAGTAGCAGAGGGTAGCAGGCTGGCAGCAGCGGTGCTGTTGGTGCTGATAGTAGTAGCGGCTGAATTAGTAGTGGCTACAGCTGTTGAAGAAAGTCTAAGCCATGGCATAGGAAACCTGTGGTGGTTGTGTAGGCCTCGCAGTAAAAATTGTCCCATTTGTAACAGAGGGTAGCAGCGGGATTGGCATCTTGACAACTTAGTTGAAGAAGACCAATGTTTTTTTTTAACAAGCTTTGATAAATGTACCTATTTTGTACATCACGACGTAGACCTGCAGTTGTGTAGGCCTAGTAGTAGCAGTGGGTGGCAGCTATTAGTGGAAAAATATTTTCCCATGATGTTCTACAGCCCCTGCACTGTCCACTCTGGTCCCCTGCAGACCAGTTACTGGGCCAAATCTGGGGTATGGCAGGAGTTAAAGTGTGGACACTCTAAGACAAAAATCACAGTTAAACATACATGGTGAAAAATGGCCTGTCAACAGAGGATGACATAATCTAAAGTAATCTGGCAATTGAAGGGTCAAAAATACCTATGCATGTTGGGGATTGTTCTGTTCGGAGGACCTTGTGCTTTCAGATTTAGCTTGTTTTTTTTCTGTTTGCATATTGATTGATTGATTTTAAATGCTGTTTATATACTGCTGTTTTAATGTTTTTTATGGAAACGATATGTAACCAGTGAAAGCTTGGGGTGTGTACTGCCAGAGAATATAGAATTTGTGGGGGTAAAGAGCTGTTTTTCTTGAAAAACTGCAAACTACAAATGAAATTTTGTGTCTGATCTGGGATTTCCCATTGTCTGAACCCCTGGATCCCCAGTAAAACGCACCTGACCCTCGGTCCACTGGCGCATGTGTGGGCTGTGGCCGTACTTCACTATACCATTAGCCAGGTATATACCCATGCCGTATCTGATCCAGCCCCACCCCCACCCCCACGGGCCCTGGAACAATTGCCTCCTATTAAAGCAGTCCCTGGTGCTAAAAACCCTGGGGAACACAATGATGTGTAGGCATTGAGCATTGCCATTAGAGTTCCTTAGATCTGTATATGCTGCGCAGGGGATCAGAAGATGAACTCGGCTCTATGCCAGTGAAGCAAACTGCTCACACACTGCCTGAGATGACGCACACGGAGGTGGGGGCATGAAGATTTTATCAGTACAGACAACTTTCAATGAGGAAGGAGGGCATGACAGGGGAAAAAAGATGGAGATTTAATATGCAGCATTTCACAGAAGATGACAAGCACACAGGTACACATATAAAGACAGAGATTCCCACTGCCTATAGTAATTGTAACAGGTTATATTGAAATGTTTGCTGCAGCAGCAGCAAAGTTGCTTCTCGACCCTCAGTCCTCCATACTCCTATGTCTCCCAACTTCACCCTCGCTACTGGAGCAAGAGCACAATGTGCCCCACCTCTTCTACCTTCACCGGCTGCTTTGCAAGCAGCAACATAGTACAAGCTGTGTGACCACAGAGCGCCTAGGAACACTGCTTCCCACCAAGTCGGTCGTGCATTCTGGGACTTCTCCCTAATGGGGCAGGACATCCTTGCTAAGCCGGGATGGTCCCGCCCAAACCAGGGCAATTGTAAGGTATGCGCCCTGCTCCTGCCGCATTATCTGAGTGCCAGTTAGAACAGGGAAATAGAAGGGCCCCATACTATAACTATGTATGTTTTGTCTTAATGGTTGCCCTGCATGAATGTATTCAGAGCCGGTCCGAGATCTACCGTATATGACTCTAGAGCAATAGTTTAGGTAGACTGGCATCACATATCCTGTCCCAACACCCTTTGGCGCTGCTGTCACCAATGGGTTCCTCCTTTGTCACTAAATTATCTCCAGTCCTCAGTGCCTTCTCTGCTGTGAATTATTGTCCTCTAGTGCTTGCCACCATTTTTGCTGCTGCTAATCATCCTTTTGTCTTTGTCATCCTCTCCAGTGCCGCCAAATACCCTTACTGCTTTTTTCAATACACATGATTATCCTCCAGTGCTGGCTGCCTTCTTTGCTGCTGAATAATCCACCAGTGTAATTTGTCCTCTTGCCATTGCCACCTTCCCCACTACCACGGATAAACCTAGTGATAAACCAGCTTTGAGCAGGTCCAGATGCATGAGTCATTCTGTGACCTAGACCAAGGCTGAGTGGGCCCCTAAAACCACCAGTGAAATTAGCATTTCCATATGGCTGGCACCAGACTCAGCTATACTTCCTAGATGGCTGCTCTGTACTGCCACTGCATGTAGATGCAATGTCTATACAGTATGATGCAGTTCTAAACCTAAACTGATAAGTACTATCCATTCTCTTTAAATAGAGAATTACAGGTGCAGGTTAAAGTACAGTACTCTACAGTTACTGTACCAATATCACAAGAAATATGTCTAGCTACTGTTGAATAATGGATGGATATCTTACTGATGATTGCTTTGCATTTGTAAATCCATTCATAACCACCAAATTACCTGTGGCCAGCATCTCTATGTAATTCTTTTTGGATATAATGCTGAGGCATCTGCTTTGGAAACCTCTGCTCTGTAATGCTTTCCTTCCAGTATATCTAATTACTAAGCTTTATCATAAAAGGCACTTCTGGTTTACAAGAAATTCCATCTGAATATATGAGTCGACAAAATGTTTTGCTTTCATCTTCAATTAATGCTTAAAAATACCTGGAAAAAAAGTAAATCTGCATTGCATACAATTAATCGTATTCCAGCAACACATTAATTTAAAAGAGTTTTAATAGTCTATTGTTTCATTTGAATCATTTTAGAAAATAATGCATAGGGATGTATTTTAGAGTATTATAGTGTTTACATTTGTAAAAAAAAAACACCTCTACTCAGGCATAGTAAAAGTTTTAAATGGAGTGGAATGTTTGCTAGTTTATAAAGCATAGTACTGAAAAAGCCTAGTACTGTTTGATTAACATGCAAGGAGTTCTAATAAAACAACTTGATAATCTGTCAATCTTTTTATAAAAATCTGTAGGTCATGTTCTTTACCAATCAATATTGAAATGCACTCCTAACAAGACAGTTAGCTATTCTTTACGATTCCACTATGTTAAGAAAAACTGAGCATTTTTTATAATTAGATTTTGGGTATTTATCTGGACTTGCACTCATTATTTAAACATGCCCATTCCATTGACTGTAAAAGTCAACGCTATCCAAGGCTTGACCCCCCCCCCATTGCAGTCAATGGTGTGGGCGTGCTCTTGATGCTGTGACTGAGGGCAGGGGATGGTTACTTGTCACAGAGGTGTCTGTGATTGATGATCGGGCTTAGATCTGATTAAGTAAGAAACAAACCTTCGGACCAGCACGATCATCTGTGAGTATAGCGTTTGTTTTTTTTTTTTATGCCCTGTACACTTTAAGGTCACCAATTCCTCAGTCACTTTTTTTGAAGCAAATGGAAGCAATGTGACTGCCGACAATCATTTTGGTTTGATGTAGAAGCCAAGTCGGCAATCCCGGTTGATCCCTGGCAAGTGTATGGGAACCATACAATAAATTAAGAAATACTAAACATGTGTATAGGACCACTTTAAAGCAGGACAAAACCCTCTAAATCATCCTCATACCAAAAAAGGTTCACCAAAGTGTGTACTCACCTACTGACTACAATGACAAACAAAAGAAAAGGGTAAAAATGATTCACCCGCTCATAAAGATGAGAGAACCACAATAAGTCTGTATGATAAATACATTTATTTAGGCAAGACAATAGCACCATTAAAAAATCACATATTCTACACAAGACACAAAATTAAAAAATGAGCGCCCCCCCCCCCCCATACCCCGAATCTCATATCTGATAAATAGATGGAAAAATATAATGGACGAGAAGGGTTTATCTGCCAGAATCATAAGGACCATTATTCAGGCCCAGAAAGGTCTGGATGAGGGTCTTTAATTGAGAACTCTGAAAGGACAGGTATCTGCTTTATCTATTTTCTTTCAGAAACACATTGCTGAAAGGACAGGTATCTGCTTTATCTATTTTCTTTCAGAAACACATTGCTGAGAGTAAACGTATTAGGACGTTTTTCAGGGGGTCACTCATATGCATCCTCCCCACAAGCCTCTTCTGCTTGTTTGGGACCTGAATATAGTTCTGTCAGCCCTGCAGGGTCCTCCCTTTGAACCATTGGCAGGAACATGGCTAAGCTTAATGACACTTAAAGTGATCCTTTTAGTGGCAATTACTTCCATATGGTGGGTTTCTGAATTAGTAGCTTTATCAGTTAAACCTTCTTATTTAGAGTTGCATAAGGTTAAGGATGTCTTCCTGTTTAATCAGGATTTCCCTCCTAAGGTGGTTTCCCCTTTTTATCTTAATGAAGATAATGGCCTGCTCCGGGTAGCCATAAGAATATAAGAATAGGGTCTTCATTCTCTGTCATTCTCTGGATGTAGTGAGAGCATTAAAATACCATACTACTAATACTACTAATCTCTGCTGCACAAGCCTTCCCTAAGTAAGAATCCTTATTTGTTATAGCTGGGCGGACACGGAAGGTTTTTTTTGCCAGCCAAGTCTACCATCAGGAAAAAATCCTCTTTTCGTGTTACAGCTCATTCTACACGAGCTATTGGAACTTCCTGGGCTTTTCAGCACCAGGCTTCGGTGGAGCAAGTATGCAAAGATGCTACTTGGTCCTCAGTTCATACATTTACCAAATTTTATAGGGTAGATGTTAGTGACTCTACGGATGCCGCTCTTGGTACAAACTGTATAATTAGTTTTCACATGGCTAATTTTTGTGTACAGGGATATTCATGTAGGGCTGCATTTGCACATTTATTGGTTTTTAAGGACGATGTCATATTTTTGGGTTGTTTAAATTAGGTGTTTGTATGCACTACAGCACTTTGTTTCATACCAGCTAATAAGCATTAATAAGGTTTATAAGATATCCAAGCGCTATTTTAAGCTGGATATTTATATGCACTATAGCACTTTGTTTTTTACCTGCCAATAATAATAATAAGGCCTAGAAGATAGATTTTTATTGTATTACCCACCAGTCCCTCGGCCCCCTTATTTTCCTTTCCCTTCCTTATTGATTGTCCTATGTCTTAGGTGTTTTTTAACCCTTTCAGTGCCAAGCCCGTAGTTTCTACGTGCTTGCTTCCACTCCACTTAAGTGCCAAGCCCGTAGAAACTACGGGCTTGGCATTTACCCCAAACAGTTAAAAATAAATACAAATTAAACACTTACCTCTGGTATCCCTGGGAAGCTGGGGGTCTCCTCTTTCTGGGGGGGGCATCCGATCGCCCCCCGACGTCCTCCGTCTTCAGGGGGGGGCCCGAAACCGGCCGCCCCCCCCCCCCGTTTTCCCCGCGCTCAGCTTCATTGAAAAAAAAAAAAAAAAAAGCGCCACTGACTCACCTCCTCGCCCGATCCCCGGCCCGCCGTCTTCTCTTCACCAGGGGGGGGTCCGATCCCCCCCCTGGGCTCCGCAGGCTTCGGTGAGGACCCTCTTCCGGGTCCTCACCGCTCGTAATGGCGGCGATGGCCGCCGCCTCTAATGGGAGGCGGCGGCCCCGCCTTTTGTGGGAGGAGCGGGATGACGTCATCCCGCTCCTCCTATACCCTCACCGAGCACCGGCATCTGTCAGATGCCGGTGGTGATCGGTGCAGAGCGGGTGAGAGGAGATTTTTAACCCTTAAAAATCCAAAAAAAAATGGGGTCCCCCTCCCCTGGGAGGGGGGACCCTATGTCATTTTTTTTCCCGATTTAACCCTTTGTAGTGTGGATGGTAGTTGTATTTTATTTGTAAATGTTAAAAATTACTTGTTTCAGTTAGGGGGGTCTCCTGGGCAAGAATGGGGGGGCTACCGATAAATATGTGGTACCGTTCTAATCGGTAGAAATGGGGCTTTCACATGCAATATGGTTTTCTTTAATAAAATACATTTTTTTATGTAAAATAAAGGAGGCAATTTTCTAAAAAAAATTTTTATTTTTATTTTTTTTTTTTACTTAATAATATTGTAAAAAACAGAATAAAATTTACAAACAAGACATTTCATGTTAAAGCCTAAACTCTGCTGCAAAAAATATATTTATATAATTTTCCTGAAAATTCCAGCAAAAATGTCGCAAAACATGGCGCAAAATGGGGAAAAAATGACCTGTCAACAGAGGGTGACAAAATCTCAAGTAGGTTGGCAATTAAAAGGGTTAATAGTACCTATGCATGTTGGGTATTGTTCTGTTCGGGGGACTTTGCGCTTTCAGACTTAGCTTGTTTTTTCTGGTTTGCATATTTATATTTTAGGAAAAGGTGTTTTTTATTCAGCTTTTTTATAATTTTTTTAGGGAAACCCTGTGCAACCAAAGAATTCTTTGAGGGATTAATTCCAGAAAGATGAGCCCACTACAACAAGCTGGGTATGCTTAGAAAGCTTAACATGTGTACTTTTAGGGAATATATGGTTTATGGGGGATATTCCAAATGTAAAGGGTTGTTTTGGTTGAAAAATCGCAAGGTGCGCACTTTGTCTGCAGAGCTGAAATTTTCAAGAAAAATTACCGTTATGCACACGCTTTACTTTGGGGTGTTTGGCAACTCTTCCCTTGACAGTAGCTATGCATGTTGGGTATTGTTCTGTTCGGGGGATGTTGTTTTTTCAGATTATACTTGTTTTTTCTTGTTTGTAAATAGTTTTTTTAGGAAAATGTGGCTTTGATTCTGCTTTTTTATCCTTTTTTAGGGAAACTCTTTGCAACCAAAGAATACATTGAGGGATTACTTCCAGAAAACTGTGGCCACATCAACAAGCCTGGTACACCTAGAAAGCTTGAGGTGCGTACTTCCAGAGAATATATGGTTTGTTGGGGGTATTTTAAATGTAAAGGGTTGTTTTTCTGGAAAAACTGCAAGGTGCGCATAGCGCATATCACAGTTGTATTTTTTCTGAAAATCCCCTAAAGCGCTGTTTCAGTTTGGGGGAGTCTCCTGGGCAGGAAAGGGTGTCTACCTATACATATGTGGTATCGCTGTAACCGGGAGAAATTGGGATTTCACACGCAATAAGATTTTATTGACAAACTTACATTTTTTATTACAAAAAAACACTACAAATTGTAAAAAATAGATTTTTTTTTTATTTTTTTGCACATATTTCACCCAAGAATATTGAGAATACACCTAAAAAATGACAATATATAATTTTCCTGGGAAATCCCTGGAAATCCCTTCAAAAATCACATATGAACATGGGGAGCGCAAAATAGTGCAAAATGGTCTGGCACCAAGGGTGACGAAAACTTCAGGTAGGCTGGCAGCGAAAGGGTTATTGAGTCTTTAGTGTGTGTAACTGTTTGAAGATTATTACTAATAAACATTTAATTTTTATGTAGTCAGTAGTGGTGCTTTATATTTGGGTGGGTGTTTTGAAGGTGCGGGACCTTCAAATTTCTCGTTGTACTTGGTACAAATGGTATTAAAGACAGTAGCAAGCTATAGGTTTGATTTTCGAATAGCTTACTCATGAGTAGAATAATATGATTTATTATTTGGGATCCCACCCTGAAGTAAGGGCACTGCTTTTGGAAGTCCCAAACGTGAATGATTGCCTGGCAGCCTGGAGTGGAATAGGCGAGATACTCACCTGTAGAATTGCTTTCTATTCTATGTCCACTCCAGGGTGTCAGGGCCTCCCTATCTGCTAGGTTACTATATCCATTCTTCAGGATGCCTAGTCCTAGTGGAGCTTGTAAATATGTAAATAGTTGTTCAGCAACAAAAAAAAAGAAAAGAAACAGAGAAACAACATAGACATAGGCCTTCTTAGGATGCCTTATCCTCCCATCAGTATGGGCCCAGAGTTCTTCCAGAGGTGCCCACCCAAACCAAAGGGCATAAGGTTTGTAATACCAGGCTGGCCAGGTGGCTTCTGAGTCTTGGGATACCAGCCCTTATGCCGGGAGCTAGTTGGCTGTTGCCTCTTTTTAAAATTTGTAGTAATAAAAAAATGTGGCATGGCTTTTGAAGTGAGAATCCTCTCACAGAATTTTCCCAGGCTTCACACACATGCAGGATTGTCTTGCATGTGTCTCTGAATCATGCAACAAAGAGAAAATTTGCGAGATGGATCTTGCGCAGGCCTCTTAAAATTCTGACCCATGCTAAATCGACCATATAGGGATTACCGATCATTGTTTGCTGTACAAAAGAAGATGGCCCAGCATCATCTATGAATATACCACACATCCTATCACATTAAATGGCCTCTGTATGCAATAAAAAATACAGCTAATTGATGGTCTGCTTTGTAACCACTTTGTTCTGTTAATCTGCCCACCGCTTTCACAGTAAATGAAGAACACCTCTTGAATATGTGTATGTGGCATCCCAGTATGGCCAAACACATGTTTCAGTTTTAGTTTATAAGAGAAACTAACTTCAAGCCGCTTGGTTTGGGGACAGAAGGACTCCCTTGCAGTTATGTGCCAGAGAGGATCCTGGTTCACAAGGACACTATATAACTTATTTTACCACTTCAGAGAGCCCTGTATTAGAGAGCTCCATCTAACAGTGGATAGGTATGAGCCTCACACACAGTGGCAGTACCTACTCTAATGCGATGTGTCCAGCATTCCAGTGTGGGTTTCCTGACTCAAGTAATACAGAGCTACATGGGGAAAGGAAAGTGTTTTCTCTGAAATTTGGGTTTTGGGGTTTGTGGGCAGCGAGAGTTGGTGGGTTAGGTTCCTCTCAACTGTACTTGGCACAGAGCTGCCAGGGGGGATTTACATCTGTTTTAAGGACATTTTGGAAAATGTTCACATCAGTGGCAGTATGGAACTGATGTAAAACAAAAGCAGAGATCCAGATGTCTCAGCATTAGATTTTCATGTTAGTTTGTATAACGCAATAAAAGTGTCCTCCCATCTCTTCTCCATATACCATGGTGACCTAGGCGGCAGCTTAGGCAACCTCAGCATGATACTTACTGTACAGAGTCATTTCTTAATGCTAACTTTGATGGAACAACTTCAGGAACTGGGAAAGATCGTGTGAACGGACCTCTCTTTCCTCGTTTGCGGGATAGCTGTTACACCTGTTATCCCAGGTCTACACATTTAACCCTTTAAGTGCCAAGCACGTAACACCTACGTGCTGGCTTGGCTGGGCCTTAAGTGCCAAGCCCGTAGGTGTTACGTGCTCGACTTTCCCCGCTGCTAGTATAACAAATAAAAATGAAAAATACTCACCTGACCCCTCGTTGGATCCGGCTGGGTCTCCTCTTTAATTTGGTGCCATCTGATCCCCCGTGGGGGGTCGGATGGCTCCAGGAGAGCCCCCGGAATAGCCCCCCCCTGCTTCGGCAGCAGCAGCTGCTGACTGTAAAAAAATAAATAAATAAAAATGACATTTGCTTACCGGTGGTCGGGCTGCCTCCCTCCGGGTCTTCTCTTCACTGGGGGGGCCTCCGATCGCCCCCCCAGCCTCTTGGGTGGCGAGGAGAGGGCAGAAAATGCCCTCTCCCCCCACTTCCTGCATCGCGACTGCTAGCCCCGCCCCTCATTGTGATGTCACCAGCAGCCGGCTTCTTCAGTCCAAGCACCGAGACTCTGAATCAGTCTGCTCGGTGCTTGGAGCAGAGAGCAGAGGAGCAGGAGAGGGCTGTGATGCCCCCCCCCTCCTCTCCAGGCTCTCTCTTCCAAACAGCGAGCAGACTGTCAGCGGAGATCGCCGGGGGACACAGGATTGGAGGTGAGTAAAGTTAAAAAAAAAAAATAATAAAGATCATTTTTTTATGAGGTTTTTTTTCAACATTTAACCCCTTGTGAACTGGTAAGGGGTCCATGAGACCCCTTATACCAGTTCACAAGGCTGGGGGGGGTGGCAAGTCACCTGCCCTAGCGGGTGACTTGCCATTAACCCCCGGCACCCCCATTACCTGCCTCCCCAAAGCCCAGGGGGGGGCAGAAGAGCCCGGGCCCACATAGGCTATGTGGGCTCGTAGGGGGCTGCTATGGGGGCTTGTAGGCACAGAGTGGGGGGCCAGCTTTTGTGGCCCCCCCACTCTGTGCCTACAAGCCCCCATAGCTGGTCCCGGGCTGGTTACTTTGGGTAAGGGGGACCCCACGTCATTTTTTTTTTTTTTAAGGGTTTTTAACCCTTAAAAATCCAAAAAAAAATGGAGTCCCCCTCCCCGGGAAGGGGGACCCTATGTCATTTTTTTTTAATTAACCCTTTGTGTTCTGTCATCCAGCAGCTATAAAAGGCTTCCAGCAGGTGAGCAGAAGCCAGTGATCGCCGAGGGACACAGTGCTCCAGGATGGATGGAAGGTAAGTATTAAAAAAAAAAAAAAAAATAATAAAATTAATTTTTTTTTTGCGCGTGTGTTTTTTTTTACATTTAACCCATTGTGAACTGGTAAGGGGTCCATGACCCCTATACCAGTTCACAAGGCTGGGGGAGGGGGCAAGTCACCTGTGACTAGCGGGTGACTTGCCATTAACCCCTGGCACCCCCATTACCTGCCTCCCCAAAGCCCGGGGGGGGGGCAGAAGAGTCCGGGCCCACGGGCTATGCGGGCTTGTAGCCTGCAGGGCCAGGGGTCACAAAAGCTGGCCCCTGTGCCTTGTTTCTACAAGCCCTGCATAGCTGGTCCTGGGCTGGTTACTTTGGGTAAGAGGGACCCCATGTCAATTTTTGGATTTTTAAGGGTTTTTAACCCTTAAAAATCTCCCCCCCCCCCAAATGGGGTCCCCCCCCCAGGGAGGGGGGACCCTATGTCATTTTTTTTTCTCGATTTAACCCTTTGTATTGTGGATGGTAGTTGTATTTTACTTGTAAATGTTATAGATTACTTGTTTCAGTTAGGGGGTCTCCTGGGCAGGAACGGGGGGCTACCGATAAATATGTGGTACCGTTCTAATCGGTAGAAATGGGGCTTTCACATGCAATATGCTTTTCCTTAATAAAATACATTTTTTATTTAAAATAAAGGAGTCAATTTTCTAAAAATGTTTTTATTTATTTATTTATTTATTTTTTACTTAATAATATTGTAAAAAACAAAAGGTGTTTTTTATTCAGCTTTTTTATACATTTTTTAGGGAAACCCTGCGCAACCAAAGAATTCTTTGAAGAATTAATTCCAGAAAGATGAGCCCACTACAACAAGCTGGGTACGCTTAGTAAGCTTAACATGTGTACTTTCAGGGAATATATAGTTTATGGGGAATATTCCAAATGTAAAGGGTTGTTTTGGTTGAAAAATCGCAAGGTGCGCACTTTGTCTGCAGAACTGAAATTTTCAAGAAAAATTACCGTTATGCTCATGCTTTACTTTGGGGTGTTTGGCAACTCTTCCCTTGACAGAACCTATGCATGTTGGGTGTTGTTCTGTTCAGGGAATGTTGCTTTTTCAGATTAAACTTGTTTTTTCTTGTTTGTATATAGTTTTTTTAGGAAAATGTGGCTTTGATTCTGCTTTTTTATCCTTTTTTTTGGGAAACTCTTTGCAACCAAAGAATACATTGAGGAATTACTTCCAGAAAACTATGGGCACATCAACATGCCTGGTACACCTAGAAAGCTTGAGGTGTGTACTTCCAGAGAATATATAGTTTGTTGGGGGTATTTCAAATGTAAAGGGTTGTTTTTCTGGTAAAACTGCAAGGTGCGCATAGCGCATATCACAGTTGTATTTTTTCTGAAAATCCCCTAAAGCGTTATTTCAGTTTGGGGGAGTCTCCTGGGCAGGAAAGGGTGTCTACCTATACATATGTGGTATCGCTGTAACCTGGAGAAATTGGGATTTCACACGCAATAAGATTTTATTGACAAACTTACATTTTTTATTACAAAAAACACTACAAATTGTAAAATATATATATATTTTTTTTCACATATTTCACCCAAAAATATTGAGAATACACCTAAAAATTACAAACAAGACATTTCATGTTAAAGCCCAGACTCTGCTGAAAAAAACAGTATATCATTTTCCTGGGAAATCCCTGGAAATCTTTTCAAAAATGACAGTTGAACATGTGTAGCGCAAAATAGTGGGCAAAGTTCATTCACTGTGAGCTGCATACCTCGGGAGATCATCAGCAATGGATGTAAGTGTAATATCTTCATGAAATAAATGCACTCAGGGTGAAGATTCAACAGCAACTTTTTTTTTTATCTCCACATCCAGACTTCTGCAGTAGACTTGTCTCCCTGTACACAGCAAACAGGAACTCTTTCCTCATCCCTAGTCCTCTCTCCTAAAAGTGGCAAATCTGCTTGCTGTGTATGTTACAGTAATGTGAACATACTTCACCACATGGGAGGGTGCAGGGCAATGTTTTTACTGTGAAAACATACTATTCTGCTAGGAGACTCTGACATTATATTTTTAACTAGCACAGTGTTTCTCAGAAACTTGGGGCCTGATTTATGCAACTTAGGTCCGTGATACTCCCCTTAAACACATGCAACTCATCCCAACTAGGTGGCGTGTAGCGGAAAGCCTTGTTTTCGAACTTGCATGTTTGTTGGCCTCATCAGTGTGTAAGGGACCAAAGTCATGAACTGGCGTACTTTACACACACACATCTTACACTGTTCTCTGCGTTCATTCATTAATCATTAATGCAAATCCTTATTCACTTTTGTGCTTGTAGACCTTGTATGGCCTTTTTTTTATTTTGGTGTTTTTATGTGTGTTATTTGGTCTGTGTTTTTTATTTTTTTGCACCATTTCCGGTCCCACACATCTCTGTTTTTTTTTTCCTCTTGCGAGTTGGAAGTTTCACAATGCCACCCTTGCGGTTCTCCGATCCTGCTCGAACACACATTTAATCACAAGTGTGTCCTTTCTTTTCAGAATGTCGGAAACCAAGCCGAAGCAAGCACACCAATGACAGCCCGCGAGTGCATCTGTCAAATTGCAGAATGCCTCTTACATTGCTTTGACAGACTACATGGGGAAATTACTTACCAGACTGGTTGTTCAACATCGGAAAACCAGCAACAAAACCAAACGGATAATGTTTTAGAAACACAGTTTAAGGCACACATTGCTGAAGCCGTGGGTGCATAAAGTAATGGAGCTGGTTAGTGTCTTGTTGGCCAATGGTATTGGCATTTGTAGCCAACAGATTCACAATCTGAGAGCCAGCAATGAACTGCAAAAGCAGATGCTTCAAAATATTTTTGCTGTTTTTATTACAGCAACAAAATGTATTCTATACTGGAATTTTCGAATGTCTAAACATACAAACCAATGTGACCTTGCAACCAGATTATATTTTAACTGAGGGGTTTGAACCTCTGAACCCACACCCCTAAGCTCACAAGAATGACAACAGTTAGCCACTTTTCCCCCCAGGGGAATTCAAATAACACTAGTTTAGCATGAGTGGTGTATGAGATCCCAATTTCCCAGATATTATTGTACATTGACACAAACTATGGTTTGTGAACGATATGTTAATTTGGTGCACTAATAATTTTTAGCTTTTGTGTTTGGCCAGGGACATCAAGGAACATAACGTAAGCTACAGTGTGACATTGCAAAAAAAGGCAAGACAAACTGGGGAGGTATTTGCAAAGGTGATGGTGATTGTAACTTTAAATTATTTGAGTGTTTATACAAACAAAGGAAGTGAAAAAAAAATGCGCTAACCCAATTACCCCAATGGACTCAAAAATCAACAAAATCAGTAAAACACAGAGCATATAATAAACGACAAAGTTAAAATGAGTTAAACATTCATAGCCACAAGACACCTTGTGTCCCAATTTTATAACAGCAAGAAGTGATTGAATTAGTCCAAATTAGCTTCCAAGTGACTGATATTTTCAAGCGTCAACCCATGCATTTATCTTGTTATCCTGAGGTGCATGCACTGATTATCATGTTTAGAGATACTCAGCTCCAGGGAAAACATCCACCTTGTGCTCACCACCTGTGTTAATTACTCTTACCAAATGGCAATGTAATGGTGGTATATCAAGACGTGGTACTTGATATACAGTCAGACACACTTGATATATATATATCAGAAAAAACATAAAGGACGCGGCTATGGCCCACATGACCGCCAATGGCCAATCACGGCACGACTGTGTGAAACCCCCAGGTTGAACGGTTAACGCACCATCTTCACCTATCCAGTGGTGCATGTGCGAGCAGTGCTATATCTTTAGCAGGGTGCGCGTTCCTAGCATTTGTAAATGGCCAGTCGAGACACACTACCTTAGAGGGTAGTGGGGATCCGGCCGCCACTGCGCTTGGGTCCGTTCGGCTGGAGCCAGGTTTTAGACAAATTGACGCGAGTGTATCCGAGTGTGCTGATTGAACAGAGGCTGTGCATGTGCCATAGGACCAGGAAAAGGTCAGTTAGACTGTGCGACCTGGGAGGTTTCACACAGCAGGGCATCCTGGATCAGGCTGCCCCGGACACAAGGACCAAAACCTGGGATAGTAAAAATCCTAGGTTTTGATCCACTTTAATTTAGTCTGGGTAGGGATGATGCAAAAATTCTAGGAGTGGTAATCTCCTGCCTCTCTGGCATGTGCCACGACTAAAATTGGGAGTGGGAAAACTATAATTTGTGTAACATTCCTACTGTGTATAGGGTACATGGAGCTATCCCTTAGGTTCAGTGTGTCAGCTCAATTATTAAAAAGCACTTAAAACAATACAGAAGGCAAAGACAATTATTAGGTCATTGTGTTGGGCTACATTTGGCAAACTGTTCTGCATTTAAATTGAAGAATAAATGTCCGAGATATCAAGTGTCACCTCATGATTTAACTTTTGAAATATTTGGGCATGGCCCTTGGCTCTGCGATGCCGCATAATAATGAGCATAATGGACGGGTACTATAAGTCTGTAAGTCAGGTGCATTCTCATCACCTTGGCTGTTCTCCCTCTCTACCAGTGTCCATAGTCTGATCATGCAGGACTTTAGACCACCAGCTCAGCCCAATGATTGGTGGTCTATGGCAAAGGAATTCAGGGGATGTGCCACTACTCTTTGCCACTACCCTTGTTTCTATTTTCAGAAGCATCTGCGAACTGCTGTATAACACTTTATGCACTTTGCCTACAGAGTCCCTTTAAAGTTTGTGAAACTTTGTTATGATAACTTGTCTGAATTGTAATTTTCAATAGAAAAATCACCTCAATCAAAAAGGTTACAAAATCCATTTAATTATATGAACAATATGTGCTTTCTTGCGGATCTGGGATTTTAAGAATAGTGTTGTTCAGCACATAAATAGTAAAATAATTGTAGTTATTAAATTTATGATCTGTCACCAATTTCCCATAGATACAAAAAGAGGTTGGAGTCATTATATTTTGTAATTGTTACAGAGAAATGATTAGTAGCCTTGAACGTTCCATCTGGGTGCAGGAACATAATTAAGTGTTCTGCTTGAAAGCCTTTGAATCACTGGGCAGGTGAGGCTTTGTGTAAGGTTATTATCTTATTTCTGTAGGTATGCTGTAACAAAGAATTAAAAACAATGTAAAATGTATAAAATGTACAGTACAAGTCCAAGCAGAGGAAGACGCAATAGGGAAATAGCTGAAGATATTACTTTTTGGAAGTTTAGATTATGGTTACTAATCTTTGGGACAGATGCTAAAGAGGCAGTCAAGTCAAGTATAGCTTTGGAAATTTTGCATGGCCACATGGAGCTTGTTGAACACAAGGGCATGGGCCAGTTGAGTACTTTTGCTATGTTATAGCGAATATTGACAGCCAATTGATTGCAACACACAGTGGATGGGCATCCCAAATTAGGATGACCAGGAGGTGGATGATAGAGTGGCCCTATGGACCATATTCGATTTAGGCCTACAGTAAATTAGGCCTAAATCGAATATAGTCCATGATCTCTCTACCATACCATACCATTTGCATGTTCCTTTTAGGATAGTTAATATCAATATAAAAATGTTAAAAACTAAAATATAACTGACAATGCACAGTTACAGGAACAGCGCATCCATTGTCTTTACAATTTACTACAGCAGGATTTGGAAAAAGGTAAAATCATTTTTATGTCGAGCAATCTAAATTGCCTTGGCGATGGATGCCTATAAACACTGTTTGTTGGTTAAAGTAACTTTTGACTGTTGGTCTACTTTCAAGGGCTCCTTGTTGCCACAAAAAATAATCCAGAATCCAGCTTAATGACAACAAAAATTTAGTTTTAGTTTCCATCTTACACTTCCAGGTATGAAAATGACCAACAGCCTAGCCCACATTCAGTGCACTAACTTACTGCTTAGTCAATTTGAAAACTAAACAAGCAAATAAGCAATAATTAATTTGAAGTCCTTCTTCATGTTTTATCTTATCATGGGCTCTTGCCATGGTTGTGATTACTTGTCATTCTGTGGCCACAGTCCATGTAGCATTTGTTTTAAGGGTCTACCATCTGAACCTGGCCAGTCAATGGTCAATGGCATTTGAGCCCCCACACTGCCTTCCACATGCAGCCTCCTGAGTCTCCCCCAGGCTTAAACTGGACCAACATCCATTTAACAAAACAGGGGTCGGTTCACTGTGGGGGGGGCACCCCTCGTTCGAGCGGCGGTATAGCCTGTAAATCTTTACTGATAACTCGCTCCCTCTGGGAAATGCAGCCCCATGATTGGTCAGCAGCTGTCACATGTCCCATGCTCAGGCTTCTGTCTTCCTGCCCGTCGGCTGAGAACGGGACATGTGACAGCCACCAGCCAATCACAGGGCTGCATTTTCCTGAGTGAGCGAGATGTCAGATAAGATTTAAAGGCTTTACCGGTACTCAATGGGACAGGCATGAAGCAAAGGAAGGGTGTGATGTAATGTCTACTTCATTTAAATAAACATTTATTGCACATCCACTATAATGTAGTAAATGGCTTTAAATCTTATGTTTTAGTAAAAGATTTTTTTTTTCATTTTACAGATAAGAAAGAGACAAGAACGGCAACCTGCTCTGCTGCCCTTATTTTACATTCACAGCAAAAAATTCGAACTGCCAAAGCTGATGAAAAGGTTTGTCTTTTTCCATCTTCAAGTACTAAGAAACATTAATTTACCGATAGATGTAGAAGACTTATTTATTTCTAAATGTCTACCACGTAATTTACATTGTGTTAACATTAATTGATGTGCTAGAATCCTTGCTACTGTAGTTATGTATATGCTGTACAGTAGATGAGAATGTTTAGCTAGAACTTGGGTTATAAAGTTTATGATGTGTATAGTACATTAATAATTGGTTTTAGGGTTTTGTTAAAGGCTTGACATGTTGGTTTATGCTTTTAATTATACAATTTCACATATTGGATTCAAGGACACAGTCTTGAAGGTGCCAGGTGATGAGGACTGTACCACTAAGGGCAACAAACCAGTGGCATCGACACCTGTCCCAGGATCACCATGGTGAGGGTTTTATTCAAATAATTAAATTAGCAAAAATGATTCATGATATTTACTTTAAGGGAAACCAAAGCCATGTATGCAAGTTAATTTATGGTAAAAAAAATCTTTTAATTTCCTTTTAAGGTGATATACAGTAAGAGAAATCAAGTGACATAACATTTACAGATCAGAACTTAAGGCTCCTTTTGACATACATTATATAGCAAAGTCTTACTTGTTAATATGCAAAATTAAATCAAGATAGTACTTGCTGCTTAGTTAGCTTAGACACATCAATGTTCGTTCTGTTTCTCAAAGCGCTAACTGTTTGAACCGAATCTAGTTTTTAAGAGTGCACAAATAGAGTAATAAATAAATAAATAAATAAAGTGTGCATGTCAGTGTTCCATAGAGTACCACAATATAATGCAAGCAGCCGATGTTTCGTGCAGTGCAGCACCCATTTTTCAAGGCAGCATTACAAATGAGGTATACAAATCTATCCCTAAATAAGGACTTTCACCTAGTGTGCCAGGACACGCTGAGTCCCCCATCTTCTTTAAGAGCCTGGATGGTGGAGAAGCTATTCCTTATTTTTTACCACCGCACATGGAAATACAAAAGGTCTTTCTAGTAGCAGAGAAGAGGAAGTGTCATGGTTATACTTTGTTTGACAAAAGTAATTGCACAAAGTCCTATTTGTCAAGGTCAGCTTTTGTTGATTTTCAGTTTGGAGAGAAGTGTAAGAAAAATGGTTATCCAAATTTGCAGGTTGGTTGATAGTTAGTTTATGTGGTTCAATTCCCATTTAAAATGGATGGAGCATTTAAAGCTTAAATTGTTGCCGACTTGCCAAGATTTTTAGCTCTACTATTTTGCCAAATATATAATTCCGACATTAAAACGAAAAGAGATAGTGGAGGCTAGGTGATAACAAAAGCATATAATATGTGTATGATGCTTATTTATGTATTTTCTTTGTGATATAGGCTACTGATATGTCTGAATGCAGTGTTACTCCTAGTTCTATAGTATAGTATAGAGCACTGTTTTCTTAACCTGTGGTCAGCCGCTTGGTCCGGCCCAAATCCACATTTCCTTGAAAGGGTGTATACCTGAGGTTCTGCCAATGATACCTCCAGTGGGTTGCTAGATCCCCTAGCTCTGGAGATCCGACACTCGGAGGTGTACCACCCTGGCACTCGCTATCAACTGTATTGGGACTTTGTGATGCCGCTGCTTGGTCCGGTTGCCCCCGATCCACATGCCCTTGGAGGAGTGTATACCTCCAGTGGGTCGTTAACCCCCTACGTCAGGGGATGTTGTGCTCAGAAGTGTACTATCTTGGACAAGGTGCATTGATTCCCAGGATGATTTGGAGCCTTGGTTCTCCAGATCCGGGGGGGAGGGGGAGTAGAAACCTACTGAAGGTGTTGTTGGAAAGATGAGAACTTCAGTTATGCCGCTCTACAAGAGAATGTGGATCCAATCACCAGTACCAGTAGTTGCTCACTGGACCTCCCTGGGTGAGGTGCATTGATTCCCAGGGTGACCCACTTTGGAGCCCTGGATATCTGGACAAGGGGGCTAACAACCAACTGGATGAGCCAGGCACAGCACAGAGAGGTTGTGAGGGCTTGAGTCGGCAGAGACAAGTGGTGGATAGTGCAGAGAACAGCACACAACAGGATTCTCCAGGCCAGATCAGCAGAACTCCTCCAGTCCCCTATAACAGGTAGCGTGGCAGATCCCCATCCCCAAAAACAAGCAGCATGCAGATTTTCCCCTCCCCATATAACAAGCAGATTGCAAAATACCCCTATAACAGCTAGTGTGGCAGATCCCCCATCCCCAAAAACAAGCAGCAAGCAGAATCCCCTCCCCACATATAACAGACAGCGTGCAGAATACCCACCATATACCAGGAAGTGTGGCAGACCCCCCCCCCCCCCCACAATCCCCAACCACCGCTGAGCCAGTTACAGCAGATAAAAAAAAAATATTCTACCTGTGCCGAGATCCAGAAAAAGCCACCAGTCTCTGCAGCCATTGCGCCACCGTCATTGAATAATCGGCGCATGGGCAGCTGGTCAGTTGTTCCCACACTGAGCACCCAAGTCTTAGTATGCAGAATATGCAAGGATTCTCCGATATACCAAAACATTCATGTTGCTTTTGCATGGATCCCCACTCTTTTTGCAAAAATAAACATGCAGAATTCACGTCCATGACACTGATCCTTTAGTGTCCAAATCACATTATGTTAGAGTTAGTCTGGATCCCCCTGCTGCACAAAATTATCCCCCCCCCCCCAAATATGAGTGGATACCCCAGCCCCAATGAAGTTAAATGGCAGACTATGAAAGGTGGACAAATGAGCCAGGTTTGTGATGGGTCTCCAGCTGTGCAAAAGTAGTCCTGGCTCATCCGCTGTCATCTGAGACTATAGGCTCGATTCAAAATCCCAAATGTCATTATGTTCGTATTTGCAATCGAAAGTTTTGTTGGGTGTTTGTCATTTTTTCCTTTTTTTTTGGCCATTTTCGACTCGCACGAACGTTCGAACATAGACGTATATGTTCGTTCGTCCATCGAAATTCATTTTGTGTTTTTACGCAACTTCGGGACTTTTTTCCTTCGAAATCGAAAATGTTTCGATCGGTCAAATCATTTACGTCATTGCAATGGGCTGGCGATTAATTCAGAGAGCTGATTGTCAAGTATTCCGACGCCCATATAGTCATTTCCTTGTCGAGCATCTTACGGCACCTTTTTGACCTCGGGACTAGGCAGCCAAGCGTGATGGAGAGTGACTTTGAAGAGCATCAAGGTCTTCTTCTGTTTGGCATTGATGGGATCTTGAGGTCAGAGCCCAGATTGCACCGGCGGCGACGCATGAACATCAATGGCATGCATGACGTTGAGCTGTTCGAGCTGACCAGGCTTAATCGCGCTTCCCTCCATAAATTGTATAGTGAGCTGCGGCCATGGTTAGCCCGCACCACAAGGAAGGGGCATGCAATTTCAGGTATGACCAAGATGCTTGGCTGCCTGCAATTTTTGGCGAACGGCTCGTTCCAGAGGCTGGGTGCCCTCTCCGTGGGGATCTCACAGCCTACGCTGAGCCGCGCACTATCACATTTTTTGGAAGGCATGGCTACCCTAACCCCCAAATATATTTTTTTCCCCGATGATATGGTAGCCAGAAACGCCATTAAGCTTGGTTTTTATAATATCGCCGACATGCCCAACGTCATTGGTGCCATTGACTGTACCCACGTCGCCCTGGTGCCTCCTGCTGCCGACGAGTACATATACAGGTAAGTAATGTTTTTAATTTTTGTTTTCATTTTAGCTTAAGCCTCCTTGTAATGGTCCCTCCTTGTAATGGTCCCTCCTTGTAATGGACCCACCTTGTAATGCTCCCACCTTGTAATGGTCCCACCTTGTAATGCTCCCACCTTGTAATGGTCCCACCTTTTAATGGTCCCACATTGTAATGGTCCCACCTTGTAATGGTCCCTCCTTGTAATGTTTCCACCTTCTAATGGCTCCACCTTGTAATGGACCCACCTTGTAATGGTCCCACCTTGTAATGCTCCCACCTTGTAATGGTCGCTCCTTGTAATGGTCCCACCTTTTAATGGTCCCACATTGTAATGGTCCCACCTTGTAATGCTCCCACCTTGTAATGGTCCCACCTTGTAATGGTCCCTCCTTATCGAAATGTGTGTGTTCATTTTTCTAAATGCCTTCCTAATGTTTTCTTGTCTTCCTTTTTTTCCAGGAACCGCAAAATGGGCCACTCCTTTAATGTGCAGGCAGTGGTGGGGCCGGACATGCGGTTCCTTAGCGTCCTCGCCGGCTACCCAGGCTCAGCCCATGATGCGTACATCCTTAGACGATCAGGATTGTACCGACGGTTTGAGTCTGGGGAATTTTCAGGTGCATGGCTCCTTGGTAAGTGAACATAAACCACATAATGTAGTTGTGGATGTTTGTTTTTAATTACCATTTGGCAGTAATGTCTGCCAAACTTACACCTTAAATAAACTTCTGCCCATGTGAAACCACACTTGAATGTTAGTTAGTAACCAACCAAGCGTTTCGCCAAGTTTGGCCTGCATTAGCCACATTCTAAATTATCTGTTGGTCTAATTTAATAATCCCTCTTACACCACCCTTGTGTGGAATCGTGCACTTAACTTGAGCATAGTTTCGGACCCATCTTTGCTAAGCTGGTTTGCACTTCCACACGAGAGTAGAGCGGGATAAAGTGCATGTGGCGTGTTTCTGCTGTTTTGGTCTCACACAAAGCATATAAGGGGTCAGCAAAACCTACATCCTAAGCACACTTTGAAACCCAGAGCTGGGATCCATATGTATGATTGTCCCTCATCCTCACTCTTTGTATGTTGTCCTTTTGTAAACCTCTAGGACAGATGTTTAGTTTGGGACTGGGACAGTGGCAAATGTTGCCTCATGTTGATCACACAATTGACAAATAGCCTCCTATTGATGTTGCTGGTGCCTTGATGGTCTTACATGTTTGTTTTCCTAATCTTATGTATAAGGTGATTCAGGATACCCGCTGCTGCCGTGGCTCTTGACGCCAGTACTCCGGCCCCAGGATGCCTCCCAGGATGCCTACAACTGTGCGCACCGCAAGACCAGGGCTGTGGTAGAGAGGGCCTTTGGTCTTTTGAAGACTAGGTTTCGTTGTTTGGATCATACCGGGGGCGCCCTGCAATATGATCCGAAAAAGGTCATAGACATAATAATGGCCTGTGCTGTTCTTCACAATTTTGCTATTTCACAACGGGTCCCCCGGTATGTCGAATTTGCTCCCTCTCCACCCAGCGAAGACCAGGAGGAGTCATTTCTGGACACACACAGTAGTGTGTCTGGCCAAAGTGTGCGGACTAATTTGATCGCGACCCATTTTGCTTAATGTAACCTGTATTGGCCTTTGTTTAACATTGTGTTGTTGATTAAGTTTTATTTCCCTTTGTGTATGTTTCGTTATGTTTGTGGTGTTCAAATAAGTAATAAAGTAATTACTCACCACAGGCCTAATGCTTTCCAACTCTCTTTTTTGGATGTGTGAACTGTGTGAATGTCCAAGTATATATTTCTCTGTGACACCCAAAAAAGAGACAATAAAATTTATGAGGCACAGGTGTCTTTAACTGTTTATTTGAAATAAATAAGAGCTCCAACTTGGAGTTGCTGCTCACTCCAATTTGCTCAAAAAATTGAGGTAAACACAAAGGATTAATGGTTAGATCAACCATGGCAATAATGAAAAAAACAAACAATCCTGGTTGGCCACATTTGGCCCTGCCACAGGTGTAAACCTGGTACAGGGGTAGAAGCTTGAGTGGCACGTTCAGTGAGGATTCAGATATGGCCTTGGCTAGTGGCCTACCTCACCACTCTAAGGAGCTCTATGGGCGCAAATCAAAAACACACAACCCAAGGCATACACCAAGGGTATCTTGGTTTGCCTCACCAGACAAGTCAATACAGGGGGGATTAAGAGCAAAGATGTTGTACAGATTCATGTTGTGGAGACATTAATATGGGTGATGGCCATAGTACCCAGGTGGTGGCCCTTGCTGATTGCCCCGAACGTGGGCCTGTGTGGCATTCTGAATCTGCAACTGGTCCAAAATGTTGCGCATGATATTTACCATTTCACCCCTGTAGGCACGGTTGTCATTGTTGGCAGTCTCCATGTGGCTGTTGAGGGTCCTCAATTCGTTCTGCACAGCCTGTAATGTGGTATTTAGGTTCTCGATCCGGCCATGCAGTGCCTCTCGGTTTAGTTGGTTTTGCTGCTGGAAGGTCACCCTCTCGTGGTGCCATGCGTCCAACATTGCCATGCCCCTCCCCTGGTTGCGCCGTAGCGGATTCCGCCTCCCCAATCCCCTGGTTCGGGGTCGTGCCGAGGCTGTTGGTCTGGGCCCCTCAACAGACACAGGCATGCTTTCACTATCCTCAACAGCAGAGACAACACTGGGGACTTGACTGTCAGTCTGTGCATGCTGGCCATCATGTGCAGCCACCATGCTGCCAGATTCCCTCTGCTGCTGCTGAGTTGGTGGTGAAACATTTTGGACCAGTTGCAGATTCTGGGCCAGGGGTAGATCTTCAGAAGGGCACATAAAGGATCCATCCTCCTCCAGCTCCTGGATTTCATCCATGAGTGTGTGGGTCTGTATGGACAGAGACAAATTAGATGTTAGCTTGCCCACTACATATGTCAATCTGTTAGTAGTAACATGCAAAGTAACATGGCTAAACGACATTTGCTCAATAAACTTACCAAATATATCGGTTCCTCCCTCCTAGGCTGCACGGAAGTTGACGGCATGTCCACACTGGCAGTGGATTCCACAGTAGCTGAGCGATGATGGTGGCCTGCATGAGAAGCAAAGACACTATGTAAACACACACCTATGCATTGTTGACGGGTCAAAAGACATATGCCGAATTAGTTAACGGGTCCAAACTGTCATGGGCACTTCAACAACGGGGCCAAATAAGCTTCAATTTCCATGCCATTATGTGGTTAAATTTTTGGCCTACAACTACTTCCACATTGTTCTACTCAACTAAGCCAAACATTCAAGTTCAGCTTGTTATGTGGCTGACCACATCCCTTAGAGGCCATTAAAGCGGACCTTCACTCTGATTAAGAGTCTAGCTTCTATGTTTCCCACACCCTGTACATACAGATTGACCACATTACAAATCTTCCAACCTGCATCTACTGCATGTTATGAGCCTTTAAACATCAAAGATGGCGGCTTATGGAATCCGCCATCTTATCAGGCAGCCTGCAAACAGTAAGTTCCTCCTGACTGTGCTGCTCTGCATTCTTGGACTGCTGACCTTTCCCTGACCCCAGCTCTGCTCTGTCTGAGCAAAGCACAGCTATAACCCGCCCCCCTGTACCTTATCCCACTCTCCTCTCCTCAGTAAGTGTGATGCTTCGGAGTCAAGATGGCGGCGGCCGTATCCTAAATTGCCGAACAGAGTTGCAGCCCAGTGGTGGAAAGTATAATACATTAGTGACTACACATGTAAAATATATTAATTTGAGATGCTGAGGATTTTTTGGATAAGAGTTTGTGCTTTTCATTAAATCATGGTGAAGGTCCGGTTTAATGGGAACCCACAAACTTTTACACTCGGGTTCAATGTACATTCACGTCTTGTATGTGGACCAAAAATCTAAAGTTAAGTGGCCACACACATGCCACACCCTGGCCCAACACAGAAATCACCTACAAGCCACAGCCTAGGTGCCTGGCTTCCCAGATGTGTTACTGGCTAATTGTGCATGCTCACTAATTGTAAAGGTCACATACATCTTACTCACCTGCAGGACGGGTCGGGGAATCTGTGTCCCTTAGGGCCGCGTGGCCTTCGACGGCGACTGGATGCATCAATCCATAAATCATCTCCTCAGCCGGGGTCAACTTGAGTTTGGAGGGAAAACCTCCTCCAGTTTTCATGCTGCAAAACAGAGTTAGGGTAATTTAGAACCAGGTGGCCAATACAACATCCAGTCTAATCCTAAAGCTAACATTTTTACCTGTCAATCCGCCTTTGATTTTCTTTCTTCCGTGCAGCATATTTGAGGTCCGATATCTTGCGCTGAATCTGTACAACATCCTTTAACTCTTCCCCCGCTGCATTCACTTGTCTGGTTAGGTCTGCCAAGATGTTGGCTCTGCGCTGTTTGGTGGTGTTTTTTGATCTGCGCCCATATAGCTCATCATAAACTAAGGTCAGGCCACTAGCCAAGGCCATAATTTGGGCCTCACCAAAACGCCCACTTAACTGCCCTCTTCGCAATGTGCGCCCTGTTGTTTTGGGTTGTGGGTCCTCCATGGTGTCATCCAAATGGGGTGACATCCTTGGCTGGGTTTGTGGGGTATAATGCAGGGAATGGTGGCTGCCTGGGGATTGGCCTGGACTGGGCAAGGGACTGGGTGTTCTGGCCTGGCTGGCCACAGAAGTCCCAGGTGTTGATGTGGCATAGTAACCTTGCCTTTCCACCTGTGCCGGTGCCAAATGTGGGCGAGCAGGAGAGCTTCGTTCGGAGCCTGAAGTAGTGCTGCCCTTGGAGGTAGTAGGGCGGACCAAGGGTGAGGGCGATCTTGCAGGGCCGGCCCTCTTCTGTTTTTTTTTTGGGCACACTCGTGGTGGGCTGCGGGACCTGGTTCGGCCTCTTTGTGGGCTGCATGGCCTGCTGCGGCGTCTAGGGGGGCTGCGGGACCTGGTTCGGCCTCGAGGGGGGCTGCGGGACCTGGTTCGGCCTCTTTGTGGGCTGCGTGGCCTGCTGCGGCGTCTAGGGGGGCTGCGGGACCTGGTTCGGCCTCTTTGTGGGCTGTGTGGCCTGCTGCGGCGTCTAGGGGGGCTGCGGGACCTGGTTCGGCCTCTTTGTGGGCTGCGTGGCCTGCTGCGGCGTCTAGGGGGGCTGCGGGACCTGGTTCGGCCTCTTTGTGGGCTGTGTGGCCTGCTGCGGCGTCTAGGGGGGCTGCGGGACCTGGTTCGGCCTCGAGGGGGGCTGCGTGGCCTGCTGCGGCGTCTAGGGGGGCTGCGGGACCTGGTTCGGCCTCGAGGGGGGCTGCGTGGCCTGCTGCGGCGTCTAGGGGGGCTGCGGGACCTGGTTCGGCCTCGAGGGGGACTGCGGGACCTACTGCGGACTATTGTGGGTGTTGTAGTGGGGCAGGGTGGGGTGGGTCTTCGGACCCTCTTACCCGTTTTTGGCCCAGTAGCCATACTAGCCTTTGTGGCCTGGGTCTTTGGTTTGCCTGCCTGCTCCTTTTTTTGCCCATAGCTGGTAGTTGGCTTGGCCGGCGTTTTGGTACTAGGCCGTAATTTTGCTTTTGGCTGCTGCGACCTGGTTTTGGGCCCTTCGGAAGGCTCCTGCCGTTTGGCTGCCTTCTTCCCCGTCTGCTCCTTTCCAGTTTTGGCCGGAGGTTTTTTGGGTGCCATTTTGATTTTCTCAAATAATCAGCTGGGTGTGCAGGGACCTTTAAGTAAGCAAGCCAGCGTGTGACGTACGTTCGCACGGCCGTGCGGAACCCGCTGAGGCATTGCGTACGTTCGCACGGCCGTGCGGAACGCGCTGGGGCGTTACTTATCTGCTGCCGAGAAAAAGAAGCAAGATGGCACCCACTATCTTCACCCGCCAACAAGAAGAGATCATCATGTTCGTAAGTGTATTCGATGGACTTTTGTTAGATTAGGAAATGCTGCTCTATATGTGAAGGAAGCGCAGGAATAAATGGCTTTGGTTAAAAATGTGATAAACTACATGCACAAGCAAAGGCACGCAACACACGTGCCAAACAACATTTAGGCCATATTGTGAAATTAATGAACAATAGAAATGTGTGTGTGTTAATGTAATTACCCCAAAAAATGTTTTGCTGACACATATTGATATGTATTGAGAAGTAAAGTCGATGTTTTCTTTCTGTTTTGTAGACCATGCTGGAGCGCAGGTACGACTACCTGCCCAACACATTTGAAAAACGCCACGTCGCCCTGGAGATAATCTCCACCATCCAACAGCAGACCAACACCACCTTCACCCACACGCAGATCATGCAGCATTGGTCGGACCTCAAACGGCTGCACATGCCCCGGGTGCGGAGGTTCTTCGGAATCCATTTTCCAAGTAAGTAGATTGCGATTGCATGCAATATGTAACTAAGACAGAAGGTAGGACTTTACTTAGAATGCCTTTTCTTTTCTAGTGTTGGAAATGGATTACCGAATTCGCCGCACCCGGAGGCGCAGAGGACGACCAGTGCTGCATGATTCTGCAGCTGGGAGTGAAGGTGGTGGATCTCCAGGGCGACGGGCCGACCCCTCCTCTGTGGCCTCCTCAGACCAGCCCCTGGACCTTACCACAGAGGAGGGGCGGCACAGCGTGGGCAGGCAGTCGTACCCTGCCACGCATGCGGGATCCTCGGGTATGTCACTCTTCATGTCTACACCAAAACAGAGAATTGCTAGCTACTGATATCACCAAACTGAATCCTTTATTCTGTATTTGTAGATGTTTCTGTTGCGGGTGAAGTAGTGGGTGAGGAGGCAGCAGATAGGAGCCCACAAGACCCTGGAGAAGGTGAGTGATGTGACCCAGACTTAGCTCAAAACATTGGAGGACTGCGGAATCAGACATCCAAACTAACCATTTGGCCCATGTTTCTACAGGCACTTCTTCACAGCAGAGCCAGGAACCTGGACCTCAGGGTGTTGTCCCCAACGAGCCATCTCTCGGCCACCAACCAAGTAAGTAGTCATGTCATTATAGAGATTTCGGTCTAAATTCCCATGAACACAAAAACACATAATGCCCTAGTCAATGCCAATATAAGAGGGACCTGTGGCCACTGAATTAGCTTAATTAGTTGCCCAACTGTCCTGTGGCCACTGAATTAGCTTAATTAGTTGCCCAACTGTCCTGTGGCCACTGAATTAGCTTAATTAGTTGCCCAACTGTCCTGTGGCCACTGAATTAGCTTAATTAGTTGCCCAACTGTCCTGTGGCCACTTACTAACCTTAATTCCTGTGATTAATCATATGTGCATTATACTTAATTTGTTTCTTGAAATACATTAATTACACAGGTGAAAAACATGTATTGTTCTCCGAATAATTTGAATTTCTGATTTTTGGGAAGGGACCACAAGACAGCGACTTGCTGATATCAATCGGAGGGTCCTTGAGTTGGTGGCCGATCTGCAGGCGATGCGGGACACGTTGGGGACAACAGAAGAGGAAGACTAGTGTCCGGGTTCCTGGCCCTGTAGATTTGTAAATAGTTGTATTTGTAAATAGTTTTCTGGGTTAAACACCCAATTTCTTTGTATATAGTTGTCTGGTTTTTTAAAAGTTTTAAATTGTATATAGTTTTAAAAGTTTTTAACAAAAACTGTGTATATATTTTTAGTAAAGCCAAAAAAATTTGTATATAGTTATTATTTTTTTTTTTGGGCAAAGTTGCCTGAAAAATTTTGCCAAAAAATGGCAATTGAGCTATTAAAAACCCAAAAAAACAAAAAAAACATGTTGTCCCATTTATTTGCACACATACATTGAAAAAAAACAAGGGGACAATGACATATTTGAAAATCAAGATTGTGATGTCCGTGAAGTGATTTGGGTAAGTTTTAGGGACCTAAAATGGAAGAAGAACCAAGGCGCTAAGTGATTGGGGTAAGTTTGAGGGACCTAAAATGGAAGAAGAAACAAGGCGCTAAGTGATTTGGGTAAGTTTTAGGGACCTAAAATGGAAGAAGAAACAAGGCGCTAAGTGATTTGGGTAAGTTTTAGGGACCTAAAATGGAAGAAGAAACAAGGCGCTAAGTGATTTGGGTAAGTTTTAGGGACCTAAAATGGAAGAAGAAACAAGGCGCTAAGTGATTTGGGTAAGTTTTAGGGACCTAAAATGGAAGAAGAAACAAGGCGCTAAGTGATTTGGGTAAGTTTTAGGGACCTAAAATGGAAGAAGAAACAAGGCGCTAAGTGATTTGGGTAAGTTTTAGGGACCTAAAATGGAAGAAGAAACAAGGCGCTAAGTGATTTGGGTAAGTTTTAGGGACCTAAAATGGAAGAAGAAACAAGGCGCTAAGTGATTTGGGTAAGTTTTAGGGACCTAAAATGGAAGAAGAAACAAGGCGCGAAGTGATTGGGGTAAGTTTTAAGGGAGCTCCAGGGAAAAGGCAGGAGAGCGCTAAGTGGTTAGGGTGAGTTTAGTGATGGAAGTGAAATTATGTAGGCGAACACTTTAATGAGAGAAGTTTGTAGTGCGCAGGCGCAATATCGTAAGAATTTCGTCTGGACAGATACTTTAGGAAAAAATGAAGCAGGATGTAGCGGGAAAATGATAGGATTCGTGTGAGGATACGATGGGAAAAGGGCAAAAACGAAAGGCTACGTTGGTAGTTGGGCAAAATAAATCTGAACCGTTTCGATGGAAAATGACATCCTCGTCTGCGTACTCTGGCATACGAGCACACGGACGCGCTACGGAAGGTTTACGAAGCATGCATAGAATCGATCGAACGTTCATGCGAGAGCGGGAAATTTTGAAAATCTTACGACGTCGGCACCAAACCGAAAGTTTGTTTGTGTCTCTCTGAATCGAGCCTTATATAAATATTGAAGTTGATCAGCACTACCGTAAAATGTCTCATATATTAAAGCGATTAAAAGCAGCAATACACCAAGGATAAAATTATATGCGCTTCGGGTGCGTCCGCTTCCTTTCTCAGAATACAATACAGGGCCGTATACACACACTTTTTGAATACACTTTAATTACAGGTGTCATAATAAATTAACATAATTAATAGGTTTACCTTGGCCATAGAGAAGCTTTAACTCACCCAACAAGAGGACAATCCTCTCTGTAATGCTGATCTTAAGAAGAAGGCAGAGAGAAGGTGGGAGGAAACGCCCCTTCCCCTGACAAAAAAATGCCCCTTCTTCTAGCTCATGGGCAAATGATGGCAAGACATCAGCCAATAGGCTGAGTCAGGCCAGAGATCCCCACCTCGCTCCAGTGCAGCAGCCCATAACGATTACTAGCAACTCGCATGACACGTCACGATGTGCCCACCAGACACAACTGATGGCAAAGCCCCACCCTTCCTCCTCCCAGCCAGGCAGATAGAAGCAACAGTCAAGGCAACCAGATAACCTTAAATTTGCCAAACTGCACAGAAATTAATCTTTCAATCACTATAAATTCGTACTCTAAGACGAGAACAAATCAATGTGCCTGCTTACCTGTCTTTGTGACTTCCAGAACCACACCAGTTTTCCAGTTTCTGTCCAAAGCATGACCACACACACAGGAAGACTGGGAAACTGAGTGTGACAAGTTATTAGACTTCTTTTTCTACCCCACAAACTGATCATAGACAGATTGAGAGCCACATACCGAGGGTTTGGGTGCTACAAGTGACCCCCGAGCTACAGGTGTTCCCTGCTCTATACTAGTGGAATATTTGGCATTTCTTATATGTAAATGCCCTATTTTTTCTACTAATAAAATTGACTTTGATCACAAATATTAAGTGCTCTAGCAATTAGCAAAATATAATTTGTGGCACAGTTAATCTATAAAGAACAATTAGCACTTCACATTAATGAGAACATTTAGATTCTAATAGCGATAACAGATCTGTGAACATTGCCTTGGATTTTTTTCAAACCTGTTGGCATTCTACCAGACAGTAATGCTTTAATTTTGATAACTGAAAACAAATTGCAAGAAATCTTGCAAGAAAGCCCACAATCCAAAACATATAAAGTAGCTGTATTGGCTTAAAGATGAAGTTTACCAAAATGAATGCCATACAACCACTACAATAAAACATTAATTATTTATTAAGCAACATATACAAATACAACAATAAAACACCCATCTTGAAAATATTGAAAAGTCCATGGGTTGGGATGCAGGCTTTGAGGCCGATTCATTAATAGCGCCGGGTAGCGACAGATGAGCGCCAGTAGCGTGATTTTCACAGCGCCAGCTAGTATTCGCTGTGCTTGGCCGGGGTTTGCTTGTTGACAGCGACTCAGTCGGTGTGCGGTAATGTTGAATACGGGGTTAGGGGTCGCTGTTTCACAGGTTCTGCGTTGTATGGGTGCGCCTGACAGCGAATGGCCAGAGCGAACGGCTTGCTGCAGATTCATTAACAAATCACGCTCAAAAATTTCTCGCGCTGTGAATTCCTTGTTTAAACCCCAGAGCGCTGGCGGCGATGTGTGTAAAGTAGTTTTTAACCCCCAAACAACCTTTTTTTTTATATGTAAAAATTATACAAGTTTTTCTAAACATTTTGTAATATGAATACATGAATATCAGACCTGTAATATCAATTCTGCACAATTTTTTTTTTTTTTTTTTTACTTAAAAAAAATCCTAACATTGCAGAAGTGGTCACAGAATTTTTGACATTTAAAAAAAAAAAAAAAAAAAAAAAAAAAAACATTAATAGCAATTAATTATGATTATTTAAAGATTGCTCCATTGAAATGCATTGGACCACGCCAGGGAGCGCCAGGTCATACCTGTCGCTGTGATGGGATTAGCAGCGGCGCAGTTCGTTGCAGTCGGCTACATGATGAATCCCGCGCTAGCTGACGCTCTCGCCGGCGCTAGCCTCATTTAGCGTGATAAATGCGTCATTGTGACCGCCGCCGGACGTACTTGATTCGGTAGCCGCCGTTAGCTGGCGGTACCTGGCGCTCGTCAGACACTACCGATGCTACACTGCAGATAGAAGCAACAGTCAAGGCAACCAGATAACCTTAAATTTGCCAAACTGCACAGAAATTAATCTTTCAATCACTATAAATTCGTACTCTAAGACGAGAACAAATCAATGTGCCTGCTTACCTGTCTTTGTGACTTCCAGAACCACACCAGTTTTCCAGTTTCTGTCCAAAGCATGACCACACACACAGGAAGACTGGGAAACTGAGTGTGACAAGTTATTAGACTTCTTTTTCTACCCCACAAACTGATCATAGACAGATTGAGAGCCACATACCGAGGGTTTGGGTGCTACAAGTGACCCCCGAGCTACAGGTGTTCCCTGCTCTATACTAGTGGAATATTTGGCATTTCTTATATGTAAATGCCCTATTTTTTCTACTAATAAAATTGACTTTGATCACAAATATTAAGTGCTCTAGCAATTAGCAAAATATAATTTGTGGCACAGTTAATCTATAAAGAACAATTAGCACTTCACATTAATGAGAACATTTAGATTCTAATAGCGATAACAGATCTGTGAACATTGCCTTGGATTTTTTTCAAACCTGTTGGCATTCTACCAGACAGTAATGCTTTAATTTTGATAACTGAAAACAAATTGCAAGAAATCTTGCAAGAAAGCCCACAATCCAAAACATATAAAGTAGCTGTATTGGCTTAAAGATGAAGTTTACCAAAATGAATGCCATACAACCACTACAATAAAACATTAATTATTTATTAAGCAACATATACAAATACAACAATAAAACACCCATCTTGAAAATATTGAAAAGTCCATGGGTTGGGATGCAGGCTTTGAGGCCGATTCATTAATAGCGCCGGGTAGCGACAGATGAGCGCCAGTAGCGTGATTTTCACAGCGCCAGCTAGTATTCGCTGTGCTTGGCCGGGGTTTGCTTGTTGACAGCGACTCAGTCGGTGTGCGGTAATGTTGAATACGGGGTTAGGGGTCGCTGTTTCACAGGTTCTGCGTTGTATGGGTGCGCCTGACAGCGAATGGCCAGAGCGAACGGCTTGCTGCAGATTCATTAACAAATCACGCTCAAAAATTTCTCGCGCTGTGAATTCCTTGTTTAAACCCCAGAGCGCTGGCGGCGATGTGTGTAAAGTAGTTTTTAACCCCCAAACAACCTTTTTTTTTATATGTAAAAATTATACAAGTTTTTCTAAACATTTTGTAATATGAATACATGAATATCAGACCTGTAATATCAATTCTGCACAATTTTTTTTTTTTTTTTTTTACTTAAAAAAAATCCTAACATTGCAGAAGTGGTCACAGAATTTTTGACATTTAAAAAAAAAAAAAAAAAAAAAAAAAAAACATTAATAGCAATTAATTATGATTATTTAAAGATTGCTCCATTGAAATGCATTGGACCACGCCAGGGAGCGCCAGGTCATACCTGTCGCTGTGATGGGATTAGCAGCGGCGCAGTTCGTTGCAGTCGGCTACATGATGAATCCCGCGCTAGCTGACGCTCTCGCCGGCGCTAGCCTCATTTAGCGTGATAAATGCGTCATTGTGACCGCCGCCGGACGTACTTGATTCGGTAGCCGCCGTTAGCTGGTGGTACCTGGCGCTCGTCAGACACTACCTGGCGCTAGCCCTTGATAAATAAGGCCGTTTATGTATCAGCGGTCAGCGAAGTAAACATCAGACTATGTGAAAGGTGGAAATGAGGAACACTTTCCCTCTCCGCCATAAGTGAGGAAAAATAGATGGCCATGTGAAGTGTATTTATGTTGATTCATCTGGGTTTATATATGCTATCTAATAATAAAGGGTGAGTGGGTTTGTATGGGTTGGCGGTCACCTGGGTACAGGGTAACAAGTTGCCATCCTAATGACAGCCGCTATAAGTGAGGGCGAATAGACAACCATGTGAAGTGCAAAAAAGTGAAGGTGATACAAAGCAATGCAAGGTGAATGAACAAAAGAACAACAAATAGCAATAGTTAACGGAAGTGCAAACAGATGAGTGATACTATGCCAAAATAAATAGACAGCATGCTTATGATCAGCCTCTGCTGGCTATGCCTAAAACTAAGGGACACCATACGAAGATAATTGCGGCTGGCATTAAGATGGCGCCTTTTTGCCCTGTACCCAGGTCACCACCAACACATACAAACTCACCCTTTATTATTAGATAGCAAATATAAACTGAAATGAATCAACATAAATACACTTCACATGGGCATCTATTTGCCCTCACTTTTGGTGGAAAGGGGAAGCACTCACCTCATTTCAACCCTTCACACAGTCTGTTTACTCTGCTGACTGCACCCCAGTTTAACATACGGACACTGCAGATTGTAACAGCTATTGTAACAACATACATGTAAAAAAGAGGCTATTCTACATGTAATACTCTGAGTTATATGTTACACCCTATGTATCTATTTTTGATACATAGAGCCTGCATCTCAACCCATGGAGATCACTTCTTTTATTTTTGTATTTGGATATATTGTTTGTGTTTTATTTTTGTATTTGGATATATTGCTTAATAAATAAATATTGTTTTATTGTAGTGGTTGGTCTGTATGGCATTCATTTTGGTCAAATTACGAGAAATGTAATTATTCCTGTCATGTAAAATTAAAACATATTGCTGTGCAACTTCAAGGTTTTCAAAGCACAAATCACATTCACCTAAAGCAAACATAAGAAATGATGCCTGTATTTTTTTTTTAACTCGGAAGCTACTAAAGCATTTTTATGACGGGTCTGATAATAAAACTGGATTTGCATTTAAATTTAATGTGCATGTGAATGTTGTATCTGATTTTATGCTGGGGTGAAAAATGGCCGAGCCGAGACATCATAAAAAGGTGTTTTACAGCAGGAATACCATATGTTTTCCTGACAAGACCAACTCTAAAGAAATGATTTTGCTAAGTTACTGAAGTTGGTGTGACATATCTCTTACCTAAATGTGTCACCAGTGCAGGAACAGGACTAATGGTGAATTCTTTAAAAGTATTATGCTGCATTGCATGCACTGAGCTCGATTTTTGTAGGCAGTCATGGACTTCCTTGATCTACTTTTTCAACAAGTCACAAATAATTTGGGTCTCTGGGAACATGTTAAATGGCATAATTTCTTCCCCATCTTTTTTTTCATGGAAAATCATCATCTTTTTGGATAAAGTATGGGAGCTAATTTTTAAAAAAGGAGCTTTGTAGAACATACTAATATTGTCCAGGGCTGTATTTCCCACTAGGCACTTGCACGTCTAGGTCGGCAGGTTATGGAAAGAGCCACAGTGCAATTGCTAGACTTACATATTTTTTCTTTGGTTTCCGGCACTGTAAATCCCCACCCCCAGAATGGATTCCCCTGAGCCGCAACGTAGTGCTTGTTGGTGTAAATTGTGTTTACATTTCTCTCTGCTCTCAGTAGCCTATATTGTAGGAACCTGCTTTCCAAGCCTCTGGGATACTGAATCGTGGTATTTTGCAGGGCATGGGATTGTGCAGGACTTTTTGGGGGCTGACGAACATCCTTTGTGAAATAGCTCACTTCAGGTTTCAATAGATTTTTTATTAAATAAAGAATTCAAGTATAACATAAAACAGATGAAAAACACCATAAGAGTGGTGTTTATATCACATTTATAGTTTAGTGGTAACATAGGAACATAAGAAAAATAGTCAGATAATACTATATTATACTATACTATACTACTATCACTTAATCAATCATTCGAACCTTATAACTTACAACTGAAAAGATGATTCCCCTTTTTATGATATAGGAGAACAGATGTATTGTGGCATTCAGTATAGTTCATAGACCTCAATCATTTAAATAGGGGACCCCAACAATAGTTATATTATATTACTATATTATAAGGAGTGAAAAATGAAACAAAAACAAACATTTAATGACCAAGAAGACATAAAGACTGACTTACATACATTTAACAACATACAGAGCCAAAGAGAAAAAAGGGAGTGGCTAAGGACAGGGGAAGGGAGCTCTGTCATACTTAAACAAAGTAAAACAGACTTAGGCCCTATTTAAGAAAGGATAGCGTCAGGTAGCGCCTGGTTAATGTGAGGTAGCGACAGATAGCGACTGGTGAACGCCGGACACGGCAGACAATTCCACATTTATCAAGCAGAATTTGTTTAGCGACTGGGATAGCGCCATGTAGCGTCTGATTCATCATTTTCACAGCCTCAGCGAACAGCGCCAGCGTTCAGCCTTGCACAGTGCCAGGTATGACCTCTCACTACCTGTCGCTCTCCAATACATTTCAATGGACGAACCTTTTCTTCTCTTTAAACCGGGTTTTTTTGCCAAAAAATCACAAATACAGTATTTTTCGCCCTATAAGACGCACTTATTTTTCCCCAAAAGTGGGGGAAAAATGTCCGTGCGCCTTAATGGGGCGAATGTAAAAAAAAAAAAAAAAAAAAAAAAAAAAAAACTCACCCGTTCCCGGCGCTCCCGTGTTGCTTGTTACACTGTGGGAGCCCAGAGGAGCGGTTGGGGCTCTGTCCCGGCCCCTCCGCTGCGATCGCTGTCTTTTACCGGCAGCGATGACAGTCGGTGCAGGCCACGCCCACCTGCTACCCTGACCTGGGTGCTCGCATGTGCCCCAGGCGGAAGAAGCAGCAGATGGAGCGGCGGGGGCGCTGTCTCTGGCGTCACTGCCGGTTAAAAGACAGCGATCGCAGCGGCGGGCCCGGGACAGAGCCAGCCGCTGCTTCTTACGGCCAGCTCCGTGAATGGGATGGGCGTGGCCTGTGCTGACGCGGAGCAGGCCACGCACACCCCATTCATGGAGCCGACTGCTCAGCGGAGCGGTGTCAGTGGAGAGGTGAGTTTAACTTTTTTTTTTTTTTACTTAAGCCGACTGGGGGGAAAGGGGGGTGCCACACAGCCTATGGGAATTGGGGGGAGGGGGGGATGCCACACAGCCTATGGGAATTGGGGGGAGGGGGGATGCCACACAGCCTTTGGGGGGAGAGGGGGGATGCCACACAGCCTATGGGGGGAGAGGGGGATGCCACACAGCCTATGGGGGGAGAGGGGGATGCCACACAGCCTATACTAATGGGGGGGAATGCCCCATAGCCTATGGGGGGAGAAGGGGATGCCACACAGCCTATGGGGGAGAGGGGGATGCCACACAGCCTATGGGGGGAGAGGGGGATGCCACACAGCCTATGAGGGGAGAGGGGGATGCCACACAGCCTATACAAATGGGGGGAGAGGGGATGCCACACAACCTATGAGGGGAGAGGGGGATGCCACACAGCCTATGAGGGGAGAGGGGGATGCCACACAGCCTATACAAATGGGGGTAGAGGGGCGGATGCCACACAGCCTATGGGGGGAGGGGGGATGCCACACAGCCTATACAAATGAGGGGAGAGGGGGGATGCCACACAGCCTATGGGGGGAGAGGGGGATGCCACACAGCCTATACAAATGGGGGGAGAGGGGATGCCACACAGCCTATGGGGGGAGAGGGGGATGCCACGCAGCCTATACAAATGGGGAGAGAGGGGGATGCCACACAGCCTATGAGGGGAGAGGGGGATGCCACACAGCCTATACAAATGGGGGGAGGGGATGCCACACAGCCTATGAGGGGAGAGGGGGATGCCACTATGACTATGGGTATGGCTACTATGAAGTAGCGACCCACGGCTGAGCAAAGCGACTACTAGCGGGCGCTCTGAAAATGCCTGCTACAGACTGTCGCTACCTGCCGCTATTAATGAATCAGCCTCCCCATCTAATGACTTGGAACATATAGGACATACCAGGCCTCCTATATCTTAGTGAAGCGAGGGACAGAAAAAGACAAAATCGCTGCTATTTTCTAAGACTATATATAAAGAGAGTCTATCTTTAACCGTCGGTGTCCTCTAAGCTTTGGCTATAGCCTGTTTGAGTACATATATTACTGCATCAAAACAAAATTGGGCATTTGTAAGTTCTACTGGCTTCCTATTAAATGTCCATCCCAAAGTGGAATAAATAAATTGGAAGGCCTGTGTCCACAATGAGCAAACCTTCGGACAATCCCACCATATATGACGGAATATATTGCATCCTCGAAAACACTTTGAGGGATAATTTGGAATAATCCTTTCCAGTTTAGAAGGGACCATATACCACCTATTTACAACATACATCGTACACAATTCATGCATTGCATAAGGTTCTCTTCCATCTTGTACATATAAAGAATACATTCCAAGCTGGCTTTGTTCTTTTCCGTATACTATCTGGGCGGACATGTTTCACCCCATCAGGCTTTCTCAATGCCCTGTGTAAGGAGCATATTGTTAGCCATAATCAAATATGATATTTGAATGGCATCAGAATTTGGGACCTGTTTATTTCTGTCTGAGCTCTGTGGAGCAAACATATATATATATATATATATATATATATATATATATATATATATATAGTACTTGCCAATCTCTGAACATCCCAATCCACCTGGAAATGTCCCTTTTCTAACTTTTCATTCAACACTCAAGGTTTGTGCTGTGCATTAGGCTTTAAATATGCAAGGATTCAGTTAGATGAATCGGCATGAGAAAGTATGTGGCATTGCTTAAAAATGGTCCAGAGCATCGCTTTAAACCGGACCTTCACCCTAAATAAGAGCATATCTTGTATGTTTCCCCCACCCTGTACATACAGATTGCCCACATAAAAAATAATCCTACCTGCACCTACAGCATTTTCTGAGCCTTTAAACATCCGAGATAGAGGCCCATGGAGTCTCAGGCTGCCTGCAGACAGGAAGCGTTCTCTGACTATTCCACTCAGCATTGTGGGATTTCTGTCCTTTTCCTGATCCCAGCTCTGCTCTGTCTCTGCAAAGCAAAGCTATAACTCCACCCCCTGCACTTCCCCCTCCTCTCCTTAGTATGTGATACTTCTAAGGCATCCTAGAGTCCAGCCCAGTGGGGAAAATTTCAAAAACATTAATTTTATATTCTTGGGAATAGTTTTTTAAACCAGACCTTCAGCATGATTGAATGAAAAGCCAAACCCTTAAATACTATTCCCAAGTGTCTAAAATTCTTTCACCTACTGGGCTGCAACTCTTTCTAGGATACGGGCGCCACCATCTTGCTTCAGAAGCATCACATACTGAGGAGAGGAGAGCTGGATAAAGTACAGGGGGCGGGGTTATAGCTGTGCTTTGCACAGAAAGAGCAGAGTCAGGGTCAGGGAAAGGACAGCAATCCCAGAATGCAGAGCGACACAGTCAGAAGACACTTCCTGTTTGCAGGCTTCCTGATGCTTCCTGATGCTCCATGAACCACCATCTTGGATGTTTAAAGGCTCATAAGCAGTGGATGCAGGCAGGATAATTCTTGTGGGCAATCTGTATGTACAGGGTGTGGGAAACATATAAGATATGCTCTTATTTAGGGTGAAGGTCCGCTTTAAGGGTTTGGGCCTTTTATTAAATGATACTGAAGGTCCGGTTTAAAGGTTCTGTCCAGACACAAGCAGTGAATAATGTTGGTGTGTGGAAATCGGGAGTCGTTCTGAGCAGGAGGGAAGAATTGTGGGAACAAAAAGTGAGTATAGTTTTTTGTTCATTCCTGGAAAGACCATTTAAAATTTTTAATATGAACATTCCCTGCAATTTCTGGTATCTTACTGTAAATACAAATCACTTCTTAAAGGTAATGTCCATGCTGCTTCGGAATGCCCGTGCAGCTCCTTTGCCAATCGTCAGCAATTTCATTCTTACAAAGCACAAGGATCCAGTTATTTAGTTTCCCAGCACAGTGGCCTACCATGGCTTGTTTCTGCCCCCACACGCCTACTACATTCATTGCAATTGCAATCTCCTAGGTGGATTCATCATGCCCTGCCTCAGTCTGCCCCCTGCATTGCAGTGAATAGAGTAGGCGTATTAGGGTGCCTGAAGCCATATCTTCCTGACACTGGACAATGGAATTTCTAGTTATCTAGTATAGACTTTTTTATTTTGGACAGGGACTGTAAGTCCTGAGCATAAATTACTGTGAATGCTAAAATTATGTGCCTGATTTATGAACCCCTTTTCCAGCACCTGCTAGTATCCACCCTGGTAGACACTGGTAGGGTAGCCTAGCCCTGCTGGCTTTACCATATGATTCTTTTTTAACTGTTCTCAAGTTTCTTATTCCAAATTAATTGACATAGTACACGTGTCAAATAGAGAGCACATTGTGAAGTTATCTTGATGAAAACAGCTCTTATATGTAATTTTATTTTACCAACATACTCTCCTTCATTTCTCTGTCTGCTAGTGTCCTGATTAAGTTACAGGGCATGTTCTGTGATTTTGACTTGTAAACATATTTTTAACCACTAGGTTGTGCTAGCCTAAGCCATGCACTATTTTTTGGGTAAATGTTAACATATGATTCAACCGGTTTCTTCCAGTTTTGGATCATGCGACTGCCACATTAGAGACAGTGGCGGCGACCACCTCAGACTCCAGGGCGAAATTGCTTTGGCAGTAACTAGAAGATCTGCTTACCTTACAGTTAATTTCCTCTTAACTTTTTTTTTTTTAAATATTGACCTTATGAGGTTTTCTCCCCGGTTTATGGCCGCATATGTGCCGGAGATGGGTCCTTTTTGTCCCTTGATATTCCTTGTAAAGCTTATATGTATTAATAAATGTCACCTGGTGACAGACTGCATTTTTAACTCACCAGTCCCTACGTATGCATATCATGCCAAGGCCTGGTTGGCCAGAATGTGTTTTACAATTCGGAGTGACTCTGATCTCTTCCTATGAACGGAAACATAAAAAAAGATATTCACATGCAGGAACTGTGGTCGTGAGAGGGCACATCTTGCTAGAGGCTTTGTTGAGCTACCTCATGTGTATGTGCTTGTAAAAGTTGTATAGCACATCTTAAACCTTTACCTGAATCTCCTGAACATGTATGCTTTCAAGGAGCTTACTTGGAATGATCATCTTGCTAGAGGTTAAGGTGAATTATTCCTTGGACCTACTCCCTTCCTTGGACAGATCATACAATGTAGGTTGGAGGTGCAGAATGGAAGTTCATTGTCTTAATAAATGTTTTATTGTTTATAAAGATTTCAACACAACTCTGGGTAGACCATAACATACATTTTAAAAAGCTGATACTTTATCCACACACAGACATTGCAATTTTTGAAGGAACAGATGTAGCAGGATGCCTGGGGTGCAAAGGAAAATCACCTATCACCTATGGTCTGTTTTGACTTTATTTTCACCCTTGTTGTTCTTCAAAATCCATTTGAATGATGCTGCTGTGGGAGGTGGGGTGAACGGTCTGAGTACCATTCTGAGAAATGCCAATCACAGAGCAGAAAATAGTAGCGTACTCACACTTCATTTTAGCCCAATCAGTACAAAGAGGGGAGGATTTTAGACCTGTGTTGTGTCTCAGTGGCACCTCTCTTGACATACAGGGGCATCAGGATTTAGCGTTAGGCTAAATAAATAGCTGATGATTTAGATGTATGTAACTTATGTGATGTGTAATTATTTAATATGTCATAAGACCGAAGAGTCTCTGGTCGTATATAGAGTATGAGTAACATGACTGTGTTTGGCAGGTGTGTGGTATGGACCGGAGATGACAAAGTATTTTTCTTCAACCCAACAATCCAATTGTCGGTGTGGGATAAGCCAAATGATCTGAAGAATCGTGAGGATATAAACCGAATTATTGAGGACCCCCCTCATAAGCGCAAATTGGAATCTTCCTCAAGTAACTGAAAACTGTGATTATTTCATTCTACTTCATTTGATTTGCATGTCCGTCTGAATCTAAGGGATAAGAAATAAAAAATAAATAATATGTACAGGAATTATAAATAGTTAAAAGGGAAACGAAAACACATAAAAAATACCCCCCCACTTGCAGACTGGATACTGTAGAGCAGGGGTCCCCACCCTCCTCCTCAACGCTGACCAACAGGTCAGGTTTAGCAGATCTCCACATAGATGCACAGGTGAAGTAATAAGTGCAACAGCAAAACTAAAGAGACTATGTGGAGATCCACAAAACATGACCTTTTGGGGGGCTAGAGGAGGAGAGCTGGGGACCCCTGCTTTTGAGCAGATGTACTAAACCCTCCTTCTCAAGGGCCACTGACAGGCCAGGTTTTGCAGATGTCCACACAGATTCACAGTTGAAATAATGCATGCTCAGACAGAGCTATATACTCTAATTACATCACCTATCTGTCAGTGTGAAGATCTGCAATGCCTGGCCTGATGGTGGACCTTTAGGAGAAGGGTTGAGCACCTATACTTTAGAGTGTTACTGGCTGCAGTCATTTGGTTCATTCAACGCTCCCAGCATAGCCTTTGGTGTGTTGCACTGCTCCCAGTCAAGAGGGAGAAGGCTTCCTTGTTCATTGACCTCAGTGGGTGCATTGCATGTGCATCCCAGGCTAAAATGCATTCTGCAGTGCATGCTCATTACCCCCCCAGGGGGCGGACAGGAGCATTCACTCACTTTCGGAGCTCATAGCTTCAAAACAATAGAAGAACAAAATGCCCAGCTCACCATATAACAACTCCTACGATACTGCACGGCTGGCGATGCTCTAAAGTTTCCCCAATATTCCCCAATATTCTAAAGGTAAAATAGTAGAGCTTGCAGCATAAATCTTCAGTAAAGCTTTTAAAGTGGACCAACACCCAGTTTTTGACTATCCTGGGTTTTGGTCCACTTCCCTGGGGCACCCCAATTGGGGTGCTCTGCTATGTGAAAGCCCCCAGATCACCCGATAAAACTCACCTCACCCCGCTCCTACGGCGCAAGCTCGGCCGCTCGTTCAATCAGCGCGCTCAGAGCCGCTGAGGTATGCGCGTCAAAGCGGCGTCAAACCTCAGTGGCCCCGAGCACGCTGGCGGACGCATCTTGCGCTTCCCTCAAGCAGGGAGCGCGCCCGCGCCAGCCATTCACTCGCCCTGCTAGAGAGAAGCGCGAGTTGCGGCTGCATGTCAGGTAAGATTAGCGTGCGTCCTGGGGGGTTTCAAAGGGGGCATCCCGATTTTGGATGCCCCGTGGGGAGGGATTGGATCGGCCCGGGAATCTTGTAGATTCTCGGGCCGATCCCGCTGAGTAATGGTCCACTTTAACATATTAAAATGCAGCCAAAATGGGCAACTTGGTTACACAAGCATAGATAACACATTAACACATTTCCATCCCATCCGGGTACTTACTGCCCACATGGGGATAGCGTGCAGGCTTGGAAGTAAGTAATCTTTTTATGTGCTGTTACTGTCCACTAACACTTACAAAGGTTGATTCATTTCATTTTGTGTGTGTTGCAAAGTAGAACTACTCTGAAACAGACCCATCACCCACAAATTCTGGAATTTCAGGGTCTTTGTAACTCCAAATTTCAGCCCAGTAAATGCACTGTAGCTTTAGGTTTTGCTTTAGTAAACACAGGACTGATCCATCAGCATGTAAAGCCAGGAGATGCACCTCTGCATTACGACCTGCATGTGGCTTTGGCATGTACGGAGGCCGATGTGTGGAGGTTCACATTCGTCTCAATAGGTGCTTCGTACACAATGTACACAGGCCAAACACACCCTCACACTGGACCACGGAAGTGTGGCTCCCTGCTTGACATACTAGGAGTGGGGGAATGACCAGTGATTGACACTGGAGTAATTGACTGGTAAACAGGGAGCCTTGTCTCCTCTGGTATCCCATGATCTGAGGTCTGGGAGAAAGTGAACTTCCCCTATAAAGATAAGCATTCAGGTATTTGAACATTGAAACGTAAACGAAATGTATAAAAGCCATTTTTTTGTTTTCCCTTTTCTACCAGTAATTAGAAACGATGGAATTAGAACCAGGAATCCTAAAGATGATGATCATAGCACCAAGATTAAGAGAAATAAGTGAGTATAATGTGTATTAAGTAAAAAAATGACTTACATGCTATTGTATGTCCATTGAATCAAAAAACCTGGATATTCCAAAAATAGGCTATTCATACTTATACTTCCAGAATCCCCCATGGCGGCAGCTGTGGACTTCTACCCCAACAAGCCCAACTACTGGCAGGATAGATGTATTAAAGAGGAACTATTATCAGAAATGACCATAGTCCCTCTTTAATATGTAGTAGTGCAGCAGCCTAACCTCGCTGTGCTTCGCTCCACTAAAAGATATAACCCGTCCGACAAGGTATTACTCTTGCCAGAATCCTTCGAGCTTGCACAGCCAGTGTTGGCCACGCTAATATTTTAGGCTGCTGGCTACACTGATAGGCTGTTTGCAGTAATGTGGAAGCACAACCCAGAAAATGATGAGTACCTGGGTGGCCAGTTTTGGCAGAGCAATGGTTTGGGCTGCCCAGCTGTTGCTATTAAAGAGGGACTATGGACCACTTCCAGGTTTCCTAGGGATCCTGTAAATCAGGATTCCCTTGGGGGTATTCAACAATTTAACGTGTTCAGTTATCCTTTTGAATGTTTCCTTTTTACACATACAGAGGCAGCAGCACTGACAATAATAAAACTGTTGCTGGGAGTTTTATCATTTGTACTGTTGCCTCTCTTCTCCCTGCTGTGCGATGTATCAGGAGGAGTCATGGTCTTACATTTTAAAAAGCCTGCCAGCTCCCTGCTTATGACAAAGTGACTTCCACAGCACTAGAACATCTTCTATAAAACAGAAGGTTGTAAATTCACAGTGTTAGTAGTTTTTTAATATTATTGCAAAGCAGCTGTAGGGTTGTAAGTATAACGTAAAATGTGTCATGCCACTGCATTAGACCTGGATCTTACTCATTGTTTCCTAATGTATCATTCCAATTCATTGAAACGGGCATTTATTCTTGCTGCCATTGAATAAAGCAATTTGGGACACTAATGATGTAATAGACTTATTAATTAGATGTTGTGAACAAATAAATGAAGCCTTGCTTTATATAGACAGTAATGGATAACAGAGAACTGCCAGGAACCAGACCTTTTCATGTACAGCCGTTGAAGTAAAATTGCAGTTTAAAAGGCTTGTCTTTTGAATATAAAAGTTTCAAAACCACATTTTATATATATGCAGTATATATATATATATATATATATATATATATATATATATATATATATATATAATTATAAGTATACATTCATTGTAATGTAAGACAAGTCATGGGCAGACGTCCATGGTTGAAACTTTAATACTCACCTTGCCCAGATCCAATGATAAATCCTGAGTTGACATCAGTAGCCACAGATGTACCAAGGATGCACCCAACATGCTGCAGAAGTCTGTGTTCAAGTTCTACGTCTGGCCGATTTAGTGCTCAGGTAGGTTACAGCAGCGCTTCTGCTGCACACTCTGCACTCATCCCCCAAATTTCAGGTCTCCATTGATTTGAATGGGAAACAGGTTCGGAGACATTTGTTCACAGTTCGCCTGATCACGAACTTTGGGGGGTTGGCGCATGTCTAGTGCCAGATTCTACAGGAAGTTTAAATCAGATAACTTTCTCTATTGCCCAATGTTGCTGTGTTCATGCATTTGTTGTCTACCATGTCCAACAGAGTTTCGGTGTTCAGACATTTCCCTGCATCTCGCCATATACTTGTATACATACTTGTTCCATAAAGCACTACACACTTTCAGACATTCTTTATTTGCTTTCATTCCTGGGTCCAACAGCTTGCGATGACAAAGCTTATGACGAAAATCCAAAAATGACCCGGCACACCAATTCTTCCAAAATAAATTGTATTCTATTGACAAGTTAATGATAATGCATGTGTATAGCAGAGCCATCATTGTGGGTGTGTTCTCATGAATTCTAAAGTGAATATAATAGGCATGCCCAAACTTCTATCAGACCTGCACCACTGCAGCCCGGGATAGCTGAACTACCCAAATAAGCAAATCTGATCACAAATGCAAACATCTAGAGAAAGCCCCGCTCGGTTTATTGGACACCTTGTACCACCCATGACAGCTAGCAGATTTCCCATACAGGTGTAATTGTGAGGAATCAGCAGCCAGGTGGTGAGAGAAGGCAGTACAATTGGGCAGGTGAATGTGTAAACATATGGGCATAAATAATATTGTGTCTGGCTCATCATCCAAAACTCAACCCAGGTTAACCAATATGGCAATTTGGGGAAAGGAAAGAGAGGGAAACAATGGGAATTACGAACTGCCACAAGTTACTAAAATACAGAATTTTCCTAAGACCTCAAAAACATGGTTAGCTGGTCTACCTTTTCAACTGGTATAGTTGGAGGCTTATATAGGTGTATGGTTAAAATTACTGCTAAGCAAGTTGAAATTATCTAAAAAGTGCAAGATGACACCTTGTATTTTAAGCAAAAACATTCTTTTTAAAATTTTAAAGTGGACCAAAACACACCTTGAAGTGTGTGAAATCCCCTAGGACACCCATGAAACTCACCTTTCCCCCGTGCCCGCGCATGCACCTACTTTCACGTCTGTGTGTGGCCCCACCCACTTTAACTGAATGGCTGTGCGAGGCCACACTTTAGCACGTTTCTTTTAAGTGTGGCTAGCCATGTTGTGGGCTCCAGGAGACGTGAGTTAGCTCAGCATCTGAGGGGTTTCACACAGTGGGCACCCTAAATCGGGCTGCCCCAGGGGGTAGGACCAAAACCCGGGATAGTGAAAATCCATTTTAGTTGAAAAGGAAAATTGGCCAAAACAAAATTTCAGGAACCCTTATGGGCATTGTGTGAATGCCAAGCCAGCCAAGAGTCTCATTGGCCCAGGAACAACATGAGGGCTGATTGGCCCGAGTATCAGGATGGGCTATCAGCCCCACAACAGCCATGGAGCTCCTTGACCTATTTGAATTAACCTCTGGCATCTGCACTGCCTGCAGCACCGCCGGAGGTCATAAAAAGTGGGTGTGCGCACACCTTCAAGGTTGCTAGGGATGCAAGGGGAAAGCTGATACACTGGCAGGGCGACAGCCTCCTCTTCAGAGACAGAGCTGGAGCGAAGAACAGGTGACTGGATCTCCATGTCTTCTTGTCTATTCTCGGTGTGCCACACACCCCGCTTCCCCTTTAATTCTTAACGATCGGGTTACTCACCAGCAGGTGACGACGTTGCAGAGAGAGTCTTGTAAACGAGCCCCTCCTGGCCTACATATACCTGGGACCTCCCACTGAATCACCAGTTTTTTCTCTCTGCATGAAGCGACAAGACAGAAGAATGAAGTCTCCTGCTTGCAGGTAGCCGGGGTAAAATCCGGCATCCCCTTTTGGTCTATTTCTGCCCAGTTCTAGTGTGTTTATTATGCCTAGTTAAATGGAAGCCTCCCAGCCTAGGCTGCGGGCTGGGCAAAGGTAGATGGCACTTTAGGTGCCTAGGAGCTTATCTCCTCCGCTCGACCCCCTCGACTTGTGGGGCAATGCGGCTATCCGGCTGGTGATCCGGATTTGGGATGCCCCTGTCCCGATGTCCCTTTAGGTCACCTTCTCCCGCTTGGCCTTCTCCCTTCGCTGGGGGGGGGTCTGTGTGTGTGTGTAATGTGCATGAGTGCTTTACTTTACTGTGAAAAGGTCTTGGCAGTTTTAGTGTCAGCACATGGCCGGGGCTGCTGGGGCCTGTTTGTTTGTTTTTCTGGCCCGCCCCTCGCTTCCCTGGTCTCATTAGAGACCTGGACGCTGCAGCTGGTGGGGGAAGAGCTTGCGGCTGAAAACTACACAGGTAAAACGGCCCCACCATTGTGCACGTGGGGCCGTTCTTATGCTATGGCTGCTTGTGCAGCATTTTTCTCCCTGGGGCATTTCTACTTATGGGGAATGTTGTTGTTTCACATAGGTGGGATATGTGCTCCAGTGGCTGCGATTGTTCACTTTACCTTGTGATTCGCAGATATATATATATATATATATATATATATTTATATATATGTATTTATATTTATATATGCATGTGTATGTACAGGTATGTGTATATTTATGTATGTGTATGGGCATGTATTTGTACACAGTAACAGTATGTGCTCTGATTTTTTGCACTCTGCTTTGCCTTGAAATTACGTGTGTCATGTATATTTATTCAAGATGTTTAAGCTAACCATATATGTTTGCCTTATTGGTTATGTATGATTGTGGCTGGGGGACTGACTGTGGTCTCTTTTCCCCCACAGATTCTGGGATCCCCTCACTGCAGTGGCTCTCCCGGTCTGTTATACCTGGCTAGTCTTAGTCTCTAAATTGGGATTTTCCTTGGTTTAAAAAAAAAAAAAAATCCTCCCACTTCCGGGACTTTAATTACAAAGGGGCATCCCGGGTTGCTTAATGCGTAAAACCCTGGGTTGTTGCGAATACCACAAATTCACCATATGGAGGCTTCCAATGTTACCGGAAATGGCTCCTCGGGGCTATCCAGGTTGTGGGGGGCTGTGGGGTTGCGCTTCCAGGCGATGATGTCATATTATGCGTTCCATGTGCTCAGCAGAACATTGCGTGCCAGTCCGTTGCTCCTGCTTCTGGCTCCTCGCAATTTCCGTCATCTCCTATCCCCCCAACCTAGTCCGGACCCCGTGTGACACTGTCAAAAATGGGGATTCGCATTCCGAGGTGCATGCGCGGTTGGCCAACCTCGAGAAAATTATCTCCGCTTCAGTGGCTCAGAAGGCTACGGCAAAGCGGAAGCACCTTGCTCCGGCAGTACCTGCCCTGGAGGATGAGGTACCTGAATTTTTGGATTACTCCGATTGTCCCCCTGATGAGGAGGGGGAACTCCTTGAGGAGTCGGATGAGCCTGCAGACCAGCTATTGTTTGATACTGCTGGTGATCAGGCTGTGGGGGTGTCCCTTGACACTCCTTCCATTTTGGCTCAAATGTTTAAAGTTTTGGCCTTGGATCCACCTGCGGTGGTCCCCCTGCCAAAAGGTGAGTTGTTTGATGTACCCCAGCCGCGTTTGGTGTTTCCCAGGCAACAGCACTTTGAGAAGCTTGTCCTTAAAGAATGGGAACAACCCACGCGCCTGGCTGGAACTTCTCCTAATTAGGATAAGCGTTATCCCTTTCCAGAGGACTTGGTGAAGCTATGGTCAGTGCCCCCCGAAGTCGACACCCCGGTGTTGGGGTTGACTGGCCCGGCTGCGTTGCACCTTTCTGGCACCACTACCATTAAGGATGGTGAGGATCGTCGGGTTGATCAATTGGCCGCCATGGTTTTATCAGTGCCGGGTCGACGCTACGGCCAATTTGTGCTTCGGCGCTTCTTCTGCTGGCCATTAGATCCATTATTAGGGATCTGCTCGCAGATCTTGATCCCACTTGTGATATGATTAGCTCTCTCAAGCAGTGTGAGTCGTTTGTTTCTTTTGCCCTGACTGCTCAGGACGATGCTCTTGCGACGAGTAGCAGGACAGCGGCTTTGCTGGTGGCTATTCGTCGGTCTATATGGCTGCGCAAGTGGACGGCAGACCTTAACTCTTAAAGGGCGCTTACAGCGCTTCCCTTCCTAGGTTTATGCCTTTTTGGCGAGAAATTGGATGCTGTTACCAAGGATGGTAAGTTGCCTCAATTCAAGAAACCTCGTCGCTCCTTTAGGGGTGCGAGTTCCTTTAGTCCCTCCTTTCGAGGAGCCAGAGCAGGCAGAAGGGCTTCCCTTCCCGTTACTGGGGCTGTAGGTTGGTCCCGGGGAAGAGGTCGTGGCCGTCCCGGTCAGTCCTGGGGCGCCAAGCCCAAACCTACTGCTAAGCCCGCTCAGCAATAAGGGGCTGCCCTCACCCGTGCGGGTGGGGGGACAATTGCGACACTTCTCCCTGGTTTAAGGCCGGGAATCTCCGGACACATAGATCTGGGAGGTGGTGTCGCCCGGTTACAAACCGGAGTTCGAGTCTTGCCCTCCTTCACGGGTTTTCCTGGAAATGGCGGTCATCCGGCTGGTGCCGCACTTAGAGGTGGGCCTCGATTTTTACACCATTTTCTTCGCAATCCCCTAGAGGGACGGGTCAGCTTGCCCCGTCCTGCATCTGAAGTTTTTCAAACTTCCCAGGTCCCCCCTTGCTCTAGCCAGGGTGGTGTCCTTTCTGGGAATGCGGTCAGATTTCAGTCAACACAGGGCGTTGCTCGCTCAGTCCAAGGTTTGTCTAATTCAGGAGTTGGCTTGGATCCTTCGTTCCAATCCTTGGCCGTCTGTTCTGGAGCTGAGAGCCTTCCGTCTGGTTCTTGCTCTTGTGTCCCATCAGGGTCTGGGCCTTCTGGTTCAGCTACGCTCGGACAGTCAAACAATGGTTGCTTACTTCAATCATCAGGGAGGGACTCCCAGTCTGGGTGCCCTCAGAGTGGGGTCCCTGATCCTGACCTGGGCGAAGACACATGTTCCTTATCTCTCGGCAGTCTGCAGTCTGCTCCAGTGGGGGACACCAGAGGTGGTCCTGTTTCCCTGGCGTCACAATTGCAGGCTCCCGATCTTTGTGTTGCCCTCTCAGGATCCTCTGGCGGCGGAAGCCATATCCCTGGGCCGGGGGAACCCGGGTTTTCTGTACCTGTTTCCTCTGATACCCAGGCTAGGCTGGGTGGTACGGAAGCTGGTTCTGGAAAGGGTGTCCGCCATTCTAGTGGCTCCAAGACGGCCAAGACGAGTGTGGCGCAGACATCATTTGGCTGACAGTAAATCAGCTCATTCTGCCTCTTCGGTCAGGTCCGTTTGCTCAGGGTCGGCTGTCTTACCCCAGTCTACCAACGCTGGTTTTGATGGCTTGGCCGCTGAGACCTCCATCTTGAAGGAGGAGGGTCTTTCTGACTTGGTTATTAAGACCATGATCGGTGCCCGAAAGAGGTCTTCTTCTATCACCTACTATAGGACTTGGAAAACCTATATCGCTTGGTATGAGGTTAGATCTTTTCCTTGTAGGGTTTTTTCGGTCTCCAGGATTCTGGAGTTTTTACAATCTGGGCTGGACTCTGGTCTTCAGCTGAGTACTTTGAAAGGAGCAGGTTTCTGCCTTATCGATCTTTTTTCAGAAGCGTTTTGCGCTTCATCCCTTAGTTAAAACTTTTTTTTCCAGGGGGTTACGCATGTGCGGCCTCCCAGGAAACCATTACTCCCTGTTTGGGACTTGAATTTCTTTCTGCTCTTCAGGCTCCTCCTTTTGAGCCTTTGCAAGATATTGCGTTGTCTACCCTGACTCAGAAGATTGTCTTCTTGGTAGCCATCACTTCGGTTCGGCGTGTCTCGGAGTTGGCGGCCTTATCTATCCAGGCGCCCTACTTTGAGAGGCATCAGGACAAAGTGGTCTTTCGGTTCAAACCAGACTTTCTTCCTAAGGTTGTTTCTGCTTTTCATTTGAACCAAGATATTGTTCTTCCCTCCCTGTGTCCTAAGCCTAAGAATGACAAGGAGAGGGTTTTGCATTGTTTGGATGTAGTACGCTGTGTTAAGTACTATTTGATTATTACTTCTCCTTTTCGTAAAACTGATGCCTTTTTTGTTGTGCCCTGTGGGCCTAAGAAGGGTTTGGCACTGGCCAAATCTTCCATTAGCGAATGGATACGTCAGGCCATTATTGCGGCCTATTCTGCTAAGGGGAAAGTTCCCCCTTTTTGTATCACTGCTCATTCTACTCGCGCCGTTGGAGCGTCTTGGGCTTTTCAGCACCAAGCTTCTGTTGAACAAGTTTGTAAGGCCGCTACTTGGTCTTCTGTTCATACTTTTTCTAAGTTTTACAAGGTTGATGTGCGGGCCTCAGCGGATGCTGTTTTTGGCCGCAAAATTCTGCAGACTGCAGTCGTTTAAGTTATGCTTCACCTTGCCTTCGGATACCCATCCCTTGTGGACACTGCTTTTGGATGTCCCGATCGTTAAGAATTAAAGGGGAAGCGGGGTGTGTGGCACACCGAGAATAATACCATTTTGTGAGTACTCACCTGAAAAATGGATATTATCGGTGTGCCACACACCCCGCTTCACCCGCCCTTTTCGGTATCCTGAATCCTTTATATGGTGAAGCTTTTCCTTATTTTGAGGTTACCGTTGGATTTCCTGGTACCTTGTCTTTCTGCTTTTTAAATAACTGGTGATTCAGTGGGAGGTCCCAGGTATATGTAGGCCAGGAGGGGCTCGTTTACAAGACTCTCTCTGCAACGTCGTCACCTGCTGGTGAGTAACCCGATCGTTAAGAATTAAAGGGGAAGCGGGGTGTGTGGCACACCGATAATATCCATTTTTCAGGTGAGTACTCACAAAATGGTATTTTTCTATTTTACTCCTACATTGTACTAAACCAAGTTACTATATTATAGTTAAAAATATGGGAAAGTGTGTACCATATTTAATTCTATTACTTTTGGAGACCATCTGAATTTAAATCATGAGAGACTTAAAGAACTTAATTTGTACAGCCTAGAAGAAAGAAGGGAAAGAATGGACAAAATTGAGGCCTTTAAATATTTAAAGAGTTGAAAAAAATTCAGTTCTGTGTACCCCTTTAAAGTGGACCAAAACCCATGGAGATTAGCCCAAGAGTCTATAAGATTGCAGGGCGATTGTTTCCCTCCCCCCGGGGCATCCCGAATGGGATGTGAAATACCCCAGGTCGCCCATAAACCTTCTTTCCCGGTCCAATGACGCATGCACAAGCAGCGGTTGCTTCCCTGCTATCCCTCTAGCAGGGCGCATGCCTGTGCCAGACATTTGTGACTGCCTCTAGGATCCACTCAGATTCACTTGTATTAGACGAGCTCCCAGATGGAGGGGCTTGAAAGGATCTGAGCACTCTGATTGGATGAGTGGTTGCGCATTCATCGTAGGACAAGTGAGTTTGTTTGGGAACCCTAGGGGGTTTCACACAGTGGGGCACCCCATATCAGGGTGCCCCAGGGGGCAAGGACCAAAACCCAGGATAGTCAAAATCTTGGGTTTGGTCCACTTTAATGATTTAATGATTTAATAAATGTTCCTAAAAATCAGTATTTGATTTTAGGACAGGGCTAATGTAAGGAAGCTTTTTTAAAGCTTAGCTGCACAATAGCATGTAAACCCAGAATAAGACAAACATCCTGTTTTGCATTCTTGTGCAATATATACATTTCTATGGACATATGCTTGTTTCCAACATAGCTGTAGCATTTGTTCATGGTTGAACATCTATGAATAATATATGGAGAGCATAGCTGGAGTTATTGATGTTATTGCTGTTCAGAAATACTAGCCAGGGAGCCCGCTGTGGATCTCGAGAGCACGCTTAACTTCTTTATGCAACATTTTATAGATTACATAAAATATAGCAAAGCCTCTTCTGCTTTATGACACTTCACCAGCTCTTATAGCTACATATTGTCTGGTACAGTTATATGAATTTTCAGAGCTCATTGATCTAAGGAGCTTGAAATCATACAATCCTTGTAAACACAGTTGTGCTTTATGTGGTGGATAATTTTTTTTTTTCAGTATAAGCCACAATCTTGATGGGAAAACCACTCATTTTGAACACAATTGATAGCAGTTTATAGGCTATGAAACCTGGTCTTTCCTAGAAATGCTCAGTCCCTTCCCAAAAGGGGGTGGGGGCGGTGATTAACAGTGATGAAATCAAGATAATGAACTTTGACACGTGGAGGCTTATTTATTATTATTGGTGCGGGCACCTCAGCAGCACCTGCACCACAGTGTCGGTTTCTGGCCGGTGGCACAGTCAGCTGTAGCGTTCCCGGCCAGGCAGCGTTTGCAGTGCCAGCCGAGAGTGTCGCAAACTGACAATATTTATCAAATAAATACCAGGTGCTCCAAGAGGCGCTCAAAAAAAGGAAATTCAGGCACACAGCCTGTTGGATTCCTAAAGTTAATTTTGTTTACGGTTTTCAGTGCTGGCACTTATCACATCGCAGGCGCTGTTGATAGATAGGAACTAGAGATGAGCGAACTTTTGAAAAATTCGATTCGACCATATGTTCCACAGCTTTACCAGTCATTGTGTCAGCCAATGAAGCAACTTTGTCTCGAAGTGCTGCAAAAGCAGTCCACTGCATCACAAGTGGCATCTGACACCCCCAGTCAACTGTCTGTCTGTTATGCTTTGGGTTCAGCTCCACTATCCATTGATGAAGATCTGATAATCATAAAATTCAGCAGCTACTGCCCAGCCAAGAAGTGGAGGAGACACTCGCCTCTTTTTCCACTAGCCGCCAATTAGTGATGAGGAGAGTGTCGTGGGAGGAGGTGTTGCAAGCCGAGGTAGTGGAAGAGGGTCCCTGGAGTTTGCGGCGGTGGCGGCGGCAGCAGCAGCAGCAGTGAATTATTGCGGACTGTTGTTAGGAAAAATCAGCTACTCAGCGATGTGGCAGTGTTTCATGCAGCATCCTGTGGAGAAAAAGTAGGTTAGTTAGTGTATATACATAAAATTATGAATAGACAAATGCAATAGTATTGCCAAAGTGAAGTTTTGTTTGAGGGTGTGTTTCCACCTTGTAATTAAATCAGAAACAACTAGCTATCATTTGCCTCTGAATAATTAGCCCTCAAAAATTCTTGGAATTTTTAATCTTGATGTCTGAGGGATTTCTCCTCTCAGACAGCGTCACCATAAGTCCAGCCTGCTGCATTACACTTGGAAGAACATCTTGTTTGCGCTGCGACAAGGAAGCCAGAGTCATGCGTCCTGACATGGCACACGTGTTCAGTCTAGTTTTGAAGTCTTGCCCCCATCTGAAAGACATCCGAACAACAGGAAAGAAAGTTAGCATGCACTTCTGGCACTCCTACACCACCAAGCACAACCTTATTGAGCCTCAGCGTCACAACGGTGTACCCCACCATAGTCTGATTTGCGATGTTTCCACCCGTTGGAATTCCACCCTCCATATGCAGGATCCACTATAGCAGTGGTCCCCAACCCTGTCCTCAAGGCCCACCAACAGGCCAGGTTTTGCAGATCTCCACAAAGATGCACAGGTGGAGTAATTAGTGCAACTGCAGAGCAATAGAGCTGGCTATTTGGAGATCCAAAAAACATGACATGTTGGTGGGCCTTGAGGACAGGGTTGAGGACCACTGCACTATAGGAACAGAGAAAAGCCATCACGGATTTCTGGATGATCCAAACGGATAGGGGGACACCCCTGTGTAAATTCGATGTAAACCATTGGCAGCTCATACGTGACACCGACCGTTTGCTCAGGCCCTTTGAGGAAGCTACGTTATTAGTCAGTTGCCAGGACTATGAGATGAACGATGAGATTCCACTGCTTCATGTACTACAACACATGTTGGAAACCATGGCTGGTCAGGGCACTGGAGACATGGCACATACATTTCACAGCCACATGAAGCCTGTGGGGGCTGAAGTGGAGGAGGAGGAGGGGGTGGGGCACAGCAAACCACAGTTTAGGTTTCACAAAATGACCATTTTATCTAGTCATCTGACAGGAGAGGAGGAGCAGGAGCAGCCACAGGAGCTAGAGGGTTGTGAGGAAGGCGAGACAGAGGACCCAGACACACCGTGGCAGTTTACAGTGGAGATGGAGACAGGTAGTCCCTCCGAGTCACTTGCACAAATGGCACGATGCATGCTCACATGCTTGCGTACTAGTGAGCGCAGAATTGTCTCCATTTGTCAGGGGGAAGACTTCTGGCTCTCCAACTTATTGGACCCTCGTTTCCGGCACAAAATGGGGGCATTTTTTACGCCCACTGAGAGGGAGGACAAACTGACCTACTACAGAGACATCCCACGTAGTCAGTTGGGCGATGTCTATCTGCGCCATGGCCCATACTCCCGCAGGTCTGACTCGGGGGGACCTCTGCGATCACCTTCCACTGCCATGGCTGCTGGGGGGGTGGAAGGAGCAGCAGCAGCAGCTCCATCAGCAGCAGCCTCAGTCTTCAGTCGCTAGTGAGTAGCTTTCTACACCCGCATAGTGAGTCTACTCATGAGCAGCAGGAAGACCTGGAGCTGGACCTCAAACAGCAGGTCATGTCATACCTTGACATGACCATGCCAACACACCTTCAGGATCCACTGGATTTGCTGGGAAGCCAAACTTGACTTGTGTCCGCAACTAGCAGAGTTTGCCCTGGAAAAGCTGTACTGGCCGGACAGTAGTTGATTTAGATGGCAACTGGGCTGCTCTATATAACGAAGCAAAATGGCAAATTTACCTCACTATATAAGCTATTGCCCCTCAGATTTACACAGGGGCTGCTCTATATTATGCTGCAAAATGGCAAATTTACCTCACAATATAAGCTATTGCCCCTCAGATTTACACAGGGGCTGCTCCATATAATGGTGCAAAACCATGAATTTACCTCATAATATAAACTATTGCGCCTCAGATTTACACAGGGCCTGCTCTATATAACGAAGCAAAATGGCAAATTTACCTCACTATATAAGCTATTGCCCCTCAGATTTACACAGGGGCTGCTCTATATTATGCTGCAAAATGGCAAATTTACCTCACAATATAAGCTATTGCAGCTCTATATAAATAAAAATAAATAAATAAAAAAAGGGCCTGTAGAAGCTTATTTAGTATAACAGATAGGGTGACATGTGCTGGTTTGGGATGCCCATATGGGCTAGTGTTTTGGCAGCAGTACAAAAACCAATGCAAAATGCAATAGCTTAATAAAGCTGATGCTGATCAACGCTTATTTAGTATAACAGATGGGGTGCAACATGCAGGTTTGGGATGCCCTGCGGCCTGGTGTATTTAAAGCAGACCAAAACCAATTCAAAATGCAATAACTTAATAAAGCTGAGGCTGTAGATGCTTATTTAGTATAAACAGGTAGGGTGCAAGGTGCAGCTTTGGGGTGCCCTGCGGCCTGGTTAAATGAAAGCAGTCAAAAAGGAAGTGCAAACTGAAGTAGCTTAATGAAGCTGATGCTGATCAACGCTTATGTTGTATACCAGATAGGGTGCAAGGTGCAGCTTCAGGGTGCCCTGCGGCCTGGTTTATTAAAAGCAGTCAAAAACAAGTGCAAACTGAAGTAGCTTAATAAAGCAGCTGATGCTGATCAACGCTTATGTTGTATAACAGATAGGGTTAAAATAGCATGTGCTTTGGGATGCCCGTGTGGCCTGGTATATTTCAATCTGAACAAAAAGTAACAATAATCCAAGTATGAGAAATAATTTTGACCTTCTTTACAGCGCCATACTTTGAAAAAAAAACCTTAATTTCATGCCGATCAATCCAAAGGTCAATGCCCCTAACAAAAATAGTGTTCGGCATAAGTTTTCCTTCTGGAAGGACGTAACCTTTAGTTTACATGGTTGGGGTAGGTTATCTTACAAATTGGGATACCCCAGGCAGCAGTGTCATTGAAAGAGACAGATTGTAATGCAGGCCATACGCAAGCAGAGAAACTCAGGCTGCAACAGGCCTATTTAGTTTACATGGTTGGGGTAGGTTATCTTACAAATTGGGATACCCCACTGTATATGAAACCAAATATAAATGCACACCCAAAAGTGGACAATCAGCCTCCAAGAAGCCTGCATAGTTTAAATAAGAGAGCTGCTTAGCTTAAATAAGAGAGCTGCTTAGTGTAAATAAGAGGCATGCTTAGTTTAAATAAGAGAGCTGCTTAGTGTAAATAAGAGGCCTGCTTAGTTTAAATAAGAGAGCTGCTTAGTATGGTAGGTAGGTTATGTTATGTTACAGAATGGGATGCCCCAAGCAGACTTGAGATCAGTATATATGCACACAGCAGCAGTGTGTTAGCAGGCTCATACAGGCCAAATTTCTTTAAATAACTGTGCAGCTTACAGTAAATGCAGAGGCTAATGGTATGTTACAGAATGGGATGCCCCAAGCAGACTTGAGATCAGTATATATACACACAGCAGCAGTGTGTTAGCAGGCTCATACAGGCCAAATTTCTTTAAATAACTGTGCAGCTTAGAGTAAATACAGAGGCTAATGGTATGTTACAGAATGGGATGCCCCAAAGCTGACTTGAGATCAGTATATATGCACACAGCAGCAGTGTGTTAGCAGGCTCATACAGGCCAAATTTCTTTAAATAACTGTGCAGCTTACAGTAAATGCAGAGGCTAATGGTATGTTACAGAATGGGATGCCCCAAGCAGACTTGAGATCAGTATATATGCACACAGCAGCAGTGTGTTAGCAGCCTCATACAGGCCAAATTTCTTTAAATAACTGTGCAGCTTAGAGTAAATACAGAGGCTAATGGTATGTTACAGAATGGGATGCCCCAAAGCTGACTTGAGATCAGTATATATGCACACAGCAGCAGTGTGTTAGCAGGCTCATACAGGCCAAATTTCTTTAAATAACTGTGCAGCTTACAGTAAATGCAGAGGCTAATGGTATGTTACAGAATGGGATGCCCCAAGCAGACTTGAGATCAGTATATATGCACACAGCAGCAGTGTGTTAGCAGCCTCATACAGGCCAAATTTCTTTAAATAACTGTGCAGCTTAGAGTAAATGCAGAGGCTAATGGTATGTTAAAGAATGGGATGCCCCAAAGCTGACTTGAGATCAGTATATATGCACACAGCAGCAGTGTGTTAGCAGGCTCATACAGGCCAAATTTCTTTAAATAACTGTGCAGCTTACAGTAAATGCAGAGGCTAATGGTATGTTACAGAATGGGATGCCCCAAGCAGACTTGAGATCAGTATATATGCACACAGCAGCAGTGTGTTAGCAGCCTCATACAGGCCAAATTTCTTTAAATAACTGTGCAGCTTAGAGTAAATACAGAGGCTAATGGTATGTTACAGAATGGGATGCCCCAAGCAGACTTGAGATCAGTATATATGCACACAGCAGCAGTGTGTTAGCAGCCTCATACAGGCCAAATTTCTTTAAATAACTGTGCAGTTTAGAGTAAATACAGAGGCTAATGGTATGTTACAGAATGGGATGCCCCAAAGCTGACTTGAGATCAGTATATATGCACACAGCAGCAGTGTGTTAGCAGGCTCATACAGGCCAAATTTCTTTAAATAACTGTGCAGCTTACAGTAAATGCAGAGGCTAATGGTATGTTACAGAATGGGATGCCCCAAAAACCAGAGAGCACCTGGCAGGCAACAGTAAGACTATGCACAGCAAAAGTGTCTTTATCAGGCCTAATTTCAATTATAATAGGTGCAAATGGTTATGTGGTCTTAAATAGAGGCTGCTGTAGTCACAGAATGGGATGCCACAACAGGAGTGCACCTGGCAGGGACAAGTAGTGCTATGCACAGCAAAAGTGTCTTTATCAGGCCTAATTTCAATTAGAATAAGTGGAAATGGTTATATGGTCTTAAATAGAGGCTGCTGTAGTCACAGAATGGGATGCCACAACAGGAGTGCACCTGGCAGGTACCAGTAGTGCTATGCACAGCAAAAGTGTCTTTATCAGGCCTAATTTCAATTATAATAGGTGCAAATGGTTATGGTCTTAAATAGAGGCTGGTGTAGTCACAGAATGGGATGCCACAACAGGAGTGCACCTGGGACCAGTAGTAGCATGCACAGCAAAAGTGTCTTTATCAGGCCTAATTTCAATTAGAATAAGTGGAAATAGTTATATGGTCTTAAATAGAGGCTGCTGTAGTCACAGAATGGGATGCCACAACAGGAGTGCACCTGGCAGGGACCAGTAGTGCTATGCACCGCAAAAGTGTCTTTATCAGGCCTAATTTCAATTAGAATAAGTGCAAATGGTTATATGGTCTTAAATAGAGGCTGCTGTAGTCACAGAATGGGATGCCCCAAACAGGAGTGCACCTGGCAGGGACCAGTAGTGCTATGCACAGCAAAAGTGTCTTTATCAGGCCTAATTTCAATTAGAATAGGTGCAAATGGTTATATGGTCTTAAATAGAGGCTGGTGTAGTCACAGAATGGGATGCCCCAACAGGAGTGCACCTGGCAGGCAGCAGTAAGAATATGCACAGCAAAAGTGTCTTTATCAGGCCTAATTTCAATTAGAATAAGTGCAAATGGTTATGTTCTTAAATAGAGGCTGGTGTAGTCACAGAATGGGATGCCACAACAGGAGTGCACCTGGGACCAGTAGTAGCATGCACAGCAAAAGTGTCTTTATCAGGCCTAATTTCAATTAGAATAAGTGCAAATGGTTATGGTCTTAAATAGAGGCTGGTGTAGTCACAGAATGGGATGCCCCAACAGGAGTGCACCTGGCAGGCAGCAGTAAGAATATGCACAGCAAAAGTGTCTTTATCAGGCCTAATTTCAATTAGAATAAGTGCAAATGGTTATGTTCTTAAATAGAGGCTGCTGTAGTCACAGAATGGGATGCCCCAAACAGGAGTGCACCTGGCAGGGACAAGTAGTGCTATGCACAGCAAAAGTGTCTTTATCAGGCCTAATTTCAATTAAAATAAGTGGAAATGGTTATATGGTCCTAAATAGAGGCTGCTGTAGTCACAGAATGGGATGCCACAACAGTAGTGCACCTGGCAGGGGCAAGTAGTGCTATGCACAGCAAAAGTGTCTTTATCAGGCCTAATTTCAATTAGAATAAGTGGAAATGGTTATATGGTCTTAAATAGAGGCTGCTGTAGTCACAGAATGGGATGCCACAACAGGAGTGCACCTGGCAGGGACCAGTAGTGCTATGCACAGCAAAAATGTCTTTATCAGGCCTAATTTCAATTATAATAGGTGCAACTGGTTATATGGTCTTAAATAGAGGCTGCTGTAGTCACAGAATGGGATGTCACAACAGGAGTGCACCTGGCAGGTACCAGTAGTGCTATGCACAGCAAAAGTGTCTTTATCAGGCCTAATTTCAATTAGAATAAGTGCAAATGGTTATATGGTCTTAAATAGAGGCTGGTGTAGTCACAGAATGGGATGCCTTACAGCAGACTTAAGATCAGTTCAGTATATATGCACAGTTAGTTAGTATAAGCAGCCTGAAAACGCTAACAAAGCCTGTCAGCCAGCCAGTAACACTCAGGCTGGATGAAAAAAGAAAAAATCTCCCTGTGACTGCCTCCGATTTTTCCTAACTTTCCCTGTTTTTCGCTGACTTTCTGTCTGTCTCCTGCCTGTCTCCTGCCTGTCTCCAGCCTGTCCCTGTCTGTCCCTGCCTGTCTAACTGCCTCTCCCTCACTACAGTGTTCTGTCTCTCATGAATGCAATAGAGAAATGAGGAAGGAAAAGCAAGATGGCCGACTTAAATAGCGCTGTGACGTCACCGGGCTTGCTGGCTGCTGATAGGCTGCATGTGACTGTCCCAGCTTGCACTGGCGCGGGGTTGATGTCTGGACATGTCCCGTCCGCCATCTTAGAATGCCTGTAATGTAAATGAATGGATGTTAAAGGAAAACTTCGAGCGATCGAATCGCGGGGAAATTCGGATTCGATCCGAATCGAATTTTTCATGAAATTCGGATCGAATCCGGGTTCGTCCGGATCGATTCGCTCATCCCTAATAGGAACCACCTGGCCCTATCACAGGTGCTGTGGATTTTTGACTTTTTACATATACCTTTTTGACTGGGACTGGGACCTGACACTCACCTGACACTCATCTGGCACTACCTTGCACTACGTGGCCTTTGCCTTTCTTAAATAATATTCACATTTTAGATTGTCCGCAAGTGGTTGCTGCAAACTGGTGTCAGGGGCTATAAGCTAGCTTAGTGGGCAAGTGACGCTGTAGTATCCTGTCCAGCATTGACAAATGTGATGTCTGGATGGCGCTGTAGAAGTGCTCTCCCTGATTCACTGCAGAGCACTAGGTGGTGTCCTGAGGTCAAAACGCCCAAGATGACTCGAACAATAGGACAACACTCCAGCGAACTATAGGTAGCGCCAGTTAGGCGCTAAAGCCCATATTTTAGAAAAAACTATACACAACCAGCGCCGGTGCTTTAAAACTGTGCAAGCGCCAGACACTATGTTCAAAAATGTGCAAAAAAGTCTGTTTCTCAACACATAAACACCAGCATCAGAGCGAAAACATATGGAATGACATTGTTTTAACACTGTGACAATGACAGACCTGCTCATACAATTCTACATATAAAAAAAACACACAACACAACATCAACTTAACCAAAAATGTATTACTTTAGAAAAACGCTATTTATACACAACCAAATAAAACACCACTGAAATGTATGGGGGGGGGCGCTACTGAGCGACAGGTGCTACATGCAGTGCTGGCACTTTACACTGAGCCATTACTAGATATTCATTCGACACTACATGACACTATTAGAGGCGCTCACCAGATTGACTCAAATATATGGTTTAGTGTCACCTGACACTACGTGACACTACATGGCGTTAGCGTTTCTTAAATAACCCCTGAAGAGTTTAGTTGAATTCTTTGAGTTACCATGTGTGAAAGACACATGGTAAAACTTGAAACAGTGTTTAGTGTGTTGGATCCCAGATAGTGGAGATACTGGAGCTTGTCCTCTACTAGTTTAAAGTGGACCAACACCCAGGGCCTTATTCATCAAGCGATAGCGCCAGGTAGTGTCTCACTAGCGCCAGGTAGCGCCAGCTATCGGTGGCTACCGACTCCCGAACGCCCGGCGGCGGACACAATCACGCATTTATCACGCTAAATGAGGCTAGCGCCGGCGAGAGCGTCAGCTAGCGCGGGATTCATCATGTAGCCGACTGCAACGAACAGCGCCGCTGCTAATCCCATCACAGCGCCAGGTATGACCTGTCACTACCTGGTGCTCTCCCATACATTTCAATGGCAGACCCTGCAATGTTTTTTTATGTGGTTTTTGTGTTCTTGTCTTGTTTCCAAAATTCCACACATGTTGTTTCGGATATGTTTGATTAATCTGGCTTGTTTTTATTGTTTATTTGAGGAAAGATGTAATTTTTACTCTGGACTGTTGTTTGTGAAATCTAAAATGCATCTCCTCCCACAAAACACATTAGGCTCAAAATAGCTTGCTTTCACAACACACATGGCTAGTAAAGCTACTTTTTAGTCACTCATGTTTGGCGCTCACGTTCGCTCATTGAAATTGTCAGCGCCCAAGCTATTCAGCAGCCATGTCCTTGATGAATCTGTGGTGTTCAGAGTTTGTGCAGTCGCTGTTTTGATTCGCTATGTGGCGGCGCTAGCGGCGCTGTGCTGCACTGAGCTGTTCATACATGTGCCTTTCTGCCATTTTGCCTGAATTCACTTGCAGCGACCCCAGTCGTTCTTAATGAATACACTGTAGTTGTGAGCGTGCATGTCCACATTCTTCTGGATTTGTTCATGCGTACAAGCTCATAAAAACCCGTTATGCATTCTCCTGTGTGCCACATTATCATGTAGTTGGCTAGTTTGCTTGTGTTATTATTTTATGAAGGACTATAAGATTGTTATTTGTAAGCAACCAGCTTTGTTTTTTTGCTGACGTATGCATTACAGGATATTGATCACCCAGCTAAATCAAGCTAATAATTAATGGCGTCTTGGCCAATAGCTTGTTGTAATGCGTAAAAATCCTCTTGCCGCCACTTTGCTTGCACATAGCGGATATTAGCTAGTTCTGGTGCGCGGATGTTTTTTTTTTTTTGGTCTGGCGCTTTCGTCCTATCCACTTCCGGTTTCCTCCTTTGCGTTTCAAAGCAACATAAAGCTAAAAATTAATTGCGCTTTGGCCCATAGCTTGTTGTAATGCGTAAATAGACTATTTCTGCCACTTAGCTTGCACATAGCGGATATTATCTAGTTATGGTGCACGTGTTTTTTTTTTTTTTTTTTTTTTTTTTTTTGGGGGTCTGGCGCTTTCGTCCTATCCACTTCCGGTTTCCTCCTTTGCGTTCCAAAGCAACATAAAGCTAAAAATGAATTGCGCTTTGGTCCATAGCTTGTTGTAATGCGTAAATAGACTATTTCCGCCACTTAGCTTGCACATAGCGGATATTAGCTTGTTCCTGGTGCGCGTTTTTTTTTTTATTTTTCCTGTCGCTTTGGTCATATCCGGTTCCGGTTTCCTCCTTTGCGTTTCCACCATGCTGCCCAGGAGATGGACTATGCACCTCCCCAGCTCCTCCTCAGAATCTTGCCACACCACCCCTTCCCCCCCTCCCCCACCTACCTCACCTCCCCCACCTAACCCCCCTCCAACCCCTCCCCCTCCTGGGCCAGCGAAACAAAAGAGGAAGCGTGTGGATAGCCGCGTCAACGGCCAGGTGGTCAAAGTGAGTATGTTTCTCTGGTGTTATATGTTTAAAGTGGACCAACACCCAGGGGGGATTGGGACTGAAATCTATAAGATTCCTGGCCCGATCAGATCCCTCACAGCGGGGCATCCCAAATTGGGATGTCCTGCGGGAAGGAACCCCCCCAGGAGGGCCACAAACCTTACCTCAGCCCCGTTCCATCGGCGCATGCGCAAGCCGCGGCCGTGTCTTGCGCTTCAATCTAGCTGTGTGCGCAGCTGTGGCCGCCATATTTGACTGGCCGGCACAGGCCCCATCCCTGTTAGAGGGAAGGGCGAGACGCGGCCTACAGCGCTCAGAGGCAGCTGAGCTGGTATGCGCGTCCAAGTGGCCTTGGACGCGCATACCACAGCGGCTCTGAGTGCTGTGATTGCCTTGCGCGGTCACGTGGGAGCGTGGTGAGTTGAGTCTTTCTGGCCTTCCAGGGGGGTTCCAGACAGCGGGCCAACCCCGATCGGGGTGCCCCACCGAAGTGGGCTCAAACCCAGGATAGTCAAAATCCAGGGTGTTGGTCCACTTTAATCTATATATATAATAAATGTTTAGGCCATTGGTCTGATGTCATGTATTGATTTTTTTTTGTTTTGTCATTTCTCATAGGATTTCTGCATCCACCAATACGATTATGCCCGTGGGGGCAAGAAGAGAATAGCCCTGGAGGTGAAGGCCACAGTGTCCCGGCGCTTCGACACCAACCTCAGTGTCCGATCAATTATGCAGAAGTGGTCGGACTTCAAGCGACGGGACCCTGAAGGCGTGTACCGCCTATATGATGCCTACGCTTCAGGTAAGTTTGCTTATGCTATGTTTATACTTTGTAAAACATAATATTCTAAGCTGTGTCCATTTTGTGTATTTATATTAATTCTTTGCATTCACCCCCTCAACACAGATAAGCGTCCTCCCCTGGGGAAACGTGGGAAGGGATTCCTCCCCCGAACCAGACAGGCGGACTCGGGGTAGTCATCGGGGGAGGGTCCCTCTCGCGGGTCATATTTAGAGGACCCAGGGGAGAAAGGGGATTACGCCCCAGAGGAGTGTGCTGCTGGGGGGCTGGCAGGATCAAGCCTCAGCTCCTAACACTCTGACTCTGAGGAGTCTCAACAGCCAAGGGGCCACTCTCAAGTGGGGAGTCCAAGTGGGGTGGAAGGAATGGACTCTCCCACACTCCCTGAAGGAGCAGGGAGTGAGAGGGAGGAGGGTGGCCCTTTGGCTGGGGGATCTTCGGAGCAGAGTGTGAGGAGCCGAGGCTCCCCGCCTCCTCCTCAGAGCCCTCCCTGGGCTTCAAGTGGCAGTTCATCCCCTGGTGAGTGCACATTTAGTCAGTGTTAGTCTGTGACAGGTTACATATGTCCATTTGTACTTAGCCCTTGCCATTCCTCTCTAATTTGCAGGGCATCATATAGGCGGCACCTCCAGGAGCTATTGGCAACGCCTTCTCCACGGGCATAGTCGTGGTAAGTGTTTGTTGTTATCCCTCACATTCCCTATGTTATGACATTCCTTTAAAGTGGACCAACACCCATTGTTGATTGTGCTTGGAATATCTAAGCTTCCATGCCCAATCACCTCCCTCACCCAGGGCCCCCCCCCCCCAAAAGCCCACAAACTCCTTACCTCATTGGGGGTGGCAGAAGCCACCGCCGCAGCCTCCTGCGTGCCCCTCTAGATGTGTGTGCGGCTGCGCTCTCCGTTTCAGAATGGCCTGCGCGTGCGCACACAATTGAGGAGTGATGAGCGGAAGGCAGCGGCGGAGGACGGTGTCTCACTCAAATTGTTGGGCCCTGCCAAAGTGGGCCAAAACACAGGATAGTATCAATCCTGGGTCTTGGGCCACTTTTAACATACACATGTTTCCTGGTCCATAGGCCAAGCTGGTTTGAGAATGTACATTAACATCACAAGCCCCACTGCAGTGCAATCCAACTGGCAACCACCCCTATGTTTCAGCCCACACCATGATGGGGGCTAGCAAATGTGTTATTTTTGTAAGTTGTTCAGGCTAACACATGTTGCACACTATTAACATTCTACAATCAACTGCAAATTAGTCCTTACCATTGCACTGTCCAGGTTATTGGCACATTATCTTTATGTGTCCATGTTGCAACCCAAAATTAACTCATGGACCATGAAATATGCTAATGTCGGACAACATGTGTGTAACCATGCAAGCATTTGATTTTGAAGACTCCATAACCAGATGGCTGACAAATAGTCATGTGTCATTGGCCCACTAATTTTGCTTTTCTATTTTGCTTTCTCCTGACAGATGTGGCCACGCAGACGGAGCCGGTGTACATCACCACCACACCTCCCGGGACGGCCAGCAGCATGGGCCCCAGCCACAGCTGCGATGGTGAGTACATACCACTTCATAGGCCTAAAGACTTGTGACCCCTATGTCTTATAGTACATTCTGGACACATTTGCAATGTACCTATGTGTTTTACAAACACACATCTAGGTTACATGTGTTTGGCCAACAGTCCTACATGCATGTCTGCATGCTTGATTGTTGGCTCACATTCTTGATTTAGCAACATCGAGGCAAATTGTGGTTTATCCACAACCAAATTGGGCTGCTAAGGTGGTGACCTCTAATATGCTTGGCCCAACCAGTTTACTCGTTAGGACTTAGGCCCTGATGTTTGGCTGTAACTAAACAAATAAATGTCCACACTGGGACTTATACCTTCTTTTATTCCCAAGAGTTAAGAGTAAATGTATGCTTGGGATGTTGTGGCCACATTTAAGGCAGCCACTAGTACTCATATAATGGTAACACATAAGGGCACAGTTGGCAACAATGTGAATGTGAGCGTCAGCTAATTGTCGGCACTTACATTACATTGCTACATCTGTGTCTGTAGAGGTCACATTCTAGATTGTGATTTTGTTTTTTTTTTACTCTCTACAGCTTGTGTAAACCAGCATCGCAGACTGTGGCGGTCGATCCGGCGTCTTCGCCTTATGCTGCTGGCCTTGAAGAGGCGGCGTTAGGGTGGTGGTGATTTTTTGGAGGCACTGTGCTGCCAAATGTTGGGCCTGTTGCCCGCCTTTTATAATAAAATTTTTCTATTTTGGTAATTACAGTGTGTGGTGCCTTTTCAAGCATAGTTTGTGTCTCCAAAACCATTCTTTGGCTAGTTTAGGGGTACCTTTGTAGCCATTTAATGTGTAAACCATAGTAAGATATGGTCAGCAATGTGTGTCCTAAATTTGCACATACATTTACAGATCTAGATCAAGACACTCATCCCTGACTGTGTTCTTAGCTATGTCTTTGGAATAACACAATTTCGAGGTGGGGTAATCAAATATATTTAACACAAAAACAACATAACCACAAACCAATTAATATTCTTGGCTTGGGGACCAGGGAGGTTGGGAGTCATTGCTAGGGGTGGTGTTGGGGGCCAACAGTGCAGTAAAAAAAATAGACTGCTGTTGTATGAGCTGTTGTGTCAACAACAAACTTTGATCCTGGCGCTGTAAAGATTGCTCCATCAGGTTTGCAAGGCGAGCCAGTTCCTGGGTCATTTGGTGTTGGTGGCCTTGTCTCCAATCTTCCATCTGGCGCTGCAGGGCCTCATTTTGTTGCTGACACATCCGCACCTGATTTTCCAACGCCGCAATGCGCTCATTAGTTCCATCACGTGGCTGTTGGCGACTGTAGTCCTCCAGCATCCGGACCCCTAGCTCGTAAAAGTCTGCACTGGTTGGTGCCACACCTCCTCTTGCTCTGGTTTGAGGCTAAAAAAATAGAAAAAAACATTTTAGTGAAACTGAACCAATGCAGGTATGCCCCTCCAAATCATTTGCCCAAAGTGTAACAATACAACTTACCCTTGCTTGAGCCTCTGAAGCTTGGCCACATGGCACTTGGGAAGAGGTCCCAGCTTGGGGTTCTGGTCCTGTGACATGTTGGTTCATGGACTACCCACGAACATGGCAATGTGGTTATTGGTCCTCTAAATCAGCCATGTTACCTCCGTGACGACCGGCAGAGGTAGGAGCAGGGTCTGGCTGCCAGAGAGGGGCAAATCCACATCAGAGAGCTCCGGCAAGTTGGCATATGCTAAACAGGAAAGTCAGGTTAGTAGGTCAGTGGACCAAACTCAAATGTAACATGGATAGCCTATCGAGGCCATACCTCCACAAAGTGCCAGATTACACACTAGGCAAAAGGTATCTTGGAAACTCAGATTGTTAACATGTATGTAAGAGGAAGACGAGGCAATAATTGACCCAAAAAAGAACAGAGACATTGCGAAAATTACACATACCCGCACTCTCCCAGATGTCTTGAGTTGGGCCCTCACTCGAGCTTTGCCCTTGAAAATACATGTTTAAACACAAGTTGCCCTACTAAAGTTCCACAAAAGTAGTGCCAAAATCCATACTAGATAATCAAGCCAAACAAACTTACCCTCATTTGTGTCAGCCTCAACGTGAAGGGCCCTTTCCCGACAGCCACTTCCGAGATTCCGGCCAACTAAAATACACAAATATTGTCTCTAAATATTCATACAACTACTCGGGTGAATAATTGGCTTAAAATATACCCTAAAAATGCATTTCCTTCACTCTAAAAAACATACTAATTACCCTGGGGATGGCTAATCCAATACAAATAGCCATCTTCCAGTTGACATAGCAAACATGTCGATTATTAGACTAACCAAATAGAACCAGTGTCACATAAACAGCCTAAAGGATACATTTTTTGAGGCAATACACACCAACAGGGTCCTGTTGACCTGCAAGCTCGGAAGTGGTGTCCAAAGATGAACCAGTCACTTGGCCTACAAAGAAAAAACATGAATGATAGACATGCACTTGTGTAAAAGCGGCTAAAGCAAGGTTGACACATGCACTTACCGGCATCCAAAGAGTAGCTTGGCTCATGAGGAGATGCTGGGGCCAATGGCGGTGCAGCTAGGCAAAAGCAAAGAAAACATTTAGCCATTGGTAATGTGCGGCACAAAATAAACCATGCATTAAGGTGTGTGTGAGCAGCTCAATCACTAATATTCCCTAATCAAGGCCAGTGTGGCTTCCACATGTATATGCAGATATATGGCCACACATCTCTGGCTTCCAACATAGCTACACATGTTAGGGCCTTGTTAGTTAGTTGCCGAGAGGGTTAAAGTGGACGTGTAAATAGTCCGCAGGCCCATATTATTAATCCTCAACAGTGGTCAAATCTATTGTTTGAGGTGCTCCCACACCCATTTGGAGTTAGGCTGGAGGTTGTTTGAAGGGCAGGAGTTGTGGTGTCCTCAGCCAAATCCTGGACAGCACCATGTGCACCTATGCAGAAAGCAACAGACAAAGGTAAACATTTATGAGGTATAATGTACTACTTCACAGGTCCTACTGTTAGTTGGCCAGAAAGAGACAAAGCAAAACACATACATTAACATTAGCTGCCAAAAATATGCATAAAATATGTACCTTCAGTCCAACCTGTGGTGTCATCCCCAGGATCCACACCCTGCAGCCGAGCGAGTGGAATTTTGGCCTTCAGCATCTCCTCATATGGCCAGTAGGTACTCTTTGGACCCTGGATGGTCCCACTGTCGACCTCAAGATCATGATTCATCTTTGCGGTAAGGGCCCTTTTCAAAGTGTAGAAGCGTTTCCTGCAGGATGGGCCACTACGTGGATGTTGAGCACTGCTAGTAAGCTCTTCACCAATGGCATCCCACAATTTGCTCCTTTCTTGTTTGCCTATTGACTTGCTTTGGGAGCCAAAGATCAGCTCCCATTTAGCAAGTGTAAGGCGCACAAGAGTATTATTCTCCGCCAAATTAAATTCTGGCTCACTCTTGGCAACTGGGCGCTTAGCCTGGGGTGCTGCATCACCTTCAGGCTGGGCCCTTTTCCTTAAGGGAGGTCTGCGCACAGCACTCACCACACTCCTACTTGGGCCAGCTGTGGCTGGCAGATGTCCAGAATTTGGCTCCATCCTGTAGCTGCACACACACAACAATACACAACCAACAAGCACGCATGCAGACTACAGAATGGTATCACCGTTTGTGGGGTTTGGCCAGGTTTTATGTGCTCTAACAGCCAATCACAAACAGGTCCACTTAATTGATTAACACATACTGGCAAGGTGCTTGTAGCCACAGCTAAAATGCACTGATTGAACCATGTGTGGGAGCCAATTTACTAATTACAGACCTCATTAACCAAACAGCACACAACCAAAGACAACAATGTACTCATGTATAGTAAACACTTGTGACATGTGGCTAGACAAACGGCTATTTAAATCAAGAGCAGCTTACCTTTCATTGGTCCACCACAGAATTGTCAGCCATGTCCGTTAATGCACGCAACTTTCGTCCCACGTACGCTAGTAGCGCTACTAGCGTGCGCTTGCGCACTCCGTTTCACGCACACCTGGGTCAGCTAATTGGAGACAGGAAATAGCAGAGCTATGCAAAAGGCGGCAAAGCGGACCTGTCCTTTTTCAAAGTGAAGTATAAATGGCTGGATTTGGCAACCTTCTGGTATTGTTACACTGTGGCAAAGGCTGTGGTGTGGTGTGGTGCTTTGTTCCCTTAGCTCATTTGAGTGTCTGGCTGGGTTTTGTCCTCACTCTCTGTGGCTTGTTGGGTGATTTCTGACATCAGTGCTGTTTCTTTAGGAGATTGATTTTGTTGGCATATGCAAATATTGTGGAGCATACAGCAAGTGAGGCTTGATTTTGGGGCCTTTTGTGGGCTGTGCAGCAGCTCCCCTCTTGGTTGTGCCTAACTTAGAAAGCTGTTTTACAGCAGTCTGGTGGTTCTGACCACTATACTTCTGGTTTTGTGGTGAGCTGCATTGTAGTGAGTGTGTGAGGAGTGTGCTTGCTTGTGAGTGTGGTGTGTTTGTGATTTTTGGTTTTGTTTGGATTATTTTGTATATCTGTGCATTGTGAGATGGATAAGTGGGTGATGTATGGGTTATGGGTGCAGGGATGTGTGAAAATGCTGGAAGAGCAGGAGGACAGGGAGGGGGGTGCTGTGAGGCACGATTCTTACGTCCTGCAGCGGACAGTCCTGTGCCGGAAGTTCGAGAACAACGAAATGCCAGCTGGCTGGCTACTGGGTAAATAATTAACCATGTCAAAGTATTTAGCATCAAATATGTGGGCTAGTAAGCTAGATTTTGGAAAATGAAACCAAAAACATGTACTAGTACTAATTGCTGTCTCTCTCATTGTGTTTTTTCAACAGCGGACAAGGGATATGGGCAGAGAACGTGGGTGATGACTCCGGTCAGAAGCCCACAGACCTCTGCCCAAGAACGCTACAATGCAGCACACCGCAAAACCCGAAGCATTGTGGAACGAACCATCGGCCTGCTGAAAGCACGCTTTCTCTGTTTGGCACGCCCAGGAGGAGAGATGCTGTACAGTCCACAAAAGGTCTCCAAGATAATCCTCGCCTGCTGTGTGCTCCACAATCTCTGCATATGCCACAGAATCCAATCCCCTGAAGAAACAGCACTGGTGCCCGAAATCCCCAACTTGGCCGCAGAAACGAGTGAGGACACCCAGAGTGGCTTTGAGCTAAGGGAAAGCATGATCTCCTCGTTTTTTTGCGGTAAGCTAACTACCCTTCACTCTAATCCAAGTACTGCACTACAGGGGAACTATTTGTTGGCTACAATCATAATTTTGGCTCAACCACTATAAGGGGGGTGTAAAATGACCAAAACCACTATAAGGGGGGTGTAAGATGACCAAAACCACTATAAGGGGGGTGTAAAATGACCAAAACCACTATAAGGGGAGGCTAAGATGACCAAAACCACTATAAGGGGGGTGTAAGATGACCTAAACCACTATAAGGGGGGTGTAAGATGACCTCAACCACTATAAGGGGGGTGTAAAATGACCAAAACCACTATAAGGGGGGTGTAAGATGACCAAAACCACTATAAGGGGGGTGTAAAATGACCAAAACCACTATAAGGGGAGGCTAAGATGACCAAAACCACTATAAGGGGGGTGTCAAATGAACTCAACCACTATAAGGGGGGTGTAAAATTACCTCAACCACTATAAGGGGGGGGGGGTGAAATTGACCAACAAAACAATTTGGGTTGCTGTGCAAGTTGGCCCAAAATGTTATTTAAATTGTTTTTTTTTTTTTTTGTTTTAACTGCAAAAAAGCCACATTAAAGACTGCACTTTTTCTTCTTTTTCAGGCACCCAAATAAAAATCCAGAGGATTCACATTTTTACTTTCACTAAAAATACATTTAAAAAATAAATAAAAAAACAAACCAAAACAAAAGTTGCAATGTGTTTACTTCTGAAGGTACTAACATTGATTTCAAGCCCACAGCAAAGCGCAGGCGCTGTGTTGAATAGCGTGTGTCAAAATGACAGCGCCTACCAAGCTGATCACAACATCATATTCACCAATGTAGGCATTGTTCCCAACAACGCCAGGTAGCGACTGAGGAGGCCTGCTATAGCGAATCGCTACCGCCCACGGCGTACGCTAGCGGCGCTCATAGCGCCATACTTCAGGCGCTCATCTGTCGCTACCTGGCGCTATTACTGACTCGGCCTCCCCGGATTTTTACTATCCTGGGTATTGGTCCACTTCCCCAGGGCACCCCGATCGGGGGTGCCCCGCTGCGTGAAACCCCCCAGATCTCCTAATAAAACTCACCTCACCCCGCTCCTACGGCACATGCGCGGGCGCTCGTCCGATCAGCGCGCTCGGAGCCCCTGAGCTATGCGCTTCTAAGCGCTATCATAGCTCAGCGGCTCCGAGCATGCTGGCGGCCACATCTCGAGCTTCCCTCTAACAGGGAGCGAACCCGCGCTGGCCATTTGTGAACCCTTCTCTCTGCACCCTGCTAGAGAGAAGTGCGAGATGCGGCCGCAGCCCACGCATCTGCCGTTGGATCGGGATGCAGGTAAGGTGAATGGAGCGTCCTAGGGGGTTTCACACAGCTGAGCAACGCGATGTGGGGAGGGATTGGATCGGCTCGGGAATCTTATAGATTCCAGGGCCGATCCTTCAAGGTGTTGGTCCACTTTAACACGTCTCTAATGACAAGATACAATAGCAACAGGTAAGGGCAACTTCCTGAAACAGCCGCGATTTAGAGGCAGACATACAGTATGCAGAACATAAAGTTCGAAATCTTATTAAAGAATCAGGACATCAAAAGTCCAGCAACAAAAAACAATTAGTCAGCAACCACAGTTTTCATAGCTAAGGCAGTTTGCAACCCTAAGTTTAAAGTCCACTTTCAATGGAATTTTTGAAAGGATATTTTTTTTGTGCTAAAATAATCTGCTCAGGGTGCTGAGCTGATCTAGTATTTTTTTGCTGTGTTAGCAAATGTGTGTTTTATGGAAGCAGTTTTCAATATCTGCAATATGTTGTTATTGGCAAGAAGAGAGTGGTAAGTCCTGTACACACAAAACACTGCTGCTATGGCCGCTGCTGAGATGAGGGAGCTCACTCACATTTACACATGCCCAGCAGCAGTGTTCTGTGCAACTATCTGCAATCTGTTGCTATTGGCAGCGTACAGTCTGCACCAGCAACAGATGAAAACTGCTTCCATTAATCGCACATTTGCTACTGTAAAAAAACATTAAAAAATACTAGATAAGCACCTTTACGACATCATTTTGACACACAAAAGTATACAAAAATTCTACTATAAGTGGACTTACCCTTTAAAGGTTTTATAGGTTGGCACTCCCATATGTTGCGTGAGGTGATAAACAGTGAGCCTGATTTATAAAGTGTCAACGCCACACAGTGCCACTCAGCAGCACTCAGTGTGCAATTTAAGAAACAAAAAAAGGCAGCGGCAATGCGGCTGCCAGCTTGTGTCCTGGTTGAAGCTGCGCCAGTTGACAGTGGCGCTGTAGGTCAAGAGCCCATAGAGCACAATGGGCAGAACTAGATTGAAGTGTTTTGTGCTTGTAATTAATATTAGACACATTTTTTGCACAGGACTTGCAATAATGGAAACGCAGAACCTAGATGTCACCAAATGTAATTTTTTTTCATGGCTTCTTTTTGCCTAAGATTGGGATATTTGGTCCCTACCAAGGGCGGGAGGAATGGCTTAGCCACCCCCGTCTTCCCTTGTTTTAATAACATTGACAATACAATAAAGTGTCTTAAAATTTTTTTAGACTTTATGGTTTAGACTGTTGCTTTGTGCTATGACGTGGTCTTACTTGGAGGTCTTACAAAACTGGGGTTGACCTATACCCGGCACAATACTGTAATTTGGACAACTAAAATGCACTGTAAAGTTTGTCCCCCTTGTCCCCAACTGTAACGTTTCAAGGAGGCAAAAATTCTTAAACCTGCTGTGCAGAAAAGACAGCTTTCCAAAGCGGCGTTCACTGGCACTGGGATAATCGGCAGTCGGGTCCAACTGGCGCTGACATAGACCGGCCCACATCTAGTGCAACAATCAAAGCAAATTAGTTAGCATCCAGTGCTGTGACTTCTCGTGCCATTTTAGTCCACAGCGCAACACCAGAAAGTTTGTGGTAGATGTTTCAAATTATAAAGGCCCATTGTCACTTATTTCTGGCCCATGTATGTGGCCCATACATTTTATTCCCCAAAGGTTTTATCTCATTCCATAGCCACCTGGAAAAAGTAGATCACCAAGGATCTTCATTGCTCAATAGAGATAGAAAGTTTATTTATTAAGAAAAGACATGGGTACCTAATACATTTGTTTACCTATTTATATGTTTCCTATTCAAAAAGGACAGAAGAATCCCAAACATCAGAGCCTGTCAGCAACGATGAAAGAACTGAACAGCCACCATCCCTCAAACCTTTAGACGAGCGGATAAATTGCTTCAGAAATATGCTTCTAGAAAGAGGGGTAAGAACAGTTTTTTGCTTCGAATGAATGCTGTGGTCCAAACAATTCAGTTTGTCAAACTTCCACACTATTCAACCTGACCTTGTTAATTATTAGTTTTGTTTGGAGAGTGGTAATATTCAGGAACAATTCAGATTTTCAGCACTCAAATGTGATGCATGCATAAAACATTTTGTACTACAAAGCAATACTTAGTATTAGGCTCCAATTTACTTATATCAGCAACATCATCACAACAACAGTAAGTGTTATGTTTCTGAGCTGGGTTTCAATAGCTAAGCTAATGCACACAAGCCTAAAGGATTTATTGATAGCTCTATAGTCTAAAAGACTCCATGGGCGATAGAAAGCCCTCTCCATGGGCATCCCACAGCACTGCAAGCAACATTCCCAGCATCCCTCTGGCTGCTGCGTGCAACTGCACAAGCACTGGCTGATTGGCTGGTGTGGGCATGTACAGCCAGAATGGAGCTACCAGAGGCTAAGCTCCATTTAGCTAATCTAAGCTGATTTGAGAATAGCCCACGTATACACCATGGGATTGCTTGGAAGATTAGTAAAACAACAATGGCCAAGGATACACACAGTAGGCAAATCAAATCTGAATGTCCTGCTGGAGAGAACCAATCACAGGGATAGTGAATATACTGGTGATTGTTTCTCTTTAAGCCCAGTTGAAACAATTTCAAGTAAAAGGTCAAATGGTGTAAAGCCCAACTTTTCTGAACTCCGGTAAAGTGAAGAAACTTTTGTTACTGAATTAATTACTTACATTGTGACAGAGAAATCGAAGTTTGTTGGAAACCAAACATAATTACCCCTGAATGATCCTATCAAATGCATAAAGAAAATGTGCTACTAATAGTGGTGAGCCGAACAAATCTCTCTTTGGCTCAGCAGCCAGTCATCCAAATAATCCCTAGTGTTTGCCATTCAGGTACTGCCTCACCTTTTCTGTGCCCCAGAGGGAGTGCACGAGTATCGATAAGCTACCCCTTAAATGTCAGGCAGGTGGCTTCTGAATCCCTCTATCCATTGAACTGGTATAGTCTTTGGGGTTCCACTAAAAATGTATTTTGGCTGGATCTGGGCTTTTAGCAGAGGATCGCCTAGTCTAATCTGTGCTTGGCAAACTTGCTTTCTATATAATGCTTTATACTGTTTATTGTTGTTAAGTTGTCCCTATCAAACCCTATCAGACAAATATAAGTGAGTTAATTAAAGGATTTGGGGGCAAAAAATGTTTAATTAGATAATTATAAAGATGAAGTAGAAAATACAGTAATTGAAGGATTTTCTTCTTGTTATGAAAAGAATGTTTAGCACTTGTTGGCTTACCATTGTACATGCTCCACAGGTGTCAGCATTCTCCACATGGGAGAAAGAGCTCCATAAAACTGTGTTTGATCCTCGCTACCTCCTGCTGAACTCAGAGGAGCGCAAACAGGTGCGTTCAATGCTATTGCAGCATATGTGAATATGGATCAGGCAAAGAGGCCGATTCATCAATAGCGCCAGGTAGCGACAGATGAGCGACTGTAGCGTGATTTTTTCAGCGCCAGCCAGTATTCGCTGTGCTTGGCCGGCGTTAGCTTGATGACAGCGACTCAGTCGGTGTGCGGTAATGTTGAATACGGGCTGGGGCGTCGCTGTTTCACAGGTCCAGCGTTGTATGTGAGCGCCTGACAACGAATGGCCAGAGCGAACGGCTAGCTTCATATTCATCAACAAATCACGCTCCGAATGTGCTGTCGCTGTCCATTCCTTGTTTAAACCCCAGAGCGCTTGCGGCGATGTGTATTAACTAGTTTTTAACCCCTAAACAACCATATTTTTTGAATGTAACATTATACATGTTTTTAGAATCATTTTGTAATATGAATACATTAATCTCAGACCTGTTAGATCAATTCTGCACATATTTTTTTTTTTTTTTTTTTTGACTTAAAAATAAATCCTAACATTGCAGAAGTGTTCTCCGAATTTTTGACATTAAGCGACAGCTCATACCTGGCGCTGTGAGGGAATTTGCAGCGGCGCTGTTCGGTCCAGGCGGCTTCATGATGAATGCCGCGCTAGCCGTCGCTCTCGCCGGCGCTAGCCTCATTTTGCTTGATAAATGCGTCATTGTGACCGCCGCCGGGCGTACTTGAGTCGGTAGTCGCCGTTAGCTGCCGCTACCTGGCGCTCGTCAGACACTACCTGGCGCTATCGCTTGATGAATAAGGGCCTTAGTTTTGCTCTTGGAGATTTAAATCAACCAGAATTTTACTGGTCTGAATTAAGTGAATCAGAATAGAATTTTGGTAAATATCAGATGGCTGTATTGTGTATTACTAAAATTCTTGAATGTAAATCATTTTTCAGTTATGACAATGGTTCCCTTTTAGGCAAATAATGTATTATTTATAGAAAGGTAGTACATTTCGAAACCTTTTCACATCCAACAGCACATTAAAGCAGAATAAAACCGGGGATGTCACTTTCCCAGGTTTATTTCTTTCCCCAGGATCCCGATTCAAGTTGTCCTGCTGTGTGAAAGTCCCCCAGAAGGCCCCTATTTACTCACCTCTTCCTCATCCAATGAGAGCCGCCTGACTGAGTCATTCAGCAAACGTCTCTAATTGACTGCAATGGGGAGCATGCGCTGCCCCATCCACTGCATCCCCAGTGGCTTGCTGCCCCATCCACTGCATCCCCCTGCACCCCCCTCTAACCACCTCAACTCCTTCCACCTTTGCCCGACCTGTGCCAAACTTCCACCTCACCTTTTCCCATCTTAACCCTGCCAACTTCTTCCAACCACACCTCTGTACACCTTAGCTTTTCTTGTCTCATCTCTACCCACTTCTTTCCACCTTACCTATTCTCACCTCTACCTATCTCACCTCTGCCTAACTCTATACACTTATGCTCACCTCTGCCTAACTCTATACACTTATGCTCACCTCTGCCTAACTCTATACCCTTATGCTCACCTCTACCTAACTCTATATACCTATGCTCACCTCTACTCACATCACCTCTTACAACTTCTGCTCACCTTACCTTTTCCGGCCTCAACCCTTCCCACTTCCTCTTTCAGCCTCCAATCTGCTCACAATTGATCACCTTTGCATTTACATGCCAATGCCCAGGGATATAACATGGAATAACGTTGGACTGCTTGTTCCAGGTTGGGCTTTTTGAACTCCCTCTAGAATGGACTTTTGGATAACTTTAATCTTATGAATGGCATGCCTATTTGGGATGCCCTTCATGAATAAATATAACAGATTTTCGATTATCAACTAACCTTAATTCTGCAATACATACATCCTCTTATTTCTTGGCTCTCTATGAACCGCGTGATTCCGCTGCTCTAATTGGTTGCTGGCGATGCACATGGCAGAGGGAGCCATGATGTCGTCTGCTCTGCAAATTCTGCATCATCAGCCTGGGAAATACAGAAGTCAAGTAAGTGGGTAACATAAACACAGCATGTTTGGTATGTTTATTTGTGCAATAAACAAATAAAAGGCTTGTGATGCAGAATACACAGAGCAAAGTAATATTATAACTATTATGGTGATTATTATTTATAAGGCATCCAAAACCAGTATTTTTGATAATGAGGCACCAACCAACTCTATGCCATGGATTTTTGTATACAGTAATAGCATGTTGGTTGACTATTGTGTTGTCCTCAAGAAAAATACCGCAAGTTTTACAGGTTGCTTTAGATAATTACTGCAGATACACCATAACCTTCAACATAACAAGGCATTGAAATATTGATCATGTTTTGCCCTTACAGGTCTTTGAGCAGTTTGTCAAAGCTAGAATCAAAGTTGAATACAAAGAAAAAAGAAGAAAATTAATGTTTGCCAAAGAAGAATTCAAAAAGCTCCTTGAAGAATCTAAGTTGTCCCCAAGGTATGTTCAGCAGCATCCAAACAATGCTTTCTACTTTACAATAGTTAGTAAGTGCAATTTTTGGAAAGTAATTTATACTGCAGTTAAAAAATAAAATGGGTGAGCAATAAAAAGCAAAATGGTTATAATTTGCATAAATTATAAAAAGAATAAAGGTATTAAAATATAATTAGAGATTTTGAGATGCTTTGAAATGGCTCGTTTTACGATGTTTCCAAAATAAGATAAGGTGCCAGGAAGTTTTTGCCTGGACAGGGACTTTAAGTTTAAAAAAAAAAAAAAAACACACACATACACTTTTAAAAGTCTTTTTTATTTTTTTCCCTCATTTACCTCCTTCCATCGCTGAGTGCTGTCCCACGCCATACGATCTTCAACTGGAAGTAATTGGCAGAAATCGGGAGCTGGGCAGAGGATCAGCTTCCACTGTTCCTTCCGCTGCTTAATCTGGGCTTCGCCTCTCGCTCCCACTGCCGGAAGGGGCCTTTTGTACCGGTGGAGTGAGCCGGCGTCAGCTCACTTGGTGTTATAAAAGGCCCCTTCCTGTGGCAGGAAGCAAGATGGCAGATGCTGCATGTGGGGCAGAGAATAAGGACCTCACAAAAAAGTGGTCCAACAGCTACTCTGTCCTTTGATGCTCTCAAGTTCAGCAAGCATGCACACCACTGTAGTCCAGCAGCTGTCTCTGACCACAGTAGGGCATGCTCATGACTCATAGAGCTGCACCATGACAAGCCTTCCCAGCTCAGCCATGACACAGAAATTGAAGCAAAGAAAGTGACTATGCTTAAAATACATGTGGTATTTGCAAATAACCTGAGGTTTTGAGATGCTTTGAAATGTCTTCTTTTACACCGTTTGCTGAAGGAGAAAAGGTGGGTGGAAGTTAGTGTGTGTTTGGACGGGGAGATTAATGAACATAAAAAAGCTATAAAAAACATATTAACATAAAGCATTTATTCTTGTTTCCATTTAGAACCACCTTTAAGGAATTTGTTGATAAATATGGAAGAGACCAACGATTCCGGGTTGTCCAGAAAAGGAAAGACCAGGAACTTTTTTTTAGTCAATTTATTAACTCTCTCAAAAAAAGAGACAAAGAAAATCGAATGCGACTGAGAAAAATGAGATAGAAACGTGGGTGTAAATACCAAAAATTAGCCTGTGGTTATAAATTCTGGGGTAAATGAATAACGTAATACACCTTAGTAAACTGGTGTAGAAGATTCTTGCATCCATTAGTACTTCAATCAGAAAACCTAGGAGTCCTTCTGACATACCTTATTTTTCTTGTACCAAAAGGCGATTTTAACTGAAAACTTTGTAGCGGTGAAGGTCCCCTTTAACTCTTTGCTGTTGGAGGATTATTTCTGTGCCATGTGCAAATTGTGTGCAAGAGCTGGTTAAGCTTCTAGTTTTTTAAGAATAACTAGATAATTGGGTGGGGTGAAACTATGTACTGTACAGTATATATAGGCTATGTATAGGAGCTATAAATAGGAGTATTTTTGGACATCTTTATAGTTCACATAGCCCGATAGCATCACAAGCCTATAAACCCTTCTATCCATGCTCCATGCTACCCAGCCCATGCTTCAGAAACAATTTTGAGATTCCCATATGAACTATTGAGCATTAATCCAAAAAAAAAAAAAAGATCTAAAAGTTCAACAGAAATCAGTTAGTGAATTTTAGGGACCCCAGTTGATGATTATGGTCTCTTGAAATGGTTGCATTTGTGAGCAATAACTTCAAAATCTACCCATATTCATTAAGATGCTTCCCTTGATATTCTTTAAAGCTAAAACGGGTTATCTTGTCTTTTGCTACACCCTTGTATATAAAAGGCATGCTTTACATCACATATGTCAAACTCAAGGGCCGGGTGGCGGTTGTGGCCCTCCAGGCCTTTTTATGTGGCCCCCTGACTGGTGCAGATGGTATCTTCTGGACAACTCCACCTCTAGCCAGCCTGGTCAATCCAAGGTTCCTGACACTGGCAGCAGGTTATTGTGTCTGCCCGTGGAGGCACTGAGTGATGCATCACAGTATCATCTCTAATCCTGCCCCCGGAAGTGGTGCCTATAAGTATCAGCTGGTGCATATAGTTGTAGCATTCTGGGGGCCTTTATGCAACCATCTCCCACCTAACCCACAGAACCTATTGCCACAGCAAAGGATGCTACAGCTACAGAACTGCAGGAGTTACAGCTAACTCCTGGGGGGGGGGGGGGTGATTGTGGGGCTGTACTTGGCAAAATAACTCTGCATCTGCCCCAGGGAAAATAATTCTGCACCTGTCCTGAGCAAAATATTTCAACATTTCTCCTAGGCAACATAATTCACTGTCTGTGTCTGTCCTGCGCAAAATAATTATGCGGCTGTCCTGAGCAAAAAAATCTGCATCTGTCCTAAGCAAAATAATTCTGCATTTCTCATATGCAAAAAAATTCATTGTCTGTATCTGTCCTGGGCAAAATTATTCTAAAACATTTTGTGGCTGTCCTGAGCAAAAAAAAAAAACCTGACTGACCATAAATTTGAACACATTTGAATAGTCATGCTTGCACTTTTGCATTTGTTATTAACCAGCCTTTTGAAGGTAACCACAAAGCTGGTGTGGCCCACTGTGAACATTTTGACACCCCTGCTCTACATGTACAATAGAATTGCTAAGGATCTTGCCTTCTTCTTCTTTGGACTAGCCCAGATTTTTTGAATGTTTCAATATCATCTAGAGAGTCCCTTATACACTGCATACTAAACTTAGTTATTTCACTTTAATCATATCTTACTGATAACTCAAGTCATGTGTTTTCTCCTGGGTTATCACGCTACCATGACATTAACCCTTCTAGTGCCAGCTATGTGAGTCTCAAGTAGTAGCCTCTCCTACTGTTAAGTGCCAGCTACGTGAGATTCATGTAGCTGACTTTAACACCCCCCCCCCCCCCCCTGCGCTCTGGCCGCTGCCACAGTTTAACTGTAAAAAAAAAAAAAAAAATAAGACATTTACTCATCTGCTGCAGAGATCACTCCCATTCACCTGGGGGGGCTCCGATCGCCCCCCCCCCCGGGCTCTTCTGTGCTGAGGAAAGGGAGCGAGAAATTGCCCTCTACCTCACTTCCTGGGTCGCCAGCTGCTAGCCCCGCCCTTTGTGGGAGGGTGACGTCATTGATGACCCGGCAGCCGGCCGACCCGAGAAGCTCAGTCGCTTCGGGTGATCGGAGGAGGAAGGTTGGAGGGGGCGAGATGGCTCTGATCTCTAGCCTCCCCAGCCCTCCTCCACCGATCAACTGAGAGCTGTCATCGGAGCTTTGTGGGACATCAGAGGTGAGTAGAGAAAAAAAAACTAAAAAATGTAATTTTGTTTCTTAAGTGTGTGTGTGTGTGTTATGGAATCCATGAGACCCCTATACCAGTTCACAAGGCTGGGGGCTGGCAGGTCACCTGATGGCTCTGATCTCTCGCCCCCCCCAGCCCTCCTCCACCGATCAACCGAGAGCTGTCATCGGAGCTTCGTGGGATATCAGAGGTGAGTAGAGAAAAAACTAATTTGCCTGGGAGGGCAGAAGAGCCCAGCCCACGGAACTTGCAGCTGGCAGGGCGGGGGGGCCACCAAAGCTGGCCCCTGCAGCCCTGTTCTACAAGGGTAAGGGGGACCCCATGTCATTTTTGGGGGGGATTCCAAAAAAAATGCCCCCCCCCCCCCGCGGTATGGGGACCCTATGTCTTTTTTTTTTATAATAAACCCCTTATGTTTATAGTGTGAATAGTAGTTGTATTTTATTTGTAAATGTTATAAAGTGCTCTTTTCAGTGTGAGGGGTCTCCTGGACAAGAATAGGGGTTACCGTTACATATGTGGTACCATTGTAATCAGAAGAAATTGAGCTTTCACATGCAATATGGTTTTCAATAATAAAACAAATGTTTTATTTAAAATAAAGGAGACCATTTTCTAAAAAAAACGTTTTTAGTTTTTTTTTTACGCAAAACTATAAAAAAAAACTGTAGAAAAATTACAAACAAGACATTTCATGTTAACCCTTTCAGTGCCAAGCACGTAGCTTCTACGTGCTTGCTTCCACTTCTTTTAAACCGGACCTTCACCATGATTTATTGAAAAGCCCAAACCATTAAAAAACTATTCCCCCGCATCTAAAATAAATATATTTTAAGTTTTTAGTCTTACTTATTATTCTTTCCCCCATTGGGCTGCAACTCCGTTCAGGACTTTAGGATATGGGCGCCACCATCTTGACTCAGAAGTATCACACTTACTGAGGAGAAGAGAGTGGGATAAAGTACAGGGGGCAGGTTATAGCTGTGCTTTGCTCAGAGAGAGCAGAGCGGGGTCAGGAAAAGTTCAGCAATCCCAGAATTCAGAGCAGCACAGCCAGAAGGAACTTCCTGTTTGCAGGCTGCCTGATGTTCCATGGGCCGCCATCTTGGATGTTTAAAGGCTCATGACATGCAGTAGATGCAGGTAGGATGATTTTTAATGTGAGCAATCTGTATGTACAGGGTGTGAGAAACATATAAGATAGACTTATTCAGAGTGAAGGTCCGCTTTAAGTTCCAAGCACGTAGAATCTGCTACAGTAAAAAACAAGTTAAAAAAACTCACCTAACCCCTTGTTCGATATGGCAGGGTCTCTTCTTAACCCTGGGGGCATCCGATCCCCCACCCGGGCTCCTCCGGCTGCAGGGGAGTGCCCAGAATAGGGTACCCCCCGCTTCAGCCTCCTTTAGGGGCAGTAGTTCTACTCTCAGATGCCCTGGTGATCACTGGCCAGAGCAGTAGAGAGGTAGGGGATGCTCTGATCCCCTTCCCCCCCCTCCTCTGGCTGGCAATCACCAGCATCTTTCATCGGATCGCTGAGGGACACAGGAGCTGACAATTGGAGGTGAGAAAAGAAAAAAAAATCTTTTTTTTTTTTAATAAATGACATTTTTGTGTGGTGTGTTTTTTTTACTGTTAACCATTTGTGAACTGATAAGGAGTCTATGAGATTCCTATACCAGTTCACAAGGCTCTGGGTCTGGCAAATAACCTGCGGCTGCCTTCCCAAAGCCCAGGGGGGGTGGCATAAGAGCTCCCCATATCAGCTGGGCATCACATTTAAAGTGACACTCCCCAGATCAGCTGGGAATCACATTAAAGTGACACTCCCCATATCAGCTGGGCATCACATTTAAAGTGACACTCCCCAGATCAGCTGGGCATCACATTTAAAGTGACACTCCCCATATCAGCTGGGCATCACATTTAAAGTGACACTCCCCATATCAGCTGGGCACCACATTTAAAGTGACACTCCCCAGATCAGCTGGGCATCACATTTAAGTGACACTCCCCAGACAAGCTGAGCATCACATTTAAAGTGGCGGGGTGCAGCGGCTCCCCCCATCCCCAAGCATCTCAGCTAGCTATGCATCTCGGCGCCATCTTGAATCCCATTCCACCAGCGTCCTGTTCACAATCAACATGTGCCTCACGCACTCCAGGGAAACACTGCTAAATACAATTGTTCCCCGATGGCCATCCTTTTCTGCCCTAAGAAACCTTGTCACAGACCACATAGCCAAAGTTGGCAAGCTTGGTGCTAAACGGGGCGAAGGGGTAGAAGAGCAGGGGTCCTGGTTAGGCAAAAAAGGAGAGGTCTGCGTTCGGCTCTTCCTTCGATACACCTGGCAAATCTGCGTTCACTTCCAAACAAAATGGAAGAACTACAAATTTTATGCAACAACTATCCAGAATTCTCAAACTCAGCTATTCTTTGCTTCACTGAGACGTGGCTCAATGATCACATCCCGGATACAGCCCTGGAACTCCCGAACTTCAACATCATCCGCTCATACAGGAATTGTGTCCTAGCTCAAAAATCGCGAGGAGGCGGCATTTGTTTTTTTGTGAACTCCAACTGGTGCAAAGACACAAATATCCTGGCTCAGAGCTGCTCCACATACCTCGAACTACTAGCAGTCAACTGCAGACCCTTCTACGCCCCGAGAGAATTCTCCTCGTTCATACTGATCGGTGTCTACATCCCACCACATGGATCCGCAAAACCCGCCTTAGACGGTCTGGTAGACTGCATCATCGAATGCGAAAAGAAACATCCCCAGGCCCTCATCATCATACTGGGCGACTTCAACCAGGCAAAACTCAACTCAGAACTTCCAAAGTTCTTCCAGCACATCACCTGCCCCACTAGAGGAACAAATTCCCTAGACCACTGCTACACCACCATCAAAGGTGCCTACAAACCCGTAGTTAAAGCTGCACTCCGCCATTCAGATCACGCCCTCATACACCTGGTTCTGGCATGCAGACAGCAACTGAAATCCTGCAAACCTTCCCTTATCACCACAAAAAGATGAACAGCAGAAGCAAAATCTAATCTGCAAGCATGCTTCGACACAACTAACTGGGAAATCTTTGAGAACGCCGGTAACATCAGTGACTGGACCGATAAGGTCACGTCATATATTAAATTCTGCGACGACATGCTGATTCCAACCAAGACCTATAAAAAACAACTACACAACAAACCATGGTTCAACAACTCAACCAAGAACCTAAGGAAGAAAAAAGAGACAGCACACAAACAGGGTAATCTCACTGAGTACAGGAAATATAGGAATCTACTTACAAAGGAGATAAAAGCTGCAAAAAGATCATATTCACACAAATTAAAGAATAAATTCTCAGTGTACGACTCCAGAGCACTATGGGCGGGTGTTAAGCAAGTAACGAACTTCAAAGGCACCGCCCCCATCATCAACCCGAGCATGGATCTCGCTGAAGAACTGAACCAGTTCTATTGCAGATTCGACTCAATGAAGCCAGACAAAGGTCCTGTGAGCACCCCTCCAATGGTAAGCAGTACATCCCACACAATGGCTACGTCCACACTGAGCCTTGAAGTGTCAGACGTCAAGAAGATCCTACTGTCGCTCAACACCAGGAAAGCTTCTGGCCCCGATGGGATCTCCCCAACATGCCTTAAAGTTTGTGCGGAACTAATGGCCCCAGTCCTTACTGGAATCTTCAAAGGTTCACTAGAGGCGGGTATAGTCCCCGACTGTCTGAAAAACTCAGTCATCATTCCAGTCCCTAAGTCGTCATCTGCTACAGCCTTGAACGACTACAGACCCATCGCTCTGACCCCAGTGGTGATGAAGGTCTTTGAGCGACTGGTAATTCCATTCCTCAATGAAGCTATCGGCTCACAGTGGGATCCACTGCAGTTCGCATATAAAGCTAACAGATCTGCAGAAGACGGGGTCAACCTTACAATACAACTAACATTAGACCATTTGGATCGACCCAGCTCATATGCCAGACTCCTATTTGTGGACTTCTCGTCCGCCTTCAACACTATTGATCCCCCAATTCTGCGTGGGAAACTGCTCTCACTGGGCATCTCAACGGGTCTTTCTGGCTGGATCACCAACTTCCTCACAAATAGAACCCAGAGAGTCAAACTGGGCCCCTTTACCTCCTCATCCAGATCTACCAATATAGGCGCACCACAAGGTTGTGTTCTGTCCCCCCTCCTCTTCTCCATATACACAAACAACTTCAAGTCCACAGACCCATCAATCAAAATCATCAAGTTTGCGGATGATACCACTCTGGTAGGCCTCATCAACAACACTGACTAAAGGGTCGATTCAAAGAAACATGTAACAGCTTGGATTTGGGTGCCGATCATCCTATTTTTCACGTCCGCTCGTGCGTTCGTATGAACTTGCGAGTGATTCTATAAGCAAATACGTTTCTATCCTAAAATATACGTCCGTTCGTATGGCAGTTCGGGAATCAGACCTATGTCAGTTTCCATCCTGAATTTTCCGTTTCATTTCTCAGGTTGCAACATTGGTTTTGCCCTTTTTCCTTTTTTGTCTGGACGTAAATCCTTCTGATCTTGCGGCTGCGCACTACAAACTTACCTCATTAAAGTGCATTCTAAATATTTGGTCTTTTATTTTTCTTTATTTCATTCATTTTGTAGTAACCAACCATTAATGAATGCATTTGCATAAGTAAATCTTACTTTGTTTAATTTTTAGTTAACTTGCATTTTTTACTTGTGGATTTAATTTTAATATTTTGGCTTCAAATGGTACAACTTAAAATTTTTTGTGTGGTTACCCACACCCTCTACATACAGATTGCTCTCAAATATTAAAAAACACCCAGCAACTTCTGCATGTTATGAGCCTAGAAACAGCCAAGATGGCGGCTCAGGTATTATCGGGCAGCCTGCAAACAGAAAGGGCCTTGTGACTGTGTTGCTCTGGATTCTTTGATTTCTGACCTTTCCGTGCCCCCAGCTCTGCTGTGTCTGTGCAAAATACAGCAGTAACCCACATCCTGCACTTTATCCCGCTCTCCTCTCCTCAGTAAGTGTGATGCATCTGACCAAAGATGTGCTTAAATAATTAAACAAAGCAAAGGTAAACAACTACACCAATAAATGCAATCTAAAAATATTATTCTAGTACATCAATTTTAAAATAAATACCAAAGGACATAAGTTTCTTTAATTAACGCAAATATATTGCCAAATAAAGGTTTACATGCAAAGGACTAATTAAGGTCCACATTAAAATGCTTTTATAAGGCATACATGAATCAGGTATGCATTGCCATACAATTTATGGCCTCGGCCATGCTGATACATGCAGTTCATTGCAGCTCAAGACGCGCAGACTCCTCCACATAGCCAAAAAACCTGTTCAAGAACAGCAATACGACTGCTAAAAGGTGTCGGCAGTGGCTTTCTTTTAAAACGTATTTAGAGGTTTGAAAACTGTTCTCTGAATCACACCTAAACACATCCAATTATCCTAAGTTTTACGTTTTCATCCTAAGTTTTAGGATTTGATCCTAAGTTTTACGTTTTCATCCTAAAATTTAGGAACGAACTTGCGATGATCGTAAGAGCATATACGCATTCGAACGTAGGCTCGTGCGAGTCGTAAATGGCCAAAAAAACAGGAAAAAATGACTAACACCCACCCAAACTTACGATTCTCGATCCGAAATCAATTAACTTTTGCTCTTTGAATCGAGGGGTAAGTGTATAATATGTATGACTAGCAAACGTTTAAGCTCCAATGGTGTGTGTAATATGCATGACTAGCAATTGTTAAGCTCTATGGGTGAACCTCCCTTCCAAAAAGTATTCCTTGTATGTATTCTGTACCTACTTGGTGCCCCCATCGCTGGTCCCGGGCTGGTAATGCTGGGTAATGGGGACCTCACGCCATTTTTGGGGGGGATTTTTAAGGGTTTTTTTTGCACTTTTTTTTTAAATTAACCCCATGTTACCTGTCACCCAGTAGGTATAAAAGGCTTCCAGCAGCAGCAGGAGATCAGAGGCCAAAATGATCAGCGTTCTGGGATGGATATAATATACATAAACATAATAAAATATTTTTCTCTCTGTGTCTGTGTGTTTTTTTTTTTTACAGTTTACCCTTTGTGAACTGGTAAGGGATCTATGAGACCCCTATACCAGTTCACAAAGCTCCAAAGTTGCCTAAGAGTCTGTCAAATCATCTGAGGCTAGAGGGTGACTTGCCATTAACCCCCAGCATCCCAGTTACCTGCCTACCCAAAGCCCAGGGGGGCTGCCTCCCCAAAGCCCAGAAGAGTCCGTGGCCATAGCCTTTGCCAGCTTGTAGCCTGCAGGGCGGGGGAGCCACCAAAGCTGGCCCCAACCCTTAAAATTTACCCCCAAAAATGGGGTCCCTTGTCCTGGGAGGGGGGACCCTACACCTGGAAATCCCCTCAAAAATCAAGGTTGAACATGTGGAGCGCAAAATAGTGAAACGTGGGCTGGCAACAGGGGGTGACAAAAATTCTAGGAAGGCTGGCACTTAAAGGGTTAAAACATCTATACTCCTCTTACCTGCTGCAGCCTTGATCCCCCAAAGTCTGCTATCAGCACTTTCACCTGATCTGATTTGTGGGGAGCCCCCTGAAGACCCCACCAAAAATGATAAGCCCCCAGCCCCAATAATAAGACACCTAACCACCCCCCAAAAATAAGCTACCTAATAAACCCCCAAAAAGGCCATCTGACCTGCCCTGACCCTCACCCCAATAATAGGACACCTGATCACCCCAATAATAAGTCACCTGACCCCCAAATAAGCCACCTGACACCTCCCCAAAAATTAGCTACCTAAACACCCCCAATAACAAGACCCCCAGACCCCCGCCCCAATAATAGCACACCTAACCACCCTCCAAATAATAAGACACCTGACCACCCTCCCAATAATAAGCCACCCAATCCCCCCAAAAAACAGACCACCTGATGGCCCCCCCAATAATAAGCCACCTTTTCAGCTCCCAATAATAAGCCACCTACCTACCCCCCAATAATAGGACAACTGACCCCTCCAATAACAAGCCAACTGACCACCCTCCAGTAATAAGCCACAATAATAAAGCACCCCAATAACAAGACCCCCTGACCCCCGCCCCAATAATAGCACACCTGACCACCCTCCAAATAATAAGACACCTGACCACCCTCCCATTAATAAGCCACCCAATCCCCCCAAAAAACAGACCACCTGACGGCCCCCCCAATAATAAGCCACCTTTTCAGCTCCCAATAATAAGCCACCTACCTATCCCCCAATAATAGGACAACTGACCCCTCCAATAACAAGCCACCTGACCACCCTCCAGTAATAAGCCACAATAATAAAGCACCCCGATAATAAGCCACCTTAACCCAACCCCAATAAAAAGCCGCCTGATCACCCCCAATAATAAGCCACAATAAGAAGCTCCCCCCAATAATAAGTCAACTAACCACCCCCTAATAAATCACCTGGCCCCGACCCGAAACACCCCTCAATAATTAGACGCCTGATCACACCCCCAATAGTAAGACGTCTGATCATCCCACCAATAATAAGCCACACTAATTACCCCCCCAAAAAATAATAGGCCACAAGACCCCACACCAATAATGAGCCCCATGACCGCCCCCCCAATAAGAAGCCACCAGACTGCCCCCCAATAAGAAGCCACCTGGGAGCTCCCGCAATAACCGACCACTTGATGCCACCCCCCCAATAATAAACCACCTGATCAACTTCCCAATAATAAGCCATCTGACCACCCTCCAATAACAAACCAACTGACCACCCTCCAGTAATAAGCCGCTTGACAACTCCCCCAATAATAAGCCCCAATAATAGCCCCCTGACCCCTCCCCCACAAGAATGAACTACCTAAACACCCCCCAATAATAAGGCACCTGATCACCCCCAATAATTAGCCACAATAAGAAGCTCCCCCAATAATAAGTCAACTGACCACCCCCAATTAATAAGCCACAATAATAAGCAACTCCTAATAATAAACTAACTAACCACACCCTAATAAGCCACCTGACCCCAATCCCAATAATAAGCTACCTGACCCCCATCCCAATAATAAGCCACCTGACTCCGACCCCAATGATAACCCGCCTGATTACCCCCAATAATAAGCCACCTGACTCAGAATAATAAGCTACCTAAACACCCCTGACAATCCCTCAATAATAAGACCCTCTGACCCCACCCCAATAATGGGACACCTGAACAACCCCCAATAATAAGAAACCTAATGACGCCCCCAATAATAAGCTACCTGACCACCCCCCAATAACAAGAGGCCTGATAACCCCACCAATAATAAGCCACAATAATAAGCAACCTCTAATAATAAGCCATTTCACCCCCCCCCCCCAATAATAAGCTCCCTAATCACCCTCTTATAAGCCATCTGACCCCAATAATCAGCCATCTGATCACCCCCAATAATAAGCCACCTGTCTCCAATAAGAAGCCACCAGACTGCCCCCCAATAAGAAGCCACCTGGGAGCTCCCGCAATAAACGACCACTTGATGCCACCCCCCCCAATAATAAACCACCTGACCAACTTCCCAATAATAAGCCATCTGACCACCCTCCAATAACAAACCAACTGACCACCCTCCAGTAATAAGCCGCTTGACAACTCCCCCAATAATAAGCCCCAATAATAGCCCCCTGACCCTTCCCCCACAAGAATGAACTAGCTAAACACCCCCCAATAATAAGGCACCTGATCACCCCCAATAATTAGCCACAATAAGAAGCTCCGCCAATAATAAGTCAACTGCCCACCCCCAATTAATAAGCCACAATAATAAGCAACTCCTAATAATAAACTAACTAACCACACCCTAATAAGCCACCTGACCCCAATCCCAATAATAAGCTACCTGACCCCGATCCCAATAATAAGCCACCTGACTCCGACCCCAATGATAACCCGCCTGATTACCCCCAATAATAAGCCACCTGACTCAGAATAATAAGCTACCTAAACACCCCTGACAATCCCTCAATAATAAGACCCTCTGACCCCACCCCAATAATGGGACACCTGAACAACCCCCAATAATAAGAAACCTAATGACGCCCCCAATAATAAGCTACCTGACCACCCCCCAATAACAAGAGGCCTGATAACCCCACCAATAATAAGCCACAATAATAAGCAACCTCTAATAATAAGCCATTTCACCCCCCCCAATAATAAGCTCCCTAATCACCCTCTTATAAGCCATCTGACCCCAATAATCAGCCATCTGATCACCCCCAATAATAAGCCACCTGTCTCCAAATAATAAGCTACCTAAACACCCCTCAATAATAAGAAACCTGTCAACCCCTCAACAATAAGACCCCCCCGACCAACACCCCAATAATGGGACACCTGCCCAACCCCCAATAATAAGCCACCTATGCCTCCATTACTCCCTCCGACAGGGGCCCACGCCTCCATTACACCCTCACACAGGGCTCCACGCCTCCATTACACCCTCACACAAGGCTCCTCGCCTCCATTACACCCTCACACAGGGCCCCACACCTCCATTACAGACTCACACAGGGCCCCACGCCTCCATTAAACCCTCACACAGGGCCCCACACCTCCATTACAACCTCACACAGGGCCTCACGCCTTCATTACAGATTCATACAGGAACCCACGCTTCCATTACAACCTCACACAGCTCCCCATGCCTTCATTACACAGGACCCCACGCCTCCATTACAACCTCACACAGGGCCCCACGCCTTAATTACAGACTCACACAGGACCCCACGCTTCCATTACAACCTCACACAGGCCCCCATGCCTTCATTAAACAGGAACCCATACCTCCATTACACCCTCACACAGGGCCCCACGCCTCCTTTACACCCTGCTGGTTCCCCTCACACCTTCACCCGACCCAATGGAAGCAGCTAGGACACTTGGTTGGGAAGCTGCGATGGTGGGGGACCCTCAGGCACCAGCACGGTACTGGGAACTACTGGGCCACTGCTTGCCCCAGCCACAAGCTCAATATATGGGCACAATCTGGAGATTGCCCAATGTATCCTCACGTAGGTTTCCCCCGGCCGTAGCTGGCTCAGAGCCCGACATATGGAGATCTGACCCAGGCCAGGCCACCGTATTTGGACCCACCAGATACACCACATGGGACCAAATAGTTTGGCACCTGGGATCTATGACATTCCTACCTAAAGTTATGATCCAAATCTGTGTCCACGCCCCCATGATTCCTCATAGTGTTGTATGGCTATTAATGCACTGCGCTGTTTCACACAGATTTGTAGTGCACCCGGGCCCTATGCTATTCCTACCCAAAGTTATGATCCAATCCTGTGTCCACGCCCCTGTGATTTCTTGCAGTGTTGTATGGCTATTAATGCACTGCACTGTTTCACACAGAGCTCCGGCACAGGAGCGGGGGCATCCCCGGCATGCTGGGCATTATAGTGCACCCGGGTCATAGTTATGGGGCATGCTGGCCATTGAAGAGCACCTGGGTCACTGTTATGGGGTATGCTGGGCCTTGTAGTGCACCAGGGCGCTGATGGTGGCGAGGAGTCAGTAAGCATGGTGGGCGGTGCTAAATTATATGATGCGGGTGCCTTACCAGTGGGGGAGCTGCCGTGCTCTTCTCCTCTCGCTGCCTCGACCGCCTCTGGTCTCTTTATAGGAGGGAGCAGGACGCTACAGCCACCATCTTGTTCCTCCTCCTTCTCTCTGCCAAAGATGACGCAGCCAGGTCTGGTACCCACCCCCACCATCACAATTACCCCTTCTCCATGGCTGCTATGTGTGTGTGTGATTGCAGGGTAGCAGGCCGGCCAGCAGATGGCGTGTGTGTGTGTCTGTAACATTCTAGTTGTAAGATAATAAAGTACCACCTTTACTTGAGCTGACCACATAGTGCAGTTGTTAAGAAATCTGTATTTGGAGCTCTAGTCCCCTAAGGTATAGGTTCTAGTCCCACTCTGTAATTGTGTTTTTTCTTTTATTTCTTTCCACAATTGGATTCCCTTTCCTTTTCTAGAGCTTATTTTTTATGGCGGGAAATGTGTGTGTTTTCAAATCATGGGTCTGCGGAGGGGAATTGTTTACCAGTATGCAAATGAGAAGATGATGACACAGCTGCGAGCCGCGGAGCCAGACAGACCAGTGCTGTCCTTGCATCTGTGAGGACCGTTTTCTTCTCGCCTGTACTATTCATACTCAGGAAGAGACTTTTCACTATGGCTATACCAACACCTTCCAAATTCCTGGAAAAAGTAGAGGACTATGACGAGGAGGAGCAGCAGCTGCAGGAGCTCAGGTCTAAATTACTCACCTTTCCCAGCTCCAGCAGCATCTACAAAAAACAACGTGTGCTTAGTTGCCCCATCCTCCCTTCTGACAATATATGTGCTGTCCGGGAGGAGACCAAAAAACAGCTTGCTGTCGCTCTGCGTGAAGACGCAAAAGGCAGATCCCGGATAAGGAAAAAGACTAAACTAAGACCTAGCCTGCAAAAATGGAGGAAAATATTGCATGAAAAAAATCAGAGCAGCTTACCTGTCAGTGTATAACACGCTCCTGTGTGATGTGCTCTCCAGCAATATGAAATCATCCAAGCGCCCAACCACCGCGCAGCTCTATAAAAAAACAACCGCATCCCCTGAGACAATCCAAGAGGAGACCAGGAAAGAGCTTGCAGCAGAAGCAGCAGGACTGGCTACGCCTAAAACAAGGAGCACACTGGCAAGATTTATTCACGGCCTGCAACCATCTAAAAACCACACAGATGGTAAAGAGACCAAGCCCAAAAGAAGACGTATCAGTGACAAGGATGCCGGCATAGAATAGGTGGCCAAGCCAGAGATCCAGCCTGATGCAGCTCGAAAATCTTCTGAAGAGCAAAGCACCAGCTATCAATATTTAACTTGCTTCCTTAAGAGTCGCATATGCTGCTGCACCTGCAGAATTTAATTGGATTTTGATCATTTGTTAGTTTTATTACATTTTATTTATCTTCATTTGTTATACACCACCGTTATCTCCACCCACAACCCCACCATCTCCCGGCTTACCACCACCATAGCCGGATTTATTACATCTAACTCTCCGCCCACCATCTCCCGGCTTACCACCACCATAGCCTGATTTATTACCATCTGAATCTCCGCCCACCATCTCCCGGTTTACCACAATCATAGCCGGACTTTTTTACCATCTGACTATCCGCCCACCATCTCCTGGCTTACCCCCATCATAGCCGGATTTATTACCATCTGACTCTCCGCCCACCATCTCCCGGCTTACCACCATCATAGCCGGATTTATTATCATCTCACTTTCCACCCACCATCTCCCGACTTACCAACATCATAGCCGGATTTATTACCATCTGACTCTCCGCCCACCATCTCCCGGCTTACCACCATCATAGCCGGGCTTTATTACCATCTGACTCTCCGGCCACCATCTTCTGACTTACCACCATCTTAGCTGTAGTTATTACCATCTGACTATCCGCTCACCATCTCTCGGCTTACAATCATCATAGCCGGCTTTTTTACCATCTGATGCTCCACCCGACATCTTCCGTATTACCACCACTATAGCCGGGCTTTATTACCATCTGACTCTCCGCCCACCATCTTCCAGCACTTTCACCATCATAGCCAGGCTTTATTACCATCTGACTCTCTGCCCACCATCTCCCGGCTTACCACCATCACAGCTGGATTTATTACCATCTGACTTTCTGCCCACCATCTCCCGGTTTACCCACCATCATAGCCGGATTCATTACCATCTAACTCTCCACCCACCATCTCCCGGCTTACCACCATCATAGCCAATTTTATTACCATCTGACTCTCTGCCCACAACCTCCCGGCTTACCATTGTCAGCTGTATTTATTAACCATCTGACTCTCCGCCCACCATCTGTCATAGAACCAGGACAGCTCCTCTTGTTACCCAGAAGAGGGCGCCAAGGTTTCCTGTGCACTCGCATTTTCGCACTAGAAATAGTAGGGCCAGTAAGCACGCGATTATGCGCTCGCATTTGTGAGCTGTATGAGTCAATGGATTTGTGCACATGTGCATTGCTAATGCGAGAAAATGCGTTCGCTTTTGCATATGCGCATGGGCCTTTTTATACTGGTGAGCCCTGAGGGTCTCCTCTTCACTGGGGGGCCTCCGATCCCCCCCAGGCTCTTCCGTGGTGAGGAGAGGGCCACACTTCCTGGGTCGTGGCTGCTAGCCCCTTGGGGGCAGGGCCGGGTGACGTGGTCTATGACATCACCCGGCAGCCGGCTTCCCGCACTCTAGATGATCAGTCTTGCTGGGTGGTCAGAGGAAAGAGGCTGGAGAGGGCTGTGATCCCTCGCCCCCCCCAGCCTCCCTCCACTGAGCACCCGGCAGCTGCCATCTGGGATCGCCGGGTGCATTGCAAATGCACAAAAATGCGCTCGCTTTTGCGAGTTGGTCAGTTCTCCTGAGTTCCAGTCTTCCATTCCTGTGTACCAACCCGGTTTAATCCTGACTAAGCTCCTCCTTTCCTGATGACCTCGGCCTGTTTACAACTTTGATCCTGTTCTGCCTGCCCACGACCTCGACCTGTTTATGACTTTGATCCTGTTCTGTCTGCCTACGACCTTGACTTGCTTACGACTTCGATCCTGTTCTGTCTGCCTATGACTTCTGCTTGTTCCACGTTTCCAGTCCTGCTCTGGTCTGTTTCCTACACAGAACTTGGCAAAACCCACTCCTAGGTTGCTTGACCTGGGGCCTTCCTGCAGCCCAGCCTATCACCTTTAGAGGCTGTACTGAAAACCAGGTTGGCCCTTAGATTCCAGGCTTTCCGGTCGAGAGGTGAGCTGGTTCTTAGTCTCCGCACTCCAACTGGCCAGTAATGAGCCCTGGCGGAGATCACCCGGCTTTTGATGCCTTGGCCCAGCAGATGACAGCTCTGACTCAGGCAGTGAGCAATTTACATAAGGGATTTTTACAGCTTGAGTCCCACTTGGATACGCTGCAAGCCAGCCAGCTACCTTAGCTTCTGCCATGCCTATGGCTGGCGACAATTCCAGTTTTGCATCCAGTACCTTGGAATCCTGCATACTTTTGCCTGAACGTTTCTCAGAGGACCGCAGACGTTTCCGGGCATTTAGCCCTTTAAGTGCCAAGCACGTGAATTTTACGTCATTGCCTCTCCATCCGGGGCCGAGTGATGTGGTCTATGACATCACCCGGCAGCCGGCTTCTCTCACCCGCACTCAAGACTATCAGTCTTGCCGAGTGGTTGGAGGAGAGAGGTTGGAGGGGGGGAGAGGGCTGTGATCCCTCGCCCCCCCAGCCTCCCTCCACCGAGCACACGGCAACTGTCATCGGGGATCGGCGGGGACAGAGGAGGTGAGTAAAGAAAAAAAATTAATGTCATTTTTTTTCTTATGTGTGTGTGTGTATTTATTTTTTCATTTAACAATTTGAGAATTGGTAAGGGGTCCATGAGATCCCTATACCAGTTCACAAGGCTGGGAACTGGCAAGTCACCTGCGGCTAGTGGGTTACTTGCCATTAACGCTGACTCCCCAATTACCTGCCTCCCCAAAGCCCAGGGGGGCAGAAGAGCCCGGGCCCATGGAGCTTGTAGCCGGCAGGACGCGGGGCCACCAAAGCTGGCCCCTGCACCCTGTTCTACAATCCCCCATAGCTAGTCCCGGGCTGGTAATGCTGGGTAAGGGGGACGCCATGTAATTTTTTTATTTTTAAGGGTTTTTAATCCTTAAAATTAAAAAAATGGGGTCTCCCCCCTGGGAGGGGGGATCCTATGTCATTGTTTTTAATTAACCCCTTATGTTCTCTCACCCAGCAGCAATAAAAGGCTTCCAGCAGCAGCAGGACAGCAAAACCCAGAGTGATCAGCATGGGACACATTGCTCAGGGATGGATGGGAGTTAAGTATTAAAAAAAAAACAATAAATAAAATATTTTTTCTGCTTGTGTGTTTATTTACACGTAACCCTTTGTGAACTGGTAAGGGATGCATGAGACCCCTCTACCAGTTCACAAGGCTGGGGCATGGCAAGTCACTTGTGGCTAGCAGGTGACTTGCCATTAACCCCTGGAACCCCAATTACCTGTCTCCCCAAAGGCCAAGGGGGGCAGAAGAGCCTGGGCCACGGAAGCTATGTGGGCTTGTAGCAGGCAGGGTGGGGGGACACCAAAGCTGGTCCCTGTGCCCTGTTTTACAAGCCCTGCATAGCTGGTCCCGGGCTGGTTATGCTGGGTAGGGGGGACCCCATGTAATTTTAACCCTTAAAATTCCTCAAAAAATGTGGTCCCCCCTGGGAGGTGGGACCCTGTGTTGTTGTTTTTTTTAATGAACCCCTTATGTGCTGTAAAAGGCTTCCAGCAGGAGAATCCATGGTGAGTTTAGGCAGCAGCAGACTCCATATATACAAAGTAGCACCACCATCCCCCGCACTTCAACTCTGAATTTTCTCTCTTTCTAAGCCCCGGGAGACAGAGCCGTGAAACTCAGGAATGTAGCGAGGAAAATAGAAAGGAGGGAGCACCGGCAGTCTTTACCTTTGTGGGATGGCTTAGCAGTAAAGCTGGCTCTGTTGGCATGTCTCACATGAAAGGAGCCATTACATGCTGCCCCTGCCCCCATGTCGGGTCCATGTCTCGCTGTCACCGTTACTTGTTTTTACCACCGGGGGAACACTAAACATCTCTTCAGTTCCCGCTCACTAAGCGTTGCTACTGCTTCTTAGCTGTGTTCGTGGCGGGGCATGAGTTAACAAATACTGTCAGCGGCAGCAGGGGCAGGCGAATGGACTGTGAAAGACGGGTGCTGGGCGCCATTTGAACATACAGTATACAGCAGCAGTTACTGCGAGTGGCGCCTCTAAAATCACTCATGTGGGTGCCTGTGCCATGTGTGACTGCTTGTTGTTACCTGTGACAGACACAGCCAGGCTTGCAGAATCTACAAGCGGCCCCTGCGGTAGGACACCATTGTTCTAAACTAGCTATTTAAGCTCTCTCCTCTGCCCTCCTCACAATCTAATGATGGGAGCAATTCAAACCTTTTTGAAAATAGTGCTAGGAAGATAAGGAAGGAATATAACAGCCAAAAGAAGATATCATTTTCCCCCAATTTTTTCTTTGAAGCCAGAATTGTTTGTCAGCATAAAAAAACATTCATAGGATGTGGTTGTTATGCTTTAAATATTATTTTCATTCATATTTTTCAGAAGAAAGAATGTCAGATTAATTGCACTGGTGCACAGAGCTATTTCTAGGCCCGCTCATCACCCTGGGCACCAGAAAGGCAGGGGATGCCAAGCTGACTGCTCATGTTTCCCAAAGCGTGGCCTGAGAAACATGCCATGATACTTTGGCTTGGCTTGGCTTACCTTGTGAAACCTATTACCTGCCTAAAATGTGCATGATGGGGAGAAGAATACAGGAGCCAGTGTGAATGTTAGAGCACACTGCCCATTCTGCACTTTTTGTTTTGATTAATGTTTTAGATTAATTTACTTGTACCCTGTATATAAATTATTGTGAATGGGGGGGGGGGGGGGGGGGGGGGTCCACTGATACTTTTCTTGATAATTATTAGTTTAGTGGTGTTGGTTACTATGGTGGGGGGGGAGGCTCTCCCTGAGTGTTACTTAGCCTAGAAATTGCTTGTGAAGTACGGAAGCCTGTCTAGCTGATAAGCTTTCTCAGCAAAAACAGAACTAGAATTCTACAAGAAATAATGTTTCATATTGAAGCTATTTTTATCCTTCTGATCAGTGTCTTTCTATTGGCCATTATGATGTAACTCATGTATTACTTTGCTTTAATTATGCAAATGATTGTTATGCACAATATGTACAGTCTAAATAGAGTGACATTATATGCCTAATATATTGATCTGTTAAATAAAAAAAAAAAATGTTTTTGTAAATGTTAGTTATTTTCAGGATGTATTCATTTATTTTTATTATAACACGCATTTCGAGTTGGTATAGAAAATCTTACTATATGATAACACATCCTTGTCTGCATGATGAAATGATGATTATTCCTTTTGTGAAAGTATGGATAATGTAAAACTGTAGAAACCCCTTCGTCATAGTTATCTATTTGTGGTTCCAACCAATGCAATCAGCACAATCATTTAAGTTATTGTTATTTCATAAGCCATCTAAATAGAGAACTCCATTATTTTATATTGTATCAATATTCACTGTATGCTTGAGGTTTTCTTATCAACTATTTTTTAAAACTTGTTTAAGTAATAAATATTTTAAGAATATCTGTGTAGACAACGGGTTATTTACACTTGCACTGTATATGTTATGTACTTTGAAATTAAAGTAAATAATGGATTAATTTCATTGCAACAAATTAAATCTAGATTTTTGAACCTTCAAAGTAGCCACCTCTAGCTGATACAACAGTTTTACGCAACTGAGACATTCCACAATCACATTTAGATGTTCAGAATTATTTTATCATTAACCAGAAGCTCCTGCAAATGGTACAAGTTCATGCCAAAAAAGATCAATGGGGTTTGTGTAAAACTGTAAAATCTCAAATATGGTAACAAAAATTGATACGGTAGAAAATTAAACCTAGGATACAAAGGGTCACTCCATATTTATCTAAAGGGAATGGGAATCTAGGTGTTCCATGTTTCTCTCACTATTACTACTTCTCGCAGCTTACCCAATATTTACATATTCAAATGAAGATAATGCACCCATCAATAAAAATTTACAATGGCTCAGGCCAAATCTCATTGGCAAAATAACCAATCCTTGTCTGAAAAACTTTGGGAAGGCATCAAGCAGTCATGCTCTATAGAATCTTTGTATAAACTACTGTCATTTCTTTGCAACACTGACATTACTCTGGGTTGAATTGAATCTCAGGCTTTCAATTGGTGGAGACAGAAGGGAGTTATTTCAAGGCAGCAATTCTTGGGCCCAGATGAGATTTTCCATACCGGATGTAAGCAAGCGGCACATCGGCACATAGCAACACCACATCTCTTTTGTTGAGATTAGGCACTTCCCATTCTATAAAGAGCCTTTGTATTTGACCACATCAACACTTATTACGTTTGTTAAAACATATCATCTTATTTCATGTATCCTTAATAACATTTCATGTTGTACATTTAAAAAATATACAAGTTTGCATTTCTTATGCAGCCCACCTGGCCTTTTTTAATACCCTATATGCAAGCATAGAATAATATATACAGTTATTTTATATCAAAAACTTTGAAATTTGCACATTTGTATATTTTTTAATTGTACAACATGAAATGTTTTTAAGGATAATATGAAATAAATAGAGCTTAAAATATTAAATGTATGTCCCGCAAATGCTCTTAAAGGGCATTAGAGTAAACCTCCAGTGGAATAGCATGAAGATGTTGAGCTCTATGTGGGCAACCTATAACAAACCTACAAGCTTTTCTACTGACAGCAAGCCAAGAGACATAATCACACAGGTACACAGCAGCCCAGTTAGAACCTTTCATCAATGCACCCAGAGAAATATTTTAACTCTTTCAATCATCCTGTGAAAGAATAGATAAAATGTCTCTGTGCTGGAAGAGGCAGACTGATAACAGAGGCTCTTCCCTACTCCCCACTCATGCTCATGTGTAAGCAGGGCTCTCAGGTGTGTAGCAAGATGGCCTCTCCTATGCAGTCCAGGAGCACAGCACCGACAAGCATATTCCACAACATCTGCATGAGGCCAAGCCCTCTCAAACAGCATATGCCACTGATATGAGGGGGGGTAGGGGAGCAATTTACTTAACTTTATATTTTTAAATGGAGGTTTGTTTAAGCACTTTCCATTGCTGATGTACCAAGATGGCTGATTTGTCCAACTAAATTTGAACGTGAAATTAATATTACAGTCAGATTTGGCAAAATGATTTGATGAATGAGTTGGGTCCATTCAAGAACCATTTACCAATGATTTTATTTTCATTCCAGCAAAAGAAAACAAGCTTGGTGTAGGAGTAGGTTTTCCATAAAGGAGTCAAAAAAACATTTGTGTTAGACACAGTATTACCATTGCTAAGAAGAGTCTCACATTCAGCCTTAGATGGATACTTTTTTTTATTCTGTAAATCTTTCATTTAATCTGTGCATAAATTTAAATACAATTTTACCTCTTCAATAAATTACTCCCCAAACAGACTTTGCAGAGTGTTAATATGCCACTTGCATCAATGTATGCAGGGCCATATTTAGGAGTCATGCTGCCCTAGTAGGCAGTGATCAACGCCCCCCCCCCCATTTATCCCGATATGCATACTTACCTAAAGATACCCACCCATTCTGCACCTGCAGTCCTTTCCCTGGATAGGAGGACTGCAGTCCTTTCCCTGGATAGAAGGACTGCTATAAATTGGGTGGTGTTAGCAAGATACTCATTAAGCTGTAATACATTTTGAATTTAGAAAAAAACTTTAAAAATGGTGGTAATAAGGAACAAGCAAATGTGGAAAAGAGAAAGATGGGGGGTTGTTTAAATGAGAAATATGTAGAAAAGATAAAGAACAAGGGATGTAGTAAAGAAGGTTCTGAAGGTAAAGTAAAAAGAGTGAAAGGCATAGAGACTGTACATCATAAAAAATGTGACTGCAAGAGATGCTTTGTTTGTGAAGGGGTGTGTGAATATTATCTCCTGGCACCCCCTTACACATCTCTGTGCACCTGTCCACCTAGAGAACAACAAGGCCCAGCTGCCTCAGGAGGAGCAACAAGGCCTAGCTGCCTCAGGAGTAACTACAAGGCCCAGCTGCCCCTGGAGGAACTACAAGGCCTAGCTGTCCCTGGAGGAACTACAAGGTCTAGCTGCCCCTGCAGGATCTACCAAAGCCAAGCTGCCCCTGGAGGAACTACAAGGCCAAACTGCCCCTGGAGACAAAAAAGGCCCAGCTGCTTCCCCTCCCCAACCTTGGGAAACTACAAGACCTAGCTGACAATGGAGGCATAAGTTTCCCCCAGGGTACCAAAGACCCAGTTGCTACTCCTCCCAAATCCTTGGGAACTACATGGGTTGGAACTTGGGAGGAACTACAAGGTCCAGCTGCTCACCAGCTATAGGCCTTGGAGAACTGCAAGCTCCAGCTTGGCAGATGCCCCCTGCACACTAGTTTAAAACTATTATGTAATGATTTTGTTTGTGATATTAAAGTTAACACTGAGCTGCATTGCTGAGAGCTGCTGCAATCTAGCAAGGAAAGGGTGAAGTTACTGGCAGAGTCATGCACAGAAATATAGGGCCTTTTATTTCATAGATACTTTCATTTCAGTTGGGGGAGGGTGTGAAGAGTTTTATGTTTCATATACACCTACAGGTTTTATACTTTCTTTTATCAGTCTGATCTTCAGTAACAATCCTTTGTTACTGTACTAATGGAAATATAGGTCACACAGTGTGCTATTGTTTTTTTTTTCAGCTATAACAGGCTGCAGTTTGAGAGCCTTTTGTAACAAGTCAGAACAAGTGACATATAAAGAAAACAAGGAAACAAATGGCAGCACTGACACATTTCCGATAGAAGATAATAAAGGACAGCGTAAAATATTTGAGTACTTGCCTTGGGTCAACTCAAAAGGCTCCTGTACTTAATGGATCTTAACTCCTGTACTTAATGAATCTTAACTTTAATAGAGCCAGAAAAAAAAGCAAGCAGCAAAATGACAACTTAAACCATAACTGGGAGAATTAATGTATCAGCCGGATAAAGAGACACTGCCCGTTGATGCTTTAATGTGTTTTCCAAGCAGGTGATCCTGGAGAAAGGCTCAAATACTAGTGTTTACTTTAAAGTGGACCAACACCCAGGATTTTCTCTATCCTGGGTGTTGGTCCACTTCCGCGGGGCACCCCGATCGTGTGAAACCCCCAGAAAGCCCAAAAAAACTCACCTCACCGCCGACGGACAAGCGACGGACAAGCTGAGGACGCTGGAGGCCGCCTCTCGCGCATCCCTCGGCCAGCATGGGTGCGCACCCTGCGGCGGTGGCGGCGGGGGCGGCAGCGGCCCGCGCATGCGCCGTTGGAACAGGGAGAAGGTAAGGTTTGTGGGCGTCCGGGGGGGGTTTCACACAGCGGGGCATCCGGATTTTGGATGCCCCGCGGGGAGGGAGCTGATCGGCCTGGGAATCTTATAGATTCCCGGGCCGATCAGCGGTGGGTGTTGGTCCACTTTAAGCTTAACTATTAAGGGATTAGGCTAATGGTTAGTTATCTCCCTGTAAAGCTTTTGAGAGTTATTAAGAAAAATAACATCTAAAGTAGGGCGTTTATATAAAAATCTTATAAGTGTGAAAAGAATATTGAATACAATTAATAGAAATTGTACACTCAAGTCAAACAAATAGAGACAATCTATACAGATACAGCTATACACAGATGTCTGTTCATTCAACATTTTTTTATAATGAGTAAGGCTGCTTGGTTTGGAAACTGCATTCTGAAAGATTACTCATAGTCTATGGTTCCTAAAACCTGTTTTGCTTCCTGTGGCTTCTCCTAGTCTCATAGCTTCCTGGGTTTCCACTTTCTTAATTGAAACTTTCTCTTGGTGCCAAATATATACCCAACCTAATGTAATGAAAAAATGAAAGGGAGAGATACTGCTGTGTTTACCTATTTTTCTAGGTCCAGCAACTTTGGGCATCTGCGCTACTGACAGGGGCATCCAATGATGATGGATAGTGCTGGATGAACCCGAACCACAAAGTTTGAATGTGGCATTTGGCCCCAAACACAGAAAATCTGGTTGATGGGCTGCTAAGCCCAGCTTACCTATGCAGAATGTGCAGCAGGAAGAGCTGCTGCTGGTCAGCGGTCTGCATTCCTGTCAAATGGCCTATGGCTAGGGCCATAGAAAGATGGCTGCCGCTCCCATGAGTGAGGGCACTCCTAGTAACAAAGGAGGGGTGGCAGCCGCTCAGACCATTTTATAACTAACCTGGGAGGTACACGTTAGCAGGGTAATTAGGATACAAAAGTCTTAAAGGAGCCACAGCACTCAACCCTGTTAGCTTGCAGACCAGCCTACAATTTGTCTCTAAACTTGGTTAAAAACAGGGGGCTCGGTCACACATATCTGCAGAAGTATGCTAGTTTTAAAGATCTGATGGCAACGGTTGTCCCACATTATGCTGTTTCCAACTGTCACTACTTTTGTCGCCAGGCCATCCCTGCCCTGCACCAACAGGTTGTTGAGAAAGTTAGGTGAGCACTGGGCAATGCCATTAGTTCCCGTGATCTATGTCACCACTGACATGTGGACAAGTAAGCTTGGGTATGGACATTACATCTCTCTAACTGCCCACTGGGTCAGTGTAATGACAGCTGGGACTGAGATGGGAAGCACCTTGACGCATATCCTTTCTCCACCAAGGATTGCTGGACAACAGTTGTGCCTCCTGTTGTCTCCTCCTCCTAATTTGTCACTGGAAAACAAGCTATATCACTGCTGTATGTTTAGGCTGCATTTTAGTTGTTTTTGCCCCCCATGACCTTCTCGGCTCCATTTGGTGTGGGTGGGCTGCTTGCTACTGGCCCTTTAAGGGAATATGGATAGCGTGTGCCAGGGTCTGGCTTTGGCCCTACATGGGTGGTGTGCTCCCTCATTTTTCCACCCCCCCGTTCCCCCCTCTCCCCCCGGCGCGCTTCTTTTCCATCTCCCTCTCCCCCCCTCTTTTCCTCCCCCCCCCGCTCATCCTTGCCTGCCGCTGCATCGGGCAGTGTCCGGGCTTTTCAGGGGTGGCGCGGATCTGGGGGGTTGTCCTGTGGCGTGCGGGTGGTGGCTGTGGGTGGGTGCACATGTTTGCGCTGCCATATTGCATGGAACTCCGGCGGCTCAGGCCTGTCTCTCAGCCAAGGGTGACGTCACTTCCGGGAGCGCGTGCTGGAACGCAGAGACGCGTTCCAGGCTCATCTTCACATACTGCTGCTGCACACGTGATTGGCCATGACGAACTAGGGGTAAGTATAAAAGTGCAGTAATCTGTCGTCATGTTGTTCACCCAGCTGAAGCGACACAGGCGGTCGCGTGCGCAGGTGTCCCCTCTGCTTCTCCCCCCTCTGAACTGTGTGGAACGGTTGTGCTGCAATGCTATGGTCTTGTACTACATGTTTTTCTCTTCTCTTTTTTTCATTTGCATGCTCTCATGCACTTTGCACCTTTGGGTCCATGACTTGTAGACGTTTGATTATTATATCACATAAATGATTATTCAGTACAGTTTCTTATGTTCTTATGTCTTTTTTACTCATTAGTATCTGCTGATATGGTCTCATGATATTGATTGTATTTGCTGACATTGATTGTATTTGTTGCACCTTTATTAGCACCTTTTGTCACTTTAGAGATTAATGAATTTCTTTGATTAATAGTGATTAATGATTTCTGGATAATAGGGTTAGGTTTTTGTGCCGGCACAAAAAAAAACGGCACTTTTGGCAGGTACCGTTCCTTTTAGACATTGAGTTTCCCAGATGTAATTGGCTGCTGGCTGTGTGGCAGCACTGGATGTATTAGGGGGTTTGAGCAGTGTTTTTAATCATTGTCTTGTCTGATTTACTGTTTTATGTTTTACTGTTGCACAATAAATTTGGTATGTTATTCATTTTGTCTGTGTTGATATTGATTGGTGCTCCCATGCTTGGGGTAAAGGCGGACTAATTGCCCACCTTCCCCCTTTTGCAATTTAGTTGTTGTTGTCCAAATGATGCATTGGTTAGCAAAAGAAGCAATGAAAAGTTGTTGTTATCCAAATTCAAATTTTAGGTTAAAGTTTAGGTGTGAGATGTTTTTTGCAAAAGAAATTATGGTCATAAACAAGGGCCTACAATTTGTTAGAAAAACTCACATTTAATCATTTTTGTAATCACCTAGAGATGAGCGAACTTCTTGAAAGTTCGATTCGGGCGATTCGCAGAATTTCCCCAAGAAATTCGGGTTCGCCCGAATCGAACTTTCACGAATCGCTCATCTGAAAAAATGCCGGCATGGTGGGAGCGGGCAGGCCGGCTATGCTGTCAGCGGGCGGCGGTTCGCTCATCCCTAGTAATCACCTTTTGTCCCCTGCAGCTGATCTATCCCAGGCAGATTGAAAAAAAATCACTAGATCCTTGGATTTCATTCTGCTTCTTCTCAGTCGTCATCCCTGTTTTAAATGACTGCCCCTCTCCATCAGCTACAGTTACTAGCTACAACAGTTCCATTTACTTCAATAAGGGGGCATGTTGAGGTTGGTGCATCCCCTCCATCACATGGCAAGTTACTGTGACTGATACAGCAGGCATAAGCTTTAAGATACAGTGGATGCAACTGTAAGATTTAGTGTATAAATGTGAAGGAATCAGGAGTGTTATATTATTTCTAAAAGGTAAGATGAATATTATTTTCTAAAAGTTGAGATGTAATGGAAAATTCCCAGTTATGGCGTCTATAAAACTTTTCCATTTTGTAGTTAGTGTAGAAATGTTCTAGTTATTGCCAAGTACATCAGTTATTTTGATAACCAGCTGGACAGTTTTGCTGGAAGTTTTCAGCAAGGTCATCCTCATAAATAGCAAAGAAAGGCAGTCATGGTCTATCGGATGAGCAATCGGCCTTGTGGCAGGTTCCATTCTTGGTGGGGACATGACCCATATACTCTTGAGCAAGGCACCCAACCCCCGAACTGCTCCACATGTGCTGTACTTGCGATACGCCATCGCTTTATGCATGTGTACATTCACTGTTTACTGATGAGTTTGTGTTTGTACTCACTGTAAAGATGGTTTAAATGTGGATGACATACTCCTATGTGTGCACAAGCACATAATAGGCAATTAAACACAATTTATTATTTTATTTATTTATAAATATATTATTTATGTCTGGCTTTAGCAATGTAACACATTGACAAAACCAGGCCAATGTTGGCTGTAACACTTGTGACATTAGAAAAACTTGCTATGATACATTATATGTAGTTGTTAAAATGTAAACAGCTCATGGTTGACTTATCAGTTTTCTGTGATGTCTGAATATTTTTCTGTGATTTTCAGTTTACAGCATTTGTACATGCTTTTATTCAACACTTATACTCTACAAGAACAATTGGGGATTGTTTAGGTCCTCTAAATAGTGAACAAGAATACTATTCAATATTTCCATGTAACATCAAAAGACAGTGTTTCTAACGGATGTTGCTTATATATAAGGGCTGGATTAATTCATGGAAAAGTTTACTGTAGGCAAACAAAATTGTATAGAGGAGAAAAAAATCAGATTCACGATGCCTTGCTTTGCAGGGATATATTTACTAATTGCCATTCACAGTCAAGTCTTTATATTGATCCTAAACTGCTGTGAGAGAATACAGAGTGCTTTCAGAATGAATACAAAATAAAAATACATTTACACCAGACACTAGACATTTATTAGAAGTAGGCCCCTGAAATAAAAACTGGCGAGAACAAAACACATTGTAAATGTATTTATTTTACAGTGGATGTTAACATATAAGTTAGGATAGAGAGGATTTGCACTTATCTTGTTCCTGTGGAAGACCTGAGGAAGAAAGGTAAGTGGTAGGTGCGCTGAGGGGAAAAAAAAATGGGTTATACTATGTAGTTGAAATGACGTTGAGTGTTGCTGTGGAAATAGAGCTTTTTTGGTTAGGGAGTTGAGTGCTTCTGTAGTTCAGAGTAACAGAGTGTCCAGTGTTGTATGAAACACTATGGGCCACTTCTTTGGTGTATATGCATATATGTGTAGTAGTGGTGCACGGTTGTTTGTAGGTGCACTTGTTGGACTCACCTCCTTTCAAGAGTTTATAGTAGTTCTGGTTGAGGGTTCCTTCTATTTTGGGGTGTCTTGTGGGTTTGTGTATGGATGAGTAGTTTAGGATAGTGCTCCTTTAAGATGTTCCTTGAGAGTGGACTGGGGATGCTCTTTGAGATACTTGAGAGTGGACTGAGGATTGGATGCTGTGTATGGATGGGTAGTTTGGGATAGTGCTCTTTTAAGATGCCATTTGAGAATGAAATGGGGGTGCTCTTTGGATTAAATGCTGTTTGAGTGTGGCATAGCTGTATAGCATTTATGTGTGCTGTATGTAGAGCTTGGTGTACAAAGTGCTGAGGGAGGGCAGAGCGGTGTTAATGGCCACTGTTTTGCCCTCAAGATTTGATGCTGTGACTGCCAAACTCAGGGGGCATGTGGGTGTAAGGTGATGGGGGAGGGCAAGGTGGGGTTAAAGGCCGATGTGTTGCCCTCTGGTTTTGCTGCTCTGATTGCCGTTCTTTGGCGGCGGTAGCGATACTAGCGGGTGTGCATGTAGCGGCCGCTCCTGCGGCTGTTATGCACCCGTCCTGGAAGCCGCTGGGGTGGCAGAGTAATGTAGCGAGGCTGGCGGAGCCTCAGCAAGTAGCAAGTTTCACCGACGCGCGTTTCGTCTTCAATCGACCTTGACAACGCTTATTAACTGGTAGAAATACCGCCCTCAAACAAACTTAATCCTTAACTTTCCTTCCCAACTTACAGGTTCATCACCAGACCTGAACTACAGAAGCACTCAACTCCCTAACCAAAAAAGCTCTATTTCCACAGCAACACTCAACGTCATTTCAACTACATAGTATAATCCATTTTTTTCCCCTCAGCGCACCTACCACTTACCTTTCTTCCTCAGGTCTTCCACAGGAACAAGATAAGTGCAAATCCTCTCTAAGCTATCCAAGGGGCACAGGTTCTCCCAACTAGGTGCAGCTACCACATCCTCCACCTTTGCGCTGAGCCTCCTACAAATCTTTACAATTACCTTATAAGTTAGGATGTCTTGGCTCTACCAATAGAAATGAAACCATTTAAAGTGGAATTGCAGTCTTCTTTTGCCTCCCCGCCCCGTTCCTTAGTGCTGAGACAGGCTGCTGGGGTTAAAATTAGAATGCAGCTCTGTTTCTCCACCGTTTCAGGTCCTGGGCATCAGCATCTTGGAAAGGATGCACAGAGTGGAATCGCCCACTCTGTTCCGATCCCACCCAGCCACCCATGCATTTGAAGGCTTTTTTTTATACCTCAGTGGCAGGGCAGGGGACACTGGTGATTTAAAAGAAGATTGGACATCCACTTTCCCCTCCACCCATTCAGACCTATGCAGATAAAGGCTCTCTTCCTGTTTGCCTACTTTCCCACCTGTACAGATTCTGCACATTAACTGCAACTGTAACAACATAAATGTGAATGGGGTGGGGGGTGTAAAATGTAGAAAATGAAGCTAAATGTAAAAGTAAAGCATTTTTATAGAAAAATGTCTCTCTTTATGACAGCAGTGTGATGGAAAGATCAATCACACATTGAAGTCAGCTTTGAGTCCACTATATTCTGTTCACACTATAATAGCAGACGCATAGTTGCTATACAATGAAACACAGCACAAAAGGTTAATAATAAAAGGTTAATTATAACAAAGAAACAAGATGATTAATAAATGTCCCATAACACATGCACTTCAGATGAAGGCAATACAGTGTTCACTTTGACACACAGCAGAATGATATATACTGTGAATGAGCAATAGTCCACCAGAAGGATCGCTATTCCGAACGGCATGCACTTTAAAGTTGAAACGCAAAATGGTCCCGCCACCGATAACACAGCCTCTTACCAACTGGTAGGAATATATGAGGCTTTAGATCCCACTCTGATGGCGACCTCTAAGTTGGCACAGTCAGAAGCTGATAAGGCCAATTCCATAGGTGTTAATAACACAAACTTTGGTTGCTCCTCCACAATGAAATTAATCACATATAAAGAGGGAAAAAAGAAGGGACAAATCTAGCGTAACTCCATACAAACAGTCCCAATTTTAATAGATAGCACAAGAAATACACAGAGCAATAACCTTTTATTGCTCTGTGTAACCTTTTATTGCTCTGTGTCTTTTATATATACTGCTGCTTATCTTCTCTGGAATAAGAAGTTGCACACGTTGAGCATTCTTAAAAGGAATTGTTTGGTCCTGAAAGTTCCTGTTATTAAGTGTGTGTGCGGTGTTCTACATATATATTTTACAATGTAACACTTGTTAAATTGTATAGCAGCCACGTGTTTGGCTGTTTAGCATGTGACACATTTGGAAGCTCACTGGCTTATCTCAGTGCTGCTGCCTATCTACTCCCCAGCAATGATTTCTACTGGTCTGCTTTCTCAGAAGACTTTAATTGCTGATTTCTGTTCTAGGCAATGTCAGTTTTCTCTGCAATCCCTGTGAATCAAGTTGTGGTGATTGCTAGAGACGAGGGAACTTTTCGAAAGTTTGGTTTTGGCGGTTTGCCTGAAATTTTCGGAAAATGTTTGGTTCGGTCTGAACTAGTTTGAGTTTTCGTCTCAAACGTATAGGAAACAATGGCTGATGACCCCAATAGTCCTTTAAACCACTCTGAAGTCACCCAAGGCTGTATAAAAACATGTTTTAGTAGACTAATTAGCATTTGAATTGACTGTGACCTAATTAGCCTTTCAATAGCCTGTGGCTGTCTTTGATAGTTTAAAGTACATTAAAAAGTGAGGAGAAGCAACAGGGTTTGCGTTCCAGCAAGTGAAAAGAAGTGATGGCTTTTTACAAGCGTTGAAAAATTTACCCATTTTGGGCATCACTGGGTTTAGACCTGCGGTTGTGTAGGGATAGTAGCAGCGGGCAAGCCCTCAAAAGCTGATTCCATTGTTACGGCGGTAGCAGCGGGATTTCCATCTTGACAATTTAGTTGAAGAAGACGAAACAATGTCTTTTTTTACAAGCTTTGATACATGTACCTATTTTGTGTATCATGGCATACACTGCGGTTGTGTAGGCCTAGTAGTAGCAGAGGGTGAAAATGTACCAGGCCTCCAAAGTTTACAATACTTTAAGTGTCTCCAGGACCTGGCAAAAACAAGTTACTCTGTCTTATGAAGCTCTCAGGTTGAACAAGCACAACAAGCCACAATGTTCTCAGTCTCTGACCACAGCAGGGCATGTTTATGACTCATAAATCTGCTCCAAGGCACACCCTTTTCAGCTTAACCATGACCCAGAAAGTGAAGCAAAGAAATCAGTTTCTCCTAGAATATATAGGGTGTTTACATTCAGTCAGTGATTTTCTGGTGCTTTGCAATGGCTTACTTTGCACTGCTCCCAAGGTGGATAAGAAGGGAAGTAAGTGTGTGGCTGGACAGGGACCGAGAGCTTTTCTGTCTACTACAGCCCTTTATTGCTCCCCTTTGCCTTTGCTTTTTTCAGCTCTATGCATTGATCTGCCCCCCCCCCCATGAACAGTCCTATGTGCAGGTTCTTGATGTTCTGCGATAAACAGTCAACACAAATCATTTATAGTTTATTAAACAATAGGTAACATGTGGTCTATGTACTAGAATCTCTGACATAATGGTGTGATGCTTTGTAATAACCAGCATTTTTGTATTTGTTAAAGATAGCCAGGGAACAACAGCACTATTCACTAGTGTTTACAACCAATTATTTCTGAGTTTGAATGTATCCAAATATATTATCCTATGCCTACCTATAACTGCTCTATAGTCATTAGTCTTTTGTGACCTCTGCCAATGACTGGTATGCACAGCAAGGTCAGCATGTTATTTCATATAATATCCTTCCTGTATGACAGATGCTTCACATTAATGATAGCCACTGTGACCTTTATTTTGCCAAGTAATCCAAAAATAAGACAAAGCCTGTCCTAGACGTGTCATCTCTCCACCACTGTGTATTGCCCTGAGATCACCTTTAGAGTAAATTGCTGGTGGATATCCCTAGACAGAGTTTATTATTGTAAAGCTTTCACCAGCACAAAGCACAGCATGTGTCTATGGAGTGTGTGGAATATGAATTATTATCTTCTCCTGTACAGCAAGATTCGGTTCAGCAGGCTTATCATTGTGTGTAATCATTTGTACTAGGAGGAGGCCTTGTGCACATTTCCAGGGAAAGTCAAGATAATATTGAGCTTAAACACTGTTATTTGTCCAGTAGAGAGTCAACCGTAGATGAACCGCCATTCAATATGCTTCTTTAGAGAAATAATGAGCCTTGCCAAATCTTCACAGTTTTTCATAATAATTCTACAAAAAAAGGTGAAACATGGAAGAGAAAACAATACGGAATCACCCACCTGCCACAGGCACAACATAGCAATATTGATAATATATGATCGTACAGTAGATGCATGTGTGGTTAGTCATAAATAAATGCAATGCATTGCAATAGGTTATCAGCATCAAGTTAAGCAATGAGGCATCTGTACTAAAAATCTCTCTTTAACTTACTCCTTTGCTAGAGGCTAATCTTCACACCTGAGCTCTAATTGAATTAAATGGAACAGTAATGAGATAACATGATGGATTACACACCAGGGATCCATTTGTTACATGTTGAGATGTTCAGTGCAGCGCTCCTGAGTCTGGCGTAAGATGCTGGGAACATAACCTGTGTGCAGATTTTCCTGTGTCACTCCAACTTAGCCTCAGGCTGAATGTTCTCAACATATTTTTTTGGGGTGTGGGGGGGGGGGGGATTTTGGATTTTCTGACATATATGGTCATTGTACGCTTGCGCACACAAAGGAAATTGCCCTCCTTATTTAAAGTGGTCCAATCACCAGGATTTTAAAACCTCCAGATCGTCTATTCTACTTACTGCTCCTCCATTACCACGGCGCATACGTGGGCGCTCGTCTAATCAGTGCCTTATGCCATACATACTAATACATACTAATGTATGGCATAAAGCTGCTGTTTTGGACTATGTGCCTAAGGCCGCATCCCCTGTGGAGTATGCGCTCCTGTGCTCATGCCACTTGGTCCCTGGTCCTGAGAGTGTGCACAGTTGCAGGGATGTTGGTCTGCGATCGTGGAGAAGGATGGGCGGAAATTTATGGGGCTGGCGGGCAATCAGGGAAGGTTCACACAGGCATGCAGATTCAGGATACCCAAGAGGCACCTATTTGTCCAGCCCTGGAGTCTTGGAGGGATGGTGTGGGTGAACATTGGTCCACTTAAACTCATCTGTGCAGTGAGACAAACTCAAGCAGTGTTTGTACACGTGCCTGGAGTGGTGGGCTGCCTTAGCAGAGCTGTCTGGGGAGCAGTTGGGAGGTTAGGTAAAGTGAAGTCTCCAGAGCAGTAATTTTGTGATAATGTCTCCTTGCTTGCCAGATATACTTCCTGAGATTATTACCTAGAGGCCTGGATATGCATGCTTCAAACACCATGTTTTCTAGAATCAGGTCAAAGTGCAGTGTTGTTGTTTGTACTTAACCAGTTTAAAGTAGAACTAAATCCAGGATTTTCACTATCCCTTGTTTTGGTCCTTCACTCGCATCTTTCGCCTGTACATGGCCACGCACAGCCATTTAGTTACAGTGGGAATTGCCACACACAGCCACATGTGCCCCTTGGGCATGCCAGAAAGGTATGAGTCGCAGACGAACCAGGGGGTTTCACACAGTAGGGTATCCCATTGTGGGGGTGTAAGTGCATTTGCTGGAAGGATCAGTGGATGTAACTGTGGCTGCTGTAGGTATGGTTTCTGGGTGGATCTGGGTGTAAATGTGGCTGCTGTGTGTGTGGTTGCTGGGGGGATCAGGGGGTGTAAGTGTGAGTGCTGAGGTAGAGTGGGGGGGTGTAAGTGTGGCCCAGTGGTGGCAGTGAGGACCAGAAAAGAAGACCACAGGACCCAGCAGAGGATGTGGTAAACTGGCAGCAAATGTATCGGTAAGTGCCAATTTGAAAGATCCTTAGAAATGTTAAATCAGGCTTAGAGTGCTGTGTAATGGGACCAGGAAAAAGATGCATTCTGCACACTTCCTAGTATGGTATTTGAGATTGATGCAAGTGTGTGCCCATTGGATAGTGCTCTGCTAGGAAACATACATACATACATATTTCTATATTGCAGGGCTCACCGATGTGTCTCTGTGGACCAGGACCTATTCTGGCACTGAACTGCAAGGGTTCAGGTCCACTTTAGATGTCTACAGGGGTACTAACCCATCCTCTCTAGCCCCCATGAGTCTTACATTAAAGAGGCACCATAGTCAAGCCACCACATTCTCTGGTATGACAGCAAATCGCAGCCAATTATTTGCCCTCTGGCAACAAATCAGGTTTGATGTGCAAGCCCACATGGCAATTCCATTGGTTACTGGCTGTCATGAGACTGGCAGACATACATGTATGCAGAAGTGGCAAGCATAAGGGTAGATGGCCACTTTAAGCAGATACCTTCCTTTTTCCTGCAGAACTTTGCCTGATTCAGGATCCAGGCACTTCTACCAGATATGTGCCGCTCACGGTAACTGTTGTTTGGCACTCCTTAAGGGGCAGTTGTGGCCTAGAGGTAAGGGGAGCGGACTTGTGACTGGAGGGTTGCAGGTTCGAATCCCGGTCCTGGGACTGAAGTGCTCCTGAGCAAGGCACCTAACCCCCCAACTGCTCCGCGGGCGCCGTAAATAGGGCAGCCCACCGCTCCAGGCATGTGTACACTCACTGCACGGATGGGTTAAATGCGGAGGACTAATTCCTATGTGTGCGCTAGCATACAATGGCCATCTATGCATTAAAAAAAAAAATAAACCTGTGCCCTCCTTCTAGAGGTATGACACCCACTTCTGGTAACACCCATATCTGTTCAAGTTCTACACCAGACTCGTTAAAATTCATGGGTGCACCACTGGTTGCCACTAAAATCAGTGGCAACAAGGTCATATGATAATATTGGGGCCCAGACTCAATTCAAAATGATACATGGACTCCAAAAAAAGAACCATATATTCTAAAATAAAGACATTTCAAAACTTGATGAAGATGTGCCTAAACTGGGACCCAAGATCATACGATAACAGAATCCTAATTTAATTACGTCTCAAATGTTATGTCAAATCAAATAACTACATATCTAACATGGCCGTTTCATATTGACACACCAGACATCCAGTGCCAGTACATTTGTCTATGGCGTGCTTGGTCCCAAATTTTTAAAGTATGGAGACAGTGTCCTATCCTATACTGGAAATGTATCCATAATAGGCATAAGCCTGACATACTGAAGCAAAAAAAAACAGGCTAACCTCTGCATTCTCCCACACCAAAAACCCTGGTCTGAGCCCAAAAGCATATTCTAGACCCGACAATTCTAAACCACTTCTCAGCCATGTTTCAATTCCATGGGCCCTTGGTGCCCAGCATGGGTGTCTTTCAAAAACATTTTTGCAACAGGAGATCAACTTCCGGGGGCCACGTTTCACCCTCTTAATACCTACGATCCTCATGGGGGTGACATCCCCACATGGACTTCTTTAAAGCAGACCAACAGTCAAAAATGACATAAACCAGACCGACACAACAAACAGTGCTGATATGCATCCCTCCCCAGGGCAATTTAAATTGCTGCACATAAAAATTAACTTCCCTTTTTCTCTCTCCTGCTGTAGCAAATTTTAGAAACAAAATGGCGGCTCATGCACTTGCAGGCCGTCTGCTAACAGGAAGTGCTGCTGGGCTTCCTGTTATTGTGCATTGTCAGTTATGTCAGTTGAATCCAGGCAGCAGCATAGCTGAGATACTGGGAGTGGAAGTTCCAAAATGGCCGCAACCTATCTGTTCTAACTGTGCCACGGTGTTGGTCCGGTTTAAAATGGCAGAAGACTATCAATGTGCAGTGACTGACCAATGTTTCGTGGAGGAAAGGGGGCAAATTACCATTATTACCTTATATGTTTCAATAATAGCACAAACATCCTAGTGCACTGGTAGTAGGAGAGGTAAGTTAATGAGAGTGTTCTTACATAGTTACATACATAGTTACATAGTTAATACGGTTGAAAAAAAGACATATGTCCATCAAGTTCAACCAAGGGGAAGTTATTTTTTATTTTTCTTTATTTTTTTTTACTGATAACTGCTAATAGTAACTGTTAAAGTTAATTTCTTCTAATTAGGCATCTAATCCTTTCTTGAAGCTGTCAGCGGTTGATGCTGTAACAAGCTTCTCTGGGAGGCTATTCCATAGATTTATAGTTAATATGGTAAAAAATGATTGTCGCCTCCGGAGACTGAATTTCTTTTTTTCTAGTCGAAAGGCTGCCCCCTTGTCTTTAGAGAGGATTCTACCTGAATTAGTGTTTCCCCCTATTTTGTGTATTGGACATTTTATATATTTATGCAAGTCAATCATGTTCCCCCTCAGTCATCTCTTCTAATGCTATGGACGCGTCTGAGGTGAGGGAGCTTACTCAATCTTACACACGCTCAGCAGCAGTATGTGTACAGGGCTCACTTCCTTCAACAGATTGCAGATATTGAAAACTACTTCCATAAAACCCACATTAGCTAATTTAAGAAAAACAAATACTAGTTCAGCACCTTAAGGACATAATTTTGGCATGCAAAAAAAAATACACATTTAAAAATTGAAAGTGAACTTTCCCAATAAACGTATTTAAAGTAGATATACATCCTTTCCTGATTTACAATGCCCATCCACTTAACCTCCCCTGAAATGCCCAGGAATTAATGACATTCAACCTTCTTCACAACCATAGTGCTCTGTGTGGCAGCTACCTGGACTGGTCATGGAACCACCCAGTGTCAATAAGGTTTGCCTTTGATGCCCAGCGGGACACCAGCCTTCTGTAAGCAGACAACCCCCAATCTCCACCTCCGCTTCTGCCTATAGTCAAGCCCCCGTTTGCCGGGATGCTAGGTACGCCTCACCAGACACGGTTTCCCCCAGTTAATAGGTGCAAAGGATGTCTGCTTATGAGGAAGGCCGATGAACCGCGAGGGTATCCCGAAGCCGAGGTCATTCACGGGTGGTCAGTCCGGAAGGTGTGTCAGAGTACAGGGATGAGACAGGTGCATAGTCAGGGGAAGCCAAAGGGTCAAGCCGGGAAGTCAGAGATCGCGGGGTATCCAGAGGGGCAGGCAAGTTCGAGGTCAGACAAAGCAAAGGTCGATACAGGCAGCAGACAGGGATGGTCGATCAAGCCAAGTCGAAACAGATAATAACGGAATCACACCCTAATCACAAGCGACTATAACGTGCGCTGAGCACTGGGCTGATTCCGTATTTATTGGGGACCTGACCAATGGCAACCCAGGATTGAGTGTGTGTGTGTGGTGATTGGTGCAATTAACGACCCTTGTGAGTGATTGGTGCAACATGGACAATGTCCAGGGGCTCCTGATTCACCACTTGCAGCGCCTCCTGGTGGCAAAACTAACAGACTGCGGGATGCGCGCCAGAGCCCGCGCACGCACAGCTAGAGAGGGGTGGGGGAGGCTTTCAGAATCCGTCATCTGGGGGCCCCCGGGTACAGGTACGTTTCATACATTGCCAAAGTGACATGCACCCCTGACTGGTAAATTCCCTTGGCCACCAACGGTCACAAAAGTCACTGAAGCCCCGCACAAAAGTCAAGAGGGTATATTTCAACATCATGGGGGGGGGGGGGGGGGGTAAAGGTCCTTGAAACTATTTTGATTGAAAAATGGTGAATAGATTTAGAAACATCTACCTTATGACACAGTCAAACTTATGGTCAGTTTTAAATAATTTTTGTAGTTCCAGCACTAATAAGGAAACAGTATTTAGGTTAATCTCTATGTTACATATCTAACCCAGTGGATGTGTTAATAAAGTGGATATTGATTAGTTCAGGAAAAGTACCTGGATTAGATTGTAGATTGCAACCATCCAGAAAGGCAGGTTAGCTGTTAAATGTTTTTTGTCATTACAGCATCCTGATTAGGCAAAACCAATATATCAGTGTTCTTTGTTCATGTTTTTTGTCATTACAGCATCCTGATTAGGCAAAACCAATATATCAGTGTTCTTTGTTCATAACCTTGCAATCCATCAGCACTTGACAAAGCTTGCACTATACTGCTGCAGAGAGAGAATGAATCACCTCAACTGTTTACTTTACTTGCTAGAACTTTGACCTGCAAATAGTAAAGAAATAACTGAGAAAAAATGAGTAGACAATACAAAAATGCTGGGGGAAAATGACCTTGCATCTTATCAAGCTAATGTAAAACATAATAATAAAACTTACATTACAAACAAGGCTTCCTTAATTTGCTTAGGCAGGTGGGCATGGCCTATGAATGGCCAGCATCCAATCACAGGCCATCCGGCATCCAACCACAGGTGCGGCCCGTAAATAGGCCATGACCACAAAGCAAGGAAATCAGCTGTGGGAATCTGTAGGTGTGTGTATGTGTCTGTCTGTCTGTCTTTGTTTCTGAGCATGTGTGCCTGTGTGTCTGCATGTGTCTCTGTCTCTGTGCGTGTATATGTGTGAAGCACTGGGCATTGGAGGACTGGCAGACAGCAAGTGTAAGTTTATATGCTTCCTGTCTGCTGGTTCTCCATTGCACTCCCTCCTCACACACGTGATTGGGGAGGGGATTCTGCACACTGGCTGTAATCGGGGATGTCAACTTCCCTTAATGCAGACCAATAACTGTGCTCAAATGCCTCCCCAGGGAAATTAATTTACCTTTTTGTAATGCCTGCCATTAGGGATGAGCGAATCGATCCGGATGAACCCGGATTTGATCCGAATTTAATGAAAAATTCGATTCGGATCGAATCCGAATTACCCCGCGATTCGATCGCTCGAAGTTTTCCTTTAACATCCATTCATTTACATTACAGGCATTCTAAGATGGCGGACGGGACATGTCCAGACATCAACCCCGCGCCAGTGCAAGCTGGGACAGTCACATGCAGCCTATCAGCAGCCAGCAAGCCCGGTGACGTCACAGCGCTATTTAAGTCGGCGGACATTTTGCTTTTCCTCATTTCTCTATTGCATTCGTGAGAGACAGGACGCTGCTGTAGGCAGGGAGAGACAGTTAGACAGACAGGGACAGACAGGGACAGGCTGGAGACAGGCAGGAGACAGGCAGGAGACAGACAGAAAGTCAGCGAAAAGCAGGGAAAGTTAGGAAAAATCGGAGGCAGTCACAGGAAGATTTTTTTTTTTTCATCCAGCCTGAGTGTTACTGGCTGGCTGACTGGCTTTGTTAGCGTTTTCAGGCTGCTTATACACTAACTGTGCATATATACTGAACTGATCTCAAGTCTGCTGTGAGGCATCCCATTCTGTGACTACACCAGCCTCTATTTAATACCATAACCATTTGCACTTATTCTAATAGAAATTAGGCCTGATAAAGACACTTTTGCTGTGCATAGCCTTACTGCTGCCAGGTGCTCTCTGGTTTTTGGGGCATCCCATTCTGTGACTACACCAGCCTCTATTTAATACCATAACCATTTGCACTTATTCTAATAGAAATTAGGCCTGATAAAGACACTTTTGCTGTGCATAGCCTTACTGCTGCCAGGTGCTCTCTGGTTTTTGGGGCATCCCATTCTGTGACTACACCAGCCTGTATTTAATACCATAACCATTTGCACTTATTCTAATAGAAATTAGGCCTGATAAAGACACTTTTGCTGTGCATAGCCTTACTGCTGCCAGGTGCTCACTGGTTTTTGGGGCATCCCATTCTGTGACTACACCAGCCTCTATTTAATACCATAACCATTTGCACTTATTCTAATAGAAATTAGGCCTGATAAAGACACTTTTGCTGTGCATAGCCTTACTGCTGCCAGGTGCTCTCTGGTTTTTGGGGCATCCCATTCTGTGACTACACCAGCCTCTATTTAATACCATAACCATTTGCACTTATTCTAATAGAAATTAGGCCTGATAAAGACACTTTTGCTGTGCATAGCCTTACTGCTGCCAGGTGCTCTCTGGTTTTTGGGGCATCCCATTCTGTGACTACACCAGCCTCTATTTAATACCATAACCATTTGCACTTATTCTAATAGAAATTAGGCCTGATAAAGACACTTTTGCTGTGCATAGCCTTACTGCTGCCAGGTGCTCTCTGGTTTTTGGGGCATCCCATTCTGTGACTACACCAGCCTCTATTTAATACCATAACCATTTGCACGTATTTTAATAGAAATTATGCCTGATAAAGACACTTTTGCTGTGCATAGCCTTACTGCTGCCAGGTGCTCTCTGGTTTTTGGGGCATCCCATTCTGTGACTACACCAGCCTCTATTTAATACCATAACCATTTGCACTTATTCTAATAGAAATTAGGCCTGATAAAGACACTTTTGCTGTGCATAGCCTTACTGCTGCCAGGTGCTCTCTGGTTTTTGGGGCATCCCATTCTGTGACTACACCAGCCTCTATTTAATACCATAACCATTTGCACTTATTCTAATAGAAATTAGGCCTGATAAAGACACTTTTGTTGTGCATAGCCTTACTGCTGCCAGGTGCTCTCTGGTTTTTGGGGCATTCCATTCTGTGACTACACCAGCCTCTATTTAATACCATAACCATTTTCACTTATTCTAATAGAAATTAGGCCTGATAAAGACACTTTTGCTGTGCATAGCCTTACTGCTGCCAGGTGCTCTCTGGTTTTTGGGGCATCCCATTCTGTGACTACACCAGCCTCCATTTAATACCATAACCATTTGCACTTATTCTAATAGAAATTAGGCCTGATAAAGACACTTTTGCTGTGCATAGCCTTACTGCTGCCAGGTGCTCTCTGGTTTTTGGGGCATCCCATTCTGTGACTACACCAGCCTCTATTTAATACCATAACCATTTGCACTTATTCTAATAGAAATTTGGCCTGATAAAGACACTTTTGCTGTGCATAGCCTTACTGCTGCCAGGTGCTCTCTGGTTTTTGGGGCATCCCATTCTGTGACTACACCAGCCTCTATTTAATACCATAACCATTTGCACTTATTCTAATAGAAATTAGGCCTGATAAAGACACTTTTGCTGTGCATAGCCTTACTGCTGCCAGGTGCTCTCTGGTTTTTGGGGCATCCCATTCTGTGACTACACCAGCCTCTATTTAATACCATAACCATTTGCACGTATTCTAATAGAAATTAGGCCTGATAAAGACACTTTTGCTGTGCATAGCCTTACTGCTGCCAGGTGCTCTCTGGTTTTTGGGGCATCCCATTCTGTGACTACACCAGCCTCTATTTAATACCATAACCATTTGCACTTATTCTAATAGAAATTAGGCCTGATAAAGACACTTTTGCTGTCCATAGCCTTACTGCTGCCAGGTGCTCTCTGGTTTTTGGGGCATCCCATTCTCTGACTACACCAGCCTCTATTTAATACCATAACCATTTGCACTTATTCTAATAGAAATTAGGCCTGATAAAGACACTTTTGCTGTGCATAGTCTTACTGCTGCCAGGTGCTCTCTGGTTTTTGGGGCATCCCATTCTTGACTACACCAGCGTCTATTTAATACCATAACCATTTGCACTTATTCTAATAGAAATTAGGCCTGATAAAAACACTTTTGCTGTGCATAGCCTTACTGCTGCCAGGTGCTCTCTGGTTTTTGGGGCATCCCATTCTGTGACTACACCAGCCTCCATTTAATACCATAACCATTTGCACTTATTCTAATAGAAATTAGGCCTGATAAAGACACTTTTGCTGTGCATAGCCTTACTGCTGCCAGGTGCTCTCTGGTTTTTGGGGCATCCCATTCTCTGACTACACCAGCCTCTATTTAATACCATAACCATTTGCACTTATTGTAATAGAAATTAGGCCTGATAAAGACACTTTTGCTGTGCATAACCTTACTGCTGCCAGGTGCTCTCTGGTTTTTGGGGCATCCCATTCTGTGACTACACCAGCCTCTATTTAATACCATAACCATTTGCACTTATTCTAATAGAAATTAGGCCTGATAAAGACACTTTTGCTGTGCATAGCCTTACTGCTGCCAGGTGCTCTCTGGTTTTTGGGGCATCCCATTCTGTGACTACACCAGCCTCTATTTAATACCATAACCATTTGCACTTATTCTAATAGAAATTAGGCCTGATAAAGACACTTTTGCTGTGCATAGCCTTACTGCTGCCAGGTGCTCTCTGGTTTTTGGGGCATCCCATTCTGTGACTACACCAGCCTCTATTTAATACCATAACCATTTGCACTTATTCTAATAGAAATTAGGCCTGATAAAGACACTTTTGCTGTGCATAGTCTTACTGCTGCCAGGTGCTCTCTGGTTTTTGGGGCATCCCATTCTGTGACTACATCAGCCTCTATTTAATACCATAACCATTTGCACTTATTCTAATAGAAATTAGGCCTGATAAAGACACTTTTGCTGTGCATAGCCTTACTGCTGCCAGGTGCTCTCTGGTTTTTGGGGCATCCCATTCTGTGACTACACCAGCCTCTATTTAATACCATAACCATTTGCACGTATTCTAATAGAAATTAGGCCTGATAAAGACACTTTTGCTGTGCATAGCCTTACTGCTGCCAGGTGCTCTCTGGTTTTTGGGGCATCCCATTCTGTGACTACACCAGCCTCTATTTAATACCATAACCATTTGCACTTATTCTAATAGAAATTAGGCCTGATAAAGACACTTTTGCTGTGCATAGCCTTACTGCTGCCAGGTGCTCTCTGGTTTTTGGGGCATCCCATTCTGTGACTACACCAGCCTCTATTTAATACCATAACCATTTGCACTTATTCTAATAGAAATTAGGCCTGATAAAGACACTTTTGCTGTGCATAGCCTTACTGCTGCCAGGTGCTCTCTGGTTTTTGGGGCATCCCATTCTGTGACTACACCAGCCTCTATTTAATACCATAACCATTTGCACTTATTCTAATAGAAATTAGGCCTGATAAAGACACTTTTGCTGTGCATAGCCTTACTGCTGCCAGGTGCTCTCTGGTTTTTGGGGCATCCCATTCTGTGACTACACCAGCCTCTATTTAATACCATAACCATTTGCACTTATTCTAATAGAAATTAGGCCTGATAAAGACACCTTTGCTGTGCATAGCCTTACTGCTGTCAGGTGCTCTCTGGTTTTTGGGGCATCCCATTCTGTGACTACACCAGCCTCTATTTAATACCATAACCATTTGCACTTATTCTAATAGAAATTAGGCCTGATAAAGACACTTTTGCTGTGCATAGCCTTACTGCTGCCAGGTGCTCTCTGGTTTTTGGGGCATCCCATTCTGTGACTACACCAGCCTCTATTTAATACCATAACCATTTGCACTTATTCTAATAGAAATTAGGCCTGATAAAGACACTTTTGCTGTGCATAGTCTTACTGCTGCCAGGTGCTCTCTGGTTTTTGGGGCATCCCATTCTGTGACTACACCAGCCTCTATTTAATACCATAACCATTTGCACTTATTCTAATAGAAATTAGGCCTGATAAAGACACTTTTGCTGTGCATAGCCTTACTGCTGCCAGGTGCTCTCTGGTTTTTGGGGCATCCCATTCTGTGACTACACCAGCCTCCATTTAACACCATAACCATTTGCACTTATTCTAATAGAAATTAGGCCTGATAAAGACACTTTTGCTGTGCATAGCCTTACTGCTGCCAGGTGCTCTCTGGTTTTTGGGGCATCCCATTCTGTGACTACACCAGCCTCTATTTAATACCATAACCATTTGCACTTATTCTAATAGAAATTAGGCCTGATAAAGACACTTTTGCTGTGCATAGCCTTACTGCTGCCAGGTGCTCTCTGGTTTTTGGGGCATCCCATTCTGTGACTACACCAGCCTCTATTTAATACCATAACCATTTGCACTTATTCTAATAGAAATTAAGCCTGATAAAGACACTTTTGCTGTGCATAGCCTTACTGCTGCCAGGTGCTCTCTGGTTTTTGGGGCATCCCATTCTGTGACTACACCAGCCTCTATTTAATACCATAACCATTTGCACTTATTCTAATAGAAATTAGGCCTGATAAAGACACTTTTGCTGTGCATAGCCTTACTGCTGCCAGGTGCTCTCTGGTTTTTGGGGCATCCCATTCTGTGACTACACCAGCCTCTATTTAATACCATAACCATTTGCACTTATTCTAATAGAAATTAGGCCTGATAAAGACACTTTTGCTGTGCATAGCCTTACTGCTGCCAGGTGCTCTCTGGTTTTTGGGGCATCCCATTCTGTGACTACACCAGCCTCCATTTAATACCATAACCATTTGCACTTATTCTAATAGAAATTAGGCCTGATAAAGACACTTTTGCTGTGCATAGCCTTACTGCTGCCAGGTGCTCTCTGGTTTTTGGGGCATCCCATTCTGTGACTACACCAGCCTCTATTTAATACCATAACCATTTGCACTTATTCTAATAGAAATTAGGCCTGATAAAGACACTTTTGCTGTGCATAGCCTTACTGCTGCCAGGTGCTCTCTGGTTTTTGGGGCATCCCATTCTGTGACTACACCAGCCTCTATTTAATACCATAACCATTTGCACTTATTCTAATAGAAATTAGGCCTGATAAAGACACTTTTGCTGTGCATAGCCTTACTGCTGCCAGGTGCTCTCTGGTTTTTGGGGCATCCCATTCTGTGACTACACCAGCCTCTATTTAATACCATAACCATTTGCACTTATTCTAATAGAAATTAGGCCTGATAAAGACACTTTTGCTGTGCATAGCCTTACTGCTGCCAGGTGCTCTCTGGTTTTTGGGGCATCCCATTCTGTGACTACACCAGCCTCTATTTAATACCATAACCATTTGCACTTATTCTAATAGAAATTAGGCCTGATAAAGACACTTTTGCTGTGCATAGTCTTACTGCTGCCAGGTGCTCTCTGGTTTTTGGGGCATCCCATTCTGTGACTACACCAGCCTCTATTTAATACCATAACCATTTGCACTTATTCTAATAGAAATTAGGCCTGATAAAGACACTTTTGCTGTGCATAGCCTTACTGCTGCCAGGTGCTCTCTGGTTTTTGGGGCATCCCATTCTGTGACTACACCAGCCTCTATTTAATACCATAACCATTTGCACTTATTCTAATAGAAATTAGGCCTGATAAAGACACTTTTGCTGTGCATAGTAGTACTGCTGCCAGGTGCACTGCTGGCTGTTGGGGCATCCCATTCTATAACATAGCATACCCCTCTTTATTTACACTAAGCAGCTCTCTTATTTACACTAGGCAGGCCTGTTGGAGGCTGAGTGTTAATGCTCACTTTTGGTGTGCATTATATTCTGTTTCATATAGACCCACCGCTGCCTGGGGGTTCTTAAAATATGACCTACTACCACGCCAGTTAGACTATGTCGGGCAGACAAGTGAAAAGAGGAGTGGCAGAGGCCAAGATTCCTCAGGCAGAGCTCGCAGCAGACTGGGGGCCAGTAGCAGCAGGAGTCACGCTGAGAGACCTAATCTGCTAGTTTCTGCTAGCGGTTGGGTCTCCACCAGTAACGCATCTGCCGTGGTAGATTGGTTGACGCGCTCATCAACAACATCATCACAACTTACGTCTGAGACCCCCAGTCTAGGGTCGGTAGGTTCCTCTGACACAACCCTGAGTTGGCATGCCCGAGAGCAGTCCCTGTCCTCCCATTGCCTCTGTCCTACGCCGTTCCCTCCCCCAGCGACGTATCCTATGCTTTGGGTTCAGCTCCACTCTTTAGTGAGGAGGACAATCAGATAGAGGACAGTCAGAAATGGAGGTGGCTTCTTTAGCTAGGCAGACAAATAGTGATGTGGACAGTGGGTCGTGGGTGCTGCGAGCGTTCCAGCTCCTGCGCCAGACACTGTTGACGAATCCACGAATATCAGTGACGTACAGCCACAACTCGGTGATAATGATGATGACGATGAAGCCGATCGCACTTGGGAGCCGGGTGATGAAGGGGCTTCATCGTCATCATGAGGGGCGCAGGTTGCCCCGGAGTCAGCAGCTGAGGCAGCAAGGTGGTACCAGTCAGCATGGGGGCACAATTCCAAAGGCTGGAGCCGGCCGGGGCCGGGGCCGGGGTAGAGCACCTGCTGTGCGGCAGTCTACCTTATCGGGAGGTAGTGGAGCAGGGGTTCCTGGAGTTGGCAACAGCAGCAGTGAATCAGTGAGGCCAGGGGGTGGGAAAAGTAGCTACTCGGCAGTGTGGCAGTTTTTCCTGAAGCATCCGCAGGAGGGTAACATGGCCACGTGCAAGATATGTAGGCAAAAGGTGAAGCGTGGCCAGGGTCCAAATGTTGGCACCACGGCCCTGCGTCAACATATGATGCGTCACCATAAAGCGACCTGGGAGAACCGAGGCTCCCAAAGGGTGGTCCAGTCTGCTTCCTCACCAAGTGGCACGCCGCTCCCAATTTCTGCCAGCCAAGGCTCCAGCACCTCAGCCGAAGGCAGCTGTGCGTCATACCCATCCTCTGTCGCTCCTGCTCCTCCTCCTCCAAGTCATGCATCCCACCAGCAATCCATCAGCGAAGCCATGTCCAAGAGACAGCAGTATGCGCCCACTCATCCTACGGCGCAGAAGCTGAATGTGCTCCTGTCCAAGTTGCTGGTGCTGCAGTCGCTCCCTTTTCAGGTGGTGGAATCTGCACCTTTCAGAGAACTGAAGGCTTGTGCCGAGCCGAGGTGGAGAGTCCCAAGCCGTCATTTCTTTGCCAAGAAGGCAGTACCAGCGCTGCACACTTTTGTTGAACAGAAGGTGGGCCAGTCCTTGAGCCTGTCTATGTGTAGCAAAGTGCATGGCAGCGCCGACATCTGGAGCTGTAACTACGGTCAGGGACAGTACATGTCGTTTATGGCCCACTGGGTGAATGTGGTCCCTTTGCAGCAGCAACAGCAACTTGGACAGGTCACGCCGCTTCGGCCTCCGCGCTCCCTGCCCGTTGGGCCTGTGACACCGTGCGACTCGGCCTCCTCATCCTCCGACATCTCCTCACCCTCCACTGTAGGCTCAAGTCTCAGTGCCCCTCCAGTCTACCATGTGTGCAGGGCACGGAGGTGTCACGCAGTGCTTCACATGGTTTGTCTTGGCGAACAGAGTCACACAGGGGAGGAACTGCTTAAATGTATTCATCAGGAAATCCAAACATGGCTTACTCCAAGAAAACTTAAAATGGGAATCATGGTTACCGACAATGGGAAGAACATTTTGTCTGCGCTGCACCAAGGAAGCCTGACCCATGCCCCCTGCATGGCTCACGTCTTCAATCTGGTTGTCAAGCGGTTTCTGAAGTGTTCCCCCCCATCTGCAAGACATCCTAACAACTTCAAGGAAACTTTGCATGCACTTCAGCCACTCATACACCGCCAAACACACCCTTCTTGAGCTACAGCGTCAGAATGGTATCCCCCAACATAGTCTGATTTGCGATGTTTCCACCCGTTGGAATTCCACCCTTCACCTGTTGGACCGATTATATGAACAGAGAAAAGCCATCACGGATTTCCTGATGATCCAAGCAGATAGGGGGACTCCCCTGTGTAACTTCAATGTCAACCAGTGGCAGCTCATACGTGACACCTGCCGTTTGCTCAGGCCCTTTGAGGAAGCCACTTTATTTGTCAGTCGGCAGGATTGCGGGATGAACGTCGTGATTCCACTGCTTCATGTACTACAGCACATGTTGGAAACCATGGCTGGTCAGGGCACTGGAGACATGGTGTTTACATCTTACGGCCACATGGAGCTGAACTGGAGGAGGAGGAGGAAGAGGAGGAGGAGGAGTTGCCCAGCGAAACACAGTTTAGGCTTGGCGAAATGGCTGGTTTATCTAGTCAGCGGAAAGGAGAGGAGGAGCAGGAGCCGCCAGAGGAGCTAGAGGTTTTTGAGGAAGGCGAGACAGAGGACCCGGGCACACCGTGGCAGTATGCAGTGGAGATGGAGACAGGTAGTCCATCCGAGTCACTTGCGCAAATGGCAGGAAGCATGCTCACGTGCTTGCATGGTGCCACGTTTTACACTTTCCAAATGGTGCTAAACATATTTATGTCTTTAGGCCAATTTTTGGGCTCCTGCTGATGCCAACTCCAGGGTGTGAATCATCCAATTTTTGGGCTCCTGAAGCCAACTCCAGTGTCTCTTTAAAGTAATATTTGGGCTCCTGCTGCTGCTGCTGCCATCTCCAGGGTGTGATTCATCCAATTTTTGGGCTCCTGAAGCCAACTCCAGTGTCTCTTTAAAGTAATGTTTTGGCTCCTGCTGCTGCTGCTGCCAACTCCAGGGTGTGATTCATCCAATTTTTGGGCTCCTGAAGCCAACCCAAGTGTCTCTTTAAAGTAATGTTTGGGCTCCTGCTGCTGCTACTGCTGCTGCCAACTCCAGGGTGTGATTCATCCAATCTTTGGGCTCCTGCTGCCAACCCCAGTGTCTCTTTAAAGTAATATTTGGGCTCCTGCTGCTGCTGCTGCTGCCAACTCCAGGGTGTGATTCATCCAATTTTTGGGCTACTGAAGCCAACCCCAGTGTCTCTTTAAAGTAATGTTTGGGCTCCTGCTGCCAACTCCAGGGTGTGATTCATCCAATTTTTTGGCTCCTGAAGCCAACCCCAGGGTCTCTTTAAAGTAATATTTGAGCTCCTGATGCTGCTGCTGCCAACTCCAGGGTGTGACTCATCCAATTTTTGGGCTCCTGAAGCCAACCCCAGGGTCTCTTTAAAGTAATATTTGGGCTCCTGCTGCTGCTGCGTCCAACTCCAGGGTGTGAATCATCCAATTTTTGGGCTCCTGAAGCCAACCCCAGTGTCTCTTTAAAGTAATGTTTGGGCTGCTGCTGCTGCCAACTCCAGGGTGTGATTCATCCAATTTTTGGGCTTCTGAAGCCAACCCCAGTGTCTCTTTAAAGTAATGTTTGGGCTCCTGTTGCTGCTGCTGCTGCCAACTCCTGCCAACTCCAGGGTGTGAATCATCCAATTTTTGGGCTCCTGAAGCCAACCCCAGTGTCTCTTTAAAGTAATGTTTGGGCTCCTGCTGCTGCTGCTGCCAACTCCAGGGTGTGATTCATCCAATTGTTGGGCTCCTGAAGCCAACCCCAGGGTCTCTTTAAAGTAATATTTGGGCTCCTGCTGCTGCTGCTGCCAACTCCAGGGTGCGATTCATCCAATTTTTGGGCTCCTGAAGCCAACCCCAGTGTCTCTTTAAAGTGATGTTTGGGCTCCTGTTGCTGCTGCTGCTGCCAACTCCTGCCAACTCCAGGGTGTGAATCATCCAATTTTTGAGCTCCTGAAACCAACCCCAGGGTCTCTTTAAAGTAATATTTGGGCTCCTGCTGCTGCTGCTGCCAACTCCAGGGTGTGAATCATCCAATTTTTGGGCTCCTGAAGCCAACCCCAGTGTCTCTTTAAAGTAATGTTTGGGCTCCTGCTGCTCCTGCTGCTGCCAACTCCAGGGTGTGAATCATCCAATTTTTGGGCTCCTGCTGCCAACCCCAGGGTCTCTTTAAAGTAATGTTTGGGCTCCTGCAGCTGCTGCTGCCAACTCCAGGGTGTGATTCATCCAATGTTTTGGCTCCTGAAGCCAACCCCAGGGTCTCTTTAAAGTAATATTTGGGCTCCTGCTGCTGCTGCCAACTCCAGGGTGTGATTCATCCAATTTTTGGGCTCCTGAAGCCAACCCCAGTGTCTCTTTAAAGTAATGTTTGGGCTCCTGTTGCTGCTGCTGCCAACTCCTGCCAACTCCAGGGTGTGATTCATCCAATTTTTGGGCTCCTAAAGCCAACCCCAGGGTCTCTTTAAAGTAATAATTGGGCTCCTGCTGCTGCTGCTGCCAACTCCAGGGTGTGATTCATCCAATTTTTGGGCTACTGAAGCCAACCCCAGTGTCTCTTTAAAGTAATGTTTGGGCTCCTGCTGCCAACTCCAGGGTGTGATTCATCCAATTTTTTGTCTCCTGAAGCCAACCCCAGGGTCTATTTAAAGTAATATTTGGGCTCCTGCTGCTGCTGCTGCCAACTCCAAGGTGTGATTCATCCAATTTTTGGGCTCCTGAAGCCAACCCCAGGGTCTCTTTAAAGTAATATTTGGGCTCCTGCTGCGTCCAACTCCAGGGTGTGAATCATCCAATTTTTGGGCTCCTGAAGCCAACCCCAGTGTCTCTTTAAAGTAATGTTTGGGCTGCTGCTGCTGCCAACTCCAGGGTGTGATTCATCCAAATTTTGGGCTCCTGAAGCCAACCCCAGTGTCTCTTTAAAGTAATGTTTGGGCTCCTGTTGCTGCTGCTGCTGCTGCCAACTCCTGCCAACTCCAGGGTGTGAATCATCCAATTTTTGGGCTCCTGAAGCCAACCCCAGTGTCTCTTTAAAGTAATATTTGGGCTCCTGCTGCTGCTGCTGCCAACTCCAGGGTGTGATTCATCCAATTTTTGGGCTCCTGAAGCCAACCCCAGTGTCTCTTTAAAGTGATGTTTGGGCTCCTGTTGCTGCTGCTGCTGCCAACTCCTGCCAACTCCAGGGTGTGATTCATCCAATTTTTGGGCTCCTGAAGCCAACCCCAGTGTCTCTTTAAAGTAATATTTGGGCTCCTGCTGCTGCAAACTCCAGGGTGTGATTCATCCAATTTTTGGGCTCCTGAAGCCAACCCCAGGGTCTCTTTAAAGTAATATTTGGGGTCCTGCTGCTGCCAACTCCAGGGTGTGATTCATCCAATTTTTGGGCTCCTGAAGCCAACCCCAATGTCTCTTTAAAGTAATGTTTGGGCTCCTGTTGCTGCTGCTGCCAACTCCTGCCAACTCCAGGGTGTGATTCATCCAATTTTTGGGCTCCTGAAGCCAACCCGAGGGTCTCTTTAAAGTAATATTTGGGCTCCTGCTGCTGCTGCTGCTGCCAACTCCAGGGTGTGATTCATCCAATTTTTGGGCTACTGAAGCCAACCCCAGTGTCTCTTTAAAGTAATGTTTGGGCTCCTGCTGCTGCTGCCAACTCCAGGGTGTGATTCATCCAATTTTTGGGCTCCTGAAACCAACCCCAGGGTCTCTTTAAAGTAATATTTGGGCTCCTGCCAACTCCAGGGTGTGAATCATCCAATTTTTGGGCTCCTGAAGCCAACCCCAGGGTATCTTTAAAGTAATATTTGGGCTCCTGCTGCTGCCAACTCCAGGGTGTGAACCATCCAATTTTTGGGCTCCTGAAGCCAACCCCAGTGTCTCTTTAAAGTAATGTTTGGGCTGCTGCTGCTGCCAACTCCAGGGTGTGATTCATCCAATTTTTGGGCTCCTGAAGCCAACCCCAGTGTCTCTTTAAAGTAATGTTTGGGCTCCTGTTGCTGCTGCTGCTGCTGCCAACTCCTTCCAACTCCAGGGTGTGAATCATCCAATTTTTGGGCTCCTGAAGCCAACTCCAGTGTCTCTTTAAAGTAATGTTTGGGCTCCTGCTGCTGCTGCTGCCAACTCCAGGGTGTGATTCATCCAATCTTTGGGCTCCTGCTGCCAACCCCAGTGTCTCTTTAAAGTAATGTTTGGGCTCCTGCTGCTGCTGTGGCCAACTCCAGGGTGTGATTCATCCAATTTTTGGGCTCCGGAAGCCAACCCAGGGTCTCTTTAAAGTAATATTTGGGCTCCTGCTGCTGCTGCTGCCAACTCCAGGGTGTGATTCATCCAATTTTTGGGCTCCTGAAGCCAACCCCAGTGTCTCTTTAAAGTAATATTTGGGCTCCTGCTGCTGCTGCTGCCAACTCCAGGGTGTGAATCATCCTATTTTTGGGCTCCTGAAGCCAACCCCAGGGTCTCTTTAAAGTAATATTTGGGCTCCTGCTGCTGCTGCTGCCAACTCCAGGGTGTGATTCATCCAATTTTTGGGCTCCTGAAGCCAACTCCAGTGTCTCTTTAAAGTAATGTTTTGGCTCCTGCTGCTGCTGCTGCCAACTCCAGGGTGTGATTCATTCAATTTTTGGGCTCCTGAAGCCAACCCCAGTGTATCTTTAAAGTAATGCTTGGGCTCCTGTTGCTGCTGCTGCTGCTGCTGCTGCCAACTCCTGCAAACTCCAGGGTGTGAATCATCCAATTTTTGGGCTCCTGAAGCCAACCCCAGGGTCTCTTTGAAGTAATGTTTGGGCTGCTGCTGCTGCCAACTCCAGGGTGTGATTCATCCAATTTTTGGGCTCCTGAAGCCAACCCCAGTGTCTGTTTAAAGTAATGTTTGGGCTCCTGTTGCTGCTGCTGCTGCCAACTCCTGCCAACTCCAGGGTGTGAATCATCCAATTTTTGGGCTCCTGAAGCCAACCCCAGTGTCTCTTTAAAGTAATGTTTGGGCTGCTGCTGCTGCCAACTCCAGGGTGTGATTCATCCAATTTTTGGGCTCCTGAAGCCAACCCCAGTGTCTGTTTAAAGTAATGTTTGGGCTCCTGTTGCTGCTGCTGCTGCTGCCAACTCCTGCCAACTCCAGGGTGTGACTCATCCAATTTTTGGGCTCCTGAAGCCAACCCCAGGGTCTCTTTAAAGTAATGTATGGGCTCCTGCTGCTGCTGCCAACTCCAGGGTGTGATTCATCCAATCTTTGGGCTCCTGCTGCCAACCCCAGTGTCTCTTTAAAGTAATGTTTGGGCTCCTGCTGCTGCTGCTGCGGCCAACTCCAGGGTGTGATTCATCCAATTTTTGGGCTCCTGAAGCCAACCCCAGTGTCTCTTTAAAGTAATGTTTGGGCTCCTGTTGCTGCTGCTGCTGCCAACTCCTTCCAACTCCAGGGTGTGAATCATCCAATTTTTGGGCTCCTGAAGCCAACCCCAGTGTCTCTTTAAAGTAATGTTTGGGCTCCTGCTGCTGCTGCTGCTGCTGCCAACTCCAGGGTGTGATTCATCCAATCTTTGGGCTCCTGCTGCCAACCCCAGTGTCTCTTTAAAGTAATGTTTGGGCTCCTGCTGCTGCTGTGGCCAACTCCAGGGTGTGATTCATCCAATTTTTGGGCTCCGGAAGCCAACCCCAGGGTCTCTTTAAAGTAATATTTGGGCTCCTGCTGCTGCTGCTGCTGCTGCCAACTCCAGGGTGTGATTCATCCAATTTTTGGGCTCCTGAAGCCAACCCCAGTGTCTCTTTAAAGTAATATTTGGGCTCCTGCTGCTGCTGCTGCCAACTCCAGGGTGTGAATCATCCTATTTTTGGGCTCCTGAAGCCAACCCCAGGGTCTCTTTAAAGTAATGTTTTGGCTCCTGCTGCTGCTGCTGCCAACTCCAGGGTGTGATTCATTCAATTTTTGGGCTCCTGAAGCCAACCCCAGTGTATCTTTAAAGTAATGTTTGGGCTCCTGTTGCTGCTGCTGCTGCCAACTCCTGCCAACTCCAGGGTGTGAATCATCCAATTTTTGGGCTCCTGAAGCCAACCCCAGTGTCTCTTTAAAGTAATGTATGGGCTGCTGCTGCTGCCAACTCCAGGGTGTGATTCATCCAATTTTTGGGCTCCTGAAGCCAACCCCAGTGTCTGTTTAAAGTAATGTTTGGGCTCCTGTCGCTGCTGCTGCTGCTGCCAACTCCTGCCAACTCCAGGGTGTTACTCATCCAATTTTTGGGCTCCTGAAGCCAACCCCAGGGTCTCTTTAAAGTAATGTTTGGGCTCCTGCTGCTGCTGCCAACTCCAGGGTGTGATTCATCCAATCTTTGGGCTCCTGCTGCCAACCCCAGTGTCTCTTTAAAGTAATGTTTGGGCTCCTGCTGCTGCTGCTGCGGCCAACTCCAGGGTGTGATTCATCCAATTTTTGGGCTCCTGAAGCCAACCCCAGGGTTTCTTTAAAGTAATATTTGGGCTCCTGCTGCTGCTGCTGCCAACTCCAGGGTGTGATTCATCCAATTTTTGGGCTCCTGAAGCCAACCCCAGGGTCTCTTTAAAGTAATATTTGGGCTCCTGCTGCTGCTGCTGCTGCTGCCAACTCCAGGGTGTGATTCATCCAATTTTTGGGCTCCTGAAGCCAACCCCAGGGTCTCTTTAAAGTAATATTTGGGCTCCTGCTGCTGCTGCTGCCAACTCCAGGGTGTGAATCATCCTATTTTTGGGCTCCTGAAGCCAACCCCAGGGTCTCTTTAAAGTAATATTTGGGCTCCTGCTGCTGCTGCTGCCAACTCCAGGCTGTGATTCATCCAATTTTTGGGCTCCTGAAGCCAACTCCAGTGTCTCTTTAAAGTAATGTTTTGGCTCCTGCTGCTGCTGCTGCTGCTGCCAACTCCTACCAACTCCAGGGTGTGATTCATCAAATTTTTGGGCTCCTGAAGCCAACCCCAGGGTCTCTTTAAAGTAATATTTGGGCTCCTGCTGCTGCCAACTCCAGGGTGTGAATCATCCTATTTTTGGGCTCCTGAAGCCAACCCCAGGGTCTCTTTAAAGTAATATTTGGGCAACTGCTGCTGCTGCTGCCAACTCCAGGGTGTGATTCATCCAATTTTTGGGCTCCTGAAGCCAACCCCAGTGTCTCTTTAAAGTAATGTTTGGGCTGCTGCCAACTCCAGGGTGTGATTCATCCAATTTTTGGGCTCCTGAAGCCAACCCCAGTGTCTCTTTAAAGTAATGTTTGGGCTCCTGTTGCTGCTGCCAACTCCTGCCAACTCCAGGGTGTGAATCATCCAATTTTGGGCTACTGAAGCCAACCCCAGGGTCTCTTTAAAGTAATATTTGGGCTCCTGCTGCTGCCAACTCCAGGGTGTGAATCATCCAATTTTTGGGCTCCTGAAGCCAACCCCAGTGTCTCTTTAAAGTAATGTTTGGGCTGCTGCTGCTGCCAACTCCAGGGTGTGATTCATCCAATTTTTGGGCTCCTGAAGCCAACCCCAGTGTCTCTTTAAAGTAATGTTTGGGCTCCTGTTGCTGCTGCTGCTGCCAACTCCTGCCAACTCCAGGGTGGGAATCATCCAATTTTTGGGCTCCTGAAGCCAACCCCAGTGTCTCTTTAAAGTAATGTTTGGGCTCCTGCTGCTGCTGCTGCCAACTCCAGGGTGTGATTCATCCAATCTTTGGGCTCCTGCTGCCAACCCCAGTGTCTCTTTAAAGTAATGTTTGGGCTCCTGCTGCTGCTGCTGTGGCCAACTCCAGGGTGTGATTCATCCAATTTTTGGGCTCCTGAAGCCAACCCCAGGGTCTCTTTAAAGTAATATTTGGGCTCCTGCTGCTGCCAACTCCAGGGTGTGATTCATCCAATTTTTGGGCTCCTGAAGCCAACCCCAGGTTCTCTTTAAAGTAATATTTGGGCTCCTGCTGCTGCTGCTGCCAACTCCAGGGTGTGATTCATCCAATTTTTGGGCTCCTGAAGCCAACCCCAGGGTCTCTTTAAAGTAATATTTGGGCTCCTGCTGCTGCTGCTGCCAACTCCAGGGTGTGAATCATCCAATTTTTGGGCTCCTGAAGCTAACCCCAGTGTCTCTTTAAAGTAATGTTTGGGCTGCTGCTGCTGCCAACTCCAGGGTGTGATTTATCCAATTTTTGGGCTCCTGAAGCCAACCCCAGGGTCTCTTTAAAGTAATATTTGGGCTCCTGCTGCTGCTGCTGCCAACTCCAGGGTGTGAATCATCCTATTTTTGGGCTCCTGAAGCCAACCCCAGGGTCTCTTTAAAGTAATATTTGGGCTCCTGCTGCTGCCAACTCCAGGGTGTGATTCATCCAATTTTTGGGCTCCTGAAGCCAACTCCAGTGTCTCTTTAAAGTAATGTTTTGGCTCCTGCTGCTGCTGCCAACTCCAGGGTGTGATTCATCCATTTTTTGGGCTCCTGAAGCTAACCCCAGTGTCTCTTTAAAGTAATGTTTGGGCTGCTGCTGCTGCCAACTCCAGGGTGTGATTCATCCAATTTTTGGGCTCCTGAAGCCAACCCCAGTGTCTCTTTAAAGTAATGTTTGGGCTCCTGCTGCTGCTGCTGCCAACTCCAGGGTGTGAATCATCCAATCTTTGGGCTCCTGAAGCCAACCCCAGTGTCTCTTTAAAGTAATGTTTGGGCTGCTGCTGCTGCCAACTCCAGGGTGTGATTCATCCAATTTTTGGGCTCCTGCTGCTGCCAACTCCAGTGTCTCTTTAAAGCAATGTTTGGGCTCCTGCCCCTCATAGTGATGCCACTTCAACTCTCTGCAATTGTGCCGCTCTGCGATTCTATTAGCGATGCCTCTGATCTGCATGTGATATCTATTCAAAGTATTATTTAACTAACCCAGCACGCATCCTATGCGTGTTACAGCAAGGCAGAATGGTTTACAACCCTATTGAGGCTCTAGGAGGCTCAGAAATAGCCGTTTTTAATATCGATTCGTCGCGAATAAATTCGGGTCGAAACGATTTTTGTCGGAAAATTCGGCGAATCAGTCGAATCGAATTTTTCAAAAGTTTGCTCATCTCTACCTGCCATGATTGATTTCTCCCATTAATGGCATACAATGGATCTGCCTGTGGCACACAAAAAAGAAAGTGCTGCTAGGTTTCCTTTCCCTTTGCATTGTGGGCAATGTAGGTTAAGTTCAAGCAACAGCACGGCTGGGATGCTGGCAATAGAAGAAGCCTCCGGGTGCTCCAAGATGGAAGGTACATAAATCGCAGTGTTTAATAATAATAACATTTTCATCTGCACCCACTTGATTAGTCCAATTACATATAAGTGAGGGTAGAGGTTTCCCTGATGTGGCACAGGCTTAAAGAGGCAAACTTAAACCAGAACAACACACATTTTCAAAAACGGCTGTTGTTCTGAACACATTCCTCTGTGCATTAATGCTAGTAAACAGAAGATATCTTACTGTACTCGATCGCCCTTGAGAAATCAAGTGCCCGCGGTCATGTGGTCATGTGTTCACCGACGGCTTGATACTGGGAAGAACTAAAAACATCTTGGTTGATCATTCTACTAATCATCCAAAATACTGTGCAAATCCAACATTAATATATGTATATCTGCTATATCTGCAGGTGCCTGCAGGAAAAGAGTTGAGAGTTCAGATGCGTGCAGGAACAGAGCTATGGTATTCAGAGTTCAGATGCATGCAGGAACAGAGCTGGGGCATTCAGAGTTCAGATGGTCAGAGAGCCAGATCGAGTAGTCATATAAGCCAAGGGGTCAGAGCAAGAGCAGGTAGTCATTCAAGGACAGGGGTCAGGAGCGGGTAGTCAGTACAGCAGAGATCAAGCTGGGTAATCTCAGGAACACAGGAACAGGAAAGCAGGAGCCACTTCAGATCTGCAGGCAACTTCCCAGCACCGCAGGCCTCCTTTTAAAAGCTGGTTGGCATCAGGGAGTGCATGCCACATATGCTCAGTAGTGCAGGAGTGTGTAAGATCCAGGGAACCAGCATGTGTGAGCCAACATGCCAGTCCCATTAAAGACTGCAACTGCCCTCAGCCTTGCACACCCTAAGCAGCAAAACCCAAAGGGTGCGATAATGCATACAAGCACCAGCAGGAACGGGTGCATGCTCGCCAACGTGCATTCATCAGATGCTCCACTGGGATACTGGTATGGTGTGCATACGGCAATCGGATGCCCCCCGAACCTGGTTTAACCCTTCTAGTGCCAGCTGCATGAGTCTCATGTAGCTGCCTCTCCTACCATTAAGTGTCAGCTACGTGAGACTCATGTAGCTGACTTTAAATACCTATAAAAAAAAAAGTATAAAAGTTAAAAAACTTCCCTGACCCCTCAATCAATCCATCCAATTCTTCTCTTCACTCAGGGGGCATCCGATCCCCCCCCCCCCCGCGGCTCTTCTGGCTTTAGAAGAAGGGCTTTGGCCACTGCTAACTGTAAGTAAACATTTACTCACCTGTGGCCACAATCCCTGTCCCCGCCCCACCTTTTGTAGATGGGACTGATGACGTCATCTTATGAAGTCATCCATGATGCCATCACACACCTGCCCAAAGACGCTCAGCAGTGCTGGACGATTGGTGGGGAAAGGGTTGGAGGGGCTGTGATTCCTTGCCTCCCCAACCCTCCTCCACCGATTACCTGGCAGTTGTCATTGGAGCTCCGTGGGACAGGATTGCCAGGGGACAGCGGTGGATCGGAGGTGAGTAAAGAAAAAGACAAATAAATGTAATTTTAATCTGTTTTTTTTTACATTTAACCCTTTAAGGGAGCCCTATACCAGTTCACAATGGGGGGCTCACAAGTCAGACTTGTCATTAACCCCCAATTTCCTGCTACCCCAAAGCCCGGGGGGAGGCAGAAGAGCTCAGGGCCATTTATGCTTTGCAAGCTTGTAGCCAGCAGGCCAGGGGACCACCAAGGTTGGCCCCTGTGCCCTGTTCTTAAAGCCCTGCATAGCTGGTCCCTGGGCTGGTTATGCTGAGTAAGAGCGGCACATACTTTTTAGGGGATTTTTAATCCTTAAAATTCCCCTCAAAAACGGGCTCCCCATTGCTGGTTTAAAACTTTATAGGGTGGATAGTAGTTGTATTTTATTTGTGTTCCTTTCAGTTTATGAGGCCTCCTGGGCAGGGATACATATGTGGTACAGCAGCAATAGGAAGAAATGGGGCTTTCACATGCAATATGGTTTTCTTTAATAAAATAAATGCTTTATTTAATATAAAGGAGATAATTTTCTAAAAAATATATATTTTTTTGTTTTATTTACTCAAAAATATTGTAAAAAAACTGTAGAAAAATAGTAGACAAAGTAGACAACCAAGACATGTTAAAGCATAAACTCTGCCGCAAAACAAATATTTAATGACCTGTCAACAGAGGGTGACAAAATGTAAAGTGGGCTGGCAATTAAAAGGGTTAAATGTACCTATGCATGTTGGGTATTGTTCTGTTCGGGGGACCTTTGCTTGTTTTTCCTTGTTTACATATTGATATTTTAGGAAAGTGTTTTTTCTGCTTTTTATACATTGTCTTGAGAAACCTTGTGCAACCTAAGAATTCTTCAAGGGATTGCTTCCAGAAAGGTGAGCCCATCACAACAAGCTAGGTACACTTAGAAAGCTTAACATGTGTATTCTCAGGGAGTATATGGTTTGTGGGGGGTATTCCTAATGTAAAGGGTTGTTTTGCTTAAAAATGCAAGGTGTGCATTTTGTCTGCAGAGCTGAAAATTTCAAGTAAAATTATCCTTACACACATGCTTTAATTTGGGGTGTTTGGTAACTCTTCCCTTGACAGTACCTACGCATGTTGTGTGTATTGCTTTTTCAGATGAAACTGGTTTTTACTTGTTTGCATAAAACTTTTTATAGGAAAATGTGGCTTTCATTCTGATTTTTTATTTTATTTTTTTGTTAGAGAAAATCTTTGCAACCAAATAATTAATTGAGGGATTACTTCTAGAAAATTGTGCCCACATCAAAAAGCCTGGTATGCCTAGAAAGCTTGAGGTGTGTACTTCCCTGGTGTGTGGGTGGGAAAATATAGTTTGTGAGGGGTAGTTCAAATGTAAATGGTTGTTTTTTTTTTTTTTTTAATTGCAAGGTGCACATACCAGTTGTAATTTATCTGAAAATCCCCTAAAGCGCTGTTTCAGTTTGGGGGAGTCTCCTGGGCAGAAAAGGTTGTCTGCCAATACATATGTGATACTATTGTAACCAGGAGAAATGGGGATTTCACATGCAGTATGATTTTATTGACAAACTTGCATTTTTTTATTACAAAAACACAAATTGTTATTTATTTTTTTGCACATATTTCACCCCAAAATATTAACAATACACTTAAAAAATGACAAACAAGATATGTTAAAGCCCAAAGAACAATATATATTTTACCTGGGAAATCTCTGAAAATCCCTTCAACGGTTGAACTCACTGTTGAACATGTGTAGCGAAAATAACGAGAAATGGTCTGGCACTTAAAGGGTTAAAAGGTAAAAGACTCATTGGTCTTCTTTAAAGAACAATTCACAGATGAAGTATTACATTAACACTGATAGTCATAGTCCTGGTTTTCAGTTCAATTTATCAGACAGCGTGGGCCCACATGCTTGTGGCAAAACCTTGTTGATTAATCTAAAATCTAAATCATACACTCTTCCAGTCTGCAGTCTTTTTATCTCTTTATCTATTCCCCATTTCTTGTTTATCTTCTTTTCATGCCTGTCACATACTGGCATCCTGTTGTGTCAACAGATTAATACTAGACTATCATAATCCTATATGGCTGGGGCTGGAATAGCAGATGGGGTTACTTAGGTCAGACTCAAACAATCCTTTTCATCGCACAATGGGTTTGTATATTCCAGACATGAATGGCCATTTATTCTCTGCTCTCTGCTCTCTGCTGTGATAAGAGCCAATTTGTATCTAACAAAGAATAGCCTGACTTTTTATTTTTAAATTTTAAGTTTTTACTAAATGCCGCTTATCCAGGGCAATCTCCCTGGAGTTTCCCCTTGATTTGCCCTCTGACAACCATAAAAAAATAATATTTTTTTATTTATATATGTACTTTATATGTTTTTTTGTTTTCTGTTATTATTTTGAGTGCCTTCTCTACCTTATTTTGTGCAAGGCATACACCCTCCCCCCCCCCCGATATGCAGCCCTCTAGCCCTTGTTACCTCCATTTTACAACCTTTTTTAGGCCCCCAATTGGGGTCCCTATTGACTTAAATAGGGTTTGGATGCCTGAAACAACTTTGCATAAGTTTGGCCAAACTTGTTGAGCCCAAACTTCAGTGAGTTCGCCCATTCCTAGTTATATACCAAAAAATAAAAAAATAAATATAAACCTAAAGTACTTTACAATCTAATTTGAAATGTGTCACATTTCCCCAAATGTTTTAAAGTGATACTGCAGGCATGCAGGTAATGTAATTGTTACACCATGGTGTCGGGCTATATTTGGCACTGTCCTAAACTTTTCTCTTTTTTTAAATTGAAGCAGAAATGGCCGAGATATCAGGGTTTACAGGTTCAGCCAATTACATTTTTAGTTTTTTTGCATGGTTTAGCAGACATTTTATTTCTCCGAAAGACAGTCCAAGCTGATTTAAAAAAAAATGACACCTGCTTTTCTTTTTTAACAGCCTGGAATTAGAAAAATAGGTTACAGCTAGAGATGGACGAACCCGAACCGCAAAGTTGGGGTCCGTACCAAAATTTGCAAACTCGGGGTCCCAAACCTGAACACAGACTTTAGCAGCCAGAACATGGAAAAGTTGAGCAGCCCATCAACCAGCATCACCTAAGGTTGCAGCAGCAGAAACTGGCCCTAGTCGGGGGTACAAAACATGGCCGCCAGATTCCATGAGTGAGGACACTTCTTGTGCTGGCACTAGAAGTGTCTTCACTTATGGGCACCGGCTGGCAACTTTTTGTAGCCCCCCAGTTTGAAACGCTGCTGCCACCAATGCGGCCGCTGCTGCCACCGCTAAGAGAAGAGGATCAGGGCTCACGTAAGTTACAGCATCACTTCTGCTGCACACTCTGCCCCCCACCACAGCCACCTCCAAAGTTCAGATCCCCATTGATTTCAGCTTTGAACATTTATTAACAGTTTGGTTGCACTTGCCCATCTTTAGTTACAATACATTAAAAAGATGAATGATTCAGGGCTAGATATGCTGTGTGAAGTGTTACAAGATGGTCAGCATTTCCCAACAATGTATTTTGTGATGGTCACGATATGCAATGTCCTACTTACCAGTTCAAGAGTTTAAAAAATAAGGTTTAAAAAATAAAAAAAAAGGCTTAAAAAAATTAGAGACCAAAAAAAATTTTTACTATTCTTAATTTACTAATACTTACCTTATTCAGTGCTTTGTCCAGCTGTTTTGAAATTATGTAAACAGGGTGTCTATCTCAGGAGTCTCGGTGACTCCTCAGCAGCATCTGCAGTGAAGGTAGTCCCCCTGTTGCCCTGGCATCTAGCCTCAGGCAATGACAGATGTTTGGGGGTTCAGTGCTTTTATACTAGATAAGCAGGGAAATCTCCCCTATGTGACTGCAACATTAGTGGAGGGGAGGGGTATTGGGGGGAAAAACCCCAGGGAATCCCCCAACATACCCCTAAGTCACATGTGGGCAATACTCATAGGCTCTACCTGCCCACTTCCGGGCCATTACCTCTGGCTGGGAGCCAGAATGGAAGGAGGGGAGACCACCCAAGAGATGGCGGCTGCTGCCACAACAATGCCCAGTGAGGAACAAAAAAGACCCTCCCTCTGGAAGAGGAGACACTGGTCCTGCTTCAATCAAATATACCTAGCCTACTGATCAAAGCAACCAAGTGAGTACTTTTGCCTGTATTTTTGCAGAATATCCCAGGAGTGATACTTTGCATTTGGTGTCACTGCTAGTCAGGTAGATTGACTGTGATGATCATTATAATACATTTTCCATCATTCCTGCTTTACAGTGATCCAAAAGTCCAAATATACTTTTACCCCACTGTCTAATGTTTTACATGAGGCTTTCCAATTTGGGATGCCTCACAGTTAGTGTTAAGCTTGGGAGTTGGATCAAAGGTAAATTTGCCCAGAATTTAACAAATTTGGTTCAACTACAACATTATCCAATTTCAATTGTATCAACAAAGAGAAGAAGCCTTCAAAGGTTTTGTAAGGTGACAGTTTAAGTTCTCTCCTTTTCAAGCTAAAAATTGGTTATTAGGGATTTTTAGTTTTAGTTTTTTAAGCAGAGATCTAGCTTTTTTTGTACAGATGTTGTACTAAAATGAAAGATAAATTCTGAGGCCAAAAAAGGGTGGCACTGACATGGACAAGGAAGCCCCCATAGAAGCTGCCAGCTTCTGCAGAGAATTTACAGCTGTGTAGTAGTTAATAATAGGTCACCACCAAGACATATACACAGGGCCATAGAGTATATATTAAGGTGGTCCTAAAGAGCCTCCAGTGTGATGTTGGTGTTTGATTATTTCTTCTCAGCCTAAAATTACATTTTACATTTTGATGAAAGACAACATTCAGCAGTTAATAAATGCACAGTGATGGGATCACAGTGGGGGATCCTTGCAAACTCTGCACTTGACATTCCTGCTCTAACAGAGAGATGTGAAAGAGCACTAATGAAGTGTTGGAAAGAATGTTCCTGTTTGGGCCTCAAATGGGGCAGGAAATCATGTTTCCTTTATTGCTACCTAAGATGTGCACCTCCTAAAGTTTCACTTTAGTTGAGAAAAGCCATTGTGTTAGAGAATCCTCATATTTATTACCCATATTGAATTGAATTGTTTGCTTTGAAAGCAGATTATATCAAAACCAATTTTGTAAAATCTCAGCTCTGGCTGAGATGTCAACATTTTAAGAAACTAGATTAAAACAGCAGACAAACTCGTTGCCTTCTAGATTGTGAAATACAATAACCCAAACATCACACAAAATCATTGACAGCACCATGCCATCAATCAACAAAGTGGCGCCACTGTAAACAATTCAGTATAGTAATAACCTCTTACTTCCCTCCAAGGGGATTTTAAGAGGAAACATTCACAGTGTAAAAGCACAAATCTTTATCTGAGTAAATTTTATTGTGTTTTGCCTAAATGTATTTATTATATTGCTTAGCTCTATAGTCTTCTGGAGAATCAATTATATATCAAAAGTGAGAAAGTCCTTGTCACGAGCCCTGTACAAACCCAGAGACACTCACCTGTCCTTCGGTCCCACGTCGGCGGCTCCCGCTCGGCCAGCGTGCGGGCTGGGCGGCGTCTCTGCCAGGCGGCGGCTCGGCGTCTCCTCTCCCCGGCCGCCGCTCGGCTGTTTCCGCCCCGAGCGGCCGCTCGGCTCTTTCCGTCGCGAGCGGCTGCTCGGGCGGTCTCCTCTCCGACGGCCTCGGGAGCGGCCGCGCCACGGCCGTCTCGGCGCGCTCCCGGCGCGCAGTTCCACACACGCGCGCGTCACTCACTGGTGTTTATGCCCTCCGGCGGCGCTGCACACAGGGCGCCCTGACCATTCCTCCGTCTCAATCCTTTTGTACCGTGCTTCCTTGGACTGATCACCCGTGTATGACCTCTGCCCGTTTGTCTTACCAGTCTTGTTCCTGGTTCGTCCACCTTCCCCTGCATAAGTCAGCATCCTTTGTGCTAACAAGTCCTGGGGGCAACCGTGTCCGGTGAGGCGTATCCTGCGTCCTGGCAAACGGGGGCTTGGCTATAGGCGAAGAAAGCAGCGGAGATTGGGGGTTGCTGACTTATTGGAAGGAAGACGTCCCGCGGGACCTGACAGTCCTCTTTATTTAATTTCACGGCAGCAGAAGGGAAAAATAGCAAGTCAGGTTTCTGCTGTAGTTGCTTTATGATGTAATTAAACAAAATAAATCTGGTGGGGGAAAGAAAAACATTAGGATAGGGCTAGAAACTACTAAATGTATATTGAATGTCAGGTCCCGTGGGACACCCACCTTCCAATAAACCAGCAACCCCCAATCTCCGCTGCTTTCTTCGCCTATAGTAAGCCCCCGTTTGCCGGGACGCTAGACACGCCTCACCGGACACGGTTGCCCCCAGGTCTTGTTAGCACAAAGGATGCTGATTTATGCAGGGGAAGGCAGATGAACCAGGAACTAGACTGAGTAGCAATAAACGGACAGGGATCATACACGGGTGGTCAATCCGAGGAGGCACGGTACAATAGGGTTTAGACGGAAGAGTAGTCAGGGCAAGCCAAGGGTCACAACGGGAGGTCAGCAGTTCGCGGTACAGAGGAGCAGGCAGAATCGTGGTCAAAGAACAGGCAAGGTCGGTCCAGGCGGCAATCAGGGATGGTCAAAACACAGCAAGATTCACAGGGAAAACGTATCCAAAATCGCACCCAGTAGCACGCTATAACGGGCAAGGATTGAGCGTGGGGGAATACTTTTATAGGGGCAGTGGTATCAAAGAAGGGATGTGATTGGTGTAAAACATAGCCTAAGGGGATTGCCCCATTCAAAACAAAAGAACCAGGGCTCATTGGCCCAGAACAATTACCTCCGGCGGCTGCTCTGAGCATAGCGCCGCCGGAGGGCATAAACGGGAGTGAGACGCGCGCGCGCGCGTAAACGAGACAGCGCGCCGGGAGCGCGCCGAGTAGTGCGCGACGCGGCCAATGCCGCCGGAAGGGAAGCCGCCCGAGCAGCCGCTCGCGACGGAGAGAGCCGAGCGGCTGCTCGCGGCGGAAACAGCCGAGCGGCGGCCGGGAGGAGCAGACGCCGGCCCGCCGCTCGTTGCAGAGGACGCCCCACTTGTGTTCCGGCCGAAGGAGAGCCATCGTGGGACCGGAGGACAGGTAAGGAAGTGACAGTAGTTCCCGTGACATTGAATAAATAAATATAATATATATTAAAAGATAAATGTATGCAACATTATGGTGTAGTTAGTACCAGACTGCGAGTTGTAAAACTTGTGCTGCTGCCTCTCTCCCTCCTTCTGTTTAATGTAACGAGAAGTATGAGCGATGATTTTACCCTGTTAAGTAACTGCTCCCTCCTGTGATACACTGTATAACATCCAAAGCCTGCTATTACTTTGTGAACAGATCGTAGCTGCTTGTGATGTGTGAATCATCTCCATATTACCTGTAAACTAATCTTTTCCTTGTGCCATGGAGTACGCAAGGGCCAATCACCAGCCTGCATTTCCTTTAGATTTTCTTTGCTGCTTTGAGTGCAGAACAGCAAGAAAATGTGAAAGGAGCTTGTGGGAGGCACCATAAATGTGGAAACCATGGCCACTAGAGTCTTATAGTCTCTACGGTGGTGGTTGATCTTCTTTAAATGAGTGGCTCCAGACCGGGTTTACGTCTCCTTTAAAGGGAGGTTACATTAAAAAAAAACAAAAAAGAAATACAAAAATAAAAATATTTTCATTTGATTATATGAAATGGGAACATGCAATGTGACAGCAACAGGAAAAGATACCTTATTATGGGGGGATTTCCACTCCAGGTACAAAAAGCTCACTTTAGGTGAAAATTAAATAGAAGTGCTTGGTTGCTTAATCAACCCCTAGCTAGGCAATAAAGAAAAATAATTGTAGTACACTTTCCCCCTTAGTGGTTGCAATGTGAGCTGCAACAAGTTAGATAAGATAGGCAAAAATAACTATGGGGGTTATTTAAGAAGGGATAGTGCCAGGTAGCGCTCCGTAGCGGCAGGCAGCGTCTGGTGAACTCTGGGAGCTGTACGCAAAAGCACATTTAAGAAAGTGAATCTGGTGAGTACCTCTAACAGTGCCATGTAGCGTCACATGTATTAGTCCTGGTGGCTCAGGGTATAGCGTCGGCTTCTGGGCTCAGGAGTGCCATGTAGTACCCGTCGCTCTGTAGCGCTCTCCCATACATTTCAATGGGGTTTCATTAGTTGTGTATGAATAGCGTGTTTCCCATTTTCTTTTTTTTGCTCAAATCATTGTGTGACCTCCCCTGGCTGCAAACAAACACTTTTTTGTTTGACTTTTTATATTTTTATGGCGAATTGTATTTTCAGGTCTGGCACTAAAGTGTTAGTGTCACAGTGTTAAAACAATGTCATTCCACGTGTTTTCGCTTTGTTATTGGTGGATATGTGTTCAAAAACAGACTGATCACACAGCGTCTAGCGATCTATGCTAGAGCGCCCAGCTTTAGAGAGCCAACACTGTGTGTGTGCCGGACGCACTGAGCTGGCGCTACCTCTCACTCAGTGCAGCGCTATACTGTTGTTACAGCGCCCAACATACATATACACACATTCATCAATGCTGGCCAGGTTACTAGAGCTACCGAGACGCTCTGTTACAGCTCCTGATACCCGCTTACAGCGTCTACTAGTGGTCGCTCTAAGCGCCGCTATACAGATGCTCATCTGGCAATACCTGGCGTTAGTACTGAATCAGCCTCTAAATTATCCAGGGACCAGGTTTCTTGACAACGTTCGCAGTTTAACACATTTTGAGATCAGCATGGAGATAAATTTGGCCAAATCCTTAATGATAACTGAATACTATAACATTTATATTGAATGCTTAGTGAATGCCATAATTAAAGTGACTTCATCTTTCTTTATTACTTCAAAGATCTATTAGTTGTTTAATGCAAAATTAATTAAGGTCCCTGCCCAGGCACTTACTAACTTTCTCCCCTTTCATCTGTGTATAATGAGACATTTAATTTCATCCCCTAATTACTGATTATATGTGGATACCTTATGTATTCTATCTAAAACTACTGGTATTGTTTCCATGTGCTGTGGTCAGTCAGCTGCAGGATCACTGTGTTTTGTCATGTTCACTTGAGCTGAGAGCTACAAGGGACAGGGTGGCTGCTAGACAACTTTTTTATAGTCCTGCATAAATGGAAATGAAAGGAGGGCTGCAGGAAATGGAGGAGAGGTACATGGAACAGGGAAACAGCATCAGGTCCCCTGCTTGCTGCCTTATTATTTCTGTTGCCTGGACTGTCCCTTTAAAAGTTTTTTTAATGTAAACTGCTTTTCTAATTTACTAAAATTTGCCAAAGGTTTCTTTGGATTCTACTAAACAAAAACAAAGCTGGACTTTTATGCATATCAAAACACCAACGCTAACGAAGAAAATCTTGTTAAAAGGAAGCATTGACACAAAAAAGAAAGTACTCGCACAGCTTCCACGCTGTTCTTACAAGTTTTTCCCCGTGGTGCTTCAACTAACATTTTGTTTTGTTTTTCTGATTGATGGGAACAACAGGAGATGAGATCAGCATTAGCAGCATAATGATCTCCCATGATTACACAATACAATTTACATATGCTTCAAAACAATGACACCAAATCCCGTTAAATCTCACATCCCACGTTCCTATTAGAATTGTAATATCTCTTTATATGCTGTTTTCTTTTATTCTGGTGCTGAGAAAATGAATAGGATGCACATGTATTGACATTTGTAGCCTCTTTCCCTATTAACGAAAAGAGTCACACATGGTTTTCATGCTCTTGAAAACCGCTTTCATCTTCCGCTATTTAATATTTATTAATATATTGTGACTTTAGGTTGTGAACCCCAGATCCCGAATATTAATATTTAAGTCAGAGCCCATAATTTAAATATGCAGTCTGTGTACATAACATTAACATGCAAAGGGCACATGGAAACCCCCATCTCCCAAAAATAAGCTGAGGAGCAGACGCAAACTGGGGTAACGTGCAAATTCCCCATCAGCCTTAAATATGAATGTATATGTGAAACTTAAAAAATCAAAACTGAAAAATCAAAATGCAGACAAATTTATTTTTTACAGCAGTAATATGCACAGTGCAGCCCCCCATTGGCGTGCACAATATAACATTTACAGAGCCACCACCCAGGATTTTATTTTCACCCCAGAAGCTCTACTTTAAATTGCCGCCTCCTGTAACATGCTTCCCTAGGCACTGGCCTGTTTTTGCCTTATGGCAAATAAAGCCCTGATCCAGGTAGTACTCCCTAATGTTTGCCAAATGGCAAATCTGAGGTTGACTTGACAGCCAAACAACAGGAGTCATTAAACCTCTACACCACACTCTACTTGTAACAACAAAAGCGTGCCTTTGCTGAAATAACAACTTATCATTTTCAGCGTCAGAAAACCCAACAGCCTACATAACTCAACACATTTCACATGTGGTTGGTTGTCTTGGTGACAACTTCTTTTTTTCAAATTTTACATATCTATATTTTGGCCTTGATGCAGTAACATCTGAACAAAAATACTCAAAAACCTTCATAAAGATCACAATGTGCACAATAGCCTCGATTCATAGACACATTCGTCTGGACTTCCGTAGCTGCCTGTGTATGTTTTTGTGTGTGTTTGTCATTTTTTAGGTTTTTTGCATTGTTGCATTTGCAAATGTTGCATTTTCATTCGTACATTCGTTCTAGCTCATGCGTATATGCGCTTTCGATGAACGAAAGTAAATCGGATCATTTGCGTTAGTTCTGATCATTTTCCCATCTAAATCTGATATTTTGCATTCGTTCAGATAACTTACGTTATTGCTATGGGCTTGCGTCTCATTCAGAGAGCTGATTGCCGAGGGACCACCACCCTATAAACCCGTTTCATTTGCGATCCCCTTATGGGACCATTTTGACCTCGGATACCTTGCAATCACCATGTTTTGTGCCTTTGTGGAGGAACATTACCAACTTCAGCTAATGGGGATTGAACGTATCAGCAGGGCCGAGGCCATATTGCACCGGCGATGCATGCACATCGATGCCATGCATGACGTCGAGCTGTTTGAGCTGACCAGACTTAATCGCGCTTCTCTCCATAAGTTGAATAGTGAGCTGCGCCCATGGTTAGCCTGCACCACAAGGAAAGGGCAAGCAATTTCAGGTATGACCAAGATGCTTGGCTGCCTGCAATTTTTGGCGAACGGCTCGTTCCAGAGGCTGGGTGCCCTCTCCGTGGGGATCTCCCAGCCTACGCTGAGCCGCGCGCTATCCAAGTTTTTGGAAAGCATGTCTACCATTAGTCAGAAATATATTTATTTTCCTGACCACATGGTAGCCTGGAACGTGATTAAGCTGGCATTTTATAATATCGCCGACATGCCCAACGCCATGGGTGCCATTGATTGCACCCACATTGCATTGCTCCCTCCGGCAGCCGGCGAGTACATCTATAGGCAAGTTCAATTGGTAATTTGTTTATATAGTTTACATAAATTGTAATTTAACTATCAATTAATCCCTCCTTGTAAATTGTCCCTGTGAAATAGCTTACCCTGTATATCTCTTAATCCCTCCTTGTAAATTGTCCCTATGAAATAGCTTACCCTGTATATCTCTCAATCCCTCCTTGTAAATTGTCCCTGTGAAATAGCTTACCCTGTATATCTATTAATCCCTCCTTGTAAATTGTCCCTGTGAAATAGCTTACCCTGTATATCTATTAATCCCTCCTTGTAAATTGTCCCTGTGAAATAGCTTACCCTGTATATCTATTAATCCCTCCTTGTAAATTGTCACTGTGATACATTTGGCCGTCTTTAGCCTCATCAATGTTTTTCATGTCGGCCAAAGCCAAACATTTTCATGTGGACCTTAATTAGTCATTTTAAAGTTAATCTTTAGTTGATTCAACATACATATCCTTTTTTGGGCTAAAAAATACTTAGGTACTTAGTTAGTGTTATTTGTATAGGCCAACATGTTTTTTGGAGGGTGTTAGGAGTTAGTATTTGAGTAGTTTACCTAGCATTGCTAATTTTTGTTGTTTTTCTTTTTTCCCAGGAACCGCAAAATGGGCCACTCCCTGAATGTCCAACCAGTGGTGGCCCCAGATATGCGAGTCCTTAGCGTCCTCGCCGGGTTTCCAGGCTCATCCCATGATGCGTACATATTGCGACGATCTGGATTGTACCGTCGGTTTGAGTCTGGAGAATTCTCAGGTGGATGGCTCCTTGGTAAGTTGACGCAAATAACGTCATTCACTTTTCAATGTATGCCTAGGAATATAGTTGATGACCCATGTCTGAACCTATGGCTGTATTTACCCCTTGATGACATGTTAAACCAGACCTTAACCATGATCTTTCGCAAAGCACACACCCTTAAAAACTGATTTCCCAGCATTTCAAAATAATATATTTCTACTTTCTAGTAAATTACTTATTATTCTTCCAAACACTCGGCTGCAATTCTGTTCTTGACTTTATGATAGGGTCTGCATCATCTTTGCTCAGAAGTAGGACATTTACTGAATAGAGGAGAGCAGGATAAAGTGCAGGGGGCGGGTTAGAGCTGTGCTTGGCTCAGACAAAGCAGATCTGGGGTCCTGAAAAGGTAAGATATCCCAGAATGCTGAGCAGCACAGGCCTAACCCAATTCCTGTTTGTAGTCTGTCTGATTTGCCCTCATCCACCATCTTGGGTGTTTAAAGGGTCAGAACATGCAGTAGATGGTGTTAGGCTGTTTTTTTAGCTGAGCAATCTGTATGTACAGGGTGTGTCTAAAATATAAAATAGGCTCTTAGTCAGGGGGAACGACCGCTTTTCGTTTTTTTTGTTGTAATGTGCAATTTATGTAAGTATTTTCTTATTCTTTCAGGTGATTCCGGCTATCTGCTACTCCTCTGGCTGATGACGCCCGTCCTTCGGCCACAGAATGCGGCCCAGAACACCTAAAATCGGGCCCACCGGAAGACCCGGGCCGTTTTGGAGAGGGCCTTTGGCCTGTTAAAAACTCGCTTCAGGTGTTTGGACCATACCAGGGGGAGCACTCCAGTATGACCCCAACAAGGTCATCGATATCATACTGGCCTGCTGTGTCCTCCACAACTTTGCCATAATGCAGCGTGTCCCCCGGTATTTGGATCTGCCCCCCTCTCCACCCAGCCAGGACCCAGAAGACCACTACCGTGACACACCTAGTGCCTTTGGCCAAGCTGTCCGGGCCAATTTGATTAATACCCATTTTGCCTAATTTGTTTGTCCTGTGTTTGTTTGTTGCATGTATTTCTTATTTTATACTATAATTTGGCTTTGTGAATGCTTTAGTATTGTTTTTGTATCAAATAGTAATGAGTTAATTACTAAAATATTCACACATGATCTGAGACTCATGTATTTTTTTGGGCCCTGTTTGTTTTGAAAAACCTTCAGTAATGTCAAAATAACCCAAACATTAATGCATCAAATTAGTCAACAACAGCTAAAGTCACATTCAATATATTTTTTGGAAATATGATAAATTGGAGTTGAAGGGCACTCGCAGACTTCATGTACATACATAGTACAACAAAAATATACATTGGTGCTGAATCATGGCACCTAGCAATTGGCCACATCCAGAAGTTTTAAAGTAACGCACTCCAGGCCGAAGTTTAAATAACAAATAAAATAAACAGACATGGGGAGCAAGCATTTGCATGTCAATATATGGCCAGCAAATACATAGGGCCACATACACACCCTCTCCTGCTTGGCCACATTTGCCACAGGCACAGGTGGAAAGCAGCCATACCTATGCCACATCCAAGCCTGTAAGTCAGTGGCCCACCCACCAGGGTTCAAGGTAGTTGTTTGCCAGGCCAGAATGTCCCCCAATCATGCCTAGAAACAGGATGAGCCAGACACAATTTCATTAGGCCAAAGCCTGCAGCGTGGCAGCTTGAGCGGCAGGTTCAGTGAGGCTTTAGCTCAGGCATTGGCTAGTGGGGTATCTCAGCACTCTAATGAGCTATATGGGCGAAAATCCAAATCATACAAGCAAAGCCATAAAACGGCAATCTTGGTAGCGCTCACCAGATAGGTCAATACAGTGGGGATGTAGAGGAAAGATGTGGATACAGATACAGGGCAAATAGCTGTTAAAATGGGTGTTGCCCATAAAACCCTGGTGGTGGGCCTTGGGGATGGCCCATCACCTGGGCATGTGTGGCATTCAGAATCTGCCACTGTTCCAACATGAGTCTATTGCTATTTCTAACTTCCTCGAGCATGCCTGTCAAATTAGTAGTTAAGGTGGCCATGTGGCTGTTGCTCTCCTAAATTCTGTCAGCATGGAGGTGAATGTATTATTTAATGTATCTAATTGTGCAGTAAGCTGCTCTGTGGTTCTTCGAGTTACCTGGCGAAATAAACACCTATCATGGTGCCACGCTGACTCCAGGATCGGCACGCGCCTCCCCTGGGAAACTGGTCGACGTTGCTGACTACGTCTCCCAATTCCCCGGGTTTGAGCGCCTGCAGATGCTGGACGTCTAGGGCAAGCAAGAGTCGCAGATGTGCTCGGCAAATCCTCTGCAGCAGAGCTACCATTGGGGACTGTAGGCTCAGTCTCTGCATGCTGCCCACGATGGACTGGCAGCATGCGCCCAGCTTCACTCTGCTGCAGAGTATTTGGTGCAGTAGCATGTTGGGACAGTGGCAGATTAGGTTCCAGGGGGGTCAGTTCTGAAGGTCCCATCAAGCTGGCATCCTCCTCCATCTCCTGGATTTCCTCCATCAGTGTGTGGGTCTGTTGGGACATGTGCAAAAAAAGGTTACGTTCTGTCCCTAAATATATTAGTTATGCAAATTAGTCATGTTCATTCACATGCATCAGCAAAATCATCAAAATTCACTTACCGTATATATCTGCTCCTGGCTCCTAGGCAGCACTGAAGTTGGTGGCATGGTCCGACTGGATGAGGCTTCCACACTTGCTGCGGGTTGATGCTGGGTTGTATTGTAAATAAAAAGGCACGTAAACACCCAAATATCCATTGATGATCTGGATTACTACATATGCTTCAATAAAACACGTGGGCAAGCAGGAATGGCAACTCCCCCAACGGTCCAAGCTGACCTTCACTATGAATGTCATTATCTGTTATATGTATGACTCACGCTGTACATACACATTGGTCACCTTAAATAATACAAACATGCATGTACTACATGTTATGAGGCTTCACGCATCCCTAAAGGGCCATTAGGGACCCACACTAAGCTTGCAAATAGCATTTGGCTTAAGAGTATGCTGGTGGGCATTCTTCCTATGTAGACCTTTTCCTGACTCCAGATCAAGTATTTGAGACCAAAGCAAAGCTAAAACCCAAGTGGCCTAAAGACAAAGAAGGAAGTGGTGGATATGATTGAGCAGAATCACATAACAGGCAGTGCTTTGCTAATATTAAGACTTTAATAGTGACCATAAATACTCTCCAAGGTCGTGTATGGCCTGGCAAATTTGAAAATGAACATTCCGCAGACATTACACACCCTGCTAAAACTGTAACCTCCCCTACAAGCCACTCCCTAGGGGCATGTGTTTATATATGCCTGTGAGCCTCATTATACACATTTAAAACATTTCACATACACACTAACATTACTAACCTGCAGGAATAGTAGGGATGTCTGTGTCCCGTCGCCCCAAGTGGCCCTCTAATGCCACGGGATGTTTCAGCGCCAGCACCATCTCCTCAGCTTGGGTAAACTGTAATTTTGTGGGGAAGCCTCCACCAGTTTGTAAGCTGAAAAATATAGGTTGACAAATTTAAGAAATTGGGCACAATACAAGAAGCAGACAAATGCACAACTCAAATATGTACCTGTAATTGCGCCGTTTTTTTTTTCTTTCTTCCGTGTTGCATACTTCAGGTCAGAAATTTTGTGCTGGATCTGCTCCACAACTTTAAGCTCCTCCCCCGCTGCATTGACCTGTCTGGTGAGCTCCTTCAAGATTACATTTTTCTTGTAGATTTTGATTTTCGCCCATATAGCTCGTCATAATGTAGGGTTAGCCCACTTGCCAATGCCAGAGTTTGGGCCTCACTGAACCTGCCACTCAACTGTCTTCGCCGCAATGTCCGGCCTATTGCTTGCTGTTTGGGCTCATCTCTGGATGGCTCTGTTGTGTTGAAATGTTGGACAGGTGGCTGGATAAAGAATGGAGTGGACTTGGAAATGGACTGGGGGTCCTTGCCTGGGTGGCCACTGAACTTGCAGGCATGGATGTGGCATATGGATAGTTGCTTGCCGGTGGCAAATGTGACCGAGGAGGAGAGGGTGTGCTTGAGGGTGTGGTGCTTCTGGCCCTGTACCATTTTGTGCCCTTGCCACTTGTGGTTTCATGCCCCTGGGAGGTACTTGCACGTGGTTCTGGAGATGCTGAGCTGCCTGTGCTTGGCCTTCTAGGCCTGTGGGTCTTGCTCTTTCCATGCACATGGGTGTGTTTCCCACGTGGCTGACTACATGCTGAGCTGGCTGGGCTGGGGCTTCTGGGCCTGTGGCTCTTGCTCTTTCCATAGCCATGGGTGTGTTTCCCACGTGGTTCTGGAGATGCTGAGCTGGCTGTGCTTGGCCTTCTGGGCCTGTGGCTTTTGCTCTTTCCATGCGCATGGGTGTGTTTCCCACGTGGCTGACTACATGCAGAGCTGGCTGGGCTGGGGCTTCTGGGCCTGTGGCTCTTGGTGGTTCCATGGCCGCATTTCCCACGTGGCTCAGGAGATGCTAAGCTGGGAGGCCTGTGGTTTTTACTGGCCTTGCCAGTGGAGCGTTCTCTCAGAACGGATGTGGTAGGCCGGGGAGGAGGGGATGGTGTTTTTTGGGGGCTGGGGCTTCTCACCCTCTTAGTGGCCTTTTTTGCGGGCGTACCTGCCTGCTTGGTTGCGGTCTTCTTCTTCGCCGCTGCCTCCTTTGCTTTGCTGGCTGTTTTGGGCTTAGCGGACTTGGTGGGTATTGTCGCCTTGGCTTGGCCACTGTGGCTGCGCATTTCCCGCATCTTCAGCGTTGGTATTTGTGACCGAGTGGTCGGCCGTGAAGAAGCCTCCTCAGGCCACTGTGGCATTTTGCTGCTGGCCTCATTGGCTGGTTTGGCCTTCCCAACAGTTTTTTTGGCTGGCATGTTGAGACTCTCAAAGAGAATGAGCTGTCTGCCCAGGACCCTTTAAATACTAATGCCTGGGTATGACGCTTAGGCGTTCGCGTAGGCATGCGTACGGCCGTTCGTCCAGCCGTGCGGAACCCGGAAACCGCTGGGGCATTACTTCTATCTGCTACTACTATCTGCTGCGGACAAGAAGAAAGATGGCGCTCACGATCTTCACCCGCCAACAAGAAGAGCTGATTATGCTTGTAAGTGTATTGTAATGACTTTGATTTGCCATCTAAATGCATGCCTAGGCCTTAAGGAAGCGCAGGAAGAAACAGTTATGTGTAAAAGTTTGTAAAACTCCGTGCCAAACAGAAGTTAGTGCGCACATGTGTGAACCAACTCACTAACATCTATAAGGATACTTTGAGGCTAGAAATGTGTCTGGGAATGTCATTTAGTCAACTGATCTAATTGTGACAGATATTTGTATGCAGTTTGATCTAAAAACTATGTTTATTTTGTGTTTTTTAGACGATGCTTCAGCGCAGGTACGACTACCTGCCCAACTCTTTTGAGAAGAGGACCGTCGCCCTGGAGATCGTGTTCAGGATCCAGCACGAGACGGACACCACCTTCACCCACACGCAGATCATGCAGCATTAGTCGGACCTGAAACGGCTCCACATGCCCCGGGTGCGGCGATTTTTCGGGCTCCATTTCCCAAGTAAGTATATAGCGATTGCATGGTAGATGTACATAATACAGAAGGTAGGCCTTTATTGATAAATGCTTTGCTTTTCTAGTGCTGGAAATGGAGTACCGAATACGACGCACCCGGAGGCGCACAGGCCGACCAGTGCTGCATGAATCTGCAGCACCAAGTGAAGGTGGTGGATCTCCAGGGCGATGGTCCTACCCCTGTTGGGGCCTCTGACCAGCCCCTGGACCTCTCAACAGAGGAGGGGCGTCACGGGCAGGGAGTCGTACCAAGCGACGGAGCCCTTAGCCTTGGGTATGTGACCGCAAACACATACATGCTATTTAAACAAAAGCTGATTTCCTTAATCTCTTTTTCTAGATGATTCGTTAGCGGGTGAATGATCTGGAGCAGGGACTGCAGCAGATCATGAGAAGGTGGGTGATGTCACACACACATTCAAATTGTCATTTGCTTACTGTTGACTCAGACATTAGAAGTGACCCTATTTGACATGTCTCTACAGCCTCAACTTCCTAGCAGTGGCAGGTCCCAGAACCCAGGGTGGTCCCCGACGCAGACGTCGGCCACCAGCGAAGTAAGTTGTAATGTCATTCTTTTGAGTATGTGGTAATTGACATGATCACCAAGATATCTAAAGCCATAGACAATGGCATTAGCATAATGACATATGCCCTCTTCCTTAGATTAATTCCTTAGCATAATGACATATGCCCTCTTCCTTAGATTAATTACTTAGTATAATGACATATGCCCTCTTCCTTGGATTAATTACTTAGCATAATGGCATATGCCCTCCTCCTTAGATTAATTACTTAGCATAATGACATATGCCCTCTTCCTTAGATTGATTACTTAGCATAATGACATATGGTGTCATGAGTTAGCTTGCCACCTAAAAAACATTCATTCCACAGCTGAGAAACATGTATTTGCCAACAAATAATGTTTGTTTCTTTTTTATACAGGGACCACACGTGCCAGTGTTGCAGCAATGAGTGAAAGGGTCCTTCAGTTGGTGGCCGACATGCAGGAGCTGCGTGACTCGTTGGGGACCACAGAAGAAGACTAATGTTCTGGGTCCTGCTATTGCTTTGTATATAGTTTTTTATGTTGATAGTTTTTATGTTATAATTTAATATTTTGTAAATAAAAAAAAAGTTTATACATTTTTATGATCAAACTTTTTTTTAAAAAAGCAATAAAAAATGGCACTTTGTATTAAACCCCCCCAAAAAAATGTTTCAGTGTCATTTTATTTTCAAAATACATTAACACAAAATGAATGGGCCAAGAAATATTTAGAGATGAAGATTCACATGACTGCAAAGTGATTTGGGTAAGTTTTAGGGGTGAGAAATGGAAGAAGAATGAGACCGCAAAGTGATTTGGGTAAGTTTTAGGGGTGAGAAATGGAAGAAGAACCTAACCGCGAAGTGATTTGGGTAAGTTTTAGGGGTCAGAAATGTAAGAAGAATGAGACCGCGAAGTGATTTGGGTAAGTTGTAGGGGTGAGAAATGAAAGAAATGAAAGCGCTAAGTGATTTAGCTAAGCATTGTAGCACAAATGAGTGAACCAAATATGTAGGCGAGCACTTTAATGAGTTAAGTTTGTAGTGCACAGGCGTAAGATCGTAAGGATTTTCGTCTGGACAATTATTTCTTGTAAATGGAAAACAGAATCTAACGGAAAACGTAAAGGATTCCTGGGAGGAGACAATGGAAAAGGGCAAAAACGAAAGCCGACGTTGTAACATGAGAAAAAAAAAACGGAAAACGAAAGCTGGAAAATGACATTCTTGTTGGCATAAGAACGGACGAAGACTTTACAGAAGGCTTGCAATGCATGCATAGAATCGTTCGTACACTCATACAAGAGCGGGAAAATTAAAAAAAAAAAATACAGATCGACACAAAAACAAAAGTCTTTTTTTGTCTCTCTGAATCAACCCTAATGTGCGGGTGTTCAAGCGATTCACACATTGTGCATAGGAGGAAATAACAAAGAAGTTTTTGTCTAGTTTTTTGATTTAACTAAAAATTAAAAATAAATGTGTCACCCCATCGCTCCCTGAGCCAACCAGCTGATGCATCAGGCATAGGGACTGGCAACCCAGGACTCAAAGGCCAAATGCCGACCCCCCCCCCCCACCCTGAAGATTTGCCGGGCCAATAGTCACCAGGCTCTTCAACACTCCCAGTGCCCAGGAAAGGGTGCAGTTAACTGGGGGAGGGGTACTGGCATGCCACCCGCCTTTGCCAGCTAGTCACATTCCGGTCACCACCAGTGGTGACAGATTCAGCCTCCACCTGACAGACATATTTGGTATCATTGCATCCTGTCAGGGATAATGCCACTCGCTGTGGAGGAAATCTTTTTAACCACAGACAAAAGCCGAGTGACATACAGTAGGGGCTGTCAAGCTGTCAGGACCAGGGGCCAGCTGCTCAGCTTCTGAGTCCTGTGTTGCCTGTTCCACTTTGCTGTTTGGCTCTGGGAGTGGTTGAGGCGTGTTTTTTGTTAGTTAAAAGAAAAGTAAAAAAAAATACTCTTCTAAATTGAAATAAAGAATGGCATTAACTAGGAACAAAAACAAAACTAGTAACAACAAAACACACCTGTGCTAGTTCATTAAGTTTAATTTTAAGGAATGCTACATAGTACTTTCTGTATGTTTGGATGTTGTGACATGCTGTCCAAGTACCAAAGGATCTAATTATGTAGATAACTATTCACTGCTTGAGGCTCAGGAATTTGTTGAATCAGTTACTTTCTGGAGTAGTCGGGACTCTATAGGGTTGATTCAGAGAGATATAAAAAGACTTTAGTTTTTGTGTCGATCTGTTTGTTGTTTTGAAATGTTCCCACTCTCGTATGAGTGTACGAGTGATTCTATGCATGCATCGCAAGCCTTCAGTAAAGTCTTTGTCCGTTTGTATGCCAACGGGACTGTCATTTTCCAGCTTTCGTTTTTCGTTTATGTTACTCATGTTACAACGTAGGCTTCTGTTTTTGCCCATTTTCCATCGTCTCCTCCCACGAATCATTTCCGTTTCCCATTAGATTCAGATTTACTTTTACAATAAGTAATCGTCCAGATGAAAATCCTTACGCCCTTACGCCTGCGCACTACTCAAACTTAACTCATTAATGTGCTCGCCTACATATTTGGCTCACTAACTTCTGCTACAATGCTTAGCTAAATCACTTCGCGCTCAGTATATTCTTGCATGTCCCACCCCTAAAAATTACCTAAATCACTTCACGGTTTCATTCTTCTTGCATTTCCCACCCCTAAAACTTAACTAAATCACTTTGCGGTCAGTATATTCTTGCATTTCACACCCCTAAAACTTACCTAAATCACTTTGCGGTCAGTATATTCTTGCATTTCCCACCCCTAAAACTTACCTAAATCACTTCGCGATCAGTATATTCTTGCATTACCCACCCCTAAAACTTACCTAAATCACTTCACGGTCAGTATATTCTTGCATTTCCCACCCCTAAAACTTACCCAAATCACTTTGCGGTCAGTATATTCTTGCATTTCCCACCATTAAAACTTAACTAAATCACTTCGCGGTCTCATACTTCTTGCATTTCCCACCCCTAAAACTTACCTAAATCACTTCACGGTCAGCATATTCTTGCATTTCCGACCCCTAAAACTTACCTAAATTACTTCGCGGTCTCATTCTTCTTGCATTTCCGACCCCTAAAACTTACCCAAATCACTTTGCGGTCCTGAGAATCTTCATCTTTAAATATTTATTGCCCCATTCGTTTGTGGTAACCAACCCTTAATGAATGTATTTAGAAAAGGAAATGACACAGAAACAGGTTTTTTTTTTTTTAATCAGAAATGCCACTTTGCGTTTGGCTTTTTAAAAAAAAAATATTTGTTTTAAAAATGTAACAACTTTTTTTTTAAATTTTCTAAAAATTTACATTTATACATTTTTTAAATGTTTTAAAAAGTTTAAAAATTGAAAAACTATATACATAGCAATGGCAGGACCCAGAACATTATTCTTCTGTCTTCATCTGTGGTCCCCAACGAGTCGCGCAGCTCCTGCATCTCGGCCACCAATGCAAGGACCCTGGCACTCATTTGTGCCACTCTGGCACGTGTCGTCCCTGTATAAAAAAGAAAAATACATTATTTGTTTGCAAATACATGTTTATCAGCTGTGGATGGAATGTTTATTAGGTTGCAAACTAACTCATGAGGCCATATGTCATTATGCTAAGGAATTAATCAAAGGAAGAGACCATATGTCATTATGCTAAGGAGTTAATCAAAGGAAGAGGCCATATGTCATTATGCTGAGGAATTAATCAAAGGAAGAGGCCATATGTCATTATGCTAAGGAATTAATCAAAGGAAGAGGGCATATGTCATTATGCTAATGCCATTGACTATGGCTTTAGGTATCTTGGTGATCATGTCAATACCCACATACTCAAAATAATGACATTACAACTTACTTCGTTGGTGGCCAAGGTCTGCTTCGGGGACCACCCTCCGTTCTGGGACCTGCCACTGCTGGGAAGTTGAGGCTGTAGAGACATGTCAAATAGGGTCACTTCTAATGTCTGAGTCAACAGTAAGCAAATGACAATTTGTATTGTGTGTGTGACATCTCCCACCTTCTCCATGTGCCTCCTGGGCCTGATTTGCTGCAGACCCTGCTCCAGATTGTTCACCCGCTAACAAATCATCTAGAAAAAGAGATTAAGGGAATCAGCTTTGCTTTTAATAGCATGTACGTGTGTGCGGTTACATTAAGAGTCACATACCAGAGGCTAAGGGCTCCGTTGCTTGGTACGACTCCCTGCCCACGCCGTGATGCCCCTCCTCTGTAGAAAGGTCCAGGGGCTGGTAAGAGGCCACTACAGAGGAGGGGTAGGAACGTTGCCCTGGAGATCCACCACCTTCACTTTCTGCTGCAGATTCATGCAGCACTGGTCGGCCTGCGCGCCTCCTAGTGCGTCGGATTCGGTACTCCATTTCCAACACTAGAAAAGAAAAGCATTTATAAATAAAGGCCTACCTTCTGTATTGGTTACATATAGCATGCAATCGCTATGTACTTACTTGGGATATGGAGCCTGAAAAATCGCAGCATGTGGAGTCGCTTCAGGTCCGACCAATGCTGCATGATCTGCGTGTGTTTGAAGGTGGTGTCCGTCTCCTGCTGGATCCTGGAAACTATCTCCAGGGCGACGTTTCTCTTCTCAAATGCGCTGGGCAGGTAGTCTTAAAAACACAAAATATAAATAGTTGGTAGCTAAAACTGCATACAAATGTGTGTCACAATTCGATCAGTTGACTAAATGACATTCCCAAACACATTTCTAGCCTCAAACTATCCTTCTAGATGGAAGTGACTTGGTTCGCAAACTTTTAAAAACAACTGTTTGTTCCTGCGCTTCCTTAAGGCCTAGGCATGCATTTAGATGGCAAATCAAAGTCCTTACAATACACTTACGAGCACAATATTTGAGTTGTGCATTTTTCTGCTTGTTGTATTGACCACAATGCCCTAAATTTGGCAACCTCAATTTTTCAGCTTACAAACTGGCGGAGGCTTCCCAACAAAATTACAGTATACACGAGCTGAGGAGATGGTGCTGGCGTTGATACACCTTGTCGCATTAGAGGGCCTCTCTGGGACACGGACATCCCTACCATTCCTGCAGGTTAGTAATGTTAGTTTGTATGTGAAATGTTTTAAATGTGTAAAATGAGGCTCACAGGCAGATATGAACACATGTCCCTAGGGAGTAGCTTCGATGAGAGGTTACAGTTTTAGCTGGGTGTTGAATGTCTGCAGAATGGTCATTTTAAAGGTTTGCAGGCCATACACAACCTTGGACAGTATTTATGGTCACTCACTATTAAAGTCTTTATTAGGGATGAGCGAATCGATCCGGACGAACCCGGATTCGATCCGAATTTCATGGAAAATTCGATTCGGATCGAATCCGAATTTCCCCGCGATTCGATCGCTCGAAGTTTTCCTTTAACATCCATTCATTTACATTACAGGCATTCTAAGATGGTGGACGGGACATGTCCAGACATCAACCCCGCGCCAGTGCAAGCTGGGGCAGTCACATGTAGCCTATCAGCAGCCAGCAAGCCCGGTGACGTCACAGCGCTATTTAAGGCCGGCGGCCATCTTGCTTTTCCTCATTTCTCTATTGCATTCGTGAGAGACAGGACGCTGCTGTAGGCAGGGAGAGAGACAGTTAGACAGACAGGGACAGACAGGGACAGGCTGGAGACAGGCAGGAGACAGGCAGGAGACAGACAGAAAGTCAGCGAAAAACAGGGAAAGTTAGGAAAAATCGGAGGCAGTCACAGGGAGATTTTTTTTTTTCATCCAGCCTGAGTGTTACTGGCTGGCTGACTGGCTTTGTTAGCGTTTTCAGGCTGCTTATACACTTACTGTGCATATATACTGAACTGATCTCAAGTCTGCTGTGGGGCATCCCATTCTGTGACTACACCAGCCTCTATTTAATACCATAACCATTTGCACTTATTCTAATAGAAATTAGGCCTGATAAAGACACTTTTGCTGTGCATAGTACTGCTCCCAGGTGCACTCTGGTTGGGGCTTCGCATTCTGTGACTACACCAGCCTCTATTTAATACCATAACCATTTGCACTTATTCTAAAAGTCATTTGGCCTGATAAAGACACTTTTGCTGTGCATAGTACTGCTCCCAGGTGCACTCTGGTTGGGGCATCCCATTCTGTGACTACACCAGCCTCTATTTAAGACCATAACCATTTGCACTTATTGTAATAGAAATTAGGCCTGATAAAGACACTTTTGCTGTGCATAGACTTACTACTGCCTGCCAGGTGCACTGCTGGTTTTTGGGGCATCCCATTCTGTGACTACACCAGCCTCTATTTAAGACCATAACCATTTGCACTTATTCTAATAGAAATTAGGCCTGATAAAGACACTTTTGCTGTGCATAGTACTACTGCTGCCTGCCAGGTGCACTGCTGGTTTTTGGGGCATCCCATTCTGTGACTACACCAGCCTCTATTTAAGACCATAACCATTTGCACTTATTCTAATAGAAATTAGGCCTGATAAAGATACTTTTGCTGTGCATAGTCTTACTGCTGCCTGCCAGGTGCACTGCTGGTTTTTTGGGCATCCCATTCTGTGACTACACCAGCCTCTATTTAAGACCATAACCATTTGCACTTATTGTAATAGAAATTAGGCCTGATAAAGACACTTTTGCTGTGCATAGTACTACTGCTGCCTGCCAGGTGCACTCCTGTTGGGGCATCCCATTCTGTGACTACACCAGCCTCTATTTAAGACCATAACCATTTGCACTTATTCTAATAGAAATTAGGCCTGATTAAGACACTTTTGCTGTGCATAGTCTTACTGCTGCCTGCCAGGTGCACTGCTGGTTTTTGGGGCATCCCATTCTGTGACTACACCAGCCTCTATTTAAGACCATAACCATTTGCACTTATTCTAATAGAAATTAGGCCTGATAAAGACACTTTTGCTGTGCATAGTACTACTGCTGCCTGCCAGGTGCACTGCTGGTTTTTGGGGCATCCCATTCTGTGACTACACCGGCCTCTATTTAAGACCATAACCATTTGCACTTATTCTAATAGAAATTAGGCCTGATAAAGACACTTTTGCTGTGCATAGTACTACTGCTGCCTGCCAGGTGCACTCCTGTTTGGGCATCCCATTCTGTGACTACACCAGCCTCTATTTAAGACCATAACCATTTGCACTTATTCTAATAGAAATTAGGCCTGATAAAGATACTTTTGCTGTGCATAGTCTTACTGCTGCCTGCCAGGTGCACTGCTGGTTTTTTGGGCATCCCATTCTGTGACAACACCAGCCTCTATTTAAGACCATAACCATTTGCACTTATTGTAATAGAAATTAGGCCTGATAAAGACACTTTTGCTGTACATAGTACTACTGCTGCCTGCCAGGTGCACTCCTGTTGGGGCATCCCATTCTGTGACTACACCAGCCTCTATTTAAGACCATAACCATTTGCACTTATTCTAATAGAAATTAGGCCTGATAAAGACACTTTTGCTGTGCATAGTCTTACTGCTGCCTGCCAGGTGCACTGCTGTTTTTTTTGGGCATCCCATTCTGTGACTACACCAGCCTCTATTTAAGACCATAACCATTTGCACTTATTGTAATAGAAATTAGGCCTGATAAAGACACTTTTACTGTGCATAGTACTACTGCTGCCTGCCAGGTGCACTCCTGTTGGGGCATCCCATTCTGTGACTACACCAGCCTCTATTTAAGACCATAACCATTTGCACTTATTGTAATAGAAATTAGGCCTGATAAAGACACTTTTGCTGTGCATAGTCTTACTGCTGCCTGCCAGGTGCACTGCTGTTTTTTTGGGCATCCCATTCTGTGACTACACCAGCCTCTATTTAAGACCATAACCATTTGCACTTATTCTAATAGAAATTAGGCCTGATAAAGACACTTTTGCTGTGCATAGTACTACTGCTGCCTGCCAGGTGCACTCCTGTTTGGGCATCCCATTCTGTGACTACACCAGCCTCTATTTAAGACCATAACCATTTGCACTTATTCTAATAGAAATTAGGCCTGATAAAGATACTTTTGCTGTGCATAGTCTTACTGCTGCCTGCCAGGTGCACTGCTGGTTTTTTGGGCATCCCATTCTGTGACTACACCAGCCTCTATTTAAGACCATAACCATTTGCACCTATTGTAATAGAAATTAGGCCTGATAAAGACATTTTGCTGTGCATAGTACTACTGCTGCCTGCCAGGTGCACTCCTGTTGGGGCATCCCATTCTGTGACTACACCAGCCTCTATTTAAGACCATAACCATTTGCACTTTTTCTAATAGAAATTAGGCCTGATAAAGATACTTTTGCTGTGCATAGTCTTACTGCTGCCTGCCAGGTGCACTGCTGTTTTTTTGGGCATCCCATTCTGTGACTACACCAGCCTCTATTTAAGACCATAACCATTTGCACTTATTCTAATTGAAAGTAGGCCTGATAAAGACACTTTTGCTGTGCATAGACTTACTGCTGCCTTCCAGGTGCACTGCTGGTTTTTGGGGAATCCCATTCTGTGACTACACCAGCCTCTATTTAAGACCATAACCATTTGCACTTATTCTAATAGAAATTAGGCCTGATAAAGACACTTTTGCTGTGCATAGTACTACTACTGCCTGCCAGGTGCACTGCTGGCTGTTGGGGCATCCCATTCTGTGACTACACCAGCCTCTATTTAAGACCATAACCATTTGCACTTATTCTAATAGAAATTAGGCCTGATAAAGACACTTTTGCTGTGCATAGTACTACTGCTGCCTGCCAGGTGCACTGCTGGTTTTTGGGGCATCCCATTCTGTGACTACACCAGCCTCTATTTAAGACCATAACCATTTGCACTTATTCTAATAGAAATTAGGCCTGATAAAGACACTTTTGCTGTGCATAGTACTACTGCTGCCTGCCAGGTGCACTCCTGTTGGGGCATCCCATTCTGTGACTACACCAGCCTCTATTTAAGACCATAACCATTTGCACTTATTTTAATAGAAATTAGGCCCGATAAAGACACTTTTGCTGTGCATAGTCTTACTGCTGCCTGCCAGGTGCACTGCTGGTTTTTTGGGCATCCCATTCTGTGACTACACCAGCCTCTATTTAAGACCATAACCATTTGCACTTATTTTAATAGAAATTAGGCCTGATAAAGACACTTTTGCTGTGCATAGTACTACTGCTGCCTGCCAGGTGCACTCCTGTTGGGGCATCCCATTCTGTGACTACACCAGCCTCTATTTAAGACCATAACCATTTGCACTTATTGTAATAGAAATTAGGCCTGATAAAGACACTTTTGCTGTGCATAGTACTACTGCTGCCTGCCAGGTGCACTCCTGTTGGGGCATCCCATTCTGTGACTACACCAGCCTCTATTTAAGACCATAACCATTTGCACTTATTGTAATAGAAATTAGGCCTGATAAAGACACTTTTGCTGTGCATAGACTTACTGCTGCCTGCCAGGTGCACTGCTGGTTTTTGGGGCATCCCATTCTGTGACTACACCAGCCTCTATTTAAGACCATAACCATTTGCACTTATTTTAATAGAAATTAGGCCTGATAAAGACACTTTTGCTGTGCATAGTACTACTGCTGCCTGCCAGGTGCACTCCTGTTGGGGCATCCCATTCTGTGACTACACCAGCCTCTATTTAAGACCATAACCATTTGCACTTATTCTAATAGAAATTAGGCCTGATAAAGACACTTTTGCTGTGCATAGTACTACTGCTGCCTGCCAGGTGCACTCCTGTTGGGGCATCCCATTCTGTGACTACACCAGCCTCTATTTAAGACCATAACCATTTGCACTTATTGTAATAGAAATTAGGCCTGATAAAGACACTTTTGCTGTGCATAGACTTACTGCTGCCTGCCAGGTGCACTGCTGGTTTTTGGGGCATCCCATTCTGTGACTACACCAGCCTCTATTTAAGACCATAACCATTTGCACCTATTGTAATAGAAATTAGGCCTGATAAAGACACTTTTGCTGTGCATAGTACTACTGCTGCCTGCCAGGTGCACCCCTGTTGGGGCATCCCATTCTGTGACTACACCAGCCTCTATTTAAGACCATAACCATTTGCACTTTTTCTAATAGAAATTAGGCCTGATAAAGATACTTTTGCTGTGCATAGTCTTACTGCTGCCTGCCAGGTGCACTGCTGGTTTTTTGGGCATCCCATTCTGTGACTACACCAGCCTCTATTTAAGACCATAACCATTTGCACTTATTCTAATTGAAAGTAGGCCTGATAAAGACACTTTTGCTGTGCATAGACTTACTGCTGCCTGCCAGGTGCACTGCTGGTTTTTGGGGCATCCCATTCTGTGACTACACCAGCCTCTATTTAAGACCATAACCATTTGCACTTATTGTAATAGAAATTAGGCCTGATAAAGACACTTTTGCTGTGCATAGACTTACTGCTGCCTGCCAGGTGCACTGCTGGTTTTTGGGGCATCCCATTCTGTGACTACACCAGCCTCTATTTAAGACCATAACCATTTGCACTTATTCTAATAGAAATTAGGCCTGATAAAGACACTTTTGCTGTGCATAGTACTACTGCTGCCAGGTGCACTGCTGGCTGTTGGGGCATCCCATTCTGTAACATAGCATACCCCTCTTTATTTACACTAAGCAGCTCTCTTATTTACACTAGGCAGGCCTGTTGGAGGCTGAGTGTTACTGCTCACTTTTGGTGTGCATTATATTCTGTTTCATATAGACCCACCGCTGCCTGGGGGTTCTTAAAATATCACCTACTACCACGCCAGTTAGACTATGTCGGGCAGACAAGTGCCTGAAAGTGAAAAGAGGAGTGGCAGAGGCCAAGATTCCTCAGGCAGAGCTCGCAGCAGACTGGGGGCCAGTAGCAGCAGGAGTCACGCTGAGAGACCTAATCTGCCAGTATCTGCTAGCGGTCGGGTCTCCACCAGTAACGCATCTGCCGTGGTAGATTGGTTGATGCGCTCATCAACAACATCATCACAACTTACGTCTGAGACCCCCAGTCTAGGGTCGGTAGGTTCCTCTGACACAACCCTGAGTTGGCATGCCCCGAGAGCAGTCCCTGTCCTCCCATTGCCTCTGTCCTACGCCGTTCCCTCCCCCAGCGACGTATCCTATGCTTTGGGTTCAGCTCCACTCTTTAGTGAGGAGGACGATCAGATAGAGGACAGTCAGCAGCTACTGCCCAGCCAAGAAATGGAGGTGGCTTCTTTAGCTAGGCAGACAAATAGTGATGTGGACAGTGTCGTGGGTGCTGCGAGCATTCCAGCTCCTGCGCCAGACACTGTTGACGAATCCACGAACATCAGTGACATTCAGCCACAACTCGGTGATAATGATGATGACGATGAAGCCGATCGCACTTGGGAGCCGGGTGATGAAGGGGCTTCATCGTCATCATCAGGAGAAGAGGGGCGCAGGTTGCCCCGGAGCCAGCAGCTGAGGCAGCAAGGTGGTAGCAGTCAGCATGGGGGCACAATTCCAAAGGCTGGAGCCGGCCGGGGCTGGGGCCGGGGTAGAGCACCTGCTGTGCGGCAGTCTACCTTATCAGGAGGTAGTGGAGCAGGGGTTCCTGGAGTTGGCAACAGCAGCAGTGAATCAGTGAGGCCAGGGGGTGGGAAAAGTAGCTACTCGGCAGTGTGGCAGTTTTTCCTGAAGCATCCGCAGGAGGGTAACATGGTAACATGCAAGATATGTAGGCAAAAGTTGAAGCGTGGCCAGGGTCCAAATGTTGGCACCACGGCCCTGCATCAACATATGATGCGTCACCATAAAGCGACCTGGGAAAACCGAGGCTCCCAAGGGATGGTCCAGTCTGCTTCCTCAACAAGTGGCACGCCACTCCCAATTTCTGCCAGCCAAGGCTCCAGCACCTCAGCCGAAGGCAGGTGTGCGTCATACCCATCCTCTGTCGCTCCTGCTCCTCCTCCTCCTCCTCCAAGTCATGCATCCCGCCAGCAATCCATCAGCGAAGCCATGTCCAAGAGACAGCAGTATGCGCCCACTCATCCTACGGCGCAGAAGCTGAATGTGCTCCTGTCCAAGTTGCTGGTGCTTTTCAGGTGGTGGAATCTGCACCTTTCAGAGAACTGAAGGCTTGTGCCGAGCCGAGGTGGAGAGTCCCAAGCCGTCATTTCTTTGCCAAGAAGGCAGTACCAGCGCTGCACACTTTTGTTGAACAGAAGGTGGGCCAGTCCTTGAGCCTGTCGGTGTGTAGCAAAGTGCATGGCAGCGCCGACATCTGGAGCTGTAACTACGGTCAGGGACAGTACATGTCATTTACGGACCACTGGGTGAATGTGGTCCCTTTGCAGCAGCAGCAGCAACTTGGACAGGTCACGCCGCTTCGCCCTCCGCGCTCCCTGCCCGTTGGGCCTGTGACACCGTGCGACTCGGCCTCCTCATCCTCCGCCATCTCCTCACCCTCCACTGTAGGCTCAAGTCTCAGTGCCCCTCCAGTCTACCATGTGTGCAGGGCACGGAGGTGTCACGCTGTGCTTCACATGGTTTGTCTTGGCGAATGGAGTCACACAGGGGAGGAACTGCTTAAATGTATTCATCAGGAAATCCAAACATGGCTTACTCCAAGAAAACTTAAAATGGGAATCATGGTTACCGACAATGGGAAGAACATTTTGTCTGCGCTGCACCAAGGAAGCCTGACCCATGCCCCCTGCATGGCTCACGTCTTCAATCTGGTTGTCAAGCGGTTTCTGAAGTGTTCCCCCCCATCTGCAAGACATCCTAACAACTTCAAGGAAACTTTGCATGCACTTCAGCCACTCATACACCGCCAAACACACCCTTCTTGAGCTACAGCGTCAGAATGGTATCCCCCAACATAGTCTGATTTGCGATGTTTCCACCCGTTGGAATTCCACCCTTCACATGTTGGACCGATTATATGAACAGAGAAAAGCCATCACGGATTTCCTGATGATCCAAGCAGATAGGGGGACTCCCCTGTGTAACTTCAATGTCAACCAGTGGCAGCTCATACGTGACACCTGCCGTTTGCTCAGGCCCTTTGAGGAAGCCACTTTATTTGTCAGTTGGCAGGATTACGGGATGAACGACGTGATTCCACTGCTTCATGTACTACAGCACATGTTGGAAACCATGGCTGGTCAGGGCACTGGAGACATGGCGTTTACATCTTACGGCCACATGAACCCCGTTGGAGCTGAACTGGAGGAGGAGGAGGAAGAGGAGGAGGAGGAGTTGCCCAGCGAAACACAGTTTAGGCTTGGCGAAATGGCTGGTTTATCTAGTCATCGGACAGGAGAGGAGGAGCAGGAGCAGCCAGAGGAGCTAGAGGTTTTTGAGGAAGGCGAGACAGAGGACCCGGGCACACCGTGGCAGTATGCAGTGGAGATGGAGACAGGTAGTCCATCCGAGTCACTTGCGCAAATGGCAGGAAGCATGCTCACGTGCTTGCGTAGTGACCCCAGAATTGTTTCCATCTGTCGGCGGGATGACTTCTGGCTGTCCACCTTATTGGACCCTCGCTTCCGGCACAAAATGGGGGCATTTTTTAAACCCACCGAGAGGGAGGACAAACTGAACTACTACAAAGACATTCTACGTAGGCAGTTGGCCGATGCCTATCTGCGCCATAGTCCATACTCTCGCAGGTCTGACTCGAGAGGACCTCTGCGCTCACCTTCCACTGTCATGGCTGCTGGGGGGGTTGGCAGGAGCAGCAGCAGCAGCTCCATCAGCAGCAGCCTCAGTCTTCAGTCGCTAATGAGTAGCTTTCTACACCCGCATAGTGAGGCTACTCATGAGCAGCAGGAAGACCTGGAGCAGGACCTGAACCAGCAGGTCATGTCATACTTTGACATGACCATGCCAACAGACCTTGAGGATCCGCTGGACTTCTGGGCAGCCAAACTTGATTTGTGGCCGCAACTAGCAGATTTTGCCCTGGAAAAGCTGTCCTGCCCGGCAAGTAGCGTGCCATCTGAGCGGGTGTTTAGTGCGGCGGGGGCCATAGTTACGGCGAGGAGAACTCGTCTGTCAACTAAAAATGTGGAGAGACTCACCTTTGTCAAAATGAATCAGGGATGGATCAGCCAGGATTTCCACCCACCAATGCCTGATGCATGCGACTAGATTCAGCATGGTGCCACGTTTTACACTTTCCAAATGGTGCAAAACATATTTATGTCTTTAGGCCAATTTTTGGGCTCCTGAAACCAACCCCTGGGTCTCTTTAAAGTAATATTTGGGCTCCTGCTGCTGCTGCTGCCAACTCCAGGGTGTGATTCATCCAATTTTTGGGCTCCTGAAGCCAACCCCAGTGTCTCTTTAAAGTAATGTTTGGGCTCCTGTTGCTGCTGCTGCTGCTGCTGCTGCCAACTCCTGCCAACTCCAGGGTGTGATTCATCCAATTTTTGGGCTCCTGAAGCCAACCCCAGTGTCTCTTTAAAGTAATGTTTGGGCTCCTGCTGCTGCTGTTGCCAACTCCAGGGTGTGATTCATCCAATTTTTGGGCTCCTGAAGCCAACCCCAGGGTCTCTTTAAAGTAATGTTTGGGCTCCTGCTGCTGCTGCCAACTCCAGGGTGTGATTCATCCAATTTTTGGGCTCCTGAAGCCAACCCCAGTGTCTCTTTAAAGTAATGTTTGGGCTCCTGCTGCTGCTGCTGCTGCCAACTCCAGGGTGTGATTCATCCAATTTTTGGGCTCCTGAAGCCAACCCCAGTGTCTCTTTAAAGTAATGTTTGGGCTGCTGCTGCTGCCAACTCCAGGGTGTGATTCATCCAATTTTTGGGCTCCTGAAGCCAACCCCAGGGTCTCTTTAAAGTAATATTTGGGCTCCTGCTGCTGCTGCTGCCAACTCCAGGGTGTGATTCATCCAATTTTTGGGCTCCTGAAGCCAACCCAGTGTCTCTTTAAAGTAATGTTTGGGCTCCTGTTGCTCCTGTTGCTGCTGCTGCCAACTTCTGCCAACTCCAGGGTGTGATTCATCCAATTTTTGGGCTCCTGAAGCCAACCCCAGGGTCTCTTTAAAGTAATATTTGGGCTCCTGCTGCTGCTGCTGCCAACTCCAGGGTGTGATTCATCCAATTTTTGGGCTCCAGAAGCCAACCCCAGTGTCTCTTTAAAGTAATGTTTGGGCTGCTGCTGCTGCCAACTCCTGCCAACTCCAGGGTGTGATTCATCCAATTTTTGGGCTCCTGAAGCCAACCCCAGGGTCTCTTTAAAGTAATATTTGGGCTCCTGCTGCTGCCAACTCCGGGGTGAGATTCATCCAATTTTTGGGCTCCTGAAGCCAACCCCAGTGTCTCTTTAAAGTAATGTTTGGGCTCCTGTTGCTGCTGCTGCTGCTGCCAACTCCTGCCAACTCCAGGGTGTGAATCATCCAATTTTTGGGCTCCTGAAGCCAACCCCAGTGTCTCTTTAAAGTAATGTTTGGGCTCCTGTTGCTGCTGCTGCTGCTGCCAACTCCTGCCAACTCCAGGGTGTGATTCATCCAATTTTTGGGCTCCTGAAGCCAACCCCATGGTCTCTTTAAAGTAATATTTGGGCTCCTGCTGCTGCCAACTCCAGGGTGTGAATCATCCAATTTTTGGGCTCCTGAAGCCAACCCCAGTGTCTCTTTAAAGTAATGTTTGGGCTGCTGCTGCTGCTGCCAACTCCAGGGTGTGATTCACCCAATTTTTGGGCTCCTGAAGCCAACCCCAGTGTCTCTTTAAAGTAATGTTTGGGCTCCTGTTGCTGCTGCTGCTGCTGCCAACTCCTGCCAACTCCAGAGTGTGATTCATCCAATTTTTGAGCTCCTGAAGCCAACCCCAGTGTCTCTTTAAAGTATTGTTTGGGCTCCTGCTGCTGCCAACTCCAGGGTGTGAATCATCCAATATTTGGACTCCTGAAGCCAACCCCAGTGTCTCTTTAAAGTAATGTTTGGGCTCCTGCTGCTGCCAACTCCAGGGTGTGAATCATCCAATATTTGGACTCCTGAAGCCAACCCCAGTGTCTCTTTAAAGTAATGTTTGGGCTCCTGCTGCTGCTGCCAACTCCAGGGTGTGATTCATCCAATTTTTGGGCTCCTGAAGCCAACCCCAGTGTCTCTTTAAAGTAATGTTTGGGCTGCTGCTGCTGCCAACTCCTGCCAACTCCAGGGTGTGATTCATCCAATTTTTGGGCTCCTGAAGCCAACCCCAGGGTCTCTTTAAAGTAATATTTGGGCTCCTGCTGCTGCTTCCAACTCCGGGGTGTGATTCATCCAATTTTTGGGCTCCTGCAGCCAACCCCAGTGTCTCTTTAAAGTAATGTTTGGGCTCCTGTTGCTGCTGCTGCTGCTGCTACTGCCAACTCCTGCCAACTCCAGGGTGTGAATCATCCAATTTTTGGGCTCCTGAAGCCAACCCCAGTGTCTCTTTAAAGTAATGTTTAGGCTCCTGCTGCTGCTGCCAACTACAGGGTGTGATTCATCTAATTTTTGGGCTCCTGAAGCCAACCCCAGGGTCTCTTTAAAGTCATATTTGGGCTCCTGCTGCTGCTGCTGCTGCCAACTCCAGGGTGTGAATCATCCAATTTTTGGGCTCCTAAAGCCAACCCCAGTGTCTCTTTCAAGTAATGTTTGGGCTCCTGCTGCTGCTGCTGCCAACTCCAGGGTGTGAATCATCCAATTTTGGGCTCCTGAAGCCAACCCCAGTGTCTCTTTAAAGTAATGTTTGGGCTCCTGCTGCTTGCAACTCCAGGGTGTGATTCATCCAATTTTTGGGCTCCTGAAGCCAACCCCAGTGTCTCTTTAAAGTAATGTTTGGGCTCCTGCTGCTGCTGCCAACTCCAGGGTGTGAATCATCCAATTTTTGGGCTCCTGAAGCCAACTCCAGTGTCTCTTTAAAGTAATGTTTTGGCTCCTGCTGCTGCTGCTGCCAACTCCAGGGTGTGATTCATCCAATTTTTGGACTCCTGAAGCCAACCCCAGGGTCTCTTTAAAGTAATATTTGGGCTAATGCTGCTGCTGCTGCCAACTCCAGGGTGTGAATCATCCAATTTTTGGGCTCCTGAAGCCAACTCCAGTGTCTCTTTAAAGTAATGTTTTGGCTCCTGCTGCTGCTGCTGCCAACTCCAGGGTGTAAATCATCCAATTTTTGGGCTCCTGAAGCCAACCCCAGGGTCTCTTTAAAGTAATATTTGGGCTCCTGCTGCTGCTGCTGCCAACTCCAGGGTGTGAATCATCCAATTTTTGGGCTCCTGAAGCCAACCCCAGTGTCTCTATAAAGTAATGTTTGGGCTCCTGCTGCTGCTGCCAACTCCAGGGTGTGATTCATCTAATTTTTGGGCTCCTGAAGCCAACCCCAGTGTCTCTTTAAAGTAATGTTTGGGCTGCTGCTGCTGCCAACTCCTGCCAACTCCAGGGTGTGAATCATCCAATTTTTGGGCTCCTGAAGCCAACCCCAGGGTCTCTTTAAAGTAATGTTTGGGCTCCTGCTGCTGCTGCCAACTCCAGGGTGTGATTCATCCAATTTTTGGGCTCCTGAAGCCAACCCCAGGGTCTCTTTAAAGTAATGTTTGGGCTCCTGCTGCTGCCAACTCCAGGGTGTGAATCATCCAATATTTGGGCTCCTGAAGCCAACCCCAGGGTCTCTTTAAAGTAATGTTTGGGCTCCTGCTGCTTCTGCCAACTCAAGGGTGTGATTCATCCAATTTTTGGGCTCCTGAAGCCAACCCCAGTGTCTCTTTAAAGTAATGTTTGGGCTCCTGCTGCTGCTGCCAACTCCAGGGTGTGATTCATCCAATTTTTGGGCTCCTGAAGCCAACCCCAGTGTCTCTTTAAAGTAATGTTTGGGCTGCTGCTGCTGCAAACTCCTGCCAACTCCAGGGTGTGATTCATCCAATTTTGGGGCTCCTGAAGCCAACCCCAGGGTCTCTTTAAAGTAATATTTGGGCTCCTGCTGCTGCTGCTGCCAACTCCAGAGTGTGATTCATCCAATTTTTGGGCTCCTGAAGCCAACTCCAGTGTCTCTTTAAAGTAATGTTTGGGCTCCTGTTGCTGCTGCTGCTGCTGCCAACTCCTGCCAACTCCAGGGTGTGAATCATCCAATTTTTGGGCTCCTGAAGCCATCCCCAGGGTCTCTTTAAAGTAATGTTTGGGCTCCTGTTGCTCCTGCCAACTCCAGGGTGTGATTCATCCAATTTTTGGGCTCCTGAAGCCAACTCCAGTGTCTCTTTAAAGTAATGTTTGGGCCCCTGCTGCTGTTGCTGCTGCTGCCAACTCCAGGGTGTGAATCATCCAATTTTTTGGCTCCTGAAGCCAACCCCAGTGTCTCTTTAAAGTAATGTTTGGGCTCCTGCTGCTTGCAACTCCAGGGTGTGATTCATCCAATTTTTGGGCTCCTGAAGCCAACCCCAGTGTCTCTTTAAAGTAATGTTTGGGCTCCTGTTGCTCCTGCCAACTCCAGGGTGTGATTCATCCAATTTTTGGGCTCCTGAAGCCAACCCCAGTGTCTCTTTAAAGTAATGTTTGGGCTGCTGCTGCTGCCAACTCCTGCCAACTCCAGGGTGTGATTCATCCAATTTTTGGGCTCCTGAAGCCAACCCCAGGGTCTCTTTAAAGTAATATTTGGGCTCCTGCTGCTGCTGCTGCCAACTCCGGGGTGTGATTCATCCAATTTTTGGGCTCCTGAAGCCAACCCCAGTGTCTCTTTAAAGTAATGTTTGGGCTCCTGTTGCTGCTGCTGCTGCTGCTGCTGCCAACTCCTGCCAACTCCAGGGTGTGAATCATCCAATTTTTGGGCTCCTGAAGCCAACCCCAGTGTCTCTTTAAAGTAATGTTTGGGCTCCTGTTGCTGCTGCTGCCAACTCCTGCCAACTCCAGGGTGTGATTCATCCAATTTTTGAGCTCCTGAAGCCAACCCCAGGGTCTCTTTAAAGTAATATTTGGGCTCCTGCTGCTGCTGCTGCCAACTCCAGGGTGTGAATCATCCAATTTTTGGGCTCCTGAAGCCAACCCCAGTGTCTCTTTAAAGTAATGTTTGGGCTCCTGCTGCTGCTGCTGCTGCCAATTCCAGGGTGTGAATCATCCAATTTTTGGGCTCCTGAAGCCAACGCCAGTGTCTCTTTAAAGTAATGTTTGGGCTCCTGCTGCTTGCAACTCCAGGGTGTGATTCATCCAATTTTTGGGCTCCTGAAGCCAACCCCAGTGTCTCTTTAAAGTAATGTTTGGGCTCCTGCTGCTGCTGCTGCTGCCAACTCCAGGGTGTGAATCGTCCAATTTTTGGGCTCCTGAAGCCAACTCCAGTGTCTCTTTAAAGTAATGTTTTGGCTCCTGCTGCTGCTGCTGCTGCCAACTCCAGGGTGTGATTTATCCAATTTTTGGACTCCTGAAGCCAACCCCAGGGTCTTTTTAAAGTAATATTTGGGCTCCTGCTGCTGCTGCTGCCAACTCCAGGGTGTGAATCATCCAATTTTTGGGCTCCTGAAGCCAACTCCAGTGTCTCTTTAAAGTAATGTTTTGGCTCCTGCTGCTGCCAACTCCAGGGTGTAAATCATCCAATTTTTGGGCTCCTGAAGCCAACCCCAGGGTCTCTTTAAAGTAATATTTGGGCTCCTGCTGCTGCTGCTGCCAACTCCAGGGTGTGATTCATCTAATTTTTGGGCTCCTGAAGCCAACCCCAGTGTCTCTTTAAAGTAATGTTTGGGCTCCTGCTGCTGCTGCTGCCAACTCCAGGGTGTGAATCATCCAATTTTTGGGCTCCTGAAGCCAACTCCAGTGTCTCTTTAAAGTAATGTTTTGGCTCCTGCTGCTGCTGCTGCCAACTCCAGGGTGTAAATCATCCAATTTTTGGGCTCCTGAAGCCAACCCCAGTGTCTCTTTAAAGTAATGTTTAGGCTCCTGCTGCTGCTGCCAACTCCAGGGTGTTATTCATCTAATTTTTGGGCTCCTGAAGCCAACCCCAGTGTCTCTTTAAAGTAATGTTTGGGCTGCTGCTGCTGCCAACTCCTGCCAACTCCAGGGTGTGATTCATCCAATTTTGGGGCTCCTGAAGCCAACCCCAGGGTCTCTTTAAAGTAATATTTGGGCCCCTGCTGCTGCTGCTGCCAACTCCAGAGTGGGATTCATCCAATTTTTGGGCTCCTGAAGCCAACCCCAGTGTCTCTTTAAAGTAATGTCTGGGCTCCTGTTGCTGCTGCTGCTGCTGCCAACTCCTGCCAACTCCAGGGTGTGAATCATCCAATTTTTGGGCTCCTGAAGCCAACCCCAGTGTCTCTTTAAAGTAATGTTTGGGCTCCTGCTGCTGCTGCTGCCAACTCCAGGGTGTGAATCATCCAATTTTTGGGCTCCTGAAGCCAACCGCAGGGTCTCTTTAAAGTAATGTTTGGGCTCCTGCTGCTGCTGCCAACTCCAGGGTGTGATTCATCCAACTTTTGGGCTCCTGAAGCCAACCCCAGGCTCTCTTTAAAGTAATGTTTGGGCTCCTGCTGCTGCCAACTCCAGGGTGTGAATCATCCAATATTTGGGCTCCTGAAGCCAAACCCAGGGTCTCTTTAAAGTAATGTTTGAACTCCTGCTGCTTCTGCCAACTCCAGGGTGTGATTCATCCAATTTTGGGCTCCTGAAGCCAACCCCAGTGTCTCTTTAAAGTAATGTTTGGGCTCCTGCTGCTGCTGCCAACTCCAGGGTGTGATTCATCCAATTTTTGGGCTCCTGAAGCCAACCCCAGTGTCTCTTTAAAGTAATGTTTGGGCTGCTGCTGCTGCCAACTCCTGCCAACTCCAGGGTGTGATTCATCCAATTTTTGGGCTCCTGAAGCCAACCCCAGGGTCTCTTTAAAGTAATGTTTGGGCTCCTGTTGCTGCTGCTGCTGCTGCTGCTGCTACTGCCAACTCCTGCCAACTCCAGGGTGTGAATCATCCAATTTTTGGGCTCTTGAAGCCAACCCCAGTGTCTCTTTAAAGTAATGTTTGGGCTCCTGTTGCTGCTACTGCCAACTCCTGCCAACTCCATGGTGTGATTCATCCAATTTTTGGGCTCCTGAAGCCAACCCCAGGGTCTCTTTAAAGTAATATTTGGGCTCCTGCTGCTGCTGCTGCCAACTCCAGGGTGTGAATCATCCAATTTTTTGGCTCCTGAAGCCAACCCCAGTGTCTCTTTAAAGTAATGTTTGGGCTCCTGCTGCTTGCAACTCCAGGGTGTGATTCATCCAATTTTTGGGCTCCTGAAGCCAACCCCAGTGTCTCTTTAAAGTAATGTTTGGGCTCCTGCTGCTGCTGCCAACTCCAGGGTGTGAATCATCCAATTTTTGGGCTCCTGAAGCCAACTCCAGTGTCTCTTTAAAGTAATGTTTTGGCTCCTGCTGCTGCTGCTGCCAACTCCAGGGTGTGAATCATCCAATTTTTGGGCTCCTGAAGCCAACCCCAGGGTCTCTTTAAAGTAATATTTGGGCTCCTGCTGCTGCTGCTGCCAACTCCAGGGTGTGAATCATCCAAATTTTGGGCTCCTGAAGCCAACCCCAGTGTCTCTTTAAAGTAATGTTTGGGCTCCTGCTGCTGCTGCCAACTCCAGGGTGTGATTCATCTAATTTTTGGGCTCCTGAAGCCAACCCCAGTGTCTCTTTAAAGTAATGTTTGGGCTGCTGCTGCCAACTCCTGCCAACTCCAGGGTGTGATTCATCCAATTTTGGGGCTCCTGAAGCCAACCCCAGGGTCTCTTTAAAGTAATATTTGGGCTCCTGCTGCTGCTGCTGCCAACTCCAGGGTGTGATTCATCCAATTTTTGGGCTCCTGAAGCCAACCCCAGTGTCTCTTTAAAGTAATGTTTGGGCTCCTGTTGCTGCCAACTCCTGCCAACTCCAGGGTGTGATTCACCCAATTTTGGGGCTCCTGAAGCCAACCCCAGGGTCTCTTTAAAGTAATATTTGGGCTCCTGCTGCTGCTGCTGCCAACTCCAGGGTGTGATTCATCCAATTTTTGGGCTCCTGAAGCCAACCCCAGTGTCTCTTTAAAGTAATGTTTGGGCTCCTGTTGCTGCTGCTGCTGCTGCTGCTGCTGCCAACTCCTGCCAACTCCAGGGTGTGAATCATCCAATTTCTGGGCTCCTGAAGCCAATCCCAGTGTCTCTTTAAAGCAATGTTTGGGCTGCTGCTGCTGCTGCTGCCAACTCCAGGGTGTGAATCATCCAATTTTTGGGCTCCTGAAGCCAACACCAGTGTCTCTTTAAAGTAATGTTTGGGCTCCTGTTGCTGCTGCTGCCAACTCCAGGGTGTGATTCATCCAATTTTTGGGCTCCTGAAGCCAACACCAGTGTCTCTTTAAAGTAATGTTTGGGCTCCTGTTGCTGCTGCTGCTGCTGCCAACTCCAGGGTGTGATTCGTCCAATTTTTGGGCTCCTGAAGCCAATCCCAGTGTCTCTTTAAAGTAATGTTTGGGCTGCTGCTGCTGCCAACTCCTGCCAACTCCAGGGTGTGATTCATCCAATTTTTGGGCTCCTGAAGCCAACCCCAGGGTCTCTTTAAAGTAATATTTGGGCTCCTGCTGCTGCTGCTGCCAACTCCAGGGTGTGGTTCATCCAATTTTTGGGCTCCTGAAGCCAACCCCAGTGTCTCTTTAAAGTAATGTTTAGGCTCCTGTTGCTGTTGCTGCTGCTGCTGTCAACTCCTGCCAACTCCAGGGTGTGAATCATCCAATTTTTGGGCTCCTGAAGCCAACCCCAGTGTCTTTTTAAAGTAATGTTTGGGCTCCTGTTGCTGCTGCTGCTGCTGCTGCCAACTCCTGCCAACTCCAGGGTGTGATTCATCCGATTTTTGGGCTCCTGAAGCCAACCCCATGGTCTCTTTAAAGTAATATTTGGGCTCCTGCTGCTGCTGCTGCCAACTCCAGGGTGTGGTTCATCCAATTTTTGGGCTCCTGAAGCCAACCCCAGTGTCTCTTTAAAGTAATGTTTGGGCTGCTGCTGCCAACTCCTGCCAACTCCAGGGTGTGATTCATCCAATTTTGGGGCTCCTGAAGCCAACCCCAGGGTCTCTTTAAAGTAATATTTGGGCTCCTGCTGCTGCTGCTGCCAACTCCAGGGTGTGATTCATCCAATTTTTGGGCTCCTGAAGCCAACCCCAGTGTCTCTTTAAAGTAATGTTTGGGCTCCTGCTGCTGCTGCCAACTCCAGGGTGTGATTCATCTAATTTTTGGGCTCCTGAAGCCAACCCCAGTGTCTCTTTAAAGTAATGTTTGGGCTGCTGCTGCCAACTCCTGCCAACTCCAGGGTGTGATTCATCCAATTTTGGGGCTCCTGAAGCCAACCCCAGGGTCTCTTTAAAGTAATATTTGGGCTCCTGCTGCTGCTGCTGCCAACTCCAGGGTGTGATTCATCCAATTTTTGTGCTCCTGAAGCCAACCCCAGTGTCTCTTTAAAGTAATGTTTGGGCTCCTGTTGCTGCTGCTGCTGCTGCTGCTGCTGCCAACTCCTGCCAACTCCAGGGTGTGAATCATCCAATTTCTGGGCTCCTGAAGCCAATCCCAGTGTCTCTTTAAAGCAATGTTTGGGCTGCTGCTGCTGCTGCTGCCAACTCCAGGGTGTGAATCATCCAATTTTTGGGCTCCTGAAGCCAACCGCAGGGTCTCTTTAAAGTAATGTTTCGGCTCCTGCTGCTGCTGCCAACTCCAGGGTGTGATTCATCCAATTTTTGGGCTCCTGAAGCCAACCCCAGTGTCTCTTTAAAGTAATGTTTGGGCTCCTGTTGCTGCTGCTGCTGCTGCCAACTCCAGGGTGTGATTCGTCCAATTTTTGGGCTCCTGAAGCCAATCCCAGTGTCTCTTTAAAGTAATGTTTGGGCTGCTGCTGCTGCCAACTCCTGCCAACTCCAGGGTGTGATTCATCCAATTTTTGGGCTCCTGAAGCCAACCCCAGGGTCTCTTTAAAGTAATATTTGGGCTCCTGCTGCTGCTGCTGCCAACTCCAGGGTGTGGTTCATCCAATTTTTGGGCTCCTGAAGCCAACCCCAGTGTCTCTTTAAAGTAATGTTTAGGCTCCTGTTGCTGTTGCTGCTGCTGCTGTCAACTCCTGCCAACTCCAGGGTGTGAATCATCCAATTTTTGGGCTCCTGAAGCCAACCCCAGTGTCTTTTTAAAGTAATGTTTGGGCTCCTGTTGCTGCTGCTGCTGCTGCTGCCAACTCCTGCCAACTCCAGGGTGTGATTCATCCGATTTTTGGGCTCCTGAAGCCAACCCCAGGGTCTCTTTAAAGTAATATTTGGGCTCCTGCTGCTGCTGCTGCCAACTCCAGGGTGTGAATCATCCAATTTTTGGGCTCCTGAAGCCAACCCCAGTGTCTCTTTAAAGTAATGTTTGGGCTCCTGTTGCTGCTGCTGCTGCTGCTGCCAACTCCTGCCAACTCCAGGGTGTGATTCATCCAATTTTTGGGCTCCTGAAGCCAACCCCAGTGTCTCTTTAAAGTAATGTTTGGGCTCCTGCTGCTGCTGCCAACTCCAGGGTGTGATTCATCCAATTTTTGGGCTCCTGAAGCCAACCCCAGTGTCTCTTTAAAGTAATGTTTGGGCTCCTGTTGCTGCTGCTGCTGCTGCTGCTGCCAACTCCTGCCAACTCCATGGTGTGATTCATCCAATTTTTGGGCTCCTGAAGCCAACCCCAGTGTCTCTTTAAAGTAATGTTTGGGCTCCGGCTGTTGCTGCCAACTCCAGGATGTGAATCATCCAATTTTTGGGCTCCTGAAGCCAACCGCAGGGTCTCTTTAAAGTAATGTTTGGGCTCCTGCTGCTGCTGCCAACTCCAGGGTGTGATTCATCCAATTTTTGGGCTCCTGAAGCCAACCACAGTGTCTCTTTAAAGTAATGTTTGGGCTCCTGCCGCTGCTGCTGCCAACTCCAGGGTGTGATTCGTCCAATTTTTGGGCTCCTGAAGCCACCCCCAGTGTCTCTTTAAAGTAATGTTTGGGCTGCTGCTGCTGCCAACTCCTTCCAACTCCAGGGTGTGATTCATCCAATTTTTGGGCTCCTGAAGCCAACCCCAGGGTCTCTTTAAAGTAATATTTGGGCTCCTGCTGCTGCTGCTGCCAACTCCAGGGTGTGAATCATACAATTTTTGGGCTCCTGAAGCCAACCCCAGTGTCTCTTTAAAGCAATATTTGGGCTCCTGCTGCTGCTGCTTGCCACTCCAGGGTTTGATTCGTCCAATTTTTGGGCTCCTGAAGCCAACCCCAGTGTCTCTTTAAAGTAATGTTTGGGCTCCTGCTGCTGCTGCTGCTGCCAACTCCAGGGTGTGAATCATCCAATTTTTGGGCTCCTGAAGCCAACTCCAGTGTCTCTTTAAAGTAATGTTTTGGCTCCTGCTCCTGCTGCTGCCAACTGCAAGGTGTGAATCGTCCAATTTTTGGGCTCCTGAAGCCAACCCCAGGGTCTCTTTAAAGTAATATTTGGGCTCCTACTGCTGCTGCCAACTCCAGGGTGTGAATCATCCAATTTTTGGGCTCCTGAAGCCAACCCCAGTGTCTCTTTAAAGTAATGTTTGGGCTCCTGCTGCTGCTGCCAACTCCAGGGTGTGATTCATCCAATTTTTGGGCTCCTGAAGCCAACCCCAGTGTCTCTTTAAAGTAATGTTTGGGCTCCTGTTGCTGCTGCTGCTGCTGCCAACTCCTGCCAACTCCAGGGTGTGATTCATCCAATTTTTAGGCTCCTGAAGCCAACCCCAGTGTCTCTTTAAAGTAATGTTTGGGCTCCTGCTGCTGCTGCTGCCAACTCCAGGGTGTGATTCATCCAATTTTTGGGCTCCTGAAGCCAACCCCAGTGTCTCTTTAAAGTAATGTTTGGGCTCCTGCTGCTGCTGCCAACTCAAGGGTGTGATTCATCCAATTTTTGGGCTCCTGAAGCCAACCCCAGTGTCTCTTTAAAGTAATGTTTGGGCTCCTGTTGTTGCTGCTGCTGCTGCTGCTGCCAACTCCTGCCAACTCCAGGGTGTGATTCATCCAATTTTTGGGCTCCTGAAGCCAACCCCAGGGTCTCTTTAAAGTAATATTTGGGCTCCTGCTGCTGCTGCTGCCAACTCCAGGGTGTGATTCATCCAATTTTTGGGCTCCTGAAGCCAACCCCAGTGTCTCTTTAAAGCAATGTTTGGGCTCCTGTTGCTGCTGCTGCTGCTGCTGCCAACTCCTGCCAACTCCAGGGTGTGAATCATCCAATTTTTGGGCTCCTGAAGCCAACCCCAGTGTCTCTTTAAAGTATGTGTGGGGTTCCTGTTGCTGCTGCTGCTGCTGCCAACTCCAGGGTGTGATTCATCCAATTTTTGGGCTCCTGAAGCCAACCCCAGGGTCTCTTTAAAGTAATATTTGGGCTCCTGCTGCTGCTGCTGCCAACTCCAGGGTGTGATTCATCCAATTTTTGGGCTCCTGAAGCCAACCCCAGTGTCTCTTTAAAGTAATGTTTGGGCTCCTGTTGCTGCTGCTGCTGCTGCCAACTCCTGCCAACTCCAGGGTGTGATTCATCCAATTTTTGGGCTCCTGAAGCCAACCCCAGTGTCTCTTTAAAGTAATGTTTGGGCTCCTGCTGCTGCTGCCAACTCCAGGGTGTGATTCATCCAATTTTTGGGCTCCTGAAGCCAACCGCAGGGTCTCTATAAAGTAATATTTGGGCTGCTGTTGCTGCTGCTGCTGCTGCTGCCAACTCCTGCCAACTCCAGGGTGTGATTCATCCAATTTTTGGGCTCCTGAAGCCAACCCCAGGGTCTCTTTAAAGTAATATTTGGGCTCCTGCTGCTGCTGCTGCCAACTCCAGGGTGTGATTCATCCAATTTTTGGGCTCCTGAAGCCAACCCCAGTGTCTCTTTAAAGCAATGTTTGGGCTCCTGTTGTTGCTGCTGCTGCTGCTGCCAACTCCTGCCAACTCCAGGGTGTGAATCATCCAATTTTTGGGCTCCTGAAGCCAACCCCAGTGTCTCTTTAAAGTATGTGTGGGGTTCCTGTTGCTGCTGCTGCTGCTGCTGCCAACTCCTGCCAACTCCAGGGTGTGATTCATCCAATTTTTGGGCTCCTGAAGCCAACCCCAGGGTCTCTTTAAAGTAATATTTGGGCTCCTGCTGCTGCTGCTGCCAACTCCAGGGTGTGATTCATCCAATTTTTGGGCTCCTGAAGCCAACCCCAGTGTCTCTTTAACCCTTTCGCTGCCAGCCTACCTGCAGCATTTGCCACTCCCTGTTGCCAGACTGAGTTTGACTGTTTCGCGCTACACATGTTCAACTGTCATTTTTGAAAGGATTTCCAGGGATTTCCCAGGAAAATTATATATTGTTTTTTTCAACAGAGTCTGGGCTTTAACATGAAATGTCTTGTTTGTATTTTTTAGGTGTATTCTCAACATTTTTGGGTGAAATGTGTGAAAAAAATTAAAAAAAATATATTTTTTTACAATTTGTCGAGTTTTTTGTAATAAAAAATGTAAGTTTGTCAATAAAATCTTATTGCGTGAGAAACCCCAATTTCTCCCGGTTACAGCGATACCACATATGTATAGGTAGACACCCTTTCCTGCCCAGAAGCCTTTTATAGCTGCTGGATGACAAATGGTTAATTCAAAAAAAAAAATGACATAGGGTCCCCCTTCCCGGGGAGGGAGACCCCATTTTTTTTTGGATTTTTAAGGGTTAAAAACCCTTAAAAATCCAAAAAAAAAAATGACGTGGGGTCCCCCTTACCCAAAGTAACCAGCCCGGGACCAGCTATGGGGGCTTGTAGGCACAGAGTGGGGGGGCCAGCTTTGGTGGCCCCCCCACCCTGCAGCCTACGAGCCCACATAGCCTATGTGGGCCCGGGCTCTTCTGCCCCCCCCTGGCCTTTGGGGAGGCAGGTAATGGGGGTGCGGGGGTTAATGGCAAGCCACCCGCTAGGGCAGGTGACTTGCCACCCCCCCAGCCTTGTGAACTGGTATAAGGGGTCTCATGGACCCCTTACCAGCTCACAAAGGGTTAATGTGAAAAAAAAACACCACACAATAATAAAAAGTATTTTATTAGAAAAAAAAAAAATTTTTTTTTACTGTACTTACCTTCGATTGCAAGCTCTTGTCCCTCGCCGCTCAGCTGACAGATGCCGGTGATCGGCATCCAGAGAAGGAGAAGGCAGGAGATCAGAGGATCTCCTGTCACCTCCTTCCAGGGCACCGATCACCGGCATCTGAGAAGCTGAGAAAGCTGAAGCCGGTGATCGGGACCGGGATGACGTCATAAGCCCCGCCCCCAAGGGGGCGGGGCTTAGAGGCAAGATGGCGGCCGCCATCTTGAAGAAGAGAGGAGAGAGCCTCCCAGGCTCTCTCCTGAAGAACTGTAAGTCCTGGGGGGGGATCGGAGGCCCCCCAGGTGAAGAGGAGGGACAGCGGGAGCCAGCGCACACACAGGTAAGTGAATGTCATTTTTATTTTTTTTTTTTTTTTACAGTTAGCAGCTGCTGCTGCAGAAGCGGGGGGGGGGGCGGCCTATTCCGGGGGCTCTCCTGGAGCCATCCGACCCCCCACGGGGGATCGGATGGCACCAAATTAAAGAGGAGACCCGGCCGGATCCAACAAGGGGTCAGGTGAGTATTTTTGATTTTTATTTTTTAAACTAGAAGCGAGGAAAGTCAAGCACGTAACACCTACGGGCTTGGCACTTAAGGCCCAGCCAAGCCAGCACGTAGGTGTTACGTGCTTGGCACCAAAAGGGTTAAAGTAATGTTTGGGCTCCTGCTGCTGCTGCCAACTCCAGGGTGTGATTCATCCAATTTTTGGGCTCCTGAAGCCAACCGCAGGGTCTCTATAAAGTAATATTTGGGCTGCTGTTGCTGCTGCTGCTGCCAACTCCAGGGTGTGATTCATCCAATTTTTGGGCTCCTGAAGCCAACCCCAGGGTCTCTTTAAAGTAATGTTTGGGCTTCTGCTGCTGCTGCTGCTGCTGCTACTGCCAACTCCATGGTGTGAATCATCCAATTTTTGGGCTCCTGAAGCCAACCCCAGTGTTTCTTTAAAGTAATGTTTGGGCTGCTGCTGCTGCTGCCAACTCCAGGGTGTGATTCATCCATTTTTTGGGCTCCTGCTGCTGCCAACTCCAGTGTCTCTTTAAAGCAATGTTTGGGCTCCTGCCCCTCATAGTGATGCCACTTCAACTCTCTGCAATTGTGCCGCTCTGCGATTCTATTAGCGATGCCTCTGATCTGCATGTTATATTTATTCAAAGTATTATTTAACTAACCCAGCACGCATCCTGTGCGTGTTACAGCAAGGCAGAATGGTTTACAACCCTATTGAGGCTTTAGGAGGCTCAGAAATAGCCGTTTTTAATAGCGATTCGTCGCAAATAAATTCGGGTCGAAACGATTTTTGTCGGAAAATTCTGCGAATCAGTCGAATCGAATTTTTCAAAAGTTCGCTCATCTCTAATCTTTATCTTAGCAAAGCACTGCCTGTTATGTGAATCTAGTCAATCATATACAACACTTCCTTCTTTGTCTTTATACCACTTGGGTTTTAGCTGTGCTTTGGTCTAAAATACTTGATCTGGGGTCAGGGAAAGGTCTACATAGGAAGAATGCCCACCAGCATACTCTGAAGACAAATGCTATTTGCAAGCTGAGTGTGGGCCCCTAATGGCCCTTTAGGGATGTGTTAAGCCTCATAACATGCAGTACATGCATGTTTGGACTATTTAAGGTGACCAATGTGTATGTACAGGGTGAGGCATACATATAACAGATACTAACATTCATAGTGAAGGACACCTTGTCCCGCTGTTGGGAGTTTGCATTCCTGCTTGGCCACGTGTTTTTTAAAGCATATGTAGTAATCCAGATCATTAATGGATTTTTTGGTGTTTACGTGCCTTTTTATTTTAAACACAGCCCAGCATCAAGCCTCTGCAAGTGTGGAAGCCTCATCCAGTTTTACCACGCCGTCTACTTCCGTGCTGCCTAGGACCCAGTAACAGATATATAGGGTAAGTGGACTTTGATGAAACTGCTGATGCATGTGAATGCACATGACTAATTTGCATAACAAATATATTTAAGACCTAGGCATGCATTTAGATGGCAAATCAAAGTCCTTACAATACACTTACGAGCATAATCAGCTCTTGTTGTTGCCGGGTGAAGATCGTGGGCTCCATCTTTCTTCTTGTCCGCAGCAGATGAGTAATGCCCAGTGGTTTCCGGGTTCCGCATGGCCGGACGAACGGCCGTACGCACGCGTACGCGAACGCATAAGCATCATATCCAGTCATTAAGATTTAAAGGGTCCTGGACACACAACTCATTCTCTTTGTGATTTTCCACATGCCACCGAAAAAAGCCATCACTAAGGCCACACCAGCCAAGGAGGCCACCAGCAGATGAGCCTTCTTCCTCACATCCGACCACTCGGTCACAACTACCTACTCCCAAGGTGGCCAACCCAAGGCGACATTGGCCACCAAGGCTGCAAAATTCAAACCAACCCACCAAAGCCAAGGAGGGAGCAGCTAAGAAGAAGCCAACAACATCAAAGCAGGCAGGTACGCCGGCAACAAAGGCCGCTAAGAAGCAGAGGGTGAGAAGCACTAGCCCCCTAAGAACACCCTCCCCTCTTCCCCTCCCTAGCACATCCCTTCATAAACCACGCTCCACTGGGAAGGCCAGTAAGAGCCAGCGTGGCAGAAGCCCCAGCCCAGCCAGCACTGCCTCTCCAGCTCCACATGGGCAAAGCTCCCATGGGCATAGAAGCACAAGTGGCATGGCCACAAAGAGCCACAGGGCCAGAAGCCCCAGCCCAGCCAGCACTGCCGCTCCAGCTCCACGTGGGCAAAGCTCCTATGGGCATAGAAGCACAAGTGGCAAGGGCACAAAGAGCCACAGGGCCAGAGGCCCCAGCCCAGCCAGCACTGCCTCTCCTGAGCCACATGCCAGTACCTCCCATGGGCATAGAAGCACAAGTGGCAAGGGCCCAAAGAGCCACAGGGCCAGAAACCCCAGCCCAGCCAGCACTGCCTCTCCTGAGCCACGTGCCAGTACCTCCCATGGGCATCGAATCACAAGTGGCAAGGCCACAAAGAGCCACAGGGCCAGAAGCCCCACACCCCCAAGAACACCCTCTCCTCCTTGGCCACTTTTGCCACCGGCATAGGTGGCAACCACCAATCCATATGCCACATACAAGCCTGGAAGTTCGGTGGCCACTAGAGATGAGCGAACTTTTGAAAAATTCGATTCGACTGATTCGCCGAATTTTCCGACAAAAATCGTTTCGACCCGAATAAATTCGCGACAAATCGCTATTAAAAACGGCTATTTCTGAGCCTCCTAGAGCCTCAGTAGGGTTGTAAACCATTCTGCCTTGCTGTAACACGCACAGGATGCGTGCTGGGTTAGTTAAATAATACTTTGAAGAAATATCACATGCAGATCAGAGGCATCGCTAATAGAATCGCAGAGCGGCACAATTGAATTCAAGAGAGTTGAAGTGGCATCACTATGAGGGGCAGAAGGAGCCCAAACATTGCTTTAAAGAGACACTGGAGTTGGCAGCAGCAGGAGCCCAAAAATTGGATGAATCACACCCTGGAGTTGGCAGCAGCAACTCCAGGGTGTGATTCATCCAATTTTTGGGCTCCTGAAGCCAACCCCAGGGTCTCTTTAAAGTAATATTTGGGCTCCTGCTGCTGCTGCTGCCAACTCCAGGGTGTGATTCATCCAATTTTTGGGCTCCTGAAGCCAACCCCAGTGTCTCTTTAAAGCAATGTTTGGGCTCCTGTTGCTGCTGCTGCTGCTGCTGCCAACTCCTGCCAACTCCAGGGTGTGAATCATCCAATTTTTGGGCTCCTGAAGCCAACCCCAGTGTCTCTTTAAAGTATGTGTGGGGTTCCTGTTGCTGCTGCTGCTGCTGCTGCCAACTCCTGCCAACTCCAGGGTGTGATTCATCCAATTTTTGGGCTCCTGAAGCCAACCCCAGGGTCTCTTTAAAGTAATATTTGGGCTCCTGCTGCTGCTGCTGCCAACTCCAGGGTGTGATTCATCCAATTTTTGGGCTCCTGAAGCCAACCCCAGTGTCTCTTTAAAGTAATGTTTGGGCTCCTGTTGCTGCTGCTGCTGCTGCTGCCAACTCCTGCCAACTCCAGGGTGTGATTCATCTAATTTTTGGGCTCCTGAAGCCAACCCCAGTGTCTCTTTAAAGTAATGTTTGGGCTCCTGCTGCTGCTGCCAACTCCAGGGTGTGATTCATCCAATTTTTGGGCTCCTGAAGCCAACCGCAGGGTCTCTATAAAGTAATATTTGGGCTGCTGTTGCTGCTGCTGCTGCCAACTCCAGGGTGTGATTCATCCAATTTTTGGGCTCCTGAAGCCAACCCCAGGGTCTCTTTAAAGTAATGTTTGGGCTTCTGCTGCTGCTGCTGCTGCTGCTACTGCCAACTCCATGGTGTGAATCATCCAATTTTTGGGCTCCTGAAGCCAACCCCAGTGTTTCTTTAAAGTAATGTTTGGGCTGCTGCTGCTGCTGCCAACTCCAGGGTGTGATTCATCCATTTTTTGGGCTCCTGCTGCTGCCAACTCCAGTGTCTCTTTAAAGCAATGTTTGGGCTCCTGCCCCTCATAGTGATGCCACTTCAACTCTCTGCAATTGTGCCGCTCTGCGATTCTATTAGCGATGCCTCTGATCTGCATGTTATATTTATTCAAAGTATTATTTAACTAACCCAGCACGCATCCTGTGCGTGTTACAGCAAGGCAGAATGGTTTACAACCCTATTGAGGCTTTAGGAGGCTCAGAAATAGCCGTTTTTAATAGCGATTCGTCGCAAATAAATTCGGGTCGAAACGATTTTTGTCGGAAAATTCTGCGAATCAGTCGAATCGAATTTTTCAAAAGTTCGCTCATCTCTAATCTTTATCTTAGCAAAGCACTGCCTGTTATGTGAATCTAGTCAATCATATACAACACTTCCTTCTTTGTCTTTATACCACTTGGGTTTTAGCTGTGCTTTGGTCTAAAATACTTGATCTGGGGTCAGGGAAAGGTCTACATAGGAAGAATGCCCACCAGCATACTCTGAAGACAAATGCTATTTGCAAGCTGAGTGTGGGCCCCTAATGGCCCTTTAGGGATGTGTTAAGCCTCATAACATGCAGTACATGCATGTTTGGACTATTTAAGGTGACCAATGTGTATGTACAGGGTGAGGCATACATATAACAGATACTAACATTCATAGTGAAGGACACCTTGTCCCGCTGTTGGGAGTTTGCATTCCTGCTTGGCCACGTGTTTTTTAAAGCATATGTAGTAATCCAGATCATTAATGGATTTTTTGGTGTTTACGTGCCTTTTTATTTTAAACACAGCCCAGCATCAAGCCTCTGCAAGTGTGGAAGCCTCATCCAGTTTTACCACGCCGTCTACTTCCGTGCTGCCTAGGACCCAGTAACAGATATATAGGGTAAGTGGACTTTGATGAAACTGCTGATGCATGTGAATGCACATGACTAATTTGCATAACAAATATATTTAAGACCTAGGCATGCATTTAGATGGCAAATCAAAGTCCTTACAATACACTTACGAGCATAATCAGCTCTTGTTGTTGCCGGGTGAAGATCGTGGGCTCCATCTTTCTTCTTGTCCGCAGCAGATGAGTAATGCCCAGTGGTTTCCGGGTTCCGCATGGCCGGACGAACGGCCGTACGCACGCGTACGCGAACGCATAAGCATCATATCCAGTCATTAAGATTTAAAGGGTCCTGGACACACAACTCATTCTCTTTGTGATTTTCCACATGCCACCGAAAAAAGCCATCACTAAGGCCACACCAGCCAAGGAGGCCACCAGCAGATGAGCCTTCTTCCTCACATCCGACCACTCGGTCACAACTACCTACTCCCAAGGTGGCCAACCCAAGGCGACATTGGCCACCAAGGCTGCAAAATTCAAACCAACCCACCAAAGCCAAGGAGGGAGCAGCTAAGAAGAAGCCAACAACATCAAAGCAGGCAGGTACGCCGGCAACAAAGGCCGCTAAGAAGCAGAGGGTGAGAAGCACTAGCCCCCTAAGAACACCCTCCCCTCTTCCCCTCCCTAGCACATCCCTTCATAAACCACGCTCCACTGGGAAGGCCAGTAAGAGCCAGCGTGGCAGAAGCCCCAGCCCAGCCAGCACTGCCTCTCCAGCTCCACATGGGCAAAGCTCCCATGGGCATAGAAGCACAAGTGGCATGGCCACAAAGAGCCACAGGGCCAGAAGCCCCAGCCCAGCCAGCACTGCCGCTCCAGCTCCACGTGGGCAAAGCTCCTATGGGCATAGAAGCACAAGTGGCAAGGGCACAAAGAGCCACAGGGCCAGAGGCCCCAGCCCAGCCAGCACTGCCTCTCCTGAGCCACATGCCAGTACCTCCCATGGGCATAGAAGCACAAGTGGCAAGGGCCCAAAGAGCCACAGGGCCAGAAACCCCAGCCCAGCCAGCACTGCCTCTCCTGAGCCACGTGCCAGTACCTCCCATGGGCATCGAATCACAAGTGGCAAGGCCACAAAGAGCCACAGGGCCAGAAGCCCCACACCCCCAAGAACACCCTCTCCTCCTTGGCCACTTTTGCCACCGGCATAGGTGGCAACCACCAATCCATATGCCACATACAAGCCTGGAAGTTCGGTGGCCACTAGAGATGAGCGAACTTTTGAAAAATTCGATTCGACTGATTCGCCGAATTTTCCGACAAAAATCGTTTCGACCCGAATAAATTCGCGACAAATCGCTATTAAAAACGGCTATTTCTGAGCCTCCTAGAGCCTCAGTAGGGTTGTAAACCATTCTGCCTTGCTGTAACACGCACAGGATGCGTGCTGGGTTAGTTAAATAATACTTTGAAGAAATATCACATGCAGATCAGAGGCATCGCTAATAGAATCGCAGAGCGGCACAATTGAATTCAAGAGAGTTGAAGTGGCATCACTATGAGGGGCAGAAGGAGCCCAAACATTGCTTTAAAGAGACACTGGAGTTGGCAGCAGCAGGAGCCCAAAAATTGGATGAATCACACCCTGGAGTTGGCAGCAGCAGCAGGAGCCCAAACATTACTTTAAAGAGACCCTGGGGTTGGCTTCAGGAGCCCAAAAATTGGATGAATCACACCCTGGAGTTGGCAGCAGCAGCAGGAGCCCAAATATTACTTTAAAGAGACCCTGGGGTTGGCCTCAGGAGCCCAAAAATTGGATGAATCACACCCTGGAGTTGGCAGCAGCAGCAGGAGCCCAAATATTACTTTAAAGAGACACTGGGGTTGGCTTCAGGAGCCCAAAATTGGATGAATCACACCCTGGAGTTGGCAGCAGCAGCAGGAGCCCAAATATTACTTTAAAGAGACCCTGGGGTTGGCTTCAGGAGCCCAAAAATTGGATGAATCACACCCTGGAGTTGGCAGCAGCAGGAGCCCAAATATTACTTTAAAGAGACACTGGGGTTGGCTTCAGGAGCCCAAAAATTGGATGGATCACACCCTGGAGTTGGCAGCAGCAGCAGCAGGAGCCCAAATATTACTTTAAACAGACCCTGGGGTTGGCTTCAGGAGCCCAAAAATTGGATGATTCACACCCTTGGCAGCAGCAGCAGCAGGAGCCCAAAAAATGGCCTAAAGATATAAATATGTTTTGCACCATTTGGAAAGTGTAAAACGTGGCACCATGCTAAATCTAGTCGCATGCATCAGGCATTGGTGGGTGGAAATCCTGGCTGATCCATCCCTGATTCATTTTGACAAAGGTGAGTCTCTCCACATTTTTAGTTGACAAACGAGTTCTCCTCGCCGTAACTATGGCCCCCGCCGCACTAAACACCCGCTCAGATGGCACGCTACTTGCCGGGCAGGACAGCTTTTCCAGGGCAAACTCTGCTAGTTGCGGCCACAAATCAAGTTTGGCTGCCCAGAAGTCCAGCGGATCCTCAAGGTGTGTTGGCATGGTCATGTCAAAGTATGACATGACCTGCTGGTTGAGGTCCTGCTCCAGGTCTTCCTGCTGCTCATGAGTAGCCTCACTATGCGGGTGTAGAAAGCTACTCATTAGCGACTGAAGACTGAGGCTGCTGCTGCTGATGGAGCTGCTGCTGCTGCTCCTGCCAACCCCCCCAGCGGCCATGGCAGTGGAAGGTGAGCGCAGAGGTCCCCTCGAGTCAGACCTGCGAGAGTATGGACCATGGCGCAGATAGGCATCGGCCAACTGCCTACGTAGAATGTCTTTGTAGTAGTTGAGTTTGTCCTCCCTCTCGGTGGGTTTAAAAAATGCCCCCATTTTGTGCCGGAAGCGAGGGCGACTGCAGCACCAGCAACTTGGACAGGAGCACATTCAGCTTCTGCGCCGTAGGATGAGTGGGCGCATACTGCTGTCTCTTGGACATGGCTTCGCTGATGGATTGCTGGCGGGATGGATGACTTGGAGGAGGAGGAGCAGGAGCGACAGAGGATGGGTATGACGCACAGCTGCCTTCGGCTGAGGTGCTGGAGCCTTGGCTGGCAGAAATTGGGAGCTCACTTGGTGAGGAAGCAGACTGGACCACCCCTTGGGAGCCTCGGTTCTCCCAGGTCGTTTTATGGTGACGCATCATATGTTGACGCAGGGCCGTGGTGCCAACATTTGGACCCTGGCCACGCTTCACCTTTTGCCTACATATCTTGCATGTGGCCATGTTACCCTCCTGCGGATGCCTCAGGAAAAACTGCCACACTGCCGAGTAGCTACTTTTCCCACCCCCTGGCCTCACTGATTCACTGCTGCTGTTGCCAACTCCAGGAACCCCTGCTCCACTACCTCCCGATAAGGTAGACTGCCGCACAGCAGGTGCTCTACCCCGGCCCTGGCCCCGGCCGGCTCCAGCCTTTGGAATTGTGCCCCCATGCTGACTGGTACCACCTTGCTGCCTCAGCTGCTGACTCCGGGGCAACCTGCGCCCCTCTTCTCCTGATGATGACGATGAAGCCCCTTCATCACCCGGCTCCCAAGTGCGATCGGCTTCATCGTCATCATCATCATCACCGAGTTGTGGCTGTACGTCACTGATGTTCGTGGATTCGTCAACAGTGTCTGGCGCAGGAGCTGGAACGCTCGCAGCACCCACGACACTGTCCACATCACTATCTGTCTGCCTAGCTAGAGAAGCCACCTCCATTTCTTGGCTGGGCAGTAGCTGCTGACTGTCCTCTATCTGATGGTCCTCCTCACTAAAGAGTGGAGCTGAACCCAAAGCATAGGATACGTCACTGGGGGAGGGAACGGCGTAGGACAGAGGCAATGGGAGGACAGGGACTGCTCTCGGGGCATGCCAACTCAGGGTTGTGTCAGAGGAACCTACCGACCCTAGACTGGGGGTCTCAGACGTAAGTTGTGATGATGTTGTTGATGAGCGCGTCAACCAATCTACCACGGCAGATGCGTTACTGGTGGAGACCCGACCGCTAGCAGATACTGGCAGATTAGGTCTCTCAGCGTGACTCCTGCTGCTACTGGCCCCCAGTCTGATGCGAGCTCTGCCTGCAGAATCTTGGCCTCTGCCACTCCTCTTTTCACTTCCAGGCACTTGTCTGCCCGACATAGTCTAACTGGCGTGGTAGTAGGTGATATTTTAAGATCCCCCGGGCAGCGGTGGGTCTATATGAAACAGAATATAATGCACACCAAAAGTGAGCAGTAACACTCAGCCTCCAACAGGCCTGCTTAGTGTAAATAAGAGAGCTGCTTAGTGTAAATAAAGAGGGGTATGCTATGTTACAGAATGGGATGCCTCAACAGAAGTGCACCTGGCAGGCAGCAGTAAGCCTATGCCCAGCAAAAGTGTCTTTATCAGGGCTAATTTCAAATATAATAAGAGCAAATGGTTATATGGTCTTAAACAGAGGCTGCTTTAGTCACAGAATGGGATGCCCTGGCAGGGACAAGTAGTGCTATGCCCAGCAAAAGTGTCTTTATCAGGCCTAATTTCAAATATAATAAGAGCAAATGGTTATATGGTCTTAAATAGAGATGAGTGAGTAGTGAAATATTCGAAATTTCGAATTTCGATTCGAATAGACCGCGTTACTCGACTACTCGACCGAATATCGAATCCCATTATAGTCTATGGGAAAAAAATGCTCGACACTTGGAAATCTCAATTCGACCACTTGGAGGTCACCAAGACCACCCTGAAACATCAGAAAATGATTCCAACACTGCTGGAATGCAACTGGGACAGCAGGGGAAGCATGTCTGGGTGCATATAACGCGCCCAAGTCGCACTATTACGCCACTATCACAGCCTCTCAACAATACAGTCCAAACACAATATTACTTCTACGTAAAGTGAGACAAGACAAGGAAACCTTCTTTCCTCTACATTGCCATGGACCCCAAGCCAAACTGTACAAAAAAGAAGAACAAAATTCTGCACCCCTTAAAATCACGTTGCCTAATGACAACCACAGATGGCATAGGCAAGGGGGAAAATAAATATACCCCACCCCTAATTGTCATTGTGTGTGTGTGTGTGTGTGTGTGTGAGATGTGGTCAGACATGTCCTCTTGTGTCATTGTGTCACCCCAGCAGTAAGGGAAGCTTAAAGGAGGAGGTTTGTTACAGTGTGTCACCCCAGCAGTAAGGGAAGCTTACAGGAGGAGGTTTGTTACAGTGTGTCACCCCAGCAGTAAGGGAAGCTTACAGGAGGAGGTTTGTTACAGTGTGTCACCCCAGCAGTCAGGGAAGCTTACAGGAGGAGGTTTGTTACAGTGTGTCACCCCAGCAGTAAGGGAAGCTTAGAGCTGAGACCTCTTAAAAATTGTGTGGAGGCCCAAGATCTGAGACCTCTTAAAAATTGTGTGGAGGCCCAAGAGCTGAGACCTCTCAAACATTGTGTGGAGTCCCACGAGCTGAGACCTCTTAAACATTGTGTGGAGGCCCAAGAGCTGAGACCTTTTAAAAATTGTGTGGAGGCCCAAGAGCTGAGACCTTTTAAAAATTGTGTGGAGTCCCAAGAGCTGAGACCTTTTAAAAATTGTGTGGAGGCCCAAGAGCTGAGACCTCTCAAACATTGTGTGGAGGCCCAAGAGCTGAGACCTTTTAAAAATTGTGTGGAGGCCCAAGAGCTGAGACCTTTTAAAAATTGTGTGGAGGCCCAAGAGCTGAGACCTTTTAAAAATTGTGTGGAGGCCCAAGAGCTGAGACCTTTTAAAAATTGTGTGGAGGCCCAAGAGCTGAGACCTCTCAAACATTGTGTGGAGGCCCAAGAGCTGAGACCTTTTAAAAATTGTGTGGAGGCCCAAGAGCTGAGACCTCTCAAACATTGTGTGGAGGCCCAAGAGCTGAGACCTTTTAAAAATTGTGTGGAGGCCCTAGAGCTGAGACCTCTCAAACATTGTGTGGAGGCCCAAGAGCTGAGACCTTTTAAAAACTGTGTGGAGGCCCAAGAGCTGAGACCTTTTAAAAATTGTGTGGAGGCCCAAGAGCTGAGACCTTTTAAAAATTGTGTGGAGGCCCAAGAGCTGAGACCTTTTAAAAATTGTGTGGAGGCCCAAGAGCTGAGACCTCTCAAACATTGTGTGGAGGCCCAAGAGCTGAGACCTTTTAAAAATTGTGTGGAGGCCCAAGAGCTGAGACCTTTTAAAAATTGTGTGGAGGCCCAAGAGCTGAGACCTCTCAAACATTGTGTGGAGGCCCAAGAGCTGAGACCTTTTAAAAATTGTGTGGAGGCCCAAGAGCTGAGACCTCTCAAACATTGTGTGGAGGCCCAAGAGCTGAGACCTTTTAAAAATTGTGTGGAGGCCCTAGAGCTGAGACCTCTCAAACATTGTGTGGAGGCCCAAGAGCTGAGACCTTTTAAAAATTGTGTGGAGGCCCAAGAGCTGAGACCTTTTAAAAATTGTGTGGAGGCCCAAGAGCTGAGACCTTTTAAAAATTGTGTGGAGGCCCAAGAGCTGAGACCTTTTAAAAATTGTGTGGAGGCCCAAGAGCTGAGACCTTTTAAAAATTGTGTGGAGGCCCAAGAGCTGAGACCTCTCAAACATTGTGTGGAGGCCCAAGAGCTGAGACCTTTTAAAAATTGTGTGGAGGCCCAAGAGCTGAGACCTCTCAAACATTGTGTGGAGGCCCAAGAGCTGAGACCTTTTAAAAATTGTGTGGAGGCCCTAGAGCTGAGACCTCTCAAACATTGTGTGGAGGCCCAAGAGCTGAGACCTTTTAAAAATTGTGTGGAGGCCCTAGAGCTGAGACCTCTCAAACATTGTGTGGAGGCCCAAGAGCTGAGACCTTTTAAAAATTGTGTGGAGGCCCAAGAGCTGAGACCTCTCAAACATTGTGTGGAGTCCCACGAGCTGAGACCTCTTAAACATTGTGTGGAGGCCCAAGAGCTGAGACCTTTTAAAAATTGTGTGGAGGCCCTAGAGCTGAGACCTCTCAAACATTGTGTGGAGGCCCAAGAGCTGAGACCTCTCAAACATTGTGTGGAGGCCCAAGAGCTGAGCACTTATTAGTGCTGCAGCTACGGCTGCTTTAGTGAGGGGTAGCTGCTGCTGCTGGAATAGGGACAGAAAGACTTCAGTGGTGTATTACCACCTATATACAAAACTATATACACTCTGCTCAAAACGGCTGCTTTAGTGAGGGGTAGCTGCTGATGCTGGAATAGGGACAGAAAGACTTCAGTGGTGTATTAGCACCTATATACAAAACTATATTTTGCACTACTGTTTTGTGTCCTCTGTGCCAACAAAACACTGTTTTATACACGGTGCGTATAGGCACCATTTCACCTTCTGGCAGTATACGGCTGTATAGCCAGGTGTTCTTCTTAAAAATATTTTTATATTTGGCATAACGCGTGGCCAAAAAAGTAAAACGTCTGAAATGCGGAGGGCTAGCGCAAAGGGACGTGGACGAGGACGGGGGCGCGGAAATGCTGGTGGGGGCACAAACCGCGTTGAAGCCAGTGGGGATACAATGCGTGCTGGTGAGGGGCAGCCAGCATTATGCTCATCCAGCTTCCCTGCCTTTATGGGACAGTTATGCGGGGGGCGGGGTACACCTCTGTTAAGGCCTGAGCAGCGTGAACAGGTGGTGCAATGGATGGCCGATAACGCTTCCAGTCACTTGTCCACCACCCAGTCATCCACACAGTCTCACTCTGACCCTCCTTCCTCCCAACCTGGCCAACAGAGTCAGCCCAACCTTGACCCCTCCCAGGACCTCTTTTCGGGTCCTTTTCCAGATGTGCTGCAAGAATCCCAGGAGCTAGCAGAGGAATTTGTTTGTAGTGATGCCCAAACACTTGAGTATCCGCCATCTGCTAGTGATGTGGACCCGGAACCAGCATCTGCCATCATGAGCGATGATGATGAGACGCAGTTGCCATCAAGGGAGGCTGTTGGAATGTCCAGTGGGCAGGAGGAGGAGCAGAGAGAGGAAGTGGAAGAGGAGGTGGTGGACGACGAAATGACCGACCCCACTTGGACAGGGGTGATGTCCAGCGGGGAAAGCAGTGGAGATGCGGTCTGCGCATCACCGAATAAGGCAGCAAGAGGCAGAGGACAGTCCAGAGGCAGAGGACAGTCCAGACAGAGAAGGCAGGCCACAGCCAGCAGGGCCGAAGCTCTTCCCGGCAGCAGGCAGTCGCGCGAAGCTCCCCCATCGAGGCCTCGTACTTCTGTGGTGTGGAGATTTTTTAACGTTTGCGCGGATGACAAACTGAGCGCGGTTTGCGCAATCTGCCACTCAAAACTGAGTAGGGGCTCTGAGAAGAGCAATCTGACCACCTCAGGCATGCGCCGTCACTTGGAATTCAAGCACTGGGCTGAGTGGGAGAGAGCAAACGCAATACAACCTGCGCCCCGTCTTGCTGCCACTGCCTCTTCCCCTTTGTTGTGTGCTGCCACTGCGGTCCAGACCTCCAGCCAGGACACCTCCACATCTGCCTCTGCCTCGGCTACTTTGGGGCCTTCTCCTTCAGCCCCACCTTCCCCCGCATCTTCGTCTGCACCTTCCATCTCCTCGTCCCATCAACTGTCCATCTCGCAGGCGTTCAACCGCAGGCGGAAGTACGCCTCCAGTCACCCCCAAGCCCAAGCCTTAACCTGCCTCATCTCCAAACTGCTGGCCCTGGAGATGTTGCCGTTTAGGCTTGTGGAGACGCAGGCCTTCCGCGACCTGATGGCGGCTGCCGCACCTCGCTATTCCGTCCCTAGCCGCCACTATTTTTCCCGGTGTGGCGTCCCCGCCCTGCACCAGCACGTGTCGCGTAACATCAGGCGGACCCTGAGGTACGCAGTCAGCGCAAAGGTCCACTTGACCACCGACTCGTGGACAAGCGCTTGCGGCCAAGGACGCTACATCTCTTTGACGGCACACTGGGTGAATGTTGTGGAAGCGGGGACGGGGTCGCAAACAGGGACGGCCTACATACCACCCCCGCCCAAGTTTGCCAGTACAGGTTCTGATAGACCCCCCTCCTCTTCCTCCTCCTCCTCCTCCTCCTCCTCATCCTCCTCCTCCTCCTCCTCCTCATCCTCCTCATCCTCCTCATCCTCCTCCTCCTCCTCCTCCTCTGCCTTAACATCGCCCTCAGCCCCTAGCTGGAAGCGTTGCAGCACTGGCACGGGGAGACGTCAGCAGGCGGTGCTTAAGCTCATCAGCTTGGGCGACAGGAAGCACAGCGCCGCAGAGGTGAGGCACGCCATATTGCAGCAGACAGAGATGTGGCTGTCGCCGCTGCAGCTAGGACCAGGCATGGTCATGTGCGATAACGGCCGTAACCTGGTGGCGGCTCTGGAGCTTGCAGAACTCAATCACGTACCATGCCTGGCCCACGTTTTTAATTTGGTAGTACAAAAGTTTCTAAAGACTTACCCCAACCTGGCAGAGCTACTGGTCAAAGTGCGGCGCTTGTGCACTCACTTTCGGAAGTCAACTGTAGCTGCTGCTAGCTTAAAAAAAAATCCAGCAACGCCTCCATTTGCCTCAACATCGGCTGTTGTGCGACCTGCCCACTCGCTGGAATTCCACCTATTGCATGTTGGCCAGGGTGTGTGAGCAGCAGAAAGCATTGATGGAGTACCAGATGATGCATCCACGCGTGCCTCCAACTCAGCTCCCTCAGTTTGCCAACCACGAGTGGCCATGGATGGCAGACATATGCGATGTATTGCGTATCTTTGAGGAGTCCACTAAGAAGGTCAGCAGCGAGGACGCTGTAGTGAGCGTAACCATCCCGCTCCTAGGCGTCCTTAAAGAATCGCTCATCGCAATAAGGGAGAACGCATTGAACACAGAGGAGATGGGGGTAGGAGGAGACGCAACGCAGGTAGACAGTCAGACCACACTTTTGTCTGCTGCTCGGTGGCAGTTGCAGGAGGAGGATGAGGAGGAGGAGGACAACGTGGAGGTGGCTGTGGAAGAGGATGCTGGCGGCGAGGGTAGCAGTCAGGCTGTGTGCGTCCCATTGGTTCAGCGCGGATGGGGCGGAGAGGAGGAGGAAGAGGAGGAAATGGAAAATGATCCTTCTGGTGGGGGCAGTGACGTCATGCCTACTCAGAGTCTGGCACACATGGCTGACTTCATGCTGGGCTGCTTTTCCCGGGACATACGTGTTGTCCGGATATTGGAGAACAAACTATACTGGGTCTTCGCACTCCTGGACCCCCGGTATAAAGATAACTTCTCCTCTTTTATTCCGGTAGAGGAGAGGACGAATCGATTACTGGAATACCAGAGGGAACTCTTGCAGAACATGATGCAGATTTTCCCACCCAGCATCGCTGGCGGCAGAGAGGAGAGTGTCTCCCAGAGTCTGACAACATCGATCAGGCCCACAGCCACCAGGGGAACACTCTCCAAGGTGTGGGACACGTTCATGTCACCCCCTCGTGCAACTTCCATCACTGCGGGGCCCGCTATCAGCAGGAGGGACAAGTATCGGCGGATGTTGCGGGACTACCTGGCAGACCACACCCCTGTCCTCCCCGATCCCTCGGCGACCTACACTTACTGGGTCTCCAAGTTGGACACGTGGCTGGAACTGTCCCTGTACGCCTTGGAGGTGCTTGCCTGCCCTGCCGCCAGCGTGCTATCAGAAAGGGTGTGTTCAGCGCAGCCGGGGGCATTATAACCGATAAGCGCAGCCGCCTGTCAACCGACAGTGCCGACAGGCTGACGCTAATCAAAATGAACAGCAAGTGGATTGACCCGGACTTTGCTTGTACAACAGTGGAAAGCAGCCAAGAGTGAAGTGCCATCTGTATGAAGTGCCATTTCCTCCTCCTCCTCCTCCTCCTCCTCCTTAACCGCCGTAGAATTGCTGTATTAATGAAAAAAATTATGGCTCACCTCTTAGGCTTAATACAATCAATTTTTAAGAGGTCTCAACTCTTGGGCCTCCACACAACTTTTAAAAGGTCTCAGCTCTTGGGCCTCCACACAATTTTTAAGAGGTCTCAGCTCTTGGGCCTCCACACAATTTTTAAGAGGTCTCAGCTCTTGGGCCTCCACACAATTTTTAAAAGGTCTCAGCTCTTGGGCCTCCACACAATTTTTAAAAGGTCTCAGCTCTTGGGCCTCCACACAATGTTTGAGAGGTCTCAGCTCTTGGGCCTCCACACAATTTTTAAAAGGTCTCAGCTCTTGGGCCTCCACACAATTTTTAAAAGGTCTCAGCTCTTGGGCCTCCACACAATGTTTGAGAGGTCTCAGCTCTTGGGCCTCCACACAATTTTTAAAAGGTCTCAGCTCTTGGGCCTCCACACAATGTTTGAGAGGTCTCAGCTCTTGGGCCTCCACACAATTTTTAAAAGGTCTCAGCTCTTGGGCCTCCACACAATTTTTAAAACATAGCAGCCCTAATAAGGGCTCTCAATGACTCTCTTGTCTTCTGGTAGCTGGTATATATGGTGGTAAATGCGATATTCTGAGCTTCTGGGGCCCTGCCTGACTACATAGGATATGAGATATATACTGTTCAACATAGTAGCCCTAATAAGGGCTCTTAAGGACTCTCTTGTCTTCTGGTAGCTGGTATATATGGTGGTAAAAGGTATATTCTGAGCTTCTGGGGCCCTGCCTGACTAAATAGGATATGAGATATGTACTGTTCAACATAGTAGCCCTAATAAGGGCTCTTAAGGACACTCTTGTCTTCTGGTAGCTGGTATATATGGTGGTAAAAGGTATATTCTGAGCTTCTGGGGCCCTGCCTGACTACATAGGATATGAGCTATATACTGTTCAACATAGTAGCCCTAATAAGGGCTCTTAAGGACTCTCTTGTCTTCTGGTAGCTGGTATATATGGTGGTAAAAGGTATATTCTGAGCTTCTGGGGCCCTGCCTGACTACATAGAAAATGAGCTATATACTGTACAACATAGTAGCCCTAATAAGGGCTCTTAAGGACTCTCTTGTCTTCTGGTAGCTGGTATATATGGTGGTAAAAGGTATATTCTGAGCTTCTGGGGCCCTGCCTGACTACATAGGATATGAGCTATATACTGTTCAACATAGTAGCCCTAATAAGGGCTCTTAAGGACTCTCTTGTCTTCTGGTAGCTGGTATATATGGTGGTAAAAGGTATATTCTGAGCTTCTGGGGCCCTGCCTGACTACATAGAAAATGAGCTATATACTGTTCAACATAGCAGCACTAATAAGGGATTAAGGACTCTCTTGTCTTCTGGTAGCTGGTATATATGGTGGTAAAAGGTATATTCTGAGCTTCTGGGGCCCTGCCTGACTACATAGGATATGAGATATATACTGTTCAACATAGTAGCCCTAATAAGGGCTCTTAAGGACTGTCTTGTCTTCTGGTAGCTGGTATATATGGTGGTAAAAGGTATATTCTGAGCTTCTGGGGCCCTGCCTGCCTACATATGAGCTATATACTGTTCAGCATAGTAGCCCTAATAAGGGCTCTCAATGACTCTCTTGTCTTCTGGTAGCTGGTATATATGGTGGTAAAAGGTATATTCTGAGCTTCTGGGGCCCTGCCTGACTACATAGGATATGAGCTATATACTGTTCAACATAGTAGCCCTAATAAGGGCTCTTAAGGACTCTCTTGTCTTCTGGTAGCTGGTATATATGGTGGTAAAAGGTATATTCTGAGCTTCTGGGGCCCTGCCTGACTAAATAGAAAATGAGCTATATACTGTTCAACATAGCAGCACTAATAAGGGATTAAGGACTGTCTTGTCTTCTGGTAGCTGGTATATATGGTGGTAAAAGGTATATTCTGAGCTTCTGGGGCCCTGCCTGACTAAATAGAAAATGAGCTATATACTGTTCAGCGTAGCAGCCCTAATAAGGGCTATTAAGGACTGTCTTGTCTTCTGGTAGCTGGTATATATGGTGGTAAAAGGTATATTCTGAGCTTCTGGGGCCCTGCCTGACTAAATAGAAAATGAGCTATATACTGTTCAACATAGCAGCACTAATAAGGGATTAAGGACTGTCTTGTCTTCTGGTAGGTGGTATATATGGTGGTAAAAGGTATATTCTGAGCTTCTGGGGCCCTGCCTGACTAAATAGAAAATGAGCTATATACTGTTCAGCGTAGCAGCCCTAATAAGGGCTATTAAGGACTGTCTTGTCTTCTGGTAGCTGGTATATATGGTGGTAAAAGGTATATTCTGAGCTTCTGGGGCCCTGCCTGACTAAATAGAAAATGAGCTATATACTGTTCAGCGTAGCAGCCCTAATAAGGGCTCTTAAGGACTGTCTTGTCTTCTGGTAGCTGGTATATATGGTGGTAAAAGGTATATTCTGAGCTTCTGGGGCCCTGCCTGACTAAATAGAAAATGAGCTATATACTGTTCAACATAGCAGCACTAATAAGGGATTAAGGACTGTCTTGTCTTCTGGTAGCTGGTATATATGGTGGTAAAAGGTATATTCTGAGCTTCTGGGGCCCTGCCTGACTAAATAGAAAATGAGCTATATACTGTTCAGCGTAGCAGCCCTAATAAGGGCTATTAAGGACTGTCTTGTCTTCTGGTAGCTGGTATATATGGTGGTAAAAGGTATATTCTGAGCTTCTGGGGCCCTGCCTGACTAAATAGAAAATGAGCTATATACTGTTCAGCGTAGCAGCCCTAATAAGGGCTATTAAGGACTGTCTTGTCTTCTGGTAGCTGGTATATATGGTGGTAAAAGGTATATTCTGAGCTTCTGGGGCCCTGCCTGACTAAATAGAAAATGAGCTATATACTGTTCAACATAGCAGCACTAATAAGGGATTAAGGACTGTCTTGTCTTCTGGTAGCTGGTATATATGGTGGTAAAAGGTATATTCTGAGCTTCTGGGGCCCTGCCTGACTAAATAGAAAATGAGCTATATACTGTTCAACATAGCAGCACTAATAAGGGATTAAGGACTGTCTTGTCTTCTGGTAGCTGGTATATATGGTGGTAAAAGGTATATTCTGAGCTTCTGGGGCCCTGCCTGACTAAATAGAAAATGAGCTATATACTGTTCAACATAGCAGCACTAATAAGGGATTAAGGACTGTCTTGTCTTCTGGTAGCTGGTATATATGGTGGTAAAAGGTATATTCTGAGCTTCTGGGGCCCTGCCTGACTACATAGAAAATGAGCTATATACTGTTCAACATAGCAGCACTAATAAGGGATTAAGGACTGTCTTGTCTTCTGGTAGCTGGTATATATGGTGGTAAAAGGTATATTCTGAGCTTCTGGGGCCCTGCCTGACTAAATAGAAAATGAGCTATATACTGTTCAGCGTAGCAGCCCTAATAAGGGCTATTAAGGACTGTCTTGTCTTCTGGTAGCTGGTATATATGGTGGTAAAAGGTATATTCTGAGCTTCTGGGGCCCTGCCTGACTAAATAGAAAATGAGCTATATACTGTTCAGCGTAGCAGCCCTAATAAGGGCTATTAAGGACTGTCTTGTCTTCTGGTAGCTGGTATATATGGTGGTAAAAGGTATATTCTGAGCTTCTGGGGCCCTGCCTGACTAAATAGAAAATGAGCTATATACTGTTCAGCGTAGCAGCCCTAATAAGGGCTATTAAGGACTGTCTTGTCTTCTGGTAGCTGGTATATATGGTGGTAAAAGGTATATTCTGAGCTTCTGGGGCCCTGCCTGACTAAATAGAAAATGAGCTATATACTGTTCAACATAGCAGCACTAATAAGGGATTAAGGACTGTCTTGTCTTCTGGTAGCTGGTATATATGGTGGTAAAAGGTATATTCTGAGCTTCTGGGGCCCTGCCTGACTAAATAGAAAATGAGCTATATACTGTTCAGCGTAGCAGCCCTAATAAGGGCTATTAAGGACTGTCTTGTCTTCTGGTAGCTGGTATATATGGTGGTAAAAGGTATATTCTGAGCTTCTGGGGCCCTGCCTGACTAAATAGAAAATGAGCTATATACTGTTCAGCGTAGCAGCCCTAATAAGGGCTATTAAGGACTGTCTTGTCTTCTGGTAGCTGGTATATATGGTGGTAAAAGGTATATTCTGAGCTTCTGGGGCCCTGCCTGACTAAATAGAAAATGAGCTATATACTGTTCAGCGTAGCAGCCCTAATAAGGGCTATTAAGGACTGTCTTGTCTTCTGGTAGCTGGTATATATGGTGGTAAAAGGTATATTCTGAGCTTCTGGGGCCCTGCCTGACTAAATAGAAAATGAGCTATATACTGTTCAGCGTAGCAGCCCTAATAAGGGCTCTTAAGGACTGTCTTGTCTTCTGGTAGCTGGTATATATGGTGGTAAAAGGTATATTCTGAGCTTCTGGGGCCCTGCCTGACTAAATAGAAAATGAGCTATATACTGTTCAACATAGCAGCACTAATAAGGGATTAAGGACTGTCTTGTCTTCTGGTAGCTGGTATATATGGTGGTAAAAGGTATATTCTGAGCTTCTGGGGCCATGCCTGACTAAATAGAAAATGAGCTATATACTGTTCAACATAGCAGCACTAATAAGGGATTAAGGACTGTCTTGTCTTCTGGTAGCTGGTATATATGGTGGTAAAAGGTATATTCTGAGCTTCTGGGGCCCTGCCTGACTAAATAGAAAATGAGCTATATACTGTTCAACATAGCAGCACTAATAAGGGATTAAGGACTGTCTTGTCTTCTGGTAGCTGGTATATATGGTGGTAAAAGGTATATTCTGAGCTTCTGGGGCCCTGCCTGACTACATAGAAAATGAGCTATATACTGTTCAACATAGCAGCACTAATAAGGGATTAAGGACTGTCTTGTCTACTGGTAGCTGGTATATATGGTGGTAAAAGGTATATTCTGAGCTTCTGGGGCCCTGCCTGACTAAATAGAAAATGAGCTATATACTGTTCAGCGTAGCAGCCCTAATAAGGGCTATTAAGGACTGTCTTGTCTTCTGGTAGCTGGTATATATGGTGGTAAAAGGTATATTCTGAGCTTCTGGGGCCCTGCCTGACTAAATAGAAAATGAGCTATATACTGTTCAACATAGCAGCACTAATAAGGGATTAAGGACTGTCTTGTCTTCTGGTAGCTGGTATATATGGTGGTAAAAGGTATATTCTGAGCTTCTGGGGCCCTGCCTGACTAAATAGAAAATGAGCTATATACTGTTCAGCGTAGCAGCCCTAATAAGGGCTATTAAGGACTGTCTTGTCTTCTGGTAGCTGGTATATATGGTGGTAAAAGGTATATTCTGAGCTTCTGGGGCCCTGCCTGACTAAATAGAAAATGAGCTATATACTGTTCAGCGTAGCAGCCCTAATAAGGGCTCTTAAGGACTGTCTTGTCTTCTGGTAGCTGGTATATATGGTGGTAAAAGGTATATTCTGAGCTTCTGGGGCCCTGCCTGACTAAATAGAAAATGAGCTATATACTGTTCAACATAGCAGCACTAATAAGGGATTAAGGACTGTCTTGTCTTCTGGTAGCTGGTATATATGGTGGTAAAAGGTATATTCTGAGCTTCTGGGGCCCTGCCTGACTAAATAGAAAATGAGCTATATACTGTTCAGCGTAGCAGCCCTAATAAGGGCTATTAAGGACTGTCTTGTCTTCTGGTAGCTGGTATATATGGTGGTAAAAGGTATATTCTGAGCTTCTGGGGCCCTGCCTGACTAAATAGAAAATGAGCTATATACTGTTCAGCGTAGCAGCCCTAATAAGGGCTATTAAGGACTGTCTTGTCTTCTGGTAGCTGGTATATATGGTGGTAAAAGGTATATTCTGAGCTTCTGGGGCCCTGCCTGACTAAATAGAAAATGAGCTATATACTGTTCAACATAGCAGCACTAATAAGGGATTAAGGACTGTCTTGTCTTCTGGTAGCTGGTATATATGGTGGTAAAAGGTATATTCTGAGCTTCTGGGGCCCTGCCTGACTAAATAGAAAATGAGCTATATACTGTTCAACATAGCAGCACTAATAAGGGATTAAGGACTGTCTTGTCTTCTGGTAGCTGGTATATATGGTGGTAAAAGGTATATTCTGAGCTTCTGGGGCCCTGCCTGACTAAATAGAAAATGAGCTATATACTGTTCAACATAGCAGCACTAATAAGGGATTAAGGACTGTCTTGTCTTCTGGTAGCTGGTATATATGGTGGTAAAAGGTATATTCTGAGCTTCTGGGGCCCTGCCTGACTACATAGAAAATGAGCTATATACTGTTCAACATAGCAGCACTAATAAGGGATTAAGGACTGTCTTGTCTTCTGGTAGCTGGTATATATGGTGGTAAAAGGTATATTCTGAGCTTCTGGGGCCCTGCCTGACTAAATAGAAAATGAGCTATATACTGTTCAGCGTAGCAGCCCTAATAAGGGCTATTAAGGACTGTCTTGTCTTCTGGTAGCTGGTATATATGGTGGTAAAAGGTATATTCTGAGCTTCTGGGGCCCTGCCTGACTAAATAGAAAATGAGCTATATACTGTTCAGCGTAGCAGCCCTAATAAGGGCTATTAAGGACTGTCTTGTCTTCTGGTAGCTGGTATATATGGTGGTAAAAGGTATATTCTGAGCTTCTGGGGCCCTGCCTGACTAAATAGAAAATGAGCTATATACTGTTCAGCGTAGCAGCCCTAATAAGGGCTATTAAGGACTGTCTTGTCTTCTGGTAGCTGGTATATATGGTGGTAAAAGGTATATTCTGAGCTTCTGGGGCCCTGCCTGACTAAATAGAAAATGAGCTATATACTGTTCAACATAGCAGCACTAATAAGGGATTAAGGACTGTCTTGTCTTCTGGTAGCTGGTATATATGGTGGTAAAAGGTATATTCTGAGCTTCTGGGGCCCTGCCTGACTAAATAGAAAATGAGCTATATACTGTTCAGCGTAGCAGCCCTAATAAGGGCTATTAAGGACTGTCTTGTCTTCTGGTAGCTGGTATATATGGTGGTAAAAGGTATATTCTGAGCTTCTGGGGCCCTGCCTGACTAAATAGAAAATGAGCTATATACTGTTCAGCGTAGCAGCCCTAATAAGGGCTATTAAGGACTGTCTTGTCTTCTGGTAGCTGGTATATATGGTGGTAAAAGGTATATTCTGAGCTTCTGGGGCCCTGCCTGACTAAATAGAAAATGAGCTATATACTGTTCAGCGTAGCAGCCCTAATAAGGGCTATTAAGGACTGTCTTGTCTTCTGGTAGCTGGTATATATGGTGGTAAAAGGTATATTCTGAGCTTCTGGGGCCCTGCCTGACTAAATAGAAAATGAGCTATATACTGTTCAGCGTAGCAGCCCTAATAAGGGCTCTTAAGGACTGTCTTGTCTTCTGGTAGCTGGTATATATGGTGGTAAAAGGTATATTCTGAGCTTCTGGGGCCCTGCCTGACTAAATAGAAAATGAGCTATATACTGTTCAACATAGCAGCACTAATAAGGGATTAAGGACTGTCTTGTCTTCTGGTAGCTGGTATATATGGTGGTAAAAGGTATATTCTGAGCTTCTGGGGCCATGCCTGACTAAATAGAAAATGAGCTATATACTGTTCAACATAGCAGCACTAATAAGGGATTAAGGACTGTCTTGTCTTCTGGTAGCTGGTATATATGGTGGTAAAAGGTATATTCTGAGCTTCTGGGGCCCTGCCTGACTAAATAGAAAATGAGCTATATACTGTTCAACATAGCAGCACTAATAAGGGATTAAGGACTGTCTTGTCTTCTGGTAGCTGGTATATATGGTGGTAAAAGGTATATTCTGAGCTTCTGGGGCCCTGCCTGACTACATAGAAAATGAGCTATATACTGTTCAACATAGCAGCACTAATAAGGGATTAAGGACTGTCTTGTCTTCTGGTAGCTGGTATATATGGTGGTAAAAGGTATATTCTGAGCTTCTGGGGCCCTGCCTGACTAAATAGAAAATGAGCTATATACTGTTCAGCGTAGCAGCCCTAATAAGGGCTATTAAGGACTGTCTTGTCTTCTGGTAGCTGGTATATATGGTGGTAAAAGGTATATTCTGAGCTTCTGGGGCCCTGCCTGACTAAATAGAAAATGAGCTATATACTGTTCAGCGTAGCAGCCCTAATAAGGGCTATTAAGGACTGTCTTGTCTTCTGGTAGCTGGTATATATGGTGGTAAAAGGTATATTCTGAGCTTCTGGGGCCCTGCCTGACTAAATAGAAAATGAGCTATATACTGTTCAACATAGCAGCACTAATAAGGGATTAAGGACTGTCTTGTCTTCTGGTAGCTGGTATATATGGTGGTAAAAGGTATATTCTGAGCTTCTGGGGCCCTGCCTGACTAAATAGAAAATGAGCTATATACTGTTCAGCGTAGCAGCCCTAATAAGGGCTCTTAAGGACTGTCTTGTCTTCTGGTAGCTGGTATATATGGTGGTAAAAGGTATATTCTGAGCTTCTGGGGCCCTGCCTGACTAAATAGAAAATGAGCTATATACTGTTCAGCGTAGCAGCCCTAATAAGGGCTCTTAAGGACTGTCTTGTCTTCTGGTAGCTGGTATATATGGTGGTAAAAGGTATATTCTGAGCTTCTGGGGCCCTGCCTGACTAAATAGAAAATGAGCTATATACTGTTTAGCGTAGCAGCCCTAATAAGGGCTATTAAGGACTGTCTTGTCTTCTGGTAGCTGGTATATATGGTGGTAAAAGGTATATTCTGAGCTTCTGGGGCCCTGCCTGACTAAATAGAAAATGAGCTATATACTGTTCAGCGTAGCAGCCCTAATAAGGGCTATTAAGGACTGTCTTGTCTTCTGGTAGCGGGATATATATGGCGGTAAAAGGTATATTCTGAGCTTCTGGGGCCCTGCCTGACTAAATAGAAAATGAGCTATATACTGTTCAGCGTAGCAGCCCTAATAAGGGCTATTAAGGACTGTCTTGTCTTCTGGTAGCTGGTATATATGGTGGTAAAAGGTATATTCTGAGCTTCTGGGGCCCTGCCTGACTAAATAGAAAATGAGCTATATACTGTTCAGCGTAGCAGCCCTAATAAGGGCTATTAAGGACTGTCTTGTCTTCTGGTAGCTGGTATATATGGTGGTAAAAGGTATATTCTGAGCTTCTGGGGCCCTGCCTGACTAAATAGAAAATGAGCTATATACTGTTCAGCGTAGCAGCCCTAATAAGGGCTATTAAGGACTGTCTTGTCTTCTGGTAGCTGGTATATATGGTGGTAAAAGGTATATTCTGAGCTTCTGGGGCCCTGCCTGACTAAATAGAAAATGAGCTATATACTGTTCAGCGTAGCAGCCCTAATAAGGGCTCTTAAGGACTGTCTTGTCTTCTGGTAGCTGGTATATATGGTGGTAAAAGGTATATTCTGAGCTTCTGGGGCCCTGCCTGACTAAATAGAAAATGAGCTATATACTGTTCAACATAGCAGCACTAATAAGGGATTAAGGACTGTCTTGTCTTCTGGTAGCTGGTATATATGGTGGTAAAAGGTATATTCTGAGCTTCTGGGGCCATGCCTGACTAAATAGAAAATGAGCTATATACTGTTCAACATAGCAGCACTAATAAGGGATTAAGGACTGTCTTGTCTTCTGGTAGCTGGTATATATGGTGGTAAAAGGTATATTCTGAGCTTCTGGGGCCCTGCCTGACTAAATAGAAAATGAGCTATATACTGTTCAACATAGCAGCACTAATAAGGGATTAAGGACTGTCTTGTCTTCTGGTAGCTGGTATATATGGTGGTAAAAGGTATATTCTGAGCTTCTGGGGCCCTGCCTGACTACATAGAAAATGAGCTATATACTGTTCAACATAGCAGCACTAATAAGGGATTAAGGACTGTCTTGTCTACTGGTAGCTGGTATATATGGTGGTAAAAGGTATATTCTGAGCTTCTGGGGCCCTGCCTGACTAAATAGAAAATGAGCTATATACTGTTCAGCGTAGCAGCCCTAATAAGGGCTATTAAGGACTGTCTTGTCTTCTGGTAGCTGGTATATATGGTGGTAAAAGGTATATTCTGAGCTTCTGGGGCCCTGCCTGACTAAATAGAAAATGAGCTATATACTGTTCAGCGTAGCAGCCCTAATAAGGGCTATTAAGGACTGTCTTGTCTTCTGGTAGCTGGTATATATGGTGGTAAAAGGTATATTCTGAGCTTCTGGGGCCCTGCCTGACTAAATAGAAAATGAGCTATATACTGTTCAGCGTAGCAGCCCTAATAAGGGCTCTTAAGGACTGTCTTGTCTTCTGGTAGCTGGTATATATGGTGGTAAAAGGTATATTCTGAGCTTCTGGGGCCCTGCCTGACTAAATAGAAAATGAGCTATATACTGTTTAGCGTAGCAGCCCTAATAAGGGCTATTAAGGACTGTCTTGTCTTCTGGTAGCTGGTATATATGGTGGTAAAAGGTATATTCTGAGCTTCTGGGGCCCTGCCTGACTAAATAGAAAATGAGCTATATACTGTTCAGCGTAGCAGCCCTAATAAGGGCTATTAAGGACTGTCTTGTCTTCTGGTAGCGGGATATATATGGCGGTAAAAGGTATATTCTGAGCTTCTGGGGCCCTGCCTGACTAAATAGAAAATGAGCTATATACTGTTCAGCGTAGCAGCCCTAATAAGGGCTATTAAGGACTGTCTTGTCTTCTGGTAGCTGGTATATATGGTGGTAAAAGGTATATTCTGAGCTTCTGGGGCCCTGCCTGACTAAATAGAAAATGAGCTATATACTGTTCAGCGTAGCAGCCCTAATAAGGGCTATTAAGGACTGTCTTGTCTTCTGGTAGCTGGTATATATGGTGGTAAAAGGTATATTCTGAGCTTCTGGGGCCCTGCCTGACTAAATAGAAAATGAGCTATATACTGTTCAGCGTAGCAGCCCTAATAAGGGCTCTTAAGGACTGTCTTGTCTTCTGGTAGCTGGTATAGATGGTGGTAAAAGCGATATTCCGAGCTTCTGGGGCCCTGCCAGCGACAGCCTGTCTTTCCCTGCTGTGAGCGTCTGTCCCTCACTAAGTTCAAGCTGCTAATGCTGACGAAGAGGAAGTGCTGAGTTTTGTATATTCAAGGTCACATGGTTTTTCCAGCCAATGCGTGTAGACGCCGTTTTCGCGATGCCAGCGTCCTCCCAGGACCTGTCCCACCCCCCCTGCATGGTGATTGGTGTAAAAAACGCGCCAGGGAAGGTGGGAGGGGAAACGAATTGTGAGTGCGCCATCGCCGCTGTACTCGATCGAAATCGAGTATGACGAACAGCGTATTATTCGATCGAATACCGGATCGGTCGAATACCACTCGCTCATCACTAGTCTTAAACAAAGGCTGCTGTAGTCACAGAATGGGATGCCCCCAAAAAAGATCCAGTAGTACTATGCCCAGCAAAAGTGTCTTTATCAGGCTAATTTCAAATATAATAAGAGCAAATGGTTATATGGTCTTAAACAGAGGCTGCTTTAGTCACAGAATGGGATGCCCCCAAAAAAGATCCAGTAGTACTATGCCCAGCAAAAGTGTCTTTATCAGGCTAATTTCAAATATAATAAGAGCAAATGGTTATATGGTCTTAAACAGAGGCTGCTTTAGTCACAGAATGGGATGCCCTGGCAGGGACAAGTAGTGCTATGCCCAGCAAAAGTGTCTTTATCAGGCCTAATTTCAAATATAATAAGAGCAAATGGTTATATGGTCTTAAACAGAGGCTGCTTTAGTCACAGAATGGGATGCCCTGGCAGGGACAAGTAGTGCTATGCCCAGCAAAAGTGTCTTTATCAGGCTAATTTCAAATATAATAAGAGCAAATGGTTATATGGTCTTAAACAGAGGCTGCTTTAGTCACAGAATGGGATGCCCCCAAAAAAGATCCAGTAGTACTATGCCCAGCAAAAGTGTCTTTATCAGGCTAATTTCAAATATAATAAGAGCAAATGGTTATATGGTCTTAAACAGAGGCTGCTTTAGTCACAGAATGGGATGCCCTGGCAGGGACAAGTAGTGCTATGCCCAGCAAAAGTGTCTTTATCAGGCCTAATTTCAAATATAATAAGAGCAAATGGTTATATGGTCTTAAACAGAGGCTGCTTTAGTCACAGAATGGGATGCCCTGGCAGGGACAAGTAGTGCTATGCCCAGCAAAAGTGTCTTTATCAGGCCTAATTTCAAATATAATAAGAGCAAATGGTTATATGGTCTTAAACAGAGGCTGCTTTAGTCACAGAATGGGATGCCCTGGCAGGGACAAGTAGTGCTATGCCCAGCAAAAGTGTCTTTATCAGGCTAATTTCAAATATAATAAGAGCAAATGGTTATATGGTCTTAAACAAAGGCTGCTTAAGTCACAGAATGGGATGCCCCCAAAAAAGATCCAGTAGTACTATGCCCAGCAAAAGTGTCTTTATCAGGCTAATTTCAAATATAATAAGAGCAAATGGTTATATGGTCTTAAACAGAGGCTGCTTTAGTCACAGAATGGGATGCCCTGGCAGGGACAAGTAGTGCTATGCCCAGCAAAAGTGTCTTTATCAGGCCTAATTTCAAATATAATAAGAGCAAATGGTTATATGGTCTTAAACAGAGGCTGCTTTAGTCACAGAATGGGATGCCCCCAAAAAAGATCCAGTAGTACTATGCCCAGCAAAAGTGTCTTTATCAGGCTAATTTCAAATATAATAAGAGCAAATGGTTATGTGGTCTTAAACAGAGGCTGCTTTATTCACAGAATGGGATGCCCCCAAAAAAGATCCAGTAGTACTATGCCCAGCAAAAGTGTCTTTATCAGGCTAATTTCAAATATAATAAGAGCAAATGGTTATATGGTCTTAAACAGAGGCTGCTTTAGTCACAGAATGGGATGCCCTGGCAGGGACAAGTAGTGCTATGCCCAGCAAAAGTGTCTTTATCAGGCCTAATTTCAAATATAATAAGAGCAAATGGTTATATGGTCTTAAACAGAGGCTGCTTTAGTCACAGAATGGGATGCCCTGGCAGGGACAAGTAGTGCTATGCCCAGCAAAAGTGTCTTTATCAGGCCTAATTTCAAATATAATAAGAGCAAATGGTTATATGGTCTTAAACAGAGGCTGCTTTAGTCACAGAATGGGATGCCCTGGCAGGGACAAGTAGTGCTATGCCCAGCAAAAGTGTCTTTATCAGGCCTTATTTCAAATATAATAAGAGCAAATGGTTATATGGTCTTAAACAGAGGCTGCTTTAGTCACAGAATGGGATGCCCTGGCAGGGACAAGTAGTGCTATGCCCAGCAAAAGTGTCTTTATCAGGCCTAATTTCAAATATAATAAGAGCAAATGGTTATATGGTCTTAAACAGAGGCTGCTTTAGTCACAGAATGGGATGCCCTGGCAGGGACAAGTAGTGCTATGCCCAGCAAAAGTGTCTTTAACAGGCTAATTTCAAATATAATAAGAGCAAATGGATATATGGTCTTAAACAGAGGCTGCTTTAGTCACAGAATGGGATGCCCTGGCAGGGACAAGTAGTGCTATGCCCAGCAAAAGTGTCTTTATCAGGCCTAATTTCAAATATAATAAGAGCAAATGGTTATACGGTCTTAAACAGAGGCTGCTTTAGTCACAGAATGGGATGCCCCCAAAAAAGATCCAGTAGTACTATGCCCAGCAAAAGTGTCTTTATCAGGCTAATTTCAAATATAACAAGAGCAAATAGTTATATGGTCTTAAACAGAGGCTGCTTTAGTCACAGAATGGGATGCCCCCAAAAAAGATCCAGTAGTACTATGCCCAGCAAAAGTGTCTTTATCAGGCTAATTTCAAATATAATAAGAGCAAATGGTTATATGGTCTTAAACAGAGGCTGCTTTAGTCACAGAATGGGATGCCCTGGCAGGGACAAGTAGTGCTATGCCCAGCAAAAGTGTCTTTATCAGGCTAATTTCAAATATAATAAGAGCAAATGGTTATATGGTCTTAAACAGAGGCTGCTGTAGTCACAGAATGGGATGCCCCCAAAAAAGATCCAGTAGTACTATGCCCAGCAAAAGTGTCTTTATCAGGCTAATATCAAATATAATAAGAGCAAATGGTTATATGGTCTTAAACAGAGGCTGCTTTAGTCACAGAATGGGATGCCCCCCAAAAAGATCCAGTAGTACTATGCCCAGCAAAAGTGTCTTTATCAGGCTAATTTCAAATATAATAAGAGCAAATGGTTATATGGTCTTAAACAGAGGCTGCTTTAGTCACAGAATGGGATGCCCTGGCAGGGACAAGTAGTGCTATGCCCAGCAAAAGTGTCTTTATCAGGCTAATTTCAAATATAATAAGAGCAAATGGTTATATGGTCTTAAACAGAGGCTGCTTTAGTCACAGAATGGGATGCCCCCAAAAAAGATCCAGTAGTACTATGCCCAGCAAAAGTGTCTTTATCAGGCTAATTTCAAATATAATAAGAGCAAATGGTTATGTGGTCTTAAACAGAGGCTGCTTTAGTCACAGAATGGGATGCCCCCAAAAAAGATCCAGTAGTACTATGCCCAGCAAAAGTGTCTTTATCAGGCTAATTTCAAATATAATAAGAGCAAATGGTTATATGGTCTTAAACAGAGGCTGCTTTAGTCACAGAATGGGATGCCCTGGCAGGGACAAGTAGTGCTATGCCCAGCAAAAGTGTCTTTATCAGGCCTAATTTCAAATATAATAAGAGCAAATGGTTATATGGTCTTAAACAGAGGCTGCTTTAGTCACAGAATGGGATGCCCTGGCAGGGACAAGTAGTGCTATGCCCAGCAAAAGTGTCTTTATCAGGCCTAATTTCAAATATAATAAGAGCAAATGGTTATATGGTCTTAAACAGAGGCTGCTTTAGTCACAGAATGGGATGCCCTGGCAGGGACAAGTAGTGCTATGCCCAGCAAAAGTGTCTTTATCAGGCTAATTTCAAATATAATAAGAGCAAATGGTTATATGGTCTTAAACAAAGGCTGCTTAAGTCACAGAATGGGATGCCCCCAAAAAAGATCCAGTAGTACTATGCCCAGCAAAAGTGTCTTTATCAGGCTAATTTCAAATATAATAAGAGCAAATGGTTATATGGTCTTAAACAGAGGCTGCTTTAGTCACAGAATGGGATGCCCTGGCAGGGACAAGTAGTGCTATGCCCAGCAAAAGTGTCTTTATCAGGCCTAATTTCAAATATAATAAGAGCAAATGGTTATATGGTCTTAAACAGAGGCTGCTTTAGTCACAGAATGGGATGCCCCCAAAAAAGATCCAGTAGTACTATGCCCAGCAAAAGTGTCTTTATCAGGCTAATTTCAAATATAATAAGAGCAAATGGTTATGTGGTCTTAAACAGAGGCTGCTTTAGTCACAGAATGGGATGCCCCCCAAAAAGATCCAGTAGTACTATGCCCAGCAAAAGTGTCTTTATCAGGCTAATTTCAAATATAATAAGAGCAAATGGTTATATGGTCTTAAACAGAGGCTGCTTTAGTCACAGAATGGGATGCCCTGGCAGGGACAAGTAGTGCTATGCCCAGCAAAAGTGTCTTTATCAGGCCTAATTTCAAATATAATAAGAGCAAATGGTTATATGGTCTTAAACAGAGGCTGCTTTAGTCACAGAATGGGATGCCCTGGCAGGGACAAGTAGTGCTATGCCCAGCAAAAGTGTCTTTATCAGGCCTAATTTCAAATATAATAAGAGCAAATGGTTATATGGTCTTAAACAGAGGCTGCTTTAGTCACAGAATGGGATGCCCTGGCAGGGACAAGTAGTGCTATGCCCAGCAAAAGTGTCTTTATCAGGCCTAATTTCAAATATAATAAGAGCAAATGGTTATATGGTCTTAAACAGAGGCTGCTTTAGTCACAGAATGGGATGCCCTGGCAGGGACAAGTAGTGCTATGCCCAGCAAAAGTGTCTTTATCAGGCCTAATTTCAAATATAATAAGAGCAAATGGTTATATGGTCTTAAACAGAGGCTGCTTTAGTCACAGAATGGGATGCCCTGGCAGGGACAAGTAGTGCTATGCCCAGCAAAAGTGTCTTTAACAGGCTAATTTCAAATATAATAAGAGCAAATGGTTATATGGTCTTAAACAGAGGCTGCTTTAGTCACAGAATGGGATGCCCTGGCAGGGACAAGTAGTGCTATGCCCAGCAAAAGTGTCTTTATCAGGCCTAATTTCAAATATAATAAGAGCAAATGGTTATACGGTCTTAAACAGAGGCTGCTTTAGTCACAGAATGGGATGCCCCCAAAAAAGATCCAGTAGTACTATGCCCAGCAAAAGTGTCTTTATCAGGCTAATTTCAAATATAACAAGAGCAAATGGTTATATGGTCTTAAACAGAGGCTGCTTTAGTCACAGAATGGGATGCCCCCAAAAAAGATCCAGTAGTACTATGCCCAGCAAAAGTGTCTTTATCAGGCTAATTTCAAATATAATAAGAGCAAATGGTTATATGGTCTTAAACAGAGGCTGCTTTAGTCACAGAATGGGATGCCCTGGCAGGGACAAGTAGTGCTATGCCCAGCAAAAGTGTCTTTATCAGGCTAATTTCAAATATAATAAGAGCAAATGGTTATATGGTCTTAAACAGAGGCTGCTTTAGTCACAGAATGGGATGCCCCCAAAAAAGATCCAGTAGTACTATGCCCAGCAAAAGTGTCTTTATCAGGCTAATTTCAAATATAATAAGAGCAAATGGTTATATGGTCTTAAACAGAGGCTGCTTTAGTCACAGAATGGGATGCCCTGGCAGGGACAAGTAGTGCTATGCCCAGCAAAAGTGTCTTTATCAGGCTAATTTCAAATATAATAAGAGCAAATGGTTATATGGTCTTAAACAGAGGCTGCTGTAGTCACAGAATGGGATGCCCCCAAAAAAGATCCAGTAGTACTATGCCCAGCAAAAGTGTCTTTATCAGGCTAATATCAAATATAATAAGAGCAAATGGTTATATGGTCTTAAACAGAGGCTGCTTTAGTCACAGAATGGGATGCCCTGGCAGGGACAAGTAGTGCTATGCCCAGCAAAAGTGTCTTTATCAGGCTAATTTCAAATATAATAAGAGCAAATGGTTATATGGTCTTAAACAGAGGCTGCTTTAGTCACAGAATGGGATGCCCCCAAAAAAGATCCAGTAGTACTATGCCCAGCAAAAGTGTCTTTATCAGGCTAATTTCAAATATAATAAGAGCAAATGGTTATATGGTCTTAAACAGAGGCTGCTTTAGTCACAGAATGGGATGCCCTGGCAGGGACAAGTAGTGCTATGCCCAGCAAAAGTGTCTTTATCAGGCCTAATTTCAAATATAATAAGAGCAAATGGTTATATGGTCTTAAACAGAGGCTGCTTTAGTCACAGAATGGGATGCCCTGGCAGGGACAAGTAGTGCTATGCCCAGCAAAAGTGTCTTTATCAGGCCTAATTTCAAATATAATAAGAGCAAATGGTTATATGGTCTTAAACAGAGGCTGCTTTAGTCACAGAATGGGATGCCCTGGCAGGGACAAGTAGTGCTATGCCCAGCAAAAGTGTCTTTAACAGGCTAATTTCAAATATAATAAGAGCAAATGGTTATATGGTCTTAAACAGAGGCTGCTGTAGTCACAGAATGGGATGCCCTGGCAGGGACAAGTAGTGCTATGCCCAGCAAAAGTGTCTTTATCAGGCCTAATTTCAAATATAATAAGAGCAAATGGTTATACGGTCTTAAACAGAGGCTGCTTTAGTCACAGAATGGGATGCCCTGGCAGGGACAAGTAGTGCTATGCCCAGCAAAAGTGTCTTTATCAGGCTAATTTCAAATATAATAAGAGCAAATGGTTATATGGTCTTAAACAGAGGCTGCTTTAGTCACAGAATGGGATGCCCCCAAAAAAGATCCAGTAGTACTATGCCCAGCAAAAGTGTCTTTATCAGGCTAATTTCAAATATAATAAGAGCAAATGGTTATATGGTCTTAAACAGAGGCTGCTTTAGTCACAGAATGGGATGCCCTGGCAGGGACAAGTAGTGCTATGCCCAGCAAAAGTGTCTTTATCAGGCTAATTTCAAATATAATAAGAGCAAATGGTTATATGGTCTTAAACAGAGGCTGCTGTAGTCACAGAATGGGATGCCCCCAAAAAAGATCCAGTAGTACTATGCCCAGCAAAAGTGTCTTTATCAGGCTAATATCAAATATAATAAGAGCAAATGGTTATATGGTCTTAAACAGAGGCTGCTTTAGTCACAGAATGGGATGCCCTGGCAGGGACAAGTAGTGCTATGCCCAGCAAAAGTGTCTTTATCAGGCTAATTTCAAATATAATAAGAGCAAATGGTTATATGGTCTTAAACAGAGGCTGCTTTAGTCACAGAATGGGATGCCCCCAAAAAAGATCCAGTAGTACTATGCCCAGCAAAAGTGTCTTTATCAGGCTAATTTCAAATATAATAAGAGCAAATGGTTATATGGTCTTAAACAGAGGCTGCTTTAGTCACAGAATGGGATGCCCTGGCAGGGACAAGTAGTGCTATGCCCAGCAAAAGTGTCTTTATCAGGCCTAATTTCAAATATAATAAGAGCAAATGGTTATATGGTCTTAAACAGAGGCTGCTTTAGTCACAGAATGGGATGCCCTGGCAGGGACAAGTAGTGCTATGCCCAGCAAAAGTGTCTTTATCAGGCCTAATTTCAAATATAATAAGAGCAAATGGTTATATGGTCTTAAACAGAGGCTGCTTTAGTCACAGAATGGGATGCCCTGGCAGGGACAAGTAGTGCTATGCCCAGCAAAAGTGTCTTTAACAGGCTAATTTCAAATATAATAAGAGCAAATGGTTATATGGTCTTAAACAGAGGCTGCTGTAGTCACAGAATGGGATGCCCTGGCAGGGACAAGTAGTGCTATGCCCAGCAAAAGTGTCTTTATCAGGCCTAATTTCAAATATAATAAGAGCAAATGGTTATACGGTCTTAAACAGAGGCTGCTTTAGTCACAGAATGGGATGCCCCCAAAAAAGATCCAGTAGTACTATGCCCAGCAAAAGTGTCTTTATCAGGCTAATTTCAAATATAATAAGAGCAAATGGTTATATGGTCTTAAACAGAGGCTGCTTTAGTCACAGAATGGGATGCCCCCAAAAAAGATCCAGTAGTACTATGCCCAGCAAAAGTGTCTTTATCAGGCCTAATTTCAAATATAATAAGAGCAAATGGTTATATGGTCTTAAACAGAGGCTGCTTTAGTCACAGAATGGGATGCCCTGGCAGGGACAAGTAGTGCTATGCCCAGCAAAAGTGTCTTTATCAGGCCTAATTTCAAATATAATAAGAGCAAATGGTTATATGGTCTTAAACAGAGGCTGCTTTAGTCACAGAATGGGATGCCCTGGCAGGGACAAGTAGTGCTATGCCCAGGAAAAGTGTCTTTATCAGGCTAATTTCAAATATAATAAGAGCAAATGGTTATATGGTCTTAAACAGAGGCTGCTGTAGTCACAGAATGGGATGCCCCCAAAAAAGATCCAGTAGTACTATGCCCAGCAAAAGTGTCTTTATCAGGCTAATTTCAAATATAATAAGAGCAAATGGTTATATGGTCTTAAACAGAGGCTGCTTTAGTCACAGAATGGGATGCCCCCAAAAAGATCCAGTAGTACTATGCCCAGCAAAAGTGTCTTTATCAGGCTAATTTCAAATATAATAAGAGCAAATGGTTATATGGTCTTAAACAGAGGCTGCTTTAGTCACAGAATGGGATGCCCTGGCAGGGACAAGTAGTGCTATGCCCAGCAAAAGTGTCTTTAACAGGCTAATTTCAAATATAATAAGAGCAAATGGTTATATGGTCTTAAACAGAGGCTGCTTTAGTCACAGAATGGGATGCCCTGGCAGGGACAAGTAGTGCTATGCCCAGCAAAAGTGTCTTTATCAGGCCTAATTTCAAATATAATAAGAGCAAATGGTTATATGGTCTTAAACAGAGGCTGCTTTAGTCACAGAATGGGATGCCCTGGCAGGGACAAGTAGTGCTATGCCCAGCAAAAGTGTCTTTAACAGGCTAATTTCAAATATAATAAGAGCAAATGGTTATATGGTCTTAAACAGAGGCTGCTTTAGTCACAGAATGGGATGCCCTGGCAGGGACAAGTAGTGCTATGCCCAGCAAAAGTGTCTTTATCAGGCCTAATTTCAAATATAATAAGAGCAAATGGTTATACGGTCTTAAACAGAGGCTGCTTTAGTCACAGAATGGGATGCCCCCAAAAAAGATCCAGTAGTACTATGCCCAGCAAAAGTGTCTTTATCAGGCTAATTTCAAATATAATAAGAGCAAATGGTTATATGGTCTTAAACAGAGGCTGCTTTAGTCACAGAATGGGATGCCCCCAAAAAAGATCCAGTAGTACTATGCCCAGCAAAAGTGTCTTTATCAGGCTAATTTCAAATATAATAAGAGCAAATGGTTATATGGTCTTAAACAGAGGCTGCTTTAGTCACAGAATGGGATGCCCTGGCAGGGACAAGTAGTGCTATGCCCAGCAAAAGTGTCTTTATCAGGCCTAATTTCAAATATAATAAGAGCAAATGGTTATATGGTCTTAAACAGAGGCTGCTTTAGTCACAGAATGGGATGCCCTGGCAGGGACAAGTAGTGCTATGCCCAGCAAAAGTGTCTTTAACAGGCCTAATTTCAAATATAATAAGAGCAAATGGTTATACGGTCTTAAACAGAGGCTGCTTTAGTCACAGAATGGGATGCCCCCAAAAAAGATCCAGTAGTACTATGCCCAGCAAAAGTGTCTTTATCAGGCTAATTTCAAATATAATAAGAGCAAATGGTTATATGGTCTTAAACAGAGGCTGCTTTAGTCACAGAATGGGATGCCCCCAAAAAAGATCCAGTAGTACTATGCCCAGCAAAAGTGTCTTTATCAGGCCTAATTTCAAATATAATAAGAGCAAATGGTTATATGGTCTTAAACAGAGGCTGCTTTAGTCACAGAATGGGATGCCCTGGCAGGGACAAGTAGTGCTATGCCCAGCAAAAGTGTCTTTATCAGGCCTAATTTCAAATATAATAAGAGCAAATGGTTATATGGTCTTAAACAGAGGCTGCTTTAGTCACAGAATGGGATGCCCTGGCAGGGACAAGTAGTGCTATGCCCAGGAAAAGTGTCTTTATCAGGCTAATTTCAAATATAATAAGAGCAAATGGTTATATGGTCTTAAACAGAGGCTGCTGTAGTCACAGAATGGGATGCCCCCAAAAAAGATCCAGTAGTACTATGCCCAGCAAAAGTGTCTTTATCAGGCTAATTTCAAATATAATAAGAGCAAATGGTTATATGGTCTTAAACAGAGGCTGCTTTAGTCACAGAATGGGATGCCCCCAAAAAGATCCAGTAGTACTATGCCCAGCAAAAGTGTCTTTATCAGGCTAATTTCAAATATAATAAGAGCAAATGGTTATATGGTCTTAAACAGAGGCTGCTTTAGTCACAGAATGGGATGCCCTGGCAGGGACAAGTAGTGCTATGCCCAGCAAAAGTGTCTTTAACAGGCTAATTTCAAATATAATAAGAGCAAATGGTTATATGGTCTTAAACAGAGGCTGCTTTAGTCACAGAATGGGATGCCCTGGCAGGGACAAGTAGTGCTATGCCCAGCAAAAGTGTCTTTATCAGGCCTAATTTCAAATATAATAAGAGCAAATGGTTATATGGTCTTAAACAGAGGCTGCTTTAGTCACAGAATGGGATGCCCTGGCAGGGACAAGTAGTGCTATGCCCAGCAAAAGTGTCTTTAACAGGCTAATTTCAAATATAATAAGAGCAAATGGTTATATGGTCTTAAACAGAGGCTGCTTTAGTCACAGAATGGGATGCCCTGGCAGGGACAAGTAGTGCTATGCCCAGCAAAAGTGTCTTTATCAGGCCTAATTTCAAATATAATAAGAGCAAATGGTTATACGGTCTTAAACAGAGGCTGCTTTAGTCACAGAATGGGATGCCCCCAAAAAAGATCCAGTAGTACTATGCCCAGCAAAAGTGTCTTTATCAGGCTAATTTCAAATATAATAAGAGCAAATGGTTATATGGTCTTAAACAGAGGCTGCTTTAGTCACAGAATGGGATGCCCCCAAAAAAGATCCAGTAGTACTATGCCCAGCAAAAGTGTCTTTATCAGGCTAATTTCAAATATAATAAGAGCAAATGGTTATATGGTTTTAAACAGAGGCTGCTTTAGTCACAGAATGGGATGCCCTGGCAGGGACAAGTAGTGCTATGCCCAGCAAAAGTGTCTTTATCAGGCTAATTTCAAATATAATAAGAGCAAATGGTTATATGGTCTTAAACAGAGGCTGCTTTAGTCACAGAATGGGATGCCCTGGCAGGGACAAGTAGTGCTATGCCCAGCAAAAGTGTCTTTATCAGGCTAAGTTCAAATATAATAAGAGCAAATGGTTATATGGTCTTAAACAGAGGCTGCTGTAGTCACAGAATGGGATGCCCCCAAAAAAGATCCAGTAGTACTATGCCCAGCAAAAGTGTCTTTATCAGGCTAATATCAAATATAATAAGAGCAAATGGTTATATGGTCTTAAACAGAGGCTGCTTTAGTCACAGAATGGGATGCCCCCAAAAAAGATCCAGTAGTACTATGCCCAGCAAAAGTGTCTTTATCGGGCTAATTTCAAATATAATAAGAGCAAATGGTTATTTGGTCTTAAACAGAGGCTGCTTTAGTCACAGAATGGGATGCCCTGGCAGGGACAAGTAGTGCTATGCCCAGCAAAAGTGTCTTTATCAGGCCTAATTTCAAATATAATAAGAGCAAATGGTTATATGGTCTTAAACAGAGGCTGCTTTAGTCACAGAATGGGATGCCCTGGCAGGGACAAGTAGTGCTATGCCCAGCAAAAGTGTCTTTATCAGGCCTAATTTCAAATATAATAAGAGCAAATGGTTATATGGTCTTAAACAGAGGCTGCTTTAGTCACAGAATGGGATGCCCTGGCAGGGACAAGTAGTGCTATGCCCAGCAAAAGTGTCTTTATCAGGCTAATTTCAAATATAATAAGAGCAAATGGTTATATGGTCTTAAACAGAGGCTGCTGTAGTCACAGAATGGGATGCCCCCAAAAAAGATCCAGTAGTACTATGCCCAGCAAAAGTGTCTTTATCAGGCTAATTTCAAATATAATAAGAGCAAATGGTTATATGGTCTTAAACAGAGGCTGCTTTAGTCACAGAATGGGATGCCCCCAAAAAGATCCAGTAGTACTATGCCCAGCAAAAGTGTCTTTATCAGGCTAATTTCAAATATAATAAGAGCAAATGGTTATATGGTCTTAAACAGAGGCTGCTTTAGTCACAGAATGGGATGCCCTGGCAGGGACAAGTAGTGCTATGCCCAGCAAAAGTGTCTTTATCAGGCCTAATTTCAAATATAATAAGAGCAAATGTTTATATGGTCTTAAAAAGAGGCTGCTTTAGTCACAGAATGGGATGCCCTGGCAGGGACAAGTAGTGCTATGCCCAGCAAAAGTGTCTTTATCAGGCCTAATTTCAAATATAATAAGAGCAAATGGTTATATGGTCTTAAACAGAGGCTGCTTTAGTCACAGAATGGGATGCCCCCAAAAAAGATCCAGTAGTACTATGCCCAGCAAAAGTGTCTTTATCAGGCTAATTTCAAATATAATAAGAGCAAATGGTTATATGGTCTTAAACAGAGGCTGCTTTAGTCACAGAATGGGATGCCCCCAAGAAAGATCCAGTAGTACTATGCCCAGCAAAAGTGTCTTTATCAGGCTAATTTCAAATATAATAAGAGCAAATGGTTATATGGTCTTAAACAGAGGCTGCTTTAGTCACAGAATGGGATGCCCCCAAAAAAGATCCAGTAGTACTATGCCCAGCAAAAGTGTCTTTATCAGGCTAATTTCAAATATAATAAGAGCAAATGGTTATATGGTCTTAAACAGAGGCTGCTTTAGTCACAGAATGGGATGCCCCCAAAAAAGATCCAGTAGTACTATGCCCAGCAAAAGTGTCTTTATCAGGCTAATTTCAAATATAATAAGAGCAAATGGTTATATGGTCTTAAACAGAGGCTGCTTTAGTCACAGAATGGGATGCCCTGGCAGGGACAAGTAGTGCTATACCCAGCAAAAGTGTCTTTATCAGGCCTAATTTCAAATATAATAAGAGCAAATGGTTATATGGTCTTAAACAGAGGCTGCTTTAGTCACAGAATGGGATGCCCTGGCAGGGACAAGTAGTGCTATGCCCAGCAAAAGTGTCTTTATCAGGCTAATTTCAAATATAATAAGAGCAAATGGTTATATGGTCTTAAACAGAGGCTGCTGTAGTCACAGAATGGGATGCCCCCAAAAAAGATCCAGTAGTACTATGCCCAGCAAAAGTGTCTTTATCAGGCTAATTTCAAATATAATAAGAGCAAATGGTTATATGGTCTTAAACAGAGGCTGCTTTAGTCACAGAATGGGATGCCCCCAAAAAAGATCCAGTAGTACTATGCCCAGCAAAAGTGTCTTTATCAGGCCTAATTTCAAATATAATAAGAGCAAATGGTTATATGGTCTTAAACAGAGGCTGCTTTAGTCACAGAATGGGATGCCCTGGCAGGGACAAGTAGTGCTATGCCCAGCAAAAGTGTCTTTATCAGGCCTAATTTCAAATATAATAAGAGCAAATGGTTATATGGTCTTAAACAGAGGCTGCTTTAGTCACAGAATGGGATGCCCTGGCAGGGACAAGTAGTGCTATGCCCAGCAAAAGTGTCTTTAACAGGCTAATTTCAAATATAATAAGAGCAAATGGTTATATGGTCTTAAACAGAGGCTGCTGTAGTCACAGAATGGGATGCCTCACAGCAGACTTAAGATCAGTTCAGTATATATGCACAGTTAGTTAGTATAAGCAGCCTGAAAACGCTAACAAAGCCTGTCAGGCTGGATGAAAAAAAAAAAAAAAACTGACAGCCTCCGATTTTCCCTTCCTTTCCCTGTTTTTCGCTGACTTTCTGTCTGTCTCCTGTCTGTCTCCTGCCTGTCTCCAGCCTGTCCCTGTCTGTCCCTGCCTGTCTAACTGTCTAACTGTCTCTCCCTCAGCTACACAGCGTTCTGTCTCTCACGAATGCAATAGAGAAATGAGGCAGGAAAGCAAGATGGCCGGCCTTAAATACCGCTGTGACGTCACCGGGCTTGCTGGCTGCTGATAGGCTGCATGTGACTGTCCCAGCATACACTGCCCCAGCTTACATGTCTGGACATGTCCCGTCCGCCATCTTAGAATGCCTGTAATGTAAATGAATGGATGTTAAAGGAAAACTTCGAGCGATCGAATCGCGGGGAAATTCGGATTCGATCCGAATCGAATTTTTCCTGAAATTCGGATCGAATCCGGGTTCGTCCGGATCGATTCGCTCATCCCTAGTGGCCACCCAGGCAAGGACCCCCAGTCTGATTGCAAGTCCAGTCCATTCGTGCTCAAGCCAAATGTCGCACATTTCAACACCACAGAGCCAGCCCAGAATGTCCCCCGAATTGCCTACATACAGAGATGAGCCGGAACAGCAAGCAATAGACCGAACATTGCGGCAAGGACAGTTGAGTGGCAGGTTTGGTGAGGCCCAAACTCTTGCATTGGCAAGTGGGCTCACACTCCATTATGACGAGCTATATGGGCGAAAGTCAAAATCTACAAGCAAAATGAGAAAGACACAAATCTTGGAGGAGCTCACCAGACAGGTCAATGCAGCGGGGGAGGAGCTTAAAGATGTGGAGCAGATACAGCACAAAATATCTGACCTGGAGTATGCAGCACGGAAGAAACAGAATAAACAGCACAATTACAGGTACATATTTGAGTTGTGCATTTTTCTGCTTGTTGTATTGACCACAATGCCCTAAATTTGGCAACCTCAATTTTTCAGCTTACAAACTGGCGGAGGCTTCCCAACAAAATTACAGTATACACGAGCTGAGGAGATGGTGCTGGCGTTGATACACCTCGTTGCATTAGAGGGCCTCTCTGGCAGACGGGACACGGACATCCCTACCATTCCTGCAGGTTAATAATGTTAGTTTGTATGTGAAATGTTTTAAATGTGTAAAATGAGGCTCACAGGCAGATATGAACACATGCCCCTAGGGAGTGGCTTCGATGAGAGGTTACAGTTTTAGCTGGGTGTTGAATGTCTGCAGAATGGTCATTTTAAAGGTTTGCAGGCCATACACAACCTTGGACAGTATTTATGGTCACTCACTATTAAAGTCTTTATCTTAGCAAAGCACAGCCTGTTATGTGAATCTAGTCAATCATATACACTTCCTTCTTTGTCTTTATACCACTTGGGTTTTAGCTGTGCTTTGGTCTAAAATACTTGATCTGGGGTCAGGGAAAGGTCTACATAGGAAGAATGCCCACCAGCATACTCTGAAGACAAATGCTATTTGCAAGCTGAGTGTGGGCCCCTAATGGCCCTTTAGGGATGTGTTAAGCCTCATAACATGCAGTACATGCATGTTTGGACTATTTAAGGTGACCAATGTGTATGTACAGGGTGAGGCATACATATAACAGATACTAGCATTCATAGTGAAGGACACCTTGTCCCGCTGTTGGGAGTTTGCATTCCTGCTTGGCCACGTGTTTTTTAAAGCATATGTAGTAATCCAGATCATTAATGGATTTTTTGGTGTTTACGTGCCTTTTTATTTTAAACACAGCCCAGCATCAAGCCTCTGCAAGTGTGGAAGCCTCATCCAGTTATACCACGCCGTCTACTTCCGTGCTGCCTAGGACCCAGTAACAGATATATAGGGTAAGTGGACTTTGATGAAACTGCTGATGCATGTGAATGCACATGACTAATTTGCATAACAAATATATTTAGGGCCCAAACTGAAACTTTTTTGCACATGTCCCAACAGACCCACACACTGATGGAGGAAATCCAGGAGATGGAGGGGGATGCCAGCTTGATGGGACCTTCAGAACTGACCCCCCTGGAAACTAATCTGCCACTGTCCCAACATGCTACTGCACCAAATCCTCTGCAGCAGAGTGAAGCTGGATGCATGCTGCCAGCCCATCGTGGGCAGCAGGCTGAGACTGAGCCTACAGTCCTCAGTGGTAGCTCTGCTGCAGAGGATTTGCCGAGCACATCTGCGACTCTTGCTCGCCCTAGAGGTCCAGCATCTGCAGGCGCTCCAAACCGGGGAAGTGGAAGACGCAGTCAACAACGTCGACCAGTTTCCCAGGGGAGGCGCGTGCCGACCCTGGAGTCAGCGTGGCGCCATAACAGCAGTTATTTTTGGCAGGTGACTCAAAGAACCGCAGAACAGCTTAATGCACAATAAGAGACATTAAATAATACATTCACCACCATGCTGACTGAATTTAGGACAAGCCACATGGCCACCTTAAAAAATAATTTCACTGCCATGCTCGAGGAAGTTAGAACAAGCAATAGACACATGTTGGAACAGTGGCAGATTATGAATGCCACACATGCCCAGGTGATGGGCCACCTCCAAGGCCCACCACCAGGGTTTTATGGGCAACACCCATTTTAACAGCTATTTGCCCTGTATCTGCTTCACATCTTTCCTCTACTGTATTGACCTGTCTGGAGAGCGCTACCAAGATTGCCTTTTTTATGGCTTTGCTTGTATGATTTTGAATGTCGCCCATATAGCTCATTAGAGTGCTGAGATACCCCACTAGCCAATGCCTGAGCTAAAGCCTCACTGAAGCTGCCGCTCAAGCTGCCACGCTGCAGGCTTGGGCCTAATGAAATTGGGTCTGTTTGTTGGCAAGATTGAGGGACATTCTGGTCTGGGAAACTACTACCTTGAACCATGGCAAAGATTGGACTGGACTGGCATTCGGACTGGGGGTTATTGTTTGGGTGGCCCACTAACTTACAGGCGTGGATGTGGCATAGGTATGGCTGCTTTCCCCCTGTGCCTGTGGCAAATGTGGCCAAGCAGGAGAGGGTGTGTATGTGGCCCTATGTATTACTGGCCAAATATTTGCATGCAAATGGTTGCTCCCTATGTATATTTATGTTATTGGTTGTTGAAACTTCAGCCTGGAGTGCGTTACTTTACAACTCCTGGATGTGGTCAATTGCTAGGTGCCATTAGTCTGCACCAATGTATATTTCTGTTGTACTATGTATGTAGTATGTCTGCGAGTGCCCTTCAACTCCAAATTTTCATATTTCTATAAAATATATTGAATGTGACTTTAGCTTTAGCTGTTGACTAAGTTGATGCATTAATGTTTGGGTTATTTGGAGATTACTGAAGGTTTTTCAAAACAAACATGCAAAATAAAAATGCATGAGGCTCAGATCGTGTCAATATTTTTTAGTAATTAATTCATTACTATTTTTTTCATAAAAAATACAAAAGTCTTCACAAAGGCAAATTAAAGTATGAATAAACAATTACATTCAACAAACAAACAAATGAAAACCAAATTAGGCAAAATGGGTGCTTATCAAATTTGCCCGAACAGCTTGGCCAGAGGCACTAGGTGTGAAAAACACCTGGATTGGGGTGTGCACAACCCGGTAAATAGGTGCTGGCAGAAGGGAAAAAAAGGTCCAGTACAGAAATTGCTGTTGGGACCCTAGACTTGTCCCATATCCCTTATCAGATCTGCAGCACACACAGAAATTATTGCTCAGATATAAAGGATAAAAATGTATATATTTTATTTTATTGAGCCACCCTTAAAAAACTATTCACAAAGACATTACAAAAAAGACTTATTAAAAAACATGAACACACATGACTCGCTGAGGGGGGGAAGAGGGATACTATAACCCTATAATGACTCTCTTATTATTATACATTGATTCATTCTTGTTAAATAAATAAATAATTCATAGAAACATAAGTAATTCATGAATACATAAATAGAAGCAAATATACAAGTGCAAAACTCAATTAATATAGTAAAAAAAGGAGCGTTTAAAAGTGCTACAAATATCTACAAAGCAATTGATCTAACAATTACCCGGCTACATATACAGTGAATATTAAAGTGAGAACGTGCATTGTGCAAAACCGCCAGAAAGATAAAGTGTTCAACCTGAAAAACTGCTAATAAAACTACACCCACCAATGTACAAATTGTTAAAGATCTTATGTAATGAAAACAATCAAGTATAAGAATGAATATAAAATGACATCACCGAATATGTAGAGTCAGGGTCCCCCAAACAGCGGCCCGCCACCGACGTGTTGCGTGGCCTATCGCCACTTCGCCAGGGTGAGATGGGCCCCTGTAGGATATCCCCATCTACTTGTACCCACCTCAGATAACTGCTGTCCCAATCAACGGCGGCGCCGCAGTCCCCCAGCGACGCGCCCCGTCCGGCAGATGACTTCCGCCGCAGGGGTCACGTGTCGGATGCCACGTCACATCCGCCCAGTGGAACGCATCTAGTCAGGAAGTGTGTCGCGGCGCGGGCGCCCCGGCGCGGCCGCCCGGACTACCTCCCCTGCAGTAGGAGGGTCCGGGCGGCCGTGCGCCCGCGCACACGCGCCGCAGCACAACCCCCCACCCACTCCTCTTCTCCGTCACAGACGGGCCCGAGGATCGTGGGAGGTGAGTATCAAGCAGGCGGGGAATCCCCACCATGTACATTTAAAATTAACCTTATCTTGTCCACACCTTACATTAAAACAATAACAGTGAATATAAGGATGGCAAATGCATTAAACATATGTCATATCCAATATATTATTTATTATTTGTATAACTTAAACAAAATCACTATCTCTTAACTCCATGACCAACATTGTCTAGTATTTCCTATGTGACACATATGATAGTATTTTAGAAATTAATGGCGAGACAGATTTAAAGATATCGTGAGGGTTACTTCATTCAGATGAATAGAAATCCCAACTGTATATGGGAGTTACACATGCCTTCAATAGTGTTCAATAGGGGAATGTATTTATCTCAAAACAGAGAGTATGGATACTCCTAGTTGGCCCGTATATTAACTATATGCACATACATTTATATTTGTCATAGTGGGAAACGACCCGCTCCAAATAAGGTACAGATAATATAAAAATCAAGGGGGTCCCTGTCCCCCCAAAAGAGGGTCCAATACCACAAACTGGCCATCCAGCCTGTCCCGTTGGCACCAAAACCTATGAGATCCGCTATTATTCCAATGATATCTAGGACTATCGCTAGGACTAGGACTTATTTATTTAACAAGAATGAATCAATGTATAATAATAAGAGAGTCGTTATAGGGTTATAGTATCCCTCTTCCCCCCCTCAGCGAGTCATGTGTGTTCATGTTTTTTAATAAGTCTTTTTTGTTATGTCTTTGTGAATAGTTTTTTAAGGGTGGCTCAATAAAATAAAATATATACATTTTTATCCTTTATATCTGAGCAATAATTTCTGTGTGTGCGGCAGATCTGATAAGGGATATGGGACAAGTCTAGGGTCCCAACAGCAATTTCTGTAGAGGCACTAGGTGTGCCACGGTAGTTCTCAGCTGGGTCCTGGCTGGGTGGAGAGGGGGGCAGATCCACATACCGGGGGACACGCTGCATTATGGCAAAGTTGTGGAGGACACAGCAGGCTAGTATGATATCGATGACCTTGTTGGGGTCATCCTGGAGTGCCCCCCCGGTATGGTCCAAACACCGGAAGCATGTTTTTAACAGGCCAAAGACCCTCTCTACAACGGCCCGAGTCTTGCAGTGGGCCCGATTGTAGGCGTCCTGTGCCGCATTCTGTGGCCGAAGGACGGGCGTCGTCAGCCAGGTAAGGAGCGGACAGCCGGAATCCCCTGAAAGAATAGGAAAATACTTACATAAATTACACATTCAAAACAAAAATATATGGACAAGCGGTCGTTCACCCTGACTAAGAGCCTATCTTATATTTTAGCCACATCCTGTACATACAGATTGCTCACCTAAAAAAAACAGCCTAACAGCATCTACTGCATGTTATGAGACTTTAAACATCAAAGATGGCGGCTCAGGGCAAATCAGGCAGGCTGCAAACAGGAAGTGGCTTATGACTGTGCTGCTCAGCATTCTGGGATGTCTTACCTTTTCAGGACCCCAGATCTGCTTTGTCTGAGCAAAGCACAGCTCTAACCGGCCCTCTGCACTTTATCCCGCTCTCCTATCCTTAGTAAGTGTGATGCATCTGAGCAAAGATGGCTCCGACCCTATCATAAAGTCAAGAACAGAATTGCAGCCGAGTGGGGGAAAGAATAATAAGTAAGTTACTAGAAACTAGAGATATCTTATTTGGAAATGCTTGGAAATCAGTTTTTCAGGGTTTGTGCTTTGCTAAAGATCAGGGTTAAGGTCCGGTTTAATATGTCATCAAGGGGTAAAAACAGCCATAGGTTCAGACATGGGTCATCAACTATATTCATAGGCATACAGTGAAAAGTGAATGACGTAATTTGCAGAAACGTACCAAGGAGCCATCCACCTGAGAATTCTCCAGACCTAAACCGACGGTACAATCCAGATGTTCACAAGATGTACGCGTCATGGGATGAGCCTGGAAATCCGGCAAGCACACTAAGGAACCGCATGTCCGGGGCCACCACTGCTTGGACATTCAGTGAGTGGCCCATTTTGCGGTTCCTGGGAAACAAAAAAAAAAAGAAATATTAGCAAGGCAAGGTAAACTACTCAAACACTAACTCCTAACGCCCTCCAAAAAACATGTTGGACAATACAAATAACACTAACTAAGTCCATAAGTTGTTTTTAAACCAAAAAGTATATGTATGCTGGATCAAATAAAGATTAACATTCGAATGACTAATTAAGGTCCACATTAAAATGTTTGCCTAAGGCCGACATTAAAAACATTGCTGAAGCTATTCACGGTCAAATGGATCACAGGGACAATTTACAAGGAGGGATTAAGCTATACACGGTCAAATGGGGCACAAGGACACTTGAGAAGGAGGGATTAAGCTATACACGGTCAAATGGGACACAGGGACACTTGAGAAGGAGGGATTAAGCTATACACGGTGAAATGGGGCACAGGGACAAGTTACAAGGAGGGATTAAGCTATACACGGTCAAATGGGGCACAGGGACACTTGAGAAGGAGGGATTACGATATACATGGTCAAATGGGGCACAGGTACACTTGAGAAGGAGGGATTAAGCTATACACGGTGAAATGGGGCACAGGGACAATTTACAAGGAGGGTTTAATCTATACACGGTCAAATGGGGCACAGGGACACTTGAGAAGGAGGGATTAAGCTATACACGGTGAAATGGGGCACAGGGACAAGTTACAAGGAGGGATTAATAGATAGTTACAATACAGTTTGTCTAAACTATATAACAAAATGACCGATCGAACTTACCTATAGATGTACTCGTCGGCTGCAGAAGGGACCAATGCAATGTGGGTACAATCAATCGCACCCATGACGTTGGGCATGTCGGCGATGTTATAAAAACCCAACTTAAGCGTGTTCCAGGCTACCATGTCATCCGGAAATGAAATATATTTCTGATTAATGGTAGCCATGCCATCCAAAAACTTGGATAGCGATTGGCTCAGCATAGGCTGGGACATCCTCACGGAGAGGGCACCCAGCCTCTGGAATGAGCCGTTCACCAAAAATTGCAGGCAGCCAAGCATCTTGGTCATATCTGAAATTGCTTGCCCCTTCCTTGTGGTGCGGGCTAACCATGGCCGCAGCTCACTATACAACTTATGGAGAGAAGCGCGATCATGTTGGGCCAGCTCGAACAACTCAACGTCATGCATGTGATCGATATACATGTGTCGCCTGTGCAATCTGGCCTGGGACCTGCTGACATATGCAATGCCCTGGAGCTGAAGGCGCTCATATTCCTCCGCAAAGCTGCAAAACATGGTCAAAGCAAGGTAGCCGACTGCAAAATGGTCCCGTAAGTGGATCGCAAATAAAACCGTTTTATAGGGTGGTGGTCCCTCAGCAATCAGCTCTCTGAATGGGACGCACGCCCATCCCAATAATGTAAGTTATCTGAACGAACGCAAAATATCAGATTTGGATGCGAAAATCGTCAAAACTAACGCAAATGATCTGATTTCGATCCGTTCATCGAAAGCGCATATACGCATTAGCGGGAACGAACATACGCATGGAAAAAGGAACGTATAAACCCCAAAAAATGACAAATACACACAAAAACATACACAGGCAGCTACGAAACTCCAGACGAATGTGTCTCTAATCGAGGCTTATGTCTCTACAGCTGCTTCTCAAGCACCTTAACGCTGACCTAACCCCCCAAGAAAATGCTTAAAATACAGCTAAAATACAATAGACTATCTTTCTCTGATAGTCACAGATCAAATGACAGGTATGTAATTCACTTACCTTTATATCCTAGAAAAAAACAAATAACTGTTTACATTGAAACCTCCCACTCATGTGTTGAGTAAATAATCTTCCATCGGAGAGCATTTTCAACAGAAGATGCATTCTCAAAAACATCTTCTAGGGCCAGAATATATGTGTGAAACAACTCCATGCATTCTCCATAGCCATCTTCCCCCTGGATGGGTGTATCACTAAGGATTGGAGCTTTTGTAAAATGTGTTTTTTTGTCATCATTGGGCTTGAGATATTACCACAGAAGTCCTATTTAAACAATATCCCCTAACGTAAACTTCTGCTGAAGCTCTGGCTGCAGGGCATGGCTGGCTGCATCTATGGCACTTGGGGATCTGGCAGCTGCTTGAATACTGGCCATGGTCTGGGTGGTTGGAGCTGGGAGGTGGCCTGGGTTCCCGGGGTGGAAGAGTGGTTGTTGGTGTCTGTAGGCGATTTGGGGACATATCCCTTCAGGTCCCGGATTGCTTCCAGGAGAGGTGGGGATCTGTGTGGATAAAAGTGACAGGTGACAGACTGGCTGCCGGAACAAAGGTATACAACCCAAGGCACATGGCGACCCGCACAGTAATGACGGAGGGAGAAGGTAAGTCACACTACAGGGATACACACTACATGGGATGCCCCCAAAGGGAGCAAGATTAACAGGAAGAAGAAGGTGGGTGACAGTGCGGGGATGCACACTGCATAGGATGCCCCTAAAGGAAAAAGCCGGGATAAGGAAAGTCACACTACAGGGATGCACACAAACATGAGATGCCACAAGGATGGGGTGCTGCAAGGGAAAATAAAACAACCCGCATGCTTATGCCAGTATGCCAGCGAGGTGACCACAGAGGACTGAGATCCAAGGACTTTGCTGCAAAATATGCCTGGAAACAGGTAAAAAGTCGGCTTACGGGGCTAATTCGCAGGCCAGAACCAAAATTGCTCAGCTAAATCGTACACCTGGCCGCGAAAATCTCAGAGCACGGCTGGGAATAACATGAGTGTATGAAACTTCCCGGTTTCTGAATTGGCTTATGCAAAAAACAGAGAGGCTTAGAATCAGGCTTCATATCTGTATCACCAAGCCTGAAGAGCCCATTTAATTGAACATCAAATATGGTCCCAACTGCTGTACATAAAAGAAGCTAATTATCTAAAAGTTATCTGCCGGCACATCACATAAAGAGACATATGTAAGGCAGTATTTGCAGTGTGCTGTGAGAGTGTAATGTTGTCTCTGCAAGATCAGCACTATCCGCCCCCAGCTGTTGGCAAGATAAAAAGAATCCCAGCACACTTTATGGTAAGTAAGCAATTTGATGAGTAAATGTCTGAAAAAAGCCATGTCTTGAGGTTGCTGTTACTTACAGTTTGCATTCTACTGCTGCCAAAACTGCTTGTACTATATTATCACAATCTGTTGACATTGCTGAATTGTGAATCAAGTGCTAAGACAGATTCATTCATGGCAATGGTAATTTTCATGTTTACCTGTTTTCCAGCTGCCAGCTGCCAGGCATGAGGGGAGGTGACCAGGGTGGAGGACAGGAGAAGGTCAGCACCAGAGCGAAGGCTGCTGTGATGCCCAGTGGGACACCAGCCTTCTGTAAGCAGGCAACCCCCAATCTCCACCGCCGCTTCTGCCTATAGTCAAGCCCCCGCTTGCCGGGACGCTAGGCACGCCTCACCGGACACGGTTGCCCCCAGGTCTTAATAGGCGCAAAGGATGGCTGCTTACGGTGAAGGCCGATGAACCACGAGGGTATCCCGAAGCCGAGGTCGTTCACAGGTAGTCAATCCGGAGGGTGCGTCAGAGTACAGGGATGAGACAGGTGCGTAGTCAGGGGTAGCCAATGGGTCAAGCCAGGAGGTCAGAGATCGCAGGGTATCCAGAGGGGCAGGCAGGTTCGCAGTCAGACAAAGCAGAGGTCGGTACAGGCAGCAGACAGGGATGGTCGATCAAGCCGGGTCAGGATCAGATAACAGCTAACAGAATCACACCCTAATCACAAGAGACTATTACGGGCACTGAGTGCTGGGCTGACTCCATATTTATTTGGGAATCGACCAATGGCCACCCTGGGGGGGAGTGTATGTGCTGATTGGTGTAACTTACAACACTGTGAGTGATTGGACACACTATCCAGGGGCTGGTCAGTCTTGGCTGCAGGGCTGATCAGCCCCTGATTCCCATCAGGTGTGGAGCACTCTGCGCTGCCTGCCACTCACAGCACAGCGCCTCCTAGTGGCAAAATTTACAGACTGCGGGACGCGCGCCTGCACAGCTAGAGAGGGGCAAGGGAGGCTGCCAGAGTGACGCGCCACGCTCCCAGCAGCAGGAGTGCTGCGTCGCCCCGCGGACGCTCGCCGCCGGCCCCCTGGCAGAGGTAAATTCCTTACAGCTGCGTCTAGGTTGATATTGTTGGATTAGAGATGAGATGTTGGGAGGGGCCTGGTTTGAGGGAGCTTTGCAGGTGAGAGTTTTGAACAGGAGTCACTGTGGGACTGGCAGCCAGTGTAGGGATTGGGAGGGAGGCGCAGAGCTGGAGGAGCGGGATGAGAGATGGATGAGGCAAACAGCAGAGTTCAGGATAGATTGGAGGGGTGCCAGTCGGTTAGTTGGTAAGCCACAAAGAAGGATGCTGCAGCAGTCCAGTTTGGAAATGACCAGGACATGCACTAACATTTTAGCGGTTTCAAGTGAGGGGAAGGGAAGGAATGCGTGAGATGTTTTTAAGTTGAAGGCGACAGGAGGTGGCTAGGGAGTGAATATGTGGTTTGAATGAGAGTGCAGAGTCCAGAATGACTTCTAGCTTGGGGAGTTGCATATGCATTGATTCGGTAAATTTGTTGGATTGTGTGACCACATAGTTAAAAAATTCCTATGCCAGATATCCTACTTTACCAGCCTAATAATAATAGTAATTTATTTTAATGAGAATCAACCTAATATAAACAATGTCATATTTCTCCTACTTTAGTTTTCATTGTTGAACCCGTGCTATGACACTTTTGTCCCTGCAAGTGTAATATCTTTTAATTTAAAAGTTCCCAATTCCACGACTACCAGATTTGGACACCAAGTGTGACTGTTATCCCCGTGGCTTAGAAGCCTATAAGGCACCCTCCACTATGCACATGTTAGCCTGTATGGCCTTCAGCCCTGGGTTTGCCTTAAATTAATAAAATACATAAATGATGGGGTTCCTCTTTCTGCTACCAGTTTGGCACATCTAAAATATGGGCCGGTACTCTCATGACTGGGAAGCCCTGCAAATGGGCCCCTGAAATGCTAATGCCAGCCCTTATGCCATTCAACTTTGGAGTGCCCTACATTTAGAGAGCAACATGGGGCTTACCGATCCCCAGTCTACCAGCTTGGGATTCCAAGTATATGGATTAGAATGGATTATGCATCATCATGGCTTGGAAGCCTGCAAACAGGCTCTGACCATGCTTATTCCAGTCTGTATGTACTTAAATGTAGGGCTTGCACTACATTTAAAAAAAAGAATGTAGAGTTTCCAGGGCTACCAGCTTTGCACATCCATATTCTCATGGTTTGGACCTAGCTTACCTAGCATATTAGTAGAAGCCTTGAGGACAATGCATATACATAACAACTGCCAGCCTTTCATAGAGTCATTATACAATAGACTGGAGAACAGTCTTATGATAGAGCATCAAAACCGAACTGTATAATTGAGATTGGACATGAGACATCTCAGGGTGGCATATAGGGCTGTCATTGCATGGGAACAGAAGCATAGAGGTATGTGTTGCATGAATCCCTCCCAGTTTGTTGTGTTTGCTTACCTTGCCGGCGATCCCATAGCGCATCTGTGGGCTCTCCTCCAATCAGCTTTCTTAGCCGTACATATTTTTGGATAGCTAAGAAAACTGAATGGAGAGCTAGCCGCTGACTGTTCCACTCTGTGAGTACATGCACCAGCCATTCACAAAGGCCTGGCTCAGAGCGCACAGAATTTAGAGGAATGCTGGGGATGCTGACAGTGACCTGTGCACCTATCCTCTTTAAATTTGAATACATTTTGGATTAAATACCCTTTTTGGTTTCAATAATTTTAATATTAACATAAAATATACAATAACTTACAATTGGAAGTTGACTCAAAACATAGCTAGTCAAACTAACACCAAACCCCCCCAAAAAAATAACACGAATACATTATAAGGGGATTTAGTACCATATCACCTTATGAAAAACTTAAAATCAAAGGGTAGTTACACCGCTTCTTAGCACAAGACATCAATACCATAAGAGGTATAGAAGGCACCTAGAATCCCCAAAACTAAAGCCGCATTTCCCCAAAAATATTTTTGTCATGACATTTGTCAAATCATAGAAAGCCTTACAACCTAAACTTATAACCAAGAAGAGTGAAACAAAAAAGAAGAAAAAAAGAAGAGAAAAGGCAATAAAAAGAAGGGAAAGGGGGGAAGAAGGGAGAAAGGAAGGAAAAGGAACAAATGACATTAGCTCCACCCAACATATGCTAAGATCTTACTACCCAACATTTCTCTATGGACAGCCACATTAGGATCCCATATCTAAATATCACTAGACGATACACCAGGGTCATATAAATTATACCATTGATCCCAAATACTGTGAAAGCAAAGCAAAGAATCAGTAAGTAACATAAATCTTTTCATTTACCAGGATGTTGTTCAACCCTAGTTTTGAATATCCTGGCTATCTTTCCCATTCATATGAATGATAAAATCTATGCAGGAATCTGAATACGCAGAACTTTAAATAAACAGTACAGCAGTATAGTCAGTTTTATAGCACACTACGGCCAACCACGAAATATGATAGCAATCCCAGTGTCACGGACCGGGTGGAGCGGACTTGGATGTGGATCCGCTTTGACTGTGGAACTGATGGAGAGTGCCGTGTCAGGGGAGCAGAGTCTAAGAGGCCACCGGTATTCACCAGAGCCCACCGCAAGGCAGGTTGGTCTTGTAGTGGCGAGTGACCCCCAGGTCGCTACCCCCCAACAACGGCCCAGTTCCACAGTTAGCGGAGGTTCAGCGTGGTGCACAGGGGCAAGCAAAAGACGTAGTGAGTACAGGCAGAGGTCAGGGCTTGCAGCACAGGTTCATGGTAAAGGTGAGTAGCCAAGGTTGGGGCAGGCAGCAAAGGTTCAGAGTCGGGGACAGGCAGAGGTCGGTACACGGGTGAGCATTTCAAAAGCAACTGATTTACAACTGGCATGGAAAAACCAAGATCCGGCACTGATGGAAAGGAAATGCCCCTTTAACTAGAGGAAGTGGATGCAGGATTGGATGACCAGACACCAATCAGTGGTGTACAGGCCCTTTAAATCTCAGGAATGCGGTGCACGCTCCCTCTAGTGGAAGGAGACATGCAGCGCACCTGTCCATGCGAGGAGGAAGCATGGGGGGAAGGGAGACGGCTGGGAGCAGCCATGGAGGTGAGAGAAGTGCTGTGAGATGGATGACGGCTGGATGCAGCCATGGAGGTAAGTGAAGTGCTGCGAGATGGATGTGCAGCGCTCGCCCTAACACCCAAGATTTCATTAGCTGCTTGATGAATTGGAAGATGGGCTGATAGCCTGGGATAAATCTACATAGGAAGTTGTAATATAAACCCCCAAATGTTTAAGTTTGGAATCTTCCCAAAAATAAGATAAGTTTAATTCAATTGTGCCCATCACCTCATTCGGGATATATTTAAGGCCTTGGATTTAGTTGTATTCACCATTTACCCAGAAACCTTCCCAGACTGATCCAAAGTCTTAACAAGAATCGGGGGAGAGTCAGCAGGATTAGTGACAAGTCAAGTCATCTGCCAAGAGATGAATTTTATGTTGATAGCCTGCAATCTCAAATGCTGTAATATTAGGATCACTCCTAATTCTCATTGCTAATGTCTTTATTATCAATATAAACAGTATGGGAGAAAGGGGGCACCGCTGCCTGGTTCCCTTCTCAATCGAAAAGGAAGATGAAGTAAAGCCTGTGTAATGTACAAAGACACATGGCATGTAATATAGCGCTTTGACCAAAGAAATCAGTTTGGGGCCAATACATTTTTTTATGAATAAAGTGCTAACATTAGATTTACTTAGATTTTCAAGTTGAGAAGATCTTAAGGCCTTTTAAGGCCAAGCCTCTCCAATGGTAGAGTACCATGGTAGAATACCATATACAAAGCCATCTGCTCCTGATTCCTTTTCACCCATCTTTTTAACGTAGCCTGTCTAATATATGATTTATTCTAGGATGAGCTGATTTTCTTTACAAAGATTAGTAGTCTGTGTCCATTGTGTGTATTTTTCACTAAGCATCGCACAATAGGGTTGATTCAGAGAGACATAAAATGTTTTTCGTTTTTGTGTCGATCTGTTTTCTTTTTTGTTTTGTTTCCGCTTGCGTATGCATTGGGAGCCTTCTGTTAAGTGTTCGTCGCTGCTTACGCCAACGAGAATGTGATTTTTCAGCTTTCGTTTTTCGTTTACGTTACTTAGGAAACAACGTATGCTTCCATTTTTTTGCTTTTACCAACGTCGCCTCTAATGAAATATTTACGTTTACCATTAGATTCTGAATTCCGTTTTCTATAAATAAACGTCCAGACGGAAATCTGTCTGACCTTACGCATGCGCACACCAAAATTAACTCATTCATGTGCCCGTCTCCACTTTTTTCTCACTCACTTCTGCTACAATGCTTACCTCAATTCCATTGTGGTTTCATTTTTCATCACTTTGTGCATTTAATGCTTACCTCAATTCCCTTGCCCTTTGTATATTCTTCACTTTGCGTCCTTAATGCTTACCTCAATTCCCTTGCGGTTTCATTTTTCTTTATTTTGCGCGCTTAATGCTTACCTCAATTCCCTCGCGGTTTCATTTTTCTTTATTTTGCGCGCTTAATGCTTACCTCAATTCCCTCGCGGTTTCATTTTTCTTTATTTTGCGCCCTTAATGCTTACCTCAATTCCCTCGCGGTTTCATTTTTCTTTATTTTGCGCCCTTAATGCTTACCTCAATTCCCTCGCGGTTTCAATTTTCTTTATTTTGCGGTCTTTTCTTTTTAGCTCTTCCAAAGTTTTTCTGTAACCAACCCTTAATTAATTTTTCTTTAACATAAAATAAGACAGACACATCTTTTGTTTTTTTTATTAGGAAATGCAAAAATTATTTGCAATTTTTTATTTTTTATTTTTGTTATGTTTTTATTTAACAATATTTGTTTTTTCTTTAGAATTTTTTTATTTTTTATAAAAACATTTAAAAGGTATAACATTTAAAACTTTTTAAAACTAGTTACAAAACCATGGCAGACCCCAGAGAATTATTCTTCATCTGTGGTCCCCATCGAAGCTCTGAGCTCCTGTATATCGCCCACCAGCCGAAACACCATCGCAGTGAGTTGGTCTAATCTCGTCTGTGTGGTGTCTGTAAAAAAAAAAAAAAAGAAAATTATTGTTCTGCAAATATATGTTTCACAGCTGTGGATGGAATGATTATTATTTTTTAATATAACTCATGAGGCCATAAGTCATTATGCTAATGAATTAATTAATGGATGAGGCCCTGTGTCATTATGCTAATTAATTCATTAATGGATGAGGCCATATGTCATTATGCTAATTACATTGGCATGTAATTTAGGTTTATTGCTGATGATGTCATGTTCCACATACTCCAAATATGTAAATTACAACTTACTTGGCTTACAACTTACTTCGGGGACCACCCTACGCTCTGGGGCCTGCCACTGCTGGGAATGTGAGGCTGTAGAGATATTTAAAATAGGCTCACTTCTAATGTCTGATTGAACAGTAACCAAATTACACTTAGAGTGTGACATCACCCACCTTCTCCATGTTCCTCCAGGGCTGGATCTGCTGCCCTCTCAGCTCCCGATCCATGTAGACGGCAAACCAACATCCTTACAATGCACTTACGAGCATAATTAGATCCTGTTGTTGGCGGTTGATCGTGGGCGCCATCTTTCTTCTAGTCCGCAGCAGATAGGTAGTGCACCAGCGGTTTCCGGGATGTGCCCGGCCGGATGCATGCGTACGCGTAAGCGTCATACCCAGTCATTAGGATTTAAAGAGTAATGGACATACAGCTCATTCTCTTTGTGAATGTCATCATGGCACCAAAGAAATGTAGCGGAAAGCAACCAGCAGCCAAGGAGCGCAAGATAAAAAGGCCGGAGCGGCACAAGGACACATCCTCAAGACCGAGCACTCGGTCGCACAAATCTAGTTCAAAGGTGCCGGAAACGTGGAGCAAAAGTGGCCACCACAAAGCTACATTGGCCACAACTCCAGGCCCCTCAAAATCGTCCAGCACCAGGAAAAGTAAAGAAACTTCCTCCAAGAAGAAGGCTCCCCGCCCAACCACATCGAAAGAGCAAGGGAACACGACTTCCAAGGGGAAATGTAAGCAGAGGGCGAGAAGCCCTAGCCCCCCAAGCACACCCTCTCCTGCTCACCCACATTTGCCAGCGGAATACGTGGAAACAAGCGAGTCCTATGCCACATCCACGGCTGCAAGTTCAATGACCCCCAGTCCTAATGCCAGCCCAGTCCCCTGAATTGTCAACAACCAGAGAAGAGCCAGAAGAACAACCATTAGGCAGAACCTTGCGGCGTGGCCACTTGAGCGGGCGGTTTGGTGAGGCACAAACACTCGTCTTGGCAAGTGGGCTAACACTGCATTATGATGAGCTATTTGGCCGCAAGTCCAAAGCTACTAGCAAAGTGCGAAAAAAACAAATCTGGGAAAAGCTCACCAGACAGGTGAATGCAGGGGGGGACGAGAAGTAAGATGTTGAGCTGATCCAGAGAAAAATATCTGACCTCAAATATGCAGTAAGGAAGAAGCAGAATAAACGACGGAATCATAGCATTTTGCAGCTTGTTGTAGTGACCACAATGCAAAATAATTTGTATGCTCTCATTTTCAGGTTGCAAAAAGGCGGAGGCTTCCCCACAAAATTGCAATACACCAGAGCTGAAGAAATGGTCCTGGCTTTGATCCACCCAGCAGCATTACAGGGCCTCTCTGGCACACATGACACGGACACCCAGGACATTTCAGCAGGTTAGTAATGATTGTTTTAATGTGAGGTATTGTAAACATTTGAAATTAGGCTCACAGGCAGATATGAACACAGGGCCCTAGGGAGGGGCTTTGAGGGGAGGTTACTGTTGTAGGCGGGTGTTGAATGGCTGACAAATGGGGTTAATGATGGACACTCTCCCAGGGTGCAGTAGTTAATGGTCCTTAGAAAGGTTTTCAGTCTATACACGACCTTCACCATTATTTCTTGCAAATATAACACAATTTATCTTACCAAAGCACTGTATCTGATGTGAATTTTGATCAAATATGTGAACACTTACTTCCCGTATTTCTACCACTGGGGTTCTAGCTGTGCTTTGGTCAGACAAACTTGAGCTGGGGTCAGGGAAAGGTCAACATTTCATGCACAGCAGCATACTCAGAAGTCAAATGCTATTTGCAAGCTCACTGTTGGCCCCTAAGGTGCCATTTTGGATGTGTAAAGCCTCCTAACATGCAGTACATGCATGTTTTTATTATTTAAGGTGACCAATCTCTAGGTACAGGGTGAGTCATACATATAAGATAGACTCAGATTCATTGGGAAGGTCCACTTTAACCACTGGGGGAGTTGTCATTCCTGCTTGGCCATTTGTGTTCTAAAGCATATCTACTCATCAGGCTCATCAAGGGATGTTTGTGTGTTTACGTGCCTTTTAATTTTTACCCCAGCACAGCATCATGCCTCTGGAAGTGTGGAAGCCTCCTCCAGTTTGAGCACGCCATCTACTTCCCTGCTGCCTAGGACACAGGACCAGATATATAGGGTAAGTGTGCTTTGCTGTAACTGGTGATGCATGTGAATGCACATGACTAATTGTTGTAAAATATATTTCTCCTAAAATCTAACACAGTTTTTCACATGTCCCAACAGACTTCCCCACTAATGGATGTAATCCAGCATATGGAGGAGGAGGATGCCAGCCGGATTGGACCTTCTGAAATGACCCCCCTGGAACCTAAACTGCAACTGCCCCAGCATCCTACTGCACCAAATGCTCTGCAGCAGAGTGAAGCTGGACGCATGCTGCAAGCCCATCGTGGACAGCAGGCTGAGACTGAGCCTACAGTCCCTAGTGCTAGCTCTGCTGCAGAGGTTTTGCCAAGTACATCTGGTACCTGGTACCTCCAGCATCTGCAGGCGCTCAAACCCGGGGAATTGGAAGAATGGTCAGCAACGTCGACCAATTTCCCAGGGGAGGCGCATGCCGATCCTGGAGTCAGCATGGCGCCATGACAGCCGTTACTTTAGGCAGGTGACTCAAAGAACCACAGAGCAGATTACTGCACAATTAGAGACCTTCAATAATAACTTCAGCACCATGCTTACAGAATTTAGGACGAGCAACAGCCAGATGGCAGAACAAATGGCCACCTTAAATAACAACTTAACCCCTATGCTAGATGAATTTCGCACTAGCAACAGACAGATGGCAGAACAAATGGCCCCCTTAAATAACAACTTCACTGCCATGCTAGATGAATTTCGCACTAGCAACAGACAGATGCAGGAGCAGTGGCAGATTATGAATGCCACACATGCCCAGGTATTGGGCCACCTCCAAGGCCAACCCCAACATTATTATGGCCGATAACAATATTAAGAATTTGACCTGGAACTGCTCAACATCTTTCCTCTCCATCCCAACACTATTTACCTGTGTGAGATTTGGTGGTTTATGCCTTTGCTGGTTTCTTTTGGAATTCGCCCATAAAGCTCATTATAGTGCTCAGATACTCCACTAGCCAATGCCTGAGTTTAAGCCTCAGTCAAGTGCCCGCTCAAGCTCCCACGCAGCAGACTTGGCCCTAAGGAAATGCGGGCTGACTCATCCTGTTTGTTGGCAATATTGGGGGACATTCTTGGCTGAAAAACATCACCATTTGGCCATGGAAAAGATTGGACTGGACTGGCATGGGGGCTGCCTGTCATAGGCTGGCAAAATAACAAGCAGGAGAGGGTGTGTATGTGGCCCTATGTATTCCTTGACGACTATTCCCCTTGAAAGTTGTGCTCCCTATGGATCTTGATGTTGGTGGGCGTGTAAACTTCGTCTTGGAGTAAGTTAGCTTAGAACTCCTGGATGTGGACAATTGTTATGGGCCAGGAGTCTGGGCCAATGTATACTTATATACATTCTAAACTGGTTCAAAGGGAGACTTGAGAAGGAGGGATTAAGGTATGCATTCTAAACTGGTTCAAAGGGAGACTTGAGAAGGAGGGATTAAGGTATGCATTCTAAACTGGTTCAAAGGGAGACTTGAGAAGGAGGGATTAAAGTATGCATTCTAAACTGGTTCAAAGGGAGACTTGAGAAGGAGAGATTAAGGTATGCATTCTAAACTGGTTCAAAGGGAGACTTGAGAAGGAGGGATTAATAGATAGTTAAAAATAAGTTTAGCTAAACAATATTAAAAAATTACATAATTAACTTACCTATAGATGTACTCATCGGCTGCGGGTGGGACCAAGGCAACGTGGGTGCAATCGATCGCACCCATGACGTTGGGCATGTCGGCGATATTATAAAATCCCCACTTAATCACATTCCAGGCTGCCATGTCATCCGGAAAGGAAATATATTTGGGACAAAGGGTAGCCATGCCATCCAGAAACTTGGATAGCGTGCGGCTCAGCGTAGGCTGGGACATCCCCACAGAGAGGGCACCCAGCCTTTGGAACGAGCCGTTCGCCAAAAATTGCAGGCAGCCAAGTATCTTGGTCATACCTGAAATTGCTTGCCCCTTCCTCATGGTGCGGGCTAACCATGGCCACAGCTCGCTATACAATTTATGAAGGGAAACGCGATTGAGTCGGGTCAGCTCGAACAGCTCAACGTCATGCATGTGATCAATGTTCATGCGTCTCCGGTGCAATCTGGCCTCGGCCATGCTGATGCAGGTTATGCCATTGAGCTAAAGGCGCTCATACTCCTCCACATAGCCGCAAAACATTTTCTACAGGAATGCCGAGTCCAAAATGGTCCCGTAAGTGGAGCGGAAATGAAAGCGTTATATAGGGCGGAGGTCCATCGGCAATCAGGTCTCAGAATCAGACGCAAGCCCATACCAATAACGTAACATCAGAAATAACGCAAAATATTCAATTTCGATCCGTCCATCGAATGCGCATATCCGCGTTAACATAAACGCATATACGCATAAAAAAAGTAACGTAAAAACCAAAAAACAAGGCAAAAGTTTGCAAATAATACACAGAAACATACGAAAGTGCATGCGTATGTGTCTCTTAATCAACCCAACCCTTGATTCTATAAGAGTAACATCTCTCTAGGTGATATTTTTCACTATAAATCACCTTCCACCGTGGGACTTTTGAAAACCATGACACGGCATTGAACTACATTTGGAAAAAAAATAATAAATACTTTTGAGTTGCTCAGAACAGCTCTCCTGAGTTGGAGCTACAACTATTTCAAATATAATTTCCAAACACTGTTATATTGCTCACATGATCAAAGAAAAACAACCCAGAAATGATAGCAACCTAGTATAAATAAAACAACCTGCAGACTTAGTGTTGTAGTGTTAAATCATTTGAATATTTTACTGTGGGAATTGAAATGTTAAAATGTGCAGAATATGCTTCATTTTTAACAAGAAGAGTGTCAAAGCTGTAAAGCTAGATTATTCTTATCTGAGTAACAATAGGCCAGCAGATTTATGCTCAGAAACTTTCATGTAAGATGGAGATGCCCCCCTTACTGTAGTAGAGAGGAAGCATTGCTGAATGCATTGAAACATGAAGCCTGATTCATAGCCTGCATGTGAATGCTCATTTTTTTTCTGGGTTGAACTCGTACACTGGGAGTTTGTGAATGCGCGCATTATTCCTAGCTGCGTCTCAAGAATTTCTCGGCCATGATCGTAATTGCTTGGCGTACGCATATGGTTTACCTGATCATTTGAGGTTTGGGTTGGCGAACGCATCCCGGAAGCTGAGTTTGTATGTGTTTTCACCTGTATGTTAGCCACAGACTAAGTCCATCCAATTTTGATTTTCCGTGTCTGGGCTAGCCTTCTGGGATACGCCAAGGATGTTTTTTTATGGTAAAGTTCCTCACCCCTCCTGTGGGGCATCCCATGTAGTGTGCATGTATGTAGTGTGACTTACTTTTCCCCCTTGGTTCCATAAGAGGCATCCCATGTAATGTACAGGTATGTAATGTAACTTACCATTCCCCCTTGGTTCCATAAGGGGCATCCCCTTTAGTGTGCATGTATGTAGTGTGACTTCTCAGAATTCTTTCATTCTGCTGCCTCCCATGTCGTCTGCCTCTGTTACTCACCATTTTTGGGGGGTTTCATGAGTCCATCTCCTCTTCTCACATTACCAACCCCCTGCTTGAGCTGCTACACACCACACAGTATATAACTTGTTTAAACAAGTTGTTTAGCTTTAAAGACATACATTTTTCATTTTATAAATCCATTAAAAATAGTAAAAATTCTAAAATGGTCACTGGACAAAATAAATGCATGTTAACAGCTTTTTGTACATGTGTGCCTGTTTATGCCCCCCAAATGCTCACTACTTACCACAACACTGTCCGTTGCCCTTTTAGGAGGCCACTCTCCGCCTCAGTGCCATCCCTTAGTCTGGGCCTGGAATTAAATGGCAACAGACATTAAAAGTCTGCACATGTGTTATTTGTGTTCTGATTATGTAGTGGTCTGCTTGACTTGGTTTGCACCCACCTGAGTCTGGCTCCCTACCAGTCTCGGGTGGCCCCATCGTGGCATATTCACCCTTGAATGAATCTGTAGGGAAAGAGAAGCATAAGACACCAGCAAAGCACTTGCCATTTTTAATCCCTTCCCCAAACCTGTGTGTTTGTTTTCTATTGGCCTACCTGACTGCTGCTGGCACACCAAGCTCTCCCCTTCCCCATTACTGGCAGATTGTCATGTCTGTGGTCTCTATCCTGTCTGACCCTGCAACCAGGGTCACTCACTCTACTTATGCACATCGCCTCCCCAGGGTCCCCTAAAAACAGGCAAGAGTGGCACATGTGACAGTGGCTGCAGCATGTGCCTGATGCCATGTTCACTTTGACGCATATGGGGTAGCACTTTAATGTTGTTGACCTGGTTCACACCAGGCTATTCAACAAAATCTGGTTCTTGCTGATTTTCCTTTTTTACTCCCGACCAAGACTCTGTGTTTGAATCCCAGGCCTCTGCCACTGTGTGTTCCGCCATTTGCCTTCGTTGGTATGTCGCCACTTCGGTGGCAAGTCTATCACCTGCCTGCCTCTTTGGCTGCTTGTAAAAAAAATAGGACTCTATGGGGTTCATGCTATTTATTTGGGGAAACAAGTATGACTGTGCATATGTTTTTAGGTGTGTATAGTTTTTTTAATTTTCACAAAATTAAAAAAAAATAACCGGGGTGGGGCATTTATAAAAGTGAATACAACAGCACCTTATGGGTTACGCAGAAAAAGTTGGTGATTTGCTTCTGCATAACCCACAGGGTGCTGTTATTTCCAAACGTAATGGTAATGACCAGTCAACCCTTACCCTAAATGATTTTTCTGGCAGCTTACCGCATGCAGTGTCAGACCCATGCTCTCTCTTTGCTCTTATCCAGATCACCAATCTTGAGGCTTGCATCAAGGTACACAGAGTGCTTGCTTGTATGAGTCAGTGATGCCACTCCCATCACAGAGGACATTCATAAAATTAGCTAATATTTTAATTACTCAGACAATATAGCTTTGTATTTAAAAAGAATGAAATGAGAACATATCATGTGCTGCCCTACATACACGGGAAATCAATCACCTGTAAAAATGATCTATTAGGCTTACAGGTGATTTTTATTTTCAAGGGAAACTATTTTTTGCATGTTTTTGGGTGTTGTAATTCACGCTCAACAGCACAACCAAATGTAAACTTGCTTCACCAAATAATTAGCCTTCCCTGGCCAAAATTTTGTCCAAATTAAATTTCCTCTCATTGAACTGCTTCTGGCACTTCCACCCTCATTACACTGTTCACTGGTCCTCAAAGATGGAGATGACATATTTTTTTAGGGTACAATATGTCATTGCAGTAATAATTTAGCTTGTGGAGGTTGCCCACTGTAGTAATCCCATGCCTCAGTGTAACATAGATAAATTATTCCCAAAGGATGTTTGGAAGTCGTCTTGTCCTTCAAGCTTGTTGCATAATAGGAAACAGGCTGCTCTTTGACACACACACACTTAAAGCACCAAAAGCACTATGTTTAGGTCCACTTCAAAATTATATCATGATTCGAATGCCCTGCTGTGTTAAGCCCCCAAATTCACTGCTTTCTTTTCTTACTCCTGGTCCTCCTAACTCACTGCCCGGGGTTTTCTTTGATATGCTCCTACAAATCAGTAGAGATGAGCGAATGTTTTAAACGTTTGGCCTAATTTCTCCCAAATGCAACTACTCCCTCATAAATAATAAAAAAGCTTACCCCCACCCCCTTTCCAGTGCTAAATAACGTCCTCATCCTCTGAACTGTGCCCTCTCTCTCTCCAGAATCCACATCCCCGGCTGGGCTTCCAGCATCGCCGCAGGTAGGGGCTATTTATAGAGGAAGTGAGCTTTTGTCAGTTCACGCTGCCTCTTGAAACAGCCCCTCCCTGTGGTGGGGGTAAGATGTCAAAAGCCAAAGAGATTGGGCTGTAAGTGATCAAAGCAGTAGAAAGCATGAGACATCGGCGATGAATTAGAGGTAAGTATAGGGAGGAAAATAAGAATGGTAAAATATTTTTTTTATTATGTGTTTTTTGACATTTAACTATTTGTGAACTGGTAAGGAGACCCCTATATCAGTTCACAGGGCAGGAGGGGCTGGAAAGTCTCCCACCAGCAGGAAGGTGATTTGCCATAACCCTACCCCATTACCTGCATCCCCAAAGCCCAGAGGGGTACATAAGAGCCTGTGGCCTATGGGCTATGGTAGCCTTGGTCTACTAGCCCCCATACCTGGTGCCGGGCTGCTTTTACTGGATAGGGCAGACCCCATGACTAGAGATGAGCGAACTTTTGAAAAATTCGATTCGACTGATTCGCAGAATTTTCCGACGAAAATCGTTTCGACCCGAATAAATTCGCGACGAATCGCTATTAAAAACGGCTATTTCTGAGCCTCCTAGAGCCTCAATAGGGTTGTAAACCATTCTGCCTTGCTGTAACACGCACAGGATGCGTGCTGGGTTAGTTAAATAATACTTTGAAGAAATATCACATGCAGATCAGAGGCATCGCTAATAGAATCGCAGAGTGGCACAATTGAATTCAAGAGAGTTGAAGTGGCATCACTATGAGGGGCAGGAGCCCAAACATTGCTTTAAAGAGACACTGGAGTTGGCAGCAGCAGGAGCCCAAAAATTGGATGAATCACACCCTGGAGTTGGCAGCAGCAGCAGGAGCCCAAACATTACTTTAAAGAGACACTGGGGTTGGCTTCAGGAGCCCAAAAATTGGATGAATCACACCCTGGAGTTGGCAGCAGCAGCAGCAGGAGCCCAAATATACACTGGAGTTGGCTTCAGGAGCCCAAAAATTGGATGAATCACACCCTGGAGTTGGCAGCAGCAGCAGGAGCCCAAACATTACTTTAAAGAGACCCTGGGGTTGGCTTCAGGAGCCCAAAAATTGGATGAATCACACCCTGGAGTTGGCAGCAGCAGCAGGAGCCCAAATATACACTGGAGTTGGCTTCAGGAGCCCAAAAATTGGATGAATCACACCCTGGAGTTGGCAGCAGCAGCAGCAGGAGCCCAAATATTACTTTAAAGAGACACTGGGGTTGGCTTCAGGAGCCCAAAAATTGGATGAATCACACCCTGGAGTTGGCAGCAGCAGCAGCAGGAGCCCAAAAATTACTTTAAAGAGACCCTGGGGTTGGCTTCAGGAGCCCAAAAATTGGATGAATCACGCCCTGGAGTTGGCAGCAGCAGGAGCCCAAATATACACTGGAGTTGGCTTCAGGAGCCCAAAAATTGGATGAATCACACCCTGGAGTTGGCAGCAGCAGCAGCAGGTGCCCAAATATTACTTTAAAGAGACACTGGGGTTGGCTTCAGGAGCCCAAAAATTGGATGAATCACACCCTGGAGTTGGCAGCAGCAGCAGCAGGAGCCCAAATATACACTGGAGTTGGCTTCAGGAGCCCAAAAATTGGATGAATCACACCCTGGAGTTGGCAGAAGTTGGCAGCAGCAGCAGCAGGAGCCCAAATATTACTTTAAAGAGACCCTGGGGTTGGCTTCAGGAGCCCAAAAATTGGATGAATCACACCCTGGAGTTGGCAGCAGCAGCAGCAGGAGTCCAAATATACACTGCAGTTGGCTTCAGGAGCCCAAAAATTGGATGAATCACACCCTGGAGTTGGCAGCAGCAGCAGCAGGTGCCCAAATATTACTTTAAAGAGACACTGGGGTTGGCTTCAGGAGCCCAAAAATTGGATGAATCACACCCTGGAGTTGGCAGCAGCAGGAGCCCAAAAATTACTTTAAAGAGACCCTGGGGTTTGCTTCAGGAGCCCAAAAATTGGATGAATCACACCCTGGAGTTGGCAGCAGCAGCAGCAGGAGCCCAAATATTACTTTAAAGAGACACTGGGGTTGGCTTCAGGAGCCCAAAAATTGGATGAATCACACCCTGGAGTTGGCAGCAGCAGCAGCAGCAGGAGCCCAAATATTACTTTAAAGAGACCCTGGGGTTGGCTTCAGGAGCCCAAAAATTGGATGATTCACACCCTGGAGTTGGCAGCAGCAGCAGCAGGAGCCCAAATATTACTTTAAAGAGACACTGGGGTTGGCTTCAGGAGCCCAAAAATTGGATGAATCACACCCTGGAATTGGCAGAAGTTGGCAGCAGCAGCAGCAGCAGGAGCCCAAACATTACTTCAAAGAGACCTTGGGGTTGGCTTCAGGAGCCCAACAATTGGATGAATCACACCATGGAGTTGGCAGCAGCAGCAGCAGGAGCCCAAATATACACTGGAGTTGGCTTCAGGAGCCCAAAAATTGGATGAATCACACCCTGGAGTTGGCAGCAGCAGCAGCAGCAGGAGCCCAAGTATTACTTTAAAGAGACCCTGGGGTTGGCTTCAGGAGCCCAAAAATTGGATGATCCACACCCTGGAGTTGGCGGCAGCAGCAGCAACAGGAGCCCAAATATTACTTTAAAGAGACACTGGGATTGGCTTCAGGAGCCCAACAATTGGATGAATCACACCCTGGAGTTGGCAGGAGTTGACAGCAGCAGCAGCAGCAGGAGCCCAAATATTACTTTAAAGAGACCCTGGGGTTGGCTTCAGGAGCCCAAAAATTGGATGATTCACACCCTGGAGTTGGCAGCAGCAGCAGGAGCCCAAATATTACTTTAAAGAGACACTGGGGTTGGCTTCAGGAGCCCAACAATTGGATGAATCACACCCTGGAGTTGGCAGGAGTTGACAGCAGCAGCAGCAGCAGGAGCCCAAATATTACTTTAAAGAGACACTGGGGTTGGCTTCAGGAGCCCAAAAATTGGATGAATCACACCCTGGAGTTGGCAGCAGCAGCAGCAGCAGGAGCCCAAATATTACTTTAAAGAGACCCTGGGGTTGGCTTCAGGAGCCCAAAAATTGGATGATTCACACCCTGGAGTTGGCAGCAGCAGCAGCAGGAGCCCAAATATACACTGGAGTTGGCTTCAGGAGCCCAAAAATTGGATGAATCACACCCTGGAGTTGGCAGAAGTTGGCAGCAGCAGCAGCAGGAGCCCAAACATTACTTCAAAGAGACCCTGGGGTTGGCTTCAGGAGCCCAACAATTGGATGAATCACACCCTGGAGTTGGCAGCAGCAGCAGCAGGAGCCCAAATATACACTGGAGTTGGCTTCAGGAGCCCAAAAATTGGATGAATCACACCCTGGAGTTGGCAGCAGCAGCAGCAGGAGCCCAAATATTACTTTAAAGAGACCCTGGGGTTGGCTTCAGGAGCCCAACAATTGGATGAATCACACCCTGGAGTTGGCAGCAGCAGCAGCAGGAGCCCAAATATACACTGGAGTTGGCTTCAGGAGCCCAAAAATTGGATGAATCACACCCTGGAGTTGGCAGCAGCAGCAGCAGGAGCCCAAATATTACTTTAAAGAGACACTGGGGTTGGCTTCAGGAGCCCAAAAATTGGATGAATCACACCCTGGAGTTGGCAGCAGCAGCAGCAGGAGCCCAAATATTACTTTAAAGAGACCCTGGGGTTGGCTTCAGGAGCCCAAAAATTGGATGATTTACACCCTGGAGTTGGCGGCAGCAGCAGCAGCAGGAGCCCAAATATTACTTTAAAGAGACACTGGGGTTGGCTTCAGGAGCCCAACAATTAGATGAATCACACCCTGGAGTTGGCAGGAGTTGACAGCAGCAGCAGCAGCAGGAGCCCAAATATTACTTTAAAGAGACCCTGGGGTTGGCTTCAGGAGCCCAAAAATTGGATGATCCACACCCTGGAGTTGGCGGCAGCAGCAGCAACAGGAGCCCAAATATTACTTTAAAGAGACACTGGGGTTGGCTTCAGGAGCCCAACAATTGTATGAATCACACCCTGGAGTTGGCAGGAGTTGACAGCAGCAGCAGCAGCAGGAGCCCAAATATTACTTTAAAGAGACCCTGGGGTTGGCTTCAAGAGCCCAAAAATTGGATGATTCACACCCTGGAGTTGGCAGCAGCAGCAGCAGCAGGAGCCCAAATATTACTTTAAAGAGACACTGGGGTTGGCTTCAGGAGCCCAACAATTGGATGAATCACACCCTGGAGTTGGCAGGAGTTGACAGCAGCAGCAGCAGCAGGAGCCCAAATATTACTTTAAAGAGACACTGGGGTTGGCTTCAGGAGCCCAAAAATTGGATGATTCACACCCTGGAGTTGGCAGCAGCAGCAGCAGGAGCCCAAATATACACTGGAGTTGGCTTCAGGAGCCCAAAAATTGGATGAATCACACCCTGGAGTTGGCAGAAGTTGGCAGCAGCAGCAGCAGGAGCCCAAACATTACTTCAAAGAGACCCTGGGGTTGGCTTCAGGAGCCCAACAATTGGATGAATCACACCCTGGAGTTGGCAGCAGCAGCAGCAGGAGCCCAAATATACACTGGAGTTGGCTTCAGGAGCCCAAAAATTGGATGAATCACACCCTGGAGTTGGCAGCAGCAGCAGCAGGAGCCCAAATATTACTTTAAAGAGACACTGGGGTTGGCTTCAGGAGCCCAAAAATTGGATGAATCACACCCTGGAGTTGGCAGCAGCAGCAGCAGCAGCAGGAGCCCAAATATTACTTTAAAGAGACCCTGGGGTTGGCTTCAGGAGCCCAAAAATTGGATGATTCACACCCTGGAGTTGGCGGCAGCAGCAGCAGCAGGAGCCCAAATATTACTTTAAAGAGACACTGGGGTTGGCTTCAGGAGCCCAACAATTGGATGAATCACACCCTGGAGTTGGCAGGAGTTGACAGCAGCAGCAGCAGCAGGAGCCCAAATATTACTTTAAAGAGACCCTGCGGTTGGCTTCAGGAGCCCAAAAATTGGATGATTCACACCCTGGAGTTGGCAGCAGCAGCAGCAGCAGGAGCCCAAATATTACTTTAAAGAGACCCTGGGGTTGGCTTCAGGAGCCTAAAAATTGGATGATTCACACCCTGGAGTTGGCAGCAACAGCAGCAGGAGCCCAAATATTACTTTAAAGAGACACTGGGGTTGGCTTCAGGAGCCCAACAATTGGATGAATCACACCCTGGAGTTGGCAGAAGTTGGCAGCAGCAGCAGCAGGAGCCCAAAAAATGGCCTAAAGACATAAATATGTTTTGCACCATTTGGAAAGTGTAAAACGTGGCACCATGCTGAATCTAGTCGCATGCATCAGGCATTGGTGGGTGGAAATCCTGGCTGATCCATCCCTGATTCATTTTGACAAAGGTGAGTCTCTCCACATTTTTAGTTGACAGACGAGTTCTCCTCGCCGTAACTATGGCCCCCGCCGCACTAAACACCGGCTCAGATGGCACGCTACTTGCCGGGCAGGACAGCTTTTCCAGGGCAAACTCTGCTAGTTGCGGCCACAAATCAAGTTTGGCTGCCCAGAAGTCCAGCGGATCCTCAAGGTGTGTTGGCATGGTCATGTCAAAGTATGACATGACCTGCTGGTTGAGGTCCTGCTCCAGGTCTTCCTGCTGCTCATGAGTAGCCTCACTATGCGGGTGTAGAAAGCTACTCATTAGCGACTGAAGACTGAGGCTGCTGCTGCTGATGGAGCTGCTGCTGCTGCTCCTGCCAACCCCCCCAGCGGCCATGGCAGTGGAAGGTGAGTGCAGAGGTCCCCTCGAGTCAGACCTGCGAGAGTATGGACCATGGCGCAGATAGGCATCGGCCAACTGCCTACGTAGAATGTCTTTGTAGTAGTTGAGTTTGTCCTCCCTCTCGGTGGGTTTAAAAAATGCCCCCATTTTGTGCCGGAAGCGAGGGTCCAATAAGGTGGAGAGCCAGAAGTCATCCCGCCGACAGATGGAAACAATTCTGGGGTCACTACGCAAGCACGTGAGCATGCTTCCTGCCATTTGCGCAAGTGACTCGGATGGACTACCTGTCTCCATCTCCACTGCATACTGCCACGGTGTGCCCGGGTCCTCTGTCTCGCCTTCCTCAAAAACCTCTAGCTCCTCTGGCTGCTCCTGCTCCTCCTCTCCTGTCCGCTGACTAGATAAACCAGCCATTTCGCCAAGCCTAAACTGTGTTTCGCTGGGCAACTCCTCCTCCTCCTCTTCCTCCTCCTCCTCCAGTTCAGCTCCAACGGAGTTCATGTGGCTGTAAGATGTAAACGCCATGTCTCCAGTGCCCTGACCAGCCATGGTTTCCAACATGTGCTGTAGTACATGAAGCAGTGGAATCACGTCGTTCATCCCGTAATCCTGCCGACTGACAAATAAAGTGGCATCCTCAAAGGGCCTGAGCAAACGGCAGGTATCACGTATGAGCTGCCACTGGTTGACATTGAAGCTACACAGGGGAGTCCCCCTATCTGCTTGGATCATCAGGAAATCCGTGATGGCTTTTCTCTGTTCATATAATCGGTCCAACATGTGAAGGGTGGAATTCCAACGGGTGGAAACATCGCAAATCAGACTATGTTGGGGGATACCATTCTGACGCTGTAGCTCAAGAAGGGTGTGTTTGGCGGTGTAGGAGTGGCTGAAGTGCATGCAAAGTTTCCTTGAAGTTGTTAGGATGTCTTGCAGATGGGGGGAACACTTCAGAAACCGCTTGACAACCAGATTGAAGACGTGAGCCATGCAGGGGGCATGGGTCAGGCTTCCTTGGCGCAGCGCAGACAAAATGTTCTTCCCATTGTCGGTAACCATGATTCCCATTTTAAGTTTTCTCGGAGTAAGCCATGTTTGGATTTCCTGATGAATACATTTAAGCAGTTCCTCCCCTGTGTGACTCCGTTCGCCAAGACAAACCATGTGAAGCACTGCGTGACACCTCCGTGCCCTGCACACATGGTAGACTGGAGGGGCACTGAGACTTGAGCCTACAGTGGAGGGTGAGGAGATGGCGGAGGATGAGGAGGACGAGTCGCACGGTGTCACAGGCCCAATGGGCAGGGAGCGCGGAGGCCGAAGCGGCGTGACCTGTCCAAGTTGCTGCTGCTGCTGCAAAGGGACCACATTCACCCAGTGGGCCGTAAACAACATGTACTGCCCCTGACCGTAGTTACAGCTCCAGATGTCGGCGCTGCCATGTATTTTGCTACACACCGACAGGCTCAAGGACTGGCCCACCTTCTGTTCAACAAAAGTGTGCAGCGCTGGTACTGCCTTCTTGGCAAAGAAATGACGGCTTGGGACTCTCCACCTCGGCTCAGCACAAGCCATCAGTTCTCTGAAAGGTGCAGATTCCACCACCTGAAAAGGGAGCGACTGCAGCACCAGCAACTTGGACAGGAGCACATTCAGCTTCTGCGCCGTAGGATGAGTGGGCGCATACTGCTGTCTCTTGGACATGGCTTCGCTGATGGATTGCTGGCGGGATGCATGACTTGGAGGAGGAGCAGGAGCGACAGAGGATGGGTATGACGCACAGCTGCCTTCGGCTGAGGTGCTGGAGCCTTGGCTGGCAGAAATTGGGAGCTCACTTGGTGAGGAAGCAGACTGGACCACCCCTTGGGAGCCTCGGTTCTCCCAGGTCGTTTTATGGTGACGCATCATATGTTGACGCAGGGCCGTGGTGCCAACATTTGGACCCTGGCCACGCTTCACCTTTTGCCTACATATCTTGCATGTGGCCATATTACCCTCCTGCGGATGCCTCAGGAAAAACTGCCACACTGCCGAGTAGCTACTTTTCCCACCCCCTGGCCTCACTGATTCACTGCTGCTGTTGCCAACTCCAGGAACCCCTGCTCCACTACCTCCCGATAAGGTAGACTGCCGCACAGCAGGTGCTCTACCCCGGCCCCGGCCGGCTCCAGCCTTTGGAATTGTGCCCCCATGCTGACTGCTACCACCTTGCTGCCTCAGCTGCTGACTCCGGGGCAACCTGCGCCCCTCTTCTCCTGATGATGACGATGAAGCCCCTTCATCACCCGGCTCCCAAGTGCGATCGGCTTCATCGTCATCATCATCATCACCGAGTTGTGGCTGTACGTCACTGATGTTCGTGGATTCGTCAACAGTGTCTGGCGCAGGAGCTGGAATGCTCACAGCACCCACGACACATCACTATTTGTCTGCCTAGCTAGAGAAGCCACCTCCATTTCTTGGCTGGGCAGTAGCTGCTGACTGTCCTCTATCTGATGGTCCTCCTCACTAAAGAGTGGAGATGAACCCAAAGCATAGGATACGTCGCTGGGGGAGGGAATGGCGTAGGCCAGAGGCAATGGGAGGACAGGGACTGCTCTCGGGGCATGCCAACTCAGGGTTGTGTCAGAGGAACCTACCGACCCTAGACTGGGGGTCTCAGACGTAAGTTGTGATGATGTTGTTGATGAGCGCGTTAACCAATCTACCACGGCAGATGCGTTACTGGTGGAGACCCGACCGCTAGCAGATACTGGCAGATTAGGTCTCTCAGCGTGACTCCTGCTGCTACTGGCCCCCAGTCTGATGCGAGCTCTGCCTGCGGAATCTTGGCCTCTGCCACTCCTCTTTTCACTTCCAGGCACTTGTCTGCCCGACATAGTCTAACTGGCGTGGTAGTAGGTGATATTTAAAGAACCCCCGGGCAGCGGTGGGTCTATATGAAACAGAATATAATGCACACCAAAAGTGAGCAGTAACACTCAGCCTCCAACAGGCCTGCTTAGTGTAAATAAGAGAGCTGCTTAGTGTAAATAAAGAGGGGTATGCTATGTTACAGAATGGGATGCCCCAACAGAAGTGCACCTGGCAGGCAGCAGTAAGTCTATGCCCAGCAAAAGTGTCTTTATCAGGCCTAATTTCAATTATAATAAGTGCAAATGGTTATATGGTCTTAAACAGAGGCTGCTGTAGTCACAGAATGGGATGCCCCAAAAAAGAAGTGGGCCTGGCAGGGTCCAGAAGTGCTATGCCCAGCAAAAGTGTCTTTATCAGGCTAATTTCAATTATAATAAGTGCAAATGGTTATATGGTCTTAAACAGAGGCTGCTGTAGTCACAGAATGGGATGCCCCAAAAAAGAAGTGGGCCTGGCAGGGTCCAGAAGTGCTATGCCCAGCAAAAGTGTCTTTATCAGGCCTAATTTCAATTATAATAAGTGCAAATGGTTATATGGTCTTAAACAGAGGCTGCTGTAGTCACAGAATGGGATGCCCCAAAAAAGAAGTGGGCCTGGCAGGGTCCAGAAGTGCTATGCCCAGCAAAAGTGTCTTTATCAGGCTAATTTCAATTATAATAAGTGCAAATGGTTATATGGTCTTAAACAGAGGCTGCTGTAGTCACAGAATGGGATGCCCCAAAAAAGAAGTGGGCCTGGCAGGGTCCAGAAGTGCTATGCCCAGCAAAAGTGTCTTTATCAGGCCTAATTTCAATTATAATAAGTGCAAATGGTTATATGGTCTTAAACAGAGGCTGCTGTAGTCACAGAATGGGATGCCCCAAAAAAGAAGTGGGCCTGGCAGGGTCCAAAAGTGCTATGCCCAGCAAAAGTGTCTTTATCAGGCTAATTTCAATTATAATAAGTGCAAATGGTTATATGGTCTTAAACAGAGGCTGCTGTAGTCACAGAATGGGATGCCCTAAAAAAGAAGTGGACCTGGCAGGGTCCAGAAGTGCTATGCCCAGCAAAAGTGTCTTTATCAGGCCTAATTTCAATTATAATAAGTGCAAATGGTTATATGGTCTTAAACAGAGGCTGCTGTAGTCACAGAATGTTATGCCCCAAAAAAGAAGTGGGCCTGGCAGGGTCCAGAAGTGCTATGCCCAGCAAAAGTGTCTTTATCAGGCTAATTTCAATTATAATAAGTGCAAATGGTTATATGGTCTTAAACAGAGGCTGCTGTAGTCACAGAATGGGATGCCCCAAAAAAGAAGTGGGCCTGGCAGGGTCCAGAAGTGCTATGCCCAGCAAAAGTGTCTTTATCAGGCCTAATTTCAATTATAATAAGTGCAAATGGTTATATGGTCTTAAACAGAGGCTGCTGTAGTCACAGAATGGGATGCCCCAAAAAAGAAGTGGGCCTGGCAGGGTCCAGAAGTGCTATGCCCAGCAAAAGTGTCTTTATCAGGCTAATTTCAATTATAATAAGTGCAAATGGTTATATGGTCTTAAACAGAGGCTGCTGTAGTCACAGAATGGGATGCCCCAAAAAAGAAGTGGACCTGGCAGGGTCCAGAAGTGCTATGCCCAGCAAAAGTGTCTTTATCAGGCTAATTTCAACTATAATAAGTGCAAATGGTTATATGGTTTTAAACAGAGGCTGCTGTAGTCACAGAATGGGATGCCCTAAAAAAGAAGTGGACCTGGCAGGGTCCAGAAGTGCTATGCCCAGCAAAAGTGTCTTTATCAGGCCAAATTTCAATTATAATAAGTGCAAATGGTTATATGGTCTTAAACAGAGGCTGCTGTAGTCACAGAATGGGATGCCCCAAAAAAGAAGTGGACCTGGCAGGGTCCAGAAGTACTATGCCCAGCAAAAGTGTCTTTATCAGGCTAATTTCAATTATAATAAGTGCAAATGGTTATATGGTCTTAAACAGAGGCTGCTGTAGTCACAGAATGGGATGCCCCAAAAAAGAAGTGGACCTGGCAGGGTCCAGAAGTACTATGCCCAGCAAAAGTGTCTTTATCAGGCTAATTTCAATTATAATAAGTGCAAATGGTTATATGGTCTTAAACAGAGGCTGCTGTAGTCACAGAATGGGATGCCCCAAAAAAGAAGTGGACCTGGCAGGGTCCAGAAGTACTATGCCCAGCAAAAGTGTCTTTATCAGGCTAATTTCAATTATAATAAGTGCAAATGGTTATATGGTCTTAAACAGAGGATGCTGTAGTCACAGAATGGGATGCCCTAAAAAAGAAGTGGACCTGGCAGGGTCCAGAAGTGCTATGCCCAGCAAAAGTGTCTTTATCAGGCCTAATTTCAATTATAATAAGTGCAAATGGTTATATGGTCTTAAACAGAGGCTGCTGTAGTCACAGAATGGGATGCCCCAAAAAAGAAGTGGACCTGGCAGGGTCCAGAAGTGCTATGCCCAGCAAAAGTGTCTTTATCAGGCTAATTTCAATTATAATAAGTGCAAATGGTTATATGGTCTTAAACAGAGGCTGCTGTAGTCACAGAATGGGATGCCCCAAAAAAGAAGTGGACCTGGCAGGGTCCAGAAGTGCTATGCCCAGCAAAAGTGTCTTTATCAGGCTAATTTCAACAATAATAAGTGCAAATGGTTATATGGTCTTAAACAGAGGCTGCTGTAGTCACAGAATGGGATGCCCTAAAAAAGAAGTGGACCTGGCAGGGTCCAGAAGTGCTATGCCCAGCAAAAGTGTCTTTATCAGGCCTAATTTCAATTATAATAAGTGCAAATGGTTATATGGTCTTAAACAGAGGCTGCTGTAGTCACAGAATGGGATGCCCCAAAAAAGAAGTGGACCTGGCAGGGTCCAGAAGTACTATGCCCAGCAAAAGTGTCTTTATCAGGCTAATTTCAATTATAATAAGTGCAAATGGTTATATGGTCTTAAACAGAGGCTGCTGTAGTCACAGAATGGGATGCCCCAAAAAAGAAGTGGACCTGGCAGGGTCCAGAAGTACTATGCCCAGCAAAAGTGTCTTTATCAGGCTAATTTCAATTATAATAAGTGCAAATGGTTATATGGTCTTAAACAGAGGCTGCTGTAGTCACAGAATGGGATGCCCCAAAAAAGAAGTGGACCTGGCAGGGTCCAGAAGTACTATGCCCAGCAAAAGTGTCTTTATCAGGCTAATTTCAATTATAATAAGTGCAAATGGTTATATGGTCTTAAACAGAGGCTGCTAGGCCCAGCAAAAGTGTCTTTATCAGGCTAATTTCAATTATAATAAGTGCAAATGGTTATATGGTCTTAAACAGAGGCTGCTGTAGTCACAGAATGGGATGCCCCAAAAAAGAAGTGGACCTGGCAGGGTCCAGAAGTGCTATGCCCAGCAAAAGTGTCTTTATCAGGCTAATTTCAATTATAATAAGTGCAAATGGTTATATGGTCTTAAACAGAGGCTGCTGTAGTCACAGAATGGGATGCCCTAAAAAAGAAGTGGACCTGGCAGGGTCCAGAAGTGCTATGCCCAGCAAAAGTGTCTTTATCAGGCCTAATTTCAATTATATATGGTCTTAAACAGAGGCTGGCTGACCTGGCAGGGTCCAGAAGTGCTATGCCCAGCAAAAGTGTCTTTATCAGGCCTAATTTCAATTATAATAAGTGCAAATGGTTATATGGTCTTAAACAGAGGCTGCTGTAGTCACAGAATGGGATGCCCCAAAAAAGAAGTGGACCTGGCAGGGTCCAGAAGTACTATGCCCAGCAAAAGTGTCTTTATCAGGCTAATTTCAATTATAATAAGTGCAAATGGTTATATGGTCTTAAACAGAGGCTGCTGTAGTCATAGAATGGGATGCCCCAAAAAAGAAGTGGACCTGGCAGGGTCCAGAAGTACTATGCCCAGCAAAAGTGTCTTTATCAGGCTAATTTCAATTATAATAAGTGCAAATGGTTATATGGTCTTAAACAGAGGCTGCTGTAGTCACAGAATGGGATGCCCCAAAAAAGAAGTTGACCTGGCAGGGTCCAGAAGTGCTATGCCCAGCAAAAGTGTATTTATCAGGCCTAATTTCAATTATAATAAGTGCAAATGGTTATATGGTCTTAAACAGAGGCTGCTGTAGTCACAGAATGGGATGCCCCAAAAAAGAAGTGGACCTGGCAGGGTCCAGAAGTACTATGCCCAGCAAAAGTGTCTTTATCAGGCTAATTTCAATTATAATAAGTGCAAATGGTTATATGGTCTTAAACAGAGGCTGCTGTAGTCACAGAATGGGATGCCCCAAAAAAGAAGTGGGCCTGGCAGGGTCCAGAAGTGCTATGCCCAGCAAAAGTGTCTTTATCAGGCCAAATTTCAATTATAATAAGTGCAAATGGTTATATGGTCTTAAACAGAGGCTGCTGTAGTCACAGAATGGGATGCCCCAAAAAAGAAGTGGGCCTGGCAGGGTCCAGAAGTGCTATGCCCAGCAAAAGTGTCTTTATCAGGCTAATTTCAATTATAATAAGTGCAAATGGTTATATGGTCTTAAACAGAGGCTGCTGTAGTCACAGAATGGGATGCCCCAAAAAAGAAGTGGACCTGGCAGGGTCCAGAAGTACTATGCCCAGCAAAAGTGTCTTTATCAGGCTAATTTCAATTATAATAAGTGCAAATGGTTATATGATCTTAAACAGAGGCTGCTGTAGTCACAGAATGGGATGCCCTAAAAAAGAAGTGGACCTGGCAGGGTCCAGAAGTGCTATGCCCAGCAAAAGTGTCTTTATCAGGCCTAATTTCAATTATAATAAGTGCAAATGGTTATATGGTCTTAAACAGAGGCTGCTGTAGTCACAGAATGGGATGCCCCAAAAAAGAAGTGGGCCTGGCAGGGTCCAGAAGTGCTATGCCCAGCAAAAGTGTCTTTATCAGGCTAATTTCAATTATAATAAGTGCAAATGGTTATATGGTCTTAAACAGAGGCTGCTGTAGTCACAGAATGGGATGCCCCAAAAAAGAAGTGGACCTGGCAGGGTCCAGAAGTGCTATGCCCAGCAAAAGTGTCTTTATCAGGCTAATTTCAACTATAATAAGTGCAAATGGTTATATGGTCTTAAACAGAGGCTGCTGTAGTCACAGAATGGGATGCCCTAAAAAAGAAGTGGACCTGGCAGGGTCCAGAAGTGCTATGCCCAGCAAAAGTGTCTTTATCAGGCCTAATTTCAATTATAATAAGTGCAAATGGTTATATGGTCTTAAACAGAGGCTGCTGTAGTCACAGAATGGGATGCCCCAAAAAAGAAGTGGACCTGGCAGGGTCCAGAAGTGCTATGCCCAGCAAAAGTGTCTTTATCAGGCTAATTTCAATTATAATAAGTGCAAATGGTTATATGGTCTTAAACAGAGGCTGCTGTAGTCACAGAATGGGATGCCCCAAAAAAGAAGTGGACCTGGCAGGGTCCAGAAGTACTATGCCCAGCAAAAGTGTCTTTATCAGGCTAATTTCAATTATAATAAGTGCAAATGGTTATATGGTCTTAAACAGAGGCTGCTGTAGTCACAGAATGGGATGCCCCAAAAAAGAAGTGGACCTGGCAGGGTCCAGAAGTACTATGCCCAGCAAAAGTGTCTTTATCAGGCTAATTTCAATTATAATAAGTGCAAATGGTTATATGGTCTTAAACAGAGGCTGCTAGGCCCAGCAAAAGTGTCTTTATCAGGCTAATTTCAATTATAATAAGTGCAAATGGTTATATGGTCTTAAACAGAGGCTGCTGTAGTCACAGAATGGGATGCCCCAAAAAAGAAGTGGACCTGGCAGGGTCCAGAAGTGCTATGCCCAGCAAAAGTGTCTTTATCAGGCTAATTTCAATTATAATAAGTGCAAATGGTTATATGGTCTTAAACAGAGGCTGCTGTAGTCACAGAATGGGATGCCCTAAAAAAGAAGTGGACCTGGCAGGGTCCAGAAGTGCTATGCCCAGCAAAAGTGTCTTTATCAGGCCTAATTTCAATTATAATAAGTGCAAATGGTTATATGGTCTTAAACAGAGGCTGCTGTAGTCACAGAATGGGATGCCCCAAAAAAGAAGTTGACCTGGCAGGGTCCAGAAGTGCTATGCCCAGCAAAAGTGTATTTATCAGGCCTAATTTCAATTATAATAAGTGCAAATGGTTATATGGTCTTAAACAGAGGCTGCTGTAGTCACAGAATGGGATGCCCCAAAAAAGAAGTGGACCTGGCAGGGTCCAGAAGTACTATGCCCAGCAAAAGTGTCTTTATCAGGCTAATTTCAATTATAATAAGTGCAAATGGTTATATGGTCTTAAACAGAGGCTGCTGTAGTCACAGAATGGGATGCCCCAAAAAAGAAGTGGGCCTGGCAGGGTCCAGAAGTGCTATGCCCAGCAAAAGTGTCTTTATCAGGCCAAATTTCAATTATAATAAGTGCAAATGGTTATATGGTCTTAAACAGAGGCTGCTGTAGTCACAGAATGGGATGCCCCAAAAAAGAAGTGGGCCTGGCAGGGTCCAGAAGTGCTATGCCCAGCAAAAGTGTCTTTATCAGGCTAATTTCAATTATAATAAGTGCAAATGGTTATATGGTCTTAAACAGAGGCTGCTGTAGTCACAGAATGGGATGCCCCAAAAAAGAAGTGGACCTGGCAGGGTCCAGAAGTACTATGCCCAGCAAAAGTGTCTTTATCAGGCTAATTTCAATTATAATAAGTGCAAATGGTTATATGATCTTAAACAGAGGCTGCTGTAGTCACAGAATGGGATGCCCTAAAAAAGAAGTGGACCTGGCAGGGTCCAGAAGTGCTATGCCCAGCAAAAGTGTCTTTATCAGGCCTAATTTCAATTATAATAAGTGCAAATGGTTATATGGTCTTAAACAGAGGCTGCTGTAGTCACAGAATGGGATGCCCCAAAAAAGAAGTGGGCCTGGCAGGGTCCAGAAGTGCTATGCCCAGCAAAAGTGTCTTTATCAGGCTAATTTCAATTATAATAAGTGCAAATGGTTATATGGTCTTAAACAGAGGCTGCTGTAGTCACAGAATGGGATGCCCCAAAAAAGAAGTGGACCTGGCAGGGTCCAGAAGTGCTATGCCCAGCAAAAGTGTCTTTATCAGGCTAATTTCAACTATAATAAGTGCAAATGGTTATATGGTCTTAAACAGAGGCTGCTGTAGTCACAGAATGGGATGCCCTAAAAAAGAAGTGGACCTGGCAGGGTCCAGAAGTGCTATGCCCAGCAAAAGTGTCTTTATCAGGCCTAATTTCAATTATAATAAGTGCAAATGGTTATATGGTCTTAAACAGAGGCTGCTGTAGTCACAGAATGGGATGCCCCAAAAAAGAAGTGGACCTGGCAGGGTCCAGAAGTACTATGCCCAGCAAAAGTGTCTTTATCAGGCTAATTTCAATTATAATAAGTGCAAATGGTTATATGGTCTTAAACAGAGGCTGCTGTAGTCACAGAATGGGATGCCCCAAAAAAGAAGTGGACCTGGCAGGGTCCAGAAGTACTATGCCCAGCAAAAATGTCTTTATCAGGCTAATTTCAATTATAATAAGTGCAAATGGTTATATGGTCTTAAACAGAGGCTGCTGTAGTCACAGAATGGGATGCCCCAAAAAAGAAGTGGACCTGGCAGGGTCCAGAAGTACTATGCCCAGCAAAAGTGTCTTTATCAGGCTAATTTCAATTATAATAAGTGCAAATGGTTATATGGTCTTAAACAGAGGCTGCTAGGCCCAGCAAAAGTGTCTTTATCAGGCTAATTTCAATTATAATAAGTGCAAATGGTTATATGGTCTTAAACAGAGGCTGCTGTAGTCACAGAATGGGATGCCCCAAAAAAGAAGTGGACCTGGCAGGGTCCAGAAGTGCTATGCCCAGCAAAAGTGTCTTTATCAGGCTAATTTCAATTATAATAAGTGCAAATGGTTATATGGTCTTAAACAGAGGCTGCTGTAGTCACAGAATGGGATGCCCTAAAAAAGAAGTGGACCTGGCAGGGTCCAGAAGTGCTATGCCCAGCAAAAGTGTCTTTATCAGGCCTAATTTCAATTATATATGGTCTTAAACAGAGGCTGGCTGACCTGGCAGGGTCCAGAAGTGCTATGCCCAGCAAAAGTGTCTTTATCAGGCCTAATTTCAATTATAATAAGTGCAAATGGTTATATGGTCTTAAACAGAGGCTGCTGTAGTCACAGAATGGGATGCCCCAAAAAAGAAGTGGACCTGGCAGGGTCCAGAAGTACTATGCCCAGCAAAAGTGTCTTTATCAGGCTAATTTCAATTATAATAAGTGCAAATGGTTATATGGTCTTAAACAGAGGCTGCTGTAGTCATAGAATGGGATGCCCCAAAAAAGAAGTGGACCTGGCAGGGTCCAGAAGTACTATGCCCAGCAAAAGTGTCTTTATCAGGCTAATTTCAATTATAATAAGTGCAAATGGTTATATGGTCTTAAACAGAGGCTGCTATGCCCAGCAAAAGTGTCTTTATCAGGCTAATTTCAATTATAATAAGTGCAAATGGTTATATGGTCTTAAACAGAGGCTGCTGTAGTCACAGAATGGGATGCCCCAAAAAAGAAGTGGACCTGGCAGGGTCCAGAAGTGCTATGCCCAGCAAAAGTGTCTTTATCAGGCTAATTTCAATTATAATAAGTGCAAATGGTTATATGGTCTTAAACAGAGGCTGCTGTAGTCACAGAATGGGATGCCCTAAAAAAGAAGTGGACCTGGCAGGGTCCAGAAGTGCTATGCCCAGCAAAAGTGTCTTTATCAGGCCTAATTTCAATTATAATAAGTGCAAATGGTTATATGGTCTTAAACAGAGGCTGCTGTAGTCACAGAATGGGATGCCCCAAAAAAGAAGTTGACCTGGCAGGGTCCAGAAGTACTATGCCCAGCAAAAGTGTCTTTATCAGGCTAATTTCAATTATAATAAGTGCAAATGGTTATATGGTCTTAAACAGAGGCTGGTGTAGTCACAGAATGGGATGCCCCAAAAAAGAAGTGGACCTGGCAGGGTCCAGAAGTACTATGCCCAGCAAAAGTGTCTTTATCAGGCTAATTTCAATTATAATAAGTGCAAATGGTTATATGGTCTTAAACAGAGGCTGCTGTAGTCACAGAATGGGATGCCCCAAAAAAGAAGTGGACCTGGCAGGGTCCAGAAGTACTATGCCCAGCAAAAGTGTCTTTATCAGGCTAATTTCAATTATAATAAGTGCAAATGGTTATATGGTCTTAAACAGAGGCTGCTGTAGTCACAGAATGGGATGCCCTAAAAAAGAAGTGGACCTGGCAGGCAGCAGTAAGTCTATGCACAGCAAAAGTGTCTTTATCAGGCCTAATTTCAATTATAATAAGTGCAAATGGTTATATGGTCTTAAACAGAGGCTGCTGTAGTCACAGAATGGGATGCCCCAAAAAAGAAGTGGACCTGGCAGGGTCCAGAAGTGCTATGCCCAGCAAAAGTGTCTTTATCAGGCTAATTTCAATTATAATAAGTGCAAATTGTTATATGGTCTTAAACAGAGGCTGGTGTAGTCACAGAATGGGATGCCTCACAGCAGACTTAAGATCAGTTCAGTATATATGCACAGTTAGTTAGTATAAGCAGCCTGAAAACGCTAACAAAGCCTGTCAGCCAGCTAGTAACACTCAGGCTGGATGAAAAAAAAAAAAAAAACTCCCTGTGACAGCCTCCGATTTTTCTACCTTTCCCTGTTTTTCGCTGACTTTCTGTCTGTCTCCTGTCTGTCTCCTGCCTGTCTCCAGCCTGTCCCTGTCTGTCCCTGCCTGTCTAACTGCCTCTCTCCCTCAGCTACACAGCGTTCTGTCTCTCACGAATGCAATAGAGAAATGAGGAAGGAAAAGCAAGATGGCCGGCCTTAAATAGCGCTGTGACGTCACCGGGCTTGCTGGCTGCTGATAGGCTGCATGTGACTGTCCCAGCATACACTGCCCCCCAGCTTACATGTCTGGACATGTCCCGTCCGCCATCTTAGAATGCCTGTAAATGTAAATGAATGGATGTTAAAGGAAAACTTCGAGCGATCGAATCGCGGGGAAATTCGGATTCGATCCGAATCGAATTTTTCCTGAAATTCGGATCGAATCCGGGTTCGTCCGGATCGATTCGCTCATGACATTTTTTTAAAAAATTTAATGGTTAAACACATAAACATTTTTGTAAAAAATGACATAGTGCCCCCCTCTCTAGGAGGGAGGAACCCCATGCCTCTTTCTTGCACAGCTGGATTCTATTGCTACCACAAGAAACTACAAGATTGGCAGCGGTTTTATTCAGTCTGGATGTAAAAGTGACCCCTCTTCTTATTCCTATGTATTAATATGGATTTTTAATATTACACAATTCCGTGATCTGCATTAACTGTCACTCCCTCTGTTTCCAAGGCAACCTAGCCTGGACAAACCTGCAGTCCACATTCCTCAACTTACCAATATAGATACAATTCACTATGAATTAAAAACAAATAAACATATTTACTATACTATAACTAAAACAGCACATAATTGTGAATCTAACATTTTTCTAAACTGCAGGAAAACCCTCTTACAACCCTTCTGCGAAACTCTGAGGAGACAACCACAAATAGTCACATGCATCACGGGGAGTACTGGATGAACCAGGGGGGTTCACACAGTGGGCATATCCAAATCTAGGTACCCTGGGGAAAAAGCTGGAACCTGGCCCTGGAATCTAGAGCCAGTTTTCTGTAATGATGATGTTCTAAATACATTTGTACTTTAAATCAGAACACCACCCATTTTCCACAAAATCTGTGTTGTTCCTAGGGCAGGGGGGCATTCTGATTTCCAGTTCCCCTTGCACATTAACCCTGTTAAACCGGAAAAATGTATCTTTTTCCTCAGTCCCCCGACTGAGGTGATGCTGTCTAAAAAACCCTGGAATTGCCCTATATTCAATGATCTCTAGGTGCTTGCATCACTGCACATGATGTCTTTTTTCCACAAGCACACATGCTGTCAGACACATGTAACAAGAAGACATGCAGCTCAGCTGAGCTGACAATTGTAAGTGAAACACACCTGTCGCCTTCCCCCTAATATTACAATTCCTGGCACGCTGAGCGACCACAAATATTGGCTGATCGCGGTCATTTAGGTGTCAGGGAACACGGAAGTAGTAAGTAGCACAGTGCAGGTACTAGGGATACAGCTAATACTGCCAGGGAAACTTTATTGTTGATACTCTTTAAATGGGATCATCAGTTTCACAGATGCCAAAATATTGCTCTGAATTTGATATGATTTCCCCTGATAAATTCTTATATTTCAAAGTAACTCATGTTGATTTTTAACTGTGATTATATATTTTAGGCATTAGACGAAATCCATTAACGTAACATTTTTTGAAACAAACATTTATAAAAGCATTGGATAGCCCGCAGTGTATTCAACTTGCATGATATATCACTTGTTCTTCTCAAAATACATATTTTCAAATTGTGCATCACAGTTAAAAAATGATATTAGCTCACCAAAAACATTATATTATATTATTTATGTGGCTTCCGAGCCAAGCAGCAAAATGCAAAACCTTTTTCTAACGTTATTTAAATTCCATCACTTTTCCTTTCTGTGCCTTTGATCAAGCCTTATGACTGTGATTAATAACTAATCCCCGTAGGGGGAAGCTTTTGTTTCCAGTGACACTTGCTGTATATTTTATTTTCTTATAAATGTGGCGTAAATGCCTTCCTTGCATGTAATAACATTAGCAGTTATGGCTACTAGACCTCTAATAAACAGGCTGAACTGGATGGACTAAAGTATTTTTTCAGCCTTACATACTATGTTACTATAGATTTATCTACACATCTAATAGTAATGATATACATTTATCTATATATTTTCATGGTGGGGAAGGGTAGTATTAAAAAAAAAAAAAATCTGTGGACTAAAATGAGATGTAAAACTATATTCGCCTTACCTACTAGATCTGAGTTAGTGCTGCCCCAACTCCTTCTGCTCTATTTACTTGGGCTAAAAACTTCAGTATATGCTCCTGTTTCAAGGGAGGGGTCCAGGGCAGTTTAGGTGCAGTTGTCCATCAAATGAAAGAAAATAGCAATGTGCTCTGGCATGGGTGAAATAATAGTGGAATGTTGCATTATGATCTGTCAACCCTTATGCAATGGCTAATGACTGCTGAACCCCCACCCTTTGCATACAATAGGTAGATACAAATGAAAGAAAGAAGGGGACAAACTGCTCTGGAACATGTGTAGGTGGTGTGGGAGGGACACAGTGTAACTGCACATCAGTTCTGTTTAGGAATTAATACTAAAATAAAATAAATCGACCAGTCAAACTTTAAAATTATTTGCCTGGTAGCTTACCATGTTGGTCCATTGCTGTCTCTTTGCTCCCTGAAAGGAAGGGAGATGTCTTCTTCCTCTGTCTCCAGTTCCTTCACCTTGGTCCTGACCGCAAATACAATCCTGAGGCTCTCTTAGGCTAGAAAGTAGCTCTCCACACTGTCAGCCGATCCCAGGTCAATCCAATGCAATGTACACAGTGTGCACAGTGTACCCCTACCTAATTTAAATGGTGGATTATGTCAGTTAATTCCAGGGAGCAGCACTGCTGGTATGCTGGGAAAGGAATAAGCATGTAAGGAGCTCTGAGGTGGCCGCAACCAGGAGTAAATTGGTGAGGTGGTGTTTCAGCTTGAAGTGTATGTAGGAGCCAATGTAATTACTGAAAACGATTCCTTATCCTGCATGCAGATGGAGCAAGTGATTTTTTGGGGAGTTTTTTTCTTTCTACTGTGCAAGGCTGTTGGTCCATTTAAAAAACTGCTTACCATGTTCCATCCATCATTCTTTCCACATCCACATTTCCTGTCTCCATCTTTCTTCTTGCACATTTCCCCTCTTTTTTCCCTCTCTCCTCCCTATTTTTCACATTTCTTGGTCCTTTTTTCCACATTCCCTCAATATTTTTCTCCTTTCCACATATCCTTAATCTTTTTCTTTTTTCAACAGTCGCTCTATCTGTTTCGTCCTTCCTTTCCATCTTTTTTTTCTCTGTTCTACTTTTGCCCTTTATTTTTTATATTCCACATTCCCTGTCTTTTCTTTCTCCACGCTCCCTCTACCTCTTTCCCAGTGTCCTTTCTGTCCCTTTTCCTTCATCTCTCGCTCTCTGTTACATACCTCGATTAATTTCTTATTCTCTTTCCCTCCATCCCCCTTCTCATACTTTCTGTTGTTCTAAATTGGGCCTCTCCTCTGGGCCTCTCCTAACCTACAGTCAGCCCTGACAGAGTCCCAAACAAAGTGATGCGGCTCTGACTGGCCCTCTTATTTCTAAAACTATTGTGTGCTGGTAGAGATCAAAGCGGTTACACTGTTACAATCAGCCTTTCTTGTTCCCTTTATTATCTGCAGCCCTTATGTTTCATACAGAGCTAAGAAGCACAAAGTCACTGCCTAGTAAGAAAACAATCTTGTGACCAGAGGGACATGACTTAAAGTGGACCAAAATCGGGATGCCCCACTGTGTGAAATCCCCCAGGTCATCCCATATACTTTCCTTCTTTCCCAGTCCAAAGGCCATGGCCACATCCCAGCTATCCCTCTAGCAGGGTGCGTGCCTGCGCCAGGCATTTGTGAATGACTGATGCAGGCGCACTCCCTGTTAGAGGGTAGTGAGGGATGCGGCCTTCAGCGCGTTCAGAGCTGCTCGCCTTAGACGAAGGCTTAGGCGATGTATTGTCAGCAGCTCCGAGCACGCTGACTGGCCGAGGGGCCGTGCATGCGCCGTAGGACCGGGAAGAGATGACTTTCGGCAACCTGGGAGGTTTCACACAGCGGGCATGCCCGATCGGGGTGCCCCGGAGGCAAGGACCAAAGCCCAGGAATGGAGCAAGTATTGCCTGAGGCATCCCTGTCCCAGCCTCAAGCTGTGTGCGTGACCATGTCACCCATTCTGAAAGGCACAGCACTGGCGTACCCACAGGTAGGCTGGGATGCGGCCATGGCACCGAGATGTGGCGTGGACACGTCAGACTGGTGAGTCAAAGAAGCAATTTGAGGGGGTTTCACACAAAGAGACATCCCAATTTGGGATGCCCCATAAAGAGGTAGTGCAACCCCATAATTCTCTTACAGACTTGAGGGGGATTACTTCTCTTAAATGGTTATACATGGCACACCATAAAGAGCTTCTTAAAGCTGAATTTTTTTTTTTTAAATCTAGTTCAGTGCTTTGACAATTTGAATGATTACTTTTTAACAGCCATGGCATCACACTGAAATATCTCTTCCCTGCTAGGGACGCTTTTATGCTTCCCCCTCCACTGCATTAACCGGCTTTTCTCTGGGCAAAGATACCTGTTCCATTATCCACGAGCACAGAAATCACTACATTTAATCTAGACTTTTATCCAGTGAATTGAAAATGCTTTGCTGTAATATGCTACAGGTAAAATCATTCCAGGACTGAATATAATAGTTTCTTAGAAACAGTTCCCCTCCTATATTGTAACCTAATTTAAAAACATCTTCCAGCTATTGGCAGGTTGAAGAGGACTCTAACATTGGCTGAAAATAATTAACTGGCAACTGAGAAAATCCTGTTTGAATTATACTGAGTCAGTTAAAGGAACACTATTGTGAAATTTTTAAAAATCCTTATAAACACGTCGGCTAATGAGAGGAAGGGTCACTTAGACACCTGAACTGAATAAATCCTCCGCCAAGCTTGTAGTTTATTCTCTCATGGCAGGAATAAAATCCAGGTTTAGTGTATCAGGGGTGACAGAGTCTGTCACCTGCCCCTGATTTCCTCTTCCTTTCATTAAAATAAAAAAACAAGCCTGGCTGGATATTTCTTGATGCTGGGTGTATAAATGACCCCTGCTCCCACCATCCAGCAAATTTATATGATTTTTTATCATTTTTTGCTCCTATAATAACAGAGAGGCGTGGCAACCTGCAGCTGATCCTACTGATTTCAGTGGCATCTTTCAACCCACTAAGTTAAACCAAAATCAGATTTTGATTTTGCATTTGTAACGTGTATTGTACTTGGGTTTAGAGACACCACTACATCTTCAGGGTCTAACGTTATCTTCCGTTTGGCAAAATGCCTCTTAGGAAAACTCGCTTATTTGCCAGGAAATTTTACATGACAATGAGGAAAACTGGATCACAAGCTGCAGAGACTCCTCAGCAAATTCTGGCACAACTGCAAGATAATCAAATGCTTCATGCTGTTGCTCGAGCTTCTGAAATGTCTCAGGAAACTCAGGCAATGCAGCAAGCTGGTCAGATGCACCATGCTGCTGCTAGGGCTGCTGTAATGCCTCAGGAAACTTAGGCACGTCGGAAAGTCAATAAAATACATCATGCTGCTACTTGAGTTGCTGAAACGTCTCAGGAAAATCAGGCAAAATCAATAAAATACATCATGCTATTGATGCTGCTGTTTTAGCTGCTGAAATGCCTCAGGCAACTAAGGCCTGAGTGCTACTGCTTGAGCCGATGAAACGCTTCAGAAAACTCAGACCTGTCAGGAAAAAAAATGTAAAACAGCATGCTGCTGCTCGAGCTGCTGACACACCTCAGAAAACTCAGGCCCTTCATAAAATAAATAAAATACAGCATGCTGTTGGTTGAGCTGATAAATCTATAATTAGACAAGGGTTGTAGCACACTTCAAAGGTAAAGTTCATACACGGTTTAAGCCAAAAAGAGAGGGGTTCTGAGACTCCAATGTGCAACCACTCTTTACACATGGAAAACAGTCTATATTAACAAAATAGGAGAATCGAACACCCAAACACAATGTTGCATTCCAAAAAATGTTATTTAATGCTGGTAAATATATACAGTGTAACAAAGTGAAGCAATATATACAAGTGCAAACTGACAACAGATTACAATGTATAGCAATAGACCGCAGGTTAATAATGAACTGTACAGGTATCCAGCAGATTATATAGGTCACACGGTACTCACAGGTAACCAGACAAAAGTTTTAAAATACATGATAAATGAACGCAGCAAAAACAGGGATCACAGAAAGGTAACTTACAAATGACATGCAGCAAGCAAGGATACTAGGGTGGACAACAGATACAAAACTCGACGTTTCGGCCTGGTAAGGCCTTTCTCAAGAGATGCAAGAGTTTTGTATCTGTTGTCCACCCGGTATCCTTGCTTGCTGCAAGGCAATATAATGTGTACTTAAATATCCTGTGTTATTTCCCATTTTGATGAGTGACACTTGACTGGGTACACATGTTTCTCCTGCTTGGCTTTTTCAATACCCTATGTCTGTAACACACTTCTGCCGATTTATTGCTGCTGTTCCTTTAAGAGAGAGTGTGGTTTGACCCCTGCATTGATAGAGGATTATTTGTTTGCTGGATTCCATTCATTCATATATCCCTTATATGCTTTTTTCAGGACCGCTGTGGCTAGTTTGTATGGGGCACTCCTGGTGTTTCATGTAGTGCTCTATTCTGTTCTACCAACTACTTGAAGCTCCCCGTGCATCCTTTCACCACCAGACGTGGCGTGTACTATACTAGTACCCTTTTGATTTTTGTATTGTGTGTTCAATCACTCCAGATGTATTTTGTGTGCTCTCTTTTTTTTCTTACTATTGTAAGGAACCCCTATACCAGTTCACAGGATGGGGGGCAGCATATTGCCTGTCAGGACTGGCAGCTAATATGCCAGTACCACCACCCGATTACCGAAACCCCCCTCCTTTTGGGGTAGCGGTAGTGCAGAAGTGGCCGGTGCCCCCTGGGCATTGGGGCCAGTGTCTCTGAGCCCTGTACTACCAGCTCCTTTACCAGGTGCCTGGGCATGTTAACTCGGGGGTCTTGTTTTTTAAATGTTTAACTTTAAAGCAAATGACAAAAACTGTAATCTATGTCTTTTTATTGAAGAAAAACATTTCGGCATATGCAGCATGGCATTTTAGATTAGCCACAAACCACATTCTGTCCTTGATTTGACTCGCCCAGGTACCCCCCCCCCCCCCCCAATTTGGCATCCAACCCCCTTAAAAAAAAAATATATATATATATATTATTTTATTTTTTTATTTTTTTATTTTTTTTTTAATTTATGTATGTTTAACCCTTTCGCTGCCAGCCTACCTGGAGTTTTTGTCACCCTTGGTGCCAGACCATTTTGCACTATTTTGCGCTCCCCATGTTCAAATGTGATTTTTGAAGGGATTTCCAGGGATTTCCCAGGAAAATGATAGATTGTTTTTTCAGCAGAGTCTGGGCTTTAACATGAAATGTCTTGTTTGTAATTTTTTAGGTGTATTCTCAATACTTTTGGGTGAAATGTGTGCAAAAAAATAAAAAAAAAATCTATTTTTTGCAATTTGTAGTGTTTTTTGTAATAAAAAATGTAAGTTTGTCAATAAAATCTTATTGCATGTGAAACCCCAATTAATCCCGGTTACAGCGTTACCACATATGTATTGGTAGACACCCTTTCCTGCCCAGGAGACTCCCCCAAACTGAAACAGCGCTTTGGGAGATTTTCAGATAAAATACAACTATACACCGCGCTAAGCGCACCTTGCTGTCTTTCCAGAAAAAGAACCCTTTAAATTTGAAATACCCCCACAAACTATATACTCTCTGGAAGTATACATATACATTTTTTGCAGCAGAGTTTAGGCTTTAACATGAAATGTCTTGTTTGTAATTTTTCTACTGTTTTTTGAAAATTTCTGCTTAAAAAAACAAAAAAAACAAAAAATATATATTTTTTAGACAATTGTCTCCTTCATTTTAAATAAAACCTTTTTTTTTTTAATGAAAACCATATTGCCCCATTTCTCCCGATTACAATGGTACCACATATGTATCGGTAGCCCCCCATTCTTGCCCTGGAGACCCCCCAAACTGAAAAGAGCACTTTATTACATTTACAAATAAAATACTATCCACACTATAAGCATAAGGGGTTAATTTAAAAAAATGACATAGGGTCCCCCCTTCCGGGGCGGGGGGGCATTTTTTGGGTAATTTTAAGGGTTTAGGGTTAGGCTAACCCTAACCCTTAAAAATAAAAAAATATAAAAAAATTTAAATTCCCCCCAAAAAATGGGGAGCCCCCCCCCCGGGAGGGGGGACCCTATGTATTTGTTTGGGAATTTTAAGGGTTAGGGTTAAGCTAACCCTAACCCTTAAAAATAAAAAAAAATGACATAGGGTCCCTAAGGGGGGGGGGGCTTTTTTGGGGGAATTTTAAGGGTTAGGGTTAGGCTAACCCTAACCCTTAAAAATAACAAAAATATAAAAAGAAATTTAAATTCCCCCCCAAAAATGGGGAGCCCCCCCCCCCGGGGGGGGGGACCCTATGTATTTTTTGGGGAATTTTAAGGGTTAAGGTTAGGCTAACCCTAACCCTTAAAAATAAAAAAAAATGACGTAGGGTCCCCCCTCCCTGGGAGGGGGGACCGTACGTAATTTTTTTTTTTAAGGGTTAGGGTTAGCCTAACCCTATGGTACAGCCTCTCCAGGGAGCCTCGGTTCTCCCTGGGAGGGGGGACCGTACGTCATTTTTTTTAATGTAATTTTTTTGGAATTTTAAGGGTTAGGCTAACCCTAACCCGTAAAAATAAAAAAAAATGACGTAGAGGGGAACCCATTTTTTTTTTAATTTTAAGGGTTAGGGTTAGGCTAACCCTAACCCTTAAAAATAAAAAAAAATGATGTAGAGGGGAACCCATTTTTTTTTTTTTAATTTTAAGGGTTAGGGTTAGAGTTAGCCTAACCCTAACCCTTAAAATTAAAAAAAAAATGACGTAGGGTCCCCTTTACCCGTCATAACCAGCCCGGGACCAGCTATGGGGGCTTGTAGGAACAGAGTGGAGGGGCCAGCTTTTGTGGCCCCCCACCCTGCAGCCTACGAGCCCACATACCCTGTGTGGGCCCGGGCTCTTCTGCCCCCCCCCGGGCTTTGGGGAGGCAGGTAATTGGGGGTGCGGGGGTTAATGGCAAGCCACCCGCTAGTTGCAGGTGACTTGCCAGCCCCTAGCCTTGTGAACTGGTAAAGGGTTAACAGTAAAAAAAAAAGACAGGCACAACATTTTTATTTATTAAAAAAAAAAAAACTTTACTCACCTCACCCGATTGTCAGCTCCTGTGTTCATCAGCTGTCAGATGCCCTGGTGATCGCTGGCTAGAGGAGGGGATCAGAGCATCCCCTGCCCCTCCACTGCTCTGCCCAGCGATCACCAGGGCATCTGACAGCTGAGCCGAGGAGAGGCAGCAAGACGCCCGGGAATGACGTCATAAGCCCAGCCCCAAGGGGGCGGGGCTTAACGACAAGATGGCGGCGCCCGTCGGGAGAGGAGCCCTTTCAGGCTCTCCCCTGAAGCTGAAGAGGCTGGGGGGGCGATCGGAGGCCCCCCCAGTGAAGAGGAGACCCGGAGGGAGGCAGCGCGTCTGCAGGTAAGTAAATGTCATTTTTATTTATTTTTTTTTACAGTTAGCAGCTGCTGCTGCCAAACGGGGGGGGGGGCTATTCCGGGGGCTCTCCTGGAGCCATCTGACCCCCCACGGGGGATCGGATAGCACCAAACCCGGCCGGATCCAACGAGGGGTCAGGTGAGTATTTTTGATTTTTATTTTTTTTACTAGCAGGGGGGTAAAGTCAAGCATGTAGATTCTACGTGCTTGGCACTTAAGTGGAGTGGAAGCGAGCACGTAGAAACTACGTGCTTGGCACTGAAAGGGATAATAACATATAATACAGTATGTATAGTAACATATAATATCGTACCCAGTATAGAACAAAACTAATTTCATAATTGCTTATTAATTATTAAGTCTATTGTAATTAGAATTTCACTATGTACTCTGTACTAGAAAAGGTACATAACTCTAGTATATTCTAGCTGGAGGGGATGTCGGTGGAGCCCAGTGTGTACCTTGAGAGTCTGGACATGAAGGCCCTATATACAAGCATACCACACAAGGAGGGTTTAAAACCCATACAGAGCTTTTTGATAGAAAATGATTCAAGGAAACAGGACCATAATGTTTTAATTCTAGGTCTACTCAGATTCATCCTCACCTGTAACACCTTCCTCTTCAAAGGTCAACCATACCACCAGGTACAGGGGACTGCAATGGGGACTACATTTGCCCCATTGTATACCAACCTGTACCTGGGTGGTTGGAAGTGGAAGGTGTGGGGTTTGGGATGAGCTGGAGGTGTACCTGTGCCACGTCCTAATGTGGCACAGGTACATAGATGAAATTAAGTTCTTATGGTCTGGTACATGGGAGATGCTGTGTGACTTTGTTGCTCATCTAAACAGCAATAGTTTAAATTTAAAAATTAACTTGGATTACAGTCAGGAGAAAATAATGTTCCTAGCCTCAGAGATTTTGAAAATTTGTGACGGGATCATCACAACAAAGCTTTTCAGGAAGGAAACTTCCTTGACATTACCTGACATTATTGCTTACGAAGAATATACTAGAGCTTGTCGGAACTGTTCCTCTCTACAAGAATTTGAAATAGCAGAAAAAGAAATTAAAGAAACCCTAACATTGAGAGGACATAGGATATATTGTACACAATAAGGTGTGCAATAATCCAAAAGACAGAGATAGACATAGAATTTTATTTAAGGGAATAGACAAGAAAACCAGAAGCTACTGGGTACTATATTATATGTGTCTTCTCTAATCATAAAAATATAAATGTAAGTGATATATAAATACTATCATTGTGAGACCAACATGCAAGAGTAGAGGGCCACAACCCTGCTTGCTTGGAGCCCACAGCCACACGGCTGGCGGCACTAGCTGAAACTCCCACCCAGACCCGTCCGGGAGGATACCATGGCAGCCACACGGCCGCCCCCCTCTAGCTTCACCGCGACCCCGAAATGCACACGATGCGGTCCTGGCAGACATTAGGGCAGAAATCAAAGCCCTCCCATCTAAAGCAGACCTAGAAGCCTTCATTTTGAGAGTTGAGAGCTCGTTTAAAAAGGACATTTCCGACCTGCAATGCTCAGTGGAGAACCTAGATTCTAAGATGTCAGGGATGGAACAATCACATCTTTCTGCACTACAAAGAATTGAAGCCCTAGAGAAAAGTGTCTCTCCAGCGATCTATATCTCAAGCGACGGTCTTACAGCTCGACGATCTGGAGAATAGGAGCTGTTAGAATAACATAAGGCTGAAGGGCCTGCCGGAGGCGACGGAGCCTGATCATCTACTGCATACAGTGACGGGCATCTTCAATGAGATTCTAAGCCATCCGCCCAACACAGAAATCGTAGTGGATCGTCTACACAAAGCCCTCGGTCCCAGATCTGCTGACCCTGACCGCCCACGCGACGTGATCTGTCGCCTACATTATTTCTCAGTGAAGGAGGAAATCCTCCAAAAGGCCTGGGATAGAGATCAGATATGTTTTGATGGAGCTCCACTACAGGTCTTCCCAGACGTGTCCAGGCAGTCCCTTCATATGCGGCATCTTTTGAAACCCTTGCTTGGGAGAATCCAGGAGTGTGGAGCCTCGTACCGTTGGGGATATCCATTCCACCTGCTTGTGCGGAAAAATCAGCGGGTCTTTGCCCTGAGGTCACCAGGCGACCTCCTGAGGTTGTTTGCTTTCCTGGACTCGGAGCCGTTCGAGGTCCCGGACTGGCTGGACCCTGCTTCGCTGCCACCCTTTCAGACGCCCAGAGTTGGGGGGGGCGCCAAGTAAGGGGACCGTTTGGTGCTCGCAGAAGAAATGTCAGAAGACCGCCATCGGCCCATCAGCCCTCAGATCCTGAGTCCTAGCTCAGAGTTGGACTTCATCTTGATATCCTTTATCTATCGTGGTTTACCTAGTTTTAAGTTGTCGGTTATGCTGGGCAGGTCTTCCTCTGTGCCCCCCCGTGACCGGACTGACTGGGCGCGTTGGTATTCCGCGCACTGTTTTGGGTCCAGGGGACCGGTTCCGGCAGGGTCTGGGAACGCTTCAGTCAGCTACAAACTGGGTGGGAGGTGCCCCCTTTGAGGTTTTGAACCATCACGGGCGTAAGCTCCGGTTTGGGGTTGATTGTTTGTTGGAGGAGTCGGCTGGGAAGACCTCGCGTACCCCTCTAGTGCGCTTTGCACCCACAGTAGATTTCGCCCCCCCCCCTTGCTCAGTTGCAGCCGGGTGGGGGGGGGCGCGTGTTTGGGGATAAGTCAAGTTTAGTCCCCACTAAGTTACAGGGATTTCCTTTGTCTCATCCCTGTAGTTATTGTTTTGGAGAGTTTAGTGTGTGTTGTGCTTAACTACTTGTGTTTGTTCTTCTTTTGTTTTGTTCAGTGTTTTCTTTCCCTATAGCTTTCTTTTTACTAACTTCCCTTCCTTTACTGCGCTCTACCCTCTTTCGTCTCCCACACCCTCTACCCCACCCCTCCCATTCCTTCCATCTTACCTACCTCCCTCCCTGACCCCTGGAGCGCGTGTCGCCTACTAAAAAAAATTTGACTCCGGGTATTCTCTCTGCATACCAGTATGTCCAGGGTAAAGTGCACATCCCTCAATGCCAAGGGTTTGAATTCCCCCTTTAAGAGGTCATCCATCCTCAGGGAACTGAAGCGCTTGCACACTCAGATAGCGTTCCTACAACTCACCTCAAAATAGGCAGGTCCCATAATCTCACCGACCGTCTTTGCCCCTCCAAATTTAGGGGAGTCGCCATCCTCCTGGCAGTGGCTCTACCCGGGACACATCTCGAGACGTTCTTGGATCCTGAGGGGAGGTTTCTCTTTGTTAAGGGAACACTTTACTCCTTAAAAATTACCCTAGCAACATGCTACTGCCCCAACTCCAATCAACACAAGTTCCTCCACTCCACTTTAGAGAAACTAGCGGCCTTTACAGAGGGGGTTCTTCTACTGGGGGGGGGCTTTAACATAGTCCTGGATCCTGGGTTGGACACTTCTAGGGGGGTCTCACACATCCCCTTTTCTATGCTTAAAAAAGGCCCTACTCCACAGTAACCAGTTGATGGATGCATGGCGGACACTCAAACCCAGGGAAAAGGCTATACGTTTTTTTCTGCACCTCATAACTCTTACTTACGTATAGACTTCTTCCTGTTCCCACACAAGTTTCTACACTTGGTGGTCACCATGGACATTGGTCAGATAACCATCTCAGACCACGCACCTGTCTCGGTTACCCTCTCCATCCTGGACCCCCCCCCCCCCCTCAGAGGTCAATAGAGACTGAACAATTCGCTCCTACAGGACCCTGAGGTTAGGGACGATATTCATAAGGCCATCGTGGAATTTTTTTCTGTAAACGTCATGGAGGGGGTCTCACGGATGTCTCTATGGGAGGCCCACAAGTGCGTGGTCAGGTGCCTGCTGATTAAACATGGCTCGCGCCTTAAAAACCAAATTGCCCAGCTGACCCGGGATATACTGAACATTGAATCTAGGCACAAGCAGACCTTGGACAGGGAATTGGGGGCCAGATTGGTGAGCCTTCGGGAGTCCCTTAGAGATTTCTGCCTCACTGAGGCTAAATAATGTGCAGTGAGGAGTCGAAGTTTCTTCGACGAATATGGCAATAAGTCGGGTAAAGTCCTAGCGTGGGCGCTGAAAGCTCAACGTGGAAGGAACTTTATCCCAGTTATTCAGGATTCCAAGGGGGCAGGAAACACTTGACGTCTGACATACCGCGGGCCTTCAGGGAGTTTTACGAAAGCCTCTACAATTTACCCCAGGAGCGCTCGTCTACCCACCTGAATCATATTGCCCCCTATATCCGGGAGTCGGGGCTCCCTAGACTCAAAAAAGAGGTAATTAGCGCCCTCGAGGGGGAGATTCAGATGGAGGAATATCTGAGGGCCATTAAAGGCACTAAGCCGGGAAGGGCGCAGGGCCCAGATGGTTTCAACCTGGGATATTACAAGGAATTTGCTGAGCTACTCGGCCCTCAGTTTATTGCCTCCTTTGGCTCCCTGAAAGATGGCTGCCTCGCCCAGAGACACACTTCGAGCGCATATAACGATTATCCCGAAGGCGGCAAGGACCCGATGCAGTGTGGCAGCTATAGGCCCATTTCTTTATTGAATTGTGACCTAAAGCTATTCAACAAGATTATTGCAGACAGATTGGTGCCTCTCATTCCCCATCTCGTCCACTGGGACCAAGTTGGCTTTGTTCCTTCTAGAGAGGGTAGGGACAACACCACGAGGGTCATCAATTTGATTCATCAGGCACGTACAGGGGGGTCGGGTACTTTGCTCCTCTCAACGGACACAGAGAAGGCATTTGATAGGGTCAGCTGGGAATTTCTGTTTGCGACCCTCAGTCATATTGGCCTTGGGGAAAATATGACCCACTGGATTAAGGTCTCTTATTCATGCCCCTCTGCGTCCGTCATAGTAAACGGGCTCCCCTCCAAGCCATTTAATCAATCAAACGGGACGCGCAAAGGGTGTCCGCTTTCACCGTTAATTTTCATCCTAACATTAGAACCATTTTTGCGCACTGTCAGGAAGAACCCGGATATTACCGGAGTACATGTGGGTCGCGTGGAACACAAGGTGGCAGCATATGCTGACGACCTAATTTTCACTAAGCAAGAAACCACTCTACCCGTCTTGCTGCCAGAGCTCCAGGACTTCCAGGCAGTGTCAAGCTATAAAATAAACTACCAGAAATCCTCGGCCCTTAACATTAACAACCCTCCCAAAAGAATAGAGCAAATCTCGAGGACCTTCCGCTTCAAATGGGAGGCGGAGGCGGTGACCTACCTGGGGACACAAATACCGGCTCAGCCTCAAAAGATTTACGATCTAAACTTTCCCCCGTTGCTGCGGAGGGTGGAGGAGGATCTTCGGAGGTGGAACAAGGGTGCATTCACTTGGTTCGGCCAGGCGAATATTATTAAGATGAATATACTACCCAGAGTGCTATATCTCTTCCAGGCCCTTCCAATAGAGGTTCCCCACAAGTTCTTTAAGCGGCTAGCAGGGCTGTGCTCGAGGTTTGTTTGGGCTGGAAAAGCGCATTGATTGGCCGCACCCCTCCTGACCCTTCCCAAGGCTCTGGGGGGCCTGGGCCTCCCGGATTGGAGACGCTGCGACTCACCTGGTCAGGGTGATCGACTGGTGTAGGCATTCCACGCTGAAACTGTGGACACACATTGAACAGGAAGCCTCACTTGCCTTCCTTCCGGGACTCCCATGGATCCCGCTGGGTCAGCTCCAAATTCTCAACAAAAACCCAACAATAGGCCCCACGAGTAAGGGGGTGGCGAGGGTTTTCCTGAAGCTGGATATCTCCCCCTCCCTGTCACCTTTGACTCCAGTGATAGGGCACCCGGATTTCCCGGTGAGCCAGTCTGACAGTGTCTTCCGTTCGTGGGCGCAACAGAATTGTTATAGGATCATGCATATGCGCGAGGGGGGCAGGTGGTGTGGGGCGCAGGACTTGGCTGCTAAACATTCGCTTCGGCCACTCAATTTTTGGCGGGCCTTCCAGCTGTCACACTACCAGAGATCTGCAGACCAGCCGGGCGAGGCTGATAGACCATTGAACCCTTTTAAACGACTCTGTACTGGGGTAGGCCATTTCAGAGGGGCCCTGTCATATGCCTATTCCCTGCTTATTAGCCTCCCGGAGTCGTTTGTGCCCCCTTGCGTGGAGGGGTGGGAGAGGGAACTTAACAGAAATTTCTCAGCGGAACAGAGGCAGGCTATGTTTCAGCTGGCCCATAAATCTTCTATCTCTAGCAGATACCAAGAAGCCTCATATAAAAGTCTGACCAGCTGGTATTACGTGCCATCTAGACCAGCTAAGATGTTTCCCTCTTCCAGCCCCCCTATGTTGGAGATGCTCGCGTGAAAGGGGCACAATGGTTCATATTTTCTAGGAATGTATGGGCCTTAATAAGTTTTGGGGCAATGTCCAGAAAATAATTCTACACTTGACCGGGATTGACCTGGGGGAAGACCCGGCCGGCTACCTCCTTAACTTGGCCCCCACCTCTATTCGCAAGAGGGGCAAATGCCTCCTAGCCCCACTACTGAACGCCGCAAAGTCATGTGTACCGGCGTGTTGGAAATCGCCCGATCCTCCAACAACAGCAATGTGGCTGTCTAGAGTGAGAGACACGAGTAGGATGGAAGAACTTACGGCCTCAATGAAGGGTACCCTTGACAAATACAGGGAGATTTGGTGCGCTTGGGATCAGTTTACCCTATCGGCAGACTACCTTGGATATCTTCAGGAGTAAGGCCGAAGTACTTCAGAGCGAGTTCCCTCTCCCCACCCCACTTTCCAACTCCCCCCCCCTTCTCTCTGTACCTCCCCTCTCTGCCTTTTTTTTTTCTTTACTTTTCGTTTATTCTTCTGTGTTGTGTGTCATGTTCGAGTTGTTTCGCTATGTTCATGCATAAAAGAAATGTGGGGCTTTGGTTGCAGACAAATGCTTATAAGGTTTTATTAGGCGGCGGCCGGGTCGGTGGAATTTAGTTGCAGCAGTCTGGGGAGGGGCTGAGTGCTCGGTTGGCTTCCTTGGGCGCCAGAGGTTTTAGGAATGTCCCTCTAGCTGCTGCTACACCCTCCTGACTATCTATCTCCTTGACGCGATTGCCTTATTGTGTAACGCTATTTTGTTGTGCACCTATAATTTGCTGTAATGTTTTGCCATGTCTATTTTGCTGAAGCTTGTCTCCTCAAAATTATAATTAAAAAAAAAAAAAAACGACACATCCACTTGATTGTAGTGAATGAAGAGTGTGTGGTCATGACCCTTTGACTGATGGTGGAAGGGTGAAGTCCCAACACAGAAGTTTTGGTGAATGGAGTTCCGCTGTGAGATGCAAACCAGCAATTAGGTTAGTTGCTAATCATCGGATTAGGGCCGATCAGCTGTGGGGAACAAATAGTGAGTACCGGTTTGTTTTTAATTTGGATGTTTAATCATTTTAGTTGTGGAAAACCCTGTGATGCACGCTAGGTAATTATTGTCACAGAAGTGCTTCTGGTAATACAAATGCATGCCAGTGCATGCATGTTTGTAACCACGTATGTGCACCCTGCACAGTAGCACCATCTTGATGTCCTGGATTGAAGGGTCATACTCAGGTACCAAAAAGCCAGGGCACAAGGAATATGCCTTCAGATCTTCATAGAAGTGATGCCTGCCACCTGCCCCTGACCTTGGCTCTGTTGACTACCCGCACTGGCTCCTCTGCGTGGATGACTACCTGCTTTGGCTCTGATCCCTGGCTTTGGATGATAAACTTTCTCTGGCTTTGTGAACTCTGGCTCTGGATTACAAATTACACCTTTCCTTTCAGCAATCTTCCTCACTACTTGAATTAGACTGTCTCCAAACTAAACATTGGGCTCATTGGTTAATGGTAATGGTTGTGGAACCTCAGTTTAGGATACTGCACTACTACCAAGCTAGTCAAACATCCCAACTGCTCGCCAATGGTCCCCCTATTAACAATTAGCAACCTTTTGTGGGCTGCCACATACACATCAGCAATTGTATAATCCTGCATACACTACATATATGAAAATTAAAAATAACAAGGGCCTGATATCTCCATACACACCCCTTGCAACTTTTCTAGGCCATCCTGATTTCCCGGCTGGCACTTACTGACCAAAATTTGGGAAATCATCTCCTCCAACAATGTGATACCTTATATAGATAATAACCCTACTACCCTCCAAAATTATTCCCTTAGAATTATGGCAGATCTAGACATCTTTTGGGATGATACCAACTGGACCGAAGCATGGAAATCAGACATCAAATTACCCCTATGTCGATAAACAACAGAAACGCTAAGGTCCTACTCAAATGGTACTAAGTCCTTGAATGCATCCACAAACAAATACCAGAATATTTCCCCCCTCATGCTTTAGAAACTGCAATCATTTAGGAACCTTCTTCCATACATAGTGGGAGTATCCAAAAGCCAAAATTCTTTGGGAAAAGGGTATTTTCCCTCTTGAACAAGCTAAATATGTCATCAGTTACATCTATGCCTAAAAGCATTTGAGGCTAAAAATAAAATACTATCCTGTGTTCTATTCTCAGTACACTCAGAGATATCAGCCCCACCAATGTTTATTTCTATAGTTTCGGTTAACTTACTGCTGATGCATATTGTTGTACAAAGACGTGCTCAGCTACTAAACTTTACTAATGTTAATAACAGATGCAATTTTTGATACGCATACATGTGTACTCACCTTAATAAAATCTATTGTAAAAGAAAATTCTCATTAAAGAAACAAAGACCTGTGTACAGTACACTATACAGTATACTATAAAGTTTCTCAATATTTAGGTTTTATTGTTTGGCACTTGTGTATAGTGCATGGTTAGATCTCTCCTCCTTATGTGTTTATGTCCAGAAATATGAGTATAAGTCCAGTAGAAATATATTTGTCTGAGAACATGATTATAATAAGGTGAGAGGAAGTTTGTGAATGTTAGAAAAGTCAGACATAATAGACTGAAAGGTTGTCCCTGTTGAAACAAATACAATATATAGTTGATAGAAAAGGAAAACATATCATTATGGTAGATATATGCTCAAAATAATTAGAAGGTTGTCTTTCCCAATGCATTTCACCCAGAGCTCTGGGCATCTTGAGCAGGCATGCATTCTAATAAATAATAAAAAAAAAACTGTTCAATTGCTCACGATTACTTTCACAATGTTCACAATGCTGTTAAATCATATAAAGCAAGCAAGCAAGGGTTCACAAATGTACCTCTTTGATTTATGTCAAGTGCAACCTTGGTTGTTGCCTGTCACCTAAATATACACATAAATAGTTTACGTCAACTTGGATTATATTCATTGAGCAAATCATTGTTGGGAAAAATATAGATACTGCAGATCAAGTAGGGGTACAGACCAGTCTACAGCTGAGTTGAGTACCGCCTGATTGGCTCTCCAGTTCCCTCCCTCTGGTTGGGGACCCCTGATATAAAGCATTACCAGGACATTATCTTGATACACTTACTGTACATATTTTTTGTCCATCCAAGGGAGATCTTGTCACCAAGCTGTTTTGTTCACAAAAACCATGGAAGTGTCAGGAAATTATAAGATATATTTCAAATGTATACACCATATTTTATAGTTACTGTATCTAACTTGCAAGTGTCAGGGTAAATCAAGACATTCATGTCTTTCTTGGCCATAAAAAAAGTATTTTTCTTTTATTCCTTTTAGAACCTATTATTTAGAACCTATGCCATAAAAAGGTCTTGGCCCTAAGTCAGCAGACAGAGGAGCCGGAACCCAAGGCTGGGAAAACGACACTCGAACCGACAGATAGCACTCTTAGGCCCTTATTCATCAAGCGATAGCGTCAGGTAGTGTCTGACGAGCGCCATGTCCCGCCAGCTAACGTCTGCTACCGACTCAAGTACGCCCGGCGTCGGCCACAATGACGCATTTATCAAGCTAAATGAGGCTAGCGACGGCGAGAGCGACGGCAAGCGCGGCATTCATCATGAAGCCGACTGCAACGAACAGCGCCGCTGCTAATCCCATCACAGCGACAGGTATGACCTGGCGCTACCTGCCGCTCTCCCATACATTTCAATGGCAGACGCTGCAATGATTGTTTTAAGTGGTTTTTGTGTTCTTTTCTTTGGCACAAAATTCAACACATGTTTATAGTGATATGTTTTATTAATCTGGCTGGTTATTTTTATGTTTTTGAAGTTTTTATTAATTTTTACAATGTAATGTTGTGAGTGACATCTAAATTGCATCTCCTCCAACCAAACTCATTGGCATCAAAATCGCTTGTTTTCACCACACACGGGGCTTGTAAAGCTATTTTTTAGCCTGTCATGTTGGGCGGTCACGTTCGCTCTTCGAAATTGTCAGCGCCCAAGCTATTCGGCAGCCCTGTCCTTGATGAATCTGTGGTGGTCAGAGTTTGTGCAGTCGCTGTTTTAATTCGCTATGTGGGGGCGCGAGCGTCGCTGTGCTTCGCTGCGCTGCGTTGTGCGGCGCTGTGCTGTTCATACATGTGCCCTTCTGCCATTTGCAAGGAATTCACTTCCCGCGACCCCAGTCGTTCTTAATGAATACACTGTAGTTGTGAGCGTGCATGGCCACATATTGCAGGATTAACATTCAGTCGTACAAGCTCATAACAACCCATTATGCATTCTCATGTGTGCCACATTATCATGTAGTTGTATAGTTTTATTTTGTGATGATTTTAGGAAGGAATAAGATTTGTATATTTAAGCACAACTTTGTTTGCTTTTCAAGGACCTATGCATTACAGTATGTCGAACCCCCTGCTAAATCAAGCTAATAATTCGTGGCGCCTTGGGCCCTAGCTTGTTATAAAGCGTCATTTTACTTTTTCCGCCACTTAGCTTGCACATAGCTGATATTAGCTTGTCCCTGGTGCGCGCATCTTTTTTTTTTTGAATTTTTAATCACAGTTGCTTTCGTCATATCCGCTTCCGGTATCCTCCTTTGCGTTTCAAAGCCACCTAAAGCTAAAAATGTCTAGCGCTTATGCCAATAGCTTGTTTTAAAGCGTCATTTTACTTTTTCCGCCACTTAGCTTGCACATAGCTGATAATAGCTTGTTCCTGGTGCGCGGAGCGTTTTTTTTTTTTTTTTTTTCCCCATGTCGCTTTGGTCATTTCCGGTTCCTGTTTCCTCCTTAGCGTTTCCACCATGCTTCCCAGAAGAAGAGTCATGCGCCTCCCCAGCTCCTCCTCCGACTCCGACCCCACCACCCCTCCCCCACCTCCCCCACCTACCTCACCTCCCCCACCTAGCACCCCTCCCACCCCTTCCCCTCCTGGGCAGGACAAGAAAAGGCGCTTCAGAGTGGATAGCCGCGTTAATGGCCAGGTGGTCAAAGTGAGTATTTTTTTTGGTATTTTATGTTTAAAGTGGAACAACACACAGGGGGGATTGGCCCTGAAATATCTAATTTTTCTGGGCCAATTGGATCACTCCCCGTGGGGCATCCCCATTCTGGATGTCCTGCGGGGATGACCCCCCCTGGAGGGCCATAAAAATTACCTCAGCCCCGTCCCATCTGTGCATGCGTGAGCTGCGGATGCCTCTTGCGCTTACCTCTAGCAGGGTGTACCCCTGCGCAAGACATTTGTTAATGTTGTGTGCAGGCGCACTCCCTGTTAGAGTCAAACGCCACATGCGTACTTTGCCGCGCAGAGCCAGCTGAGCTGGTATGCACGTCCAAACGGCCTTGTATGCGCATACCACAGCGGCGCAGAGCGCTGTGCTAGGCTGGCGCAGTCACGTGGGAGCGTGGTCAGTGGTGTATTTGTGGCCTTCCAAGGGGGTTTCAGACAGCGGACCACCCACAATTGGTGTGGCCCACCAAAGTGCACACAAACCCAGAATAGTGATAATCCTGGGTGTGGGTCCACTTTGATCTGGTCTCTGTATAACTGTTTATGCCATTGTTCTGATGTCATGTATTGATTAGTGTTTCTTTTTCATTTCTCATAGGATTTCTGCATCATGCAGTACGACTATGCCCGTGGGGGAAAAAAAAGAATTGCCATGGAGGTGAAGGCCACAGTGTCCCGGCGCTTCCACACCGAGCTCTCCATAAGAGCAATACAGCAAAAGTGGTCGGACTTTAAGCGCCGGGACCCTGAAGGCGTGTACCGCCTATATGATGCCTACGCATCAGGTAAGTTAAAGCTTATGCTATGTTTATACTTTTTGGCTAATCATCTGCTAAGCTGTGTCCATTTGTGCTCTTTATATTAATTATTTTCTTTCACCCCCTCAACACAGATAAGCGTCCTCCCCTGGGGAAACGTGGGAAGGGATTCCTCCCCCGAACCAGGCAGGCGGACTCGGGGGAGTCATCGGGGGAGGGTCCCTCCCGCGGGTCCTATTTAGAGGACCCAGGGGAGGAAGGGGATGACGCCCCAGAGGAGTGTGCTGCTGGGGGGCTGGCAGGATCAAGCCTCAGCTCCTCACACTCTGAGTCTGAGGAGTCTCACCAGGCAAGGGGCCACTCTCAAGTGGGAAGTCCAAGTGGGGTGGTAGAAATGGACTCTCCCACACTCCCTGAAGGAGCAGGGAGTGAGAGGGAGGAGGGTGGCCCTTTGCCTGGTGGATCTTCCGACCAGAGTGTGAGGAGCCGAGGCTCCCCGCCTCCTCCTCAGAGCCCTCCCTGGGCTTCAAGTGGCGGATCATCCCCTGGTGAGTGTACTTTTTTTCATTGTTAGTCTGTGACAGGTTTCATCTGGCCATTTGTACTTAGCCCTTGCCATTCCTCTCTAATTTGCAGGGCATCATATAGGCGGCACCTCCATGGCCTTTTGGAGAAGCATTCTCCACGGGCATAGTCGTGGTAAGTGTTTGTTGTTATCCATCACATTCCCTATGTTATGACATTCCTTAAAGTGGACCAACAAACATTGTTGATAGTGCTTTGATTCTCGAAGCTTCCCTGCAAAATCACATCCCTCACCCAGGGCACCCCCCCAAAAAAAACCCCACAAACTCCTTACCTCTTTGGGGGTTGCAGAAGCCACCGTCCCAGCCTCCTGTGTGCCACTCTAGATGTGTGTGCGCCTGCGCTCTGTTTCCTAATGGGCTGCGCGTGCGCACACACTGGAGGAGTGATGTGCGGAAGGCAGCGGCGGCGGCGGACGTTGTCTCACTCAAATTGTGGTGCTCTGCCAAAGCGGACCAAAACACAGAATAGTTGCAATCCTGTGTCTTGGCCCACTTTTAACAGACACATGTTTCCTGGTCCATTGTCACAGCTGGTTTGATAATGTACCTTAACCTCACAAACCCCACTACAGTGCTAGCCAACTGGCAACCACCCCTATGTTTCTGCCCACACCATGATGGGTGTTATCATTTTTTTTCTTGGGTTAAGTTGTTCCGGCTAACCCATGTTGCACACTAGTAACATTAGCCAATCAACTGCTAATGAGTCCTTTACATTGCACTGTCTATGTTATTTGCACATTATCTTTAGGGATACATGTTGCAACCATAACTAATTTACATTAACTCATGGACCAGGAAATATGCTAATTTTGGTCAACCTGTATGTAACCATGCAAGCATTTGATTTTTCAGACTCCATAACCAGATGGATGTCAAATAGTCAGGTGTCATAGGCCCACTAATTTTGTTTTTGTCTTTTGCTTTCTGTTGACAGATGTTGCTACGCAGACGGAGCCAGAAAACCTCTTCCCCACCCCAGCTCCAGGGACGGCCAGCAGCATGGGCCCCCGCCACAGCTGCGATGGTGAGTACATCCCACTTCATATGCCTAAAGACTTGTGAAACCTATGTCTTCTAGTCACATCTGCAGACATTTAAAATGTACCTATGTGTTAATTTCACACACATCTAGATTCCATGTGTTTGTACAATAATCCAACATGCCTGTCTGCATGCTTGATTGTTGCCTCACATTCTTCATTTGGCCACATAGAGACTATTTGTGCCTTAGACACAACCAAATGGGCCGGATTAGGTCTTGACCTCTAACATTATAGGGCAAACTAGTTTACTCGTTAGGACTTAGGCCCTGATGTTTGGCTGTGACTAAACACATAAATGGACACACTGGGACTTATACCTTCTTTGCTTCCCAAGAATTAAAGTGGAACAACAACCAGGATTTTGACTTTCCTGGGTCTTGGTCCACTACGGTGGGGCACCCCTGATCGTCACCGCTGTGTGACAACCCCCTGAACTCACTTTTCCTCCAGCCGACGTACAAGCCGCGGCAAAGTGGCTCCTCCTCCTCCGCCTCCTGCGCGTCCCTTTTTACGCGCGCGTGCCCGCGCCGGCCATTCACAGACGGCCGGCGCAGGCACGCACACGTCTAGAGGGGCGCGAGGGAGGGGCCGGCGGCTGTGCCCCACCGAAACTGAGGTAGGGAGTTTGGGGTGTTGGGGGGGTTTCACCCCGCGGGACATCCCGATCTCGGATGTCCCGCGGGGAGGGAGGTGATCGGGCCGGGAATCTGATAGATTCCAGGGCCGATCACCGGTGGGTGTTGGTACACTTTAAGAGTAAATGTATGCTTGGGATGTGTTGTCCAAATTCCTGCCAGTCAATAGTACTCATATAATGTTAACAAATAAGCGCACAGTGGCCAACAATGTTAATGTGAGTGTCAGCTAATTGGACACACTGACATTACATTGCTACATCTGTGTCTGTTGAGGTCACATTCAATTTATTAATAAATTGTTGTTTATACATCTCTACAGCTTGTGAAAACCAGCATCGCAGACTGTGGCGGGAGATCAGGCTCCTGAAGCTGATGCTGCTGGCCAAGAAGAGGCGCCGGCAGCGTCGTTAGGGTGGGGGGATGGCTGGCCTGTTGACGCCCTTTGTTGGGCAATGTTGGCCCTGTTGGCCACCTTTGAAAATAAAACTTTTCGATTTACATCATTACAGTGTGGTGCCTTGCAAAGCATAGTTTAACTGTCTCAAAACCCATTTGTGTGTAAATTTAGCCATACCTTTGGAGCCATTTCATGTGTTAACCATAGTAAGCTATGGTCTCAAATGTGTGGCCTAAATTTACAAATACATTGACATATCTAGATCAAGATACTCATCCCTGACTGTGTTATTAGCTATGTCTTAGGAAAAACACAATTTAGAGGTGGGTTAAGCCAATATATTTACAGAAAAAATCAAAAACAAAATTAATATTCTTGGCTGGGTGGCCGGGGAGGTTGGGAGTCATTGCTAGGGGCGGTGTTGGGGGACAACAGTGCAGTAAAAAATATAGACTGCTGTTGTATGAGCTGTTGTATCAACAACAAAGTTTGGTCCTGCCGCTGTATAGCTTCTTGCTGCTGCTGGATAGATTGTTCCATTGCATTGACCAGCCGACCAAGTTCCTGGTTTTGTTGAAGGTTATGCATCAACAGGTCGATCTGGCGCTGCTGGGCCTCATTTTGTTGCTGACACATCAGCACCTGCTGTTCCAACGCCGCAATGCGCTCATTAGTTCCATCACGCGGCTGTTGGCGACTGTAGTCCTCCAGCATCCGGACCCCTAGCTGGTAAAAATCGGCACTGGTTGGTGCAACACCTCCTCTTGCTGGGGTTTGAGGCTAACAAAATAGAAAACAACATTTTAGACAAACAGAAACAATGCATGTATGCCCCTCAAAATCATTTGCCAAAACAGTCACTATACAACTTGCCCTTGTCTGAGCCTCGGAAGCTTGGCCACATGGGACTTGGGAAGAGGTCCCAGCTTGGGGTTCTGGTTCCACCTCCTGCCAAAACGACAAAGAAAGGAAATGTGACATGTTGCTTCATCCACTACCCACGAACATGGCAATGTGGTTATAGGTCCTCTAAATCAGCCATGTTACCTCCGTGTCATCCGCCACAGGTAGGAGCGAGGTATCGCTGCCAGAGAGGGGCAATTCAACATCAGAGATGTCCGGCAAGTTGGCATATGCTAAACAGGAAAGTCAGGTTAGTAGGTCAGTGGACCAAACTCAAATGTAACATGGCTAGGCTATCGAGGCCATACCTCCACAAAGAGCAAAATTACACACTAGACCAAAGGTATCTGTTAAACTCAGATTGTTAACATGTATGTTAGAGGACTAAGAGGCAATAATTTTGGCAAATAAGATCAGACACATTGCTTAAATTACACATACCCACAATCTCCCAGATGTCTGGAGTGGGGCCCTCACTCGAGCTTGGACCTTTAAAATACATGTGGACACACAAGTTGCCAGAAGCAAGTGCCACAAAAGTAGAGCCAAAATACAGACTAGAGCAAGGCAAAACAACTTACCCTCATCTCTGGCAGCCTGAACTTGAGGGGCCCTTTCCGGACAGCCACTTCCGATATTCTGGTCAACTAAAAAACACAAGTAATGGCTCTAAATATTCATCAAACTACTACGGTGAATGTTTGTCCAAAAATATGTCCTACAAAATGCATTGCTATCACTCCAAGAACTATTAGACTGACCCTGGGGAGGGAATAAGCACTCCCAAAGGCATCTTCAAGTTGACAGAGCAAACATGTAGATTATTAGACTAACCAAATCGAACCAGTGTAACAGAAAAAGCATAAAGGATACATTATGTATTGCTATACACACCAACAGGGTCCTGTTGACCTGCAACATCGGAAGTGGGGTCCAAAGATGAACCAGTCACTTGGCCTACCAATAAAAAAGAGGAATGAGACACATGCACTTGGGTTAAAGTGGATAAAGCAAGGTTGACACATGCACTTACCGACATCCAAAGAGTAGCTTGGCTCATGAGGAGATGCTGGGGCCAATGGCGGGGGAGCTAGGCAAAAATCAAGCAAACATTGAGCCATTGTTAATGTGCGTGCAAAAATACAACATGCATTAAGGTGTGTGTGAGCAGCTCATTCACTAATATTCACTAATCAAGGCCAGTGTGGCTTCCACATTTATATGCAGATATATGGCCACACATCTCTGCCTTCCAACATAGCTACACATGTTAGGGCCTTGTTAGTTAGTTGCTGTGAGTGTTAAAGTTGCCGTGAAATAAGGCCGCAGGTCCATATTATTAATACTCAACAGTGCCCCACTCGATTGTTGGAGCTGCTCCCACACCCATTTGTTCCCCAAACAACCAGCACCTAAATTAGTGGTAAATACCTTCAATGGCAGACTGGGTTAGGCTTGAGGTTGGTTGAAGGGCAGGAGTTTGTGTGTCCTGAGGCACATCCTGGACAGCAGCATGTGCACCTATGCAGAAAGCAACAGACAGGAAAGTAAAAAATGTATGAGGTCTAATGTACTACTTCACAGGTCCTACTTGTCACGCTCTGGGTACTGCAGCAATCCACTTAGATAACTCCAGCCCTCCCGGTAAGACCTCAACCCCCAATCTCCGCAGCCAGCTTCACCTATAGGAGCCCCCGCTTGCCGGGACGCAGAGCACGCCTGCCCGGGATCGGTTGCCCCCAGGACTTCAATGGCTCAAAGATTGGAGTCTTACTGTTCAGAGGCCTGGAGAACCCGTGGCTGGAAGTGGTGCTGAGAAACCAAATCGCCGAGCGTATAACGGAAGTCCAACAGGCTTAGGGTCAGCAACGGAAGTTCAGAAATGGCAGCGGTACAAAGGATTGGACAAGACGTGGTCGAGGATCAAGCAGAGGTCGGCAACAGGAGATCAGATCGGGGATGGTCAAGACAGGCGGTGGTCGGCAACGGGAGTTCAGAATAAACACTAGAGACAAGCTGCTAACAGGGTACAAGGCACTATCACAGGCTCTGAGCAACTGACTGAGCGAACCTTATATAGGGACAGACATGATGGGAGGTGAGTGTATGATTGGTGCAACTGGGATCTAAATACACATTGGGCCAGAACCTGAAAAGGGCGTGTAGCCCAGAACCTCTCACTTGGGCTCATTGGCCCTTCAATCCGAACCAGGGGGCGTGCCAGTGCCCCCTGGCTAATCTACAGCCTCCGGCGGGCGCGCTGAGCACAGACCTCGGGCACGCGCGCGCGCCCGGGAACAGATGACGCGCGCGCGAGGAGGGAGAGAGGCCGTGCTCGGCGCAACCCGAGCAGACGCCGCACGGCGCGGCCGCCGGGCCGGAGCTGCTGGGGCCGGCCGGCCGCCAACGCTGGACCGGGGCCCAGGTAAGTGCCGATTGGTGACACTACCCCCCCCTTCACGAGGGGCCTCCGGACCCTCACCCGGTTTTTCCGGATTATCACGGTGGAATTTCCGTACAAGAGCTTTGGCATGAACATCCCTCGCAGCCACCCAATATCTTTCTTCTGGACCATAGCCAACCCAGTCCACCAAGTATTGTAAAGAATTGCGCATCCTACGAGAATCCAAGATCTTATTTACTTCGTACTCGGGCTCATTATCCACAAGAATAGGTGCAGGACCAGCAAGAGGCGTATTCTTCGCCGGTTTTAACAGTGAAACGTGAAAAGAGTTGGGTATTTTCATAGTTGGCGGGAGTTGAACTTTAAAAGACACATTATTCAACCTTTTAATTATAGGAAAGGGGCCAATGAATTTTGGACCCAACTTGCAAGAAGGTTGACGGAGCGCAATATTTTTAGTGGAGACCCAAACTAGATCGCCTACTTGAAGAGTAGGTTCCCGTGATCTACGGCGATCAGCAAATTTCTTATATCTTAAACTAGTGGTTTTAAGAGTTTCCTGAACATGTGTCCAGATATTCTTCCGTTCTTGAAGCCACTCCTCCAACGCCGGCAAGTTGGAGGGTGACCCTGAAAGGGAAGAGGCTCTAGGATTTTTCCCTAGGTTACAATAAAAAGGCGATATCTTGGTACTCTCACTAGGCGCATTATTGTAAGCAAATTCGGCGAAATCAATAAATTCTGCCCATTGTTCTTGGGCATCAGAGACATAACACCTTAAGTACTGTTCCAGAGTTTGATTAGTTCTTTCCGTCTGCCCATTGGACTGGGGATGGTAGGCAGACGAAAGAGAGATCTGTATACCCAGCCGCGAAAAGAAACATTTCCAAAAACGGGAAGTAAATTGGACGCCCCAATCGGAGACTATATTGGACGGAATACCATGAATACGAAAAATGTGTGAAGTAAATAGTCGAGAAAGCTCTGGTGCAGAAGGAAGCTTAGCCAAAGGAATGAAGTGTGCCATTTTACTGAAGCGATCTACGACCACCCAAATAACAGTATTCCCGTGTGATAAAGGCAAATCTACAATAAAATCCATAGAAATATGAGTCCAAGGTTCCGCAGGGATTTCAAGAGGAACCAAACCGCCACTGGGAGCCTTATGAACCCCTTTACTTCGAGCGCAAACAGCACAAGCGTCGATAAAGGCAGTAATATCGCGTCTCATGGTAGGCCACCATACATGGCGACGGGCAAGCATAAAGGTTTTTCGGTTACCCACATGACCAGCAGTTTTCGCATCGTGAAACTCGCGAATTACATCTGAACGCAAATGTGGCGGCACAAACTGGCATCCCAAGGGAACATCACTAGGAGACTGGTCTTGAAACGGCGCCAAGGTGTTAGAGAGATCAGGAAGTAATGCCCCGACCACACAACCCATAGGTAGAATCGGGTCTCCAGTATCACCCCGATCCTTACATTCACCGAACATGCGAGATAGAGCATCCGCTTTAGTATTTTTTACACCCGGCTTGAACGTAATGATAAAATTAAAACGCGAGAAGAATAATGCCCAACGTGCTTGACGAGAGTTCAATCTCTTGGCAGACCCAATGTATTCAAGATTTTTGTGATCGGTATACACAGTTATAGGATGTAATGAACCCTCCAGCCAGTGTCGCCATTCATCAAAAGCCAGTTTAATAGCTAATAGTTCCCTATTACCGACATCATAATTTTGCTCCGCGGTATTGAATTTACGTGAAAAATAAGTGCATGGATGAAGACGTTCAGGGTTACCGGAATATTGCGACAAAACTGCACCCACTCCCAGCTCTGAAGCGTCCACCTCAACAATGAAGGCCTTACGAATGTCTGGGTGAATTAACACTGGTGCCGACGTGAAGGCCCGTTTCAAAGTCAGGAAGGCCTCACAGACAGAGGGAGACCAGTTAGCAGTGAAGGCCCCCTTGCGGGTAAGATTGGTAAGAGGTGCAACAACATGAGAGAAGCCTTTGATGAACCGCCGATAAAAATTAGCAAAACCTAGAAAACGCTGCAATTCTTTTAAGGTCTTGGGTTGAACCCAATCCTGAACCGCCGAAACTTTCCCCGCGTCCATCTCTAAACCCTGGTTGGTAATAATATACCCTAAGAAAGGAACTGTGGTGACTTCAAACACGCATTTAGAAAGTTTAGCAAATAAGTTGTTTTCTCTTAATTTCTGTAGTACCAACTTAACATGACGTCTATGCTCCAACAAGGAATTAGAAAAAATGAGAATATCGTCTAAGTATATGACCACAAATCTACCGAGATACTCTCTGAATATATCGTTAACAAAATCTTGAAAAACGGCTGGCGCGTTACAAAGACCAAAAGGCATGACCAGGTACTCGTAATGGCCGTCTTTCACATTAAATGCGGTTTTCCACTCATCCCCCTGTCGGATACGAATCAGATTGTATGCCCCTCTTAAATCCAACTTGGAAAAAATTTGGGACCCTGTGACTTGATTGAACAGATCCCCGATCAAGGGTAAGGGGTATCGGTTCTTAACAGTGATCTTATTCAAGGCTCGATAATCAATGCATGGTCTCAGGCCGCCATCTTTTTTCTCTACAAAAAAGAATCCAGCCCCGGCAGGTGAGGTAGAGGGGCGAATAAATCCCTTCTTTAAATTTTCGGTGATGTACTCCCTCATTGCTTGCTCTTCGGGCAGAGTAAGATTATAAATTTTTCCCCTCGGGGGAATCGTGCCAGGAAGCAAGTCAATAGGGCAGTCATAAGACCGATGTGGAGGAAGGGTATCCGCAGATCGTTCAGAGAAGACATCAACCCAGTCAGCGTAAGGTTGAGGTAATCCCTGAGGTAAAACTTGCACACTTCTAAGACCTGTAGTAAAGCAGTGGTTTTTACAGTGGTCACTCCACTTGATCAATTCCCCAACCCGCCAATCTAACACCGGGTTGTGGAGTTGTAACCAGGGGTATCCCAAAACCACCGGAGTCTCAGGACAGTCGAAGATGAAAAATTCCAAGAATTCAGAGTGGGAAGAGCCCACAATTAACCGAAGGGGGGGGGTCTTGGTGGTTATAGGTCCCCCCTGGATGACCTTCCCATTGATGGCCAAAACTTGTAGAGATCTTTCAAGAGGAACTAAAGGGATATCTAAAAGGGAGATCATACTCTTGTCCAGAGAGTTTCCCGCCGCACTGCTGTCGATAAAGGCGGAAACTGATTGCTTGGAAGAACCCCAAGACAGGTCAATGGGCACTAACATTTTATTTTGGCGAGAGTTGCAAACTGACTCACCCAGATCAGTACCCTCTACCTGGTCTGGGTGCGGAAGTTTTCCGCCGGTCTCCCCTTGTTGGGACAGGACCCTGCGAAATGTCCCGAGTTCCCACAATATAGGCATAACCCCTTGGCCCGCCTACGCTGCTTTTCCTCTTGGGATAACCGGGTTCTCCCTAATTGCATGGGTTCTTCCTGGGAAGGAGATGGGGTATTTTCCCCATGGGTAGCCGGGGAATTAGGAGTCTGGAAGGACCTGAAGGACGTGGGAGCCCTGGTTCTCTCCCTAGCCCTCTCTCTAAGACGCCTGTCTATTTTATTGGAGACCTGCATAAATTGGTCGAGGTCTGCTGGTGGAGGAAAGTTGACCAAAGCATCCTTGATGCTATCCGACAGCCCCACCCTGAACTGACTACACAGAGCGGGACCATTCCACCTCGATTCGATGGCCCAGCGGCGGAATTCAGCACTATAATCTTCAGCCGAATTCCGTCCTTGTCTTAAGGCCCGAAGCCTATTCTCTGCCGTAGACTGTTGATCAGGATCAGCATATAAAACGCCCATGGCAGTAAAGAATGCTGTAACGGATTGTAGGGCAGAATCATGAGATGGTAAACTAAAGGCCCAGGACTGCGGGTCTCCTTGAAGCAGAGAAATAACTAGGCCTACTCGTTGGGACTCACAGCCGGAGGAGATGGGTCTCAGCTTAAAATACAGTTCACAGGCATTCTTAAAATTTGAAAATTTAGCTCGTTCTCCAAAAAACTTTTCAGGCAATGGGATCTTTGGTTCCGAGATATGAGGTGGTACAGAGGATGCCGGTAACTGACGAGTTTCCTGAGTGGCCACTCTTTGAGTGAGCTGGTTTATCGCCGTAGCCATAGCTTGTACCTGCTGTACCAGGTCATCCATCTTTTGGCCTGTGATAATGTCACGCTCTGGGTACTGCAGCAATCCACTTAGATAACTCCAGCCCTCCCGGTAAGACCTCAACCCCCAATCTCCGCAGCCAGCTTCACCTATAGGAGCCCCCGCTTGCCGGGACGCAGAGCACGCCTGCCCGGGATCGGTTGCCCCCAGGACTTCAATGGCTCAAAGATTGGAGTCTTACTGTTCAGAGGCCTGGAGAACCCGTGGCTGGAAGTGGTGCTGAGAAACCCAATCGCCGAGCGGATAACGGAAGTCCAACAGGCTTAGGGTCAGCAATGGAAGTTCAGAAATGGCAGCGGTACAAAGGATTGGACAAGACGTGGTCGAGGATCAAGCAGAGGTCGGCAACAGGAGATCAGATCGGGGATGGTCAAGACAGGCGGTGGTCGGCAACGGGAGTTCAGAATAAACACTAGAGACAAGCTGCTAACAGGGTACAAGGCACTATCACAGGCGCTGAGCAACTGACTGAGCGAACCTTATATAGGGACAGACATGATGGGAGGTGAGTGTATGATTGGTGCAACTGGGATCTAAATACACATTGGGCCAGAACCTGAAAAGGGCGTGTAGCCCAGAACCTCTCACTTGGGCTCATTGGCCCTTCAATCCGAACCAGGGGGCGTGCCAGTGCCCCCTGGCTAATCTACAGCCTCCGGCGGGCGCGCTGAGCACAGCGCCGCCGGAGGGAAAACAGACCTCGGGCACGCGCGCGCGCCCGGGAACAGATGACGCGCGCGCGAGGAGGGAGAGAGGCCGTGCTCGGCGCCGCCCGAGCAGACGCCGCATGGCGCGGCCGCCGGGCCGGAGCTGCTGGGGCCGGCCGGCCGCCAACGCTGGACCGGGGCCCAGGTAAGTGCCGATTGGTGACACTACTGTTAGTTGGGCAGAAAGAGAAAATGCTAATCACATACATTAACAGTAGCTTTTATAAAAAGGCAGAAAATATGTACCTTCAGTCCAACCTGTGGTGTCATCCCCAGGATCCACACCCTGCAGCCGAGCCAGTGGAATTTTGGCCTTCAGCATCTCCTCATACGGCCTGTAGGTACTCTTTGGAGCCTGGATGGTCCCACTGTCCACATCAAGATCGTGATTCATCTTTTTCATAAGGGCCTCTCTCAAAGTGTAGAAGCGTTTCCTGCAGGATGGGCCACTACGTGGGTGTTGAGCAGTGCTACTAAGCTCCACACCAATGGCATCCCACAGTTTGCTTCTTTCTTGTTTGCCTATGGACTTGCTTTGGGAGCCAAAGAGTAGCTCCCATTTAGCAAGTGTAAGGCGCACAAGATGATTATTCTCCGCCAAATTAAATTCAGGCTCCCTCTTGGCACCTGGGCGCTTAGCCTGGGGTGCTGCACCACCTTCAGGCTGGGCCCTTTTCCGTAAGGGAGGTCTGCGCACAGCACCCACCACACTCCTACTTGGGCCTGCTGTGGCCGGCAGATGTCCTGAATTTGGCTCCATCCTGTAGCTGCACACACACACCAATACACACCCAACAAGCACGCATGCAGACTACAGAATGGCATCGCACTCTCTTTGGGTTGGGCAGGTTTTATGTGCTCTAACAGCCAATCACAAACCAGCCCACTTAATTGATTCACACATACAGCCCAGTTCCTTCTAGCCACACCTCCACTGCACTGACTGAAGCATGTGTGTTAGGCAATTAACTAATTACGGACCTCATTAACCAAACAACACACACCCAAATACAACAATGGACTGATGTATCTGAAACCCTTGTGACATGTGGCTAGCCTAACGGCTATTTAAATAAACAGCAGCTTACCTTTCATTGGCCCACCACTGAATTTTCGCCCATGTCCGTTAATGCACGCAAGTTTCGGCTCACGTACGCTAGTAGCGCTACTAGCGTGCGCGTGCGCACTCCGTTTTACGCACACCTGGGTCGGCTAATTGACACCCGGAAATAGCAGAGCAACGCAAAAGGCGGCAAAGCGGACCTGTCCTTTTTCAAAGTGAAGTATAAATGGAAGGAATTTGCAAGCTTCTGGTATTGTTACACTGTGGCAAAGGCTGTGGTGTGGTGCGGTGCTTGTTTCCCTTAGCTCATTTGAGTCTCTGTCTGGGTTCTGTCCTCACTCTCTGTGGCTTGTTGGGTGATTTCTGACATCAGTGCTGTTTCTTTAGGAGATTGTTTTTGGTGGCATATGCAAATATTGTGGAGCATACAGCAAGTGAGGCTTGATTTTGGGGCCTTTTGTGGGCTGTGCAGCAACTCCCCTCTTGGTTGTGCCTAACTTAGAAAGCTGTTTTTCAGCAGGCTGGTGGTTTGGACCACTATAGTTCTGGTTTTGTGGTGAGCTGCATTGTAGCGGGTGTGTGAGGAGTGTGATTGTTTGTGTGTGTGTGGTGTGTTTGTGGTTTTTGTTTTTGTTTTTTTGATTTTGTATATCTGTTGAGTGTGTGTGATGGATAAGAGGGTGATGTATGGTGTCTGGGTGGATGGATGTATGTGTATGCTGAAAGAGCAGGAGGAAAGGGAGCGGGGTGTTGTGAGGCTTAGGGCACCCCGCTCCTTTGCAATCCGCCTTTCAGTATGGGACTTAAGTGACGAGCAGATCAGGAGCCGCTTCCGTCTGAATCGTGCTGCACTACAGTCCCTATATGATCAGATTAAGCACAAAATCGAGCCATCCACCAAACGCACTCAATCCATTCCAGGCATAGTACGCCTGTGTGCCACGCTGAATATTTTGGCACGAGGGACCTTCCAGGCAACCTCCGCCCTCCTCAGCGGGATAAGCCAGGCTACTATGAGCCGCATACTAATCCAGGTAGTTCTGGCGATTTGTGATTTAATCCCAATTTACATCAAGTTTCCTGAGGATGAGGAAGAGGTTGCCAAAATAAAACATGCTTTCTATCTCATGGGAGGGATCCCGAATGTGCTAGGGTGCGTTGATGGTACACATATCCCTTTCCGCCCTCCCCGTGCACAGGAGCTGTATTACAGAAACAGAAAGCAATTCCATTCAATCAACGTAATGCTTGTCTGTGACCATGACATGAGGCTGCGGGCGGTGAGATCGGGGTTCCCCGGCTCATGCCACGATTCTTACGTCTTGCAGCGGACAGTCCTGTGCCGGAAGTTTGAGAACAACGAAATGCCAGCTGGCTGGCTACTGGGTAAATAATTAACCATGTCAAAGTATTTTGACTCAAATATGTGGCCTAGTAAGCCAAATTTGAAAAAAAGATAAACAAAACATGTACTAGTACTAATTGCTGTCTCTCTCCTTGTGTTTTTTCTACAGCGGATAAGGGATATGGGCAGAGAACGTGGGTCATGACTCCGGTCAGGAGCCCACGGACCTCTGCCCATGAACGCTACAATGCAGCACATCGCAAGACCAGAAGCATTGTGGAAAGAACCATCGGCCTGCTGAAAGCACGCTTTCTCTGTTTGGCATGCCCAGGAGGAGAGATGCTCTACAGCCCACAGAAGGTCTCCAAGATCATCCTTGCCTGCTGCGTGCTCCATAATATTTGTATATGCCACCGAATTCAATCCCCCGAGGAGACAGCACTGGTGCCAGAAATCCCCAACTTGCCCGCAGGAAGAAGTGAGGACACCCAGACTGGCGATGAGCTAAGGGAAAGGATGATCACTTCCTTTTTTGCAGTAAGCTAACTACCCTTCACTCTAATCCAAGTACTGCACTACTGGGTAAATGTATTTGACCTCCCATCAAAATTAAAAAAAAAAAACACTCTAAGGGGGGTGTAAGATGACCCAAACCACTCAAAGGGGGGGTGTAAGATGACCCAAACCACTCTAAGGGGGGGTGTAAGATGACCCAAACCACTCTAAGGGGGGGTGTAAGATGACCCAAACAACTCTAAGGGGGGTGTAAGATGGCCCAAACCACTCTAAGGGGGGTGTAAGATGACCCAAACCACTCTAAGGGGGGGTGTAAGATGACCCAAACCACTCTAAGGGGGGTGTAAGATGACCCAAACCACTCTAAGGGGGGTGTAAGATGACCCAAACCACTCTAAGGGGGGGTGTAAGATGACCCAAACCACTCTAAGGGGGGTGTAAGATGACCCAAACCACTCTAAGGGGGGTGTAAGATGACCCAAACCACTCTAAGGGGGGTGTAAGATGACCCAAACCACTCTAAGGGGGGTGTAAGATGACCCAAACCACTCTAAGGGGGGTGTAAGATGACCCAAACCACTCTAAGGGGGGTGTAAGATGACCCAAACCACTCTAAGGGGGGTGTAAGATGACCCAAACCACTCTAAGGGGGGTGTAAGATGACCCAAACCAATCTAAGGGGGGGTGTAAGATGACCCAAACAACTCTAAGGGGGGTGTAAGATGACCCAAACCACTCTAAGGGGGGGTGTAAGATGACCCAAACCACTCTAAGGGGGGTGTAAGATGACCCAAACCACTCTAAGGGGGGGGTGGAAGCTGAACAACATAACAATTAGGGTTGGTGTGCATGATTGACGCAAATGTTGGTTAACAATTAATGCAATATTTTTTTACAGCGAAAACACAAATTTAAAGATATATACTAACTGCACTTTTTTTAATTTTTCAGGCACCCCGAGATGCACCCTGATCCAAATTTTCCTTTTCTTGAACATTTCTGTATTTTCCTTTCAATTCTAATTTCTGTTTGATTTTTCATTTTCATTTTCATTTCTGTTTTAATTTTAGTTCCTTTTTAGACCAAAAATAAAAAAAAAACTAAAGATACATGTGGCTATGTGTTTAATTCTGTTTTAATTTTCCTTTTCATTCTAATTCCTGTTTTAATTTTCATTTTGATACTAATTCCTGTTTTAAATTTCCTTTTCATTCTCATTTATGGTTTAATTTTCCTTTTCTTTCTCATTTCTGGTTTAATTTTCCTTTTCTTTCTCATTTCTGTTTTAATTTTCCTTTTCCTTTTCATTTCTGTTTTAATTTTCCTTTTCATTCTCATTTCTGGTTTAATTTTCCTTTTCATTCTCATTTCTGGTTTAATTTTCCTTTTCTTTCTCATTTCTGGTTTAATTTTCCTTTTCTTTCTCATTTCTGGTTTAATTTTCCTTTTCTTTCTCATTTCTGGTTTAATTTTCCTTTTCTTTCTCATTTGTGGTTTAATTTTCATTTTCATTCTCATTTCTGGTTTAATTGTAGTTCCTTTTTCTTAAAAAAATAAAAAAAAAATAAAATACATGTGGCTATGTGTTTAATTCTGTTTTAATTTTCCTTTTCATTCTAATATCTGTTTTAATTTTATTTCCTTTTCAACACAAAATAAAAAAAAAAAACAAATAAAGAAACATGTTGCAATGTGTTTTATTCTGAAGGTACTTGATTCCCAGCCCACAGCAAAGCAAAGCGCAGGCGCTGGGTTGAATAGCGTGGTCAAACTGACTGACAGCGCCTACAAAGCTGAGCTCCAACATCATATTCAGCAATGTAGGCGTTGTTCCCAACAACGCCAGGTAGCGACTGAGGAGGCCTGCTATAGCGAATCGCTACCGCCCGCGGCGTACGCTAGCGGCGCTCATAGCGCCATACTTCAGTCGCTCATCTGTCGCTACCTGGCGCTATTAATGAATCGGCCTCCCCGTCTGCGAGAAGGGGTGGGATTATGCCTCGGCTTTGGAGAGTTACTGCAGCGTCTCACTTACAGCAAGAGCTGTTTAATTGTCCTTGGATGTTATATGTATTGCATTTTATTTTATCTGGTGAGCATAATAAAAGCATTATCCCTTGTCCTGTCTTAACAGTATTACACTATTGGTTTTCATTTCCTTCCCTATGTATGGTTTTGACAACTTTGAGGATAATATGTTTTATCAAGGTTGAAATGGAGCCAGCATGCTATTAAATATCCATACATGTACAATTGAGGATGAGGTTGGAAGCCATCACAGATAGAGTGATGAGTGCCGGTACGCCGATTCATTTATTGGTGGTGGACACACATGTTTTTTTATGAGAAGTGAACACATCATGGAAAGATTTTATTTAGACTGAAATTTAATCCGTGGAAGTATAATTTTTATGGAGTTTGATAGGTGCTATAATAGGTTCTAATAGGTAAAGGACTAAAAACACACTGTCCTGTTTTTCTTTCTGCGCTGGACTATTAATATAACTGTATTAGGATTTTTTGTGGCGTGGTTTATGAGGGTTATTTATATTTGTTTATATGTTCTTTTTTTCCTTGTCTTATCTTCTCACCTTTTAAAAATATCTTTCTATATTATTTCAATTCATTTTTTGTTTTATTCAAAAAAATATAAATAGTTTTCCAAATTGTGCACAGGGGAAGCCTGCCTCTGAAATGTCAGAATATATGTTGCCTCCGTTGACCTTTTATTACCATTTTCTGTGTTCTTCCAGATCAATGGTTGTGATCAATATTCACTCCAGGCTGCAACAATAGTAAAAAAGGACACTCCTCCCTCCACCAGCTTCTTTTAAATCACAAGTTGACAAAGCTCTGTTGCCGGAGAATGCTGCATAGAGATCTTTATTATGCCTATGCCTACCTGCTGCCACGGATTCCAAAAGGCCATCTGGGTGGTTTATTATAACTGCTACTTTCTTGCATTGTGCTTATCTTTACAATTGAATTAACTGTAATGAGAGATTATTTCCTGTATGTCATATGCAGTAAGAAAGCAAATCATAAGCATAAGACCTTTGAATTTTTTGCTAATTATTTGATTTAGTACGAAAAACAACATTGATTTTATAATTATTTTACAGATTTATGTGTCATGCAGTTTATATTTCTCTAAGAAATGTTATATTGGAATACTCATTCCCTATGCTTCCCACTAGCGATAAAACATAGCAGCATACAACCATGTGTGCTACAACCATTTGTGTTACTCCATAGGTGTTGCGCTCACAGCATATATGCCTTTTGCTGGCACTGTGCATCTATCCAGTGACCTGACAACCGCCTCAAAGTTTTGATAATGTTTGTTTTATCGCTGATCCCTTAATGGCCACAAACCACATAAAGCTGTCTCTGTCAAGGCAGACTGGCCATAGGGAACCCAGGGAGAATTTCTGGCAGGAAGGACTGATTTGGTGCTGACAGGGCTGCTGCTTCTAACACCTGCATCCTAAATCTTCACCCTCCCAATCTACAGCTGGCCCCAATGTACCCCCAACGAAGAAACTCCAGTTCATGCTCTGCTCCCAATGTTATAGCTTAAGCATTATAGCTGTGGGGTCACAGTACTATCGCTTTAGGAATTGTCATATCCATCCCCAGATTTCCAGGATCTGTCCCTGCAATGCTATATCTTCATTCTAGGTGCACACTTAATTGGCCAAGAAGAGCTTCGGGGGAACTTAGCGGAGATGTTGAGGGCTGTCAAGGGCTGTTAAAATGTTTGACTGATTTTTGTCCCCATTCATCAATGCTTTGTCCCAAAGTACCCCAAGATGGCGATATCATCACTGATCTTGGTTCTGTCAGAACATCTGCTTGTCTGCTGAATGGACCGACTGCCTGACCTTGGACTGGAAGTACTTTTTAAGTGTGAAATGACATTCCTGTTTGAAATGCCCAGGAAATTAGAGGAAGCAGTGTCAGTAAGGACATTGTAGGTCTGTTCAGGGGTTGATCTACCACAAACCTAATGCGATAATAATGAGCATGGGTATGATTTTAAAAGATTACTGTACATTATGGGTAGGGATGAGCGAATCGATCCGGACGAACCCGGATTCGATCCGAATTTCATGACAAATTCGATTCGGATCGAATCCGAATTTCCCCGCGATTCGATTGAGCGAAGTTTTTTTCTAAAATCCATTCATTTAAATGACAGGCATTCTAGGATGGTCTACGTGACATGTCCATGCTGGGACAGTCACATGCAGCCTATCAGCAGCCAGCAAGCCCGGTGACGTCACAGCGCTATATAAGGCGGCGGCCATCTTGCTTTTGCGCATTTGTCTATTGCATTCGTGAGAGCCAGAACTCAGGAGGACACTGCAGACTGTATTCAGGGAGAGAGAGGTAGAGAGTTAGGGACAGCCAGTAGACAGCCAGTAGACAGGCGGGAGAATGGCAGGAAGTCAGGGAGAAGCAGGGAAAGGTAGGAAAAAAACGGATGCAGTGACAGGGATTTTTTTTGTTTTCATGCAGCATGAGTGTTACAGCAGAAAAAATAGGCTCATGGGACATAGCCCAGAAACCCAAATAGCAGGAGCACCAATTCAGTCAATTAAAATAAACTACCATTTATTGAAAATCACATGAATCCAAACAATAACATAACACACAAAACACAATACAAACACATTAAAATTACTGTGTATCCCCAAAATTCATCCAGTGCTGTATACACAGCAACAAATATCTGGGTAATTCCTAAACTATAAATACGTGTAAAAAGAGCACCTGAAACTACTTAATTTGTGCCGGCACATGAAACACCCACCTCCTCTGCCCCACAAAGGGGGGGAAAAAAGTAAGAGAGGAGGGGGGAGCCTCCAACTAACTATTAAAATATAGTAAAGTGACAGTGCATTTTAATCATAGCAGCATAACAGCCATAGATTTCATATAAACTCACAAGCAATTACACAATTAATCAATACATAAACAATAACCTATGACAACCGTGAGTGTATGTACATATATAAAGGAAAATATGAACAGTGTTTCCCCAAGGACAATGTTTCAAAGCAGTGCCCAAGTCATATAGGCAGTGCTTTGAAGCAGTGCTCAAAAACCAAATGTGCAATAATACTGGTCATGAATACAAACACCAATTGCAAAAAACATTTCAAAGTGGACCCACACAATAACAAAGGCAATTTAAGGAGGCAAGGTATAGTACTTAGCCAGACAACAGGGTATATCACGTAAGATAAGGAGTGGGGGATGCACAGCAGGGACACCTTCGAACGCGGCCGCCCGTGCCTGAGTGTTACTGTTTGGGTCACTGGCTTTGTTAGCTGTTTCACCCTGGTTAACCACTGTTGCTTTGCATAGTACTACTGCTCCCAGGTGCTCTGCTGTTGGGGCATCCCATTCTGTAACTACACCAGCCTCTATTTCCTATAACCCTCTGCACTTATTCTAAAAGTAATTTGGCCTGATAAAGACACTTTTGCTGTGCATAGTACTATTGCTCTCAGGTGCTCTGCTGGTGGGGCATCCCATTCTGTAACTACACCAGCCTCTATTTCCTATAACCCTCTGCACTTATTTAAAAGTAATTTGGCCTGATAAAGACACTTTTGCTGTGCATAGTACTACTGCTCCCAGGTGCTATGCTGTTGGGGCATCCCATTCTGTGACTACACCAGCCTCTATTTCCTATAACCCTTTGCACTTATTCTAAAAGTAATTTGGCCTGATAAAGACACTTTTGCTTTGCATAGTACTACTGCTCCCAGGTGCACTGCTGTTGGGGCATCCCATTCTGTGACTACACCAGCCTCTATTTACTATAACCCTTTGCACTTATTCTAAAAGTAATTTGGCCTGATAAAGACACTTTTGCTGTGCATAGTACTACTGCTCCCAGGTGCTCTGCTGTTGGGGCATCCCATTCTGTGACTACACCAGCCTCTATTTACTATAACCCTTTGCACTTATTCTAAAAGTAATTTGGCCAGATAAAGACACTTTTGCTGTGCATAGTACTACTGCTCCCAGGTGCTCTGCTGTTGGGGCATCCCATTCTGTGACTACACCAGCCTCTATTTACTATAACCCTTTGCACTTATTCTAAAAGTAATTTGGCCAGATAAAGACACTTTTGCTGTGCATAGTACTACTGCTCCCAGGTGCTCTGCTGTTGGGGCATCCCATTCTGTGACTACACCAGCCTCTATTTACTATAACCCTTTGCACTTATTCTAAAAGTAATTTGGCCTGATAAAGACACTTTTGCTGTGCATAGTACTACTGCTCTCAGGTGCTCTGCTGTTGGGGCATCCCATTCTGTGACTACACCAGCCTCTATTTCCTATAACCCTTTGCACTTATTCTAAAAGTAATTTGGCCTGATAAAGACACTTTTGCTTTGCAGAGTACTACTGCTCCCAGGTGCACTGCTGTTGGGGCATCCCATTCTGTGACTACACCAGCCTCTATTTACTATAACCCTTTGCACTTATTCTAAAAGTAATTTGGCCTGATAAAGACACTTTTGCTGTGCATAGTATTACTGCTCTCAGGTGCTCTGCTGTTGGGGCATCCCATTCTGTGACTACACCAGCCTCTATTTACTATAACCCTTTGCACTTATTCTAAAAGTAATTTGGCCTGATAAAGACACTTTTGCTGTGCATAGTACTACTGCTCCCAGGTGCTCTGCTGTTGGGGCATCCCATTCTGTGACTACACCAGCCTCTATTTACTATAACCCTTTGCACTTATTCTAAAAGTAATTTGGCCTGATAAAGACACTTTTGCTTTGCAGAGTACTACTGCTCCCAGGTGCACTGCTGTTGGGGCATCCCATTCTGTGACTACACCAGCCTCTATTTACTATAACCCTTTGCACTTATTCTAAAAGTAATTTGGCCTGATAAAGACACTTTTGCTGTGCATAGTATTACTGCTCTCAGGTGCTCTGCTGTTGGGGCATCCCATTCTGTGACTACACCAGCCTCTATTTACTATAACCCTTTGCACTTATTCTAAAAGTAATTTGGCCTGATAAAGACACTTTTGCTGTGCATAGTACTACTGCTCCCAGGTGCTCTGCTGTTGGGGCATCCCATTCTGTGACTACACCAGCCTCTATTTACTATAACCCTTTGCACTTATTCTAAAAGTAATTTGGCCTGATAAAGACACTTTTGCTTTGCATAGTACTACTGCTCCCAGGTGCACTGCTGTTGGGGCATCCCATTCTGTGACTACACCAGCCTCTATGTACTATAACCCTTTGCACTTATTCTAAAAGTAATTTGGCCTGATAAAGACACTTTTGCTGTGCATAGTACTACTGCTCCCAGGTGCACTGCTGTTGGGGCATCCCATTCTGTGACTACACCAGCCTCTATTTACTATTACCCTTTGCACTTATTCTAAAAGTAATTTGGCCTGATAAAGACACTTTTGCTGTGCATAGTACTACTGCTCCCAGGTGCTCTGCTGTTGGGGCATCCCATTCTGTGACTACACCAGCCTCTATTTACTATAACCCTTTGCACTTATTCTAAAAGTAATTTGGCCTTATAAAGACACTTTTGCTTTGCATAGTACTACTGCTCCCAGGTGCACTGCTGTTGGGGCATCCCATTCTGTGACTACACCAGCCTCTATTTACTGTAACCCTTTGCACTTATTCTAAAAGTAATTTGGCCTGATAAAGACACTTTTGCTGTGCATAGTACTACTGCTCCAAGGTGCTCTGCTGTTGGGGCATCCCATTCTGTAACATACCATACCCCTCTTTATTTACACTAAGCAGCTCTCTTATTTACACTAAGCAGGCCTGTTGGAGGCTGCGTGTTACTGCTCACTTTTGGTGTGCATTATATTCTGTTTCATATAGACCCACCGCTGCTTGGGGGTTCTTAAAATATCACCTACTACCACGCCAGTTAGACTATGTCGGACAGACAAGTGCCTCGAAGTGAAAAGAGGAGTGGCAGAGGCCAAGATTCCGCAGGCAGAGGTCGCAGCAGACTGGGGGCCAGTAGCAGCAGGAGTCCCGCTGAGAGACCTAATCTGCCAGTATCTGCTAGCGGTCGGGTCTCCACCAGTAACGCATCTGCCGTGGTAGATTGGTTGACGCGCTCATCAACAACCACATCATCTCGACTTACGTCTGAGAGCCCCAGTCTAGGGTCGGTCGGTTCCTCAGACACAACCCTGAGTTGGCATGCCCCGAGAGCAGTCCCTGTCCTCCCACTGACTCTGTCCCACGCCGTTCCCTCCCCCAGCGACGTATCCCATGCTTTGGGTTCAGCTCCACTTTTTAGTGAGGAGGACGATCATCTGGAGGACAGCCAGCAGCTACTGGCCAGCCATGAAATGGAGGTGCCTTCTTTAGCTCCGCACAGAAATAGTGATGTGGAGAGTGATGTGGGTGTTGGGAGCTTTCCAGCTCCTGCGCCAGACACTGAAACCGATGAGATCAGGGAGCTACAGCCACAACTCGGTGATGATGATAATGATGATGAAGCCGATCGCACTTGGGAGCCGGGTGATGAAGGGGCTTCATCATCATCATCAGGAGAAGAGGGGCGCAGGTTGCCCCGGAGTCAGCAGCTGAGGCAGCAAGGTGGTAGCAGTCAGCATGGGGGCACAATTCCAAAGGCTGGAGCCGGTCGGGGCCGGGGTAGAGCACATGCTGTGCGGCAGTCTACCTTATCGGGAGGTAGTGGAGCAGGGGTTCCTGTAGTTGGCAACAGCAGCAGTGAATCAGTGAGGCCAGGGGGTGGGAAAAGTAGCTACTCGGCAGTGTGGCAGTTTTTCCTGAAGCATCCGCAGGAGGGTAACATGGCCACATGCAAGATATGTAGGCAGAAGGTGAAGCGTGGCCAGGGTCCAAATGTTGGCACCACGGCCCTGCGTCAACATATGCAGCGTCACCATAAAGCAGCCTGGGAGAACCTAGGCTCCGGAGAGGTGGGCCCGACTGCTTCCTCACCGAGTGGCACGCCGCTCCCAATTTCTGCCAGCCAAGGCTCCAGCACCTCAGCCGAAGGCAGCTGTGCGTCATACCCATCCTCTGTCGCTCCTGCTCCTCCTCCTCCTCCTCCAAGTCATGCATCCCGCCAGCAATCCATCAGCGAAGCCATGTCCAAGAGACAGCAGTATGCGCCCACTCATCCTACGGCGCAGAAGCTGAATGTGCTCCTGTACAAGTTGCTGGTGCTGCAGTCGCTCCCTTTTCAGGTGGTGGACTCTGCACCTTTCAGAGAACTGATGGCTTGTGCCGAGCCGAGGTGGAGAGTCCCAAGCCGTCATTTCTTTGCCAAGAAGGCAGTACCAGCGCTGCACACTTTTGTTGAACAGAAGGTGGCCCAGTCCTTGAGCCTGTCGGTGTGTAGCAAAGTGCATGGCAGCGCCGACGTCTGGAGCTGTAACTACGGTCAGGGACAGTACATGTCGTTTACGGCCCACTGGGTGAATGTGGTCCCTTTGCAGCAGCAACTTGGACAGGTCACGCCACTTCGGCCTCCGCGTTCCCTGCCCGTTGGGCCTGTGACACTGTGCGACTCGGCCTCCTCATCCTCCGCCATCTCCTCACCCTCCACTGTAGGCTCAAGTCTCAGTGCCCCTCCAGTCTACCATGTGTGCAGGGCACGGAGGTGTCACGCAGTGCTTCACATGGTTTGTCTTGGCGAACGGAGTCACACAGGGGAGGAACTGCTTAAATTTATTCATCAGGAAATCCAAACATGGCTTACTCCAAGAAAACTTAAAATGGGAATCATGGTTACCGACAATGGGAAGAACATTTTGTCTGCGCTGCGCCAAGGAAGCCTGACCCATGCCCCCTGCATGGCTCACTACTTCAAACTGGTTGTCAAGCGGTTTCTGAAGTGTTCCCCCCATCTGCAAGACATCCTAACAACTTCAAGGAAACTTTGCATGCACTTCAGCCACTCATACACCGCCAAACACACACTTCTTGAGCTACAGCGTCAGAACGGTATCCCCCAACATAGTCTGATTTGCGATGTTTCCACCCGTTGGAATTCCACCCTTCACATGTTGGACCAATTATATGAACAGAGAAAAGCCATCACAGATTTCCTGATTATCCAAGCAGATAGGGGGACTCCTCTGTGTAACTTCAATGTCAACCAGTGGCAGCTCATAAGTGACACCTGCCGTTTGCTCAGGCTCTTTGAGGAAGCCACTTTATTTGTCAGTCGGCAGGATTACGGGATGAACAACGTGATTCCACTGCTTCATGTACTACAGCACATGTTGGAAACCATGGCTGGTCAGGGCACTGGAGACATGGCGTTTACATCTTACGGCCACATGAACCCCGTTGGAGCTGAACTGGAGGAGGAGGAGGAAGAGGAGGAGGAGTTGCCCAGCGAAACACAGTTTAGGCTTGGCGAAATGGCTGGTTTATCTAGTCAGCGGACAGGAGAGGAGGAGCAGGAGCAGCCAGAGGAGCTAGAGGTTTTTGAGGAAGGCGAGACAGAGGACCCGGGCACACCGTGGCAGTATGCAGTGGAGATGGAAACATGTAGTCCATCCGAGTCACTTGCGCAAATGGCAGGAAGCATGCTCACGTGCTTGCGTAGTGACCCCAGAATTGTTTCCATCTGTCGGCGGGATGACTTCTGGCTGTCCACCTTATTGGACCCTCGCTTCCGGCACAAAATGGGGGCATTTTTTAAACCCGCCGAGAGGGAGGACAAACTGAACTACTACAAAGACATTCTACGTAGGCAGTTGGCCGATGCCTATCTGCGCCATGGTCCATACTCTCGCAGGTCTGACTCGAGGGGACCTCTGCGCTCACCTTCCACTGTCATGGCTGCTGGGGGGGTTGGCAGGAGCAGCAGCAGCAGCTCCATCAGCAGCAGCCTCAGTCTTCAGCAGTCGCTAATGAGTAGCTTTCTACACCCGCATAGTGAGGCTACTCATGAGCAGCAGGAAGGCCTGGAGCAGGACCTGAACCTGCAGGTCATGTCATACTTTGACATGACCATGCCAACACACCTTGAGGATCCGCTGGACTTCTGAGCAGCCAAACTTGATTTGTGGCCGCAACTAGCAGAGTTTGCCCTGGAAAAGCTGTCCTGCCCGGCAAGTAGCGTGCCATCTGAGCGGGTGTTTAGTGCGGCGGGGGCCATAGTTACGGCGAGGAGAACTCGTCTGTCAACTAAAAATGTGGAGAGACTCACCTTTGTCAAAATGAATCAGGGATGGATCAGCCAGGATTTCCACCCACCAATGCCTGATGCATGCGACTAGATTCAGCATGGTGCCACGTTTTACACTTTCCAAATGGTGCAAAACATATTTATGTCTTTAGGCAAATTTTTGGGCTCCTGCTGATGCCAACTCCAGGGTGTGATTCATCCAATTTTTGGGCTCCTGAAGCAAACCCCAGTGTCTCTTTAAAGTAATGTTTGGGCTCCTGCTGCTGCTGCTGCCAACTCCAGGGTGTGATTCATCCAATATTTGGGCTCCTGAAGCCAACCCCAGTGTCTCTTTAAAGTAATGTTTGGGCTCCTGCTGCTGCTGCTGCTGCTGCCAACTCCAGGGTGTGATTCATCCAATCTTTGGGCTCCTGCTGCCAACTCCAGTGTCTCTTTAAAGTAATGTTTGGGCTCCTGCTGCTGCCAACTCCAGGGCGTGATTCATCCAATCTTTGGGCTCCTGCTGCCAACTCCAGTGTCTCTTTAAAGTAATGTTTGGGCTCCTGCTGCTGCTCCTGCTGCCAACTCCAGGGTGTGATTCATCCAATTTTTGGGCTCCTGCTGCCAACCCCAGTGTCTCTTTAAAGTAATGTTTGGGCTCCTGCTGCTGCTGCTGCCAACTCCAGGGTGTGATTCATCCAATTTTTGGGCTCCTGAAGCCAACCCCAGTGTCTCTTTAAAGTAATGTTTGGGCTCCTGCTGCTGCTGCTGCCAACTCCAGGGTGTGATTCATCCAATTTTTGGGCTCCTGAAGCCAACCCCAGTGTCTCTTTAAAGTAATGTTTGGGCTCCTGCTGCTGCTGCTGCTGCCAACTCCAGGGTGTGATTCATCCAATTTTTGGGCTCCTGAAGCCAACCCCAGTGTCTCTTTAAAGTAATGTTTGGGCTCCTGCTGCTGCTGCTGCCAACTCCAGGGTGTGAATCATCCAATTTTTGGGCTCCTGAAGCCAACTCCAGTGTCTCTTTAAAGTAATGTTTGGGCTCCTGCTGCTGCTGCTGCCAACTCCAGGGTGTGATTCATCCAATTTTTGGGCTCCTGAAGCCAACCCCAGTGTCTCTTTAAAGTAATGTTTGGGCTCCTGCTGCTGCTGCTGCCAACTCCAGGGTGTGATTCATCCAATTTCTGGGCTCCTAAAGCCAACCCCAGTGTCTCTTTAAAGTAATGTTTGGGCTCCTGCTGCTGCTGCTGCTGCCAACTCCAGGGTGTGATTCATCCAATTTTTGGGCTCCTGAAGCCAACCCCAGTGTCTCTTTAAAGTAATGTTTGGGCTCCTGCTGCTGCTGCTGCCAACTCCAGGGTGTGAATCATCCAATTTTTGGGCTCCTGAAGCCAACTCCAGTGTCTCTTTAAAGTAATGTTTGGGCTTCTGCTGCTGCTGCTGCTGCTGCCAACTCCAGGGTGTGATTCATCCAATTTTTGGGCTCCTGAAGCCAACCCCAGTGTCTCTTTAAAGTAATGTTTGGGCTCCTGCTGCTGCTGCTGCCAACTCCAGGGTGTGAATCATCCAATCTTTGGGCTCCTGAAGCCAACTCCAGTGTCTCTTTAAAGTAATGTTTGGGCTCCTGCTGCTGCTGCTGCCAACTCCAGGGTGTGATTCATCCAATTTTTGGGCTCCTGAAGCCAACCCCAGTGTCTCTTTAAAGTAATGTTTGGGCTCCTGCTGCTGCTGCTGCTGCTGCCAACTCCAGGGTGTGATTCATCCAATCTTTGGGCTCCTGCTGCCAACTCCAGTGTCTCTTTAAAATAATGTTTGGGCTCCTGCTGCTGCCAACTCCAGGGTGTGATTCATCCAATTTTTGGGCTCCTGAAGCCAACCCCAGTGTCTCTTTAAAGTAATATTTGGGCTCCTGCTGCTGCTGCTGCTGCCAACTCCAGGGTGTGATTCATCCAATTTTTGGGCTCCTGAAGCCAACCCCAGTGTCTCTTTAAAGTAATGTTTGGGCTCCTGCTGCTGCTGCTGCTGCCAAATCCAGGGTGTGATTCATCCAATCTTTGGGCTCCTGCTGCCAACCCCAGTGTCTCTTTAAAGTAATGTTTGGGCTCCTGCTGCTGCTGCCAACTCCAGGGTGTGATTCATCCAATCTTCGGGCTCCTGCTGCCAACCCCAGTGTCTCTTTAAAGTAATGTTTGGGCTCCTGCTGCTGCTGCTGCTGCCAACTCCAGGGTGTGAATCATCCAATTTTTGGGCTCCTGAAGCCAACTCCAGTGTCTCTTTAAAGTAATGTGTGGGCTCCTGCTGCTGCTGCTGCCAACTCCAGGGTGTGATTCATCCAATTTTTGGGCTCCTGAAGCCAACCCCAGTGTCTCTTTAAAGTAATGTTTGGGCTCCTGCTGCTGCTGCTGCCAACTCCAGGGTGTGATTCATCCAATTTCTGGGCTCCTAAAGCCAACCCCAGTGTCTCTTTAAAGTAATGTTTGGGCTCCTGCTGCTGCTGCTGCTGCCAACTCCAGGGTGTGATTCATCCAATTTTTGGGCTCCTGAAGCCAACCCCAGTGTCTCTTTAAAGTAATGTTTGGGCTCCTGCTGCTGCTGCTGCCAACTCCAGGGTGTGAATCATCCAATCTTTGGGCTCCTGAAGCCAACTCCAGTGTCTCTTTAAAGTAATGTTTGGGCTCCTGCTGCTGCTGCCAACTCCAGGGTGTGATTCATCCAATTTTTGGGCTCCTGAAGCCAACCCCAGTGTCTCTTTAAAGTAATGTTTGGGCTCCTGCTGCTGCTGCTTCTGCCAACTCCAGGGTGTAATTCATCCAATTTTTGGGCTCCTGAAGCCAACCCCAGTGTTTCTTTAAAGTAATGTTTGGGCTCCTGCTGCTGCTGCTGCCAACTCCAGGGTGTGATTCATCCAATCTTTGGGCTCCTGCTGCCAACTCCAGTGTCTCTTTAAAGTAATATTTGGGCTCCTGCTGCTGCTGCTGCCAACTCCAGGGTGTGATTCATCCAATTTTTGGGCTCCTGAAGCCAACCCCAGTGTCTCTTTAAAGTAATGTTTGGGCTCCTGCTGCTGCTGCTGCTGCTGCTGCTGCCAACTCCAGGGTGTGAATCATCCATTTTTTGGGCTCCTGAAGCCAACTCCAGTGTCTCTTTAAAGTAATGTTTGGTCTCCTGCTGCTGCTGCCAACTACAGGGTGTGATTCATCCAATTTTTGGGCTCCTGCTGCCAACCCCAGTGTCTCTTTAAAGTAATGTCTGGGCTCCTGCTGCTGCTGCTGCCAACTCCAGGGTGTGATTCATGCAATCTTTGGGCTCCTGCTGCCAACTCCAGTGTCTCTTTAAAGTAATATTTGGGCTCCTGCTGCAGATGCTGCCAACTCCAGGGTGTGATTCATCCAATTTTTGGGCTCCTGAAGCCAACCCCAGTGTCTCTTTAAAGTAATGTTTGGGCTCCTGCTGCTGCTGCTGCTGCCAACTCCAGGGTGTGAATCATCCAATTTTTGGGCTCCTGCTGCCAACCCCAGTGTCTCTTTAAAGTAATGTTTGGGCTCCTGCTGCTGCTGCTGCCAACTCCAGGGTGTGATTCATCCAATCTTTTGGCTCCTGCTGCCAACCCCAGTGTCTCTTTAAAGTAATGTTTGGGCTCCTGCTGCTGCTGCTGCTGCCAACTCCAGGGTGTGATTCATCCAATCTTTGGGCTCCTGCTGCCAACTCCAGTGTCTCTTTAAAGTAATATTTGGGCTCCTGCTGCTGCTGCTGTCAACTCCAGGATGTGATTCATCCAATATTTGGGCTCCTGAAGCCAACCCCAGTGTCTCTTTAAAGTAATGTTTGGGCTCCTGCTGCTGCTGCTGCTGCTGCCAACTCCAGGGTGTGAATCATCCAATTTTTGGGCTCCTGAAGCCAACTCCAGTGTCTCTTTAAAGTAATGTTTGGGCTCCTGCTGCTGCCAACTCCAGGGTGTGATTCATCCAATTTTTGGGCTCCTGCTGCTAACCCCAGTGTCTCTTTAAAGTAATGTTTGGGCTCCTGCTGCTGCTGCTGCTGCTGCTGCCAACTCCAGGGTGTGATTCATCCAATCTTTTGGCTCCTGCTGCCAACCCCAGTGTCTCTTTAAAGTAATGTTTGGGCTCCTGCTGCTGCTGCCAACTCCAGGGTGTGATTCATCCAATTTTTGGGCTCCTGTAACCAACCCCAGTGTCTCTTTAAAGTAATATTTGGGCTCCTGCTGCTGCTGCTGCTGCCAACTCCAGGGTGTGATTCATCCAATTTTTGGGCTCCTGAAGCCAACCCCAGTGTCTCTTTAAAGTAATGTTTGGGCTCCTGCTGCTGCTGCTGCTACTGCTGCTGCTGCCAACTCCAGGGTGTGAATCATCCAATTTTTGGCCTCCTGAAGCCAACCCCAGTGTATATTTGGGCTCCTGCTGCTGCTGCTGCCAACTCCAGGGTGTGAATCATCCAATTTTTGGCCTCCTGAAGCCAACCCCAGTGTCTCTTTAAAGTAATGTTTGGGCTCCTGCTGCTGCTGCTGCCAACTCCAGGGTGTGATTCATCCAATTTCTGGGCTCCTGAAGCCAACCCCAGTGTCTCTAATTCTCTAAGTAATGTTTGGGCTCCTGCTGCTGCTGCTGCTGCTGCTGCCAACTCCAGGTTGTGAATCATCCAATTTTTGGGCTCCTGAAGCCAACTCCAGTGTCTCTTTAAAGTAATGTTTGGGCTCCTGCTGCTGCCAACTCCAGGGTGTGATTCATCCAATTTTTGGGCTCCTGAAGCCAACCCCAGTGTCTCTTTAAAGTAATGTTTGGGCTCCTGGTGCTGCTGCTGCTGCCAACTCCAGGGTGTGATTCATCCAATCTTTGGGCTCCTGCTGCCAACTCCAGTGTCTCTTTAAAGTAATATTTGGGCTCCTGCTGCTGCTGCTGCTGCCAACTCCAGGGTGTGATTCATCCAATTTTTGGGCTCCTGAAGCCAACTCCAGTGTCTCTTTAAAGTAATGTTTGGGCTCCTGCTGCTGCTGCCAACTCCAGGGTGTGATTCATCCAATTTTTGGGCTCCTGAAGCCAACCCCAGTGTCTCTTTAAAGTAATGCTTGGGCTCCTGCTGCTGCTGCCAACTCCAGGGTGTGATTCATCCAATTTTGGGCTCCTGCTGCCAAATCCAGTGTCTCTTTAAAGTAATAATTGGGCTCCTGCTGCTGCTGCTGCTTGCAACTGCAAGGTGTGATTCATCCAATGTTTGGGCTCCTGCAGCTAACTCCAGTGTCTCTTTCAAGCTATGTTTGGGCTCCTGCTGCTGCTGCTGCTTGAAACTCCAGGGTGTGTCAGTCAATTTTTGGGCTCCTGCTGCTGCCAACTCCAGTGTCTCTTTCAGCCAATGTTTGGGCTCCTGCTGCTGCTTGCAACTCCAGGGTGTGATTCATTCAATGTTTGGGCTCCTGCCCCTCATAGTGATGCCACTTCAATTCTCTGCAATTGTGCCGCTCTGCGATTCTATTAGCGATGCCTCTGATCTGCATGTGATATTTATTTACAGTATTATTTAACTAACCCAGCACGCATCCTATGCGTGTTACAGCAAGGCAAAATGGTTTACAACCCTATTGAGGCTCTAGGAGGCTCAGAAATAGCCGTTTTTAATAGCGATTCGTCGCGAATAAATTCGGGTCGAAACGATTTTTGTCGGAAAATTCGGTGAATCAGTCGAATCGAATTTTTCAAAAGTTCGCTCATCTCTAATTATGGGCCTTATTTATGATGTGCGTCATTTAGCAACTTTCTTGTGACTATAGCGCCAGTTTTAGAGCGCCAGCATTTTGGTCTTATCTGACACAGCGCTGTTAACTACATTGGACCTAGCAGACGCTGCACAGAATGCTAACTAATTAGCTTTGATTGTTGTACTAGGTATTGGCCGGCCAATGTCAGTGCCTATTGGACCTGGCTGCCAAATAGCCCTGCAACAGCTACTTTGTACCATCATTTTTCTGGCATTCCACAGCATATTTATGAATTTTTTCAGTTACAGTTACAAGAAATCACTCTGGGACAAAGGGGACAGTGCGTTCGGGCCTGTATCTACAGTGCCAGCTTACAACTGATGCTGCAACCTTTTCGGCACTACTGTTAAATAAGATGCTAGCTGGCGCTGCCATTTTTTTATTTCTCAGTGCCGCTGAGACCAAAAAAGTGGTGCTGAATGACACTGCTGCTTCTTAAATAAGGCTCTAACTCCTCATTGGGAGTGGCTGACCACCAATCTCTGCTGAAAACCACTTCCCAGCTGCTGCATTTCTGGACCACCATGCATTCCCAATATTGAGCCTATAAGCATGTCCAGCAGGTACATAACAGGGCATTGTTAAAAATGAGGGTTGATTAGATCCAACCTGCTAAATTTGGATCCATGGCTAAATCAAATTGTAATCCACATGTGGGTTCAGCGTTTGGGCCATACCCGGAAGAAGTCTGCCCTAGCAACCACACCCATGCCCATTCTGGGCATTCTTGTAATGTTTTTTTTTAAATGCTTGGGGTCCCCCCTCTAATCAATACCAACCCAGCAAACCAAGCACAGGGGCTTGTAATTACAGGGCTCAAGGGCCGCCCAGCAGGCCCCCGGCCCTGAAAATTACAAGTCAATATGCCCTAAAGCACAGGTCGGGTGCACCACACAGGCCAATGCTATAGGCTGCCAGGCTCATCTGCACCACCCTGGCCATTGGTGGTGTGGGTAATGAAGTATGAACTGGTATTGGGGTCACTAGCACCCCTTATCTGTTCATTTGGAAAGTGTAAAACACACACGTACGTTTGAAAAAAAAAATCACGTAAACTTTCCCCCTCCAGGCTCCTGCGCAGGATCCTTTAAATGTATGTCAACGGGACATCTAAGGACGCTCCGGTGGCATTTAGAAAGGAGGGGGATACAGGTTCCTGTCCTGTCCATCCTGGCTCCTGGCCAGGGACTCCATAATGAGCCGCTGGGGAGCAGCTTTTATGCTAAAAAGCGGGACCTCTTTGGAATCTCCCTATCATCCCTTGTGACATCACAAATGGGGAGGGGCCAGGAGGGGTGGCACAGGAAATCCCCTTCAGGCCACTCCCTTTCTGTGAGCAATTACGTCAGGGAGTTTCAATGAGGCCATGCCTCAAAGTGTAAAAGCCGGCTCCCCCAGCACTCACTTCAGTCCCTCGCTGGGTAGCTTCCGAGGTAGACGGCGCATTGTGGGGCACAGAAGATGAAAGATGGGGAGGGGTGAGTATAAGTTAAATATTTTGGTGTGGTCTTATTTTTTTTTCACTTGGCGTGAACCCCAGGGACCCCTATACCAGTGTACCATTGTCAGGAGCCGGCATGGTATAATACTGAAGCTTTTTCAGCACTTACATTTGCTACTGCATCCACTCAAAGCTGAAACACCACCTTGACGATATTCCAGTGGTAGCAGCCATTTTGGAGCTTCCTTTCCAGCATCTCAGCCATGCCGCTGCCTGGATTCAACTGACATAACTGACAATGCACAGTAACAGGAAACCCAGCAGCACTTCCTGTTTGCAGGCGGCCTGCAGGTACAGGAGCCTCCATTTTGTTTCATCTAAATTGTCCTGGGGGGGGAAGCATATGAGCACTGTTCGTTGTGCTGTTCCAGTTTAAGTTATTTGTGACTGTTGGTCTGCTTTAAGACTGAAAAAATACAATTGAAAAAGAAAAAGTCAGGCTATGCTTTATTAGATGAAAATTGCATCTAACCAAATATGCCAAAACATTACCCAAAAATATAAATGCAGCCCATCAACCAGCCTTTCCGTGTTCGGGCCAAGCACCAAATCCCGGCATGTACTTCTGCCCCGAGTCCGTGTTTGGAGACCTGAATTTGCACAATGCGTTTTGAACCTGAACTTTGCAGTTTGAGTTCACCCATCACTATTAGTTAACTATCATCCAACATCCAAGTTCAAAATATCTTTTACAGATACAAAAATGAACTAAAGGGCCAAACGTGGGCCACGAAAACATCAATGGGGTTCGATGCTAAAATCTGGAAAACTGATTCATTCTATCATAATTCATCAGCATTCGCCAATTACACTGAACTAGAAGTAACTACAGCAAACACTGCAATGGCACATTTTGGCTAGTCAATGCGGCAAAGCAGATAGTAGATCAGCCCCATACTACAATAGACAGAATAAACATCTTGTGACAATGAGTATCACAAAAACAAAAGTTAGCCATCGCACAACACACACATAACAATCCAAATTGCCATGGGAAAGGGGGGAGGATGGGTGCATCATCTGTATATTTCTTTTGTCTTATTGTGCTATGCCGATTAATGCTTCCTTGCTAGCTAGTGGCCATTGAAACACGTGCAGACAATACTAAGCCACTCTGCAGCAGAGAGCTTATTTCAGACACTAACTAGCCTAGGTTAACTAAGATTATCTGAAAAAGTAGAGGAAATTACATGATATTTTCTTTCTATCATTAAGTGAAAAAAATGAAGGCGCTAATTAAAACGAATAAATTATAAGTTTGCCTACAGTTATCTTTGATGCACAGAAATAAATAATAAAACACATCTTTTAACCTGTCATTCTTCTAGCTTTATCCCTGTTGGATCATTTAATGTGAGCTGGATCCCTGCCTACATTAATAATTCTAGAAAATCAATTATAAGTAAAGATGAGCGAACTTTTGAAAAATTAGATTCGGCTGATTCACCGAATTTTCCGAGAGAAATTGTTTTGGTCCGAATTTATTCGTGACGAATCGCTATTAAAAACTGTTATTTCTGGGCGTTCGAGAGCCTCCATAGGGTTGCAGAACGTTTTGTTTGGCTGTCACATGCATGGCTATTAGATTCGCTGTCGCAGAGCGGCAAAATTACAGAGCCTTGAGGTGGCATCAGCATGATGAGCCCATATATTGCCTGAAAAACAAACCCTGAACTTGGCAGCAGCATAGGGAGCCCATATATTGCCTGACAGACACACCCAGGAGTTGGCAGCAGCATTAGGAGCCCATATATTGCCTGAAAGACACACTCTGGACTTGGAAGCAGCATAGGGAGCCCATATATTGCCTGAAAAACACATTGGAGTTGGCAGCAGCATAGGGAGCTCATATATTGCCTGAAAGACACACCCAGGATTTTGCAGCAGCATAGGGAGCCCATATATTGCCTGAAAGACACACTCTGGAGTTGGTAGCAGCATTGGGAGCCCATATATTGCCTGAAAAACACATTGGAGTTGGCAGCAGCATAGGGAGCTCATATATTGCCTGAAAGACACACCCAGGATTTGGCAGCAGCATAGGGAGCCCATAAATTGCCTGAAAGACACACTCTGGAGTTGGTAGCAGCATTGGGAGCCCATATATTGCCTGAAAAACACATTGGAGTTGGCAGCAGCATAGGGAGCCCATATATTGCCTGAAAAACACACCCAGGAGTTGGCAGCAGCATTAGGAGCCCATATATTGCCTGAAAGACACACCCAGGAGTTGGCAGCAGCAGCATTAGGAGCCCATATATTGCCTGAAAAACACATTGGAGTTGGCAGCAGCATATGGAGCTCATATATTGCCTGAAAGACACACCCAGGAGTTGGCAGCAACAGCAGCAGCATTAGGAGCCCATATATTGCCTGAAAAACACATTGGAGTTGGCAGCAGCATAGAGAGCTCATATATTGCCTGAAAGACACACCCAGGATTTGGCAGCAGCATAGGGAGCCCATATATTGCCTGAAAGACACACCCAGGAGTTGGCAGCAACAGCAGCAGCATTAGGAGCCCATATATTGCCTGAAAAACACATTGGAGTTGGCAGCAGCATAGAGAGCTCATATATTGCCTGAAAGACACACCCAGGATTTGGCAGCAGCATAGGGAGCCCATATATTGCCTGAAAGACACACTCTGGAGTTGGTAGCAGCATAGGGAGCCCATATATTGCCTGAAAAACACATTGGAGTTGGCAGCAGCATAGGGAGCTCATATGTTGCCTGAAAAACACATTGGAGTTGGCAGCAGCATTGGGAGCCCATATATTGCCTGAAAGACACACCCAGGAGTTGGCAGCAGCATAGGGAGCTCATACATTGCCTGAAAGACACACCCAGAAGCTGGCAGCAGCAGCAGCATTAGGAGCCCATATATTGCCTGAAAAACACATTGGAGTTGGCAGCAGCATAGGGAGCTCATATATTGCCTGAAAGACACACCCAGGAGTAGGCAGCATATCCATATTCCTTTAGTGTTGGTCTGGCACCATGATCAATCGACTCTGATGCATCAGGCATTGGTGGGTGGAAATCTTGGCTGATCCATGCCCGATTCATTTTCACGCAGGCCAGTCTCTCAAAAAAACATTTTTCTAGCGTACTGGAGCACATTGAATTGCCCTCATCAGAGCATCACATACGCACATCTAAGAGTTTCATAACTTTGTTCCAGTTAAAGTATTCAGGGCCTAGTTACTACTTAGATAAAGGCCATAGATAGTTACACACCTGCTGCTGTTATCGACAAATCCTGTTTTAAGTCTAGTGTAGTGTTTTGTCCTCCCCTCATATACGCACTAAGTATGTCAGGCAGAGAAGTGCCAGGATAGGCACAGAGAAGTTGTAAAGGCGTAAATTCATCAAGCAGAGGTTGCAGCAGACTAGGGGCGAGTGGCAGCAGGAGTCTCAGTGAGAGGCCTGATCTCCTGGTATCAGCTAGCGGTCGTGTCTTGACCAGCAACCCATCTGCCGTCATCCATTGGTTAACACGATCATCCACTTCATCACAAGTGACATCTGACACCCCCAGTCAACTGTCGGTTATATCTTATGCTTTGAGTTCAGCTCAGCTTTTCAGTGAGGACGATCTGATAATCTGAAAAATCAGCAGCTACTGCCCAGCCCAAGTGGAGGAGAAACTCGCCGCTTCTTCCACTAGGCGGGCAAGTAGTGATAAGGAGAGTGGCGTGGAAGGTGGTGTTGCAAGCATTTTGGCTTCTTAAGCAGACACTGTTGAGGAACCTGAGGAGGACATCAGTGAGTTTTGAGGGCACTTTTAAAGGCTTGGAGTAATGGAGAGTGACAGATTTAGTGGTCAGCATGGTGGCAGAAGGGGAAAGTATGGAGGCAAATGTGCTCGGGGTAGACCACTTGCTGCGCGGCAGGCTACCTTCCCAGGAGGTAGTGGAAGAGGGTCCCCGGAGTCGTCGGCGACAGCAGTGAATTAGTGCGGACTGTTGGTAGGAAAATCTCAGCGATGTGGCAGTTTTTCATCAAGCATCCGCAGGAGGTTAACATGGCTATATGAAAGATGTGTAGGTAGAAGGCGAAGTGTGGCCAGGGTCCCAATGTTTGACCCACAGCCCTGCGTCAACATTTGCAGCATCACCATCAAGCGGCCTGGGAGAGTTGGCTCCAAGTGCTGGTCCAGCCTGCTGCATTACCCAGTGGCAAGCCGCTCCCTGTTCCAGCCAGCCAAGGCTCCACCACCTCCTGTGTGTCATACCCATCCTCTGTCGCTCCAGATGCTCCTCCTCCTCTTAATCCAAGTCAGTCATTCTACCAGAAATCCATTGGCCAAGCCATGTCCAAGAGACAACAGTATGTGCCCACTCATCCAACGTGCAGAAGCTAAATGTGCTCCTGTATAAGTTGCTGGTGCTGCAGTCCCTACCTTTTGAGGTGGTGGGCCTTTCAGAGAACTGATGGCTTGTGCCGAGCCTAGGTGGAGAGTCCCACGCTGTCATTTCTTTGCAAAGAAGGCAGTACCAGCCCTGTACAATTTTGTTGAGCAGAAGGTGGGCCAGTCCTTTAGCCTGTCAGTGTGTACCAAAGTGCACGGCAGCGCCTACGTCTGGAGCTGTAACTACGGTCAGGGACAATACATATCCTTTAAGGCCCACTGGGAACCACTGTGGTTCCTGCACAACCACAACAGCAACTTGGACAGGTCTCTCCGCTGTGGCCTCCACGCTCCTAGGCCGTTGTGCACTTGCACTTAGCAATGGTGTCACAGAAAAAAGTGCCTAATTGTCAATTACATAATAATTTGTAAATATAACATTTATCCTATTTGAACACACTTATAATAATTGAACACACTTATAATTAGAGATGAGCGAACTTTTGAAAAATTCGATTCGACTGATTCGCCGAATTTTCCGACAAAAATTGTTTCGACCCGAATTTATTCGCGACCAATCGCTATTAAAAACGGCTATTTCTGAGCCTCCTAGAGCCTCAATAGGGTTGTAAACCATTCTGCCTTGCTGTAACACGCATAGGATGCGTGCTGGGTTAGTTAAATAATACTTTGAATAAATATCACATGCAGATCAGAGGCATCGCTAATAGAATCGCAGAGCGGCACAATTGCAGAGAGTTGAAGTGGCATCACTATGAGGGGCAGGAGCCCAAACATTGCTTTAAAGAGTCACTGGAGTTGGCAGCAGCAGGAGCCCAAAAATTGGATGAATCACACCCTGGAGTTGGCAGCAGCAGCAGCAGCCCAAACATTACTTTAAAGAGACACTGGGGTTGGCTTCAGGAGCCCAAAAATTGGATGAATCACACCCTGGAGTTGGCAGCAGCAGCAGCAGGAGCCCAAATATTATTTTAAAGAGACACTGGAGTTGGCTTCAGGAGCCCAAAAATTGGATGAATCACACCCTGGAGTTGGCAGCAGCAGCAGCCCAAACATTACTTTAAAGAGACAAATGGAATAGAACCGGATAAGCACAGCCTACTCTGTGGCCAAATCACGAATGTGATAATAGAGGGAGGGGGTGCCAGGGATCTGGGTGCATGTATAAAATGAATACAAATGCAGAAAGGGACACTCTGGTATATCCCATACAACCGCCCCAAGACCTCTGCACTCACCCTCAACAAGTCAATCCATACAAAGTATGTAAAGAATATATAAACAGCAATTTATTAATATTTTACAATAGAGATAACAATAACCCCATATGGGCCAGACAGATTTAATCTGTCTGGCCCATATGGGGTTATTGTTATCTCTATTGTAAAATATTAATAAATTGCTGTTTATATATTCTTTACATACTTTGTATGGATTGACTTGTTGAGGGTGAGTGCAGAGGTCTTGGGGCGGTTGTATGGGATATACCAGAGTGTCCCTTTCTGCATTTGTATTACTTTAAAGAGACACTGGGGTTGGCAGCAGGGGCCCAAAAATTGGATGATTCACACCCTGGAGTTGGCAGCAGCAGCAGCAGGAGCCCAAATATTACTTTAAAGAGACCCTGGGGTTGGCTTCAGGAGCCCAAATATTGGATGAATCACACCCTGGGGTTGGCAGCAGCAGCAGCAGGAGCCCAAATATTACTTTAAAGAGACCCTGGGGATGGCTTCAGGAGCCCAAAAATAGGATGAATCACACCCTGGAGTTGGCAGCAGCAGCAGCAGCAGGAGCCCAAATATTAATTTAAAGAGACCCTGGGGTTGGCTTCAGGAGCCCAAAAATTGGATGAATCACACCCTGGAGTTGGCAGCAGCAGCAGCCCAAACATTACTTTAAAGAGACACTGGGGTTGGCTTCAGGAGCCCAAAAATTGGATGATTCACACCCTGGAGTTTGCAGCAGCAGCAGCAGGAGCCCAAATATTACTTTAAAGAGACCCTGGGGTTGGCTTCAGGAGCCCAAAAATTGGATGAATCACACCCTGGAGTTGGCAGCAGCAGGAGCCCAAATATTACTTTAAAGAGACCCTGGGGTTGGCTTCAGGAGCCCAAAAATTGGATGAATCACACCCTGGAGTTGGCAGCAGCAGGAGCCCAAATATTACTTTAAAGAGACCCTGAGGTTGGCTTCAGGAGCCCAAAAATTGGATGAATCACACCCTGGAGTTGGCAGCAGCAGCAGCAGGAGCCCAAATATTACTTTAAAGAGACCCTGGGGTTGGCTTCAGGAGCCAAAAATTGGATGAATCACACCCTGGAGTTGGCAGCAGCAGCAGCAGGAGCCCAAATATTACTTTAAAGAGACCCTGGGGTTGACTTCAGGAGCCCAAAAATTGGATGAATCACACCCTGGAGTTGGCAGCAGAAGCAGCAGGAGCCCAAACATTACTTTAAAGAGACCCTGGGGTTGGCTTCAGTAGCCCAAAAATTGGATGAATCACACCCTGGAGTTGGCAGCAGCAGCAGCAGGAGCCCAAATATTACTTTAAAGAGACCCTGGGGTTAGCTTCAGGAGCCCAGAAATTGGATGAATCACACCCTGGAGTTGGCAGGAGTTGGCAGCAGCAGCAGCAACAGGAGCCCAAACATTACTTTAAAGAGACACTGGGGTTGGCTTCAGGAGCCCAAAAATTGGATGAATCACACCCTGGAGTTGGCAGCAGCAGCAGCAGGAGCCCAAAATATTACTTTAAAGAGACCCTGGGGTTGGCTTCAGGAGCCCAAAAATTGGATGAATCACACCCTGGAGTTGGCAGCAGCAGCAGCCCAAACATTACTTTAAAGAGACCCTGGGGTTGGCAGCAGGAGCCTAAAAATTGGATGAATCACACCCTGGAGTTGGCAGCAGCAGCATCAGGAGCCCAAATATTACTTTAAAGAGACCCTGGGGTTGACTTCAGGAGCCCAAAAATTGGATGAATCACACCCTGGAGTTGGCAGCAGAAGCAGCAGGAGCCCAAACATTACTTTAAAGAGACCCTGGGGTTGGCTTCAGTAGCCCAAAAATTGGATGAATCACACCCTGGAGTTGGCAGCAGCAGCAGCAGGAGCCCAAATATTACTTTAAAGAGACCCTGGGGTTAGCTTCAGGAGCCCAGAAATTGGATGAATCACACCCTGGAGTTGGCAGGAGTTGGCAGCAGCAGCAGCAGCAACAGGAGCCCAAACATAACTTTAAAGAGACACTGGGGTTGGCTTCAGGAGCCCAAAAATTGGATGAATCACACCCTGGAGTTGGCAGCAGCAGCAGCAGGAGCCCAAAAATTACTTTAAAGAGACCCTGGGGTTGGCTTCAGGAGCCCAAAAATTGGATGAATCACACCCTGGAGTTGGCAGCAGCAGCAGCCCAAACATTACTTTAAAGAGACACTGGGGTTGGCAGCAGGAGCCCAAAAATTGGATGAATCACACCCTGGAGTTGGCAGCAGCAGCATCAGGAGCCCAAATATTACTTTAAAGAGACACTGGGGTTGGCTTCAGGAGCCCAAAAATTGGATGAATGACACCCTGGAGTTGGCAGCAGCAGGAGCAGCAGGAGCCCAAACATTACTTTAAAGAGACACTGGGGTTGGCTTCAGGAGCCCAAAAATTGGATGAATCACACCCTGGAGTTGGCAGCAGCAGCAGCAGGATCCCAGACATTACTTTAAAGAGACACTGGGGTTGGCAGCAGGAGCCCAAAAATTGGATGAATCACACCCTGGAGTTGGCAGCAGCAGCAGCAGGAGCCCAAACATTACTTTAAAGAGACACTGGGGTTGGCTTCAGGAGCCCAAAAATTGGATGAATCACACCCTGGAGTTGGCAGCAGCAGCAGCAGGAGCCCAAATATTACTTTAAAGAGACACTGGGGTTGGCAGCAGGAGCCCAAAGATTGGATGAATCACACCCTGGAGTTGGCAGCAGCAGAAGCAGGAGCCCAAACATTACTTTAAAGAGACACTGGGGTTGGCTTCAGGAGCCCAAAAATTGGATGATTCACACCATGGAGTTGGCAGGAGTTGGCAGCAGCAGCAGCAGCAACAGGAGCCCAAACATTACTTTAAAGAGACACTAGGGTTGGCTTCAGGAGCCCAAAAATTGGATGAATCACACCCTGGAGTTGGCAGCAGCAGGAGCCAAAACATTACTTTAAAGAGACACTGGAGTTGGCTTCAGGAGCCCAAAAATTGGATGAATCACACCCTGGAGTTGGCAGCAGCAGCAGCAGGAGCCCAAATATTACTTTAAAGAGACACTGGAGTTGGCTTCAGGAGCCCAAAAATTGGATGATTCACACCCTGGAGTTGGCATCAGCAGGAGCCCAAAAATTGGCCTAAAGACATAAATATGTTTTGCACCATTTGGAAAGTGTAAAACGTGGCACCATGCTGAATCTAGTCGCATGCATCAGGCATTGGTGGGTGGAAATCCTGGCTGATCCATCCCTGATTCATTTTGACAAAGGTGAGTGTCTCCACATTTTTGTTGACAGACGAGTTCTCCTCGCCATAACTATGGCCCCCGCCGCACTAAACACCCGCTCAGATGGCACGCTACTTGCCGGGCAGGACAGCTTTTCCAGGGCAAACTCTGCTAGTTGCGGCCACAAATCAAGTTTGGCTGCCCAGAAGTCCAGCGGATCCTCAAGGTGTGTTGGCATGGTCATGTCAAAGTATGACATGACCTGCTGGTTCAGGTCCTGCTCCAGGTCTTCCTGCTGCTCATGAGTTGCCTCACTATGCGGGTGTAGAAAGCTACTCATTAGCGACTGAAGATTGAGGCTGCTGCTGATGGAGCTGCTGCTGCTGCTCCTGCCAACCCCCCCAGCGGCCATGGCAGTGGAAGGTGAGCGCAGAGGTCCCCTCGAGTCAGACCTGCGAGAGTATGGACCATGGCGCAGATAGGCATCGGCCAACTGCCTACGTAGAATGTCTTTGTAGTAGTTCAGTTTCTCCTCCCTCTCGGTGGGTTTAAAAAATGCCCCCATTTTGTGCCGGAAGCGAGGGTCCAATAAGGTGGACATCCAGAAGTCATTCCGCCGACAGATGGAAACAATTCTGGGGTCACTACGCAAGCACGTGAGCATGCTTCCTGCCATTTGCGCAAGTGACTCGGATGGACTACCTGTCTCCATCTCCACTGCATACTGCCACGGTGTGCCCGGGTCCTCTGTCTCGCCTTCCTCAAAAACCTCTAGCTCCTCTGGCTGCTCCTGCTCCTCCTCTCCTGTCCGCTGACTAGATACACCAGCCATTTTGCCAAGCCTAAACTGTGTTTCGCTGGACAACTCCTCCACTTCCTCCTCCGCCTCCAGTTCAGCTCCAACGGGGTTCATATGGCCGTAAGATGTAAACGCCATGTCTCCAGTGCCCTGACCAGCCATGGTTTCCAACATGTGCTGTAGTACATGAAGCAGTGGAATCACGTCGTTCATCCCGTAATCCTGCCAACTGACAAATAAAGTGGCTTCCTCAAAGGGCCTGAGCAAACGGCAGGTGTCACGTATGAGCTGCCACTGGTTGACATTGAAGTTACACAGGGGAGTCCCCCTATCTGCTTGGATCATCAGGAAATCCGTGATGGCTTTTCTCTGTTCATATAATCGGTCCAACATGTGAAGGGTGGAATTCCAACGGGTGGAAACATCGCAAATCAGACTATGTTGGGGGATACCATTCTGACGCTGTAGCTCAAGAAGGGTGTGTTTGGCGGCGTATGAGTGGCTGAAGTGCATGCAAAGTTTCCTTGAAGTTGTTAGGATGTCTTGCAGATGGGGGGAACACTTCAGAAACCGCTTGACAACCAGATTGAAGACGTGAGCCATGCAGGGGGCATGGGTCAGGCTTCCTTGGCGCAGCGCAGACAAAATGTTCTTCCCATTGTTGGTAACCATGATTCCCATTTTAAGTTTTCTTGGAGTAAGCCATGTTTGGATTTCCTGATGAATACATTTAGGCAGTTCCTCCCCTGTGTGACTCCGTTCGCCAAGACAAACCATGTGAAGCACTGCGTGACACCTCCGTGCCCTGCACACATGGTAGACTGGAGGGGCACTGAGACTTGAGCCTACAGTGGAGGGTGAGGAGATGGCGGAGGATGAGGAGGCCGAGTCGCACGGTGTCACAGGCCCAACGGGCAGGGAGCGCGGAGGCCGAAGCGGCGTGACCTGTCCAAGTTGCTGCTGCTGCTGCAAAGGGACCACATTCACCCAGTGGGCCGTAAACGACATGTACTGTCCCTGACCGTAGTTACAGCTCCAGATGTCGGCGCTGCCATGCACTTTGCTACACACCGACAGGCTCAAGGACTGGCCCACCTTCTGTTCAACAAAAGTGTGCAGCGCTGGTACTGCCTTCTTGGCAAAGAAATGACGGCTTGGGACTCTCCACCTCGGCTCGGCACAAGCCATCAGTTCTCTGAAAGGTGCAGATTCCACCACCTGAAAAGGGAGCGACTGCAGCACCAGCAACTTGGACAGGAGCACATTCAGCTTCTGCGCCGTAGGATGAGTGGGCGCATACTGCTGTCTCTTGGACATGGCTTCGCTGATGGATTGCTGGCGGGATGCATGACTTGGAGGAGGAGGAGCAGGAGTGACAGAGGATGGGTATGATGCACAGCTGCCTTCGGCTAAGGTGCTGGAGCCTTGGCTGGCAGAAATTGGGAGCGGCGTGCCACTCGGTGAGGAAGCAGTCTGGCCCACCTCTCCGGAGCCTAGGTTCTCCCAGGCCGCTTTATGGTGACGCTGCATATGTTGATGCAGGGCCGTGGTGCCAACATTTGGACCCTGGCCACGCTTCACCTTCTGCCTACATATCTTGCATGTGGCCATGTTACCCTCCTGCGGATGCTTCAGGAAAAACTGCCACACTGCCGAGTAGCTACTTTTCCCACCAACAGGCCTCACTGATTCGCTGCTGCTGTTGCCAACTCCAGGAACCCCTGCCCCACTACCTCCCGATAAGGTAGCCTGCCGCGCAGCAGGTGCTCTACCCCGGCCCCGTTTGGCTCCAGGCTTTACAATTGTGCCCCCATGCTGCCTGCCAACCATGCTGCTAACACCTTGCTGCCTGAGCTGCTGACTCCGGGGCAACCTGCGCCCCTCTTCTCCTGATAATGACGATGAAGCCCCTTCATCACCCGGCTCACAAGTGCGATCGGCTTCATCGTCATCATCATTATCACCGAGTTGTGGCTGTACGTCACTGATGTTCGTGGATTCGTCAACAGTGTCTGGCGCAGGAGCTGGAACGCTCGCAGCACCCACGACACTGTCCACATCACTATTTGTCTGCCTAGCTAAAGACGCCACCTCCATTTCTTGGCTGGGCAGTAGCTGCTGACTGTCCTCTATCTGATCGTCCTCCTCACTAAAGAGTGGAGCTGAACCCAAATCATAGGATATGTCGCTGGGGGAGGGAACGGCGTAGGACAGAGGCAATGGGAGGACAGGGACTGCTCTCGGGGCATGCCAACTCAGGGTTGTGTCAGAGGAACCTACCGACCCTAGACTGGGGGTCTCAGACATAAGTTGTGATGATGTTGTTGATGAGCGCGTCAACCAAACGGCAGATGCGTTACTGGTGGAGACCCGACCGCTAGCAGATACTGGCAGATTAGGTCTCTCAGCGTGACTCCTGCTGCTACTGGCCCCCAGTCTGCTGCGAGCTCTGCCTGCGGAATCTTGGCCTCTGCCACTCCTCTTTTCACTTCCAGGCACTTGTCTGCCCGACATAGTCTAACTGACGTGGTAGTAGGTGATATTTTAAGAACCCCCAGGCAGCGGTGGGTCTATATGAAACAGAATATAATGCACACCAAAAGTGAGCAGTAACACTCAGCCTCCAACAGGCCTGCTTAGTGTAATTAAGAGAGCTGCTTAGTGTAAATAAAGAGGGGTATGCTATGTTACAGAATGGGATGCCCCAACAGCCAGCAGTGCACCTGGCAGCAGTACTACTATGCCCAGCAAAAGTGTCTTTATCAGGCCAAATTTCTATTAGAATAAGTGCAAAGGGTTATAGTATTAAATAGAGGCTGGTGTAGTCACAGAATGGGATGCACCAAAAACCAGAGAGCACCTGGCAGCAGTACTACTATGCACAGCAAGTGTCTTTATCAGGCCAAATTTCTATTAGAATAAGTGCAAATGGTTATGGTATTAAATAGAGGCTGATGTAGTCACAGAATGGGATGCCCCAAAAACCAGAGAGCACCCGGCAGCAGTACTACTATGCACAGCAAAAGTGTCTTTATCAGGCCAACTTTCTATTAGAATAAGTGCAAATGGTTATGGTATTAAATAGAGGTTGGTGTAGTCACAGAATGGGATGCCCCAAAAACCAGAGAGCACCTGGCAGCAGTACTACTATGCACAGCAAGTGTGTTTATCAGGCCAAATTTCTATTAGAATAAGTGCAAATGGTTATGGTATTAAATAGAGGCTGGTGTAGTCACAGAATGGGATGCCCCAAAAACCAGAGAGCACCTGGCAGCAGTAGTACTATGCACAGCAAAGGTGTCTTTATCAGGCCTAATTTCTATTAGAATAAGTGCAAATGGTTATGGTATTAAATAGAGGCTGGTGTAGTCACAGAATGGGATGCCCCAAAGACCAGAGAGCACCTGGCAGCAGTACTACTATGCACAGCAAGTGTGTTTATCAGGCCAAATTTCTATTAGAATAAGTGCAAATGGTTATGGTATTAAATAGAGGCTGGTGTAGTCACAGAATGGGATGCCCCAAAAACCAGAGAGCACCTGGCAGCAGTACTACTATGCACAGCAAGTGTGTTTATCAGGCCAAATTTCTATTAGAATAAGTGCAAACGGTTATGGTATTAAATAGAGGCTGGTGTAGTCACAGAATGGGATGCCCCAAAAACCAGAGAGCACCTGGCAGCAGTACTACTATGCACAGCAAAAGTGTCTTTATCAGGCCTAATTTCTATTAGAATAAGTGCAAATGGTTATGGTATTAAATAGAGGCTGGTGTAGTCACAGAATGGGATGCCCCAAAAACCAGAGAGCACCTGGCAGCAGTACTACTATGCACAGCAAAAGTGTCTTTATCAGGCCTAATTTCTATTAGAATAAGTGCAAATGGTTATGGTATTAAATAGAGGCTGGTGTAGTCACAGAATGGGATGCCCCAAAAACCAGAGAGCACCTGGCAGCAGTACTACTATGCACAGCAAGTGTCTTTATCAGGCCAAATTTCTATTAGAATAAGTGCAAATGGGTATGGTATTAAATAGAGGCTGGTGTAGTCACAGAATGGGATGCCCCAAAAACCAGAGAGCACCTGGCAGAAGTACTACTATGCACAGCAAAAGTGTCTTTATCAGGCCAAATTTCTATTAGAATAAGTGCAAATGGTTATGGTATTAAATAGAGGCTGGTGTAGTCACAGAATGGGATGCCCCAAAAACCAGAGAGCACCTGGCAGCAGTACTGCTATGCACAGCAAGTGTGTTTATCAGGCCAAATTTCTATTAGAATAAGTGCAAATGGTTATGGTATTAAATAGAGGCTGGTGTAGTCACAGAATGGGATGCCCCAAAAACCAGAGAGCACCTGGCAGCAGTACTACTATGCACAGCAAAAGTGTATTTATCAGGCCAAATTTCAATTAGAATAAGTGCAAATGGTTATGGTATTAAATAGAGCCTGGTGTAGTCACAGAATGGGATACCCCAAAAACCAGAGAGCACCTGGCAGCAGTACTACTATGCACAGCAAAAGTGTCTTTATCAGGCCTAATTTCTATTAGAATAAGTGCAAATGGTTATGGTATTAAATAGAGGCTGGTGTAGTCACAGAATGGGATGCCCCAAAAACCAGAGAGCACCTGGCAGCAGTACTACTATGCACAGCAAGTGTGTTTATCAGGCCAAATTTCTATTAGAATAAGTGCAAATGGTTATGGTATTAAATACAGGCTGGTGTAGTCACAGAATGGGATGCCCCAAAAACCAGAAAGCACCTGGCAGCAGTACTACTATGCACAGCAAGTGTGTTTATCAGGCCAAATTTCTATTAGAATAAGTGCAAATGGTTATGGTATTAAATAGAGGCTGGTGTAGTCACAGAATGGGATGCCCCAAAAACCAGAGAGCACCTGGCAGCAGTACTACTATGCACAGCAAGTGTGTTTATCAGGCCAAATTTCTATTAGAATAAGTGCAAATGGTTATGGTATTAAATAGAGGCTGGTGTAGTCACAGAATGGGATGCCCCAAAAACCAGAGAGCACCTGGCAGCAGTACTACTATGCACAGCAAGTGTGTTTATCAGGCCAAATTTCTATTAGAATAAGTGCAAATGGTTATGGTATTAAATAGAGGCTGGTGTAGTCACAGAATGGGATGCCCCAAAAACCAGAGAGCACCTGGCACCAGTACTACTATGCACAGCAAGTGTCTTTATCAGGCCAAATTTCTATTAGAACAAGTGCAAATGGGTATGGTATTAAATAGAGGCTGGTGTAGTCACAGAATGGGATGCCCCAAAAACCAGAGAGCACCTGGCAGCAGTACTACTATGCACAGCAAAAGTGTCTTTATCAGGCCAAATTTCTATTAGAATAAGTGCAAATGGTTATGGTATTAAATAGAGGCTGGTGTAGTCACAGAATGGGATGCCCCAAAAACCAGAGAGCACCTGGCAGCAGTACTACTATGCACAGCAAGTGTGTTTATCAGGCCAAATTTCTATTAGAATAAGTGCAAATGGTTATGGTATTAAATAGAGGCTGGTGTAGTCACAGAATGGGATGCCCCAAAAACCAGAGAGCACCTGGCAGCAGTACTACTATGCAGGGCAAAAGTGTATTTATCAGGCCAAATTTCAATTAGAATAAGTGCAAATGGTTATGGTATTAAATAGAGGCTGGTGTAGTCACAGAATGGGATACCCCAAAAACCAGAGAGCACCTGGCAGCAGTACTACTATGCACAGCAAGTGTCTTTATCAGGCCTAATTTCTATTAGAATAAGTGCAAATGGTTATGGTATTAAATAGAGGCTGGTGTAGTCACAGAATGGGATACCCCAAAAACCAGAGAGCACCTGGCAGCAGTACTACTATGCACAGCAAGTGTCTTTATCAGGCCTAATTTCTATTAGAATAAGTGCAAATGGTTATGGTATTAAATAGAGGCTGGTGTAGTCACAGAATGGGATGCCCCAAAAACCAGAGAGCACCTGGCAGCAGTACTACTATGCACAGCAAAAGTGTCTTTATCAGGCCAACTTTCTATTAGAATTAGTGCAAATGGTTATGGTATTAAATAGAGGCTGGTGTAGTCACAGAATGGGATGCCCCAAAAACCAGAGAGCACCTGGCAGCAGTACTACTATGCACAGCAAAATTGTCTTTATCAGGCCTAATTTCTATTAGAATAAGTGCAAATGGTTATGGTATTAAATAGAGGCTGGTGTAGTCACAGAATGGGATGCCCCAAAAACCAGAGAGCACCTGGCAGCAGTACTACTATGCACAGCAAGTGTGTTTATCAGGCCAAATTTCTATTAGAATAAGTGCAAATGGTTATGGTATTAAATAGAGGCTGGTGTAGTCACAGAATGGGATGCCCCAAAAACCAGAGAGCACCTGGCAGCAGTACTACTATGCACAGCAAAAGTGTCTTTATCAGGCCAAATTTCTATTAGAATAAGTGCAAATGGTTATGGTATTAAATAGAGGCTGGTGTAGTCACAGAATGGGATGCCCCAAAAACCAGAGAGCACCTGGCAGCAGTACTACTATGCACAGCAAGTGTCTTTATCAGGCCAAATTTCTATTAGAATAAGTGCAAATGGTTATGGTATTAAATAGCGGCTGGTGTAGTCACAGAATGGGATGCCCCAAAAACCAGAGAGCACCTGGCAGCAGTACTACTATGCACAGCAAGTGTGTTTATCAGGCCAAATTTCTATTAGAATAAGTGCAAATGGTTATGGTATTAAATAGAGGCTGGTGTATTCACAGAATGGGATGCCCCAAAAACCAGAGAGCACCTGGCAGCAGTACTACTATGCACAGCAAGTTTGTTTATCAGGCCAAGTTTCTATTAGAATAAGTGCAAATGGGTATGGTATTAAATAGAGGCTGGTGTAGTCACAGAATGGGATGCCCCAAAAACCAGAGAGCACCTTGCAGCAGTACTACTATGCACAGCAAAAGTGTCTTTATCAGGCCAAATTTCTATTAGAATAAGTGCAAATGGTTATGGTATTAAATAGAGGCTGGTGTAGTCACAGAATGGGATGCCCAAAAACCAGAGAGCACCTGGCAGCAGTACTACTATGCACAGCAAGTGTGTTTATCAGGCCAAATTTCTATTAGAATAAGTGCAAATGGTTATGGTATTAAATAGAGGCTGATGTAGTCACAGAATGGGATGCCCCAAAAACCAGAGAGCACCTGGCAGCAGTATTACTATGCACAGCAAGTGTGTTTATCAGGCCAAATTTCTATTAGAATAAGTGCAAATGGTTATGGTATTAAATAGAGGCTGGTGTAGCCACAGAATGGGATGCCCCAAAAACCAGAGAGCACCTGGCAGCAGTACTACTATGCACAGCAAAAGTGTCTTTATCAGGCCTAATTTCTATTAGAATAAGTGCAAATGGTTATGGTATTAAATAGAGGCTGGTGTTGTCACAGAATGGGATGCCCCAAAAACCAGAGAGCACCTGGCAGCAGTACTACTATGCACAGCAAAAGTGTCTTTATCAGGCCTAATTTCTATTAGAATAAGTGCAAATGGTTATGGTATTAAATAGAGGCTGGTGTAGTCACAGAATGGGATGCCCCAAAAACCAGAGAGCACCTGGCAGCAGTACTACTATGCACAGCAAGCGAGTTTATCAGGCCAAATTTCTATTAGAATAAGTGCAAATGGTTATGGTATTAAATAGAGGCTGGTGTAGTCACAGAATGGGATGCCCCAAAAACCAGAGAGCACCTGGCAGCAGTACTACTATGCACAGCAAGTGTGTTTATCAGGCCAAATTTCTATTAGAATAAGTGCAAATGGTTATGGTATTAAATAGAGGCTGGTGTAGTCACAGAATGGGATGCCCCAAAAACCAGAGAGCACCTGGCAGCAGTACTACTATGCACAGCAAAAGTGTCTTTATCAGGCCAAATTTCTATTACAATAAGTGCAAATGGTTATGGTATTAAATAGAGGCTGGTGTAGTCACAGAATGGGATGCCCCAAAAACCAGAGAGCACCTGGCAGCAGTACTACTATGCACAGCAAGTTTGTTTATCAGGCCAAATTTCTATTAGAATAAGTGCAAATGGTTATGGTATTAAATAGAGGCTGGTGTAGTCACAGAATGGGATGCCCCAAAAACCAGAGAGCACCTGGCAGCAGTACTACTATGCACAGCAAGTGTGTTTATCAGGCCAAATTTCTATTAGAATAAGTGCAAATGGTTATGGTATTAAATAGAGGCTGGTGTAGTCACAGAATGGGATGCCTCACAGCAGACTTGAGATCAGTTCAGTATATATGCACAGTTAGTCTATAAGCAGCCTGAAAACGCTAACAAAGCCAGTCAGCCAACCAGTAACACTCAGGCTGGATGAAAAAAAAAAAATCTCCCTGTGACTGCCTCTGATTTTTCCTAACTTTCCCTGCTTTTCGCTGACTTTCTGTCTGTCTCCTGCCTGTCTCCTGCCTGTCTCCTGCCTGTCTCCAGCCTGTCCCTGTCTGTCTAACTGTCTCTCCCTGCCTACAGCAGCGTCCTGTCTCTCACGAATGCAATAGAGAAATGAGGAAAAGCAAGATGTCCGCCGACTTAAATAGCGCTGTGACGTCACCGGGCTTGCTGGCTGCTGATAGGCTGCATGTGACTGTCCCAGCTTGCACTGGCGCGGGGTTGATGTCTGGACATGTCCCGTCCGCCATCTTAGAATGCCTGTAATATAAATGAATGGATGTTAAAGGAAAACTTCGAGCGATCGAATCGCGGGGAAATTCGGATTCGATCCGAATTTAAATTTTTCATGAAATTCGGATCGAATCCGGGTTCGTCCGGATCGATTCGCTCATCCCTACTTATAATAATAACATATAATAACATATAACATAATAACAATAACATATAAAAAATTTATGCATTTTTTGGGGGGGGGGGGGGTTAATTTAGTTTTTTTGGTTTTTTTTTGTTTTCTTTTTTTTTATATTTTGTATTTTTCAAAAATATATATTTTTTGATTTTTTAATTTTTTTTTAGTTTTTGTATATTTTTCTTCCATTGTCTTTTTTTAATATTTTGTTAATTTTTTTACAAATTTTTTTGTTCATTTTTTTTTTTTTTGCATTTTGTTTTTCTAAATAATTTTTTTTTCTGTATCTTTATTTATTTCTTTATTTATTTTTTTTAGTGCCCTTCCAGCCTACCATGTGTGCAGGACATGGCGGTTTCACGCTGTTCTTCACATGGTTTGCCTTGAGCCATGGAGCCCCACATGGGAGGAACTTCTAAAAATCATAAATCTCCACCAAAACTGCAAATGGGAACCATGGTGACTGACAATGGGAAGAACATCTTGTCTGCGCTGCGACAAGGAAGCCTGAGCCATGCGCCCTGTATGCCACACGTGTTCAATCTAGTTGTCAAGCATTTTCTGAAGTCTTCCCCCCCATCTGCAAGACATCCTAACAACGGGAAGGAAACTTTGCATGCACTTCAGCCACTCCTACACCGCCAAGCACACCCTTCTTGAGCTACAGCGTCAGAACGGTATCCCCCAACATAGTCTGATTTGCGATGTTTCCACCCTCCATATGTTGGATCGACTATACGAACAGAGCAAAGCCATCAATGATTTCTTGATGATCTAAGCGGATAGGGGTACTCCCCTGTGTAACTTCAATGTAAACCAGTGGCAGCTCATATGTGACACCTGTCATTTGCTCAGGCCCTTTGAGGAAGCCAATAATTAGTCAGTCGCCAGGACTACGGGATGAACGATGTGATTCTACTGCTTCATGTACTACAACACATGTTGGAAGCCATGGCTGGTCAGGGCACTGGAGACATGGCACCTACATTTCACAGTCACATGAAGCCTGTGGGGGCTGAAGTGGAGGAGGAGGAGGGGTGGGGCACAGCGAAGCACAGTTTAGGTTTGACAAAATGGCCATTTTATCTAGCCATCTCACAGGAGAGGAGGAGCAGGAGCAGCCAGAGGAGCTAGAGGGTTGTGAGGAAGGCGAGACAGAGGACCCAGACAGTATGCAGTGGAGATGGAGACAGGTAATCCCTCCGAGTCACTTGCACAAATGGCACGATGCATGCTCACTTGCTTTCGTAGTGACCGCAGAATTGTCTCCATTTGTCAGCGGGATGACTTCTGGCTCTCCACCTTATTGGACCCTCGCTACCGAGACATTCTACGTAGTCAGTTGGCCGATGCCTATCTGCGCCATGGTCCATACTGTGATGCCCAGTGGGACACCAGCCTTCTGCAAGCAGGCAACCCCCAATCTCCACCGCCACTTCTGCCTATAGTCAAGCCCCCGTTTGCCGGGATGCTAGGTACACCTCACCGGACCCCGGGTTGCCCCCAGGCCTTAATAGGTGCAAAGGTGAAGGCCGATGAACCACGAGGGTATCCCGAAGCCGAGGTCGTTCACAGGTAGTCAATCCGGAGGGTGCGTCAAAGTACAGGGATGACACAGGTGCGTAGTCAGGGGTAGCCAAAGGGTCAAGCCGGGAGGTCAGAGATCGTGGGGTATCCAGAGGGGCAGGCAGGTTCGTGGTCAGACAAAGCAGAGGTCGGTACAGGCAGCAGAGAGATATGGTCGATCAAGCCGGGTCAGAATCAGATAACAACTAACAGAATCACACCCTAATTACAGGTGACTATCACGGGCTGGGGTGACTGGGCTGACTCCATATTTATTAGAGAATCGACCAATGGCCACCCTGGGGGGGGGGGAAGTGTATGTGCTGATTGGTGCAACTTACAACACTGTGAGTGATTGGACACACTTTCCAAGGACTAGTTAGTCTTGGCTGCAAGGCTGATCAGCCCCTGATTCCCATCAGGTGTGGAAGACTCTGCGCTGCCTACCACTCGCAGCACAGCACCTCCTAGTGACGAAATTTACAGACTGCGGGGCACGCAACTGCACAGCTAGAGAGGGGCGAGGGAGGCTGCCAGAGTGTGGCGCCGCGCTCCCAGCAGCAGGAGCGCCGCGTCGCCCAGCAGATGCTCGCCACCGGCCCCCTGACAGAGGTAAGTCCCTTACACATACTCTCGCAGGTCTGACTCTCTGCGCTCACCTTCCACTGCCATGGCTGCTGGGGGGGTGGCAGGAGCAGCAGCAGCTCCATCAGCAGCCTGAGTCTACTAATAAGTAGCTTTCTTCACCCGCATAGTGAGGCTAATCATGAGCAGCAGAAAGACCTGGAGCAGGCCCTGAACCAGCAGGTAGTGTCATACCTTGACATGACCATGCCAACGCACCTTGAGGACCCACTGAACTTCTGGGCAGCCAAACTTGACTTGTGGCCGCAACTGGCAGAGTTTGCCCTGGGAAAGCTGTCCTGCCCAGTGAGTAGTGTGCCATCTGAGCGGGTGTTTAGTGCGTTGGGGGCCATAGTCATGCCAAGGAGAACTCATCTGGCCACGAAAAATATGGAGAGACTCACCTTTGTGAAGAGGAATCAGGAATGGTTCAGCCAGGATTTCCAGCCACCAATGGCTGATCCATGTTAGTAGCTGATGCATGGTAGCTCCTTATGCTGCTGCCAACTCCAGGGTGTGTCTTTCAGGCAATATATGGGCTCCCTATGCTGCTGCTGCCAGCTCATATGTGTGTCTTTCAGGCAATATATGGGCTTCTAATGCTGCTGCTGCCAACTCCAATGTGAGCACTCTTAAAAGACACATGCTAGCATATTTGGGATTCCCCCACCCCACCCCCCTTCCCGGTTAAAGGCAATGGCTGCTGGCAATTTGACAACGTGACTTTCTTTACAAAATGCAACCAGTTAATAGACAGGTAGTCTTGAAATATTAATGCTAGTGTTTGGGATGCCCCTTCCTCACATACAGAGGTGGCCTCCTTTGATTGTGGAAACATGACTTTGCTTACAAAATGTAGTTAGTACACAGGTAGTCTTGAAATATTACTGCTAGTGTTTGGGATGCCCCCTGCTCACATACAGAGGTGGCCTCCCTTGATTGTGGAAAAGTGACGTTAATTATAAAATGCAAGCAGTTATTAGACAGGTAGTCTTAAAATATTAATGCTAGTGTTTGGGATGCCCCCTGCCCACATACAGAGGTGGCCTCCTTTGATTGTGGAAAAGTAACGTTAATTATAAAATGCAAGCAGTTATTAGACAGGTAGTCTTAAAATATTACTGCTAGTGTTTGGGATGCCCCCTGCTCACATACAGAGGTGGCCTCCTTTGATTGTGGAAAAGTAACGTTAATTATAAAATGCAAGCAGTTATTAGACAGGTAGTCTTAAAATATTACTGCTAGTGTTTGGGATGCCCCCTGCTCACATACAGAGGTGGCCTCCTTTGATTGTGGAATAGTGACTTTGCTTGCAAAATGCAAGCAGTTAGTACACAGGTAGTCTTGAAATATTACTGCTAGTGTTTGGGATGCCCCCTGCTCACATACAGAGGTGGCCTCCTTTGATTGTGGGAAAGTGACTTTGCTTATAAAATGCAAGCAGTTATTAGACAGGTAGTCTTGAAATATTACTGCTAGTGTTTGGGATGCCCCCTGCTCACATACAGAGGTGGCCTCCTTTGATTGTGGAAAAGTGACTTTGCTTATAAAATGCAAGCAGTTATTAGACAGGTAGTCTTGAAATATTACTGCTAGTGTTTGGGATGCCCCCTGCTCACATACAGAGGTGGCCTCCCTTGATTGTGGAAACGTGACATTAATTATAATATGCAAGCAGTTATTAGACAGGAAGTCTTGAAATATTTATGCTAGTGTTTGGGATGCCCCCTGCTCACATACAGAGGTGGCCTCCTTTGATTGTGGAAAAGTGACTTTGCTTACAAAATGCAACCAGTTATTAGACAGGTAGTCTTGAAATATTAATGCTAGTGTTTGGGATGCCCCCTGCTCACATACAGAGGTGGCCTCCTTTGATTGTGTAAAAGTGACTTTGCTTATAAAATGCAAGCAGTTATTAGACAGGTAGTCTTGAAATATTACTGCTAGTGTTTGGGATGCCCCCTGTTCACATACAGAGGTGACCTCCTTTGATTGTGGAAAAGTGACGTTGCTTACAAAATGCAACCAGTTAGTACACAGGTAGTCTTGAAATATTACTGCTAGTGTTTGGGATGCCCCCTGCTCACATACAGAGGTGGCCTCCTTTGATTGTGGTAAAATGACTTTGCTTACAAAATGCAACCAGTTAGTACACAGGTAGTCTTGAAATATTACTGCTAGTGTTTGGGATGCCCCCTGCTCACATACAGAGGTGGCCTCCTTTGATTGTGGTAAAATGACTTTGCTTACAAAATGCAAGCAGTTATTAGACAGGTAGTCTTGACATATTAATGCTAGTGTTTGGGATGCACCCTGCTCACTTACAGAGGTGGCCTCCCTTGATTGTGGAAAAGTGACGTTGATTATAAAATGCAAGCAGTTATTAGACAGGTAGTCTTGAAATATTTATGCTATTGTTTGGGATGCCCCCTGCTCACATACAGAGGTGGCCTCCTTTGATTGTGGAAAAGTGACTTTGCTTATAAAATGCAAGCAGTTATTAGACAGGTAGTCTTGAAATATTAATGCTAGTGTTTGGGATGCCCCCTGCTCACATACAGAGGTGGCCTCCCTTGATTGTGGAAAAGTGACGTTAATTATAAAATGCAAGCAGTTATAAGACAGGTAGTTTTGAAATATTTATGCTTTAATTATAAAATGCAAGCAGTTATTAGACAGGCTTTAAAGCTAGGCTTTAAAGCTGATGCAAACAGTTTAAACTGTCCCTGTATTTATCTGTCACTCTCACAGGCTCGCTCCTTCTCTATCTGCCCCTCGCTCTGCTTCTTCTGTTCTATCTATCTATCTATCTATCTATCTATCTATCTATCTATCTCTCGCTCTATCCCTGGCTGATCTGCTCTGGCCGCAATACAGTGTCAGAATGAGCTTCCGCAAGATGGCCGCTGTTTATATGGGGCTGTGACATCATCAGTAAGCCTGTCTGCTGATAGGTAGCATGTGACACCTACCCAGCATTCCTTGCCCCATGGGACATGTCCTGACATGTGGATCCACCATTTTAGATGGGCTGTATAGCAGTAAATGGAGTTTTAAGGAAGCAATATTCGGAATCGCAACGAAACGAATATTTCATGAAATTCGTAACAAATTCGGGTTCGTCAGAATCGATTCACTCATCTCTAATCATATGGCACCTTCAGCATTTCTTTAGTTGTTCCTGATTGATCTCTCATTCTCACTTTGATGGACAGCTAACATAACAAATGCAAATTTGATTGACTGTTGCATAAGAGCCTATTAGATGTAACTGTGGTCTTTTGAGCATCATACACAGGCATTGATTTTTGTTTGATCAATCTGATTTTGATCAAATCTGGTCAAGAAAAAACATGTTTGATCCTTCTCGGTTCTATAGACTGTACTGCTAAGTGCATATTGACCAGTGTGTTTCCTGCTATGATTCCTTCTTCCATTCTCGTCATCTAAATGTTCCGCATGCTGCTATCTAATCCCTCATTGAACTGCACTTATTTATATCAAGTGGAGCATTAAGAACTGCCTGCAGCCAAATGGATGGGCCCCAAAACTGGCTTAAAAGTCTTAAAAGTCCAGTCTCATATAACCTTGCCTCTCCAGACCTGGTCTCCTCCCTTTGCACTGAGGCAGAATGAGGTGGTAAAAAAAAACCTTACCTGTCTTAAATCCAGCCCCGTCATCGGCACTTCAAGTGGCAACTGCAGAGAGGCCCATGTGGGCGCAATATGTACTTCGGCCATATATGCCCCCCCAATATTCATAGGGGTGAAAATATATGTTCCTCAAAAGGCTGTGATTTAGCCACAACCACAACCAACAATTTTAGGCCCCCCAAAAAATGTCAGTTGAGATGTATCCATCCGACTTTTCATAGAATCCTATGACTTTTCTTGGAATCCTGAGACTGGCAAGATTGGTTAATCGAGAATATAAAAAAAATTATATAGCAATTTTCGTGACTGCCGAAAGATCTGTAACTGAAAAACATCTCACCGTTCCAGTATGACAGTGGCATTTCAAGTTAGTACAGAGCCATGCCAGAAACTGGCATTTCTCCAAGGCCTGAAAAGGGCACAAACACTTGAACAGATCAATAGGTCGAAACAAGAGTAATAAATTATTTGCAATGTCATCTCGCTGTGCTGAACACCACATGTGCCCTTTTCACAAAATAATCTGAGCAGCACAAAAACAGCGGCACATATTGATTGTGTGCTGATGGACATGGCACCAGTTTGTAAACTTGGGAGTTGTAACAGTCATGGTTCACCTTTCTGAAAGTTATACCCCCCACACACAAACACACACACACACAAGCACACACAAACACACACACAAAACATTCTCACACACACACACACACACACACACACACACACACACAGTATTGTTTAACATTGTCAAACTAAGCTGAGAACCACAGAGCTGATTCACAAAAGACTGCTACAGATGCTACAAAAGACTGCCACAGCATTGCACAGGGCTGTTGAAGCTGGCTGCAAAGATAGAGAAGCCCCTTCTATACCATCTGCCGCATTTTACAGCTGCACTGCAATGCAGAGGTAGGTAAGGTAAGTATTTTAGTTTTTAAACCTCTTTTCACCTCTTTCCTTCCAAGGTCTGTAAAAAGGGTGTGACAGCTTTCCTTAAACAAAACTCTAGTACTAGACAGATAGGGCAGCATGGGTTCTGGGCTAGCCAGGGATCCAGCCAAATATCAAATGAGGTCAGATATATAGGGGACAAGAGTGATATACAGAGAGATGCCATTTAACCCACTCATGCCCACACCACTGTATTCAATTAAAAGGGGATTTATTTAGGGAAAACGGGAGGGTGGGATGGGTGAGAAAGAGTGTAGGGTTAACTGGGTCCACCAGGGTCTTCTCTCCTAGAAAGGAGATGCCCCTGTCGCATCCAGGCAGGTCCTAGTCTGCATCTGTGAATAGAGAGGGTAAAGTTAGGCTGGAAGAGGGGTAGCAAGAGTATCTTCCCGGCTGCCGTGTTCCTGGGTCAGTTGAGTGGAGGAAGGTGGTTGCTGCCTTGTTATGCCGTGGGGATGTCTCGGTGAGTTTTTATGTGATCTAGCCATCCTGGCAGCATGGGACCGCGGGAGCCACAGGATTGCAAGGTGGGCAGGTTCCTCCAAGCCTGTGGAGCTGGGATGCCCCAGTGCTCCCTAGTTTGGGACCCCTACAGGGTTCAGGTCAGCCATGCGCACTAGGGGTCGTCCCTGCGTGCAGCTCCCCCCCCCCCTCTCTGCTGCTGTCCTCCATTAGGATGGTAGAGGAGAGGGCAGGGGGAGGAGCTGCCTAACAAAAAGGAAGAAGTAGGTGCCATTTTTTTAGTTACCTTATAACCAGAGAGAAGAGGGTGGAATTACCCATCTGTGTGATTTGGCGGGAACAGTAAGTGCGGCACCAGAGGATATACTGAGAAAGGACCCTCTCAGGAAGGATCCAGGGGAGTCTTGGCATGCCTGGACTCCGGTAAAGTGTGGTTGTCCCTGTTTGAAGACCCTTAAGCCCTGTTGAAGTGTTGAGCCCAGCTAGGAGTACTGTCCCAAGAGGTGAAGCTGATGTGATGGTTCTGTTTGGTGGGAACAGTGGATATACTGAACCCTTGTAGTGACTGTTGGTCCTAAAGTGGAGAAGCTCCCCCATACCACTCATTACCCTGCGCTAAGAAATAGAGAGCTAGGCTCAAGTCAATATGGGGTGGAAGACCGCCCATAGCAACGTGGTAACTTTGAACAATTATATGGTCTTCTGTTAGCTGAAACAATGACTGTGACATTGCTTTGTGGAAGGTATAACCATGATTTTTGACTGTGCCAAAAGTTGTTCTGTGCTGACAAGTTAATACATTGAAAAAAACCCTGTTTAAGAGAGATTGTGTCTTGTGTGGATTTATTGGCCATCTGTGACCTATTATGTGTTACAAATAATATTTTATTACAATGGTAGCAGGAGCACCGACCAGAATAGAATAACAGCAACACAGAACACAAGCCAGGAATGGGTAACATGAGCTCAAATCAGGATTTAGTACCAGGAAAAAAGACCAGGAATGGGTAACAGAATCGGGGACTAGGAACACATACAGAATTGAACTGCTAGCAGGAACAGAGAAGCAATAGGCTGATGCCCTCAGAGCTACACTCATATAACAGAGCTCTTGAAGGCAAGGATGCACATCTCCCCCTATAGTAACATGTCTGGTAACGTCTGAAAGAGGGGGCAGATGGGTGGCAGAGGAATGAGACAATAACAATAGCTTAAACATTTACAGATTCTAATTCAGAGCCTGTTACTGGTAAACATCAGAAGGTGAGCTAGGTCAGGGTTGGAGGCTCCAACAAGAAACAATGCAGGTGCAATAGAAGTCCAGAGGTTTAACAGGGAAAGCTGCACGATTCATGTTATAGTCACATACACAACTTTTGCACACAAATTACTTCTTTTTAAAAATATAGTGTGATTTGGAGAAATTCAATACCAGCCCAGCTCTACAGCACATTTCCAAAAAGCAATAATGCTGTGAGAAAAAATGGATCATTAGGTGCAGCGAGCAGTAATTACATTTATATAAATACACCAACATTCAATAGTAAGGCCCCACACCTAACATTTTTGCTTCAGTATAATAAAGCTGCTGTTCCCATTGTAGGTTTTGTTCTGTCTTATAATTTTGCTCAATGTTGGTTCAGTCTGATGTTTTATAATCCACACAAAAGAAGCAGCTCACCTCGTTTATCCTAGCTGAGCACCGAAAAAGAGCTGACCGACATGCCCAAATATAAGCATCCAATTCCAAAAAGTTTCCAGCTCAATCCATGATAAAACTTTACATTTACTAATCCATATTAAAATGCAATATGCTTGGACAAAAGTGCAAAAAAGGTTTAAACAGCTTCTACTAATACAATTTCTTACCTCACAAAGCCATGCTTTATATTAAGGAAAAGGTCCTACAACTGGTAAAGCCAATCACCACCGCTGCCTGGACCAGAAGTATGGAGAAGCAGACGGTCAAAGTGTGTTGCTTCTGATGCCGGTCAGTAGCAGTAGAATCCACCCCCCCCCCCAACCAACTCAACCAACAGTAGGGGAAAGGTTCACACTGCCTGTAATCAGGGGATGCCGCACATCACCTGTAATGAGGGATTCCGCACATCCCCTGTAAATGATGGATTCTGCATGCCACCTGTAATGAGGAATGCCACACGCCATCTGTAATAAGGGATGCCGCAAGCCACCTCTAAGCCACCTGTAATGAGGGATGTCGCACACTGTCTGTAATAAGGGATACCTCTTGCTGCCTGCAATGAGGGATGCCGCACACTGCCTTTAATGTGGAGACCGTACACAGCCTTTAATGGGGGGTGACAAACACTACCTGTAATAGGGGATGTTGCTCACTGCCTGTATTGGGGGAATGTCGCTCACTGCCTGTTATGAGCGATGTTGCACACTGCCTGTAATGGGGTGACTGGGGGGAATTCTCCACACTGTTTGTAGTGGGGTGATGGGGGTGTATTTTAGCACACCATTTGGTTCTGAATATTTTTTTCCCTATTGTCCTCCTCTAAACCCTGGGTGCGTCTTATGGTCAGGAACACACAACACATCAGTGAAGAATAGAGGCAAATTCTTTTAATGCTATTTGAAATCATGCAAGGTTGAGGAACAGTAAAATAGCAACACAGGATTACATTTAAAGAAAACTCTACTTTCATGTACCGTATATAATAAACAAGTAATTTCATTATTTATAGAAGGACTTCAGGAATCAACAAAAAAGGTAGAACTTTGATCATAAACTGTATATATACAGTATATCCAATGCAATAAAATACCCCTTTCCAATGGGCAGTCCACCAGTTTGGCAAATTCTTTGCCTTTTAGCATACACAATCATTTTTGGCTTCTCATCCATATAAGTTCTCAGATAAGCAATACGCAAAAGATATGCAGGAAGTGGATGACGCAAATATCTTCATTATTAAAATACTTCAGATGCTTATGGAACATATGGCAAACTGCTCTAACAATGGAAATGCCATGTTGACAGTCAACATTGGTGTGATCATCTTCAAATTGTAAACAAGGCGCTTGTTTACCCAGTAAACAGAGGCATCAGTTGCATATACTTACAAATGCATGTGAAAACTGCACAACCCATGAACCTGTTTTCAGTATTGCTGGCCGATTGCTTTTATCACAGGAAAGACAAGCACTGTTATTTCTGTTATTTGTCTTTGCCTGGTGAATGTGTGGCATGGTCAGCTTTCTCTGTAGGGAAATAAAAAAGACTATAGGTAAGTAGTTTGAAAAAATATATATTGCAGTGCTTTTTTTTAGCAAGGTACAAATTGTGACTTTGTTACCTGTACTACAGTATACTGCATGCATTTATAGTGTTGCAGTCTGAAGTCAGCCAAAATTCATAAAACTTCAACCGCTGGCTTTACTTCTTGTTGCACACACTATTGCCTTAATGCATAAAAATTGTTGCTTTTGTCGTGACATGGGAATATACAAGATCTGAATCCCATAAATTCTATCTATATTATTTAAAACAAATTTTAAATATTGGTGTCTGCCTCCCAGGCTAGAACACAAAGCCTGCAATCTGGGGCCCCAGCCATATTGATACAGGCCCATCTGCCCAGCACTGGGGTGGTTACCATAAAAAAAAACCTTAAAAAAAATTTCCTTTCCTTTCCAAAGCAACAGAACAGAGCAAGGACTGGCCTTAACCAACCCCAGTCAAGACTCCCCAGGCCATGATCTGTCCATGCAATGCTTTAGCCTCAGCATCATGATTGAAGGGAGCCATACCCAGCTCTGCCATGGTATCTGCTCCTACAATATTAAACTTTAGGCATCATTGGTATCCACCACACCCATGATCTGTCCCTGCAATGTTATAGCCTTAGCGGATGAAGCCTTAGAAACACTTTGGTGAAGCTCAGCAGCTCATGGGCTGGCCAAAGCCACTAAAGACTGCAGTCCACCCCTGCCCTTACCTATTTATAACCATCAGAAATAGAGTAGGATTAAACCTTTCCATTGGCCCTGATTTACTAAAGCTGCGCCATGCTGCCCTGGTTCATCATAGGTCAGCACAGCATTTGTAAGGCCCATGAAGTAAGAGTAAGAAGCTGGAAAGTGGCAAGTTTAGCACCCTCTCAGGAAAAGGCCTGGAGAACAGAATAATGTTAAGTGTTGCAATAACAATCAGTGTCCACAAGACGGTAGTCTAAAACCACAAATGGAAGTTAGGAGTTAGGAATTGATTAGGATCTGGAAGCCTATTTTATTAGGGTCAACAGAAAGGTTGTCAGGCTAGAGTAGATAATTGTAGGCCAGTTACATACAAGTTATTGGAGGGAAAAAGGATGGCAACGGTACAAGGAAGCAGAGCAAATATGAGGAAGACCCCCAACAACAAAGAAGGGTTCCTTCTCTTTTATTCAATAAAGCGAAAAGCTAGTGAAAGGGACAATGATACAGAGAGAAAGAGTGGAAGCTCAGAGGCACATCCCCTGAGGAAGCTGTGGGAGGTAATAGCCAACTATCCAAGTGGAGCTTGAGCGTAAGCCCTGCCGTGACCACAAGGACCTGTATGCACTTAAAGTGGAATTGGATCAGACTTGTATTACGCTGAACGTTGTATTGTGGATTACAATAAAGAGGATCTATTTTTTATAACATGGAGTAGGGTCTCGTGACTCAGCAAAGGAGAAACATCAGAACTGTGCAATCCCAGTTACACCTTACCCTGCCTGTTCACACACAACCAGTACCCTGGTTCCCAATATCCCGCTAGCCCCACTGACCCGGTGAACATGGGTAACACATGCAAAGTAACCAAAGAAATGTAACTAAGCTGTGTTTGCATTGGTGGGCTCACAAACTGAAGAAAATCCAAATTTGCTAACTAAGTGCTGAGTTCCCAATGGGGATGTTATGAAGCATATTATTATATCTGCAGTTTACTAGGATTTTTAAATAAAAAAGAAATCTTTGAAAGCTACAGTATACATTTTTCTTTCAAACTGTTTACTGTAAAGTTACGATACAAAGTATAATAAGATAGTTATACAATCAATTTGAGTAAACTAAATATATGTGCTTAATTTCCATATATTACTGCTGTTACAAGTATTATGGATAATAAAAGCTTGAGGTAAGGAAATACTTTGATTAGAAACCATATTAAATTAGTTTAGATAAAAAACCAAATTTATAATGTTACTTAAGAAGGATAAATTAAGGTAATGAGTAGGTGGGAGAGGATGTGACTGCCGAGACAAACTGTTTAAAGACAATACAAAATGGAATACGGTGCTCTCCTGTTGCAGGCACGGGAGGATCAGTTGACAGGAAAAGATTTATATGATTACCTTTCGGTACAATATCCTGTCATTCCTACACTTTACATCCTCCCGAAGGTGCACAAAAAACAGAAGTGTCCTCCGGGACGGCCGATTGTGGCCGGCATAGGAGGCCTCACAGAGAGAGCATGTATCTTCATAGATAAGAACCTTCAACCACATGTACTTGCCCTCATTTCTTACATCAGAGATTCTATGGACCTATTGAATCGCCTAAACTCACTATTGCTACCTAAGAATACCCTGTTAGTCACGATGGACGTAGAGGCACTCTATACAAATATCTCACATGAGTTGGCAGTTAAAACAGGTGAGTATTTTCTGCGGATGGGGACAGAAGCTGATCAAGAGAAGCAGGGATTTGTGTTAAGGTTGTTGGAGTTTGTTCTGAGACATAACTTTTTTGTATTTGACGAAAAATTTTACCAACAAATATGTGGAGTAGCCATGGGAGCACGATGTGCCCCCTCCGTGGCCAACCTTTTTTTGGGTTGGTGGGAGAGGGAGGTCGTGTTTGGGTCGGAGATGAACCTGTACCAGCCCCATATTTTGGGCTGGTACAGGTTTATCGATGACATTCTCATGTTGTGGTGTGGCCCAGAGGAACAATGTATTGAATTCCTAAATATATTGAACACTAATGTATACAATATATACTTGACCTCACAGATCTCGAAGAGACAGGTAGAATTCCTGGACTTGACCATTAATTTGACCTTGGAGGGCACCCTGGAAACTACACTATACAGAAAAGATACGGCTGTTAACAGCCTCCTACATTATGACAGCTTCCATCAAAAAAGCACCAGGGACGCAATCCCTATAGGTCAATTTCTACGGTTGAAATGTAATTGTTCATCAACAGAGGGATTTTCAAGACAGACGGAGGGATTGATGGATAGATTTCAGAGGAGGGGGTATCCCAATGCAGTAGTGAAGCGGGCCATAAGGAGAGCGCAAGATACGCCGAGGGACACTCTATTGGTACCCAAGAAACGAATGAAACCAGCTGAGGAGGTAAGGTTTGTTTCTAGATATAACACTAATTGGACACAATTAAGGGGCTTGTTAAGAAAACATTGGAGCATTTTGAGGAGTGATCCCATATTGGCGAGAAGGACTAGGAGGGGTCCCTTGATGGTGGCCCAGCGGGCCCCTAGCCTACGTGATAAAATCTGCAGGAGCCATTATAGGGATCCACAGAGGGTATTCCGACAAACTCTGAGTGTGGCAGGGAGTTATCCCTGTGGTAGTTGTAATATCTGCACATTAATGCCAGTGACCAAAGAGGTGGTTAATAAAAGGACGGGTAGGAAGTTCCATCTTAAACAGTTCCTAAATTGTACCACTGGAGTGACCTTTTTGGGTTAATACATTATGGGTGGGTAAAGATAATTCTTGGGGGGTGGGAGTTATTGGTTTGGGTTATACTTGGTGGGGTATTGGGTTGATACACTTTAGATAAATGACATCAATTGGTTGGCATTCACATACTAGGAAAGGAGTGTTGGGGGGTCATATTGTAGTTTTGCACAGTTATTGGGTGTGGTGCTGTACAGGAAGTGTCATCTGCGGACGTATGCGCTCCAGGCTGGAGCGCGGGCGTCCGCGTCCTGTAGGCGGGTGATGCACTTCCGGCCGGAGTGCACCAGCCCGCAGGAATGCGCAGCCAAGCGTGGGAACGGGTGAAGAGGTGGGTATAAAAAGGGGAGTATGGGGCCCCTCCTGCCATGGACTTACTTATGCCTTGAGAAAGAGACCCGTGGGAGGTCTCGGAACGCGTGGGTCTCAGCAGCCACGGGGTCGCCATTCTTTTAATAGTAAGGAAAGATTTTGTGTTGTTTTGTGGTTGTACTTTTGCTGTACTTTATGCCGATACTTAGGACCTTTTGCATATTTTGCACAATAGGGTCGATTCAGAGAAACACCAAAAACGTTAGTATTTTTTCCGATCTGTGTTTTTTGGTGTAAATTTTCCGATTTCGTATGAACATTCGAGAAATTCTATAATGCATTTCAAACCGTGTGTAAGTTTTCTGTCCGTTCGTATAGCAGTTAGTGAATCAGTTGAATGTCAGTTTCCATCCTGACTTTTCCATTTCATTTCTCAGGTTTCAAAGTCGGTTTTGGATTTTGCCCTTTTTCCTTTTTTGTCCGGACGAAAATCCTTATGATCTTGCGCCTGCACACTACAAACTTAACTCATTAAAGTGCTGCCTACATATTTGGTTCACTCACTTCTTCTACAATGCTTAGCTAAATCACTTTGCACTTTCTTACATCTTCCATGTCTCACCCCTAAAACTGACCCAAACCACTGTGCGCTCAGGCGAATCTTCATTTCTGCTTTTTCTTTATTTCATTCGTTTTGTGGTAACCAACCATTAATGAATGTATTTCTAAAAGTAAATCATACATTTTTTTATTTTTTTTTTTTTTATTTTGAACTGGCATTTTTTACTTGCGTTTTTTAATTAAAATTTTTGGTTTCAAATGGTACAACTTTAAATTTTTTGTGTTGTTACCCACACCCTGTACATACAGATGGCTCTCCAAATTTTTAAAACACCCAGCATCTTCTGCATGTTATGAGCCTTGAAACAGCCAAGATGGCGGGTCAGGTAATATAAGGCAGCCTGCAAACAGAAAGGGCCTTGTGACTGTGTTGCTCTGCATTCTGGGATTTCTGACCTTTCAAGGCCCCCAGCTCTGCTGTCTCTGAGCAAAACACAGCTGTAACCCGCACCCTGCACTTTATCCCACTCTCCTCTCCTCAGTAAGTGTGATGCATCTGACCAAAGATAAGATAAAATAATTACACAAAGCAAAGGTTGCCAACTACACCAATAAATCCGAAAACAAATTAAGATTCAAGTACAACAACAATCCCCAAAAAAAAGGACATACGTTTAAAAATAAATCGCAATTATATGGATGTGTGGCAAAATAAAGGTTTACATGCAAAGGACTAATTAAGGTCCACATTAAAATGCTTTTATAAGGCATACATGAAATGTATTGATTCAGGTATGCATTGCTATACAATTTATGGCCTCGGCCATGCTGATACATGCAGTTCATTGGAGCTGAAGGCGCGCAGACTCCTCCACATAGCCACAAAACATGTTCTACAATAGCAAATCCGAGTCCTCAAAGGTGTCGGAAGTGGATTTTCAATTAAACGGATTTTTAGGGTGGGAATCAGCTCTCTGAATCACATGGAAACACATCCAATTAACGGAAGTTTTAGGAACGAACGGAAAAATTACAATTTGGTTGGGAACATTTCCGATTTGGTTGTAAAACTTCCGATTTTGTTAGTAAAACTTCCGATGATCGTAAGAGCATATACTAATTCGTTCGAACGTTCGTGCGAGTCGGAAATGGCCAAAAAAAAAGGAAAAAATGACTAACACCCACCCAAACTTCCGATTCCCGATCCGAAATCAATTAACTTTTGCATTTAGAATCGACCCTATTGTGTTGGATACTGATGCACTATTTACTAGGCACATGCACTTTAAAAAATTGAGGAATCAATTAAGGAGGGTTAATAGGATTGATTATAGTATATATGATAATATAAATGTATAGAATGGCTCCCCCTTGTGGCGCATTTTGTAAGTAAGAGAATAGTATTTTATGTGTTTTTAGCTAAAGATTTTGCTGCATTGAAATAAAAATTATATATTGATATTACTCATGTAGTGAGTGCAATTGTTAGTCCCCGGGGCTTCTCACGGGGGGTGGAGGTAACCCCCAACTTTGGGACTTCAGTGTGGTTTGGGAGAGCTGTGTAGGAGCAGTGCACCACATTATTAAGGCTGTTGGTTGGTGCCACCCACATCTCTTCATTTGTAAAGTATTAAGTTGGTATGGGTGAACCTGGACTCCAATTAAATCAACGGTGACTTGAACTTTGAGGGGTGGCTGTGGCAGGTGGGGCGCAAAGTGTGCAGCAGTAAGCATGCTGCTGTAACTTACCTCAGCCCACTATCCTCTTCCTCTCAGCGGCAGCTGGCACTAGAATGGTCCTCGCTCATGGGACCTGGTGGCCATTTTTGGGGGGCCAAATTCAAATGCCCCTGTCGCTCTGCTGCCTTTGCCAGAGTTAAATTGGCCCATCATAGCTGCGCACATCTTCCGCTCCATGCCCTGGCGCATATACTGCATGGTTTATTTAGTGGCATTGTACCTCAATATGTGCCCAGCTTCAAATCTGTGTCCTTGCACATGCACCGGCAGTACTATATTTTCAATGTTTTATTTAACTAAAAATTTTTATAATACTTTTAATTATATATGGCTGAACAACAAAATAATAATAACATAAAGGTAATTATATATCTAAGTCTTAAGTCTTAAAGGAGCCACAGCACTCAACACTGTTAGCTTGCAGACAAACCTATAATCTGTCTCCAAATCTGGTTAAATACAGGTTATAGGGTAACCTCAGGTAAGCCTGCACCCCAATTTTAATCTATTGCATTATATGTCTATTGTATTGTATGTCCTAAAAAGGTGGCTCTCAGAGATTAGAGTTAGGACTGCACCTCACAGGGGCACCTTGACGCTGGTGGTGCAGCTTCAGCATACTTCTGCAGATGTGTGTGGACCGAGACAGATTATAGGTTTGTCTGCAAGCTAACAGGGCTGAGTGCTGTGGCTTTTTCAAGACTTCCTAATTCTAATGTATCCTATTTGCCCTGCTCACATGCACCTCTCAGGTTAGTTATAGAATGGTCTGAGCAGCTGCCACCCCTTCGTTTCTTTTAGTTATATATCTAATGAAAAATTATTTCGTTGATTAGAGAGACGATGGTGAAGGACTGTTACCATACATGATCTTGTGATTTAAGAAGACCTCCGGGCATGCATATATCAACATTCATTCCAAGCTGGTTCTGACAGTAATGGAATATATATTAATAATTCTTTGTTCTATTTCTTTGTTATATTACCATTGCAATTGAAAGCAGGAGCCAATGAAACGCGTCAGCTAGAAGAGTAAACTTTTGAACCAATGTTATATGAATTGCTTAGAAATACTTTTTCTTTAATTGCTGGAGTGTACTGAAGTGGAATGTTTTAATATTTGTATAGTAAAAATTTATTGTTTTAATATAAATATTTGTTTTTGAGGTGCTTTTAGGGTGATATACCTGGATGGGTCGAGGTTAGGGGTTCAAATGAATGTTGTTATTCCCAAACCTGAATATTAGACATTAAACTGAGAAGGGCATATCCTAACAGCAGGGCGTTTTTTCCACTAGGCACCATTCTTCACCGGGGAGCCTCCGACCGCCCGGGCTCTTCCATGGCGAGGAGAGGGCGAGAATTCGCCCTCTCACTCACTTCCTGGGGTTGGCTGCTAGCCCCGCCCTTTGTCACCCGGCAGCCGGCATTTTTCTTCTGCCCCGAGACGATCAGTCTTGCCAGGTGATCGGAGGAGGAAGATTGGAGGGGGGGAGAGGGCTGTGCTGCCTCACCCCTCCAGCCCCCCTCCATCGATCACCTAGCAGCTGTCACCAGAGGAGTGAGGAGATGAGTAAAGAAAAATAAATAAATAAATGTCATTTTTTTTCTTATGTGTGTGTGTTTATTTTTACTGTTAAAAGAGAATAAAATATTTTTTATCGGTGTGTGTGTTTTTTTGCATTTAATACATTGTGAACTTGTAAGGGGTCCATGAGACCCCTATACCAGTTCACAAGCCTTAGGGGCTGGCAAGTCCCCCCCATAGATTTTACTTTGAAACCAATGGAATAAACAGCCGCACCTACTGCACAACCCCCAGCAAAATTTCACATAAGACGAACCTATATTTTGCTTCTACTTGTATGAGCATAGCTGCTTTTTGATTTTACTGGTATGTATCAACTGGAATATCATTAGTACATTTCTCCTCCTTCTGATAAAACATCTTACATCTTGCATCTTATACATAGCCAAGTTAAAGAGCCTCAGATTACTGACATGCCTCTTACCTAATAAAAAAAATAATTTAAATGGGCTATTTGATTGCATTCCGTTTGCCATTCTTAGAATGATCAGTACAATCTGGAGTTACGGTGTGTTTTGTAAAAATGACCTCCCACCTCTTTAAGTCTTAGTTTTAACCTTCATCCATCAATAAAATGGCCCTCGAGTTAAATGACTTCAACACTGCACAAAATTCTGCTTTCAGAAGCGGTGATAAAACCTGCACTGATGTCTTTGCAGCAAGTGCGTATCACTGGAGTCAGCGCTGGAATCTATTAGTGGAATATGGTAGCTCTGACAGAGATGGCTTTAATGGGTTATTACCTAGTCTTTGGTCCTTTCCTAGGTCCTTACCTAGGTTTGGTCCTTTCCCCTTGGGCACCCCAATTGGGGATTCATCACTGCGTGAAACCCTCCAGGATGACGAGACCAACTCACCTCTTCCCGGTCCTATGGCAAGTTTCCGGGCAGCGGCCCTAAGATTTCCGGGCCGGCCGGCGTGGGTTTTGGTCCAAGACTGGGATATTGGGAAAGGAAACTTCAAGATGGCAAAAAATGGTGGGGTGGAATTTCAGCTTTGAGTGGATATGAGAGCAAATATACGTGCTGACAATTCTTCCGTATCATGGTTGCAGATGGGCAAGTGTGTTTTGGGTAATTTTTTTCAACTATGCATTTCTGGTTTATTGGTTCTATTGCTGGAACAAGGCTCCGCCAAAGTGAAAATGACACATATGGCACACTGTGTCATGCCAGTTTTTTCACCAGATGACACATGGATAAATGGTCAGTAAGCCACTTGGCGCAATCGGCAAGCCAAACTTTACCCTGAAATATTTTTTTAATACTTTAGATGCAGCCATGCATCTGCAACAGTGTTTCTAGAAGTGGCCCATTCTAAGGGATGTATGGGCCTATTGCCTTAGAGGAATCCTGTCTGCTCAAACCTCTTTGTATTATGTATTTATAATCAAGTAATTAAACAGGAAATGCCTATGTGCCTAACCATAGCTGCCACCACCCAAGCTGGCCATGTGCAATACCCAAGTGGCAGTTCATTAACTTCCTAAGAAAGAAGATGCTTGATATACAATCTGTACAATAAAAACACCATTTTCAAGATAAGGGTTATGATGCCTTAAACATCAACAGACAACTTAATGAAGTCATATTAGGAGATATAATTAGCCTGCTAAAGATAATCAGGGGAACTGTCAAGATTTTGCCTTTTTGACTGAATTCAATGTCCAATACGAAGCAGTTGATCAGGAAACATTGGCATGTGTTAAAAAATATACCTTGTTTTGGGCACTGTTCAACCAGATAAACCTAAGATTATCTACAGAAGGGCCCCTAATCTTAGGGACCTTGTCACTAGCAATTATGTGGATCCTTCTAAGCCTCTAACCCTACTTACTGAACCATTACAAGGTTTTTCATATGCAGCTCTTGCTGTGGATCTATAACTTGTGTGTTAAAGAAATCTAAGAGGTAATTTTTGAGTTATTAGTAAAACAGGGAAGACCCATAAAATTATCAAGTTTATTTCGTGTACGTCCATGTTTGTAGTATTTCTTATTTGGTGCCCCTGTAACTTACTATATGTAGGCCGAACCACATATACGTGAGCATGTGTACAACATGTGTACAACATTAAATGTGGTATGAGGCCCGTAGCCTTTCTGTGCGTTTCAAAGTAGCATATCCCTCCAACCCAGTGGCCTTTTTGGGCCAAGACCAGATGGAAAAACATTAGCGGGGGACAAATCTAACTAGAGAAGGTCCAAGAGGGAATCCAGATGGATCTTTGATCTGGACACTCTAACTTCCTTCAGCCTTAATATTGAGTTTGATCTCGATTGTTTTATTTATATATCTTAGCAATATTTCCAGTATATTAACCTTGTTGGTTAGCTTTTTTTAAAACCTATTTTATATCTTTTTCAGCGCTATATTTAGGCAAGATTTTTAGGTAATTTGGTTTTACTTGCAGCTTATTGTTTTAATATAAATATTTGTTTTTGAGGTGCTATTAGGGTGATATACCTGGATGGGTCGAGGTTAGGGGTTCAAATGAATGTTGTTATTCCCAAACCTGAATATTAGACATTAAACTGAGAAGGGCATATCCTAACAGCAGGGCGTTTTTTCCACTAGGCACCATTCTTCACCGGGGAGCCTCCGACCGCCCGGGCTCTTCCATGGCGAGGAGAGGGCGAGAATTCGCCCTCTCACTCACTTCCTGGGGTTGGCTGCTAGCCCCGCCCTTTGTCACCCGGCAGCCGGCATTTTTCTTCTGCCCCGAGACGATCAGTCTTGCCAGGTGATCGGAGGAGGAAGATTGGAGGGGGGGAGAGGGCTGTGCTGCCTCACCCCTCCAGCCCCCCTCCATCGATCACCTAGCAGCTGTCACCAGAGGAGTGAGGAGATGAGTAAAGAAAAATAAATAAATAAATGTCATTTTTTTTCTTATGTGTGTGTGTGTTTATTTTTACTGTTAAAAGAGAATAAAATATTTTTTATCGGTGTGTGTGTTTTTTTGCATTTAATACATTGTGAACTTGTAAGGGGTCCATGAGACCCCTATACCAGTTCACAAGCCTTAGGGGCTGGCAAGTCCCCCCCATAGATTTTACTTTGAAACCAATGGAATAAACAGCCGCACCTACTGCACAACCCCCAGCAAAATTTCACATAAGACGAACCTATATTTTGCTTCTACTTGTATGAGCATAGCTGCTTTTTGATTTTACTGGTATGTATCAACTGGAATATCATTAGTACATTTCTCCTCCTTCTGATAAAACATCTTACATCTTGCATCTTATACATAGCCAAGTTAAAGAGCCTCAGATTACTGACATGCCTCTTACCTAATAAAAAAAATAATTTAAATGGGCTATTTGATTGCATTCCGTTTGCCATTCTTAGAATGATCAGTACAATCTGGAGTTACGGTGTGTTTTGTAAAAATGACCTCCCACCTCTTTAAGTCTTAGTTTTAACCTTCATCCATCAATAAAATGGCCCTCGAGTTAAATGACTTCAACACTGCACAAAATTCTGCTTTCAGAAGCGGTGATAAAACCTGCACTGATCCAGATGGATCTTTGATCTGGACACTCTAACTTCCTTCAGCCTTAATATTGAGTTTGATCTCGATTGTTTTATTTATATATCTTAGCAATATTTCCAGTATATTAACCTTGTTGGTTAGCTTTTTTTAAAACCTATTTTATATCTTTTTCAGCGCTATATTTAGGCAAGATTTTTAGGTAATTTGGTTTTGCTTGCAGCTTATCAGGCTTATTGTGTTCTCCATGTCCCCCTGCTTGTCATTATGGAAGTTCTGCACATTGTAACTTTTTAAATTTGTTAAATTTGTGATCTATATGAATTGCTGATTTTTTTTATGTTGCTTTTTTTTTTTTTTGTAAAGCATTTTCACTAGCACTGACATAATTCCCCTCATGAATTCCCCTCATGATTATACAGTGACTTTGATAAAGGTATCTTTTAATTAATGGACAGAGCTATTCATTTGCTGTGTGCAGAACCAGCCCTGTCCATGGTGCTGAATTCATCTTCTGCACTGCAAGCATCTGTAAATAAAGATATCTGGCCATTGCCGATGCTTAGGCACTATTTATGGTGATGAATTTTTGCAGTGGCAGGGCTGGCGCTATTACGCCTGCACTTGTCTCTCCCGGCAGTGAGGTGGAATCGATCTCTCTGGACTCCCTCACTTCCTCTGATGTTTCTTGTGGATGGAGCTACTCTCCTACCCTGGATGCTATAAATATCAAATATATTTCCTGTTTGCCACGCCGCTAGCCTTAGTGAAAGTCGGTAATGATGAAACGTGTCAGGCAGCGGTCCTGGGCGACGGCCATTCTGACTGATGTTTTTCAGAGTGTCTGTGCTGGAGGTGAGACATTTTCTGCTCTCCTCTCCTATTGGCCACTTGGTTTGGGTTGAAATAGATACGCTTGTCATCCTCTATGTTCATTATTGATGCACGTTTTGCTTTTTGGCTTTGTGAGAACATTTACCCTATTTTAACATTAAAGTGTTTTAAACAGCATGACACTATCTCTGCACTTCTTCTGTTTTTGCTCCCATCATTTAACCTTATTGGAAGCCTATGCTCTGTTGTAATTCTGTCCTTGGAACTCTTATTCATTTGACCTGACCTGCACAGCGATGCATTGTTTGTGGCATTTCACAGTTTCTACTGTTTATACAGTTTCTGTGGCTCCATACTTAAATCATTTGCACTGGGCACATTTTTGACATTTGATTTTTGAGACTAGTTTGTGGAATGTTAGTTTCAGCATGTGAGCAGTTGAAGATTAATGTGACAAGTCAAAAGTTAAAAAATAGATATCAGTAGCTTACAGAATCCATCTCATTTCTGCTATGTTGGTCTACTTAGTGAGTAACTCACTAGCTCATTCAGCTTTCAGTTTGCACCCCACTAACCTGGTCCTTCAATCAACCTTCAGTGGACCAAAAGTGGAAACACCCCCACTCCCTTCCTAGACATCCTGATTGGCTGCCTTTCTCTGCAGCTATGAAACCCCACCCTCCTCTCTGGTCACACTATGTGATGGCAAACTGGAGACGCTTTTAGCCTGCAGAATCTCTCACCGCCTTTTTCTGATCACACTATTTGCTGGCAGTAATAACTAGAGGCACAACAATGCAACTTATTTTTTTCTATGATATATGTAAAGCACACAGTGTGCTTACATCACATCGCTGTTGCCACACCCACTGTTTCTCCTCGTTCTTTCTCTGCATATCCAAAGCTCTAATACTTTTACAAATAACTTAGGAACTACAGGGTCTTTTTGAAAATGGATTGAAATTTGGGACAGTGCAACATAAAGCCCGAGACAATTGGACAGCAATTCCGCTTGTCTTTAGTATAACTTTAACTATTTCTGAATGACCTTTGTAATTTTATAGCGCCGTATTGATAAATTGGTTTAAACTGTCACTTTGAGGACCCCAAAAAATAGTCAGTTTAAATTAAGATGAACTGTTTTTGTGCATAACAGCATGACAGCTGCTGATACTCCTAACAGATGTGTTGGGGAGAACTCCAAGAAAAACTGCATCATTTTCTTCTTTCAATTCAACAACATAAAATCAAATCAAATGTGAACAAAATATGACTATATCGATTGCTGGCAAAGAGACTTAATAAACCTTGTATTTTATTTTTTTATCTCTCAGAACTGTGTGGAAAATATTGTAATGACATGGGTAAATAACAGTTATAGACTATGGATTGGATAATACACAGTAATCTGAAAAAGCGCCATCTGGTAAGCCAACATAGTTCCACCTGTTTATTGGCTCCCAGGGTGATTTACTGTTTGCTGTGTAATTCTCGTTTTTTGTGTGGGACAGCTGGGGTGTGCAAAGCTTCTATTTGTCTCTCGTATAAAAACCAAGCACCACTTCCAGGTTACAGAAACAATTCTATTCTTTGGCGTTTTTGTTCTCAGTTTAATCTCATTAGTGAGACCTAATAGAAAACAAACTGCAATCTTAGTTATTAATAGATTATTAATCTTCTGAAGGCTGGTTTTGGGAATGTCTATACAAAAAGGCGAGGAAAATGGTCTGCTACTTATAGTACCTGGCTAGTATAAATAGGAATCATTTGGGAAATGCAATGTTCTTTTTGCTGTAACAGAAGAACTAGCTCCAGTGAAGTCATTTATAAAGGGGTGTCTAAAAATAACTTAAATGTGAATAAACAAGTTCCCTGCCTAATGGGGTGCTGTGAAGCACACAGGTGCTTGTTGGACCAGGCTCAGACTGGAGTGGGCACACAGATTAGCTAGAAAGCAAAGTCTAGGAGGAATTCCTGTATTTATCAGTTAGCTTCCAAATGGTGGTGATGGAACTGAGCTTCAGGGGAACCCCGAATCAAGCAACTAGCAAGACAGAGGGTGGAATGATGGGAACAGGATTTTAAGCTGAGGTTGTTAGCAGGATCTTAATATTCAGGCTGAGTTCATAAGCACATGGAACAGGTTCATAGCTGATAAGCCAAGGTTATCAGAACACAGCAATCTAACAGAAGACTGGAGCAGAGTCAAAAGACAGGCCTGTCACATAAGAAGCTCTGCCAGTACCAGCACTGTACTCACAGATTAAGGTGCGTTTTAAAGTCATTTGTGCTATTAGAATTTTCTGTGCCCCATACAACCTCAATGTTTGCTCTATCCCAGGTCCCCTTGGTATTCCATGAGTTTCCATAGATGTGACATTACGAAGCTGCTGGAACCTGGAGGCACAGCCACTACAACACTGGTGTGAAATAAGAAAATATTTCTGTAGAAACGAATTCAGCAGCAGAACTAAGGCTAATAAGCAGTTGATCAGCAACAGACTGCATTAAGTAGGGATCGACCGGATATCCTGAAAGCATGGGAGCAGGTAAGAAGTCACAGGGCTGCCATCAGTGACAGCAGCCTATATTGCCCTGATGGTAGCCTTGATTTGCAGTAGTGAGCATCACTGCTCATTGTGATCTGTGTACAGTGGTGTGCAAATACCTCATTAATTACATGCAAGCAGGCACTGAATTGCCAGTGGCTGTAGTGCCCTACAGGCCAACAGGTGCCGCTGCACTCTAGACCCTATTGGCGCATGGTTGACACAAGCTATTCTGTGAATATGTGATGTTTGTGGCTCTTACTGTACATGATCTGCTATGTTTGAGTGCAGGTTTTACTGACTGAATAAAAAAACACCCATTTTAAGGCAGTTAATGTGAGTAAAGTGTTTTCTTTATTAGGGTTTTTGTCCTGCAGAAGTGATCTGTACTGTATGGTTGCATTATCCTGTATCAATAATAACTCAATCATGGCATTTAGACCTATCACTGCTCAGAAAGCTTTTAAAACATTAGGGTTGATTCAGAGCCCGTTTCTCACCTTTTTTTTGCGTGAAAATTTCCTGATCATTTTTTCCCCTCGTCTGATTCAGCAAGGCCTTTTTTCTGCGAGTGTGAAATGTTTTCATTTTTGCATGATTTTTCGTTTGGTAGCAAGAACTCCATATAAATGATGAGAAAGGGGCTCTGAATCAACCCTATTGTACCAACATTGTAAACAACTCTGCGGCAGCTGAGTGTTCTAGCAAAGGCTCTCCCCAACCTCCCATTCATGCATTTCTGTAAGCAGGCTCTCATGTGTAGTCTAAGATGGCTCACTCCCATTCAATTCTAGAAACACAGCTATTCCACAACATCTGCTCTCCTCAAACATTATACACCACTGATCCTCAAAGGGGGGGGGGGCTTTAAGGGAGCAAATAGGTAAACTTTATTTTCATGACTGGAGGTCTACTTTAATTGCCGCCTTCCTAGTCTAGTGTCTTCTAGTTTGACCTGCATGTTAAATATTATCAGTCCCTGAAATTTCTTGATTCAACAAGCTCAAATCTAGTCCCTTTTTACTTATGCAAGAGTGGAGGGAGCAAGGGAAGAACAAGAAGATTATTCATAACCCAGAGGAAGGGTTTCCCTACACCTCCTGGTGCCCGCCCCCCCTGTAACAACATTGAGCATGTAGTGAAGCACTTTCCCCAAGAGTATAAATGTTGATCTCTGTGGCAACTCACTCAGACCTGAAAGCTTCTAGTATCAAACAAGAATACTCCAGGGAAGCGTGCAATCAACATACTGTAGATCATAGGGCATCACCCAGTGTTCATCCAGGGGCACCTTTTTTTTTTATACTTTACTGGTAAAGCACTGGGCCTATGCCAAAGGGCATATGATCTGGTGTCCTAGCATGGTCAAAGGCTGGACCAAATTGGCAAAATTCTGGTTAAATTTAACTAAAAACCTGAATCTGAAAAGAAACAATAATGGCTACCTTTCAGTGCACAGGAGATATCCCATTAGAGAACTCCATTGCATGTTTTGTTAACTGAATTATCGCTTTAATCTTGCTGTACATCTAAAAAATCCACTCCAGTTTCATTGAAAACACTAATATGTGAATTATTGTGATTGCATTTGCTTATTCTGTGTTTCTATAATTGTAGCTCTTGGAAATGTATCTTTCAAAACCCTTGTGTACCAAGCAAAGGCAAACTGTGCGGCACATCATGGAGCCTGGGGCTTGAAGAATATTGATGGCATATAAAGGAAATTGCTAGGGGACATGTTTGATTAAATACAACTGTGCGATGCAGGAATTTACTCAACCAAAGCAAAGGAGACAGATAATGCTTCCAAGATTTAAATGATTCCCTTCACCGGCTTATAAATAACACTGGGGTGTATGGACTGGGCATTCAATGTATCACATCTGGATAGTGGGGTCCCCTGATGCTCCTGTAGAATGACAATTATTTTTATAACATTTAACATACTAAAGAATGCACATGTGCTTCATTCTTTGGTATGTTAAATTTTATAAAAATAATTCCGGTAGTTTTAGAATTTACTGTCTGTATTTAGTGCCTCAAATACTGTAAAAGCATATTATGAAAAACATGGCAGATATACTACCAAATGCATAAAGGCAAGTACATGTACTTAAAGTGCACCTATACTCAGAAAGGAAGTTTATGTGGTCACCGTCCATCCCCAGCACTGTGCCCCAAAACAGCATGTGGTTCTTTTTTTTACCTCAGCCTAGGCCCAATGTCCATAAAAACACAAGGACAAAACAACAGGAAGAAGTATGGTGAATGGCATGCCATATGCTAACTAATTAAGTTACAACCAAACTGTCACCAAACGGCAGTTAGGTTAAAGTGCTCCCAATTGCTGAGCTGTGTCATCATCACTGGGGTTGGGGGCTGCTCAGCCAGGGAGTAATATTTCAACTGCATCCAGTTTATGTTGTTATGAATATTGGGCAAAGTCTAAATGAAAAAAAAGAAACACATGCTGTTTTGGGGCACTTGTCTGGGGATAGAAGGTGACATACCTCCCTCTGAGTATAGGTGCCCTTTAATGAAAAAATCCACTTTGTGTCCCAGCAGACCTTATGCCAGATCTGTGAAACTAAAAGTGTTATTTTCTGAGAGCATTCCTTTGAGTTCTCTTTACAGACGCTTCTGTCCGCAGAAATGGTTTTGCTTTGCATTGTATTGTGTCACTACTAATGCTATATCATGTTATTCAATTGGAATGGAAACCTTAAACCTTTGGGGAGAGCTTTGGGAGGCATCAGGCAAGCACAAAGAAGAGAAGGTAAACAGGTTTTGCCTAACATTGGGCCTGGGGTGTCCAGAATCCATACCCACTTCAAGCCATCTGCAATAACATGGCCTTCTTTGGTATATCTCCATAATGGCCAGCACAACATGCAGTCATCAGACACAGGCTGTAAAAGCTATGCAGATACGACACCACATTTGACACCAATTAGTCAAAGGGGCTGAATATTTTAAAGACTACATTCAGTACACTGTGTAGTCAAAAATGATTGATGATCTGCTAACTTGCTGTCATGCTCCAGAGAATTAAATTGCTGGGCACTCAGGGTAGTTTGGGAGTTTTCTGGTTTGGAATCAATATCCACACCTACACACAATACCGTCACTTCAAAACACCCTGTAAAATAACAGCTCATGGATGTGGGTAGCTAAACCACACTACAGATGAATCCACCAATTTATTTACCGTGAGTACCATCCACTAATAGGATGCCCACCCACAAAAACTACAATTAAGAGTCATCAAAGTAGTTCTTTAATTAATACGGTAGATTCATATACACAATATTCACAGGTCTCACCTTAGCACCAGCTACAGTAGTTTGGACAATAAATAAAACACAACACAATCCACCATTAACCCTATTGTCTTGATTGCAAGCTTGCAAGAAAAGCACAGCATGACTTCTTACTCAATTCATCTCACAGTATTTTCTGGTCTTTTATTCTTTTGTATTCTTCTTAGACCTGTAAAGACACACTGACCTAACACTAGCTAAGCAGACATTTAAAAGGGGTGTTTAACCCCTTAAATGATCAGGAATAAATATGTTTAACCAGAATTATTACTTTACCAGTGAATTTATTTATAAATGCAGAGATACAAGACACAAGAGTTTCTATAGAACATTTTAAAACAAAATTCTTTGCTTCAAAAAAGGAGGTTAACCCTAAAGTGCAAGCATAGTAACCATAGCAACGAGGGATGAGCGAATCGATCCGGACGAACCCGGATTCGATCCGAATTTCATGAAAACTTCGATTCGGATCGAATCCAAATTTCCCCGTGCTTCGATCGCTCGAAGTTTTCCTTTAACATCCATTCATTTACATTACAGGCATTCTAAGATGCCGGACGGGACATGTCCAGACATCTACCCCGCTCCAGTGCATGCTGGGGCAGTCACATGCAGCCTATCAGCAGCCAGCAAGCCCAGTGAGGTCACAGCGCTATTTAAGGCGGCGGATATCTTGCTTTTCCTCATTTCTCTATTGCATTTGTGAGAGACAGGACACTGCTGTAGTCAGGGAGAGACAGTTAGAGAGCCAGGGACAGACAGGGACAGGCAGGAGACAGGCAGGAGACAGGCAGAAAGTCAGCGAGAAGCAGGGAAAGTTAGGAAAAATCGGAGGCAGTCACAGGGAGATTTTTTTTTTTTCATCCAGCCTGAGTGTTACTGGCTGGCTGACTGGCTTATTTAGCGGTTTCAGGCTGCTTATACACTTTTGATGTTGTGCATATATACTGAACTGATCTCAAGTCTGCTGTGGGAACATTACCATTTTGTAAAATCTCATTAGCCTCTGTATTTACTCTAAGCTGCAGTTATTTAAAGTAATTTGGCCTGTTTGAGCCTGCTTAGACACTGTTGCTGTGCATATATACTGTTATAAAGCCTGCTTGGGGGCATCCCATTCTGTAACATCACATTAGCCTCTGTATTTACTGTAAGCTGCACAGTTATTTAAAGTAATTTGGCCTGTTTGAGCCTGCTTAGACACTGTTGCTGTGCATATATACTGTTCTAAAGCCTGCTTCAGGGCATCCCATTCTGTAACATCCCATTAGCCTCTGTATTTACTGTAAGCTGCACAGTTATTTAAAGTAATTTGGCCTGTTTGAGCCTGCTTAGACACTGTTGCTGTGCATATATACTGTTCTAAAGCCTGCTTCGGGGCATCCCATTCTGTAACATCACATTAGCCTCTGTATTTACTGTAAGCTGCACAGTTATTTAAAGTAATTTGGCCTGTTTGAGCCTGCTTAGACACTGTTGCTGTGCATATATACTGTTCTAAAGCCTGCTTCGGGGCATCCCATTCTGTAACATCACATTAGCCTCTGTATTTACTCTAAGCTGCACAGTTATTTAAAGTAATTTGGCCTGTTTGAGCCTGCTTAGACACTGTTGCTGTGCATATATGCTGTTCTAAAGCCTGCTTCGGGGCATCCCATTCTGTAACATCACATTAGCCTCTGTATTTACTGTAAGCTGCACAGTTATTTAAAGTAATTTGGCCTGTTTGAGCCTGCTTAGACACTGTTGCTGTGCATATATACTGTTCTAAAGCCTGCTTCGGGGCATCCCATTCTGTAACATCACATTAGCCTCTGTATTAACTCTAAGCTGCACAGTTATTTAAAGTAATTTGGCCTGTTTGAGCCTGCTTAGACACTGTTGCTGTGCATATATACTGTTCTAAAGCCTGCTTCGGGGCATCCCATTCTGTAACATCACATTAGCCTCTGTAATTACTGTAAGCTGCACAGTTATTTAAAGTAATTTGGCCTGTTTGAGCCTGCTTAGACACTGTTGCTGTGCATATATACTGTTCTAAAGCCTGCTTCGGGGCATCCCATTCTGTAACATCCCATTAGCCTCTGTATTTACTGTAAGCTGCACAGTTATTTAAAGTAATTTGGCCTGTTTGAGCCTGCTTAGACACTGTTGCTGTGCATATATACTGTTCTAAAGCCTGCTTCGGGGCATCCCATTCTGTAACATCCCATTAGCCTCTGTATTTACTGTAAGCTGCACAGTTATTTAAAGTAATTTGGCCTGTTTGAGCCTGCTTAGACACTGTTGCTGTGCATATATACTGCTCTAAAGCCTGCTTCGGGGAATCCCATTCTGTAACATCACATTAGCCTCTGTATTTACTGTAAGCTGCACAGTTATTTAAAGTAATTTGGCCTGTTTGAGCCTGCTTAGACACTGTTGCTGTGCATATATACTGTTCTAAAGCCTGCTTCGGGGCATCCCATTCTGTAACATCACATTAGCCTCTGTATTTACTGTAAGCTGCTCAGTTATTTAAAGTATTTTGGCCTGTTTGAGCCTGCTTAGACACTGTTGCTGTGCATATATACTGTTCTAAAGCCTGCTTCGGGGCATCCCATTCTGTAACATCACATTAGCCTCTGTATTTACTGTAAGCTGCACAGTTATTTAAAGTAATTTGGCCTGTTTGAGCCTGCTTAGACACTGTTGCTGTGCATATATACTGTTCTAAAGCCTGCTTCGGGGCATCCCATTCTGTAACATCACATTAGCCTCTGTATTTACTGTAAGATGCACAGGAATTTAAAGTAATTTGGCCTGTTGGAGCCTGCTTAGACACTGTTGCTGTGCATATATACTGATCTCAGGTCTGCTGTGGGGGCATCCCATTTGTTTTTGACTGCTTTTAATAAACCAGGCCGCAGGGCACCGCAAAACTGCACATTGAACCCTATCTGTTTATACTAAATAAGGAAATACATAAAATTGTCAGGCAGACAAGTGCCAGGATGTTCAAAGAGGAGTGGCAGAGGCCAAGATTCAGCAGGCAGAGGTCTCAGCAGACTAGGGGCGAGTGGCAGCAGGAGTCACGGTGAGAGACCTGGTCTGCCAGTATCTGCTAGCGGTCGTGTCTCCACCAGTAACGCATCTGCCGTGGTAGATTGGTTAACGCGCTCATCAACAACATCATCACAACTTACGTCTGAGACCCCCAGTCTAGGGTCGGTAGGTTCCTCGGACACAACCCTGAGTTGGCATGCCCCAAGAGCAGTCCCTGTCCTCCCATTGCCTCTGTCCTACGCTGTTCCCTCCCCCAGCGACGTATCCTATGCTTTGGGTTCAGCTCCACTCTTTAGTGAGGAGGACGATCAGATAGAGGACAGTCAGCAGCTACTGCCGAGCCAAGAAATGGAGGTGGCTTCTTTAGCTAGGCAGACAAATAGTGATGTGGACAGTGTCGTGGGTGCTGCGAGCGTTCCAGCTCCTGTGCCAGACACTGTTGACGAATCCACGAACATCAGTGAAGTACAGCCACAACTCGGTGATAATGATGATGACGATGAAGCCGATCGCACTTGGGAGCCGGGTGATGAAGGGGCTTCATCGTCATCATCAGGAGAAGAGGGGCGCAGGTTGCCCCGGAGTCAGCAGCTCAGGCAGCAAGGTGTTAGCAGCATGGTTGGCAGGCAGCATGGGGGCACAATTGTAAAGCCTGGAGCCAAACGGGGCAGGGGCCAGGGTAGAGCACCTGCTGCGCGGCAGGCTACCTTATCGGGAGATAGTGGAGCAGGGGTTCCTGGAGTTGGCGACAATAGCAGCGAATCAGTGAGGCCTGTTGGTGGGAAAAGTAGCTACTCGGCAGTGTGGCAGTTTTTCCTGAAGCATCCGCAGGAGGGTAACATGGCCACATGCAAGATATGTAGGCAGAAGGTGAAGCGTGGCCAGGGCCCAAATGTTGGCACCACGGCCCTGCGTCAACATATGATGCGTCACCATAAAGCGACCTGGGAGAACCGAGGCTCCCAAGGGGTGGTCCAGTCTGCTTCCTCACCAAGTGGCACGCCGCTCCCAATTTCTGCCAGCCAAGGCTCCAGCACCTCAGCCGAAGGCAGCTGTGCGTCATACCCATCCTCTGTCGCTCCTGCTCCTCCTCCTCCAAGTCATGCATCCCGCCAGCAATCCATCAGCGAAGCCATGTCCAAGAGACAGCAGTATGCGCCCACTCATCCTACGGCGCAGAAGCTGAATGGGCTCCTGTCCAAGTTGCTGGTGCTGCAGTCGCTCCCTTTTCAGGTGGTGGACTCTGCACCTTTCAGAGAACTGATGGCTTGTGCCGAGACGAGGTGGAGAGTCCCAAGCCGTCATTTCTTTGCCAAGAAGGCAGTACCAGCGCTGCACACTTTTGTTGAACATAAGGTGGGCCAGTCCTTGAGCCTGTCGGTGTGTAGCAAAGTGCATGGCAGCGCTGACGTCTGGAGCTGTAACTACGGTCAGGGACAGTACATGTCGTTTACGGCCCACTGGGTGAATGTGGTCCCTTTGCAGCAGCAGCAGCAACTTGGACAGGTCACGCCGCTTCGGCCTCTGCGCTCCCTGCCCGTTGGGCCTGTGACACTGTGTGACTCGGCCTCCTCATCCTCCGCCATCTCCTCACCCTCCACTGTAGGCTCAAGTCTCAGTGCCCCTCCAGTCTACCATGTGTGCAGGGCACGGAGGTGTCACGCAGTGCTTCACATGGTTTGTCTTGGCGAACGGAGTCACACAGGGGAGGAACTGCTTAAATTTATTCATTAGGAAATCCAAACATGGCTTACTCCAAGAAAACTTAAAATGGGAATCATGGTTACCGACAATGGGAAGAACATTTTGTCTGCGCTGCGCCAAGGAAGCCTGACCCATGCCCCCTGCATGGATCACGTCTTCAATCTGGTTGTCAAGCAGTTTCTGAAGTGTTCCCCCCATCTGCAAGACATCCTAACAACTTCAAGGAAACTTTGCATGCACTTCAGTCACTCATACACCGCCAAACACACCCTTCTTGAGCTACAGCGTCAGAACGGTATCCCCCAACATAGTCTGATTTGCGATGTTTCCACCCGTTGGAATTCTACCCTTCACATGTTGGACCGATTATATGAACAGAGAAAAGCCATCACGGATTTCCTGATGATCCAAGCGGATAGGGGGACTCCCCTGTGTAATTTCAATGTCAACCAGTGGCAGCTCATACGTGACACCTGCCGTTTGCTCAGGCCCTTTGAGGAAGCCATTTTATTTGTCAGTCGGCAGGATTACGGGATGAACGACGTGATTCCACTGCTTCATGTACTACAGCACATGTTGGAAACCATGGCTGGTCAGGGCACTGGAGACATGGCGTCTACATCTTACGGCCACATGAACCGCGTTGGAGCTGAACTGGAGGAGGAGGAGGAGGAAGAGGAGGAGGAGGGGCCCAGTGAAGCACAGTTTAGGCTTGGCGAAATGGATGGTTTATCTAGTCAGCGGACAGGAGAGGAGGAGCAGGAGCAGCCAGAGGAGCTAGAGGGTTTTGAGGAAGGCGAGACAGAGGACCCGGACACACCGTGGCAGTATGCAGTGGAGATGGAGACTGGTAGTCCCTCCGAGTCACTTGCGCAAATGGCAGGAAGCATGCTCACGTGCTTGCGTAGTGACCCCAGAATTGTTTCCATTTGTCAGCGGGATGACTTCTGGCTCTCCACCTTATTGGACCCTCGCTTCCGGCACAAAATGGGGGCATTTTTTAAACCCGCCGAGAGGGAGGACAAACTGAACTACTACAAAGACATTCTACGTAGGCAGTTGGCCGATGCCTATCTGCGCCATGGTCCATACTCTCGCAGGTCTGACTCAAGGGGACCTCTGCGCTCACCTTCCACTGCCATGGCTGCTGGGGGGGGTTGGCAGAAGCAGCAGCAGCTCCATCAGCAGCAGCCTCAGTCTTCAGTCGCTAATGAGTAGCTTTCTACACCCGCATAGTGAGGCTACTCATGAGCAGCAGGAAGACCTGGAGCAGGACCTCAACCAGCAGGTCATGTCATACCTTGACATGACCATGCCAACACACCTTGAGGATCTGCTGGACTTCTGGGCAGCCAAACTTGATTTGTGGCCGCAACTAGCAGAGTTTGCCCTGAAAAAGCTGTCCTGCCCGGCAAGTAGCGTGCCATCTGAGCGGGTGTTTAGTGCGGCGGGGGCCATTGTTATGGCGAGGAGAACTCGTCTGTCAACTAAAAATGTGGAGAGACTCACCTTTGTCAAAATGAATCAGGGATGGATCAGCCAGGATTTCCACCCACCAATGCCTGATGCATGCGACTAGATTCAGCATGGTGCCACGTTTAACACTTTCCAAATGGTGCAAAACATTTATGTCTTTAGGCCAATTTTTGGGCTCCTGCTGATGCCAACTTCAGGGTGTGCCTTCCAACCAATTTTTGGCCTCCTGCTGATGCCAACTTCAGGGTGTGCCTTTCAGCCAATGTTTGGCCTCCTGCTGCTGCTTGCAACTCCAGGGTGTGATTCATCCAATTTTTGGGCTCCTGAAGCCAACCCCAGTGTCTCTTTAAAGTAAGGTTTGGGCTCCTGCTGCTGCTGCTGCCAACTCCAGGGTGTGATTCATCCAATTTTTGGGCTCCTGAAGCCAACCCCAGTGTCTCTTTAAAGTAATGTTTGGGCTCCTGCTGCTGCTGCCAACTCCAGGGTGTGATTCATCCAATTTTTGGGCTCCTGAAGCCAACCCCAGTGTCTCTTTAAAGTAATGTTTGGGCTCCTGCTGCTGCTGCCAACTCCAGGGTGTGATTCATCCAATTTTTGGGCTCCTGCTGCCAACCCCAGTGTCTCTTTAAAGTAATGTTCGGGCTCCTGCTGCTGCTTGCAACTCTAGGGTGTGATTCATCCAATTTTTGGGCTCCTGAAGCCAACCCCAGTGTCTCTTTAAAGTAATGTTTGGGCTCCTGCTGCTGCTGCCAACTCCAGGGTGTGATTCATCCAATTTTTGGGCTCCTGCTGCCAACCCCAGTGTCTCTTTAAAGTAATGTTTAGGCTCCTGCTGCTGCTGCTGCTGCTGCCAACTCCAGGGTGTGATTCATCCAATTTTTGGGCTCCTGAAGCCAACCCCAGTGTCTCTTTAAAGTAATGTTTGGGCTCCTGCTGCTGCTGCCAACTCCAGGGTGTGATTCATCCAATTTTTGGGCTCCTGCTGCCAACCCCAGTGTCTCTTTAAAGTAATGTTCGGGCTCCTGCTGCTGCTTGCAACTCTAGGGTGTGATTCATCCAATTTTTGGGCTCCTGAAGCCAACCCCAGTGTCTCTTTAAAGTAATGTTTGGGCTCCTGCTGCTGCTGCTGCTGCTGCCAACTCCAGGGTGTGATTCATCCAATTTTTGGGCTCCTGAAGCCAACCCCAGTGTCTCTTTAAAGTAATGTTTGGGCTGCTGCTGCTGCTGCTGCTGCTGCCAACTCCAGGGTGTGATTCATCCAATTTTTGGGCTCCTGAAGCCAACCCCAGCGTCTCTTTAAAGCTATGTTTGGGCTCCTGCTGCTGCTGCTGCTGCTGCCAACTCCAGGGTGTGATTCATCCAATTTTTGGGCTCCTGCTGCCAACTCCAGTGTCTCTTTAAAGTTATGTTTGGGCTCCTGCTGCTGCTGCTGCCAACTCCAGGGTGTGATTCATCCATTTTTTGGGCTCCTGAAGCCAACCCCAGTGTCTCTTTAAAGTAATGTTTGGGCTCCTGCTGCTGCTGCCAACTCCAGGGTGTGATTCATCCAATTTTTGGGCTCCTGAAGCCAACCCCAGTGTCTCTTTAAAGTAATGTTTGGGCTCCTGCTGCTGCTGCCAACTCCAGGGTGTGATTCATCCAATTTTTGGGCTCCTGCTTCCAACTCCAGTGTCTCTTTAAAGTTATGTTTGGGCTCCTGCTGCTGCTGCTGCCAACTCCAGGGTGTGATTCATCCAATTTTTTGGCTCCTGAAGCCAACTCCAGTGTCTCTTTAAAGTAATGTTTGGCCTCCTGCTGCTGCTGCTAACTCCAGGGTGTGATTCATCCAATTTTTGGGCTCCTGAAGCCAACCCCAGTGTCTCTTTAAAGTAATGTTCGGGCTCCTGTTGCTGCTTGCAACTCCAGGGTGTGATTCATCCAATTTTTGGGCTCCTGCTGCCAACTCCAGTGTCTCTTTAAAGTTATGTTTGGGCTCCTGCTGCTGCTGCTGCCAACTCCAGGGTGTGATTCATCCAATTTTTGGGCTCCTGCTGCCAACCCCAGTGTCTCTTTAAAGTAATGTTCGGGCTCCTGCTGCTGCTTGCAACTCTAGGGTGTGATTCATCCAATTTTTGGGCTCCTGAAGCCAACCCCAGTGTCTCTTTAAAGTAATGTTTGGGCTCCTGCTGCTGCTGCCAACTCCAGGGTGTGATTCATCCAATTTTTGGGCTCCTGCTGCCAACCCCAGTGTCTCTTTAAAGTAATGTTTAGGCTCCTGCTGCTGCTGCTGCTGCTGCCAACTCCAGGGTGTGATTCATCCAATTTTTGGGCTCCTGAAGCCAACCCCAGTGTCTCTTTAAAGTAATGTTTGGGCTCCTGCTGCTGCTGCCAACTCCAGGGTGTGATTCATCCAATTTTTGGGCTCCTGCTGCCAACCCCAGTGTCTCTTTAAAGTAATGTTCGGGCTCCTGCTGCTGCTTGCAACTCTAGGGTGTGATTCATCCAATTTTTGGGCTCCTGAAGCCAACCCCAGTGTCTCTTTAAAGTAATGTTTGGGCTCCTGCTGCTGCTGCTGCTGCCAACTCCAGGGTGTGATTCATCCAATTTTTGGGCTCCTGAAGCCAACCCCAGTGTCTCTTTAAAGTAATGTTTGGGCTGCTGCTGCTGCTGCTGCTGCTGCCAACTCCAGGGTGTGATTCATCCAATTTTTGGGCTCCTGAAGCCAACCCCAGCGTCTCTTTAAAGCTATGTTTGGGCTCCTGCTGCTGCTGCTGCTGCTGCCAACTCCAGGGTGTGATTCATCCAATTTTTGGGCTCCTGCTGCCAACTCCAGTGTCTCTTTAAAGTTATGTTTGGGCTCCTGCTGCTGCTGCTGCCAACTCCAGGGTGTGATTCATCCATTTTTTGGGCTCCTGAAGCCAACCCCAGTGTCTCTTTAAAGTAATGTTTGGGCGCCTGCTGCTGCTGCCAACTCCAGGGTGTGATTCATCCAATTTTTGGGCTCCTGAAGCCAACCCCAGTGTCTCTTTAAAGTAATGTTTGGGCTCCTGCTGCTGCTGCCAACTCCAGGGTGTGATTCATCCAATTTTTGGGCTCCTGCTTCCAACTCCAGTGTCTCTTTAAAGTTATGTTTGGGCTCCTGCTGCTGCTGCTGCCAACTCCAGGGTGTGATTCATCCAATTTTTTGGCTCCTGAAGCCAACTCCAGTGTCTCTTTAAAGTAATGTTTGGCCTCCTGCTGCTGCTGCCAACTCCAGGGTGTGATTCATCCAATTTTTGGGCTCCTGAAGCCAACCCCAGTGTCTCTTTAAAGTAATGTTCGGGCTCCTGTTGCTGCTTGCAACTCCAGGGTGTGATTCATCCAATTTTTGGGCTCCTGCTGCCAACTCCAGTGTCTCTTTAAAGTTATGTTTGGGCTCCTGCTGCTGCTGCTGCCAACTCCAGGGTGTGATTCATCCAATTTTTGGGCTCCTGAAGCCAACTCCAGTGTCTCTTTAAAGTAATGTTTGGGCTCCTGCTGCTGCTGCTGCTGCCAACTCCAGGGTGTGATTCATCCAATTTTTGGGCTCCTGAAGCCAACCCCAGTGTCTCTTTAAAGTAATGTTTGGGCTCCTGCTGCTGCTGCTGCCAACTCCAGGGTGTGATTCATCCAATTTTTGGGCTCCTGAAGCCAACCCCAGTGACTCTTTAAAGTAATGTTTGGGCTCCTGCTGCTGCTGCTGCTGCTGCTGTCAACTCCAGGGTGTGATTCATCCAATTTTTGGGCTCCTGCTGCCAACTCCAGTGTCTCTTTAAAGTTATGTTTGGGCTCCTGCTGCTGCTGCTGCCAACTCCAGGGTGTGATTCATCCAATTTTTAGGCTCCTGAAGCCAACTCCAGTGTCTCTTTAAAGTAATGTTTGGGCTCCTGCTGCTGCTGCTGCTGCCAACTCCAGGGTGTGATTCATCCAATTTTTGGGCTCCTGAAGCCAACCCCAGTGTCTCTTTAAAGTACTGTTTGGGCTCCTGCTGCTGCTGCTGCCAACTCCAGGGTGTGATTCATCTAATTTTTGGGCTCCTGAAGCCAACCCAGTGTCTCTTTAAAGTAATGTTTGGGCTCCTGTTGCTGCTGCCAACTCCAGGGTGTGATTCATCCAATTTTGGGCTCCTGCTGCCAAATCCAGTGTCTCTTTAAAATAATATTTGGGCTCCTGCCGCTGCTGCTGCTTGCAACTCCAGGGTGCGATTCATCCAATCTTTGGGCTCCTGCAGCCAACTCCAGTGTCTCTTTCAAGCTATGTTTGGGCTCCTGCTGCTGCTGCTTCTGCTGCTGCTGCTGCTTGAAACTCCAGGGTGTGTCAGTCAATTTTTGGGCTCCTGCTGCTGCCAACTCCAGTGTCTCTTTCAGCCAATGTTTGGGCTCCTGCTGCTGCTAACTCCAGTGTCTCTTTAAAGCAATGTTTGGGCTCCTGCCCCTCATAGGGATGCCACTTCAACTCTCTGCAATTGTGCCGCTCTGCGATTCTATTAGCGATGCCTCTGATCTGCATGTGATATTTATTTAAAGTATTATTTAACTAACCCAGCACGCATCCTATGCGTGTTACAGCAAGGCAGAATGGTTTACAACCCTATTGAGGCTCTAGGAGGCTCAGAAATAGCCGTTTTTAATAGCGATTCGCCGCGAATAAATTCGGGTCGAAACGATTTTTGTCGGAAAATTCGGCGAATCAGTCGAATCGAATTTTTCAAAAGTTCGCTCATCTCTAATAGCAACCATTGCAGCAGCATGAATCACACATTTGTCCCACAACTACTCATAAAAGGCACATAATTCAGCACATTGCAAACAGAATCTAGAATCGAAAAGGAATCCACAACTCCTTCAGGGAGTCCCTCATCTCCCTCATGGACCATAGTAATGAGGGTATGGGAGGTACATTGTGCGCCCATCTGGCAGGTGGGATATAACTAGGCACACTATAGGCTCGATTCAGAGAGACACCCAAAAACTTTCGGTTTGGTGCCGACGTCGTAAGATTTTCAAAATTTCCCGCTCTCGCATGAACGTTCGAGCGATTCTATGCATGCTTCGTAAACCTTCCGTAGCGCGTCCGTGTGCTCGTATGCCAGAGTACGCAGACGAGGATGTCATTTTCCATCGAAAATGTTCAGATTCATTTTTCACAACTACCAACGTAGCCTTTGGTTTTTGCCCTTTTCCCATCGTATCCTCACACGAATCCTATCATTTTCCCGCTACATCCTGCTTCATTTTTTCCTAAAGTATCTGTCCAGACGAAATTCTTACGATATTGCGCCTGCGCACTACAAACTTCTCTCATTAAAGTGCTCGCCTACATAATTTCACTTCCATCACTAAACTCACCCTAACCACTTAGCGCTATCCTGCCTTTTCCCTTGAGCTCCCTTAAAGCTCACCCTAACCACTTAGCGCTATCCTGCCTTTTCCCTTGAGCTCCCTTAAAGCTCACCCTAACCACTTAGCGCTATCCTGCCTTTTCCCTTGAGCTCCCTTAAAGCTCACCCTAACTACTTAGCGCTTTGGTTCTTCTTCCATTTTCACACCCTAAAACTTACCCAAATCACTTAGCGCCTTGTTTCTTCTTCCATTTTAGGTCCCTAAAACTTACCCATATCACTTAGCGCCTTGTTTCTTCTTCCATTTTAGGTCCCTAAAACTTACCCAAATCACTTAGCGCATTGTTTCTTCTTCCATTTTAGGTCCCTAAAACTTACCCAAATCACTTAGCGCCTTGTTTCTTCTTCCATTTTCACACCCTAAAACTTACCCAAATCACTTAGTGCCTTGTTTCTTCTTCCATTTTCACACCCTAAAACTTACCCAAATCACTTAGCGCCTTGTTTCTTCTTCCATTTTCACACCCTAAAACTTACCCAAATCACTTAGCGCCTTGTTTCTTCTTCCATTTTCACACCCTAAAACTTACCCAAATCACTTAGCGCCTTGTTTCTTCTTCCATTTTCACACCCTAAAACTTACCCAAATCACTTAGCGCTTTGTTTCTTCTTCCATTTTAGGTCCCTAAAACTTACCCAAATCACTTAGCGCCTTGTTTCTTCTTCCATTTTCACACCCTAAAACTTACCCAAATCACTTCACGGACATCACAATCTTGATTTTCCAATATGTCATTGTCCCCTTGTATGTGTGCAAATAAATGGGACATGTTTTTTTTTTTTTTTTTTTATTGCTCAATTGCCATATGTTCTCAAAATATTTTTGGCAACTTTGGCCCTAAAAAATTAAAAACTATATACAAATTTTTTGGTGGTTACTAAAAATATATACACTAAGTTTTTTTAAAAACTTGAAAAACTATATACAATAAAAAATTTTTTAAAAACAATAAAACTATATACAAAAAACTTTGGTGTTTAACCAATAAAACTATGTACAAATCAAACTATTTACAAATCTACAGGGCCAGGAACCAGGACACTAGTCTTCCTCTTCTGTTGTCCCCAACGTGTCCCGCATCGCCTGCAGATCGGCCACCAACTCAAGGACCCTCCGATTCATATCAGCAAGTCGCTGTCTTGTGGTCCCTGCCAAAAAATCAGAAAAACAAATTATTCGGAGAACAATACATGTTTATCACCTGTGGATTTAATGTATTTTAATAAACAAATTAACTATAATGCACATATGTCATTAATGACAGGAATTAAGGTTAGGAAGTGGCCACAGGTCATTAAGCTAATTAAGTGGCCACAGGACAGTTGTGGTAGGAATTAAGCTAATTCAGTGGCCACAAGACAGTTGGGCAACTAATTAAGCTAATTCAGTGGCCACAGGACAGTTGGGCAACTAATTAAGCTAATTCAGTGGCCACAGGACAGTTGGGCAACTAATTAAGCTAATTCAGTGGCCACAGGACAGTTGGGCAACTAATTAAGCTAATTCAGTGGCCACAGGACAGTTGGGCAACTAATTAAGCTAATTCAGTGGACACAGGTCCCTCTTATATTGGCATTGACTAGGGCATTATGTGTTTGGGTGTTCATGGGAATTTAGACAGAAATCTCTATAATGCCATGACTACTTACTTGGTTGGTGGCCGAGAGATGGCTCGTTGGGGACAACACCCTGAGGTCCTGGTTCCTGGCTCTGCTGTGAAGAAGTGCCTGTAGAAACATGGGCCAAATGGTTAGTTTGGATGTCTGATTCCGCAGTCCTCAAATGTTTTAGCTAAGTCTGGGTCACATCACTCACCTTCTCCAGGGTCTTGTGGGCTCCTATCTGCTGCCTCCTCACCCACTACTTCACCCGCAACCGAAACATCTACAAATACAGAATAAAGGATTCAGTTTGGTGATATCAGGAGCTAGCAATTATATGTTTTGGTGTAGACATGAAGAGTGACATACCAGAGGATCCCGCATGCGAGGCAGGGTACGACTCCCTGCCCACGCTGTGCCGCCCCTCCTCTGTGGTAAGGTCCAGGGGCTGGTCTGAGGAGGCCACAGAGGAGGGGTCGGACCGTCGCCCTGGAGATCCACCACCTTCACTCCCAGCTGCAGAATCATGCAGCACTGGTCGGCCTCTGCGCCTCCGGGTGCGGCGAATTCGGTAATCCATTTCCAACACTAGAAAAGAAAAGGCATTCTAAGTAAAGGCCTACCTTCTGTCTTAGTTACATATTGCATGCAATCGCAATGTACTTACTTGGAAAATGGATTCCGAAGAACCTCCGCACCCGGGGCATGTGCAGCCGTTTGAGGTCCGACCAATGCTGCATGATCTGCGTGTGGGTGAAGGTGGTGTTGGTCTGCTGATGTATGGTCGAGATGATCTCCAGGGCGACGTTGCGTTTTTCAAATGTGTTGGGCAGGTAGTCGTACCTGCGCTCCAGCATGGTCTACAAAACAGAAAGAAAACATCGAATTTACTTCTAAATACCTATCAATATGTGTCAGCAATACATTTTTTGGTGTAATTACATTAACACACACACATTTCTAGGGTTCAGTAATTTCACAATCTGGCCTAAATGTTGTTTGGCACGTGTATGGCGTGCCTTTGGTTGTGCATGTAGTTTATCACATTTTTACCAAAAGCCATTTATTCCTGCGCTTCCTTCACATGTAGATCAGCATTTCCAAATCTAAGAAAAGTCCATCAAATACACTTACGAGCATGATGATCTCTTCTTGTTGGCGGGTGAAGATAGTGGGTGCCATCTTGCTTCTTGTTCTCGGCAGCAGATAAGTAATGCCCCAGCGCGTTCCGCACGGCCGTGCGAACGTATGCAATGCCTCAGCGGGTTCCGCACGGCCGTGCGAACGTACGTCACACGCTGGCTAGCTTACTTAAAGGTCCCTGCACACACAGCTGATTATTTTCAAAAATCAAAATGGCACCCAAAAAAACTCCTGGCAAAACTGGAAAGGAGCAAACGGGGAAGAAGGCAGCCAAGCGGCAGGAGCCTTCCGAAGGGCCCAAAACCAGGACGCAGCAGCCCAAAGCAAAATTACGGCCTAGTACCAAAACGCCGGCCCAGCCAACTACCAGCTATGGGCAAAAAAAGGAGCAGCCAGGCAAAGCAAAGACACAGGCCACAAAGGCTAGTATGGCTACTGGGCCAAAAACGGGTAAGAGGGTCCGAAGACCCACCCCACCCTGCCCCACTACAACACCCACAATAGTCCGCAGTAGGTCCCGCAGCCCCCCAAGAGGCAGAACCAGGTCCCGCAGCCCCCCTAGAGGCAGAACCAGGTCCCGCAGCCCCCCTAGAGGCAGAACCAGGTCCCGCAGCCCCCATAGACGCCGCAGCAGGCCACGCAGCCCCCCTAGAGGCAGAACCAGGTCCCGCAGCCCCCCTAGACGCCGCAGCAGGCCACGCAGCCCCCCTAGAGGCAGAACCAGGTCCCGCAGCCCCCCTAGACGCCGCAGCAGACCACGCAGCCCACAAAGAGGCAGAACCAGGTCCCGCAGCCCCCCTAGACGCCGCAGCAGGCCACGCAGCCCACAAAGAGGCCGAACCAGGTCCCCAGGCAGCCCCCCTAGACGCCGCAGCAGGCCACGCAGCCCACAAAGAGGCAGAACCAGGTCCCCAGGCAGCCCCCCTAGACGCCGAAGCAGGCCACGCAGCCCCCCTAGAGGCAGAACCAGGTCCCCAGGCAGCCCCCCTAGACGCCGCAGCAGGCCACGTAGCCCCCCAAGAGCCAGAACCAGGTCCCGCAGCCCCCCAAGAGTGGGCCAAAAAAAAAAACAGAAGAGGGCCGGCCCTGCAAGATCGCCCTCACCCTTGGTCCGCCCTACTACCTCCAAGGGCTGCACTACTTCAGCCTCAGAACGAAACTCTCCTGCTCGCCCACATTTGGCACCGGCACAGGTGGAAAGGCAAGGTTACTATGCCACATCAACACCTGGGACTTCTGTGGCCAGCCAGGCCAGAACACCCAGTCCCTTGCCCAGTCCTGGCCAATCCCCAGGCAGCCACCATTCCCTGCATTATCCCCCACAAACCCAGGCAAGGATGTCACCCCATTTGGATGACACCATGGAGGACCCACAACCCAAAACAACAGGGCGCACATTGCGAAGAGGGCAGTTGAGTGGGCGTTTTGGTGAGGGCCAAATTATGGCCTTGGCTAGTGGCCTGACCTTAGTTTATGATGAGCTATATGGGTGCAGATCAAAAAACACCACCAAACAGCGCAGAGCAAACATCTTGGCCGACCTAACCAGACAAGTGAATGCAGCGGGGGAAGAGTTAAAGGATGTTGTACAGATTCAGCGCAAGATATCGGACCTCAAATATGCTGCGCGGAAGAAAGAAAATCAAAGGCGGATTTACAGGTAAAAATGTTAGCTTTAGGATTAGACTGGATGTTGTATTGGCCACCTGGTTCTAAATTCGCCTAACTATGTTTTGCAGCATGAAAACTGGAGGAGGTTTTCCCTCCAAACTCAAGTTGACCCCGGCTGAGGAGATGATTTTGGGATTGATGCATCCAGTCGCCGTCGAGGGCCACGCGGCCCTAAGGGACACAGATTCACCGACCCGTCCTGCAGGTGAGTAAGCTTTATGTGACCTTTACAATTAGTGAGCATGCACAATTAGACAGTAACACATCTGGGAAGCCAGGCACCTAGGCTGTGGCTTGTAGGGGATTTCTGTGTTGGGCCAGGGTGTGGCATGTGTGTGGCCACTTAACTTCTGATTTTTTGGCCACATACAAGACGTGAATGTACATTGAACCCGAGTGTAAAAGTTTGTTGGTTCCCATTAACCTGGCAGTTATGTCTTTACACTCCATGACATCACACACTTCAATCTTGATCTGTTGTCTACTTGTGTGTGAGCTGGGGTTGTTCAAAAATCAACAAACAGGCTTGGTTTGAATTAGGAAAACATACATTGCTAGGCCTCCCAAAAACCAGGTCCCTGCTATGTCCAGGCTGAGTGTGTACACTTAAACCGGACCTTCAGTGTGATTTAATGAAAAGGCCAAAGTCTGAAAAAACAGTTCCCCAGCATGTCAAATTACTATTTTTTTCAGTTTTAGTCACTAACTTATTATTCTTTCCCACACTGGCCTGCAACTCTGTCCAGGAATTTAGGATACGTGCGCCGCCATCTTGACTCAGAAGCATCACACTTACTGAGGAGAGAAGAGTGGGATAAGGTACAGGGGGGCGGGTTATAGCTGTTCTTTGCTCAAACAGAGCAGAGCTGGGGTCAGATAACGGTCACCAGTCCAAGAATGCAGAGCAGCACAGTCAGGAGGCACTTCCTGTTTGCAGGCTGCCTGATAAGATGGCGGCTTCCATAAGCCGCCATCTTGGATGTTTAAAGGCTCATAACATGCAGTAGATGCAGGTAGGAAGATTTGTAATGTGGTCAATCTGTATGTACAGGGTGTGGGAAACATATAAGCTAGACTCTTAATCAGAGTGAAGGTCCGCTTTAAGGGCCTATAAGGGATGTGGTCAGCCACAGAACAAGCTGAACTTGAATGTTTGGCTTAGTTGAGGTGAACAATGTGGAAGTAGTTATAGCCAAAAAAATATTAAAGATAATGGCATGGAAATTGAAGCTTATTTGTCACCGTTGTTGTAGTGCCCATGACAGCTTTGACCCGTTAACTAATTCGGCATATGTCTTTAGACCCGTCAACAATGCATAGGTGTGTGTTTACATAGTGTCTTTGCTTCTCATGCAGGCCACCATCATCGCTCAGCTACTGTGGAATCCACTGCCAGTTTGGACATGCCGTCAACTTCCGTGCAGCCTAGGAGGGAGGAACCAATATATTCGGTAAGTTTAGGGAGCAAATGTCGGTTAGCCATGTTACTTGGCATGTTACTACTAACAGATTGACATATGTAGTGGGCAAGCTAACATATAATTTGTCTCTGTCCATACAGACCCACACACTCATGGATGAAATCCAGGAGCTGGAGGAGGATGGATCCTTTATGTGCCCTTCAGAAGATCTACCCCTGGGCCAGAATCTGCAACTGGTCCAAAATGTTTCAACACCAACTCCGCAGCAGCAGAGGGAAGCTGGCTGCATGGTGGCTGCACATGATGGCCAGCATGCACAGACTGACAGTCAAGTCCCCAGTGTTCTCTCTGCTGTTGAGGATAGTGAAAGCATGCCTGTGTCTGTTGAGGGGCCCAGACCAACATCATCGGCACGACCCCGAACCAGGGGATTGGGGAGGCGGAATCCGCTACGGCGCAACCAGGGGAGGGGCATGGCAATTTTGGACGCATGGCACCACGAGAGGGTTACCTTCCAGCACCAAAACCAAAGGAACCGAGAGGCACTGCACGGCCGGATCGAGAACCTAAATACTACATTACAGGCTGTGCAGACAGAATTGCGGACCCTCAACAGCCACATGGAGACTGCCAACAATGACAACCGTGCCTACAGGGGTGAAATGGTAAATATCATGCGCAACATTTTGGACCAGTTGCAGATTCAGAATGCCACACAGGCCCACGTTAGGTCCAATCAGCAAGGGCCACCACCTGGGTACTATGGCCATCACCCATATTAATGTCTCCACACCATGAATCTGTACAACATCTTTGCTCTTAATCCCCCCTGTATTGACTTGTCTGGTGAGGCAAACCAAGATACCCTTGGTGTATGCCTTGGGTTGTGTGTTTTTGATTTGCGCCCATATAGCTCCTTAGAGTGGTGAGGTAGGCCACTAGCCAAGGCCATATCTGAATCCTCACTGAACGTGCCACTCAAGCTTCTACACCTGTACCAGGTTTACACCTGTGGCAGTGGCAAATGTGGCCAAGCAGGATTTTTTTTTGGATTTAATTATTGGCATGGTTGATCTAACCATTTCTACTTTGTTGTTACATATATTTTGTTGGCAAATTGGAGTGAGCAGCAACTCCAAGTTTGTGCTATTATTTTTAAGAAATAAACAGTTAAAGACACCTGTGGCTCATAAATTTTATTGTCTCTTTTTTTGGTGTCACAGAGAAATATATACTTGGACATTCACACTGTTCACACATCCAAAAAAGAGAGTTGGAAAGCATTAGGCCTGTGGTGAGTAATTACTTCATTACTTAGTTGAACACAACAAACATAACGAAACATACACAAAGGGAAAGAAAACTAAATCAACAACACAATGTTAAACAAAGGCCAATACAGGTTAAATTAAGCAAAATGGGTCGCGATCAAATTAGTCCGCACACTTTGGCCGGACACACTACTGTGTGTGTCCAGAAATGAGTCCTCCTGGTCTTCGCTGGGTGGAGAGGGAGCCAAATCTACATACCGGGGGACCCGTTGTGAAATTGCAAAATTGTGCAGAACAGCACAGGCCATTATTATGTCTATGACCTTTTTCGGATCATATTGCAGGGCGCCCCCGGTATGATCCAAAGAACGAAACCTAGTCTTCAAAAGACCAAAGGCCCTCTCTACCACAGCCCTGGTCTTGCGGTGCGCACAGTTGTAGGCATCCTGGGAGGCATCCTGGGTCCGGAGTACTGGCGTCAAGAGCCACGGCAGCAGCGGGTATCCTGAATCACCTTATACATAAGATTAGCAAAAAAAACATGTAAGACCATCAAGGCACCAGCAACATCAATAGGAGGCTATTTGTCAATTGTGTGATCAACATGAGGCAACATTTGCCACTGTCCCAGTCCCAAACTAAACATATGTCCTAGAGGTTTACAAAAGGACAACATACAAAGAGTGAGGATGATGGACAATCATACATAAGGATCCCAGCTCTGGGTTTCCAAGTGTGCTTAGGATGTAGGTTTGGCTGACCCCTTATATGCTTTGTGTGAGACCAAAACAGCAGAAACACGCCACATGCACTTTATCCCGCTCTACTCTCGTGTGGAAGTGCAAACCAGCTAAGCAAAGATGGGTCCTAAACTATGCTAAAGTTAAGTGCACGATTCCACACGAGGGTGGTGTAAGAGGGATTATTAAATTAGACAAACAGATAATTTATAATGTGGCTAATGCAGGCCAAACTTGGGCAAACGCTTGGTTGGTTAATAACTAACATTCAAGTGTGGTTTAACATGGCCAGAAGGTTGTTTAAGGTGTAAGTTTTGCAGACATTACTGCAAAATGCTAATTAAAAACAAACATCCACAACTACATTATGTGGTTTATGTTAACTTACCAAGGAGCCATGCACCGGAAAATTCCCCAGACTCAAACCGTCGGTACAATCCTGATCGTCTAAGGATGTACGCATCATGGGCTGAGCCTGGGTAGCCGGCGAGGACGCTAAGGAACCGCATGTCCGGGGCCACCACTGCCTGCACATTCAAGGAGTGGCCCATTTTGCGGTTCCTGGTAAAAAAGGAACACAATAAAACATTAGGAAGGCATTTTGTAAAAATAACACACACATTTCGATCAGGAGGGAGCATTACAAGGAGGGACCATTACAAGGAGGGAGCATTACAAGGAGGGACCATTACAAGTTGGGACCATTACAAGGAGGGACCCTTACAAGGAGGGACCATTACAAGGAGGGAGCATTACAAGGAGGGACCATTACAAGGAGGGACCATTACAAGGAGGGACCATTACATGGAGGGACCATTACAAGGAGGGTTAACCAAAATTTGAAAAAAACATCAAAATTTAAAGACTTACCTGTATATGTACTCGTCGGCAGCCGGAGGCACCAGGGCGACGTGGGTACAGTCAATGGCACCAATGACGTTGGGCATGTCGGCGATATTATAAAAACCAAGCTTAATGGCGTTTCTGGATACCATATCATCTGGGAAAAAAATATATTTGGGTGTTAGGGTAGCCATGCCTTCCAAAAAATGTGATAGTGCGCGGCTCAGCGTAGGCTGTGAGATCCCCACGGAGAGGGCACCCAGCCTCTGGAACGAGCCGTTCGCCAAAAATTGCAGGCAGCCAAGCATCTTGGTCATACCTGAAATTGCTTGCCCCTTCCTTGTGGTGCGGGCTAACCATGGCCGCAGCTCACTATACAATTTATGGAGGGAAGCGCGATTAAGCCTGGTCAGCTCGAACAGCTCAACGTCATGCATGCCATTGATGTTCATGCGTCGCCGCCGGTGCAATCTGGTCTCTGACCTCAGGATCACATCAATGCCAAACAGAAGAAGAGCTTGATGCTCTTCAAAGTCACTCTCCATCACGCTTGGCTGCCTAGTCCCGAGGTCAAAAAGGTGCCGTAAGACGCTCGACAAGGAAATGACTATATGGGCGTCGGAATACTTGGCAATCAGCTCTCTGAATTAATCGCCAGCCCATTGCAATGACGTAAATGATTTGACCGATCGAAACATTTACGATTTCGAAGGAAAAAAGTCCCGAAGTAGCGTAAAACCACAAATTTAAGTTCGATGGACGAACGAACATATACGTCTATGTTCGAACGTTCGTGCGAGCCGAAAATGCCCCAAAAAAAAGGAAAAAATGACAAACACCCAACAAAACTTTCGATTGCAAATACGAACATAATGACATTTGGGATTTTGAATCGAGCCTTATGTGTCAGGCCCTGTGGGACAACCATCTTTAGGGGAGTCTGTAAACCTCAATCTCCACTGCTGCTTTTGCCTATAGACAAGCTCCCATTATCTTGAGATGCTGCATATGCCTCACTGGACATGGTTGACTTAGATATCAAAAAGGATGAACCAGGGATGAGGCAGGGCGAAAGTTCTGGCTGGCTGAGGTCCTTCCAAGGGGATACACATGAGAATGGTCAAGGGTCAAGCTAGGGGTCTTCAATAGACTGTTAAATATCTTGGTGTCATCTAAATAAACATTGCCATTAATTCCATCATCCATGTCAGTTATAAACAAATTGAATAATCCTTTCACTGCTAGCCTATCTGGAGATTTTGTCACCCTTGTTGCCAGACCATTTTGCACAAGCTTCATATGTTCAACTGTGATTTTTGAAGGGATTTATATATTGTTTTTTTTAAGCAGAGTCTAGGCTTTAACATGAAATGTCTTGTTTGTCATTTTTTAGGTGTATTCTCAATATTTTTTGGTAAAATATGTGCAAAAAATAAAAAAAATAGTTTTTTTCAATTTGTAGTGTTTTGTTGTAATAAAAAATGTATGTTTGTCTATAAAATCTTATTGCGTGTAAAAGCCCCATTTCTCCCGGTTACAACGGTATGTGTATTGGTAGACACCCCTTCTTGCCCAGGAGACTCCCCCAAGTTGAAACAGCACTTTAGGAGATTTTCAGATAAAAAACAACCCTTTACATTTGAAATACACCCTACAAACTATATATTGTCTGGAAGTACATACCTCAGACTTTCTAGCCGTACCTTAAATCTGATAAAGCAACATCCCCCAAACAGAACAATACCCAACATGCATGGGTACTGTCAAGGGAAGAGTTGGCAAACACCCCAAAGTAAAGCATGTGCGTAATAATAATTTTACTTGAAAATTCCAGCTCTGAAGACAAAGTGTGCACCTTGCGCTTTTTCTACCAAAACAACCTTTTACATTTGGAATACGCCCCTGAAATTACACATGTTAAGCTTTCTTAGCGTACCCAGCTTGTTGTAGTGGGCTCATCTTTCTGGAAGTAATCCCTTGAAGAATTCTTTGGTTGCATAGGGTTTCCCTAAAAAATGTATAAAAAAAGCAGAATCAAAAATTCCTAAAATATCAAGCAGAACAATACCCAACATGCATAGCTACTTTCGACCCTTTTAATTGCCAGCTTACTTGAAATTTTGTCACCCTCTGTTGACAGGTAATATTACCATTTTTCCCCATGTTTAACCGGGATTTTTGCAGGAATTTCCAGGAAAATTCTACATATTTATATGTTTAGGCTTTAACATGAAATGTCTTGTTTGTAATTCTCTAATATTTTCTAATATTTCTAAGTAAAAAAAATATATTTTTTTCAAATTGTCTCATTTATTTTAAATAAAACATTTATTTTATTAAAGAAAACCATATTGCATGTGAAAGCCCAATTTCTCTCGATTACAACGGTACCACATATGTATCTGTAGCCCCCCCGTTCCTGTCCAGGAGACCCCCCAAACTGAAAAGGGCACTTTATAACATTTACAAATAAAATACAACTACCATCCACACTATAAAGGCTTAATTAAAATAAAATGGCGTAGGCTCCCCCTTCCCAGGGCGGGAGGACCCCATTTTGGGGGGGAATTTTAAGGGATAAAAACCCCTAAAAATCCAGAACGCAATCTTTCATCCAGTTTTCAATCCAGTCACAAATCATATTTTATAACCCCAAAGACCTCAATGTTCCCAACAAGCATCTATAAGGGACAGTGTCAAATGCTTTTGCAAAATCTAGAAGTACTATATCTACAGCCACCCCTCTGTCCAGGCATCTACTCACCTCCTCATATAAGCCAATCAGGTTATTCTGGCAGCTTCTGTCCTTTGTGAGACCATTCTGGCTGTGAATTAGAATATTATGCATAGTTACATATTCATGTATGTAGTCTCTCGATAGCCCCTCAAGTAATTTTCCCACAATGGATGTTAAGCTTGCAGGTCTGTAATTACCTGGAAAAGACTTAGAGCCCTTTTTAAAAACGGGCACCACATTTGACGGCAATTCCTTGGTACTATACCAGTTGTTAGTGAGTCTTTAAAGATCAGGAACAGAGGTGATGAAATAACAGAGCTGCGTTCTTTAAGAACTATTGAAAGTGCATCTGGTCCTCAAGTCTTAGTCACATTTAAATGATTTAGTCTTTCTTGGATGATATCCATGTTTAGCCAGTTAAGACTTATGCTTTGAGTATTGTTTCCACAAGTTGTTTTACAAGTATCTACCTTGTCTGCCGATTTTAATGTGACCAGTAAAAGTTAATTTATATTGCCAACTTCAGAGTAGATGTAGTGCAGATTTCCTCTTTTCCTACATACCCAGGCTCTCTGTGCGTTTTATGAACTGCTAGATGCTTTTTTTTTGCTTCAAAGTTCAAAGGTTGGTGCTGGGGCAAACAGATGCCCAGTATCTAAAAGGGAGATCACCACCTCCATACTCCTGCCTGGGCTGCAGCAAACTCCATGTGCGAGAACAGGGTGCCACACCCCATTGAAGGCTATGTGGGCAGCAGCGAGTAATTTCTACCAGCTCCTCATTACTTGCTACTGATGGAGCCACATTATAGTCAGTGATCTCTAGGGAGATAACAGTTTCTCTACTATGGTTGTTACTCACATACCATTCAAAATGTCAGGAAAACTGCAGGGGGTGGACACATCTGGGTAGATCTTTCTGGCAGCACATGTTACTCTTCAGGGAATATTACACTTTCTATAGAAGACCATAGCTTCAGTCCAATTATCAGGCCAAAGTCACTCAATTTAGAGTTCCCAATGTTCTCAAGTATGCTTCATATGTTTCTGGACTTATGTAGGCTTTATGCACTTATAGCACTGTCCCCATGTCTTACAGTCCCACACAATACAATTTGCAGGCAAGAATACAAATATTTAAAAAATTGTCAAATAACAGTTCTGATCACCTTGGACCATTTAACGTCGCAGGTAAACATGCTTTATGCTCTCCTTTAGGACAAAATGGCTTTTCCTTTTCAGCACAGCTCCCTCTTTTGAATTCTAAACTATTGTCTCAATCCCAGGACTCCAGGGCAGCTGAATTGCTTCAGGCTTTAGGCACTTAGCTTGTTCTCCTCTCTCTCCAGCGCACATTCCTTCTGCTCCTTTACAAATCAAAAAGTGGAACCTGAATAAAAAATGTTTTAACCCTTATATACTTTATAGCTAGTTATAATTTTGTCCTTATATACTTTATAGCTAGTTATAATTTTGTATCCATTTGCAGCCTATCAGAGGGCCCCATGACTTTCTATGATGTTGCTATATTCATAGTTATGTAGTTAGTTCAGTTAAAAAAACACATATCAAGTTCAACCAAGGGACAGTGTTGAGGAAAAATATTTGTGTATATACAGTTAACAGCTAAAATTAACTGTTACATTTATTTTCTTTCTAAAAAAAACTGTCTAGTTTTATAAGCCGTTAGCTGATGTAGTAACAAGCTTATGTGAAAAGCTATTCCACAGATTTATGTTTCATATGGTTAAAGAAAGGATTGTTGCCTCTGAAGATTTTTTCTGTACAGATGGAAAGAGTGTCCTATGTCTTTAGAGAGGAGTTTACATGAAGAAACATTCCTCCAAAATGTTTGTATTGGCCATTTATATATTTATAAATGTTAATCATGTCCCCCCTTAGGTCCCCCCAAAATAAATGTAATTCTTGTAATTAGAGATGAGCGAGCCCGCGCTGCAAAGATTGGGCTAGTACCGAACTTTGCGAGCTTGGGCTATTGAACCAGAGCACAGACTATAGCGAGAAGTCACGACCCAGAAACCGGGACAACCAAGGCGGGACATTTGACCCCGCCCCATAAAAGGCGAGGTCACACGATGTCCAATGTCAGTTCAGTGCTAATTAGATAGGGAGAGGTTGCTGCTGCTGACCAAGTGACAGATAGGGCTTCAAACAGAAGCACATATTGAAATTTTGAGTACACATCGGAAGGGAGAGGAGGCTGGCTGCATCTTAAACTGCCCTTATCAGGACGCTCTAAGAAGAACGGACAGCGTCATTGAGGGACAGATAAGGAGAGGGACTTTTTGGCTTTGATAAACTATTTAACTGTGGGCACACCTTGCATTAGACCCTTATGAGCTTTGATAAACAATTTAATTGTGGGCACACCTTGCATTATATTCTTTTGAGCTGTGATAAACTATTTACTTGGAACACCTTGCATTAGACACTCTTGGGCTTTGATAAACCAGTTACTTGTGGGCCCAACTTGCATTATATACTTTTGAGCTTTGATAAATTAATTACTTGGCACACCTTGCGTTATACCCTCTTGGTCTTTGATAAGCTACCTACTCAGCACACTTTGCATTAGATTCTTTATGGCTTTGATAAACCAATTACTTATGGGCACACCTTGCATTATACTCTTTTGAGATTTGATAAACCAGTTACTTGGCACACCTTACATTAGACACTTTAGGGCTTTGATGAAATAGTTACTTGTGTGCACACCTAGCATAAGACCCTCTTGAGCTTTGATAAACCAGTTACTTGTGGGCCCAACTTGCATTGTACACTTTTGAGCTTAATAAACCAGTTACTTTGCATACCTTGTTTTAGACCCTCTTGGACTTTGATAAAACAGTTAGTGGCACACTTTGCATTATTCGCTCTTGGGTTTTAATAAACCAATTACTCGTGGGCACGCATTGCATTATACTCTTTTAAACTTTGATAAGCCAGTTACTTGTGAGCACGACTTGCATTATACTCTTTTGAGCTTTGATAAATTAGTTACTTGGATAAATCAAAAAAATGGGTGGATATGCACCGCCGAATATACAATGATGGTGCAGGCTCATGGGATATAGGCAGATATAGTGAAAAGTCTAAGGCTGGGATTCTAGATATATCCCAAAATTTAATCCCATATAATGAGCCGCACTCACTTGTAAAAATCAAATAAATTATTTTTTTAATTAATTAAACATCTATAAATAAATGCAACATACAATAAAAAGACACAATTAAACAAACATATATACAAACAACAATAGTTGGGGAGGGGGATCACCAAAAGTGGGACACTTATGTAAATTTATATGCTAAATAGTATCTACTAGATATCAATAATGGGTCACCAATACATGAAGAGACATATACAGATATAGAAAAAATATATCAAGTGAAATTAAAAATATAAAATGATAATATTTATTTGATATTTGAGAGAAAGAAAGTGACGATGTGCTGAAACAACTGTGCTGATAAGGTGCAAAGCTACAATACTAAAGGCAGTGTGCAATATTGCTTATTGACCGTAAAGTGCTGTGCATTAGGAGTAAAGAGATAATTGCTTCATGACTAGGTAAACCCACATTAAGTCAAATTGATAAGTATAGTAAAAAAATTTTTTTTATGACATCACCAAAATAGGTCCGGGTTCCCCGCCACAGCTGCCACCGACACGTTGCGTGTCTCAACGACACTTCGCCAGGGTGAATCAGCTGTGGTGTGGTTCCCCTTCTTAAATACTCCAGGACATGAACAGCTGGCCAATGAGCGGCCGCGATGTCAGCGCCCGAAATGCGCGCCCCGCCCGGCCAATAAGAACGGCCGTAAGGGCAACGCGCCAGGCGCATCCCTTCCACTCAGTGAGCCGCTAGCTCAGGAAGTGTGAGCGTGGCAGGCCGGGCGCACTCCCCTGCAGTAGGAGGTGCGCGCCCAGCCGCGCACACACCACACAGGCACTCCTGTCCACCCAGCATTGCGGGATCGATGCAGTGATGTGGAAGGTAAATATTGCGGGGAGGGGAGGGGACAACACCTAAAACTATACAAAACAAAAAAAATAATGATAATGATATTGTGCACATACAAACATTATATTACAATCATGGACTATGTAATAGATTATAAATTATTCAAATATACAATGACAGAAAGCATGGCTCAAATAAGATACTGCTCCAGCACCGATTCATGCATATGGGGCATATTATAAATGCAACCAAATTTAAATACAAAACAACATATACCACTGCGTGGATGTTCTTAAAGGATGTAATCTTAAGGAGGTAGTTGGAGCACCAGAGAGATTATGTCAAAGAAAGAGGGATAAAGGTTCTGAATAACAATATATACTTAAGATGGTACCACAAGTAGAGAATCCTGCGGTGTTTCATTATAATACTGAGAAGCATCAGAAATTCATTGGACCTATAGATATACATATCTATGTCATACTACAAAGCAACATGGGGAAGACAGTTTGGAACGGAGAGAGTCCATGGGAGATCCAAGCATAACAATCATCACGCTAGATGGAATATCGTGTTCACTCATTGGGTCCACTATGCAGATGGAATTATGTCCGGACGTTCACGTTATAGGAAGGAGACAAGAAAAAAAATGTATTTTATTAAAAGTGTAAATACATAAACGTAAAATGCCTAAAGTGAAAATATATATAAAGAATAAAAAAAATAAATAAGGTTGGCGATTCAGGGTGCACATTTGGCCCCCATTGCTACTCCTCAAATTTGTCTATAGAATTTACCATCAAACACAAAAAAATTGTGTGTCAAAATGAATTTCAGAAGTTCCAGTGCAAAGCTGTGTAGGGGTCTTCTATCTCTAGATTCCATATCCAAGAAATACTTGGTCATCTGGATGGTCATTTGGTGTGAAATATTAGTGTATAGTGATTCAACATCACAGGTGACCAAAAGAGTATTTTCAGGGAGTAGCAATGGGGGCAAAATGTGCACCCTCAATCGCCAACCTGTTTTTGGGTTGGTGGGAACGGAAAGTAGTCTGGAGAGAGTTGATGAGCCTGTACCAGCCCCATATTTTGGGCTGGTACAGGTTCATCGATGACATCCTCCTTCTTCTGCAGGGCCCTATTGACTTGTGTGAGGAATTCATCAATAAGTTGAACCACAATTCTTTGAACATCTTTCTTACCCACACATGTTCATTTCAAAGGATTGAATTCCTGTATTTGACCCTATAATTAGAACCCGATGGATCAATTTCAACTCACCTATACAGGAAACCAACGGCTACCAACAGTATTCTACACTTCTCAAGTTTTCACCAGAAGAAATTAAAGGAGGGCATACCCATTGGACAGATGCTAAGAATTAGATGGAATTGCTCGAGAGAGGAAGACCTCGAGGAAGAAGTGAAGAATATGTGAGATCGGTCTCAGAAGAGGGGATATCCCAGTGGGGTTATCAGCAAGGCAGCGAAGAGGGCATTACGTACACCAAGGGAACAACTCTTAAGTTACAAAAAAGGACCAACAACACCGAGGTACGATTCATTTCAACATATAATAATGACTGCAGTAATTTAAGGAAAAGTTTAAATGCACACTGCCCAGTTCTCCATTCGGACCCACAATTGGCAAATTGGGTACGGAGGGGTCCCGGAATGACAGCCAAACGGGCCCCCAACCTAAGGGATCAATTGTGTAACAGTCATTATACCAGACCTGTATCCTGGTTACAGGCTAGTAAAAAATGTAGGAATGAGTAGGCCATGTGGAAATTGTAATAATCTGCCACTTAGTCTAGTGCTATAAAAGATCTGCAAACACAGAGGGACATTAAGTTGAGGAAGTGTTTAAATTGCAAATCACAAGACGTCATTTATGTCCTACGATTCATGTGCCCCAAATATTATGTGGGCGAAACAATCAATGCTGCGAAGACCAGGATACAAAAACACCTATCCACAATTAGATTGGCCGCTTGCGACATCTTCATAGAGACATAGAAACATAGAAGGTTGACGGCAGAAGGAGACCATACGGTCCATCTAGTCTGCCCTTATGTGTATACTGTATGTACTCTTTATCTTAGGATAGATGTGTGCTTATCCCAGGCATGTTTACATTCAGTGACTGTTGATTTTTCAACTACCTCTGCTGGAAGGTTGTTCCAAGCATCTACTACTCTTTCTGTAAAATAATATTTTCTAACATTGCTCCTGATCTTCCCCCCGACTAGCTTCAGGCTTCATAATGGAGAAACCAAAGGAATGGAGATTGTTTTCATAGATCAGATATCCATGGGAATAGGAGGTGGGAATTTAAAAAGGAGGCTCCAACAAAAAGAGACAGAATGGATTTATACACTTAGAACAAGGGCACCATATGGTATTAAGGAAGATTTTTCTTTTTATTCTTTTCTGGGTCGCGGCTTAGAGTCGTTTATTAATTGTTTATTTTTCCACTGGTATTTTTTGATAAAAATATGATTTGTTTTCACGTGTGTTTGATTGTGCACAATAAATTATTTTTTAACTCTTTATTTTATATATATAATTTTTTTTTTTTTTTTTTTTTATTTTTTGTATTCTTTATATATATATTTTCACTTTAGGCATTTTAAGTTTATGTAGTCACACTTTTAATAAAATAAAAAAAAATTCTTGTCTCCTTAGAAAGAGTTTCCTATAACGTGAACGTCCGGACATAATTCCATCTGCATAGTGGACCCAATGAGTGAACACGATATTCCATCTAGCGTGATGATTGTTATGCTTGGATCTCCCATGGACTCTCTCCGTTCCAAACTGTCTTCCCCATGTCGCTTTTTAGTATGACATGTATATCTATAGGTCCAATGAATTTCTGGTGCTTCTCAGTATTATAATGAAACACCGCAGGATTCTCTACTTGTGATACCATCTTAAGTATATATTGTTATTCAGAACCTTTATCCCTTTTTCTTTTACATAATACCTCTGGTGCTCCAATTACCTTCTTAAGATTATATCCTTTAAGAACATCCACGCAGTGGTATATGTTGTTTTGTATTTAAATTTGGTTGCATTTATAATATGCCCCATATGCATGAAATGGTGCTGGAGCAGTATCTGATTTGAGCCATGCTTTATGTCGTATATTTGAATAATTAATAATCTGTTACATAGTCCATGATTGTAATATAATGTTTGTATGTGCACAATATCATTATCATTATTGTTTTTGTTTTGTATAGTTTTAGGTGTTGTCCCCCCCCTCCCCGCAATATTTACCTTCCACATCACCGCATCGATCCCGCGATGCTGGGTGGACAGGAGTGCCTGTGTGGTGTGGGCGCGGCTGGTCGGCGCCTCCTACTGCAGGGGAGTGCGCCCGGCCTGCCGCGCGCCCAACCGCGAGCTCCACGCTGACACTTCCTGAGCTTGTGGCTCACTGAGCGGAAGGGATGCGCCTGGCGCGTTGCCGTTACGGTCGTTCTTATTGGCAGGGCGGGGCGCGCGTTTCGGGCGCTGACATCGCGGCCGCTCATTGGCCAGCTGTTCACGTCCCGGGATATTTAAGGAGGGGAAACCACACCACAGCTGATTCACCCTGGAGAAGTGTCGTTGAGACACGCAACGCGTCGGTGGTAGCTGTGGCGGGGGACCCGGACCTATTTTGGTGATGTCATAAAAAAAAATGTTTTTACTATACTTATCAATTTGTGGGTTTACCTAGTCATGAAGCACTTATCTCCTTACTCCTAATGCACAGCACTTTACGGTCAATCAGCAATATTGCACACTGCCTTTAGTATTGTTGCTTTGCACCTTATCAGCACAGTTGTTTCAGCACATCGTCACTTTCTTTCTCTCAAATATCAAATAAATATTATCATTTTATATTTGTATTTTCACTTGATATATTCTTTCTATTGGGTTGATTCAAAGAAACATGTAACAGCTTGGATTTGGGTCACGATCATCCTATTTTTCACGTCCGCTCGTGCGTTCGTATGAACTTGCGAGTGATTCAATAAGCAAATACGTTTCTATCCTAAAATATACGTCCGTTCATATGATATCTCCCGAACTTGCCTCAGTCAGTTGTCAATCGTAAAAATCACGTTCATGTGCTCACCTGTTGCGGCGGCAGGCTGTTTTTTCTGCTGCTTCCATCGTCCACCTCTTCCAATTACTTGCGTTTGCCTCTGGTTTTCATTGGTTTTTGGCCTCTTAGATTCGTGCGTTCGTATGTTTATAAGATCTTGCGCATGCGCACCCTCAACCAGAAACTTACCTAAACCCCTTAGCGCTTGCATCCAACTTCATTTCTCGGTCCCTAAAACTTACCTAAACCCCTTAGCGCCTGCATCCAACTTCATTTCTCGGTCCCTAAAACTTACCTAAACCCCTTAGCGCTTGCATCCAACTTCATTTCTCGGTCCCTAAAACTTACCTAAACCCCTTGGCGCTTGCATCCTTCTTCATTTCTCGGTCCCTAAAGCTTACCTAAACCCCTTAGCGCCTGCATCCAACTTCATTTCTTGGTCCCTAAAACTTACCTAAACCCCTTGGCGCTTGCATCCTTCTTCATTTCTCGGTCCCTAAAACTTACCTAAACCCCTTAGCGCCTGCATCCAACTTCATTTCTTGGTCCCTAAAACTTACCTAAACCCCTTGGCGCTTGCATCCTTCTTCATTTCTCGGTCCCTAAAACTTACCTAAACCCCTTAGCGCTTGCATCCAACTTCATTTCTCGGTCCCTAAAACTTACCTAAACCCCTTGGCGCTTGCATCCTTCTTCATTTCTCGGTCCCTAAAACTTACCTAAACCCCTTAGCGCTTGCATCCAACTTCATTTCTCGGTCCCTAAAACTTACCTAAACCCCTTGGCGCTTGCATCCTTCTTCATTTCTCGGTCCCTAAAACTTACCTAAACCCCTTAGCGCCTGCATCCAACTTCATTTCTTGGTCCCTAAAACTTACCTAAACCCCTTAGCGCCTGCATCCTTCTTCATTTCTCGGTCCCTCAAACTTACCTAAACCCCTTAGCGCTTGCATCCAACTTCATTTCTCGGTCCCTAAAACTTACCTAAACCCCTTAGCGCCTGCATCCAACTTCATTTCTTGGTCCCTAAAACTTACCTAAACCCCTTGGCGCTTGCATCCTTCTTCATTTCTCGGTCCCTAAAACTTACCTAAACCCCTTAGCGCTTGCATCCAACTTCATTTCTCGGTCCCTAAAACTTACCTAAAGCCCTTGGCGCTTGCATCCTTCTTCATTTCTCGGTCCCTAAAACTTACCTAAACCCCTTAGCGCCTGCATCCAACTTCATTTCTCGGTCCCTAAAACTTACCTAAACCCCTTAGCGCCTGCATCCTTCTTCATTTCTCGGTCCCTCAAACTTACCTAAACCCCTTAGCGCTTGCATCCAACTTCATTTCTCGGTCCCTAAAACTTACCTAAACCCCTTGGCGCTTGCATCCTTCTTCATTTCTCGGTCCCTAAAACTTACCTAAACCCCTTAGCGCCTGCATCCAACTTCATTTCTCGGTCCCTAAAACTTACCTAAACCCCTTAGCGCCTGCATCCTTCTTCATTTCTCGGTCCCTCAAACTTACCTAAACCCCTTAGCGCTTGCATCCAACTTCATTTCTCGGTCCCTAAAACTTACCTAAACCCCTTAGCGCTTGCATCCAACTTCATGTTGACGACCCTAAAACTTACACAAACCACATAATGTACATATGTCTATATGTTTCTAAGCGTGTTTTTTCTTGTTTGTGTAATTGTTTTTTGTGGCGCATATTAGAAAAGACACATTTATGAAGGCTTAAAATATAATTTATTTAAATTATGTTTTTTTTTTTTATATTTTTCGTTTAAACATTTCTTTTTTTTTGGGGTGTTTTGTTTAAAACATCTTTTTTTGTTTTTTTATTTTTTTACAAACACATTAAAACTTTTTTTTTTTTGTTTTACAAACAGATTGTAAATTTTTGTTTGTTGGTTTTCAAAACATATAAAAATTTTTTTTTTTTTTGATTAAAAACAGAGATAAAAGTTTTTTTTTTTTTTTTTTTTAACAAAAACTCTAAAAATTTAGAAACAAGTCTAAAATTTTAAAAACATTTAACAAAAGTAGCCAGGACCAAGGGCACTAATCCTCCTCCTCTTCTTCATCTGTTGGCCCCAACGTCGCCTGTATGGCCAGCAGCTCGGCCACCAACTCCTTGATTGTTTTTCTTTTGCCAGCCAATGTTTTTGGGATCATCCCTGTAACCAATAGAGAAATAAACATAAATAGGAGTCCCAGACCGGTTTGTATGCTGGAAATAGATTTGGGGTTAATCAAATACATGTAAATGCATGACATATGTCATTCCTCCAAGGGATAAAGTTAATGCATTTCCCACAGGTAAGTCTTTAAACTCCTTAAACCGGACCTTCAACATTATTTAATTAAAACCAATAACTATTCCCAAATGATTCTGCACCAGATCAAACTACATTTGGGAGGTTTTTTGATTACAGCGCCGCCATCTGGACTCTGAAGCATAACACTTAATGAGGAGTGGAGAGTTGGATAAAGTACAGGGGAGTAGGTTACAGTGGTGCGTTGGGAATCCAGAGCATAGCTGGGTTGAGGGAAAGGTCATCAGTCCCACAATGCATGGCAGCACCTTACTTTTTTCAATCTGTATCCCATGCTGCCTGAAAATATTGCGCATTCCATATTCCGCAATATTGGTTTTGTTCAATCTAATAACATGCATTAGATGGCTGAAGGCTGTTTTTCAATGTTTCAAATCTGTAGGTACAGTGTGTTGGCTAATTATTATGTTCTTAATACAAGTTAGGGTCCGCTTTAAGCTAACGAAGTGCCCACCTGAAAGTGTTAACTACACATTGGCTACGCCTTTAGTTATGTGTGTGTTATTAGCTAACAAAACATTAATATGAATAATGGCATGGAGACTTACGGAGTTGGTGGCCGACAGATGGCTGGTTGGGGCCAACAGGCTGCCCTTGGTCCTGGCTATGCTGTGAAGAAGTCCCTGGAGAAACATGTGACATTTGGTTAGTACTTGTATAGAGTCACTATTTCCAACATATCTGGCTCCCAGTCTGGCTGACATCACTCACCTTCGCCAGGATCAACTTCCAGCATCTCTGCTGCCTCCTCCTCCACTATCTCACCCGCACCAGAAGCTTCTACAAATACATAATAAAGGATAACTTAGTTTTTGGCCTGCCATGTATATCTTTGTGCCTATACATGAAGAGTGACATACCAGAGCCTTCCCCATGCCTGGCCAGGTATGACTCCACGCCCACGCGGTTGGGCCCCTCCTCTGTGGTAAGGTCCAGGGGCTGGTCTGAGGAGGCCACAGAGGAGGGGTAGGTCCGTCGCCCGGGAGATCCACCACCTTCACTCACAGATGCAGACTCATGCAGCACTGGTCGGCCTGTACGCCTCCGGGTGCGGCGAATTCTGAAATCCATTTCCAACACTACCAAAGAAAAGTCATTATAAATAAAGGCAGAACTTTTGGAACATATACCATGCAATTGCTTTGTACTTACTTGGGAAATGGATTCCAAAAAACCTCCGCACCCGGGGCATGTGCAGACGTTTCAGGTCCGACCAATGCTGCATTATCTGGGTGTGAGTGAAGGTGGTGCTAGTCACACGGTGTATCTCCGCGATGATCTCCCGGGCGATGTCCCTTTTCTCGCACACATTGGGCGCGAAGTCATACCGGCGCTGAAGCATGATCTGAAAAACATAATGGACACAGAGCTTTTACTTTTACACACAGACCCATATGTGTTGCATCACAAGTTGAGAATTTCATGTCATTAACACACACATTTAGAGTGGCAGCCATTTTTGGGGAGTGCCTTAAAGAGGACGTTGACTGTGAATGAGAGTCTGGTCTTATGTTATATGTATCACACACCATGTACATACAGATAATAGCCAACATCAAGAATCAGGCCACCTGCATCTATGGCATGTTAGGATGGTTTAAACATCCAAGATGTAGGCTTATGCTTAGGCTTTTGGACCACGTGTGTGGCTTCCCGTTGTGTTTTTATGGCTTAGGAAAACAGTGTTCCTCAAACATCCGCATCAAGGTCCGAGACACGCCAGGTTTGACAGGTAGCCCCGCTACTCCACAGGTTAATTAACTGTTGCTAAGCCTGAGCAATTTCCCTAATTAGGACATCAGCATAGACAGGTGAAAACGTGGCCAGGCTCGGCCCTTGAGGATGAAGTGTGAGGAGCCAGTTATTAAACATTAAGAGACCCCAAACTAGTTCCAAACGCATCATTTACATTTAGGCCATCATTGACTATTACATTAAAATGCAGAGGCAGGCACTTACCAGCATGAGGATCTCTTCCTGTTGACGGGTGAAGATAGTGGGCGCCATCTTTATGCTTCTTCAAGGCAGCAGATAAGTGAAACCCCAGCGGTTTCCTGGTTCCGCTCGAACGTACGTCCGTACGAGCGCGTAGTCGTGCGCATAGGCGTCACACGCTGGGCTCATTATTTAAAGGTCCCTGCACCCAAAGCTCATTCTCTTTGAGCATTTGTGGAAGATGGCACCTAAAAAGGCAAGCTCCAAACGACCCCAGCAAAGCCAGACGTCGGAGGGCCCAACCACCAGGTCCCAGCAAGGTAGGAAAAAGCTGCGATCCCAGACTACTACCTCTGCCCCACCAAGGGACACTGGACCCTCTGGAAGCCAAAAAAGGGGCCCCAAGGCACGTGCCCCTGCCGCCAAAAAGCAGGCAACAGCAGCACCCACCACCTCTGCCCCCAGAAGAGGCCGCCCAAGGGAGCCCACACCGCCCATGGGTTCAAGTAGGGCAGTTCGGCAACCCAGGCCCCGCAGCAGGGCCCGAACCCCATCCAGGGCCAGAAGCCCAGCCAGGGACCGAACCCCATCCAGGGCCAGAAGCCCAGCCAGGGCCCGAACCCCATCCAGGGCCAGAAGCCCAGCCAGGGCCCGAACCCCATCCAGGGCCAGAAGCCCATACAGGGCCCGAACCCCATCCAGGGCCAGAAGAGCATCCAGGGCCCGAACCCCATCCAGGGCCAGAAGCCCAGCCAGGGCCCGAACCCCATCCAGGGCCAGAAGCCCATACAGGGCCCGAACCCCATCCAGGGCCAGAAGAGCATCCAGGGCCCGAACCCCATCCAGGGCCAGAAGCCCAGCCAGGGCCCGAACCCCATCCAGGGCCAGAAGAGCATCCAGGGCCCGAACCCCATCCAGGGCCAGAAGCCCATCCAGGGCCCGAACCCCATCCAGGGCCAGAAGCCCATACAGGGCCCGAACCCCATCCAGGGCCAGAAGAGCATCCAGGGCCCGAACCCCATCCAGGGCCAGAAGCCCAGCCAGGGCCCGAACCCCATCCAGGGCCAGAAGAGCATCCAGGGCCCGAACCCCATCCAGGGCCAGAAGAGCATCCAGGGCCCGAACCCCATCCAGGGCCAGAAGCCCCTACAGGCCCCGCAGCAGGGCCAGAAGCCCACGACCTGCCACCAGCCGGGAACAGAGCCCCCGACCTGGCACCAGCCGGGAACATAGCCCCCCAAGAGGGCCCAGAATGTCCACCATGACCACATCTACACCTGGAAGTTCGGTGGCCAGCCACGCAAGAACACCCAGTCCCTTGGCCAGTCCAGTCCAGTCATTGGGAAGCCAACAATCCGGCCATTCCCCTACCCAGCCCCAGGCCATAATGTCACCACATGTGTCTGCACACATGGAGGAGCAGCCAAGCCAACCATCTGGCCGCACATTGCGCCGCGGCCAGTTGAGTGGGAGATTCTCCCATGATCAAAATATGGCATTGGCTAGTGGCCTTACATTATACTATGACGAGCTCTATGGGAGCAAATCAAAACACACCACAAAGCAGCGCAAGATGGAATTGTTTGAAACCATCCTACGACAAGTAAATGCAGCGGGGGAAGAGAGGAAAGATGTGTCCCAAATTCAGAAGAAAATCTCGGATCTGAAATATGCTGTACGGCAAAAAGAAATTAAAAGGCATAATTACAGGTAAATAAATGATGTCTCCAAATATAAGGTTTAGGATGTACTGTATGCACCTTTTCTGAGTACCAAACGATTTTCTCTTTTCAGCCTGAAAACTGGAGGTGGCTTTCCTACAAAATTGGAGTTTACCCCTGCTGAGGAGATTGTGCTGGGACTTCTCCATCCGGTCGCGGTCGGTGGACATGCTGGTCTAAGGGACACAGACTCACCGACCCGTACCCACGGTGAGTACTCTTAAATCTGCATGTTTGCCTGTTTGCTAAATAATCTAAAGTTCACTAGTAACAAGATGACGGGATGGCCCTATGGTTTGCCTTGCTTGGCCTCGCACTACTGTGCCTGTTTGTGTCCTCTTTTGGTCCCTGTGAATCACACATTTAGGACCACATCCATTATGGCAAAGATCAAATTTCCAATTGTATTGGTCAAGTCATGAAGTTTATCATGAAAAGTGATATATTTTGAATCAATCACAAAACACACATCATTATGGATGGGTTGGCTATTTGTTGTGTGAGTTGTGTTTGAGTTAACAATTTAATTACCCACCCCCAAACATATCTGACCTAGAGCAGCGAGACTCAACTGGCGGGCCGGGGTCCCAATGCGGACCTTGGCACCAGATTCCAGGACCCCTGCCCAGACAGCCCTGCACTCAGTTACTTCTGTGTTGACGTGCTCAGAGCTGCCCCCTTGATCGGCGATGTAGTGGTTGTTCTCCTGCCCAATGTCATGGCTCCCTGAAACATAGCATTGCAATATGAAGTACTGCACAGGAAGTGGCATTGCAAGGTACACAGTAACTTGGTACATCTTTCTCTTGGCACAATCGTGTCCCGCTGCCCCTGCTCTGCCCCATCTGCCACAGTCCCCCCATGCCCCCCCCCACATAAGCCCCATACATTTGTAACAGATTTGCTCCATCCATCCCATCACCATCAATTCGTGAACTCCCCCCTTTAGCCATCCAATCCCTGTCCCCTCAGCTCTGCCCCATCCAGCCCAGCAAGGGCAAGCAGCCTTTATTAGTTTGCACTTTGAAATCTCAAGCCCCTCCACCAGTGTGTTTATTTCTAACTAGACACCCCCTGCGTCAGCCCCATGGCCAGACATTCACCTCTCACCACATACCTTTAAATGGACCTTTACAAGAAGTGTTTGAGTACCCCGGACCTAGCGAATGGTAGTCTTAATCCAAAAATTTGCGTTGCAAGTTGTATGCTGACTGGGTACACTTCCTGACTTAGAACTGAGGTCAGTTAGCAGTTTTCGCGAGGCATTGCACCTATCTATACTTGCGTGTCTTTTAACAAATGTCCCCATTGCTGTAGAGTTGCTTAATATTACAAATAGTGGTTTATTTGATTACCTATCCAAAAAATGGTTATGTGTGTGTTTACCTTGTTTGTTTTTCTCTTCCGCAGCCCAGCATGATCCCTCAGCAAGGGTAAACTCACCCCCCAGTTTGGTTATGCCTACCAGGTCCGTACAGCATAGGAGCCCAGATCCGAGATTTCCGGTAAGTTAATTTAGTACCATAAATACTACCAAGTGCTTAAGCATGTGTTAAACTGTGGGAATCCCAAATTTGGACGCCAACTTACACTTTTTTTTTTATATGTCCCTACAGACCCGCACACTCATGGAAGAGATCCAGGAAATGGAGGAAGATGATGTCTCCATGCAGGGCACGTCGGATGACCTCCCCCTGGGTCCCAATTTGGAACTGCTCCATAATGTTTCTCTGGCCAATCCTCAGCAGCAGAGTGAATCTCCATCCATTGTGCATGCACATGGGGAGACTGACACAACAGTCCCCAGTGTTCACTCTGCTGCTGAGGATTTGCAAAGCAGGCCTGTTGCTGTTGAGGGGACGACACCACACGGCAGGGCACGCCCAAGAGCCAGGGTAATTGTGCGGCGGACTCCATTACGCCGCCCCACAATTTCCCAGGGGAGGCAGAGTGCCCTGCTTCAATTATGGACCCAAGAAAGGGACTCTTATGAGGCACAGCTCGCTACAGAGCGTGAGGAAAGGCATGCCGACATGGTGAACATCAATACCAGCTTACAGGGCATCCTCGCGGAGTTGCGTACCCTCAACAGCAACGTGGTAACTGCAAGTAATGGCATCCAGTCAGCCATGGCTGAGATGACCAATATGCAGAGAAACATTGTGGAGCAGTTTCAAATTCACAATGCTGCCATGGCCCAGGCTAGGTCCCATTCACATGGACCTCCACCTGGACCTCCACCTGGGTATTATGGGCAGCCACCCTATTAAGCCATGGTTGTGTGGGACATCTTTTCTCTTAACCCCCACTGTATTTACTTGTCCTTTGAGGTTTCAAACAATCCATTTTGTGTTGCTCATGCAGGTTGTGTTTTGTATTTGCTCCCATATAGCTCCTTAGAGTAATGATTAAGGCCACTAGCCAATGCCATAGGTCTATGTGGAGTGTATCTGGCCACTTATGGCTTTAAATATGTATTTGGTTGGTGCTCCTCCTGTTTGCAGACATGTTTGTGTGACATTATGGCCATGCCCAAATATCCCTGGGCACAGGCAAGATTAATGACTGGACTAGGCTGGCCTTTGGACTGGGTGTCCTTGTTTGGTTGTGCCACTCACTTCCAGGTGTAGATGTGCTCGATGTTTTTTTTGTTATCTCATCCATTTGTAACCACAGATGTATGTGGAATGTTTTCTGTTAAGCACAATAATTTTAACTTTCCTAAGTAAAAAAATATTCTCACTTACAATACTTGTGGCGTTTTTAGTGGGAACACATTTTAAACAGCTTGGGCTAAACCAGATAATTTTGGTTTTAAGAGGTGTAACAATGCAAATATCAAGCTAAGGAAACTACATGAAATACATTAGGCAACAATTAAGGTAAAAATGTTTTACTTTGAGGTAATGCCACATTACGGCAAAACAACATATTTAACAAAAAGGCTAACACAGACACACAGAATGTTGATACACGAAATAAAATTAACTAAAATGCTGCAATATCAAGTTTGCTCTAACTGATTGGGCAGACTCACTGGGTGGCCCAACAAAATTCTCTCCATCATCCTCTAGGGCTGGAGAGGGCAGGCTATCCACATAACGTGGGACACGTTCCAGTATAGCAAAATTGTGCAAAACAGCACATGCCATGATTATGTCGATCACTTTTTTGGGATCATATTGCAGGGCGCCCCCAGTATGGTCCAAGCAACGAAAACGGGTCTTCAACAGCCCAAAGGCCCTCTCCACAACAGCCCTGGTCTTGCGGTGCGCACGGTTGTACGCTTCCTGAGAGGCATCCTGGGGCCGCAGCACAGGCGTCATGAGCCAGGGTAGAAGTGGGTACCCGGAATCACCTTAAACAGACAATTAAATGTAATAAAAATTAAAAAGGCAACACAACAAACACAAAGAATTTTACATATATCATAATGATGTAAGGTAAAGGGCCAAAAAAAACACCCAGGGCACATTAGCAAAATAACTATTGCCACTAATGTAGTACCTAATTAAAAATGGCACTTCAATATACCAATTAATTAACAAACATCTGCACGGCCAAGGGTAGTTGGAATTTAAATATATTTTTAGGTTTCTGACATGTTACAATTAGGATGCTGCTGAGGGGCTATCAACATTTATATGAAAACTACAATGTATGCAGTTTAAGTCCACTTTGACATTTAAAGACCAATACTACAAAAGGAGCAAAAGCTCACAGATCCTTGGGTATAAACTCCCAACCAATATATTTAGGGACATGGAACTTACAGACATCCTAACTAAAGGGAAAACATTCTGAAGGACAAAGCGAGGCAAGCATTTTGGTTTGGAGTTCATAATATATGACCCAACAAAAAGGCAGTTTCTGGCTTATGTAAAGAATTCAAATACAAAAATATCAACAAATACAAGATTAATCCCACATTTAATAGCACACAAATAGGACACACTTACCAAGCAGCCATGCACCCGAAAATTCACCTGCCTCAAATCTCCTAAACAACCCAGATCGCCTGAGGATATACGAGTCGTGCGACGATCCTGGGTAGCCGGCAAGGACACTCATAAAACGCATGTCCGGACCAACCACGGCCTGGACATTAAGGGAGTGTCCCATTTTTCGATTCCTTAAGGCAAAAACATACAAAAAGGGTAATTGATATTTGAAAAAATGAAAATAAAAAAAAAAAACATGTCTGCACTCTATTGGGAAATACTAATGAAAAGCCTAGATAAAGCAGCTACACAAATGAGGGATAAAAAAATATGCTGCCGCAAAGGAAAACAGGTTACATTACACGTTGGCCAACATAATAACCAATCTCAATACCTATATATATACTCGTCGGCAGCCCTAGGTACGAGTGCCACATGTGTGCAGTCAATAGCACCAATAACGTTGGGCATGTCGGCCACATTATAAAACCCAAGCTTAATGGCGTTTCTGGCTGCCATATCATCCGGAAAATAAATATATTTTGGAGTTATGGCAGCCATGCCTTCCAAAAATTTAGATAGTGCGCGGCTCAGCGTAGGCTGTGACATCCCCACGGAGAGGGCACCCAGCCTCTGGAACGAGCCGTTCGCCAAAAATTGCAGGCAGCCAAGCATCTTGGTCATACCTGAAATTGCATGCCCCTTCCTTGTGGTGCGGGCTAACCATGGCCGCAGCTCACTATATAATTTATGGAGGGAAGCGCGATTAAGCCTGGTCAGCTCGAACAGCTCAACATCATTCATGCTATCGATGTTCATGCGACGACGCAGGGGCAATCTGCTCTCAGACATCTGGATCAACTCAATGCCAAAAAGCATAAGCCCTTGATGTGCCACAAACTCGCTCCTCTCCATCCTACTCCCGAGGCCAAATAGCTGCCGGCAAACATTTCGTAAAGCAGCTCTTTAATGGGCTTAAAAACAATTAGCAATCACCTCTCTGAATTGGTCGCAAGCCCATGTGAAGGACGTAAAAAATAGGATCGGACGCAAATAATACGATTTGGACGGGAAAAACACACGAACTAACGCAAAATATACGATTCTCGTACGAAATGCGTATGTTCATATACGTCTATGCGCGAACGATCGTGCGAATACGAAATGGGCAAAAAAACAAGAAAAAATGACAAACACCCACCCAAACTTACGATTCTCGATACGAAATCAATTAACTTTTGCTCTTTGAATCGAGGGGTATATCTATATATGTCTCTTCATGTATTGGTGACCCATTATTGATATCTAGTACATACTTTTTAACATATTTATTTACAAGTGTCTATCTTTTGGTGGTCCCCCTCCCCAACTATTGTTGTTTGTATATATGTTTGTTTAATTGTGTCTTTTTATTGTATATTGCATTTATTTATAGATGTTTAATTAATTAATAAAATAATTTATTTGATTTTTACAAGTGAGTGCGGCTCATTATATGGGATTAAATTTTGGGATACATCTAGAATCCCAGCCTTAGACTTTTCAAATTAGTTACTTGGCACACCTTGCATTAGACTCTCTTGAGCATTGATAAAACAGCGGCACACACGCATTATTTCCTCTTGTGCTTTGATAAACCAGTTACTTGTGGGCACACCTTGCATTATACACGTTTATGCTTTAATACTCTAGTTACTTGGGACACCTTGCATTAGACCCTCTTGGTCTAACTTCCTGCAGTGGCAGAAACACATAGAAACATGAAAACACCTGAGGTTCCCTCTGCTACTTGAGACAGTTGTCTCAGCCGCTACAACCACCGCTCAAAGGCAAAGCCACCTGTCCCCCACCAAAGGGAGTGTATGAGAACACCAACATCATTTTCAAGCATGTCAGTACCATCCCAAGGTAGCGTTCAGCTCTCCATCCTGGAAACTTTAGAGAGACAGTTGTACCCACTCCGAGCCTTGGCCCTGAATGCAAGCATTTCCAAGTTGCTGGTCTTTGAAATGCTCCCATTCCGCCCGGTGGAGTTGGCTAGGTTTAATGATCTGATGGCGACAGCTTTTCAACAATATGCCATTCCCAGCCACCACTTCTTTTTTGCCAGGTCATCCCTGCCCTGCACCAACAGATTATTGAGAAAATAAGGTGTGCACTGGGCAATGCCATTAGTTCCAGTGTCCAGGTGAGCAAGGGCAGGAACGTTACATCTCTCTAACTGCCCACTGGGTGAATGTAGTGGTTGCTGGGACTGAGGCAAAAAGCAATTTGGTGCATATACCTCTGCCACCAAGGAGTCGGTGCCTCCTGTTGCCTCCTCCTCTGCGTACTCCTCAATCAGTCAGTGCAGCCCCTGCACCACTAATTAGAACACTGCCATGGGTAAAAGTCAGCAAGTGGTTCAAAAACTCATCTGTCATCTCAGGAGCTGTGGACCGGCATCCTGGAGCAGACAAATGAGTGACTGCTACTGTTGCATTAGAAGCCTGGCAAGGTGGTGTGTAACAATGGGTGTAAACTTGTAGCAGCCTTGAGCCAAGCCAGGTTGACGCACATCCCTTGCCTGGAACAAGTGCTCAACTTGGTGGTGAAGAGCTTCTTGGCCCATTATCCAGAGATGCCGGAGCTGCTGCATAAAGTGTGTGGCGTGTGCACGCACTTGCGGCGTTCCCACCCTGCTGCTGCTTTCCTCTCTGCACTGCAGAGGAATCTTGGCCTTCCCATCCACTGTCTCTGCTCACAAGGTGGAATTCAACTTTGTATATATATCTATGACTAAGAACATGAATTGTTTTGCTCTCTAAAACGAGACACCTCAACTTGCTCACTACTGCTGCTTTTAATTGTTACCATATGATATGAAGTCAGGATGTCTGACATTATTTTAATGGAACTTTAAAAATATTAAAGCTATTTTATGGAAGATGCTAGCATCTCTACTTTTTTTGGATGTTTGAGGGCAAATGACGCTCTGGCCGTGCATCCCGTACACAGAGGGATTTGACTTGTAGCAGCCCAAACCCTGCTTTAAGTGTGAACTGCCCAGGTGAGTAGTGCAGACCAAATGCACACCACCAATGAGTGGGCCTCATGAGGGACATCTGCGTGGGAGTACAAAGGCACTCTGGTGGATGAGTTCTTAGCTGACTTTGAGGTCTCAGTGAAGGCACAAGGCCCGAGGAGGAGGAGCAAATCACCAATGCAGCAGGGGCACCTCTTGGGGAGGGGAGCATGGCCACAATGTGAAATACCTTATTCCACTGTCCGCCACCATCGGATATGGCACATAGTACCAGTAGGTTTTCTTTATGTTATTACTTTGATTACAAATAACAAAATTATTAGAAAATGAAAATATTTTCTTTTTTATATTTATGTACGTATGTATTTTGAGTACTTTCCCTACCCCAATTTGTGTTGGGCAAGTTGCCCAGGGTCCATCCGCCCCCCAGTTTGGCCCCCAACACACTTAAAAAACACTTTTTTTTATTCATGTATGTATTTCTTTATTTTTTTTTTTTATTTTCTGTTATTATTTTGAGTACTTCCCCTAGCCCATTTTGTGCAAGGCAATAGCTCTGGTGTTGCCTCCGATTTTGGCCTCCCCTGAGAATTTTTTTTTTTTTTTTTTCATGTATGTATGCATTTCCTTAAATTTCCCTTTCCCTAGCCCATTTTGTGCAGGGCAATTGGCCTGGTGTTACCCTCAATTGGCAGCCCTCTAACCCTTGCTACACCATTTTACAGCCATTTTTGGGCCCCCAAGTTCAAGTCCCTATTGACTTCAATAGGGTTTGCGTCGAGTTCAGGGGACACGAACCTAACTTTAGTCGGAATTTCTGCTGAACTTGTTGAACAAGAAATTTCATGGGTTTGCTCATCACTACTTGGAATGTAAGCATTCCTATAGTGGTCCTGCTGTAGAACTTACCAGCAATGATCAATGGTGATGGCTAGCCATGTACAAACCTCATCGGTCACTTAAAGTCCCTTTGCATGTTCCCACACAGAAGCCACAACATAGATGGTCCACAGTACACAGTAGTGAGCTAAGTCAAGGAAATGCTGAAGAGGAAAACTCCCTTTTCCTGCACAGCCACCTAGCCCCCACAGCAAAGATCTTGGGGGCGAACATGGATTTCGAAAAGAAATCAGGCAGCCAATAAATGTTCTTCCTTCCTCTCCCTCCATTGGCCAGGTGGGACATGTGACCCTGTCGTATAGATCTTGCAGCGTTGTCTAAGTTAGGGAGAGGTTCCTTCTGCAGTGGTTTAAGGACAGATAGGCTTCCTTGTTTTAAAAAAAAACTGCACTTTTCGGGGCCAAATATAGTCAGGGATAGCGGCTGGAGTGAGGGCAAGTGTAGGGTTGGATTAGAGGCCATAACTACTACTGCACTAATAGCACTGGCTTGTCACTGCTGGGGTCTGGGTGTCCCCTTATCCCTCATCAAGCACTGGAGTGATTGTGTGAACCCTTATAGCAGACCTAGCTGCAAAGCCTGGGGTTGATTGTGTACGCTCAAATATCAAACCTATCTGTAAAGTCTGGGGTGAGAGTGTCCCCAAATACCAAACCTATCTGCAAACACTGGGGTGAGAGTTTCCCCTGATACTAAACCTATCTGTATTTACTGTGGTTAGAGTGTCCCCTTATACTAAACCTATCTGTATTCACTGGTGTGTTTCTGTTTCCTTATACCAACCTATTTGTATTCACTAGGGTGAGGGTGTCACCTTATACCAACCTATCTGTATTCACTAGGGTGTCCCCTTACACCAAACCTATGTGTAAAGACTGGGATGAGAGTGTCCCCTTATACCAAACCTATCTGTAAAAACTGGCGTGAGAGTGTCCCCTATACCAAACATATCTGTAAAGACTGGGGTGAGAGTGCCCCCTTATACCAAACCTATCTGTAAAGACTGGGGTAAGAGTGTCCCCTTATATTAATCCTTAATGTAAAGAATGGGGTGAGTGTGTCGCCTTATACCAAACCTATCTCTAAAGAATAGGGTGAGAGTGTCCCCTTATACCAAACTTATCTGTCTTCACTGGGGTGTTTGTGTCCCCTTATACCAAACATATCTGTATTCACTGGGGCAATGGTATCCCCTTATACCAAACCTTTCTGTGTTCACTGGGGTGAAAAATGTCCCCTTACACCAAACATATCTGTAAAGACTGGGGTGAGAGTATCCACTTATACCAAACATATCTGTAAAGACTGGAGTGAGAGTGTCCCCTTATATTAAACCTTAATGTAAAGACTGGGGTGTGCGTGTCGCCTTAAACCAAACCTATCTGTAAAGACTGGGGTGAGAGTGTCCCCTTATTCCAAACCTATCTGTCTTCACTGGGGTGTTTGTGTCCCCTTATACCAAACATATCTGTATTCACTGGGGCAAGGGTATCCCATTACACCAAACCCCATTACAGAGGATGAGGAGGTCCTAGACCCTATGTGGACTGAAGGCCATCACAGTTCAGAGGAAGACGTGGTGGTCACACAGCCCCAGGCAGACAGCAGAAGAAGAAGGGTGCAAACCCTCAACAGTCAGTCGTTGCTGCCACTGCCGCCCACACCCAGGAACTGAGCACGCCAAAGCAGCCGCACAGGATCTCACTAGTGTGGCATTCTTTCATGCAATCCACAAGGGACAAGACAGAGGTCTGTGCCAACAGTCGCTGAAGTGAGGGAAAGCTGCTAATCATCTCTGCACCTCATGCATGACCAGGCATCTGCAAGCAAAACATAAGCTGCAGTGGCAGAACTACCAGAAAAACCTGCAAACACCTCTGTCTCAGCCTGCAGCTCCACATCCCCAACAACAAGGCCACCTGTCTCCCCCTAAAGGGAGGATGTGGGAACCTACCACATCCAGCACCAACATCAGCAACACCACCAAGCCGGTCCACATCATCCCAGGGAATCATTCAACTCTCCACCCCTCAAACAAGAGAAAGTGGAAGTTGTGCCCATCTCCCCCCCGAGTCCTAGCCCTGAATGGGAGCATTTCTAAGTTGCTGGCGTTTGAAATGTTCCTATTCCACCTGGTGGAGACGGACAGTTTTAAATATCTCATGGCAGTGGCTGTCCCACAATATACTGTCCCCAGCCGCCACTACTTTTCTTGCAAGGCCATCTCTGCCCTGCAAAAAAGTGAAGAAATAAAAAGAGTGGACCGGGCCATTACTTCCAGTGTCCACCTTGACATGAACACATGGACAAGGAAGCACGGGCAGTGACGTTACATCTCTCTAACTGTCCACTGGGTGAATGTAGTGGTGGCTAGGACTGAGGCACTGAGCACTGGGGCGCATATCCTTCCACCACCCAGAATGATGCAGGACATCAGCCGGTGCCTCCTGTTGCCTCCTCCTACTCTGCTTTCTCCTCTGCTTCCTCTTCATACAGTCAGTGCATCCCCTGCACCACCAATTTGAGCACTGTCATGGGGAAACGGCAGCATGCAGTGCTAAAGCTCATCTGTCTGGGCGAAAGATCCCACACCGCCTTGGAGCTGGGGGTATCCAGGACCAGACAGATAAGTAGCTGCTACCATTGGAACTGAAACCTGGCAAGCTGGTGTGGTATAATGGGCTGAACCTCCTAGCTGCTTTGGGCCAAGGTGGTTTGGCACACATACTGTGTCTTGTGCATGTGTTCAACTTGGTAGAGCAGAGCTTCACGGCCCATTGTCCAGGGATGCTGGCACTGCTGCATAAAGTGTGTAATATGTGTTCACACCTTCTGCATTCCCACCCTGCTGATGCTCCCCTGTCTGCCTTGCAGAGGAATTTTGGCCTTCCCACCCACGGAATATATGACTTGCCCACAAGGTGAAATTCCAGGTTGTACACAATGGAAAGGGTGTTTGAGCAGCAGCAGGCGTTAGTGGAGTTCCAGCTCCAAAATGCCTGGTTTAGTCATACTGCCGACCAGCAGCACTTCACCACCAGTGAGTGGGCGTCCATAATGGACATCTGCCCGGTACTGAGAAAATGCTTCAGGCCATGACTGATGAGGAGGAGAAAGTGAAGGAGGAAGACTCATTTTCCCCGCTGTCAGGGCAGTGCACATGTGGCTCACAGGGTGGGTTGCTAGACTGACAGATGGCGAGTATGCCAATGTCCAGCCAGAGGACAGTTTTGGAGAAATCAGATGGGGAGGAGGAGGACTACTTTCTCTCAAAGCAGGATGGCACCCAGCACAGCTCATAGGTGTCCCAGGAGCATGGCTGGAGGGAGGAACAGGAGGAGGGGGGAGGGGAAATCTGACATGGAGGACAACTTCTCCTTGACATCTGTAAAAAAAAGCGATATTTTATTATATTTATTTGTATAGATTGATGTATAAATTCATTTATTGATGTATAATTTTAATGTACCTCATAGACTAATGTATATTTTTTTGTGTATATATTTATTTATCGATGTATATTTGTATAGATTTATGTATATATTTATTTTTTGATGTCTATATGTATATATTTTTGTATATATGTATATGCTGATGAATAAATTTATTTATTTTTTTTATTTGTGTATTTTTTTTTTTTTTAGTTTTCGGTTATTGTTTTGAGTACTTTCAGAGCCCATTTTGTGTAGTGTAATTGCCCAGGTGTCCCCCCCCCCCCCCCCAATTTAGCTTCCAACCCCCTTTATTTTTTTCCTGTATTTCTTTAATTTTCTGTGATGATTTGGCGTACTTTCCTTAGCCCATTCTGTGCGGGGCAATCGCACAGGCGTTACCTCCAAAATTAGGTCTCCAACACCTTGTCATTACCCCCTTACCGGTTCCCCGTTCCAGCGTCGTCCCGGGTCCTCAGCCACCCGCTCCCGCTGCGCAGCCACCTGTCCGGCGGCCGCGGCAGGCGGCGGCTTCTGTGCAGGCTGGCGCGCACGCGCCTCCCTGCTCACTCGGCGGCTCCGGCGTCGCTTCTCGTGCTCGCGCGCGTGCGCGAGCACGTTCAGTTTATTCCCTCCGGCGGCGCTGCTCTCAGGAAGGTTAAATAATTAATTAATAAAGCCCCAGCTGCACTAGTGGGACCTCCCCACTGGCATTGGGCCAATCAGATGCCTTTGTGTTCTGGGCGGCTCGCCCCATGTGTCCAATCTGTTTGAAGTTCCTGGTTGCACCAATCACTACACTGACTCTCCTTGGCCAATTATGTCTGTTCCCTATTTAACCTCAACCCAGTCAGTCTGTCATTGCCTGTTATAGCGCCTAGACCCTAGTATTTGTTTATCCCTGATATTGATCCTGATTCCTGTTGCCGACCCTTGCTTGCCTTGACCATCCTCGATCTCCACTCCTGTTGCCGACCCTTGCTTGCCTTGACCATCCTCGATCTCCACTCCTGTTGCCGACCCTTGCTTGCCTCGACCATCCTCGATCTCCACTCCTGTTGCCGACCCTTGCTTGCCTCGACCATCCTCGATCTCCACTCCTGTTGCCGACCCTTGCTTGCCTTGACCATCCTCGATCTCCACTCCTGTTGCCGACCCTTGCTTGCCTTTGACCATCCTCGATCTCCACTCCTGTTGCCGACCCTTGCCTGTCTGTTGGACTTCCACCTTACGCTCACATACCGGCTACCCGATTCCACTTCCAGCCGCGGGCTCTCCAGTTCTCTGTACCGTAAGATCTCATCCTTTGAGCCATAAAGTCCTGGGGGCAACCGATCCCGAGCAGGCGTGTTCTGCGTCTCGGCAAGCGGGGGCTCCTATAGGTGAAGCTGGCTGCGGAGATTGGGGGTTGAGGTCCTTACCAAGAGAGCTGGAGTTGTCCAAGTGGTAAATTGTGGTTCCGGGAGCGTGACATTATAACAGGCCACTTATTAATATGGAAGACCTGGTACAGCAAGTTCAGGCGATGGCCACCGCTATCAACCAACTTGCCCAGAGAGTGGCCAATCAAGAAACCCGCCAGATTTCAACACCCGCTGTACCACCTCATATTCCTGAACCTAAGGTTCCTTTACCTGAAAAGTTCTCTGGAGACCGGACCGGTTATTCGAACTTCAAGAATTCATGTGAACTTTATTTCAGGCTGCGGCCTGTATCTACTGGCACTGAAACCCAACGGGTGGGTTTAATTATTTCTTTGTTGCAAGGAGATCCCCAGTCATGGGCTTTCAGCTTGCTTCCTGAAGATCCTGCCTTACACTCCGTTACTTCCATTTTCTCAGCTATGGGAGTGCTGTATGCGGATCCTGATCGTCAGTCCACGGCGGAAAACAGGCTTCGGGCCCTGAAGCAGGGTCGGAATTCCGCCGAGGACTACAGCGCCGAATTCCGGCGCTGGGCGGTGGAATCTACTTGGAATGATCCAGCCCTATGTAGCCAATTCCGTATGGGGCTCTCTGAGAATATTAAAGATGCCTTGGTCAATTTCCCCACTCCAAAAGATTTGGATCAACTTATGCAGGTCTCCATCAGGATCGATAGACGTCTTAGGGAGAGAGCCAGGGAAAGGGTTAGGGTTACCACTCCCTTTAGACCTTCACAAACTCCCAACCCTTCAACCCCTGGTGGGGTAAACACCTCCTCCTCCTCTCAAGAGGAGCCAATGCAGGTTGGCAGAGCCCGTCTTTCTCAGGATGAGAAACAACGGAGACGGCCTTTGGGTCTTTGCCTCTATTGTGGGTCCCCGGGTCATTTTGCCAGGTCCTGTCCGAATAAGGGGTATCCGGCGGGAAACTTTCTCGCCTAGATCAGGAAGAGGGTACTGATCTAGGTGGGTTGAAGCATCACTCTCATCATGATAAAATGTTAATTCCTACGGAGCTTTTCTGGGGTCTTTCCAAACAGGCAGTATCTGCTTTTGTTGATAGTGGAGCTGCAGGTAACTTCCTGGATCGGAGCATAATCTCCATCCTAGGGGTTCCACTGGTACCCCTTGAAAAGTCTCTTCAGGTTTTGGCCATAAATGGGAAGGCTATCCTGGGAGGGCCGGTCAGTCACAAGACCCCTCCTCTCAGATTGGTAGCCGGCTCATCTCATACTGAACATATAGAATTCCTGGTGTTTGATTGTCCGGAAACACCAGTAGTTTTGGGATACCCATGGCTAAAACTCCATAACCCCGTATTTAATTGGCAGTCGGGTGATCTGGTTAAGTGGAGTAATTTCTGCAGATCACATTGCTTCTCCACTATCCTTAGGAGTGTGCAGATTTCGCCCCAAGAACTGCCTCTGCCTTATATAGATTGGGCAGATGTCTTTTCTGAGCGGTCCGCTGATAATCTACCCCCACACAGACCCTATGACTGTCCCATCGACCTACTTCCTGGAAATATTCCTCCTAGGGGCAAGATCTATAATCTGAATCGAGCTGAAGAGCAGGCTATGAAAGAATATATTTCTGAAAATCTGAGCAAAGGCTTTATCCGCCCGTCAACATCACCGGCGGGTGCCGGCTTCTTTTTTGTTGAGAAGAAGGATGGAGGTTTAAGGCCTTGCATAGATTATAGAGCCTTGAATAAGATCACCGTTAAAAATCGTTATCCTCTTCCCTTAATAGGTGATTTATTTAATCAGGTAGTGGGGGCTCGAATTTTTTCTAAACTAGATCTAAAGGGGGCCTACAACCTGATCCGTATTCGGCAAGGGGATGAATGGAAAACGGCGTTCAATGTTAAAGATGGTCATTATGAATATTTAGTGATGCCTTTTGGCCTTTGTAATGCTCCTGCGGTCTTTCAAGACTTCGTTAATGACGTGTTTCGTGACTTTTTGGGTAACTTCGTTGTGGTTTATTTGGATGACATCCTCATTTACTCTAAGAACCTTTCCGAACACAGGCAACATGTAAAACTGGTCCTTCAGAAATTGAGAGAGAATAATTTATACGCTAAAATCTCTAAGTGTATGTTTGAAGTCGCCTTCGTTCCCTTCTTGGGATATATTATTTCTAGTCAGGGGTTGGAGATGGATGGGGGAAAAGTTTCGGCAGTACGGGATTGGGTACAACCCAAATCCTTAAAAGAATTACAACGCTTTTTAGGATTTGCTAATTTCTATCGACGTTTTATCAAGGGTTTTTCTAGTATCGTTGCGCCTCTCACCAATCTCACCCGCAAAGCCGCGTTCACTGTTAACTGGTCACCATCAGCTATTGAAGCCTTTCGTGTCCTAAAACAGGCTTTTACTTCGGCGCCAGTTTTAGTGCACCCCGACGTCAACAAACCTTTTGTTATTGAAGTAGATGCGTCTGAATTAGGTGTTGGAGCTGTTTTATCGCAATTCTCCGGATCTCCTGAACGTATGCATCCATGTGCCTATTTTTCCCGGAAATTTAATACCGCAGAACAAAATTATGATGTCGGCAATAGGGAACTGTTAGCTATTAAACTGGCATTTGATGAATGGCGTCATTGGTTGGAGGGTTCCTTACATCCTATCACTGTATATACCGATCACAAAAATCTCGAGTATATAGGCACCGCCAAGAGGTTAAATTCTCGACAGGCCCGTTGGGCATTGTTTTTTTCGCGTTTCAATTTTATTATTACCTTTAAGCCGGGCGTGAAAAATACTAAGGCCGATGCTCTGTCACGCATGTTTGGTGAGTGTAAGGATCGGGGGGATACTGGTGAGCCTATCTTACCTGCAGGTTGTGTAGTCGGGGCCTTGCTCCCTGATCTCTCTAATGTTTTGGCACCGTTCCAAGATGAATCGCCTGTAAACGCACCTATGGGATGTCAATTTGTACCGCCGCATTTGCGTTCTGATATTATTCGCGAATTCCACGACGCAAAGACTGCTGGGCATCTGGGAGTTCGTAAGACTTTTATTTTAGCTCGGCGCCACGTATGGTGGCCTTCTATGAGACGTGATATCACTACCCTTATCAACGCCTGTTCCGTCTGTGCACGAAGTAAAGGGGTACACAAGGCCCCTAGTGGTTATCTTATTCCCCTTGAGATCCCTAAAGAACCTTGGTCTCACATTTCGATGGACTTTATTGTTGATTTGCCTCTTTCTCATGGGAACACTGTGATTTGGGTGGTCGTCGATAGATTCAGTAAGATGGCTCACTTCATTGCTTTACCCAAGCTACCCTCGGCTCCTGAGCTTTCGCGTTTATTCGTCTCGAATATTTTTCGGCTCCATGGTATTCCAGTAAATATTGTTTCCGATCGGGGTGTGCAGTTTATATCACGATTTTGGAAAAAATTTTGTTCACGTCTAGGGATTCAGGTTTCTTTATCCTCCGCATATCACCCCCAGTCTAATGGGCAGACTGAAAGAACAAATCAAAGCTTAGAACAATATTTAAGATGTTACATCTCTGACGCTCAGGAGCAGTGGTCGGAATTTATTGACTTTGCCGAATTTGCGTATAATAATGCGCCGAGTGACAGTACTAAAATATCCCCTTTCTTTTGTAATTACGGAAAGAATCCTAGGGCTTCTTCTATTTCTGCAGCACCTTCTGATTTTCCGGTGTTAGAAGAGTGGCTTCAGAAACGCAAGGATATTTGGGCACGCGTCCTGGAAAATTTAGAAACTATGCGCACTAAATATAAAAAATTTGCTGATCATCGTAGGTCTCAGGAACCTATCCTTCAGTGTGGAGACCTTGTCTGGGTTTCCACTAAGAACATTGCTCTCCGGCAACCTTCTTATAAACTGGGTCCTAAATTTATCGGTCCTTACCCCATTATCAGGAAACTTAATAATGTGACCTTCAAAGTTCAGCTCCCTCCTACTATGAAAATTTCCAACTCGTTTCATGTATCTCTGTTGAAACCAGCTAAAAACTCTTCTCCTGCTGGTCCTCCTCCCGTTTTAGTGGATAATGTGCAAGAATATGAAGTGAACAAGATTTTGGATTCGCGTAGGGTTCGCAATACGTTACAATATTTAATTGATTGGGTTGGTTACGGTCCTGAGGAGAGGTGCTGGGTGTCTTCTTGTGATGTCCATGCCAGGGCTCTTGTACGGAAATTTCACCGTGACAACCCGGGGAAGCCGGGTGAGGGTCCGGAGGCCCCTCGTGAGGGGGGGGTAATGTCATTACCCCCTTACCGGTTCCCCGTTCCAGCGTCGTCCCGGGTCCTCAGCCGCCCGCTCCCGCTGCGCAGCCACCTGTCCGGCGGCCGCGGCGGGCGGCGGCTTCTGTGCAGGCTGGCGCGCACGCGCCTCCCTGCTCACTCGGCGGCTCCGGCGTCGCTTCTCGTGCTCGCGCACGCGCTCGAGTTCAGTTTATTCCCTCCGGCGGCGCTGCTCTCAGCGCAGCCGCCGGAGGAAGGTTAAATAATTAATTAATAAAGCCCCAGCTGCACTAGTGGGACCTCCCCACTGGCATTGGGCCAATCAGATGCCTTTGTGTTCTGGGCGGCTCGCCCCATGTGTCCAATCTGTTTGAAGTTCCTGGTTGCACCAATCACTACACTGACTCTCCTTGGCCAATTATGTCTGTTCCCTATTTAACCTCAACCCAGTCAGTCTGTCATTGCCTGTTATAGCGCCTAGACCCTAGTATTTGTTTATCCCTGATATTGATCCTGATTCCTGTTGCCGACCCTTGCTTGCCTTGACCATCCTCGATCTCCACTCCTGTTGCCGACCCTTGCTTGCCTTGACCATCCTCGATCTCCACTCCTGTTGCCGACCCTTGCTTGCCTCGACCATCCTCGATCTCCACTCCTGTTGCCGACCCTTGCTTGCCTCGACCATCCTCGATCTCCACTCCTGTTGCCGACCCTTGCTTGCCTTGACCATCCTCGATCTCCACTCCTGTTGCCGACCCTTGCTTGCCTTTGACCATCCTCGATCTCCACTCCTGTTGCCGACCCTTGCCTGTCTGTTGGACTTCCACCTTACGCTCACATACCGGCTACCCGATTCCACTTCCAGCCCCGGGCTCTCCAGTTCTCTGTACCGTAAGATCTCATCCTTTGAGCCATAAAGTCCTGGGGGCAACCGATCCCGAGCAGGCGTGTTCTGCGTCTCGGCAAGCGGGGGCTCCTATAGGTGAAGCTGGCTGCAGAGATTGGGGGTTGAGGTCCTTACCAAGAGAGCTGGAGTTGTCCAAGTGGTAAATTGTGGTTCCGGGAGCGTGACACACCTGTTGAAAAGACTAATATTTTATTTATTTCTCTTTATTGGTGTTTTTTTTTATTTATTTTTTTTCATTTTATGTGATCATTTTGTATATATTTCCTAGCCCATTTTGTGCAGGGCAATTTCCCTGGTGTTACCCCCAAATTTTACCTCCGACACACCAGAAAAAAAATAATATTTTATTTTTTTATTTATGTATGTGTGGCTTTAATTTTTTGTCTTCTGCTCATTTTGTGCAGGGCAATCGACCCTGGCGTTCCCCTCGATTTTCAGTCCTCTAGCCCTTGCTGGCTCCATTTTACATCCATTTTTGGGCCCCAAAGTCCCAATTGACTTCAGTGGGGTTTAAACAACTCACTAAGGGGAGACTGCACAGGACACTTATTTACTCATGAAAGAGGCAGTGTGCACAGGTGGGGGTATCACAAAGTCTAGAGATACACTATGAGGTGGGACCCACAACCCTCCTCAGCCCCCATACATCATGGCACCACTGCTAATGTAAAAATAATTCTTTATTAATAGTAAAGTCACATAACATACAAAAACTAGACTATAGTTAAAAAACACTAAACACAGGACAATAATGTTCAATAAGGAAGAGAACCACACTTCTGGGGGCAATGGGGATGGCAGTCACAATTCATATATTTACAATGTTATAGTATCACTCCTGGCTAAGTAATAGTGAACTAAAGTGCTACAGTGCTACAATGCAAAGGTGCTAAAGAACAATCCATCTAAGACCAATACGTTATCAAAACTAAACACATATATAATAATTAATAATACATATTATCCCTATAATTATGTGAAATGCACCCCTAATAGGGCCTAAAAGCACACTTAAAAAACTACCAACAGTGGGAACACACCAGGGGGGAAGGAAGAAAAGCAATCCCCTACTCCAGAGACAAAGTAACTTACATTATGATACGACCGCCAGCCCACTGCCCCTCTGTCTACGCGTTGCGTGACGTCACTTCACGTCACTTCCTCAGGACATTCCTGAGGAAGTGACGTGAAGTGACGTCACGCAAGTGGGCTGGCGGTCGTATCATAATGTAAGTTACTTTGTCTCTGGAGTAGGGGATTGCTTTTCTTCCTTCCCCCCTGGTGTGTTCCCACTGTTGGTAGTTTTTTAAGTGTGCTTTTAGGCCCTATTAGGGGTGCATTTCACATAATTATAGGGATAATATGTATTATTAATTATTATATATGTGTTTAGTTTTGATAACGTATTGGTCTTAGATGGATTGTTCTTTAGCACCTTTGCATTGTAGCACTGTAGCACTTTAGTTCACTATTACTTAGCCAGGAGTGATACTATAACATTGTAAATATATGAATTGTGACTGCCATCCCCATTGCCCCCAGAAGTGTGGTTCTCTTCCTTATTGAACATTATTGTCCTGTGTTTAGTGTTTTTTAACTATAGTCTAGTTTTTGTATGTTATGTGACTTTACTATTAATAAAGAATTATTTTTACATTAGCAGTGGTGCCATGATGTATGGGGGCTGAGGAGGGTTGTGGGTCCCACCTCATAGTGTATCTTCAGTGGGGTTTGGGTTTGGATTTGGGGCAACGGACCCAAAGTTTGGCGGCAAGTTTAGCCGATATCATCGAACCCAACAAACCCGAATTTCAACCAACCCACTCATCGTGAATCAACATTTACGGTATACAGTATGTACAGAAGCTGCAACTGCCTGCCCATGTGTTCCCTGATGCCCAGTAGTGTTGTCCAGGTGGGCAATATTGTCTACCAGCAGCCACAGTCAGCCCTGTAACCCAACAGCATTGCAGCATGAATATTTTGTGTTTTACCTGGGAAATTTCACGGGCTATCAATACCCAATTGGGCAATTGCAAGTACTTCCGCTATAAAATAAGTATTGCCAATAAATAAATCAATAATGTTTTGACATAAAAACTAAATAGGGAAAATAGAAAGCAATGTTGCTGTTGCTTCCACACAAGTCATGAATTCTTTTTTTGTTACTGTTATCAGTAAACTTTCCAGAAATTTTGAAGTATATATAAGTAGTCTAAAACAATGTATATTAGAGCATGAAATCACAGCTCCAGTTTCCTCAGCAGGATAAGAGGATACATTTGTAAGTAAAATCAAGTCTTCAAGGAATAGATATCAAACAACTTGCTTCCCTTTAATCTTATTTCAAGCTCATGGCTGACTAGTTTCCTCTGCCTGAACCTTTGCTGATAATCTGCCGGATGTCCCAGCTTTAGGTTGTTATGGCATCTTGAATTTCAATGCGGCATTTGTGACCTCCTCAACTTTTGGATATACCGTTTCTTTTATCTTCAAAACTTTACAAAATTGTACAAAAAACAGAGGGTGTCCCTACAAGGAATTTATCACATTTGCATAGTTTTTATATCTATGACTTCATGTAATCAATGTGATGTCATCAGCAAAGGCCTAACTAATGTATACGAGAATGAGCTCTAGTGCAGATATCTACTTGGTTCATATGGTAACCTTTTTCCTGTCATTTTAACCTAATATAAATATAGTTAGACTACAAAAAACTGAACCAGCAGATAAAAATGGCACTTTTATTTTGCACATGATTCCAACTGAGCAGCAATGTAATTGCGCCCTGGGTCATTAGCATAAGGCAGAGGTTCCCAACGTGTAGCTTAGCAGCCACGTGGCTCTCTCGCCTCTGCTTTGTGACAAACTGAATGGGGTTAATGAGTCAGGCCAGAGAGAAATGTGCCAGCTTACCTTTCTCTGTAGCTTCCATCACTCTGTAGTTGCCAGATAAGAAAGGTTTGGGACCCTGATATAAAGAATGGAGGGTGGATGACTTTTTGGCTAAATGTTTTTCATATTAGGGTTGTTTCAGCACCATGTGAGAAAACTCTACTACTTTTTAGAAGATAAAGCTGCCAGTCACTGTGTCTACCTTGAGGCTGATTCAGCAACAGAGTTTCCTCAACTGGTGCTGAATCAACCCTATTGTGACTTTTCTGCCTGTTCATACAGCACCTTTGGCAACCTCTTTTATGTCTGAAGAGGAAATTCATCCACCTAAACAATCTATGGTTTCACTGGTGATAGGGTATAAGTATCCTAAACATAATTTTCACACCAGTCACATCTGGGTTTTTGCTGTCTTTTGAAGAAAAGAGAAAATTGTCTATCGAAAAATCCATGACTATTAATACAACATGGCTCCATTAGCAAAACAGTATAGGACTTCTGTGACAGTGACAGCACTTGGTTGGCTTGAAGATTTATGTTTGTTGGCTAGAATAACTTCCTGCCACGAAACATCACATGACAAAAATTAATCTTATCTGGCACAAACAAAAAAAAAGCACTATACGCTGTACAAGAAGTATATTATATAATTAGTGTAAAGTACAGAATTTAACATTTCCATACTGTAAGTATTGCAGCCGTCCTGTACTAAGTTTGTGCATTTGCTTGCTTCACCACTGTCTGGCTTATGTTAATTCTACGCCTTCTTCATGTGTTTGTTCTTGCTCTACCAGTACCAGCCTATGTGGCCACAAAAGGTGAATCCTTGTTGGGCAGGAAAATACATAGCACATGCACACCCACCCAGCAAACTCTCGTGGTCATCAGTGGCCAGCCCTGTTGAGCATTTTTCCTGATTTCTGGTTTCCTATTGCTTTTAACCAGAACAATATCCCAAATCAAAATGCCTTTGGGTGGGACCTAAAGTCTTGTTTAATTGGAAGTACAGGTGAAGAGCTGGTTAGTCAGATGTGCCAGTCAAGAAGAGTTGGCTAATTAGGTAACACTGCTGTGTTTTTCAGCTGAATAGGAAAGAACCAATTCTGCTAATCAGAGCCCTTCGTAAGGAATATGATGGAGATTCATATGTAACTCTATCTCTGCCTCCCTACTCTTAAGGAACCTGCTTTTGTGAAGATTGAACCTTTCCATGCATGACCTTGCCTTCCTATCTGGATTTGATTATCCTGAGCTTGATTATCTGGTACAACATCAGCTTCCCTTTTAGATTTGAACCTTTGTCTGTGATGCTTGACCTTCAGGCTCCTCATCTGGACTTTGTATCTGTGACCCCTATACTCAGCTTACCCCTACTAGGTCTTTCACCTTCCAAGGTGACCACTTATCTCTTGACTCCCCAGAGAATGACCTGTAGTAGTCCACAATGCTAACCTATACACCCTTGCAGGGGGCTCAAGAAAGGAGTGCGTGCCACCGGGTAGAGGCCTAATTTTGGTAATAGTCTCTGGTGCTTGCCTTGAAGCAGTGGGAGCCTTGGTTTCCCGGCAACCTGTATTTTCAATATGTTAACCTTGACACCTACAATAGCTTGCCACACAGCTCATTCTTCTTGTTCCAATGCCAGTGCAAGTCAGCCTTTTAAATAGCCACACCAGAATCTTTTTTTATTGTTTTCAGTTCAGTAGCCATGCAAAGTGAAGATCTTCTGTGTGTTTGGAATCCCGCAGCATCTGCACATCACAGTAGCCAAGAGGAACCAGCTGTCTGGCAAGCATGGTAATTATATTTATTTACTTGCTGGTCCTGTAAGGTTGAAAAGCCTGGTGCTGAAAGAGGTGAGTATGCTGATCTGGGAGAGATAAAGAGTACATACATACTAGGGTGCCACTAAGATTGTGTTACTAGTACTATACAGTTATATTTTAACCTAGATATGACAGGTAGAAAGCTATGAATTTCTATACAAGTTCACAATAAATCTATAATAACCTACAAAGGCACAACAAAATAGCCAGTGGCTGAATGATCATCAAAGCATTCCATTGTAGGTCTCAAGAAAGACCTTTTATTACATGAAGCAGAATGAGAGGCCCCAACTTTCACTGTGCCTGCCTTGTAGCCAGTTTCAGTCCTTGCAAAGCTTCTAAGGAGAGCCTTTCATCTCTTTTATGTTTGTTTCATACATGCATTCATTAAATGTCAACAGGAGGGCTGACCCCCCAGGATGATTCATATTATGATGGTTTAAGATTTCTATTATGTAACAATAGGAAAGTCAAAATCTATAATTTTATCTGTGGTGACGGCTGCCAGCGACCAATAAGGTGCTAAGCACTTCTACATGGCTGGCCCACTGGCTGCCCCAGTCAAGCAAGGCACAAAGCAAGATAGAAGCACAAACCAGGTAACCAAGTAATTGCACTTGTTTTCGTGCTTTCTATTGCTTTTTGACCATTAGGGAATTCCAAATCAGGACACCCCTTAAAATTTTTGTGGGTGAAAGAGGAAGCTCTCCTGAACACCTTTAAATATCTAGGTATGATATAGAAGTTACCTTTACCAAGGTTCATTTAGTTTACAGAACCTTCACTTAAAGTATGCTTTAAGTCAGAACTAGGGATGAGCGAATCGATCCGGACGAACCCGGATTCGATCCGAATTTCAGGAAAAATTCGATTCGGATCGAATCCGAATTTCCCCGCGATTCGATCACTCGAAGTTTTCCTTTAACATCCATTCATTTACATTACAGGCATTCTAAGATGGCGGGCGGGACATGTCTGGACATGTATCCCGCGCCAGTGCAAGCTGGGGCAGTCACATGCAGCCTATCAGCAGCCAGCAAGCCCGGTGACGTCACACAGCGGTATTTAACGGCGGCCATCTTGCTTTTCCTCATTTCTCTATTGCATTCGTGACAGACAGACAGAACGCTGTGTAGCTGAGGCAGTTAGACAGGCTGGAGACAGGGACAGACAGGGACAGGCTGGAGACAGGCAGGAGACAGGCAGGAGACAGACAGGAGACAGACAGAAAGCCAGGGAAAGGTAGGAAAAACGGAGCTGGCTGACAGGGAGATTTTTTTTTTTTCATCCAGCCTTTGTTAGCGTTTTCAGGCTGCTTATAGTAACTAACTGTGCATATATACTGAACTGATCTTAAGTCTGCTGTGAGGCATCCCATTCTGTGACTAAAGCAGCCTCTGTTTAAGACCATATAAGCATTTGCTCTTATCATATTTGAAATTAGGCCTGATAAAGACACTTTTGCTGGCCAAAGCACTACTGTACCCTGCCAGCTCGATTCCTGCCCGGGGCATCCCATTCTGTGACTAAAGCAGCCTCTGTTTAAGACCATATAAGCATTTGCTCTTATCATATTTGAAATTAGGCCTGATAAAGACACTTTTGCTGGCCAAAGCACTACTGTACCCTGCCAGCTCGATTCCTGCCCGGGGCATCCCATTCTGTGACTACAGCAGCCTCTGTTTAAGACCATATAAGCATTTGCTCTTATCATATTTGAAATTAGGCCTGATAAAGACACTTTTGCTGGCCAAAGCACTACTGTACCCTGCCAGCTCGATTCCTGCCCGGGGCATCCCATTCTGTGACTAAAGCAGCCTCTGTTTAAGACCATATAAGCATTTGCTCTTATCATATTTGAAATTAGCCTGATAAAGACACTTTTGCTGGCCAAAGCACTACTGTACCCTGCCAGCTCGATTCCTGCCCGGGGCATCCCATTCTGTGACTAAAGCAGCCTCTGTTTAAGACCATATAAGCATTTGCTCTTATCATATTTGAAATTAGGCCTGATAAAGACACTTTTGCTGGCCAAAGCACTACTGTACCCTGCCAGCTCGATTCCTGCCCGGGGCATCCCATTCTGTGACTAAAGCAGCCTCTGTTTAAGACCATATAAGCATTTGCTCTTATCATATTTGAAATTAGGCCTGATAAAGACACTTTTGCTGGCCAAAGCACTACTGTACCCTGCCAGCTCGATTCCTGCCCGGGGCATCCCATTCTGTGACTACAGCAGCCTCTGTTTAAGACCATATAAGCATTTGCTCTTATCATATTTGAAATTAGGCCTGATAAAGACACTTTTGCTGGCCAAAGCACTACTGTACCCTGCCAGCTCGATTCCTGCCCGGGGCATCCCATTCTGTGACTAAAGCAGCCTCTGTTTAAGACCATATAAGCATTTGCTCTTATCATATTTGAAATTAGGCCTGATAAAGACACTTTTGCTGGCCAAAGCACTACTGTACCCTGCCAGCTCGATTCCTGCCCGGGGCATCCCATTCTGTGACTAAAGCAGCCTCTGTTTAAGACCATATAAGCATTTGCTCTTATCATATTTGAAATTAGCCTGATAAAGACACTTTTGCTGGCCAAAGCACTACTGTACCCTGCCAGCTCGATTCCTGCCCGGGGCATCCCATTCTGTGACTAAAGCAGCCTCTGTTTAAGACCATATAAGCATTTGCTCTTATCATATTTGAAATTAGGCCTGATAAAGACACTTTTGCTGGCCAAAGCACTACTGTACCCTGCCAGCTCGATTCCTGCCCGGGGCATCCCATTCTGTGACTACAGCAGCCTCTGTTTAAGACCATATAAGCATTTGCTCTTATCATATTTGAAATTAGGCCTGATAAAGACACTTTTGCTGGCCAAAGCACTACTGTACCCTGCCAGCTCGATTCCTGCCCGGGGCATCCCATTCTGTGACTAAAGCAGCCTCTGTTTAAGACCATATAAGCATTTGCTCTTATCATATTTGAAATTAGCCTGATAAAGACACTTTTGCTGGCCAAAGCACTACTGTACCCTGCCAGCTCGATTCCTGCCCGGGGCATCCCATTCTGTGACTAAAGCAGCCTCTGTTTAAGACCATATAAGCATTTGCTCTTATCATATTTGAAATTAGGCCTGATAAAGACACTTTTGCTGGCCAAAGCACTACTGTACCCTGCCAGCTCGATTCCTGCCCGGGGCATCCCATTCTGTGACTAAAGCAGCCTCTGTTTAAGACCATATAAGCATTTGCTCTTATCATATTTGAAATTAGGCCTGATAAAGACACTTTTGCTGGCCAAAGCACTACTGTACCCTGCCAGCTCGATTCCTGCCCGGGGCATCCCATTCTGTGACTACAGCAGCCTCTGTTTAAGACCATATAAGCATTTGCTCTTATCATATTTGAAATTAGGCCTGATAAAGACACTTTTGCTGGCCAAAGCACTACTGTACCCTGCCAGCTCGATTCCTGCCCGGGGCATCCCATTCTGTGACTAAAGCAGCCTCTGTTTAAGACCATATAAGCATTTGCTCTTATCATATTTGAAATTAGGCCTGATAAAGACACTTTTGCTGGCCAAAGCACTACTGTACCCTGCCAGCTCGATTCCTGCCCGGGGCATCCCATTCTGTGACTACAGCAGCCTCTGTTTAAGACCATATAAGCATTTGCTCTTATCATATTTGAAATTAGGCCTGATAAAGACACTTTTGCTGGCCAAAGCACTACTGTACCCTGCCAGCTCGATTCCTGCCCGGGGCATCCCATTCTGTGACTAAAGCAGCCTCTGTTTAAGACCATATAAGCATTTGCTCTTATCATATTTGAAATTAGGCCTGATAAAGACACTTTTGCTGGCCAAAGCACTACTGTACCCTGCCAGCTCGATTCCTGCCCGGGGCATCCCATTCTGTGACTAAAGCAGCCTCTGTTTAAGACCATATAAGCATTTGCTCTTATCATATTTGAAATTAGCCTGATAAAGACACTTTTGCTGGCCAAAGCACTACTGTACCCTGCCAGCTCGATTCCTGCCCGGGGCATCCCATTCTGTGACTAAAGCAGCCTCTGTTTAAGACCATATAAGCATTTGCTCTTATCATATTTGAAATTAGGCCTGATAAAGACACTTTTGCTGGCCAAAGCACTACTGTACCCTGCCAGCTCGATTCCTGCCCGGGGCATCCCATTCTGTGACTACAGCAGCCTCTGTTTAAGACCATATAAGCATTTGCTCTTATCATATTTGAAATTAGGCCTGATAAAGACACTTTTGCTGGCCAAAGCACTACTGTACCCTGCCAGCTCGATTCCTGCCCGGGGCATCCCATTCTGTGACTAAAGCAGCCTCTGTTTAAGACCATATAAGCATTTGCTCTTATCATATTTGAAATTAGCCTGATAAAGACACTTTTGCTGGCCAAAGCACTACTGTACCCTGCCAGCTCGATTCCTGCCCGGGGCATCCCATTCTGTGACTAAAGCAGCCTCTGTTTAAGACCATATAAGCATTTGCTCTTATCATATTTGAAATTAGGCCTGATAAAGACACTTTTGCTGGCCAAAGCACTACTGTACCCTGCCAGCTCGATTCCTGCCCGGGGCATCCCATTCTGTGACTACAGCAGCCTCTGTTTAAGACCATATAAGCATTTGCTCTTATCATATTTGAAATTAGGCCTGATAAAGACACTTTTGCTGGCCAAAGCACTACTGTACCCTGCCAGCTCGATTCCTGCCCGGGGCATCCCATTCTGTGACTAAAGCAGCCTCTGTTTAAGACCATATAAGCATTTGCTCTTATCATATTTGAAATTAGGCCTGATAAAGACACTTTTGCTGGCCAAAGCACTACTGTACCCTGCCAGCTCGATTCCTGCCCGGGGCATCCCATTCTGTGACTAAAGCAGCCTCTGTTTAAGACCATATAAGCATTTGCTCTTATCATATTTGAAATTAGCCTGATAAAGACACTTTTGCTGGCCAAAGCACTACTGTACCCTGCCAGCTCGATTCCTGCCCGGGGCATCCCATTCTGTGACTAAAGCAGCCTCTGTTTAAGACCATATAAGCATTTGCTCTTATCATATTTGAAATTAGGCCTGATAAAGACACTTTTGCTGGCCAAAGCACTACTGTACCCTGCCAGCTCGATTCCTGCCCGGGGCATCCCATTCTGTGACTAAAGCAGCCTCTGTTTAAGACCATATAAGCATTTGCTCTTATCATATTTGAAATTAGGCCTGATAAAGACACTTTTGCTGGCCAAAGCACTACTGTACCCTGCCAGCTCGATTCCTGCCCGGGGCATCCCATTCTGTGACTAAAGCAGCCTCTGTTTAAGACCATATAAGCATTTGCTCTTATCATATTTGAAATTAGCCTGATAAAGACACTTTTGCTGGCCAAAGCACTACTGTACCCTGCCAGCTCGATTCCTGCCCGGGGCATCCCATTCTGTGACTAAGGCAGCCTCTGTTTAAGACCATATAAGCATTTGCTCTTATCATATTTGAAATTAGGCCTGATAAAGACACTTTTGCTGGCCAAAGCACTACTGTACCCTGCCAGCTCGATTCCTGCCCGGGGCATCCCATTCTGTGACTACAGCAGCCTCTGTTTAAGACCATATAAGCATTTGCTCTTATCATATTTGAAATTAGGCCTGATAAAGACACTTTTGCTGGCCAAAGCACTACTGTACCCTGCCAGCTCGATTCCTGCCCGGGGCATCCCATTCTGTGACTAAAGCAGCCTCTGTTTAAGACCATATAAGCATTTGCTCTTATCATATTTGAAATTAGCCTGATAAAGACACTTTTGCTGGCCAAAGCACTACTGTACCCTGCCAGCTCGATTCCTGCCCGGGGCATCCCATTCTGTGACTAAAGCAGCCTCTGTTTAAGACCATATAAGCGTTTGCTCTTATCATATTTGAAATTAGGCCTGATAAAGACACTTTTGCTGGCCAAAGCACTACTGTACCCTGCCAGCTCGATTCCTGCCCGGGGCATCCCATTCTGTGACTACAGCAGCCTCTGTTTAAGACCATATAAGCATTTGCTCTTATCATATTTGAAATTAGGCCTGATAAAGACACTTTTGCTGGCCAAAGCACTACTGTACCCTGCCAGCTCGATTCCTGCCCGGGGCATCCCATTCTGTGACTAAAGCAGCCTCTGTTTAAGACCATATAAGCATTTGCTCTTATCATATTTGAAATTAGCCTGATAAAGACACTTTTGCTGGCCAAAGCACTACTGTACCCTGCCAGCTCGATTCCTGCCCGGGGCATCCCATTCTGTGACTAAAGCAGCCTCTGTTTAAGACCATATAAGCATTTGCTCTTATCATATTTGAAATTAGGCCTGATAAAGACACTTTTGCTGGCCAAAGCACTACTGTACCCTGCCAGCTCGATTCCTGCCCGGGGCATCCCATTCTGTGACTAAAGCAGCCTCTGTTTAAGACCATATAAGCATTTGCTCTTATCATATTTATATTATAAGACACTTTTGCTGGGCATAGGCTTACTGCTGCCTGCCAGGTGCACTTCTGTTGAGGCATCCCATTCTGTAACATAGCATACCCCTCTTTATTTACACTAAGCAGCTCTCTTATTTACAATAAGCAGGCCTGTTGGAGGCTGAGTGTTACTGCTCACTTTTGGTGTGCATTATATTCTGTTTCATATAGACCCACCGCTGCCCGGGGTTTTTTTAAATATCACCTACTACCACGCCAGTTAGACTATGTCGGGCAGACAAGTGCCTGGAAGTGAAAAGAGGAGTGGCAGAGGCCAAGATTCCGCAGGCAGAGCTCGCATCAGACTGGGGGCCAGTAGCAGCAGGAGTCACGCTGAGAGACCTAATCTGCCAGTATCTGCTAGCGGTCGGGTCTCCACCAGTAACGCATCTGCCGTGGTAGATTGGTTGACGCGCTCATCAACAACATCATCACAACTTACGTCTGAGACCCCCAGTCTAGGGTCGGTAGGTTCCTCTGACACAACCCTGAGTTGGCATGCCCCGAGAGCAGTCCCTGTCCTCCCATTGCCTCTGGCCTACGCCGTTCCCTCCCCCAGCGACGTATCCTATGCTTTGGGTTCAGCTCCACTCTTTAGTGAGGAGGACCATCAGATAGAGGACAGTCAGCAGCTACTGCCCAGCCAAGAAATGGAGGTGGCTTCTTTAGCTAGGCAGACAAATAGTGATGTGGACAGTGTCGTGGGTGCTGCGAGCGTTCCAGCTCCTGCGCCAGACACTGTTGACGAATCCACGAACATCAGTGACGTACAGCCACAACCCGGTGATGATGATGATGATGACGATGAAGCCGATCGCACTTGGGAGCCGGGTGATGAAGGGGCTTCATCGTCATCATCAGGAGAAGAGGGGTGCAGGTTGCCCCGGAGTCAGCAGCTGAGGCAGCAAGGTGGTAGCAGTCAGCATGGGGGCACAATTCCAAAGGCTGGAGCCGGCCGGGGCCGGGGTAGAGCACCTGCTGTGCGGCAGTCTACCTTATCGGGAGGTAGTGGAGCAGGGGTTCCTGGAGTTGGCAACAGCAGCAGTGAATCAGTGAGGCCAGGGGGTGGGAAAAGTAGCTACTCGGCAGTGTGGCAGTTTTTCCTGAGGCATCCGCAGGAGGGTAACATGGCCACATGCAAGATATGTAGGCAAAAGGTGAAGCGTGGCCAGGGTCCAAATGTTGGCACCACGGCCCTGCGTCAACATATGATGCGTCACCATAAAACGACCTGGGAGAACCGAGGCTCCCAAGGGGTGGTCCAGTCTGCTTCCTCACCAAGTGAGCTCCCAATTTCTGCCAGCCAAGGCTCCAGCACCTCAGCCGAAGGCAGCTGTGCGTCATACCCATCCTCTGTCGCTCCTGCTCCTCCTCCTCCAAGTCATGCATCCCGCCAGCAATCCATCAGCGAAGCCATGTCCAAGAGACAGCAGTATGCGCCCACTCATCCTACGGCGCAGAAGCTGAATGTGCTCCTGTCCAAGTTGCTGGTGCTGCAGTCGCTCCCTTTTCAGGTGGTGGAATCTGCACCTTTCAGAGAACTGATGGCTTGTGCCGAGCCGAGGTGGAGAGTCCCAAGCCGTCATTTCTTTGCCAAGAAGGCAGTACCAGCGCTGCACACTTTTGTTGAACAGAAGGTGGGCCAGTCCTTGAGCCTGTCGGTGTGTAGCAAAATACATGGCAGCGCCGACATCTGGAGCTGTAACTACGGTCAGGGGCAGTACATGTCGTTTACGGCCCACTGGGTGAATGTGGTCCCTTTGCAGCAGCAACTTGGACAGGTCACGCCGCTTCGGCCTCCGCGCTCTCTGCCCATTGGGCCTGTGACACCGTGCGACTCGGCCTCCTCATCCTCCGCCATCTCCTCACCCTCCACTGTAGGCTCAAGTCTCAGTGCCCCTCCAGTCTACCATGTGTGCAGGGCACGGAGGTGTCACGCAGTGCTTCACATGGTTTGTCTTGGCGAACGGAGTCACACAGGGGAGGAACTGCTTAAATGTATTCATCAGGAAATCCAAACATGGCTTACTCCGAGAAAACTTAAAATGGGAATCATGGTTACCGACAATGGGAAGAACATTTTGTCTGCGCTGCGCCAAGGAAGCCTGACCCATGCCCCCTGCATGGCTCACGTCTTCAATCTGGTTGTCAAGCGGTTTCTGAAGTGTTCCCCCCATCTGCAGGACATCCTAACAACTTCACGGAAACTTTGCATGCACTTCAGCCACTCCTACACTGCCAAACACACCCTTCTTGAGCTACAGCGTCAGAATGGTATCCCCCAACATAGTCTGATTTGCGATGTTTCCACCCGTTGGAATTCCACCCTTCACATGTTGGACCGATTATATGAACAGAGAAAAGCCATCACGGATTTCCTGATGATCCAAGCAGATAGGGGGACTCCCCTGTGTAACTTCAATGTCAACCAGTGGCAGCTCATACGTGACACCTGCCGTTTGCTCAGGCCCTTTGAGGAAGCCACTTTATTTGTCAGTCGGCAGGATTACGGGATGAACGACGTGATTCCACTGCTTCATGTACTACAGCACATGTTGGAAACCATGGCTGGTCAGGGCACTGGAGACATGGCGTTTACATCTTACGGCCACATGAACCCCCTTGGAGCTGAACTGGAGGAGGAGGAGGAGGAAGAGGAGGAGGAGGAGTTGCCCAGCGAAACACAGTTTAGGCTTGGCGAAATGGCTGGTTTATCTAGTCAGCGGACAGGAGAGGAGGAGCAGGAGCAGCCAGAGGAGCTAGAGGTTTTTGAGGAAGGAGAGACAGAGGACCCGGGCACACCGTGGCAGTATGCAGTGGAGATGGAGACAGGTAGTCCATCCGAGTCACTTGCGCAAATGGCACGAAGCATGCTCACGTGCTTGCGTAGTGACCCCAGAATTGTTTCCATCTGTCGGCGGGATGACTTCTGGCTGTCCACCTTATTGGACCCTCGCTTCCGGCACAAAATGGGGGCATTTTTTAAACCCACCGAGAGGGAGGACAAACTCAACTACTACAAAGACATTCTACGTAGGCAGTTGGCCGATGCCTATCTGCGCCATGGTCCATACTCTCGCAGGTCTGACTCGAGGGGACCTCTGCGCTCACCTTCCACTGCCATGGCCGCTGGGGGGGTTGGCAGCAGCAGCAGCAGAAGCTCCATCAGCAGCAGCAGCCTCAGTCTTCAGTCGCTAATGAGTAGCTTTCTACACCCGCATAGTGAGGCTACTCATGAGCAGCAGGAAGACCTGGAGCAGGACCTGAACCAGCAGGTCATGTCATACTTTGACATGACCATGCCAACACACCTTGAGGATCCGCTGGACTTCTGGGCAGCCAAACTTGATTTGTGGCCGCAACTAGCAGAGTTTGCCCTGGAAAAGCTGTCCTGCCCGGCAAGTAGCGTGCCATCTGAGCGGGTGTTTAGTGCGGCGGGGGCCATAGTTACGGCGAGGAGAACTCGTCTGTCAACTAAAAATGTGGAGAGACTCACCTTTGTCAAAATGAATCAGGGATGGATCAGCCAGGATTTCCACCCACCAATGCCTGATGCATGCGACTAGATTCAGCATGGCGCCACGTTTTACACTTTCCAAATGGTGCAAAACATATTTATGTCTTTAGGCCATTTTTTGGGCTCCTGCTGCTGCTACTGTCAACTCCTGCCAACTCCAGGGTGTGATTCATCCAATTTTTGGGCTCCTGAAGCCAACTCCAGTGTATATTTGGGCTCCTGCTGCTGCTACTGTCAACTCCTGCCAACTCCAGGCTGTGATTCATCCAATTTTTGGGCTCCTGAAGCCAACTCCAGTGTATATTTGGGCTCCTGCTGCTGCTGCTGCCAACTTCTGCCAACTCCAGGGTGTGATTCATCCAATTTTTGGGCTCCTGAAGCCAACTCCAGTGTATATTTGGGCTCCTGCTGCTGCTGCTGTCAACTCCTGCCAACTCCAGGGTGTGATTCATCCAATTTTTGGGCTCCTGAAGCCAACTCCAGTGTATATTTGGGCTCCTGCTGCTGCTACTGTCAACTCCTGCCAACTCCAGGGTGTGATTCATCCAATTTTTGGGCTCCTGAAGCCAACTCCAGTGTATATTTGGGCTCCTGCTGCTGCTGCTGCCAACTTCTGCCAACTCCAGGGTGTGATTCATCCAATTTTTGGGCTCCTGAAGCCAACTCCAGTGTATATTTGGGCTCCTGCTGCTGCTGCTGCCAACTTCTGCCAACTCCAGGGTGTGATTCATCCAATTTTTGGGCTCCTGAAGCCAACTCCAGTGTATATTTGGGCTCCTGCTGCTGCTGCTGCCAACTTCTGCCAACTCCAGGGTGTGATTCATCCAATTTTTGGGCTCCTGAAGCCAACTCCAGTGTATATTTGGGCTCCTGCTGCTGCTGCTGCCAACTTCTGCCAACTCCAGGGTGTGATTCATCCAATTTTTGGGCTCCTGAAGCCAACTCCAGTGTATATTTGGGCTCCTGCTGCTGCTGCTGTCAACTCCTGCCAACTCCAGGGTGTGATTCATCCAATTTTTGGGCTCCTGAAGCCAACTCCAGTGTATATTTGGGCTCCTGCTGCTGCTGCTGCCAACTTCTGCCAACTCCAGGGTGTGATTCATCCAATTTTTGGGCTCCTGAAGCCAACTCCAGTGTATATTTGGGCTCCTGCTGCTGCTGCTGTCAACTCCTGCCAACTCCAGGGTGTGATTCATCCAATTTTTGGGCTCCTGAAGCCAACTCCAGTGTATATTTGGGCTCCTGCTGCTGCTACTGTCAACTCCTGCCAACTCCAGGGTGTGATTCATCCAATTTTTGGGCTCCTGAAGCCAACTCCAGTGTATATTTGGGCTCCTGCTGCTGCTGCTGCCAACTTCTGCCAACTCCAGGGTGTGATTCATCCAATTTTTGGGCTCCTGAAGCCAACTCCAGTGTATATTTGGGCTCCTGCTGCTGCTGCTGCCAACTTCTGCCAACTCCAGGGTGTGATTCATCCAATTTTTGGGCTCCTGAAGCCAACTCCAGTGTATATTTGGGCTCCTGCTGCTGCTGCTGCCAACTTCTGCCAACTCCAGGGTGTGATTCATCCAATTTTTGGGCTCCTGAAGCCAACTCCAGTGTATATTTGGGCTCCTGCTGCTGCTGCTGCCAACTTCTGCCAACTCCAGGGTGTGATTCATCCAATTTTTGGGCTCCTGAAGCCAACTCCAGTGTATATTTGGGCTCCTGCTGCTGCTGCTGTCAACTCCTGCCAACTCCAGGGTGTGATTCATCCAATTTTTGGGCTCCTGAAGCCAACTCCAGTGTATATTTGGGCTCCTGCTGCTGCTGCTGTCAACTCCTGCCAACTCCAGGGTGTGATTCATCCAATTTTTGGGCTCCTGAAGCCAACTCCAGTGTATATTTGGGCTCCTGCTGCTGCTGCTGCCAACTTCTGCCAACTCCAGGGTGTGATTCATCCAATTTTTGGGCTCCTGAAGCCAACTCCAGTGTATATTTGGGCTCCTGCTGCTGCTGCTGCCAACTTCTGCCAACTCCAGGGTGTGATTCATCCAATTTTTGGGCTCCTGAAGCCAACTCCAGTGTATATTTGGGCTCCTGCTGCTGCTGCTGTCAACTCCTGCCAACTCCAGGGTGTGATTCATCCAATTTTTGGGCTCCTGAAGCCAACTCCAGTGTATATTTGGGCTCCTGCTGCTGCTGCTGTCAACTCCTGCCAACTCCAGGGTGTGATTCATCCAATTTTTGGGCTCCTGAAGCCAACTCCAGTGTATATTTGGGCTCCTGCTGCTGCTGCTGCCAACTTCTGCCAACTCCAGGGTGTGATTCATCCAATTTTTGGGCTCCTGAAGCCAACTCCAGTGTATATTTGGGCTCCTGCTGCTGCTGCTGCCAACTTCTGCCAACTCCAGGGTGTGATTCATCCAATTTTTGGGCTCCTGAAGCCAACTCCAGTGTATATTTGGGCTCCTGCTGCTGCTGCTGTCAACTCCTGCCAACTCCAGGGTGTGATTCATCCAATTTTTGGGCTCCTGAAGCCAACTCCAGTGTATATTTGGGCTCCTGCTGCTGCTGCTGTCAACTCCTGCCAACTCCAGAGTGTGATTCATCCAATTTTTGGGCTCCTGAAGCCAACTCCAGTGTATATTTGGGCTCCTGCTGCTGCTGCTGCCAACTTCTGCCAACTCCAGGGTGTGATTCATCCAATTTTTGGGCTCCTGAAGCCAACTCCAGTGTATATTTGGGCTCCTTCTGCCCCTCATAGTGATGCCACTTCAACTCTCTGCAATTGTGCCGCTCTGCGATTCTATTAGCGATGCCTCTGATCTGCATGTGATATTTCTTAAAAGTATTATTTAACTAACCCAGCACGCATCCTGTGCGTGTTACAGCAAGGCTGAATGGTTTACAACCCTATTGAGGCTGTAGGAGGCTCAGAAATAGCCGTTTTTAATAGCGATTCGTCGCGAATTTATTCGGGTCGAAACGATTTTTGTCGGAAAATTCGGCGAATCAGTCGAATCGAATTTTTCAAAAGTTCGCTCATCTCTAGTCAGAACCTTTATGTAACCTTAAAATAAATGTCTTATTTTGACAGTTTTATGACCCTCTAGAAAAATATATGATGTGAGCTAACAGGAGATAGACATGTTTTAGCTATAGCAGTGCACATTACCCCACTCTATGACCAGCTCATAGTACACAAGGACCACCTGATATAATCAATCTACACCATCTGGGCACCCAGTCATTTGGTGCTAGTGTTCCACATAGCTTAAAGGGCCCTCATACCACCCTGCATTCTACAAATACCTGGTTGTAACCATCTTGAATGTACCCACACACCAAGCACTCACTAGAGAAGGAGAAATATCTAACAATAAAGCTTGGGTGCCAGAAGACTGTATGGATACCAATCATAGCAAGAGAATAGTTGGGCTCCATTCTGTTATGCCTGAATTTTCTTGATGGCCCTATGGGGCTGTACTGTTCTGTTGGCTGACATGGCATTGAGAACCAGTCCTAAATCTACACCAATATGCACTATCCATCATCTAAATCAGTAGTCCTCAAACTTCCTCCTCAAGGGCCGAGACAGGCCAGGTTTTGCAGCTCTCCACGCTACTCCACAGGTGAATTAACTGGTGCTCAGATAGAGCTATAGCCCAAATTATTACATCTGTGCATCAGCATAGAGAGCTGCAAAACCTGGCCTGTCTCGGCCCTTGAGGAGGAAGTTTGAGGACTACTGATCTAAATCATACGAGCCAAATCTGGCCTGCCGAGTCATCAGATGTGGCCCTGTCCCCTCTTGCCACACTATTATCTTGTGACTTGCAGTGGTTGACAAATGCAACTGCTAACCAGGCTAAACTGACCGTTGTCTCCTTCTACGCAGGATGACGTCAAGTTGGCTCAGACCACCATTGACTGTGGAAAGCAACTGTGTGAGATAAAGAAAGGCAGAGGATCCTATACCTTCCCAAATTGCAGGCTGTGACTGCACTTTGCTATACCTTTAGCGGGAGTTGCCAGGCATTTCTGAATGGCTGGTGCGGGCACGTCCCCTGCTCAAGCATAGCAGGGGATTTGGCCGGTGGCTCAATTCCAGATCTCTTGTCGGCTAAGACTGTGAAAATCTAGCTAAGTAAAGTCAACTTGAACCCAGCCTGCCAAATAAATATCAAGTTTGGCCGGCAACTGTGTCCAAGATTTTAGTTTTGGCCCACTGTGTATTTGAGTTTGACACTTTGTTCAACCAAATCAGAAGATTTAAACTAAGGGTTTGTTTCACTATGTTTGCCCCTCTGGTATTTTGTGTACGTAGCTCGGTCCTTATAATATACTATGTACCTTGATGGTACCTACTGATGGGTGACCCCAAGTTGATTCTTCACAGTACACTATAGCAAATGAGGTTTAGTTAGTAAGAGTTTATATATTCACAGCTTCGATTTGGGATGCCCTGATGGCAAGCTCCAAAACCCAGGTTTGTCCACTTTAAACAGGTACCGTATTTCGAAAAAAACTTCTAAATTGTTTCTTCTTTTTATTTTTGTTTAATTCATAAAAATATTGACGCAAAGCAGTCACTTAATGAAAGTTTGTATCAAGAAAATGTGTATAAACTCTTTTTACAACTAATGCACGTCTTTAAAGTAAAAAACTCTGCATGAAAAACATCTCCTTTCATAGTCCATGAACCCCACAATCTTTAAAGGACCAGTATCTTGAAAATTAGGGCTAATAATAGATTGAAAGAATATTTGGCCAACAAATAGTTTAGTAGTGTGCCAAAAAAATTTCAATTGGTTCAGGTGTCAGGGTGACGCTGCCTCAGGCAGGACTATTTATCTCAGCCTGCTGGCAACTCCTTAGTGAAGAGAACACAGATATCAGCACTCTCCTCATAATGCTGTCAGCAGTGACACACTCCTGATTTGACAAAAAGCACAAATCTGAGGGTAAACATCTGTAAAATCACTGCTAAAGACCATAGACACAGTGACTTACTGGTCTAGCAGCAGCAGCCATGTCTGGAGGTTCCTCAAAACCATGCCAGCAACTGCCTCCATGGTTTTTATATTAATAAAAATGATGACATTTGTTTCAAAAGTGTGCATTCCTCCAAGAGCCATCTGGCCCAGGCACCAGGCATAAGTACTGATAATCCAGGACTCAGAGATCACTCGAACACGCCCCTGGCCCTGTGGTTTTGTCAGCCCTGTGTTCTCCCTACTTCCAGATGCAGTTGGAACAGTTATCAGATGCCCCTCCAACAAAAGGTAAGTATCAGTTAATTCAGTTAATTTAAAATTTTGGTGTTTTTTTCCCTTTCACTTTACTTATGAACTAATGCAAAAATCCTCTTATAACCCTGTGTTTGTCTCTGACAGTGAGGGGGCATAGTAGGATTCAATTTGCAGTTGCCAACAATGTGGCTGGTGGCCATTGCCAAATAAAGTAAGTAAGAACACATGTATAAAGGATAATATAGTCATTGGGGCTGCTCTGGGAAATGTGAACAGGCAGCTAATAGCATGTCAACTGTACCACCAAACTTGAAAGCCCTCTGAAGGTGTTTTGAGAGCTGTCACTACTGTCAGCATATTAAAGTCAAATTACAAACACTACACAAGCATTGTGTATGAGGAAGTCAATCAAATTAAAGGATACGTGTAGATTATTATTCTACAGTTCAAAAAACACTTCAAATGCCCTATTTGGAGCTACTGTAGTAAGAAAAACTTACTTTGTTCCTTTAAATTTGCTATTCCCTTATATTCTTAGCTAATATAGGCTAGTGATGAAAATCAGGCCACAGTTCACTGCTCTCTGTGGCTAAGTTTGCACAAGTTTGGTCCAACGGCGCATGTGCGAGCAACGGCTCATCCCTGCTATTCCTTTAGCAGGGCATGTGTCCACCTAGGCCTTTGTGAATGGCAAGCATGAGCAAGCTCCCTGTTATAGAGGACAGCGGGGAGTTGAGCGTGCTGATTGGACGGGAGGCCACACATGCACGGTAGGCCCGGGGAGAGGTGACAAAAATTAGGTGGGTATGCCAGCACGTCCAATAAAATCCTCTGTTTATTGTAGCAGGTGGAACAACAAGCATAGACAAAGCACTGGTATGTGTTTCAGAAGGAAACTTTAATCATGCATGCAGGGAAAGGTGAGTTGGAGTGTGCGACCTGGGGGGTTTCACACAGCGGGAGACTCCGCATCGGGGTGCCCGGGTGCAAGAACCAAAACCCAGGATAATCAAAATCCTGGGTTTAGGTCCATTTTAACGACTTCTTTGTAGTCTTTATGTGGCCACTGGAAGAAGCACTAACTGAAACTGCAAAATAAAACTGCTAAGTAAACACACACAAATCCATTGTATTATTGAACGTTATGGAGAGGTGGACAAGGGGTTAAATGCAGGATGTTCATTTTCCCTATGGCAACATATTTCAAATATGATGAAATTTTCCTTATCTCCCCTATTCATTTAAAATCACTTATTTAGCTTGAAGTTCCAAGGTTACATGTCAATCAATAACAGATCTCCCACCATGGACTTATCTGTCTACATTATCCTGACAAAGAACTAGAATATGTTTCAGTTTCTCATTTCACATAAATCTATGTAGTGTAGTCTCCAGAGCCCCACCGAAAGGTGAATGATTAGCCTACTGAATTGCATATGCCTTGTTTTATTGCCTATAATTAGGCAATTATCTCCACATTATAGATCAATAGAGCATTTAGCATTCATTATCCCATCCTTACATGTATCATTAAATGGGGCTTTGTAGGCAAGTGAAAAATAAATAATGTCTTGCCTAACACTTGCTAAGTGTTTCATGGAGACATCAAACAAACCTAACAACACTTCACACCACAAGTGGGCCCTCCATTAAAGACATACAGCCCTTTTACAAAGCTCCTTTCAATAGGGAAAAAGGATAGAGGCTGATTCACTACTAGCGCCAGGTATTGCCAGATCAGCGTCTGTATAGCGGCGCTTAGAGCGACCGCTAGTAGACGCTGTAAGCAGGTATCAGGCACTGTAACCTAGCATAGCGGTAGCTGTAGTAACCTGGCTGACATTGATGAATATGATGTATGTTGGACGCTGTAACAAAAGTATAGCCCTGCAGCGAGCGAGAGGTAGCGCCAGCTCAGTGCATCCGGCACAAGGCGCTGCACACCATATTTAACAAAGAACTACACACACACAGCATCGGCGCTCTAAAGCTGGGTGCTCTAGCATAGAGCACCAGACGCTGTGTGATCAAAGTCTGTTTTTGGACACATACACACCAGTAACAAAGCGAAAACACATGGAATTACATTGTTTTAACACTGGGACAACGTTAGTGCCAGACCTGTAAATACAATTCTGCATAAAAATATAAAAATTTTAAAAAGTGTTTGTTTGCAGCCAGGAGAGGTCACACAATGATTTGAGCAAAAAAAAATAATAATAATAATTGCCAAACACTATTTAAATACAAACAAATGAAAGCCCATTGAAATGTATGGGAGAGCGACAGTGAGGTAATACATGGCGCTCATGAACCTAGAGCTCCGGCGCTATACACTGACCCGCCTCTAGTAATACATGTGACACTACATGACGCTGTTAGAGGCGCTCACCAGATCCGCTTTCTTAAATGTTGTTTCCTTTACAACGCCCAGCATTCACCAGATGCTACCTGCCGCTACGAAGCACTACCTGGCGCTGTCCTTTCTTAAATAACCCCCATAGTTGCACAAGCGTGTTGGAACCACAGCTACTCCAATAGAAGGTGTGCGGCACTGCAGTCTACTGCTCCTGTGGATCTTGACCCTACCAAGCGCTTAGTTGCCAGAGAGTCGGCCATTTTCAAGTCGACGGCAGCATGGAGGCAATGGTGGGGGCACAGTTGTAGCATGAGCTTAATGGGTCATATTTTTGCTCATGGACAGTAGTAGACAACATTAGGTAAATCTAAAAAGAAAAGGAAGAAAACTGGTGTTAATGCATCTGATCTCTCTCGCATCCATTTTCTTTGGGAATCAGATGGGGTTGGACGTGTTCTGTTTGTAGAGTTCAATTTTCAGTGCCGGTGCCAGCTGCCTCAGTGTGATATCTGCACTTAATATGGGAACATGCTTATCTGTGAATGGCGCTGCCATTATTAACGCCGATGGAGATGATGTGGAGCTAGAGATGCAAATCATAATAGAGCTACTGACACATGGAAGACAACAAAGCAGAATTATCTTGTAAATACAGAAATATCCAGCCATTATGTTTCTTATTTAATAAGCGTTGTCAATAACACATAGGCCGCAGTAGGCACCCATTCCAGCACAGGAGAACCCCCAAACTGAAAAGAGCATTTTTAAAAGTCAGTAACACATATGCCGCAGTAGGCACCCATTCCTGCCCAGGAGACCCCCCCCCAAACTGAAAAGAGCATTTTATGACATTTTCAAATAAAATACAACTACTATGTGCACTATCAAGGGCTAAACCAATAAAACTTAATTTTAAAAAACAGGCGAGGGGAAAGCTAGGCTTTAAAAAAAAACAATTAAGGGTTAATCTCTTAAAATGTTTTTTAAAGGCCTAGGTTCCCCCAATTCCAAACATAACTAGCCAGAGCACCAGCTATGGGGACTGGTAGACCAGGGCATGGAGGTGACGGTTACCAGCCTGCATAGCCTATAAGCCACTGGCTCTTCTGAATCCCCTTGGGCATTGGGGATGCCGGTACCAGGGCAGGGGTTATGGCAAGTCCGCCACTTGATGGTTGGTGATTTGCCAGTCCCCCAAGCCAGGGGCGTAGCTATAGGGGTCGCAAGGGTCGCCATTGCGACTGGGCCCCTAAGCCAGGGGGGGCCCGCAGGGCTGCGGGCGCATTGCACGGGGGACGCTGAGTGCACTCCTCCTTCCCTATTCTCCGGGCGCCATTTTCTGGCTCGTGGCGCCCTGAGTCCTTTGCGCGTTTTCTCTGGGGGCGGGGCCGCGAGATGACGCTACCCACGTCATCACCGAGCGGCCCGCCCCTCGAGGTTCTCTGCCGGCGGCATCTTGTGTCCCCACGCCTGTGGCTTTCTGCGCTGGGGGCCCGCTGCGTTGGGGACGCTGCTGCGCTGCCAGCTGCTGTGGGCCGCCCCGGACCCTCCTCGCTCCTTCCGCGGTCCTGCTGCCCTTCATCAACATCCGGTCTGTGAGTCCGCTCCTTTTTTACTTCTCCATTGGGGTTCTTTGTTGCATGTGCTGTGGGATGCTCATTTTCTTCTTATAATTATGTCGGGGGGGGCAGATTGGGGAACTAATCACAAAGCGCCACAGACAGGGAGATAATCGATGGAAGTTGCGAGAAGATCTAAAAAGTATTCGCAAGAATAAGCAATAGCAATAAAACACATATATATATATATATATATATATATATATATATATATATATATACAGCAGTGGCATATTTCTTTTTTTGCTTGGCGATATGATAATGCGATTGGATTATACGATCAATTTGAGATCAGAACGGCCTATTTTCAATTGTTTTGGCGAAGAATAGTTGATCGATTTCTGATTGTTCCTGTTGATCATTTTGGTGCTTTTTATTATTATTTTTTTATGTGTGGGCTCTAAAGGCAGGCTCAGACTGGCCCATAGGGTTACCAGGGAATTCCCCAGTTGATGCCTGGACATCGGGGCCCCATTGAGGGGCCTTGATCACCAAAACCTGAACTATGTATATCTTATTTGTGGCATCCCAAGTGCTCACAGGCAGACAATACAGTCTGGTATATTATTCGGTGCATGGAGCTGACTATAAGCCAGTGATACTTGTGGGTAGTGTGGGGAGGGCCCCCAGCATCCGTTCTACTGGTGGGCCCCTGACACCCCAGTCTGACATTGTCTTTCCATTTTTAACATTTGCTTGATTGGGCGCTATGCATAAAGATTTCTTCAGATCGGGGTTTGATCAAAAGTTTTTCAAAGTAGTTGAATTACTGTAGTGTAATAATTGTCACTTTCCATTTCAATTTGATAATTTTTTGATATTTTGATAATTGATTTATAATTAAATTAAAATTATGGGGTTAAGGGTTCGAAATTCTGGAACTACTGGTTAGTTCAGGGACCTTTCAGTCAACTTTTTTTGCACCCCAATCGGGGTTCCCCGCTGTGTGAAACCTCCCCAGGTCGCCCAAAAACTCAGCTTCTTTCCCGATCCAACGGCGCATGCGCGAGCAGCAGCCGCATCCCCGCTGTACCTTTAGCTGGGCTCCAGGTATTTGTGAATGGCCGTGCGGGTACACTCTGTGTTAAAGGGAATCAGGTGATTCGGCTGCCAGTGCGTTCAGATCTGCTCACATTAGACGAGCTCCTGGACGAAGGGGCTCGGGCGGATTCGAGCGCACTGATTGGACGAGCAGCCGTACATGCGCCATAGGACCGGGAAGAGGCAAGTTCATTCATGCGACCTGGGGGGTTTCACACACCGATCAGGGTGCCCCCTGGGGCAAGGACGCCCCGGACCCTCCTCGCTCCTTCCACGGTCCTGCTGCCCTTCATCAACAGCCGGTCTGTGAGTCCGCTCCTTTTTTACTTCTCCATTGGGGTTCTTTGTTGCATGTGCTGTGGGATGCTCATTTTCTTCTCATAATTATGTCGGGGGGGGTGGGGGGGCCCAGTTTGACTCCTCGCATCGGAGCCCACAAGACTTTAGCTACGCCCCTGCCCCAAGCTCTGTGAACTAGTATAGAGGTCTTACGGACCCCTTACCAGTTCACAAAGAGTTAAATGTAAAAAGACTCAGACACAAAGAAAACATTATTTTATTATACCCCCCTACCACCACTTACCTCCTTACTTACTTTCCACCTGTCCTGTGCTGATTCTGATAGTGTGCTATGGCCTGCGCCCGGCTTCCTTCCATCACTCCGACTTCTGACATCTTGCTCCAACTGCAGAAAGGGGCCTTTTGTACTGACAGAGTGAGCTGACATCAGCTCACAGGCCCTCCCTACTGTGAGAGTGATATGCTGGGAGCCCAGCCTCTACAGATTGATCCATCCTAACCTTTTCACATGACTAGTTGTATTGTGATATGTGTGTTATGAAACTGCTTTTTTTCTTTTACACTCTATCTGTATCTGTTACAAAATGGCTATCTAACCTATTGCGCTATGTGTCTATTTGAGTCCAGCAGCCGATTGTTATGTAAATGAAGCATTCCAGGGCATATCATGATATTGTTTTGCAAGCATTTCATGAGAAACTGGAGCTTTAATTTAAATTAGAGGAACAATAATGGTGACCACATCTGCAGGTACACTTTGGAGTGTTGTAAGCAACGTGTTGATGTAGCAGCTTTTATGTAACCCAATTATGTGCATCCTCTTTAAATCACACTTACCCATTTAGCTGGCAATTTATTGATCCATGTACTCACAAATTTCAGCTCCACAAACATTATACAATGTGAGCCTCACCTGGGCTGCAATGGATTTTCATGGCCTTGATTTGCATTGTTTTGTGGTCAGAATGGTCATCCAGAGTCCAGCAGCATGGAAATGTGAACCTGGCCACTAAACTAGCAGGGTTTTGATGTTGTGAAAACTGTTTGAGTTTCTCTTTGATACTAAAAAGGGCACAGAGAATGTTTCTCTCACTCCTAATATATGTTCCTTCAAAAATGTAACACAAAATTGGTGAAAGTTCAGAAAGTCTCATTACATGCTGTAACTTTAGTCAATGAAGGATAATGAGGAAGCCTGTGATGGAGAGTAAGCCAAAAATGTCCAACGTGCCCTTGAAGAAATGAGTCTCTTGTGCGCAGACATTTTGAGTACCTTCCAGTAAGAGAGCCAATGATGTGTATTAGAAAAGGCACAAGAGAGCACTTCGTACAGAACACTCAGCTCTAATAGTTACATATTACAGAAGCTTTACAATATACACTTGCCCCATGTGACAACCTTTGCCATAAAACATCACAACCTGGGGTCAGGACAAAAATGATGGTACAATCGTAGGATGTTGTCAAGTGCTTGAAAAATGAATTCTGCTGTCAGACTAGAAAGAAAATGTTTTTTATTTATGTTTTGTGATGGTATTGCATGAGCATAATAATTTTAGGAGTGGCACAGAGTATTGCAGGTCTATTGCAGCTCCTGCATAATGGAAATCCAGACAAGCATTTTAATTTAGTCAGAGCTGTAACTTGTACATGGAGGGTTGAGGTTTTTGTTTTGTTTTCTCTGAGCTTGGTTCAGTGGACATTTCTGATATATAGTTTTTTTTTATTGTTATTTAACTTGTTTAAGAATCAGAGCTTTAATTTTCTATTGAACAAATATTTGTATAAAATGCACATCAAAGTGTTTTCACAATGCTGTGTTTTTCAATAGGAGATCCCATGAATGCATTGGCGATGAATTGTCTAATTTGCCTGGCATTCTGCTTTAACTGGGCCTTTAGTTTGATTAAATGCATCCTTGGGACCACAACATCCCTGCCCCATAATTATATAGGGGATGCATATCTGCTTTTCTTTCCTTGAAATTTTCCAAATTAAACTAAATGACTAAACCAATGTTAACCCTGACCATCATGACCTATGCAAACAATGATTTGAGATCTATCTCAGCTGGCATCTGGGTGTGTCTATGAAATCTGCATCTTACGTCAGACTATGTATAATATGACATCTTCAAGTATATAGTTGAAGATACTTCATAACCTGCTGTTGTCTTTGAGTGTGACAGATTATTTGTTGTAGCGAACAGAGTAACCCACACTAACCCAGGCTGAGAGATGATATTTTTGTGCTAGTGCAGGGGCCAGGGATAGTGGGGGCGGCTTGAATGAACTTCGCAGACAGTTACAGTGTTACAGTTACAGTTAGTTCCGCAAGTTTGGTAATTAAAGAAAAAAACCTGAGACGAATTACTTTGTGTGGGACGGGTGTAGACATGCGCTCACTGCTTGCTGGTGTCACGCTCTGGTAACTCCAGCCCTCTAGGTAACCCCCAATCTCCACAGCCAGCTTCACCTGTAGGAGCCCCCGCTTGCCGGGACGCAGAATACGCCTGCCCGGGATCGGTTGCCCCCAAGGATGAGAGCTTACTGGTTAAGAGGTCTGAAGAACCAATGGCTAAGAGCGAGTGTAGCGGAAGTCCAGAGACAGGCCAAAGGTTGACACGGGGAAAGCAGAGTTCGCAGCGGTACAGAGGGGAGAGACAGCTCGAGGTCAAGGTACAAGGCAGAGGTCGGCAACGGAGATCAGATCGAGAATGGTCGGTTCAGGCAGAGGTCGGCAACGGAGATCAGAATAGTCGGTTCAGGCAGAGGTCGGCAACGGAGATCAAACAAGGGTAATCAAGACAATGCAGGGTACAAGGCGCTATCACAGGCACTGAACAACTGACAGAGTGAAACCTTTATAGGGACAGATATGATGGGAGGTGAGTGTGTGATTGGTGTAACTAGGAACTGGTATTTGATTGGGAGAACAGGGAGTGCCCAAACAGGAGGGGGCGTAAGGCCCACTGAACCTAGGGCTCATTGGCCCTTCAGCAACACAGCACTGCCCCTACCCCACCTGCCCCTTTAATCAATTCTTCCGTTCTTGAAGCCACTCCTCCAACGCCGGCAAGTTGGAAGGTGACCCTGAAAGGGAAGAAGCTCTAGGATTTTTCCCTAAGTTACAATAAAAAGGCGATATCTTGGTACTCTCACTAGGCGCGTTATTGTAAGCAAATTCGGCGAAATCAATAAATTCTGCCCATTGTTCTTGGGCGTCAGAGACATAACACCTTAAGTACTGTTCCAAAGTTTGATTAGTTCTTTCCGTCTGCCCATTGGACTGGGGATGGTAGGCAGACGAAAGAGAGATCTGTATACCCAGCCGCGAACAGAAATGTTTCCAAAAACGGGAAGTAAATTGGACACCCCGATCAGAGACTATATTGGACGGAATACCATGAATACGAAAAATGTGTGAAGTAAATAGTCGAGAAAGCTCTGGTGCAGAAGGAAGCTTGGCCAAAGGAACGAAGTGTGCCATCTTACTGAAACGATCTACGACCACCCAAATAACAGTATTCCTGTGTGATAAAGGCAAATCTACAATAAAATCCATAGAAATATGAGTCCATGGTTCAGCAGGGATTTCAAGAGGAACCAAACCGCCACTGGGAGCCTTGTGAACCCCTTTACTGCAAGCACAAACAGCACAAGCGTCGATAAAGGCAGTAATATCGCGTCTCATGGTTGGCCACCATACATGGCGACGGGCAAGCATAAACGTTTTTCGGTTACCCACATGACCAGCAGTTTTAGCATTGTGAAATTTGCGAATTACATCTGAACGCAAATGTGGCGGCACAAACTGGCATCCCAAGGGAACATCACTAGGAGACTCGTCTTGAAACGGCGCCAAGGTGTTAGAGAGATCAGGAAGTAATGCCCCGACCACACAACCCATAGGTAGAATCGGATCACCGGTATCACCCCGATCCTTACATTCACCGAACATGCGAGATAGAGCATCCGCTTTAGTATTTTTTACACCCGGCTAGAAAGTAATAATAAAATTAAAACGCGAGAAGAATAATGCCCAACGTGCCTGACGAGAGTTCAACCTCTTGGCAGACCCAATGTATTCAAGATTTTTGTGATCGGTATACACAGTTATAGGATGTAATGAGCCCTCCAGCCAGTGTCGCCATTCATCAAAAGCCAGTTTAATAGCTAATAGTTCCCTATTACCGACATCATAATTTTGTTCCGCGGTACTGAATTTACGTGAAAAATAAGCACAAGGATGAAGACGCTCAGGGTTACCAGAGTATTGCGACAAAACAGCACCCACCCCCAGCTCAGAAGCGTCCACTTCAACAATGAAGGCTTTAAGAATATCTGGATGAATTAACACAGGTGCCGAAGTAAAGGCCCATTTTCAGGTCAGGAAGGCCTCACAGACAGAGGGAGACCAGTTAGCAGTAAAAGCCCCCTTGCGGGTAAGGTTAGTAAGAGGTGCTACAACATGAGAAAAGCCTTTGATGAAACGTCGGTAAAAATTTGCAAAACCTAGAAAACGTTGTAATTCTTTTAGGGTCTTGGGTTGAACCCAATCCTGAACCGCCGAAACTTTCCCCGCATCCATCTCCAAACCCTGGTTTGTGATAATATACCCTAGAAAGGGAACTGTGGTGACCTCAAACAAGCATTTAGAAAGTTTAGCGAATAAGTTGTTCTCTCTAAATTTTTGCAGTACCAACTTAACATGACGTCTGTGCTCCAATAAAGACTTAGAAAAAATGAGAATATCATCCAAGTAGATGACCACAAATCTACCGAGATACTCTCTAAAAATATCATTGACAAAATCTTGAAAGACGGCTGGCGCATTACAAAGACCAAAAGGCATGACCAGGTACTTGTAATGGCCGTCTTTCACATTAAATGCAGTCTTCCACTCATCTCCCTGCCGGATGCAAATCAGATTGTAAGCCCCTCTTAAATCCAATTTGGAAAAAATTTGGGACCCTGTGACTTGATTGAACAGATCCCCGATCAAGGGCAAGGGGTATCGGTTCTTTACAGTGATCTTATTCAAGGCTCGATAATCAATGCATGGTCTCAGGCCGCCATCTTTTTTCTCTACAAAAAAGAATACGGCCCCGGCAGGCGAGGTAGAGGGGCGGATAAATCCCTTCCTTAAATTTTCGGTGATGTACTCCCTCATTGCTTGCTCTTCGGGCAGAGTAAGATTATAGATTTTTCCCCTCGGGGGAATCGTGCCAGGAAGCAAGTCAATAGGGCAGTCATCAGCAGAACGTTCAGAGAAGACATCTACCCAGTCTGCATATGGCTGAGGTAATCCCTGAGGTAAAACTTGCACACTTCTGAGGCCTGTAGTGAAGCAGTGATTTTTGCAATGGTCACTCCACTTGATCAACTCCCCAACCCGCCAATCTAACACCGGGTTGTGGAGTTGTAACCAGGGGTATCCCATAACCACCGGAGTTTCTGGACAGTCGAAGATGAAAAATTCTAAGAATTCAGAGTGGGAAGAGCCAACAATTAACCGAAGAGGTTGGGTCTTGGTATTTATAGGTCCCCCCTGGATAGCCTTCCCATTGATAGCCAAAACTTGAAGGGATATTTCAAGAGGAACTAAAGGGATACCTAAACTGGAGATCATACTCCTGTCCAAAAAGTTTCCCGCCGCACCACTGTCGATAAAGGCGGAAACTGTTTGCTTAGAAGAACCCCAAAACAGGTCAATAGGCACTAGCATTTTATTTTGGCGAGAGTTGCAAACTGACTCACCCAGATCAGTACTCTCTACCTGGTCTGGGTGTGGAAGTTTTCCACCGGTCTCCCCTTGTTGGGACAGGACCCTGCAAAATGACCAGAATTCCAGCAATACAGGCATAACCCCTCGGATCGCCTACGCTGTTTCTCTTCTTGGGATAAGTGGGTTCTCCCTACTTGCATAGGTTCTTCCTGGGGAGATGATGAGGTACTTTCCCCATGGGGAACCGGAGACCTATGACCTTGGACTGGCCTGAAGGACGTGGGAGCCCTGACTCTCTCCCTGGCCCTTTCTCTAAGACGTCGGTCTATTTTAATGGAGACCTGCATTAATTGATCTAGGTCCGCTGGCGGAGGAAAATTGACTAAAGCATCCTTGATGCTTTCCGACAGCCCCACCCTGAACTGACTACACAGAGCGGGATCGTTCCATCTAGCTTCGATAGCCCAGCGGCGGAATTCAGCACTGTAATCTTCAGCCGAATTCCGCCCTTGTTTTAAGGCCCGAAGCCTATTCTCTGCTGTAGACTGTGAATCAGGGTCAGCGTATAGGACGCTCATAGCGTTGAAAAATGCAGTTACAGATTGTAAGGCTATATCATGACTCTGCAAACTAAAGGCCCAGGACTGCGGGTCTCCTTGAAGTAGAGAAATGACTAAGCCTACTCGTTGGATCTCAGTGCCAGAGGAGACAGGCCTCAGCTTGAAATATAGTTCACATGAATTCTTGAAGTTAGAAAATTTTGCTCGCTCTCCAAAAAATTTTCTCAGGCAGGGGAATCTTCGGTTCGGAGAAATGAGGTGGTACAGAGGAAGTCTGCACTTGACGAGACTCCTGGGTGGCCACTCTTTGAGCGAGTTGGTTGATCGCTGTGGCCATAGCTTGCACCTGCTGTACCAGGTCATCCATGTTTGGGCCTGTGATAATGTCACGCTCTGGTAACTCCAGCCCTCTAGGTAAGCCCTCAACCCCCAATCTCCACAGCCAGCTTCACCTGTAGGAGCCCCCGCTTGCCGGGACGCAGAATACGCCTGCCCGGGATCGGTTGCCCCCAGGACTTCAATGGCTCAAAGGATGAGAGCTTACTGGTTAAGAGGTCTGAAGAACCAATGGCTAAGAGCGAGTGTAGCGGAAGTCCAGAGACAGGACAAAGGTTGACACGGAGAAAGCAGAGTTCGCAGCGGTACAGAGGGGAGAGACAGCTCGAGGTCAAGGTACAAGGCAGAGGTCGGCAACGGAGATCAGATCGAGAATGGTCGGTTCAGGCAGAGGTCGGCAACGGAGATCAGAATAGTCGGTTCAGGCAGAGGTCGGCAACGGAGATCAAACAAGGGTAATCAAGACAATGCAGGGTACAAGGCGCTATCACAGGCACTGAACAACTGACAGAGTGAAACCTTTATAGGGACAGATATGATGGGAGGTGAGTGTGTGATTGGTGCAACTAGGAACTGGTATTTGATTGGGAGAACAGGGAGTGCCCAAACAGGAGGGGGCGTAAAGCCCACTGAACCTAGGGCTCATTGGCCCTTCAGCAACACAGCACTGCCCCTACCCCACCTGCCCCTTTAATCAATTTTTCCTCCGGCGGCCGCGCTGGGAGCAGCGCCGCCGGAGAGCATAATCAGAACGTGCACGCGCGAGCACGTGGGAGGAAGCCGGGGCCGCCGGCCTGAGGACGGGGAGGCATGCGCACGGCCGCAGAAGCCGCCGCTCGCTGCGGCTGCCGGGCGGGAAGCCGCGCAGCGGGCGGCCGCGCTATGGGGACGCCGCTGGACCGAGGAACGGGTGAGTGGACTCTGACAGCTGGGTTGGTGAGAACAACCTGCACCCCATCTGCAGGCTGGGTCAGCGAGCTGGCTGGTCGGCTGGATGGGGCAGCCAGCTATAAGTACAGTCAGTTCTAACTCTCTGTTACCTTTCAGGTATCCCTCAGCTCATGACTGGTGTTCCTGTCTCTCCATCATCATCTCACCTGACACTTCCTCCCCTCTGCTGAGTTTTCCTGGTATCCGCCCTCTGGGGAAGCCACAGACAGTACTGCTGGTAGCTGTCTTATCTGCTTTGCATTCGCCCTTTTGCTATGAAGCCCCTAAAATGTTCTGGCACAGCCAATTGCCTTCAGAAGTCACATGCTTAGTGAAACAAAGTCCATCTATGTGCAATCTAAGTGTCACATGGTCTGTCAGTATAAGCGCATCTTTTTTGAAAAGCCTCAGGGGCTGAAATACCATTAATCAAGGGACACCACTAACCAAACAACACCATGAAGACCAAGGAGATCAAACAAATTAGGGACAAAGTTGTTGAGAACATCCAATCTCTGATGATCCCCCAAGCACCATCAAATCCATTATGATCAAATGGAAAGAAGATGCTACCACAACACACCTACCCATAGAGGATCACCAACCAAAGTCCTCAGATTAGATTAGGAGGGAATTATTCAGATTAGGAGGGAATTATTCAGGCAGCATCATGCTATGGGGATGTTTTACAGCATAATGGCATGGAAAACTGGTCCGAGTCAAGGGAAAGATGGATGATGCTACAATACAGAGATATTCTTGCGCAAAACCTATTTCAGTCTGTGAGTGATTAAAAACTGGGATGGAGCTTCACCTTCCAACAGGACAATGACCCAAAGCATACTGCGAAAGCAACATTCGAGTGGCTAAAGGGGGAAACATGTAAATGCATGGAATAGCCTAGTAAAAGCCCAGACCTTAATCCATTTGAGAATCTGTGGTCGACTTGAAGATTGCTGTTCACCAGTGATAACCATCTAACTTGAGGGAGCTGGAGCAGTTTTGCCTTGAGGAATGGGCAAAACTACCAGGGGAAATATGTGGCAAGCTCATACAGCTACAGGGAAGCCGGAGATGTGAGCACCAGCAAAGACAGCACCATGGGAGCCACCGGGAAAGATGAGTTTGCCGGCAACCTTGGGGGCTTCACACAGGGGGGGTCTGACAATTGCAGATGTTCAAATGTTCAGAGTTGTAAGCATGAAATGATGCTAACCCTCAAAAAAACAATTTTTCATTCTAGGTTGCAAAACACAAAAAGCCATGGTATATAAAGGAATCCCATCTTATTGGATGTCTTCCAATATCATGAAAAGAAACATTCATTATTTTCCTTTCTGAGCGAGTCAACAAAGTATATGTAACTTTAGATTAACCGGTGCTATGAGGTGGGAATTACAGCTGTAACTACTTCTGAACACTAGATCCATTGCTTATTTCAATGAATCATCAGGGTGTCGATCTCGGTTTGCATTGCACAAGATACTTATAGCGTTTTTTAGGTGAAATATGTACATAGAGCAACAAGCAAGCTGAAAAGGTTTAGTTCTATGTTACAGAATGTAATCATTAGTAGAACATTACATTTAGTATTAGTAGACTTGTTTGTAAAAAAACAGTAATAAAGAAGTTCAGGAAAGAGCAATTTTGAGATTGAATAGTAACAATAAGTGAACTGTTGCTATTTTGACTATTAAATAATTATTTATAAAGCAGCAGCATCATCATCTTCCATAGCGCTGGACAAAGCAGAAATTGCAGACAGGGTAGACACATGCAGTACATAGACTATTACAAATGCAGTGTTACAGTGGGTCTCAAACTTCAATTGCATTTTGAAACAATAGACTCCAGCTTTCACTGCTCCACTGAAATTTTGAAGAGCCTGTCTGAACATAGAGTTCTACCATACTCATGCAGGTAATGATTTTGCAGCACACCCCTGAATTTTAACATGAACAGTTAGTTCAGTAGTAAGGTTCTTTTTTACAGTAGAAATAAAATTGCTACAGATAAATTTGTCCCTACGTGTTTTTGTCCTGAAGGTTTGATAGTCGTTAGCACAAGTAGAGATTAATTCAAGATTGATGAGATTCCAGCTCCAGTATAGTGAAATAAAAAGTTTCCTTTAGTTAATTTGCACCCATAAAATGGATTTTTATCATGCATGTGCATATGAAAAAAATGGTCATACTGCCATTATTGTGTGTATGATGGGCTTCAGGAACATACACCTTAATCGTATACCTGTTGTAAACTACACTACAAAATGCACATATTTGTGTTGTTTTCGCCCCCAGATTACTAGTTAATCCCCGCCCCCTCATTTCCAGACACCCTCCAAAGCCCTCTGCTAGCTTACCCTTAGGCTTGCAGAAAATGGCATGGTCTGCAGCAAATTCCCAGTCCCCCAGCATCTGGCTTTCGAGTCTCATCTTCCCAAGCCCAGGATCATGAGAGATGTAGGCATATTAAACTACCAGGATCGGGGTAGAATCAAGTTATGCATGGGGACTAATGCCCTCATCTGAGCAATCATGGGGGTTATAGTCAAAAGACCACATAGGTCCATGATGTCCACGCTGCAGACAGAGAAGCCACCATGTAGCGGCTCTGACACTGGACTTCCACCAGCTGATACCCAGTATTTAAACCAGACCGACACCCATTTTTCCTCTAACAGTGTTGGTCCCGCAGACAGCTGAACCAAACAAACTTGGGGGGGGGGGCATCCAGAATGCTGGAGTCCTCCCCTAGTGAAGGTGAGGAGTATGGGCGTTCTGGGTGGTTATGTGCAGGGGGTACTCAAGCACTCTGCATGCTCTTTTGCATACACACACACATCTATAGTACATCAGAGTAATATTCCCTATGTGTTTTTGCACTATAGGAACAGATCAGAAAAAAATACATAGCTTGATAATACACTAAATAGGCGTATCCACTGGAGAAACATAATATAACAGGGTATATCCTCATATAAATTGTTGCTTCCTATTTAGAAATTACCAACTCACGGCTTCTGTAACCATTTGAAACCAACCATCGCTCAGAACAAGTATAAGCAAAAGAAGAAAAAATAGTTACTACTAAAAAAGTGAAAAAGAGAAAGCAAGCAAAAAGAAAACATAATTTGCCAGATAGAAATTAGTTTTTTGAGTTTCTTCTGAACTTCACAGTGTTCTTTGGGTTAATAGGCTCTAATGATTATAATAGCTCCCAGCCTCACCATAGTGGGTCACTGCATTTAAGAAAATGCTGTGTAGTGTGGTGCAGGGGGTCTGCCTGGAAATAATATAAACATGACTTCTTTGGGCATTTCTGGATGGAGTACTAGGATGAAATTGAAAAGTACTCCAGGGATGAGTGTTTCTTCAGTTACTCTCTTTTTAGGGGTCAGCTGTAAAAACACCTTTATAGGGCTCTGGAGTCTGGCCAATAAGGGAAGCTGGGTGGGCCCAGGTGGCACCAGGAGCTGGGCCAGTAAGATGCCTAAAGCCCAAACTGTGTGAGACGGACATGTGTAGCCCACAGCTCTGTAGTAAGGACTTGTTACCCACTTGTATGCTGGAGAAAGCCTTGTTACGTTGGACTTTGTGACTCAAAATACACCATTTGAGTTAATTAGGCCGTGCATGCCTGTGTCTGTGCCCAGAAAAATCCCAAGGTGCTACAACAGATAATAAAATAAGCATGAAATTATTTAAAAAATTATACAAATGTAAATAAACATGTTTATTAAGTATTAACCTTGTAAATAACCTTTTTTTTGGAAAATCACTTTGTTTTGGAAAGCCAAAATCTAAATAATTTGGCTTCTGTGTCAGGATAAAGGACCATAAAGCCATGTCAAGTGACCCATTTAAAATAAAGTTTAAGTGTAAATACAAAAGTAAACACTAATAAACTCCCACCAGTTTTCCCCCGCACTTGATGTAATAAAACATACACTGTTGCCTATCATAACTCACTTACCTGGGTCCCGTTCCAGAGCTGTCTCCGGGCGGCCGGCCGCAGCAGTCCCTGTTCGGCGCCGGAGGGCATACAAATCACGTGCTCGCTCACGCGCGCACGCGAGCATGGGAGCCAGGGACGCAGAGGAGAGGGAGAAGGGTGTCCGTGCTCGGCGCCGCACGAGCCGCTCTTCTCCCTCTCCTCTGCGTCCCCGGCTCCCATGCTCGCGTGCGCGTGAGCGAGCAAGTGATTTGTATGCCCTCCGGCGGCGCTGCTCCCAGCGCGCCCGCCGGAGGATCAGTTAAAGGGCCAATGAGCCGTTGGATGGGGGTAACGCCCCTAGTTCTGGGTTGGGTATGGGGGTAACGCTCCTAGTTCTGGGTTGGGGCCTATGTGTCAGGACTGTACCAAACACCCGTCTGTCTTGAACTGGTATCCCCCAATCTCCACCGCCACTTCCGCCTATAGACAAGCCCCCGCTTGTAGGAGACGCGGGTAATGCCTCTCCCAGTCGGTTGCCCCCAGGACTTATAAGGCGCAAAGGATACCAGCTTAAGGAGCAGAAAGATGTTTAGCAGGGAATCCCGCACGAGGATGCCGGATGACAGAGTCCGAATTACAGGCCGAGGTCAAACCAGGAGGTCACGGGGCGAGGTATCCAGAGGAGGTAACGAAAGGATGGTCGAGGCTAGCCGAGGTCAAATCCAGGAGGTCACGGAGCGCAGTACAGAAGGGTCAGGCAAGGGCGTAGTCGGGCAAAGCAGGAGGTCAGGGCAGGCAGCAAGCAAGAGAAGTCAAAATCCAAGATCCAAAGTACACAAAGTCAGCAACGCACATCCAGAACCCAAAGGCTATAACGGGCACTGGGAACCCGGAGCCGAAGGGCTTTATAAAAAATGCTGGCCATTGGGGAAAAGGGGAATTGGAGGGAACCTGAGTGATTGGTGCGACACCGGATCATGGGATAGGTCCCAGGAGCTGGACGGCCCAGGCCAGACAGGCCGACCAGTCCCTGGGCTCAATCCCAGGATCCAGCCAGAGACTGGATACTTCAAACTTGCCCCCGGCGGGCGCGCTGGGGAAAGCGCCGCCGGGAGGCATAAAAGAGACGTGCTCGCGCGCGCGCGCGAGCACGTTGAGTGTCGGGCGCGCCCCCGGCAGGAGGGGAAGGTGCCGCATCCCCGGAGGGAATGACAGGCCCGCGCAGCCGCGCGGAGCACGTTGCCACACCGGCTCCGGCAGCGTCCCGCGCCGCCAGCCCCCGGACCCCACGACGGTGCTGAGAAGACGGCGGACCCGGAGACAGGCAACCAGCCGCCCGCCGGGAGCCACCTGACAGCGCGCCGCGGGACCGGGGACGGCGATGAGGTAAGTGCCTAACATTACCCCCCCCCTGAGGAGGGGCCACTGGACCCTCCAAGCTGGGTTTCAACGGATTCTCTCTGTGAAATCTTTTCACTAAATTCTGCGCATGAACTTCTCTGGCCGGAACCCAAGATCTTTCTTCCGGGCCGTACCCCTTCCAGTCAATTAAATACTGAAGAGAGTTTCTAAACAGGCGGGAGTCAAGAATCCGGGCAATCTCAAATTCCTGATGCCCATCGACTAGCACAGGCCCAGGGGAATTATTGGGTTCATGGTTTCTTGCAGGCTTAAGAAGTGAAACGTGAAAAGATCTACAAATTTTCATGGAAGAAGGGAGGGCTAACTGGTACGTAACCTGATTGATCTTCCGTGTTATGGGGAAGGGGCCGATAAATTTAGGCCCTAACTTAGCGGAGGGCTGGCGTAAGGCTAAATTCTTGGTTGAAAGCCAAACCCAATTTCCCACCTCATAACTAGGGTTAGAAGAACGTTTGCGATCTGCAAACCTTTTCTGTTGAAGAACAGCCTTAGTTAGATGTTGCTGGATCTTATTCCATTCCCCGGGCCATTTGGACAGCCATTCATCCACGGAGGGAACTCTAGAGGGTTGGTCAGAAAGGGCAGAAAACTTCAGGTCCTTGCCATAGACGCAATGGAAGGGAGAAACCCCCGTGGAGGAATGCGAGGCGTTGTTTAATGCAAACTCAGCAAACGGTAGGAAGAAGGCCCAATCCGTCTGAGTATCGGCCGTAAAACAACGCAAGTACTGTTCTAAAGATTGGTTAGTTCTTTCGGTTTGTCCATTCGATTGAGGATGGAAAGCCGAGGACAAAGAGACGGTGAAACCCAACTTAGAACAGAAGGCCCTCCAAAAACGGGAGACGAATTGGACCCCCCTATCCGAAACAATATCTACTGGAATACCATGAATTCTAAAAATGTGAGTGACAAAGAGTTGAGCTAATATTTGAGCTGAGGGAAGTTTTTTTAAAGGGATAAAATGAGCCATCTTGCTAAAGCGGTCCACTACTACCCAAATAACTGTAAATCCCTGGGAAGGGGGCAGATCAGTAACAAAGTCCATGGCCAGATGGGTCCATGGGGAGGCAGGAGTGGGCAACGGTAGCAGCGGGCCTTCAGGAGAATGTCTTAAAGACTTACTCCGAGCACAGACTTTACAGGCTAAGACAAAATTCTGAGCGTCCTTTCTCATGGATGGCCACCAAACTTGGCGCGTCAATAGGCTAATAGTTTTCTTGATCCCCGGATGACCCGCTGTTTTAGTATCATGAAAATGAGACAAAAAGGCAGTGCGGTAACGAGAGGGCACAAACTGGACAGACTCAGGTTTCTCAGGTGGAGCTTCGGCTTGGAACTGAGCTAGATCAGGAAGTTGGGGTTGGATGGCGGCTACCACCAGGGAGTGGGGTAAGATGGGAATATCCACTCTTTCAGGCGAGTTAGGGAAAGAAAAACTCCGAGACAGGGCATCCGCTTTAACATTTTTGGACCCAGGTTTATAGGTGATAGAGAAGTTAAACCGGGAAAAGAACAAGGACCAGCGAGCCTGTCTTGGAGTTAGTCTTTTAGCAGATTGAATGTATTCCAGATTTTTATGATCTGTAAAGACCGTAACTGGGTACTGAGCCCCCTCCAGCCAGTGTCTCCATTCCTGGAAGGCCAGCTTGATAGCCAATAATTCTCTGTTGCCAATATCATAATTTCTCTCGGCCCCAGAGAACTTTTTGGAGAAGAAAGCACATGGATGGAGGCGTTCAGGTGACCCATGATATTGTGACAAAACCGCCCCCACGGCAAATTCCGAGGCATCCACCTCCACATAGAAGGGTGATTGCTCATCCGGGTGAACTAAGACCGGGGCGGAGCTAAACACTCTTTTCAGATTCTCAAAGGCCTGAACGGCTTGAACTGGCCATACTGAGGGGTACCCGCTTTTCTTGGTAAGATTAGTCAATGGAGTTACTAGAGAAGAAAAGTTCTTAATGAACCTTCTATAAAAATTAGCGAAGCCCAGGAATCTCTGCAGGCCCTTCAGATCCTTGGGCTGCTCCCACTCTAAGACTGCCTTCACTTTAGACTGATCCATGGATAGACCAGATTTAGAAATAATATAACCGAGAAACGGAACCTCGGATACCTCAAATTGACACTTCTTTAACTTGGCATATAAACAATTTTCCCTGAGTTTTTGTAACACAATACGCACATGTTTGCGGTGTTCCTCCAGGGATGAAGAAAAAATCAAAATGTCGTCTAAATAAACGACCACAAATCGGCCAAGATAGTCCCTAAAAATTTCGTTTACAAAACTTTGAAAGACCGCGGGGGCATTGCACAACCCAAATGGCATTACCAAATACTCATAGTGCCCCTCAAGGGTATTGAAGGCCGTTTTCCACTCGTCCCCCTGCCTAATTCTGATGAGGTTATAGGCCCCCCGAAGGTCGAGTTTGGAAAACACCTGCGCCCCAACCACCTGTGTAAATAACCCCTCAATAAGTGGCAGAGGATACTTATTTTTAACAGTAACGTTATTTAAACCCCGATAATCAATACAGGGGCGGAGCCCCCCATCTTTCTTTTCTACAAAAAAGAACCCTGCTCCTGCCGGGGAAGATGATGGCCGAATAAACCCCTTCTCTAGGTTTTCCACAATATATTCCCGCATGGCGATGGTTTCAGCTCGGGTTAGATTAAATATTCTTCCCCTCGGAGGCATGGTACCGGGGAGTAGTTCGATAGGGCAATCCCATGGTCTATGGGGAGGAAGTTTGTCCGCCGCCTTTTCAGAAAAGACGTCGGCAAATTCTAAGTACGGAGTGGGGATTCCAGCTGGGGACAGTTGCGCAACCCTGACCGGGAATTTCAAACAATTCTGAAAGCATTGGTGCCCCCACTTTATGATTTGCCCTGAGACCCAATCAATTTGGGGATTGTGCTCTCGCAACCATGGCAATCCCAGAATTAAAGGGGTGCTAGGCATACTCAAGACTAAAAAACTAACCACTTCAGAGTGATTAGCTCCCACCTTGAACTGTACGGGAAGGGTTCTGAACTGAACTAAGCCTCCAGCCACAGGTGTGCCGTCAATGGCAGAGACCCGGATGGGAGTTGGCAAGGACTGGAGCGTAATTCCTAAACTCTGAGCTAGCTCAGAGTCAAGGAAGTTCCCGGCTGCTCCGGAGTCTATGAGAGCCTTTAAATTCAGAAACTTAAAATTAATCTTTATCTGGACTGGAAAAAAAACTGGAGACGATACTTGAGGTGATACCTTACAGCCTAGGAGGGCCCCCTCGAAACCCCCTAGGCTCTGGAGTTTCCCGACGGCTTCTTTGGGCATAATCTGACCATATGGCCGGTTCCACCACAATACAGACAAAGCCCCTCGGATAAGCGTCGACGTCTCTCGACTTCGGTGAGCCTTGTGGCACCCAGTTGCATGGGCTCTTCCGAAGATTGTGCTAGTGGGGCCTCGGACCTTGAAGCTGTCTCAGCATGCGACCCTTTTTCTTGGCGTCTTTCCCGAAGCCGACGGTCAATGCGAATGGCGAGGTGCATTAACTCGTCCAGGGTCTGAGGTTCCGGATGATTCACCATTGTGTCCTTGACGGATTCAGCCAAACCAAGCCGGAATTGGCCGCAGAGGGCAGGATTGTTCCAGCGGGAGTCTACTGCCCAGCGACGGAATTCCGAGCAATAATCTTCGGCTGGACGGCGTCCCTGGCGAAGAGTACGCAACTTAGCGTCAGCTGTGGCCCCTTTGTCGGGATCGTCATAAAGAACCTCCATCGCGGAGAAAAAACTGTCCACAGAGAGACGAGCTGGATCCTGGGATGCCAAACTAAAGGCCCAGGACTGAGGATCACCTTGAAGGAGGGAGATAATCAAGCCGACCCGCTGCTCTTGTGACCCTGAAGAGACAGGACGGAGCTGGAAGTACAATTTGCAAGAGTCCCGGAAGTTGGCAAATTTTGCCCTGTCACCGTGAAATTTTTCCGGGAGTGGAATTTTGGGTTCCACAAACATTGCGGCCGGGGCCCCCTGAGGACTGGGGACGTTAGGAGCAGGACGGTTCTCCTGGGCCGCAACCCGATGAGCCAGGTGCTCCACCGCCGCTGTTAAGGCTTGCACCTGTTCCAGGATTTGGTCCATTCTTCAGGCCCGTTATACTGTCAGGACTGTACCAAACACCCGTCTGTCTTGAACTGGTATCCCCCAATCTCCACCGCCACTTCCGCCTATAGACAAGCCCCCGCTTGTAGGAGACGCGGGTAATGCCTCTCCCAGTCGGTTGCCCCCAGGACTTATAAGGCGCAAAGGATACCAGCTTAAGGAGCAGAAAGATGTTTAGCAGGGAATCCCGCACGAGGATGCCGGATGACAGAGTCCGAATTACAGGCCGAGGTCAAACCAGGAGGTCACGGGGCGAGGTATCCAGAGGAGGTAACGAAAGGATGGTCGAGGCTAGCCGAGGTCAAATCCAGGAGGTCACGGAGCGCAGTACAGAAGGGTCAGGCAAGGGCGTAGTCGGGCAAAGCAGGAGGTCAGGGCAGGCAGCAAGCAAGAGAAGTCAAAATCCAAGATCCAAAGTACACAAAGTCAGCAACGCACATCCAGAACCCAAAGGCTATAACGGGCACTGGGAACCCGGAGCCGAAGGGCTTTATAAAAAATGCTGGCCATTGGGGAAAAGGGGAATTGGAGGGAACCTGAGTGATTGGTGCGACACCGGATCATGGGATAGGTCCCAGGAGCTGGACGGCCCAGGCCAGACAGGCCGACCAGTCCCTGGGCTCAATCCCAGGATCCAGCCAGAGACTGGATACTTCAAACTTGCCCCCGGCGGGCGCGCTGGGGAAAGCGCCGCCGGGAGGCATAAAAGAGACGTGCTCGCGCGCGCGCGCGAGCACGTTGAGTGTCGGGCGCGCCCCCGGCAGGAGGGGAAGGTGCCGCATCCCCGGAGGGAATGACAGGCCCGCGCAGCCGCGCGGAGCACGTTGCCACACCGGCTCCGGCAGCGTCCCGCGCCGCCAGCCCCCGGACCCCACGACGGTGCTGAGAAGACGGCGGACCCGGAGACAGGCAACCAGCCGCCCGCCGGGAGCCACCTGACAGCGCGCCGCGGGACCGGGGACGGCGATGAGGTAAGTGCCTAACACTATGAGCCCAAAAGAGGGTTTTGGGCTATACGCCCTTTTCTGTTATCTGGACCAATGTTGTGTGAGTTCTGAGTTGCACCAATCACGCACTCACTTCCCCATCCCCAATCATATCTGGTTCCTATAAAAGCTTCACCCAGTAATTTACTCAGTGCCTGTGATAGCGCATTGTACCTAGTTTGTCTTTTGAATTACTCTCTGATTGATCTTCGTTGCCGACCCCTGCCTGAACCGACCATTCTCTGTCTGATCTCCGTTGCCGACCCCTGCCTGAACCGACCATTCTCCATCTGATCTCCGTTGCCGATCCCTGCCTGAACCGACCATTCTCTGCCTGATCTCCGTTGCCGACCCCTGCTTCGTACCCCGACCTCGAGCTGCTTCATCCAACTGTACCATCGCGATCTCTGCTTACCCGGTGTTGACCTCTGGCTTGTCTTTGGACTTCCTAGCGAAACCTGCTCCAACAATTGGACTCGCTCTAATTCCGCTATTCGTTATTGGTTTTTCAGACCTCCAACCAGTAAGCTCCCATCCTTTGAGCCATTGAAGTCCTGGGGGCAACCGATCCCGGGGAGGCGTGTACTGCGTCCCGGCAAGCGGGGGATCCTACAGGTGAAGCTGGCTGCGGAGATTGGGGGTTGAGGGCTTACCTGGAGGGCTGGAGTTACCTGAGCGTGACATTGGAGTACCCTGAGCGTTACATTGCCATGCTGTAAAATGTAACAAGCATAGCAGAGTCTCAGTGTTACATAGTACTGGATAGTGTCCCTGCTGTGTTACATTGTAGTAGCAAGGCATGTGGCTGTTACAATGTAACAAGGGCCATGCCTCCTGCTGTTATCAGCCACATGACCTTCTGTTACAATGTATTAAGCTCACAGCTTATGCCAATGTGCCTCTCCAGTGCCTTGCCACAGCCCCTGGGGGCTCGGATGGCTCCAGGAGAACCCCCGGAATAGTGACCCCCCCCTATTCGGCTGCTGCTGCTGCTGCTAACTGTAAAAAAAAAAAAAAAAAGACATTTACTTACCTGAAGCTGCGCTGCCTCCCGCCGGGTCTCCTCTTCACTGGGGGGTGGGGGGGCTTCAATCACCCCCCCAGGCTGCTTAGTCTTCAGGAGAGGGCTCAAAATGCCCTCTCCCCCTGTCTTCAGATGGGCGCCGCCATCTTGACGCCCTTGGGGGCGGAGCTTATGACATCACTCCCAGGTGTAATCCCGGCTCTCCTTGGCTCAGCTGTCTGATGCCCTGGTGATCGCTGGGCAGAGCAGTGGAGGGGCAGGAGATGCTCTGATCCCCTGCCCCCCTCCTCTGGCCAGCGATCACCAGGGCATCTGACAGCTGATCGACACAGGAGCTGACAATCGGGTGAGGTGAGTAAAGTATTTTTTTTAATAAATGACATTTTTGTGTGGTGTGTTTTTTTTTTTTAATGTTAACCCTTTGTGAACTGGTAAGGGGTCCATGAGACCCCTATACCAGTTCACAAGGCTGGGGGCTGGCAAGTCACCTGCAACTAGCGGGTGACTTGCCATTAACCCCAGCACCCCAATTACCTGCCTCCCCAAAGCCCAGGGGGGGCAGAAGAGCCCGGGCCCACACAGGCTATGTGGGCTTGTAGGCTGCAGGGTGGGGGGCCACAAAAGCTGGCCCCTCCACTCTGTTCCTACAAGGCCCCATAGCTGGTCCCGGGCTGGTCATGACGGGTAGGGGGACCCTACGTCATTTCTTTTTGGATTTTTAAAGGTTAGGGTTAGCCTAACCCTAACCCTTAAAATTCCCCCAAAAAATGCCCCCCCCCCCCCCCCCGGGAGGGAGGACCCTATGTCATTTTTTTTTACTAACCCCTTATGCTCTGTCGCCCAGCAGCTATAAAAGCAGAAGCCACAGTGATCAGCAGGGGACACAGTGGCCCAGCGATGGATGGGAGGTAAGTATAAAAAAATTAAAATAAAATATTTTTTATCTCCATGTGTCTGTGTGGTTTTTTTACATTTAACCCCTTGTAAACTGGTAAGGGGTCCACGAGACCCCTATACCAGTTCACAAGGCTGGGGGCTGGCAAGTCACCTGCGGCTAGTGGGTGACTTGCCATTAACCACTGGTACCCCCAATTACCTGCCTCCCCAAAGCCCGGGGGGGCAGAAGAGCCCGGCCCATGGAGCTTGTAGTCGGCAGGGCGGGGGGCCACCAAAACTGGCCCCTTTGCCATGTTCCTACAAGCCCCCATAGCTGGTCCTGGGCTGGTTATGATGGGTAAGGGGGACCCCACATCATTTTTTTTGATTTTTAAGGGTTTTTAACCCTTAAAACTCCCCCAAAAATGCCCCCCCCCCCAGGAGGGGGACCCTATGTCATTTTTTTTTAAATTAACCCCTTATGTTTATAGTGTGGATAGTTGTATTTTATTTGTAAATGTTATAAAGTGCTCTTTTCAGTTTGGGGGGTCTCCTTGCCAAGAATGGGGAGCTACCCATACATATGTGGTACCGTTGTAATCAGGAGGAATGTGGCTTTCACATGCAATATGGTGTTCATTAATAAAACAAATGTTTTATTTTACATAAAGGGGACAATTGTCTAAAAAATTTATTCTATTTATTTTTTTGTTTTTTTACGCAAGAATATTTAAAAAACAGTAGAAAAATTACAAACAAGACATTTAATGCTAACGTTAAAGCTAAAACATGTTAAAGTTAAAGCTTAAGCTTCAATATATATATATATATTCCTGGAAATTAAGGCAAAAATCACAGTTAAACATGGCGCAAAATTAGGAAAAATGACCTGTCAACAGAGGGTGACAAAACTTCAAGTAGGCTGGCAATTAAAAGGGTTAATAGTACCTATGCATGTTGGGTATTGTTCTGCTCGGGGGACCTTAACATGTGTACTTTCAGGCAATATATGGTTTATGGGGGATATTCCTAATGTAAAGGGTTTTTTTGGTTGAAAAATTGCAAGGTGCGCACTTTGTCTGCAGAGCTGAGATTTTCAAGTAAAATTACCGTTATGCACATTCTTTACTTTGTGGTGTTTGCCAACTCTTCCCTTGACAGTAGCTATGCATGTTGGATACCGTTGTGTTCGGGGGATGTTGCTTTTTCAGATTTTACTTGTTTCTTCTTGTTTACATATAGTTTGTTGGGGAAAATGTGGCTTTGATTCTTCTTTTTTATTCTTTTTTAGGGAAACTCTGTGCAACCAAAGAACTGATTGAGGTATTACTTCCACAAAACTACACCCACAAAAAAACAAGCCTGGTATGCCTAGAAAGCTTGAGGTGTGTACTTCCAGAGAATATATAGTTTGTGGGGGGTATTTCAAATGTAAAGGGTTGTTTTTCTGGAAACTCTGCAAGGTGCGCTTAGCGCATATCACAGTTGTATTTCATCTGAAAATCTCCTAAAGCACAGTTTCAGTTTGGGGGAGTCTCCTGGGCATATGTGCTACCGCTTAATTTACTGGTTCAGCACTCATTAATCAGCAATTTCTATGATGAAAAGGAAACAAATCCCCATTTACTATATACGGTGCTGCTCCTTTAAATGGAGGTGTTCAATTGGCCTCCCAAAACTGTATACCATATATTAAATAAAGGTGCGCACTCTTTTTCAGGAATAGATTCTTTTAAAATTTAATTTTAATTTCACATATAACAGCATACTTCATACATATATAATATAACAAGGTCTTCCCAAAACACAGTACACAATAAAAGACATAAAGTACAATCAGAGGTCATGACACATACCCCTATGTGCAAATAGATAAATAAAGTGCCTAAATAGTGCATATAGCAGCAAACGGTATGTATTAGTATATACATCAATCAAAAAAGGCAAAAATAGGATCTCTACAGTAGCATATTGCACTTCAGTATAGCTGTCTATAATTAAATACCATCTTTGTTTCCAAATGAAGTGCACACATGTAATATTAGTCCATCCTAACAAATCCGAATTGATACATTTTAGCCTTCAAAGTATGTTGCACTTCATAGGTAACAACTCAGTATAATTGTATGCACAATGAGGCTGTGTCTCCTCTAATTTAAATACATCGTAACAAGACATTAACACACATCACTACACAGCGGTGAAAAGCATAATTACCATACTCCTTACGGCCGTTTCGGGTTCTAACAACCCTTCGTCAGAGGTACGCTATTCTTATGGACCAAATGCGCGCTTTTAAATATCCCTCCTCGCACTTCTCCCCCGGCGCCACGTGACAGGAAATGACGCGGCACATGGTCCGCGTCATTCCTCGTCACTACCCGGATGTCGGCGGTCCCGGCATGTCCGCCAACCAGACTGCGGCGGCGCTTCCGCCCTCCACAGTCTATCAGCGCGCATGCGCACGGGGCCGTCTCCTCCCGAGCTTATCTTGTACCAATATAGATTAACTCTTTCATTACTACTACCAGCCAAAGCAGTTTTCAAATGTCAACACACAAGACAGGAAACGGAGAAGGTTTATATCCACAATTTTCAAACTTCGGGGGGAGAAATGCTTCACATCAACTTCCTAATATTTTCAGTACACCTGGAAAAAACATATATTGTCCAATTAGTTCTTTCTATAATGCCAAAAAAAATTTTCTTTATATACTTCCCACCAAATACACATCCTGATACTATACTATATCTTATGAAGACCTCCATCATGTCACATATCAATAAGTGCCCCCCCACTTCACCACCTCCCAAGTAGACCTTAATGCTCTATCATATTTACATTTTTTTAAAAAATCCAATTCATTAGAAATCATTTTCAAACTTATTATTTACAAATAAGAGGTATAGTCGCAATCCTCATTCATCCCAAGGGGCGATAACATTTTAATTCGTATATCCAATACAGCTCTCTTTGTGAGAGTCTACGTTTCATATCACCTCCCCTTTTCATTGGTTTAATTTTCTCAATAACAGAATACCTTAATTGGGAGATATGTGCTACCGCTGTAACCGGGAGAAATTGGGGTTTCACACGCAATAAGATTTTATTGACAAACATACATTTTTAATTACAAAAAATAGATTTTTTTTATTTTTTTGCACATATTTCACCCAAAAGTATTGAGAATACACTAAAAAAAGGCCAAACAAAACATTTCATGTTGAAGCTCAGACTCTGCTTAAAAAACAATATATAATTTTCCTGGAAAATCCCTTCAAAAATCAAAGTTGAACATATGTAGCGCAAAATAGTGAAAAGAGGTCTGGCAACAAAGGGTGACAAAAACTCCAGGTAGGCCACATTTTAAAGGGCCAAAGTACTAAGCACAAGTGGGCATTCAGTTTGTCATTGACCCTGCACATTTCCCCCTTGTAAATCCCCATTGTGATTATGTGCAGCATGCTCCCTTGTCAAAATCCAGCCCCCCAATTGGGCTCCAGTGGTCAAATGGTCAGGGGCTTTCAGTTGGTGGAATCATGGAAGAGATTCTGACAGCAGGAGGGGTTTTGGCACCCTCTATATAATAAAAATGAACGTCTGTCCATCTGTCTGTCTGTCTTTCTGTCTATCTATCCTCTATAGACTTCCGAACGCCTCATTTGACCCCAAATTTGACACACAGGTACATTGGGTGCCCGGGAAGGTTAGAGCGGAAGCGTCCTTGCCAGATGTGCAAGAGAGGAGATGGATGGGGAAGACCGGCCATAGAAATGAATGGGAGAATCTCCACACAAGTGCACAGGTGCCCTCATTAGAGCTGCAGCTCTCCCCAGCAATGCACAGGTGCCATCATTAGAGCTGCAGCTCTCCCCAGCAATGCACAGGTAACATCATTAGAGCTGCAGCTCTCCCCAGCAATGCACAGGTGACATAATTCGAGCTGTAGCTCTACCCGGCAATGCACAGGTTAGGTCATTAGAGCTGCAGCTCTCCCCAGCAATGCACAGGTGAGGTAATTAGAGCTGTAGCTCTTCCCAGCAATGCACAGGTGACATAATTAGAGCTGTAGCTCTCCCCGGCAATGCACAGGCGAGGTCATTAGAGCTGTAGCTCTCCCCAGCAATGCACATGTGAGGTAAATAGAGCTGTAGCTCTCCCCAGCAATGCACATGTGAGGTAAATAGAGCTGTAGCTCTCCCCAGCAATGTACAGATGAGGTAATTAGAGCTGCAGCTCTTCCCAGCAATGCACATGTGAGATAAATAGAGCTGTAGCTCTCCCCAGCAATGCACAGGTGAGGTAAATAGAGCTGTAGCTCTCCCCAGCAATGTACAGGGGAGGTCATTAGAGCTGTAGCTCTTCCCAGCAATGCACATGTGAGGTAAATAGAGCTGTAGCTCTCCCCAGCAATGTACAGGTGAGGTAATTAGAGCTGTAGCTTTCCCCAGCATTGCACATGTGGGGAAAATAGAGCTGTAGCTCTCCCCAGCAATGTACAGGGGAGGTCATTAGAGCTGTAGCTCTCCCCAGCATTGCACATGTGAGGTAAATAGAGCTGTAGCTCTCCCCAGCAATGTACAGGTGAGGTCATTAGAGCTGCAGCTCTCCCCCGCAATGTACAGGTGAGGTCATTAAAGCTGTAGCTCTCCCCAGCATTGCACATGTGAGGTAAATAGAGCTGTAGCTCTCCCCAGCAATGTACAGGGGAGGTCATTAGAGCTGTAGCTCTCCCCAGCAATGTACAGGTGAGGTCATTAGAGCAGCAGCTCTCCCCAGCAATGTACAGGTGAGGTCATTAGAGCTGTAGCTCTCCCCAGCATTGCACATGTGAGGTAAATAGAGCTGTAGCTCTCCCCAGCAATGTACAGGTGAGGTCATTAGAGCTGTAGCTCTCCCCAGCATTGCACATGTGAGGTAAATAGAGCTGTAGCTCTCCCCAGCAATACAGGTGAGGTCATTAGAGCTGTAGCTCTCCCCAGCATTGCACATGCGAGGTAAATAGAGCTGTAGCTCTCCCCAGCAATACACAGTGAGGTAATTATAGCTGTAGCTCTCCCCAGCAATGCACAGTGAGGTAATTAGCACCCAGACAGAGCTCTAGAGCCACAAATGTGCAGATCCAAAGAATCAGAATCAATTTATTGATCCCAAGTATATACATTACATACATACAAGGAATTCTTTGGCAGTATACAAGCATATGGATTTGAGAGAACAAAAGGAAATTTGACAGCCAGGCCTGTTGGTAGCTCAGAACAATAAATGCTAAATGTTCTGAAGATCACATTTTACCTCACAAAAATTAAACAGTCAGTGTCTGACCACATTCCCCTACTCACACACTTATTTCAAGAGATCACTCACCTCATGAGATTATTTACCTCATGATATATATATATTTTGAAAATGTACCCGACGCTTCCCGGGTATAAAGTGCCCCCATGTTAGACCATAACCAAATTATGGGCTCCAGAACCCAACAGCAGGCAGTGTAGCAGAACCCCCCCCCCAAGAACTCAATAATAGTCATCAATAACCAAACTTGGTGCAGAATCTCTCCTCAAGAACAGCATAAGAGAAAATTTGCAGAGCCCCCCAATCATCCGATAACAGGCAGTATGTGGAATTCCCTCCAATTGCCTCCTGGGCAGCCTTGGAGCACATCTAATTAACACACTGACACTTTATACCTGGACAGACACATTTTTTAGTCTTGTATAAAAATAAGCACAGGAAAGAAATAGCTTTAGACAGCCCCAGATCAAAGTTTGGGTCTTTAGAATAGTCGTCTCACAACAGCCCCCTATCAACCTCAGAGTAATTATTCTTCTTACAGTAACTAAATAGAGATTCTGGTAACTGATTTTCTTGGCAAGATTCAATCAATCTCATTTACACCTTGACTTTCTAGAAAGTGTGAATAGAGGTGTTATTTTCATAACAGACCTATACTGTCCAATAAATGTTTAGTGTGTCAAACTTGCTCCAGATTCAATTTTTGTTTTACCTAATTACAGTATCATCTGTTATTAGCTTGAAGCTCCACAGCTGGGTACCCATAATATTCAGTTTCATCTCTTACATTTAAGGGTACCATTCCAATGAAGACCAGATGTGTCCAGAGGCTTCTGCTCCTTTGGTGAGCTTATATCACTTGCCATTGCATCCGCATCACAGATGACTTTAAAGCATCTGTCACAAAATGGGTGGCCCAGTAAGAGAGACAGATGTCCTGAATTGTTGGTAAGAAGTGTATATTTGAATTTTTGTCTGACTTGGCTGTAATAATAATAATGCCATATTAAAATTTATGATTACATTTCATTGTGGTCATGTAAACTCCATAGTTTAGATTTAATTTCCTTAATAATTTTTAAAACTAGATATAATAATAGCTAATCAATAGCCTAATCCTTCAACTTTATAAATATGCTTAAGTAAATTCTGACATTAGTCTCTGCTTAGACCGGGATTGCAACTCATGACAACACAAATAGGCAGCACATACTTATAAGACTGACACCTTAATTATACTGTTTATATTAGGTTGGCTTTTTCCTTTTCACATGTTTTTCACCTCTGCTAATGCTCAGAAAAGACAATGCAATTCTATAAGACAGAAGCTTTTACTCAAGTATATATACTTGTCTTTTATATGGTTGTCTTTTTTTCCCTGTCCTGCATTACCTCCTACTGGAAATATGCCAGTACTGGCATTCATATGTCACTTGTGCTAACCGTTGAAAGGCTACCAATTTGTTGTCTGGTAAATTTGGCAAATAAAATCACGACAGTACTGTCCACAAAAACCAGCACCAAATACAAGCAGCTCTATGAAAGGAATGATACCTAAGTACCAGACCTCCGGGTCTGCCCTCCATGCCACTACCATCCTCTCCACCCTTACATCTTCTAAGCACATTTTGTTACTTACAAAAATCCTAAATCAGCACCCATTACATTACCCGTGTGATGAGGGAGAATACGATATACGATATGCACAAAATGGCAGGTTTAATAATCTGTAGTGGGTGACTATTATTTTTTTTTTACTATTTTCAAATGTTTGTAATTAATATTACATTTTTTATTTAATCAGGAGTGCTCATTAAACCCGTTTAGGGACCCATGTTACACTACCTGAAGTAGGTAGACAGTTGTAAAAGCATTTCTTGTACATTGTACATCCAAGTTTGTACAACGAATGTATATCCAAGTTTGCACCTGCATAGATGCGTTCCCTGTTTACTATGTTTTTCCCCCTTAGTACTCTCAATCCCAAAATAACTCCCTACATCCCAGAAAAGAATTTGTTTTGCTGTTCCGTTACCTGCTGTTTGTCTAAGCTCCCGTTGAATAAAGGCTCCCACCTGCTGTGGTGTTCATGAAAGCACCAGTAACAGAATCTTTGCAGGGCCTTGTGTGTGAAATTGCAATGTCAGCTACTAGGGATGAGCGAATCGATCCGGACGAACCCGGATTTGATCCGAATTTCATGAAAAATTCGATTCGGATCGAATCCGAATTTCCCCGCGATTCGATTGCTCGAAGTTTTCCTTTAACATCCATTCATTTACATTACAGGCATTCTAAGATGGCGGACGGGACATGTCCAGACATCAACCCCGCGCCAGTGCAAGCTGGGGCAGTCACATGCAGCCTATCAGCAGCCAGCAAGCCCGGTGACGTCACAGCGCTATTTAAGGCCGGCGGCCATCTTGCTTTTCCTCATTTCTCTATTGCATTCGTGAGAGACAGGACGCTGCTGTAGGCAGGGAGAGAGACAGTTAGACAGACAGGGACAGACAGGGACAGGCTGGAGACAGGCAGGAGACAGACAGAAAGTCAGCGAAAAACAGGGAAAGTTAGGAAAAATCGGAGGCAGTCACAGGGAGATTTTTTTTTTTTTTCATCCAGCCTGAGTGTTACTGGCTGGCTGACTGGCTTTGTTAGCGTTTTCAGGCTGCTTATACACTTACTGTGCATATATATTGAACTGATCTCAAGTCTGCTGTGAGGCATCCCATTCTGTGACTACACCAGCCTCTATTTACTATAACCCTTTGCACTTATTCTAAAAGTCATTTGGCCTGATAAAGACACTTTTGCTGTGCATAGTACTGCTCCCAGGTGCACTCTGGTTGGGGCATCCCATTCTGTGACTACACCAGCCTCTATTTACTATAACCCTTTGCACTTATTCTAAAAGTCATTTGGCCTGATAAAGACACTTTTGCTGTGCATAGTACTGCTCCCAGGTGCACTCTGGTTGGGGCATCCCATTCTGTGACTACACCAGCCTCTATTTACTATAACCCTTTGCACTTATTCTAAAAGTCATTTGGCCTGATGAAGACACTTTTGCTGTGCATAGTACTGCTCCCAGGTGCACTCTGGTTGGGGCATCCCATTCTGTGACTACACCAGCCTCTATTTACTATAACCCTTTGCACTTATTCTAAAAGTCATTTGGCCTGATAAAGACACTTTTGCTGTGCATAGTACTGCTCCCAGGTGCACTCTGGTTGGGGCATCCCATTCTGTGACTACACCAGCCTCTATTTACTATAACCCTTTGCACTTATTCTAAAAGTCATTTGGCCTGATAAAGACACTTTTGCTGTGCATAGTACTGCTCCCAGGTGCACTCTGGTTGGGGCATCCCATTCTGTGACTACACCAGCCTCTATTTACTATAACCCTTTGCACTTATTCTAAAAGTCATTTGGCCTGATAAAGACACTTTTGCTGTGCATAGTACTGCTCCCAGGTGCACTCTGGTTGGGGCATCCCATTCTGTGACTACACCAGTCTCTATTTACTATAACCCTTTGCACTTATTCTAAAAGTCATTTGGCCTGATAAAGACACTTTTGCTGTGCATAGTACTGCTCCCAGGTGCACTCTGGTTGGGGCATCCCATTCTGTGACTACACCAGCCTCTATTTACTATAACCCTTTGCACTTATTCTAAAAGTCATTTGGCCTGATAAAGACACTTTTGCTGTGCATAGTACTGCTCCCAGGTGCACTCTGGTTGGGGCATCCCATTCTGTGACTACACCAGCCTCTATTTACTATAACCCTTTGCACTTATTCTAAAAGTCATTTGGCCTGATAAAGACACTTTTGCTGTGCATAGTACTGCTCCCAGGTGCACTCTGGTTGGGGCATCCCATTCTGTGACTACACCAGCCTCTATTTAATACCATAACCATTTGCACTTATTCTAATAGAAATTAGGCCTGATAAAGACAATTTTGCTGTGCATAGTCTTAGTGCTGCCAGGTGCTCTCTGGTTTTTGTGGCATCCCATTCTGTGACTACACCAGCCTCTATTTAATACCATAACCATTTGCACTTATTCTAATAGAAATTAGGCCTGATAAAGACACTTTTGCTGTGCATAGTCTCACTGCTGCCAGGTGCTCTCTGGTTTTTGTGGCATCCCATTCTGTGACTACACCAGCCTCTATTTAATACCATAACCATTTGCACTTATTCTAATAGAAATTAGGCCTGATAAAGACACTTTTGCTGTGCATAGTCTCGCTGCTGCCAGGTGCTCTCTGGTTTTTGGGGCATCCCATTCTGTGACTACACCAGCCTCTATTTAATACCATAACCATTTGCACTTATTCTAATAGAAATTAGGCCTGATAAAGACACTTTTGCTGTGCATAGTCTCACTGCTGCCAGGTGCTCTCTGGTTTTTGGGGCATCCCATTCTGTGACTACACCAGCCTCTATTTAATACCATAACCATTTGCACTTATTCTAATAGAAATTTGGCCTGATAAAGACACTTTTGCTGTGCATAGTCTTACTGCTGCCAGGTGCACTGCTGGCTGTTGGGGCATCCCATTCTGTAACATAGCATACCCCTCTATATTTACACTAAGCAGCTCTCTTATTTACACTAGGCAGGCCTGTTGGAGGCTGAGTGTTACTGCTCACTTTTGGTGTGCATTATATTCTGTTTCATATAGACCCACCGCTGCCTGGGGGTTCTTAAAATATCACCTACTACCATGCCAGTTAGACTATGTCGGGCAGACAAGTGCCTGGAAGTGAAAAGAGGAGTGGCAGAGGCCAAGATTCCGCAGGCAGAGCTCGCAGCAGACTGGGGCCAGTAGCAGCAGGAGTCATGCTGAGAGACCTAATCTGCCAGTATCTGCTAGCGGTCGGGTCTCCACCAGTAACGCATCTGCCGTGGTAGATTGGTTGACGCGCTCATCAACAACATCATCACAACTTACGTCTGAGACCCCCAGTCTAGGGTCGGTAGGTTCCTCTGACACAACCCTGAGTTGGCATGCCCCGAGAGCAGTCCCTGTCCTCCCATTGCCTCTGTCCTACGCCGTTCCCTCCCCCAGCGACGTATCCTATGCTTTGGGTTCAGCTCCACTCTTTAGTGAGGAGGACGATCAGATAGAGGACAGTCAGCAGCTACTGCCCAGCCAAGAAATGGAGGTGGCTTCTTTAGCTAGGCAGACAAATAGTGATGTGGACAGTGTCGTGGGTGCTGCGAGCGTTCCAGCTCCTGCGCCAGACACTGTTGACGAATCCACGAACATCAGTGACGTACAGCCACAACTCGGTGATAATGATGATGACGATGAAGCCGATCGCACTTGGGAGCCGGGTGATGAAGGGGCTTCATCATCATCATCAGGAGAAGAGGGGCGCAGGTTGCCCCGGAGTCAGCAGCTGAGGCAGCAAGGTGGTAGCAGTCAGCATGGGGGCACAATTCCAAAGGCTGGAGCCGGCCGGGGCCGGGGCCGGGGTAGAGCACCAGCTGTGCGGCAGTCTACCTTATCGGGAGGTAGTGGAGCAGGGGTTCCTGGAGTTGGCAACAGCAGCAGTGAATCAGTGAGGCCAGGGGGTGGGAAAAGTAGCTACTCGGCAGTGTGGCAGTTTTTCCTGAAGCATCCGCAGGAGGGTAACATGGCCACATGCAAGATATGTAGGCAAAAGGTGAAGCGTGGCCAGGGTCCAAATGTTGGCACCACGGCCCTGCGTCAACATATGATGCGTCACCATAAAGCGACCTGGGAGAACCGAGGCTCCCAAGGGGTGGTCCAGTCTGTTTCCTCACCAAGTGGCACGCCGCTCCCAATTTCTGCCAGCCAAGGCTCCAGCACCTCAGCCGAAGGCAGCTGTGCGTCATACCCATCCTCTGTCGCTCCTGCTCCTCCTCCTCCTCCTCCAAGTCATGCATCCTGCCAACAATCCATCAGCGAAGCCATGTCCAAGAGACAGCAGTATGCGCCCACTCATCCTACGGCGCAGAAGCTGAATGTGCTCCTGTCCAAGTTGCTGGTGCTGCAGTCGCTCCCTTTTCAGGTGGTGGAATCTGCACCTTTCAGAGAACTGATGGCTTGTGCCGAGCCGAGGTGGAGAGTCCCAAGCCGTCATTTCTTTGCCAAGAAGGCAGTACCAGCGCTGCACACTTTTGTTGAACAGAAGGTGGGCCAGTCCTTGAGCCTGTCGGTGTGTAGCAAAGTGCATGGCAGCGCCGACATCTGGAGCTGTAACTACGGTCAGGGACAGTACATGTTGTTTACGGCCCACTGGGTGAATGTGGTCCCTTTGCAGTAGCAGCAGCAACTTGGACAGGTCACGCAGCTTCGGCCTCCGCGCTCCCTGCCCGTTGGGCCTGTGACACCGTGCGACTCGGCCTCCTCATCCTCCGCCATCTCCTCACCCTCCACTGTAGGCTCAAGTCTCAGTGCCCCTCCAGTCTACCATGTGTGCAGGGCACGGAGGTGTCACGCAGTGCTTCACATGGTTTGTCTTGGCGAACGGAGTCACACAGGGGAGGAACTGCTTAAATGTATTCATCAGGAAATCCAAACATGGCTTACTCCAAGAAAACTTAAAATGGGAATCATGGTTACCGACAATGGGAAGAACATTTTGTCTGCGCTGCGCCAAGGAAGCCTGACCCATGCCCCCTGCATGGCTCACGTCTTCAATCTGGTTGTCAAGCGGTTTCTGAAGTGTTCCCCCCATCTGCAAGACATCCTAACAACTTCAAGGAAACTTTGCATGCACTTCAGCCACTCATACACCGCCAAACACACCCTTCTTGAGCTACAGCGTCAGAATGGTATCCCCCAACATAGTCTGATTTGCGATGTTTCCACCCGTTGGAATTCCACCCTTCACATGTTGGACCGATTATATGAACAGAGAAAAGCCAGCACGGATTTCCTGATGATCCAAGCAGATAGGGGGACTCCCCTGTGTAACTTCAATGTCAACCAGTGGCAGCTCATACGTGACACCTGCCGTTTGCTCAGGCCCTTTGAGGAAGCCACTTTATTTGTCAGTCGGCAGGATTACGGGATGAACGACGTGATTCCACTGCTTCATGTACTACAGCACATGTTGGAAACCATGGCTGGTCAGGGCACTGGAGACATGGCGTTTACATCTTACGGCCACATGAACCCCGTTGGAGCTGAACTGGAGGAGGAGGAGGAAGAGGAGGAGGAGGAGTTGCCCAGCGAAACACAGTTTAGGCTTGGCGAAATGGCTGGTTTATCCAGTCAGCGGACAGGAGAGGAGGAGCAGGAGCAGCCAGAGGAGCTAGAGATTTTTGAGGAAGGCGAGACAGAGGACCCGGGCACACCGTGGCAGTATGCAGTGGAGATGGAGACAGGTAGTCCATCCGAGTCACTTACGCAAATGGCAGGAAGCATGCTCACGTGCTTGCGTAGTGACCCCAGAATTGTTTCCATCTGTCGGCGGGATGACTTCTGGCTGTCCACCTTATTGGACCCTCGCTTCCGGCAAAAAAAGGGGGCATTTTTTAAACCCACCGAGAGGGAGGACAAACTGAACTACTACAAAGACATTCTACGTAGGCAGTTGGCCGATGCCTATCTGCGCCATGGTCCATACTCTCGCAGGTCTGACTCGAGGGGACCTCTGCGCTCACCTTCCACTGCCATGGCCGCTGAGGGGGTTGGCAGGAGCAGCAGCAGCAGCTCCATCAGCAGCAGCCTCAGTCTTCAGTCGCTAATGAGTAGCTTTCTACACCCGCATAGTGAGGCTACTCATGAGCAGCAGGAAGACCTGGAGCAGGACCTGAACCAGCAGGTCATGTCATACTTTGACATGACCATGCCAACACACCTTGAGGATCCGCTGGACTTCTGGGCAGCCAAACTTGATTTGTGGCCGCAACTAGCAGAGTTTGCCCTGGAAAAGCTGTCCTGCCCGGCAAGTAGCGTGCCATCTGAGCGGGTGTTTAGTGCGGCGGGGGCCATAGTTACGGCGAGGAGAACTCATCTGTCAACTAAAAATGTGGAGAGACTCACCTTTGTCAAAATGAATCAGGGATGGATCAGCCAGGATTTCCACCCACCAATGCCTGATGCATGCGACTAGATTCAGCATGGTGCCACGTTTTACACTTTCCAAATGGTGCAAAACATATTTATGTCTTTAGGCCAATTTTTGGGCTCCTGCTGATGCCAACTCCAGGGTGTGAATCATCCAATTTTTGGGCTCCTGAAGCCAACCCCAGTGTCTCGTTAAAGTAATGTTTGGGCTCCTGCTGCTGCTGCTGCCAACTCCAGGGTGTGATTCATCCAATTTTTGGGCTACTGAAGCCAACTCCAGTGTCTCTTTAAAGTAATGTTTGGGCTCCTGTTGCTGCTGCTGCTGCTGCTGCCAACTCCTGCCAACTCCAGGGTGTGATTCATCCAATTTTTGGGCTCCTGAAGCCAACCCCAGGGTCTCTTTAAAGTAATATTTGGGCTCCTGCTGCTGCTGCTGCCAACTCCAGGGTGTGAATCATCCAATTTTTGGGCTCCTGAAGCCAACCCCAGGGTCTCTTTAAAGTAATATTTGGGCTCCTGCTGTTGCTGCTGCCAACTCCAGGGTGTGAATCATCCAATTTTTGGGCTCCTGAAGCCAACTCCAGTGTCTCTTTAAAGTAATGTTTGGGCTCCTGTTGCTGCTGCTGCCAACTCCTGCCAACTCCAGGGTGTGATTCATCCAATTTTTGGGCTCCTGAAGCCAACCCCAGGGTCTCTTTAAAGTAATATTTGGGCTCCTGCTGCTGCTGCTGCCAACTCCAGGGTGTGAATCATCCAATTTTTGGGCTCCTGAAGCCAACTCCAGTGTCTCTTTAAAGTAATGTTTTGGCTCCTGCTGCTGCTGCTGCCAACTCCAGGGTGTGATTCATCCAATTTTTGGGCTCCTGAAGCCAACCCCAGGGTCTCTTTAAAGTAATATTTGGGCTCCTGCTGCTGCTGCTGCCAACTCCAGGGTGTGAATCATCCAATTGTTGGGCTCCTGAAGCCAACCCCAGTGTCTCTTTAAAGTAATGTTTGGGCTCCTGCTGCTGCTGCCAACTCCAGGGTGTGAATCATCCAATTTTTGGGCTCCTGAAGCCAACCCCAGTGTCTCTTTAAAGTAATGTTTGGGCTCCTGTTGCTGCTGCTGCTGCTGCCAACTCCTGCCAACTCCAGGGTGTGATTCATCCAATTTTTGGGCTCCTGAAGCCAACCCCAGTGTCTCTTTAAAGTAATGTTTGGGCTCCTGCTGCTGCTGCTGCTGCTGCCAACTCCAGGGTGTGAATCATCCAATTTGTGGGCTCCTGAAGCCAACCCCAGTGTCTCTTTAAAGTAATGTTTGGGCTGCTGCTGCTGCTTGCAACTCCAGGGTGTGATTCATCCAATTCTTGGGCTCCTGCTGCTGCCAACTCCAGTGTCTCTTTAAAGCAATGTTTGGGCTCCTGCCCCTCATAGTGATGCCACTCCAACTCTCTGCAATTGTGCCGCTCTGCGATTCTATTAGCGATGCCTCTGATCTGCATGTGATATTTATTCAAAGTATTATTTAACTAACCCAGCACGCATCCTATGCGTGTTACAGCAAGGCAGAATGGTTTACAACCCTATTGAGGCTCTAGGAGGCTCAGAAATAGCCGTTTTTAATAGCGATTCGTCGCAAATAAATTCGGGTCGAAACTATTTTTGTCGGAAAATTCGGCGAATCAGTCGAATCGAATTTTTCAAAAGTTCGCTCATCTCTATCAGCTACCTCCGACGGGCTTAGAAGATCCTCTGCGGATGCAACAGCCCTGGAACGGGTGAGTGTAGCATCTCATTAAAGTGGCGATGCTGCAGCCAGGCTTCCTTGCGGGGCCGAGAGACAGAGGCAGTTCTCCAGCAAACTAGCAGCAGCAGCGACCAGGCTCCAGCACACGGAAGGAAGTGGTGGAATGCACTAAAGAACCTGATTTAGAAAGTGCCAGAGCCGTTTAAATCCAATCACCACCAAAGGTTTTAGCACACCGACCCTTTATGCTTCATTTAGGAAGCAGTGTTCACCAGATGAATGAATTTATTATTTGCACTTTTTTGAAGAGGCGACCGGAGCTCTTGTATAAGCAGCACCACTTTATAGGGGCACTAAACTGCTTAATTAAATAAGCTTAATTGGTCATAGAGCACAATGGGCACAATGTATTTTTACTGAACTTGTGTTGGTGACTTGTCATGAATGTAATCCCATGACTTAGATGTAGGCAATTATAATTTTATTCATTTCTTGAAAAATCTGTTGTCACTTGTTATCTGCTTTTTTCCTGTCAATGTGAACTTCAAATGAGCCCAACACACATTATATAGTTTGGTCCTTTTGTTCACAGCAGTCATATTCTATGACTGGAATCAGAAAATGCCACCCAGCACGTGTTCAATACACCACCAATATTGTCTGTGCTTTAAAATTTAGCAAATATGGCATGAGGCAGAACTGAATAGCTCGCATTGGTGCTGTTAAAGTCCTGTACACAAGTCCAAAGCTACACAAAGGAGGGCTGAAATAAGCTGACCAATGGGGATAAGCTAAGTGCATCAATTCAAGCTGATTATTTAAGAACAGACTTTGTGACTTTAGAAAGGTAACAGTGCCAAATCATTAATAATATAATAAGATGCGTTCGCACCAAGGTGGACAGGTATGTGAACAATATGACGTCAACCAATCTCACCGCTCACCGCTCATAGGGCATAGAAAATACCAAGAATGGTACAAACAACCTACCATCAGCACAAGTGTAATAGAAAATACCATGAAAATACAAGAAAACCACAAAATATAAGGAATATCTATTACTTGCAGCAGCTTTGGTAGTTGGGTTATATGATGCAATCAGTTTTGCTATTTTTTTACTGATCTGGGACTATTACTTTGATATTGCCACTGTGGTTCCTTTTTTATTTCTTTTTTTCATGTTTGTTTGTTTTTATTGGAAGCACCATATTGAACTGCTTTCTTAAATCCAGTGTAAGCTGTGAAATGTAATACAAAGGTGCATGCTGTATTGTAATTTATATAAATCTAATGTACCTTCACAATCCTGGTTACTTATCGCACCATACAGCCGAGCTTGGCTTTGTCTACTTCACATATTAAATATTAACAATGTGGTAACGAGCCAATGACGGGCTGTCAGATGTAGGTGTTATTTTTTTCAGCTGTGTATTTCTTTGAATAGTTTATAATGTTTTCGATGGCTGACTCAAAAAAAACACCTATGCAGATTTAAATTACATTGATAAGAGTATGTTTTTTCTAATTGTTATTGATACAGCTACCAGATGCCATCAACAGCCCTTTACCAGGACAAACAGAGAAGATGCTAATTAGTTATAAATATTACTTTTATCACTTTTAATAAAAGCATCAGGGCCTGCTCGAGGTTTATGTGTGCCCTTAGGCGATGGGGTCTCAGTGGGCCCCTTTGTGACATATATGCAACAGTTATCCAGAATCTTATGTGCTGTACATCTATTTCTGTGACTCCCACGCATCTGCTTATAGTGGACTTATAGTATAAATAACTATAGGTTTTTTTTGAAAAAAAAATGTTTTTTCACTTCTGAGGCCATTTCTACCTGGTATTTTTGAAATCACAAATTTGTTGATCTCAAGAATGATGGCTAATTTGACCCAGGCCACTGGCTACATATCTGGCTTAACTGTAAAGTGAGAAGTGCTTCTGTCCCTGAACTTTTTAAGAGGCTGGGTACAGGCTAGAGGGAAGCTTCCAGCAAAGACAGCACCAAGGCAGCTGCCAGTAAAGTTGAGTTTACTGGCAATCCAGATTTTGGATGCCCTGGGGGCGGGCTAACAGCCGGCCCTGGAGTCTTCTAGACCCTAGTAATGCACTGCCCTGCCTTACAGATGCTTTAAACCCATTCCCCTCAGGGCATCCCGAATCAGTTAATTTATTCTAGGATGTCCTTACACTCTTCCTCTTGGTGGTAGTGGCCACTGGTGGTGCATCCACTACTACATCAGTGACTAATAAGGTTTGCCAGATGGTTAAGCACACTTTGTGCATGCTACTTGGCAAAATCCTATTGGACACAATTTCTGAATCCCCACCGTTATTTAACTGGCAGTACATTCTAAAATAGGATGTTTTGGTGGTGGGTGTGTCAAATATTTTTGACTGTACCCAGATCTAGGAAGTTGTGTCAACTCTATGGGACAGTTATGGGCTTTTCTGAACTCTATCATGGTTGGTATAGGGGGTGTGGGCACAGGATGGCAGTTAGAGCTCAGCTGAACAGGGCAGAGAAATGTAATGGCCCACTGTGTGGAACCCATTAGACCACCTGTAAACCCACCTCAATGGCAATCCAACGGTGCATGCTTAGGTCACAGCTGAATTCCAGCTCACCTCCAGCTGAGGCATTTTCCCCATTTCTTTATGGCTGGTGTGGGTACATGGAGCAGAAGAGCAGCCAGTGGATTGCTCCTTATTCAGACCCTCTAAACTCAGTGGCTGCCAGCCCATGCATGTGCTGTGGGTTTGCTGAAGAGCTGAGTTTACAGGTGATCTGGAGGATTTCACACATTGGGGCATCCCAAATAAATCAGGATGCCTAGGAGAGGAGGAAAACAATCCAGGCTAGTGAAAATTCCAGGTTTTGTTCCTCTTTAATCTGTTCCACCTGAACCTCAAAATGAATACATGGAACCCCTCCCTCCTGAAAATGAATATGCAGAGTGTGAATGAAACCTTTCCTACACCCAAAGATTAAATCAGACATAAAGTAAATTTAGAATACCATTGCATATAAATATATATAAAGAACCTCTGCTACAGGCTCCACCACACACACACACACTGTCAGCTGACCCACATTTTATGGATGGAGCTGGGGGGCTGAAATCAATGTAGATCAAACCCATGACTTGATGCCATGACACATGTGCGGCTCAGTCCTGGTATCTTCGCTGTGAGATCTTGGGGGGCAGAGCTTGTACAGCAGAGGGATCAGGGTATGCTGTGAGGTGCAAGGAAGCTGTGCATTCCACTTCATCCCCTGCTCCTCCACAATGTGTGCTCAGACTGGCAGACATTCAAATCTGCTGGAGATACAGAGTGTGTACAGTAGGGATGCCAGGGCCAGGTTTCGCATGCAATGTGGGATTGAGGGCTGCAATAAGTATTTGGTGATTCTTCTGGAATTTCACACAGCAGGGCAATCATTTTAGGGTCCAGATTTTGGTCTACTTTAAATTGACCACAGGAACCACACTGTAGGGCTCTTAGCCTCTTACCTTTACAGGCTAAAAAAGCAACTGTGAGGAATAGGGCAAATATTATATGTCATTTTATTGCTGATGCCTGGCTCCCCCCTTCTCTGTTATTAGCAAATGTCACCCTTACAAGGCTAGCAGGAAAGGAAGTCTATATATTGGCATGTAGTTCTGATACTCAGAAAAGGCAGTTCCAGGATGAAAGCCCCCGTGTGGCTCCACTAACATCTTGGTCAGACAGCCAAGGGCCAGCATTCTCCTTCCCTGTGGAGGTGTGATAGCATATGGTGCTTCAAAAGAATTCCTCAGGACCTGCGTCTGGGAGGAGGGAAGGTGAAGGGGCAGAGATCGAGGCATAAAGGGGGATAACCCTGGCCCAGCGGTTGTCACCCTCTGGGCAGAGGTCACGTTGCATTTGTGCTGGAGGTGCCCGAAACCATATATCAGCTCTCTACTCACCTCCATGGGGAAGCTCATCATCACTATTCAGCATCTGCATTTTAGGGTAACTCTGACTGTTGTATCTGTATGTGTGTAATTTACTGTAATCTGTAACCCACTTCTCAGAACGACATTTGCATTCATTCCACCATAGTCAAATGTTAATCACTAAAACCGGACCTTCACCATAATTTATTGAAAAGCCCAAACCCTTATAAAACGATTCCCCAGCATCTAAAATTAATACATTTTACGTTTTTAGTCACTTACTTATTATTCTTTCCCCCACTGGGCTGCAACTCTGTTCAGGACTTTAGGGTACGGGCGCCGCCATTTTGCCTCAGAAGCATCACACTTACTGAGGAGAGGAGAGTGGGATAAAGTACAGGTTATAGCTGTGCTTTGCTCAGACAGAGCAGAACTGGGGTCAGGAGAAGGTCAGCAATCCCAGAATGCAGAGCAGCACAGTCAGAAGGCACTTCCTGTCTGCAGGCTGCCTGACGCTCCATGAGCTCCCATCTTGGATGTTTAAAGGCTCATAACATGCAGTAGATGCAGGTAGGATGATTTTTAATGTGAGCAATCTGTATGTACAGGATGTGGGAAACATATAAGATAGACTCTTATTTAGAGTGAAGGACCGCTTTAATCCCTGCCTAGTGTGCTTATTGCATTAAAAACTTTATATAACTTGAGTGATCATTTTTGCCTTAGCCAAAAATCTGTGTGTCTGGGGCATTGCTGGGCCTGGTAGTTCCGCTAGGCGTGTGAACGGACGGTGCTTCGGGAAAATGGGCTGCGTGATTGTGCTGCGTGTTTGTTGGATCACGTGACCCACGGTTCCCTGACAGCAACATTATGCAATTCCTCTATTACATTGATTTTCCTCCCTATTTAGGCAGAACAGAGCTACATATCTTGGCAGCAGCATGCCTCTAACTGGTAAATGGAGGCCATTGCCAGGACATACAGTGTTGTACTTAAGGAAGCAGAGTATTATATGTCCCAACAGCAGGAAAGGGGTCAGAAAGAGAAAAAAACAGATTTACTATTTGCAGGCTGGGTGCAGGGAGTCACTGTACTTCCAGTAAGCCTTCTCCTATGTCTATCTTCCTTGCCTTCCTTCCCGGCTATGCCATGTGCTGGCTGTGGCTCTGATCAGCATATTCAGTAGCTCCATACAATTATTAGAAAGTCTGTTTCAGGAAGGGTGTATGCCACTGTGAGCCTAAAACCCTTGTTTCTAGAGAATGTTGGGCAGTAGGGCAACCTGTGTTTTGTTTTAAAGTTACAAAAATAATAGGCACAGTCCCAGTATTAATATCAATTGAAAGTTGATTCAAAGGTAAACAAAAACAATTAAAAAGGAACCCAAGTCCCATTCCCTGGGGCATCACACATTTTGATGATCCACTTTGTAATCCCCCCCGATTGCCCACTTCACTCACCTGCTCCAGTAGCCTTTACCGTGCCTCAGCGCCTCTGCCGCATCTTCCCTCACCTCTAGCTATGCACGTACCCATGCCAGGCCTTTCTGAATGATGGGTACGCCAACACTCGTGGGGGGATGTTGCCAGCTGCGCACTTGGCTCTGCTCGGCTTTATTCAGCTCCTTAACCGTTGTGTGGGTACGAGAGCTTAATGGAGCTGAGTGAAACCAAGCTCACTGATTGGCTGAGCAGACAGGAAGGTAAGTTTTCTGCACAATCCATGGGGATTCACACAGCAAAGAACATACTCTGTTCCTTATGTCATAACTGCTAAGCTGGGCTTTTTTGGACTGTTATCTGAAGGATGGCCTCTGTTCCCAACATAACATCAACATGGAGCAATCATTCTTGGATGTCTGCAGCTTACATTAATACATTGTGAAGCTGTCTAGACGGTCATCAGAGTGACAGATGTTATCAGCAATAACCAGAGAATTTGCTACACGAGTAATATGTTTGAGTGACATATTGTAAGAAAAGAGAAAACAACTGAGTTTTACGGAAGCTATAACAAAATAAGAATTTTAATGCGGATCCCGTTTTTTTTAGAGAAATAGTATAAAAATCCTGATTTCTCCAACATGATTTCATTTCTGCACTGTAAGGGGCAGGAAGGTGGAAAAACTCAAGTCACCACTGCTTAGTAAATAACCCAGTCATGTTGTTTAAGTCCCACTGTGAGCCAAGAAAAAAGTTAGACTGCGCCGACTGCAACAAATCCTACAGTCTGTCTACATTTTTAAAAACTTGGGTGCTGGAGTAGTCATTTTTGTTTTGTCTGTAACTAATTGCCCAGTTCAGTGTGAACTGCCCAGGCCAGCTATACATTGATGGTGCTGCTGTAACAGCAATCATGGTCAGCTTTAAACTGTAATCCAAATTATGTCACAATGTCACAGGTTTGGTAGCCAAGGGTAAGGGTGAATGGGACCGCAGCATGGGAAAATGACAAAATGGTAGCACAGCAGATACTCAACTGCAAGCAGGATAAGTGAAAGCATCAGCTTGTTTATTGTTGCAGGGTGTCAGTCTCCTCGCCTTTCCTACCCTTTAAGGCATCGTGAGCGCGCCATACCACGGACTGCATGCAGCAGCAGACGTGCTCGGCTGCATGGTTTTAACAGAGCAGGCTCTTCTTCTGTCGCATGCTCCACAGTGACACCTGCTGTTCAGCCCATTGGAAGTGCACAAGGCCTAGAGTGTAAGCTCTTGGACTTGATTTCACTTCCTGGTGTCCTGGAATGAATGGACAGGAAGTGACTTCACCAGACTCTGGCACATCCCTCCCTGTGCTGATTGATAGCCCTATTTAAGAGGACAGCTGGCCTACAGCCAATGCTGTGTTATCAGCTTACTTCCTGGACCTTGTTTCCCTGATTCCTGAATTCCTGGATTTATACACTGACGGATAACCTGATTTTTGACGCGGATTGCTTATGGACTTTGCCTGTTTTCTGCCTGCCTCTGACCCCGGATTCACCCTTGGACTCTGCTCAGACTTTTTATTTGCTCTTGGAGTTTTTTCTGCTTCACTTTGCCCCATACCTGGAGCTCAGCTCAGCTCTCCCCATGATTGTAGCCAGGAGGCTTGACAGTATAACACAGCCATAACATGAGCTCTGGTGGGGAACCTCGTCCCTTTGATATTTTGATGCAGCAAGTCTTTTCCCTCTGTGCAGCCGTCCAGGGCTTACAGGGAGGCTTTACTCAGCTTGTGGATCGGCTAAATCAACTCACGCCCCCGACAGTATCTTCTGCTACAGCTGTTCCTACCACACAGGGGGCAGATCCCGGGGTCACCCCTGAACCCCAAGTTCCTTTCCCGGAATTTTTCTCAGGAAATCGCCAGAAGTTTCGTGCTTTTAGGAACAGTTGTCAGTTATTATTTTCTCTGCAACCACGAACCTATGCTGCTGAGGAAGTCCGGGTCAGAATTGTTATTTCCCTTCTGCAAGGGCCTCCCCAAACATGGGCCCATTGTCTTCTGGAGCAAAATCATCCTTGTTTGGCCTCTGTTGATCTTTTCTTTTCTGCTATGGCAGCCATCTATGATGATCCCGGACATGTTGCATCAGCAGAGGCAGCTCTCCGTAATTTGCGTCAGGGTCGCCGTCCAGTTGAGGAGTATGTTGTTGATTTTCATTGCTGGAGTTTTGACACCCAGTGGAATGAGCCAGCTTTAAAACATCAGTTTCGTTTAGGTCTTTCTGAACTGATTAAGGATGAACTGGCCCATTTCAACACTCCTGAAACTTTAAATGAACTTATTCTTGCAGCCATTCAGGTGGATCGCCGGCTGCGGGAACGCCGTGAAGAGCGTTCAGCCATAGCCCAATGGTTTGCTCCACGGTCCTCGCCTGCATCACCTGACTCTCCGCAGACCGATTCGGGGGTTATCAAGCCCATGCAACTAGGAACCATCCGGTCTGCTTTGTCCCAAGAGGAAAGACTGCGCCGGAGGCGGCTAAACCTTTGCATGTACTGCGGGAACCCCGGACACTTTCGGGTTAATTGTCCTACCAGACCCGCAGCTATGAAGAGATCAACACCTCTTGTTAAGAGCACACCACTTCCTGTGCCTGGTTCTCACCTCTCTGTGCTTCTTAGTTTACAACTTCCCGGAGGAAGGGTTGAGACCAGGGCCATGATTGACTCCGGGGCCTGCAGCTGTTTCATGGACTTAGAATTCGCACAGACTCACAATATTCCATGTGAAGTTCGGCCTACCCCTCTGCTTCTCACTTTGGCCGACGGAACTACCGTCAAGTCCGGACCGGTGTCCCATAGAACTAAATCGCTTGGATGCTCTACTCCTGATGGACACTCAGAATTAATACACTTTGATTTAATGCACTCTCCTTTGTACCCTATTATTTTGGGTTTCCCGTGGCTCTCTATACATAACCCCGTCATCGACTGGTCTTCCGGTTCAGTTTCTTTGTTCTCTCCCTATTGCAACCAATTTTGCAGACAGCAGGAGAGTAACCTCTCTGTAGTAACCATTAATCCACCGGATTCCCTTCCGCCTGCGTATCTAGAGTTCCAGGATGTGTTCGACAAAAAAGGTGCAGACCAGCTTCCTCCTCACCGCTCTTATGACTGTCCAATAGACCTTCTACCTGGGTCAGCCATCCCTTTTGGACGTATTTATCCGTTGTCTGAAGCCGAGTTACAGACTCTCCGTGAATATATTGATGAAAACCTGCCTAAGGGTTTTATTAGACATTCCACTTCACCTGCAGGAACAGGGATATTCTTCGTGGAGAAGAAGGATGGGTCTCTGAGACCCTGTATAGATTACCGGGCCCTCAATCAAATTACAGTCAAGAACCGATACCCTTTGCCCTTGATTTCTGAACTCTTCCAGCGTTTGGGGTCCTCTCGGTTCTTTACCAAGTTGGACTTGAGGGGAGCCTACAACTTAATTCGGATCCGTCAGGGTGACGAATGGAAGACGGCCTTCCGCACACTATATGGTCCCTTTAAATACCTGGTCATGCCGTTCGGACTCTGTAATGCCCCTGCAACATTCCAGCACTTTGTAAATGACGTGTTCCGGGATTATCTTGATATTTTCGTCATCATCTACCTGAACGATATACTAATCTTCTCTTCCTCCCTCTCGGAACATCGGGAACATGTCCGCTGTGTCCTTCTGTGTCTTCGAGAGCACCAATTATACACCAAACTGGAGAAATGTCAGTTTGAACAACCTTCTATTCAGTTCCTGGGGTTACTTATCACCAGTACCGGCATTGTGATGGATCCTGAGAAGGTGGCTGCCGTCTTGGACTGGCCACAACCTATGAATCGCAAGGAAGTACAGCTTTTCATTGGCTTCGCCAACTTTTACAGATGTTTTATTAAAGATTTCTCACAGATAGTCCGCCCTATCACCGATCTCACCCGTAAGAATACGCCATTTGTCTGGTCTGAAGCTGCTGAGGAGGCCTTCTCTCATCTCAAGGAGCGTTTCACTTCTGCCCCTATCTTGAGACATGCCGACCCCGAGCTCCCTTTTGTACTTGAAGTAGATGCCTCCGTCAATGCTGTAGGAGCAGTACTCTCTCAACGAGAATCTGAGCAAGGAGAACTCCATCCCGTAGCCTTCTTTTCCAGAAAACTGTCTTCAGCAGAGCAAAACTATGATGTTTGTGACCGAGAACTTCTTGCTATCAAACTTGCCCTGGAGGAATGGCGTTATCTATTGGAAGCTGCCAGACATCCAATTTTGATCCTCACGGACCACAAGAACCTGGAGTACCTTCGGTCTGCAAAAAGACTCCGGCCACGTCAGGCAAGGTGGTCACTATTCTTTTCCAGATTCTCCTTTCATATTTCTTACCGTCCAGGAAACAAAAATACCAAATCGAATGCACTCTCCCGTCTTCATCCTTCTGACCAAGGTCCTGAACCTGTGGAACCCACTATTTTGCAACCGAACCGGTTTTTGTTACTTGAATCTGAACTCATTGCTGAGATTCGACGAGCATCCGATTCTATCCCAGAGAACCTACAATCTGAACTATCACGAGTAGATGGAATTCTTGTCCATCAAGAAAAGATTTTTGTTCCTGAATCTTTACGTTCCAGGGTTCTGGCCGAATTCCATGATCACCCCTTGGCAGGCCATTTCGGGCTCAAGAAGACGCTACATCTGATTCAACGTCATTTCTGGTGGCCCACCTTAAGAGCAGACTGTATATCACATGTTTCTTCTTTTGGGACGTGTGCCCGAAATAAACACATAACCACCAAACCTGCAGGTCTTCTCATGCCTCTCCCAGTGCCAGAATGTCCCTGGGAACATATTTCTATGGACTTTATTGTAGAACTTCCACCTTTTGACAACAACAACACTATCTTGGTGGTTGTGGACTATTTAACCAAGTTTGCTCATTTTATAGCTCTCCCCAGCCTTCCTTCTGCCTCGAAGTTAGCACAAGTTTTTGTGAAAGAGATTGTTCGTTTACATGGCCTGCCGTCTAAGATTGTGTCTGACCGCGGTTCCCAATTTACTGCCCGGTTCTGGACAGCGCTCTGTAGGAGTTTACGGATCACTTTGGCCCACTCATCGGCCTATCATCCCCAGACCAACGGACAAACTGAACGGGTGAATCAATCACTGGAGCAGTACATACGATGCTACTCCTCGGCCCTGCAGGACAATTGGACATAGTTACTCCCATTAGCTGAACTGGCTTATAATAACTCTGTCCCTTCTTTGACCCGCCTCACTCCATTTGCTGCAAATTATGGATTTGATGCCAAGACCTTGCCTGATACCTGCATCCCAGTGAATGTACCGGCAGCTGCAGATTTAGGAGCTCATCTAACTGCCACTCATCAGATGCTCCGAACAACCCTTCGAGCTGCCCAAGAACATTACAAAAGGACAGCAGACACTCATCGGTCTTCAGCTTCCAATTTTGCAGTAGGAGAACAAGTCCTGCTCTCTACCACTCATCTAAGGCTTCATCTTCCCTCTAGGAAGTTGGGTCCTACATTTATCGGGCCTTTTAAGATTAAGAGAGCTATTAATGAAGTTGCCTTTGAATTGGAATTACCTAATCGCCTGAAGATACACCCAGTTTTTCACGTGTCCCTTTTAAAGAAAGGAACTTTTAGAGATTCCCAAGATAAACCTCCTGATCGAATTATTGTGGATGGTGAAGAGGAATATGAGGTTGAACAGATCCTGGATTCACGGAAGAGAGGTGCCTCCATTCAGTATCTTGTTCGTTGGAAAGGTTACGGCCCAGAGGAAGATTCCTGGGAGCCATCTAGTAATCTCAATGCTCCACAATTAATCAGAGCTTTTCAGCAAAGACTCTCTAGATCGGCCGCCCGGAGGCGTCCTTTAAGGGGGGGCAATGTCAGTCTCCTCGCCTTTCCTACCCTTTAAGGCATCGTGAGCGCGCCATACCACGGACTGCATGCAGCAGCAGACATGCTCAGCTGCATGGTTTTAACAGAGCAGGCTCTTCTTCTGTCGCATGCTCCACAGTGACACCTGCTGTTCAGCCCATTGGAAGTGCACAAGGCCTAGAGTGTAAGCTCTTGGACTTGATTTCACTTCCTGGTGTCCTGAGTTTGAATGGACAGGAAGTGACTTCACCAGACTCTGGCACATCCCTTCCTGTGCTGATTGATAGCCCTATTTAAGAGGAAAGCTGGCCTACAGCCAATGATGTGTTATCATCTTACTTCCTGGACCTTGTTTCCCTGATTCCTGAATTTCTGGATTTATACACTGACGGATAACCTGATTTTTGAAGTGGATTGCTTATGGACTTTGCCTGTTTTCTGCCTGCCTCTGACCCCGGATTCAACCTTGGACTCTGCTCAGACTTTTTATTTGCTCTTGGAGTTTTTTCTGCTTCACTTTGCCCCATACCTGGAGCTCAGCTCAGCTCTCCCCATGATTGTAGCCAGGAGGCTTGACACAGGGCCATGAAAAAAGGTTTAATGCTTTAATCCACGTCATAATCAAATACACAGTTCACAGGCCAGATAACTGGCATTGCTTTGAAGAAAACCAACACAGGCACAATTGCTTCATAACGATATTTCAGTGTAAGGGTTAGATAGTCTTGTGTCCTTCAAGCAAAAGGACACAGTTACACTTGCTTATCAGATCGTTTCAGTATTGGGTTAAACAGGGTTGTGTCCCTCAGACAAGGGTACTCTTGTTTCCCTAATTAAATGTAGGCCTTTTTCTAGAGGGGGATTCGGGTGGCCATCACCCCATATTGAACTGAGCACCCCCTCATAGTGGAGGCCATCTATAGGGTGCCCCAGACTGGGACACGGAATTGCCGTCGGTCTGCCAGTGAGTAAAACACATGGGGAACCTCTACTCCATAGCATTCAAGCCCAGATCATTCCCCAACACACGTGCCTCTCTCTCACACAACAGTCTCTGCAGGGCAGGGGCCCCAGGCAGGGGCAATCCCATCTCAAGTCTCAAGCACAGCCGCTCCTCTTCATGGCCTGTCAGTCCCTTTGGATCCTCTCTACTCCTAAGGGGTGCCTGCTCTGTCTCTTCCCGGCAGGGCCCTCTTTTCTCCATGTGGAATTTCCTGCACCTCATTGTTCTTGCTCTCTATCCCTCTGCAGCTGAGCATGACTCTGCTTCACTACAACCACACCCTCCTACTCGCTTCCAACTCCACCTCGGCCTCTGACTTCCCCTTATAAAACCACTGCTCATACAATGCTGGCTGAGGTTTTCCCTCCAAAGAACTCCCAGCTGATCTCATCAATCTCCTGTTGTTCCCCAAAATGTATTTTATGTCACCTAGCTCATAATAATGGGAAACTCAGAGCTATAATCCTGAGCTTGAAAAAAATTCTGTTTCTCTCATTTGTGGTCCTGTACCTACGTTGGGGCATTTACAGGTGAGATGTATCATATATCCAATAAGGTAATCATATATCCAATAAGGTATTTGGAAATAACAGCATGGGAGATGCTAACAAATTTGCCATTTTCCTGCATAGCCCATAGAGTGCTGTTTCCAAACTTTAAAAGTTATATTATTACATTGTATGAAAAATGATGTACCTCACCTGTAAAAAAAATGTCACATTGGCTACACCAAATTAGCACCCCATTGCTTCAGTATTGCTAAAGACTGCAGACATCTTTTGCAGCAACATCACTGTTACTCTCGGAATTTCCAGCATTCACTACTCCTAGATCCTGGTTTCCAGTTCCTGTTATTCTCTATGCTACTGTTATTTCCAACTTCAGTTCCTGGTCATAGCTCTGGCATCCTGTCATTGCTTATTCTCATACTATACCTGGCACCCTCTGTCAAGCCACAATTTAGTCTCTGTACCCGGAAATTTCGTATACATCATATGCCAGTTATACCTTCCTGCTCAATTCCTTGCATTCGTGTATCATATGTATATGTAAATACTCACTTTAGAGGTTTGATGAACTGTTTTCTTGTGAGTAGTTGTGTTGGTGGCCACTAGGAATTGTTACTTGTATATAGTTTGGATGCTGTGTATCGGTTTATTTACTTTGGTGATTTGATTTTATCCATGTGTGTATTAGTGCAGTGATTTTGTTACTTTGCTGTTTACTGAATAGACTGGTTAAGTTCAGCTTTGTGTCTGCAACTTCATTCTAATCCTCCCACAACTAGGTCACACTTGGGCCACATTGTGGGAATTACATAGGCACAGGGACAGCTAAGTGCTCATGTTTACATAAAGTCCACCAGGAGATATATCATATTCAAGATAATAGGCTAAAAAATGATGATATCTACTTGGCAGATATTGACATTCCCAGCATACCCAGCGACCTTCTAGAGGCCCCTTTAAACATTAATAAAACTATCAAAATTATCAAAAGCAATACATGACTGGAAAATCTGGAAATCCACTGGGGGTGAGGGTTTCCCATCCGTATATTACAAAGCTTTTAAAGCTGATTTGGCACCTCAATTACTACATCTATTTAACACATTAGATAACAACCAAACACTAAGCTCTACTACTCTACTTACTTGAGCTCTACTGCTCTACTAACTGAATACCACTATTATTAAATGAATCCCAAACCCAGGTAAAGACCAGTCCAGACCCAGTGCACTCACTACAGACCAATATTCTTAATGAATGCAGATCTATGCAGCTATTATCAGCAAATGGTTAGAGGAAATCCTCTCACATGTTATCTCTCCTATTCAGGCCGGCTTCATGACAGACAGGGACGTACACCAGAACATCTCATTAGCCATAGAGGCACTAAATAAAGTTATAAACAATAAGTCCAAAGCCATTATAGTGGCACTAGATGCCGAAAAGGCGTTCAACCAGGCAGAACTGGCTACAGGTTTACGTGGGCCCTTGGGCGATTGACTCTCAGTGGGCCCCTATGTCACTTCACATACGGCCTTAAACTGCAAGCAAAGTAGGTACTATACAGTAATGTGCTACAGTTCACTTGTGCAGAGGTGGGCACTGGTAAGCAAAGGTGAGGTGGGTATAGGTAAGTTAAATGAAGAAAGGAGGAAAGAAAGGAAAGAAAGAAAGAAAGAAAGAAAGAAAGAAAGAAAGAAAGAAAGAAAGAAAGGAAGGGAAGGAAGAGAGGGAAGGAAAGAAATCGGAAGGGAATAAAAAAAGATGGAAAAAAGTAGCTAAGGATGAAAGAGGAAAGTAATGAGAGAAGGAGGGATAAAGGAGAGAAGGAAGCATGCAGGGAGAAAAGGAAAGAAAAAAAAGAAGATGGAAGGAAGGAAATAAAGAAAAGGGAAAGAAGTGAGCAAGGGAAGAACATGGAAAGGAAGAGAGTGAGGGAAGAAAGAGAGAAAAAAAGATGAATTGAGAAAAGAGAGAAGAAAGGAACAAAAGAAATCAGAAAAAAGAAAGCAATTCAGGAGAAAAAGGAGGAAGGAAAATAGAAAAAAGAGACTGAAAGAGAGAAGGAATAAAGGAACGAAAGGAAGAATTGAAAAAAGACAGTAAGGGAGAAAGAGGCAGGAAAGAATGGAAGGAAGGCAAGAAAGAACACAATATAAAGGAAGGCAGGAAGGATGAAAAATAATAAAAATGGGAGGAAAGGAAGAAAAAAAGAAGAGGGGGATGGAAATGAAGAAAGACAAATGAAAGATATGGAAAGAAAGATGGAAGGTGAGAAAGAAATAAAGAGACGAATTGTAGAAAGAAAGAGGGAAAGAGAGGAAAAAAAACAAGGCAAGGGTATCCCCTTTCACCATCCCTATTCAACCTTCATCTAGAGACATTAATCAGCATGTGAGTATAGGTCATAACAATAACAATATTAAAATTCTAGCCCATGCAGATGAGATACTGCAAATTTGACATTTTAAGTATTTTTAGTATTAGTGTTATCACATCAGCGCGGTATTTTACACAGTTTTATTTTCACCTACCACATGAACTGGCACAATCCTTTTATTTTGGACTCTTATACCTTAGGAAGTCTAGCAACAACTAATCTTACACCATTGGAAATCACTGCTTAAACCCTAAGCATACATTTCTGTAAATATTAGACATCTGTCTGAGGTTCTCTGCCCGAGTATTACTCCTTCCTCCTTATGACAAAATGATATGTACAGCTCACTGGATTATGGCTGCATATGTGCCTAATCCTGTAGTATATGCTTTTATTTGACTGGATGGTCTTTGATACTTTTTATTTAGTAAAAATTCTGCTCAGAAACAAAAAACTTAATATATTTGTGAATGTTATGTGTGTATCTGAGCTCTCTCTCGGTGACCAGTGAACAAAAAGAGCTGCTTGCAGTGACTTCTGATCTCTCATGAGCTAGACAAAAAGCCTAAGGCCCTTATTCATGCAGGGATAGCGTCAGGTAGTGGCTGGTTATTGAGAGGTAGCGACATGTAGCGACTGGTGAACGCCGGACAAGGCACGCAATTACACATTTATCAAGCAGAATCTGTTTAGTGACTGGAATAGCGCCATGTAGCATCTGATTCATCATTTTCACAGCCTCAGCGAACAGCGCCGGCGTTCAGCCTTGCACAGCGTCAGGTATGACCTCTCGCTACCTGCCGCTCTCTCATACATTTCAATGGACGATCCTTTACTTCTTTTTAAACTGTGGTTTTGTTTTTATTTTTTGGTTTTTAAATCTCAAATAATTCTGTGACCTCTCCTGGCATTGAATTAGCAGTATTTTCAAATTTTTATTTTTTATAAATTTCTTCAGAAATGACATTACAGGTCTGCCATTAAAGTGTTCCATATGTTTTCGCTTTGTTACTCGTGGATAGATGCTGGAAAACACACTTTAAACACACCGCCTCCTGCGCTCTGGGCTTCAAACAAGCATTTTTCAGCGCCAAAGATTTGTGAGGCTGTTTTTTTGCTGAATATGGTGTGAGTCGGTCGCTATGAGCAGTCGCTAACATGCGCTCCCATACAGCGCTGTACTGGTCAAATAGCGACTCCTCACAATGTATTCAACATTACTGGACAGCGACTGAGTCTCTATAAACTAGCGACTCACGGCCGAGCACTGCGACTACTAGCGGGCGCTCTGAAAATGCCTGCTACAGACGCTAATCTGTCGCTACCTGCCGCTAATGATGAATCAGCCTGTAAATCTCAGGCTTCACAAATTGTTCACAAACGCAGTACACTTAGGGCTTTACGTCATATTGGTGCAAATTAGAGTAGTGCAAAATATATATTTTTCTTAGCATGTTGCTGTACTGCTAATGTTTTAGCAAATGTGTTTCTTACAGTGTAGCAACATACGTCAGTTTAAAAAATATATATAAATTATATTTACATACAAGTGTATGCTGCTTTGGGTTTCAGCCCCAAGGATTTTGTAATAAAAACAACAACAAAACAACAAAGTCCTTTCCCCCTAATCCACTCCTGTAGCTGATCCCATGCCCAATTCTCAGAAGAAGAAATAAGAAAAGAGAGAAGGGAATAAGAAAAAAAAGACATTTAAAAGAGAGAGAAAAAAACAACAAAGAGAGAGAGAGAGAGAGAGAAGAGACAAAAAAGAAGAAATAAAGAAATAGAGAGGTGATAAAAGACAAAGACAAAGAAAAAAGGGAAATCCTCCCAATTCCCATCCCATTTACATCCTTTCAACCCTGAATACAATCAGGACACACACAGCTTTTATTTCAGTGCATATTGCTAGTGTCTTCAAACTAATGTCCTGCTCCACTAGTCTCTCATAATCTTGAGAGTCTTTAAATAAATCCCATCTACTCCAGATCTCTTGCAGCTGTTCCTCTCTCTCATATGGAGGCTGATCCCCTACTAGCGCCACGTATTGCCAGATGAGCATCTGTATAGTGGCGCTTAGAGAGTAGACACTGTAAGCGGGTATCGGGAGCTGTAACCTAGCGTAGCGGTCGCTGTAGTAACCTGGCCGGAATTAATGAATGTGATGTTTGTTGGGGCGCTCTAACTACAGTATAATGCTGCTGCGAGTGATAGGTAGCTCCAGCTCAGTGCGTTTGGCACTCGGTGCTCAACAGCATACTTAAGAAAAAACTACACACACACACACACAGCGTCGGCGCTCTAAAGCTGGGCACTATAGCATAACGTGCCAGACACTGTGTGATCAAACACATATACACCAGTAACAAAGCGAAAACACATGGAATGATATTGTTTTAACACGGGGACAATAACACTTTAGTGCCAGACCTGTAAATACAATTCTGCATAAAAATATAAAAAGTCAAAAAATGTATAAAAGTGTTTTTTTTTTTGCAGGCCAGGAGAGGTCTCTCAATCACTTAAAAAAAAAATTAAAAATAGCCGAACACGCTATTTATACAGAACCAAATGAAAGCCCATTGAAACCTAGAGTTCCGGCGCTATACGCTGAGCGGCCTCTAGTAAAAATGTAATGTGACGCTACATGGCGCTGTTAAAGGAGCTCACCAGATTTGCTTTCTTAAATGTGGTTTTGCATACAGCGCCCAGCATTCACCAGACGCTACCTGCCGCTACAAAGCACTACCGGGTGCTATCCATCCATCCAAAGTAATTTTCCTTTCTCCCTTGTTTCTTGTTACTCCTGCCTTAGGTTTTTCATCGTAGGGGGAAGCATCTCCTGCCTCCAAAATGTGGGGATGACCCTCCTGACTGCATTTATTATTCTAAAATGTAACACATTTTTGTATCTTTGCATGCCTGCGTCGTTCAAGTGCAGCAGATATACTGCGGGGTCTAGTCTAATTTCTCCTACCACTATTAGGATTTCCTTTATTATTTGCCAAAATCCTTGCAATTTTCTACATTACCACAATGAATGCATACATTCTTCTTCATTCCCACATCTCCAACATATGTTAGATTTTTTTTCTTTCTGGGGGGTAAGGTACCAATGGAAAAAGGACCATTTCATGTATTTTTACTGATGGAGGTTTTTGGTGGCTACTTTTAACTTTAGCTCTATTGCTGTCAGTTTGGCAGTGTTTTACCAGCATTTGGTTTGTGATGTTGTGAGGACTTTAGATAAAACTACATTATTTTCCAATCCAATAAGTGATGATAATATAAGTAGAAGTGCTCCAAGCTATGCCGAAGGCAAAAACTAAAGGGTGGTGCAATAAAATGCAGACTGATTTGGCTTTATACATTTTTTTACTCCCACTAAAAAAGAGCAGCAAATAGAATGATTTATCTACAGGTGTAAAAAAGAAGCAAGGAGCAAGTAAATTTCCGTATGTGGGAGAATGTACTAACCCATAACAGCCCATAACACACAGGTTTAAACTACATACTTTCGTGAACATAGCTAAACGGCAAATTGATAAATGTGTTGCTTGTATTTTATGGGCTTTTTAAGGGCTAAGGATTACTTTATGTACAGAAGACACTCACTCAAAAGCGTTAAAATCAGTGGAGATAGCTTTGGCAGCTCTATGAAACTGATACTATTGTAAACATAAATAACATCCACAGCTACAAGTAAAAGCAAAATTTATGAACAGAGAGATACAGGCCTATACAAAGTAGGACACTCACTTGTTAAGTGTACATGTATCTTCAACACTTGCCTGAGGACGTGTCCCCTATGTATAACTATTGTATATCACCTTTTTTCTTTTTTGCAAATGTCTGTGTTTAATTATAAATCATAAGTGTAGGTCCCCCTCGAAAGCATTATATTTGTATGTAGTAAACTGGGATTTGTCTTAAGGAGGGCCAAAACTCATGTAACCTTTAAGGTACTTCCCTAGGTGCATCCAGGTTAGGGATGTCCTCTGGTTTGCCCAATAAACTCTTCTCAAGCCTCAGTCTGTTGGCTGCGGCTTTGCTGAGTGGCATTTTGCAACAACACACACAGCATTGCCGCTTCCTCCAGCCAGTGCAGCCCCAATGGCAGATATTTAAGAAGGAATGATGCCAGAAGCTCGCACATACTAAGGTGAGTATATCTTTGATTCGTCACACTGAATTAACTGCATTAAATTTTAAGTCTATAGTGGTAATTTTGGGGTGTACAGAAATCCTTTAAAACCTATGAACCTATTAGATCAGTTGCCTATAGTGCATATCTGCCATAATATGCTAATGAATTACTAGAGCTAAAGAGAGTTACGTCTTTAAAAATGCATTTTTTTGTTTAAAGAGAATTGCCTGGCATTATATACACATTTTACCATATCTGAAGAGGATTCAAAGAATCCCTTGTTTCTTAACCAGAGCTGTAGAAGCTAATTGGAATAAGCTGTAGGTAAACCCTCAGGAGGCTTTCTTTCTCTAGGGATCCTATTTTTCAACCTCTTTTTTTTCTTCATAAATAAAATAAATCCATTTGTTGACTATTTAGCAATGTGGCATGGCTTGTAGGATACCAGAGGCTGTGAAGACATGGTTAGCTTATTTGTTTTCTGGGTCGGATATTGAAGGCAAAAAGGGCCTTCCATCAGTAAGGATGACCTGGAATAAATATAGCTTAATCCCATAAGAGAATTTCTTCATCGATGGACAATACTGAAGAATTCAAGTTGTCCGTTCAAACAATAGAACAGAAACTCTTCTTACCCTGAAGCAAGCATGTTTTTGAGAACTAGAACCTATATATTGGACAAAAATAGCATGTTTCTTTGGCCATATCTAGCAGATTAAGCTACCCCTTCTTATCTAGGGTTGGATCTATATAGGTTTGTTAGCCTTGTATTGCATTGGAGGTGTTTAAGCACTGAGGTAAAGCAGACCTAAACACTGTGCCCAGCCCCCCTGTATCCCCAATGCAGTATGTATGACCACTTGAAACACTCCTGTGATGTTTTAGAAAAAGGTCAGGAAATTTCCTCTCCCGGCAGGTTGCCAGCCACAAACACTGCCCACATGACCACTGGTGGTCAATAGGGTTTATCAGGATAGACACGCATGGTGCCATGCAAGGTGACTCCTGAACCCTATTAGCTGCTGGCCACCAGATGGGCACCTGGAGTGGTGTGGGACCAAAATGTAGATGGGAATATTGCCCAATTTTATGAATTTCTATAGGGATTTATCGCGACCCCACATCTGGAATAACTAAATATCTAAAATATCACCTGGGTAAACTTCCAGAAAAGGATACCCAGAGGTTCTCTTTTAGCAAATGCATGTCTGGGTGCAGTTTGAATGGCACTATAATAATTATAGAATTCTATTCTATATAGTGTTATTGATTAGTTCTAGGGCGTTTATGATCCCAAATAAATGTTAAATTTTTGTTAGATTAAAACTAGAAAATTCATAGAATGTGCTAATAGCAAGGCTGAAAGCTGCAAGGTTAAAAATAATCCCCTGAATCTTCGCTGGCCCTTCAAATAAATAGTCCACAGCCCAATTTAATCAGAATATTCAGTTGAAGGACCTCTTATTGTTTATAAGGAGCTCCTTGGCACTCACAAGGTTTGTCTTCCTAAATAATCCCACCTTCTGTTCCCGATTCTCCAGGCTGCGTCTCCCTTGCTGCCATGCCCAGGCCCTGCCATTCTGTATGGCCAGGTGGACGAACCAGGGAATTCCCACAGGCCAGTCTGTCCCTCCTTGCATGGGGGCTCCAGTGAATACAGGGGCACAGTAAATACCGAAATCTTTAGATTCTGGATTCTCTCTAATTATGATTATTTCCCCTCCCCCCATTCTCAATATCCCCTGTTTTCTCAGATATATTAGGGCTGAATTACCAAGCACTATCTGCCAGAATATGGCAAATCTGTAAACGTTAGAGTGGTGAAAAATATCATTTAGAAGTTTCTTTTTAAATTGCAGCATTTCAAGAAACACATTTACTAAAACATTGGTGTTACAGCAACATGAAAAATAAATATATAAATATATATATCATATTTTGCACTACTTTCATTTGCACAAAGGTGGTGAATTCTTGCAGATTGTGCTTGATAAATCAGGCCCATTATTTTTTTAAAATAAGGATAGGCTTAATTCATACTCATCATGCTGCAATATGCTGGTCTAATTACCTGACCTCATTAATAATGGCTTTAATAGCAGCAGCCACTACATCTTGGGAAGTGACTTTACTGCACGTGCTTCAGGAAAGCCCTGACTTCTTTCTAGTCTTCATTGACTTCCTAGCCCGTGATTCAGTGAAATTCTCTTTTTTCCTCATAAAGTGATTTTTTTACTACCATGTGATTCAACTCTTACTGAATCACGGCCATAGTGTATTTCTGTAAAATAGGGTTGTTTATTTTTAAGGATTAAGATACTTACACTGTGATTTTTGTAAAGGGCATGTGAATATCACTGCACTCATTTCTCCAAAACTGCGATTCCCTAGCAACCAAATTCTTCTTCCTACCTAAACCAAGCCTTCCCTGCTTACTATTTCAGCAGTGTCTTCTTCCTCTACCACGTCAAAGTGTTTCACTGTCAATCTGCCTTGTCATGCATAATGAAAAGTCCCTAATTAAACCGGACCTTCACCATGATTTATTGAAAAGCCCAAACCCTTAAAAAACGATTCCCCAGCATCTGAATTTAATATATTTTACGTTTTTAATCACTTACTTATTATTCTCTCCCCCAATGGGCTGCAACTCTGTTAAGGACTTTAGGATACGGGCACCGCCATCTTGACTCAGAAGCATCACACTTACTCAGGAGAGGAGAGTGGGATAAAGTATAGCGGGTGGGTTAAAGCTGTGCTTTGCTCAGACACAGCAGAGCTGGGGTCAGGAAAAGGTCAGCAGTCCAAGAATGCAGAGCAGCACAGACAGAAGGCACTTCCTGTTTGCAGGCTGCCTGATGTTCCATAAGCCGCCATCTTGGATCTTTAAAGGCTCATGACATGCAGTAGGTGCAGGTAGGATGACTTTTAATGTGAGCAATCTGTATGTACAGGGTGCGGGAAACATATAAAGTAGACTCTTATTCAGAGTGATGGTCCTCTTTAAATAAGAATTCAAATGTTTTATTATTTTAGCAGAAATTGTGGTTTTTATGAAATAAAGGGGTTGTTGTTCAGATTCCAGTCAAGGTTTCATTGTAATTCTCTCCAAATGCTGCCAATTTGGTTTGGTTCCTTCAGATCCAAATTTTTACAAAATGCAGGTCAAATTTGGTCAGCTTGTTTGCGAATTGTCGATGCCAGAACTTACTCCTGTGGCACTGTGATGAAGGTGAATCCTGGGAGAGCACTACCTCCAGGGGAATAAATGCCTTTTACGACCACAAATCCTTAAATATTAATGCTGAACATTAATCGAGAGAAGTAGAGTTACTGTTTATTACATCAATTTGCTACCAAATATTGTAAATAGCCCATAGAACAAAAAGAGACAACAAACCCACAAAGTTCCACTTAACTTACTTGAAAGCTCAGGGTGAATGCACAGCCTCCTCCATTCATCATTGAATGTTGCGTGACTTTGGAGGGGTGCATGATGTGCTGGAGGAGGACCTCATTGTAGGATGAATGGTTTGAGGGAAGTAACAGTGGAACTGGAAAGTTTCACATACAGACATCCCGATGTGGTGGTGAGGCAGGATCATGCAGACCCGCCTTGGTATGCCCCCTCCATTGTAATGAATGAAGTGGACGTGCCATCGGGCATATACTTAACACATCAACGGCTGCCATCTTGAACCAGAGAAGACGGTCAGGGTGCACGATCTCTGCTGTTTCTAAGCTTTTCCCCTGATGTATACACAAGCAGTGGCTGCTCCCTGATATACCTTTAGCAGGGCGTGTACCCACACCAGACATTTGTGAATGGCTGGTGCGGGCACGCTCTCTGACAGAGGGGCGTGGGAATGCTTCCACAGCACGTGGGTCTACTCTGCTAGACTCGGCTGGAGACGATTCTTAGAACAGTGGGCGGAAGCCGATCCAAGCGTTCTGATTAGAGGAGAGGCCGTGCATGTGCCATAGGACTGGGGAAAGGAGAGTTAGAATTGGCGAACCTGGAGTGTTTCACACAGTGGGGCATACAGGATCGGAGTGCCACTGGACCAAAGACCAAAACCAAAGATAGTCAAAATCCTGGGTTTTGGTTCACTTTAAACCGTATTGAGTTTGTTTGGGATGAACTGGACAGAAGGGAGAATGCAAACCAATCTACAAGTGCAGCAGATTTGCGGGCAAATCTGAGCAATTTATAAATGAAATCGTAGAAAATGCCTTAATTGTGTTGTTATATCAGCTAGAGGTGGCTACAACAGTTTAGTTTAAATATGTTAAAAGTTTGTTAACTTTGTTAATTAACTTTGTTAATGTTAACATTATATTAATGTTAAAACAAAGTTTATCCATTTTTGTTTCCTCTGAACTATTTATTTTATTCTTTAATTAAAATGTAAATTTCAGGCATTAGATGTAAATATCCATTGGAAAGCATTAGGTGTTTTAGGTTTAGGTGTATTTTTGACTTGGTGTATATCTGCAGTAAGTCAAATCAAATGGGCTGTAACTTTTCTAAAGACATTTAGTTAAAGCTAAACACAACGAAAAAGAGTGCCATGCCCTGTTTGATAAGGGGGCATGGCCAAAAATTAGAGTTGAGCTGTACAGACCAAGAGAGCTTTATAAAAGCAGACCAGAAGTGATCAACTGCTAAGGCAAGCATTTATTTTATTTTTATTTTGTTTCTGTCTACAGCTGCCCTTTAAATGTAGTTTTCTTTTTCTGCAACTAGACATGAAAAGAGACCAAAAGTGGCCTTATACTCACTAAAGTAAAATCATTCCATGCCCCATCATTCCATGTCCCTCCCAGAGTTACTTAACCCCCATTCTAATAAAAATTAGAATTTACTTCTTTTTTTGATTTGCCACAACGTTAATGCAGTCACCTGTGGCCAGATACCAATTGGAACCCTGCAAGCCATGTGACTGCAGAGGCCAATTGCGGGCTCATTTTCACAGTAGAAGTGATTATTACATATATAGTTACATAGTTATGTAGTTACATAGTTAATACAGTGGAAAAAATACATACGTCCAACAAGTTCAACCAAGGGTGTTGGTGTAGGCGAAGTTATTTTTATTTTACATTTGTTTGTTTTTTTAACTGATAACAGCTAATAGTAACTGTTAATGTTATTTTCTTCTAAATAAGCATCTGATCCTTCTTTAAAGCTGTTGGTGGTTGATGCTGTAGCAAACTTCTGTGGGAGACTATTCCACAAATTTATAGTTCTTATGGTAAAAAATGATTGTCGCCTCCGGAGATTGAATTTCTTTTTTCCAGTCAAAAGGAGTGCCCTCTTGTCTTTAGAGAGAAATTTACCTGAAATAGCGTTTGCTCATATTTCTTGTATTGCCCATTTATATCTTATACAATTTAATCACGTCCCCCCTCAGTCGTTTCCTCTCAAGACTGAACAGAGTTCATTCTCGTAATCTTTCCTCATAACTAAGATCCTTCATTATTCATATCAGTTTGGTGGCTCTCCTCTGCACCCTTTCCATAGTCATTGACAGCATATTCAAGGTGAGGGCGCACCAGTGCCTTGTAAAGAGGTGAAATTACATCCCTATCCCATGATTCCAGGTGAGGATGCACCAGGATCTTGTAAAGAGGCGAAGTTACATCCCTATCCTATGATTCCATACCTCTTTAAATGCATGATCAGGGCCAGCACCCGGCAAACTCAGTCATGTGCCAAGGGCCCAGGGCCAGTGGGAAACCCACTCTTGCAGCAATTGCATGTTTTAAATGCTTACCTTCCTCATTCCATCACTGCACCTGTGTGTTCCCAGTCTTGCTGGGCCCTGTGGTCTGTCACTTTGGTGTATTTTGACTTGGGTTTTGTTTTGTCTGTAAAAACTCACCCTTCCCTGGTTCTATGGCACATGTGTGGACTCCCATGCAGAGCCATTTGCTGTGCATATTTAATGTTTGTTAAATGGCTCTGTTTATCACAAGGGGCCCACTGAGACTCTGTCGTCCAGGGGCCCACAAAACTCTGGAGCCGACCCTGTGCATGATAATATCTTGGTGGCCTTTAAAGCATCTGCTTGACATTGCATGCTGTTATTTAGCCTGTAATCTACCAGTACCACCAGATCCTTTTCAACAAGTGTTTCTCACAGTTTTACTCCAGAGGACATGTGTGACCTTCAGGTTATTAGACCCCAAGTGCATGACTTTACATTTCTCCAAATTGAACATCATTTGCCAAGTGGATGCCCAGAAACTCAAAGTGCCCTTGTCAGCTTGTGAACATGTTCAATAGACTGCACTGTGCTACATATCTTTGTGTTATCTTCAAACATAGAGACAGTGCTTCTAATCCCATCTTTTATAAACAAGCTGAGTAATAGTGGGCCCAGAAAACAAAGTGTTAACCAGCTCACCCACAACACTGAAGCACGGAGCAGGGGATCCCCTGGTAGTTTCTCCTTAGAAGGAAGGACGGCAGGCAGTAGATTGTCCAGCTTCTTCTTATTATGACATTTAACTTTTAATCTTCATAATAAAAATCACAATTAAGCCACCCAAGCAAAAGAAAGGTGCTCCTGAATATAAGTAATAAACAGAATCCAGACTGAAAAATATCCCACAGATAGGACCTGGGACGCATTTCAGGCAAAAGCCCATAATCATACAATAGTGGGCCCAGCACTGAACCCTGGGATACATTGCTTACAACAAGTGGCCATTCAGAGAAGTTATATTTAACCACAAAGCTCTGCACAGGATCTTTCAGCCAGTTTTCAATCCAGTTATTAACTGTATTTTATAATCCTGAAGATCTCAATTTCTCCAATAAGAGTCTATGGGGACAGTGTCAAATGCTTTCGCAAAATTCAGAAATACTATATCCACAGCCGCCCCTCTGCCCAGGCTTCTATTCATCTCCTCATAGAAGCCAATTGGGTAAGTCTGGCAGCTTCTATCCTTAGAAAAACAGTGCTGGTTTTCACTTATAATATTATGCATAGTTACATATTAGTGTATGTATTCCCTTAATAGAAGGTTTATATTGTAGCCCACATGGTAGCTCCCTGTATAAAGGGGCTGTACACACTATACTAAAATCACAGAAATTTTATTGAGTAATTTTATTCAGTAAATTTTTCAGTGATTTTAGTATAGTGTCTGCAGCACCTTTATACAGGGTCTTTTGGGAGCTACCGTGGGGCTCCAATATAAACCTTTATGTAATGTGTTTTATTCCCTATGTGCAGGTACCACTTGGTTGTGCTCACCAACTCAATTACATATATAAGTATTCCCTTAATAGCCTCTCAAGCAATTTTCCCACAATAGATGTTAAGGTCTGTAATTGCCCAGAGAAGACCTAGAGCCCTTTTTAAATCTGGGCACCACATTTGTCTTGCGACAATCTCTTGGCACTATACCAGTTGTTAGTTAGTCTTTACAGATCAAGAACAGGGGTGATTAAATAACTGAGTTCTTTAAGAACAATTGGGTGAAATCCATCTGGCCCCACAGTCTTATTTCCCCATTATCATTAATTAGGGTACCTACCTGTTCTGATTTCATTTTCTTTGAATATATATATTAAAAAAATGTTTAGAGTTTGCTTTGCTTTCTTTGGCCACATCTATTTCATTTTGTGCTTTTGCCAATCTTATTTCTTTCTTACATGCTTTATTTACTAATTTATACTTTTCAATGGTTACAGTCGAGAGCCCAGCCTTGTAATGTTTAAATGCTCTTTTCTTGTTCTTTATTGCCCTTTTAACTGCAGGTGTCAGCCATAAGGGGTTTAATCTTAACCACTTATGTTTTCTACCCATAGGAATCAATTTTGCAATGTTGGTACTCACAAATGATTTAAAAGCACTCCCATTTGGCATTTGTATCCTTATTCCTCAACAGATTCTCCCAGTCTATGTCCTGATATGCAGCTCTAAGCCAGGAAAAGTTGGCCTTCCTACAATTCAGTGTTTTTGCCCTCCCATATAGAAAACTTTTCTATATTGTGGTCACTGTTACCAAGATTTTCACGGATTGATACCATCCCTATCAGGTCATCATCATTTGATATTACCAGATCCAAAAGAGCATCACCCCTAGTAGTTGCCTCCACAAACTGATTCATATAGTTATCTTGTAGCAAGCTGAGGAATACTCTCCCCCTTGTAGTAGAAGCAGAACCATGTGTCCAGTCGATACCTGTGTAGTTGAAGTCCCCCATCACCACCACTGCACCATCTTGTGCTGCCCGCTTTCTCTGTTTATGCAGCCAAGCTTCTATTTCCTCAGTTATGTTTGGGGGTCTACAGATAACTCCAATTTGTATTTTAACATTGTTTACATCGCCCCTCACTTCTACCCACAAGGATTCTATATCCTCACAATCTTCTTCTAGTATCTTCTCATTATGTAAAGCAAGAATTCAAAGCATATATTAGAGACACACTCCACCCCCTTTAATTTTTGCTCTTTCTTTCTGAAAGAGAGCAAAACCTTGAAGATTGACAGTCCAGTCATGTGCGGAATCCAGCCATGTCTCAGCCACACCAATAACATCAATATTTTCTTCCAGTACCAGAGCCTCAAGCTCCCCCACTTAACTTGCCAGACTTCTGGCATTTGTGAACATACACTTTAAGTTCCTATCTAGTTTACACATTGAGCTTTAGAATTAGCTTCTGCAGTAATGCATCCGCATAATTTTTCACTGCTGGTTTGCAAGACATGGATCTACTAATACATCATAGTAGACCTCCCCCTTCTAATTCTCCAGCCACCATCATATGCTGTCCCCTAATTAACCTGTCTTCCTCTTTTTTTTCCTCTCTTGCCCTCCCCATTCATCTCTAGCTTAAATACCCCTTCACCCGTTCTAGTATCCCCTTACCCAGCACAGCAGTCCCCCCTTTCATTCAGGTACAAATTATCTGTAGAATACAGTTTTTACCCAGCCCCTCCCAGTACTTTATCCACCTTTTTCATTGCATGTCAAACCCCGGCATCAGGGAGACAGCAAGCCATTCCATTGAGTCCACCTGAAAATAGAATCTGCTATTACCACTAACTGTCTAGTCCTACCTGCAGTCCCAACCACCCGCTCACTAGCAGGGCTGTCCTCCCGGCTGTTATGGAGAGCAGTAGCTGCTAGGGCAGCCATTTCTGAGACTGACATGCCTCTCTTGCATAATTATCCAAATTGGTAATTTTGCCAAGTTGGCCTTCCTTTTCTGTGCACCCTTTATTCCACCCTCTGTTTCTTTCCCACTTAATGCCTGATTAATGAGCAAAATGCCCTTTTCCATATTGTCAATCTTCCTCAGTGTTTCATTTTGTGCCTCCAGATCTCTACCCAGAGTTTCCAAGGTTGCAATACGCTCACATTTACCACTGTTCCTGAAGTGTATACATATGACAAATTGTGCACTGAAGTAGACCTCCAATGTTGCCAGCCATTATCCCAATTACAAACACAGCAGTAAAAACAGTATTTTAGTCCTTACAATTGCAACACCTTTGGCTTTGAACTTCCCTTCACCAGTGTCTTGGCTAGTCTGGCAAACAGTCTGCCAAATATTCTCCATTTAGTGGGTGTTACAGGGTTGGAGCTTCACACTTCTTTTTCAATTCTCATTATGTCATAGTTTTATTCAGAGGTCATGCAAATTAAATGAAGTAGATATAAATAATAATCCAGTCACCTGAGGAAAATCCAAGCTGCAATTATGAAGGGAGTCATAATATATATATATATATATATATATATATCCTCATGAATCTTGATTGGCTTTGTACTACACTGACAATTGGATAGTTGAGTTGAAGACGACTACTATGCCATATGTAGTTCATACCACACACCTGCCTAACATGTTACCCATACTCTAAATATGACCAGAGGATTTCTAACGCATTTTTGATGAATAGACAAATTAATGAATCTGTACATACGTGAATGATCAGCTAGTTAATGTTAAATGAACCTACCTGTCACTGGGCAAATAGCTTTTCTTGCTGCAACAAGCATGTGTCAGGGAGGGCACCCCTAACACTCAGCCCTGTTCCAAAACCAGCCCATCTTCCCACAAGAAAGAAGTGTGGTGTGCGTAATCTGGGTTCCTGCTCTGTGATTGCCACTACCCGATATGTTACACAGTCCGCCACCCACAGCAGCATTATTTGAATAATGCAGTTCAGTGCAGTTCAGCTCCCCCACCCTTTGGCCATCCCCATTTGGGATACCTCATTTTCAGATGCCTGCAGTTGTGGCACAAATACCGTATTTTTCGCGCCAAAAATATGCACCTGCCCATAAGAAGCGCATAGAGTTTGGAGGAGTAAAATAAGAAAAAAATATTCTGAACCAATTGTTTTGCCAAAACGCCACCCCCTCAAGAACCAAATAATAGGCAAGGTGCAACATCTCCCTATTATAGACACCCCCCCCCCCCCCAATTCCAATAGGCAATGTGGCATCCCCCCTCCCAAACACCAGAGACAAATGCTGCTTCTTTTATCTAAATAATGCCAAATGAGCACAAATATAACACCTAAAGTAGAGGAGCAACAATGATGAGGCCCCCTTGACCTCCTTGACCTTCTAAGCTGCTAATCTTTAGCTTCAATACACATAGCTTGCGAGTATGGAAAATAACAAACAGCCTAGTCCATATTCAGGGCACTACCTCACTGCTTGATCCCTCTCTACTATGCAAAACAGTCCACCAGTCATTCCACCAGTCTGTCAGCAGGCTCTTCTGCCCCTCCAGCCAAACACAGGCCATTGGTAAATGACCCTCCAGGCTGCACTCCTTGCAGCCTCCTGAGTCTCATAGATGTCACTCTGCCGGGGGCTGATGCTGGGTGCGGTCTCCAAGTATTTATGGCCAGCCAGTATAGTCATCAAATCCTGGACTCTCAAAACCAGGCCTGGCCCAGCAAACTTTCACTGTTAGCAATGGAGGATTCATTTTGCAACAGAAATGAGGTGATATGCATTGAGATAGATAGATAGATAGATAGATAGATAGATAGATAGATAGATAGATAGATAGATAGATATGCAGTGTCTATATGATAGTAGGATAGGATAGTGTGAAGCAGTTGCAGGGCTGTACAGTAGGTCAGCTTCACAGAACGCCACATCCTGTCTCATCCAAGATTAGAAAGAAGAGGTAACTTTCAGATGCCTTTGGAGATGCTGGTGAAGCAAAAGGACCATTCAAGTGGCTCTAATTCTACATGACTGCATATAAATAGAAAATACACTTTTAGGCTGCCATAAAGCATTCGTCCCAAAAGTTCAGATTCAAATCTCAACCAAGAATTTGATCATCCATATGCAAATTGCTATTTTACATGCAGACTGAGGCATGCACATGCTGCAGCAAAAAAATAGAAGCAGCTATGTGGTATTAAACACAGCAGAGCAATTAAGTGCAAAATAAATTATGCAAATTCCATGGAGCAGCCACAAACTTACCTGATAAAACAGAGGATGAGACATGGTCATAATAAACTCTGCAAGTTGATTCCATTTCTTAATGGATTGTCATAGGCAACTCTGCAAGAGAATAATTCCCAAGTGAGAGATGTTATTGCTGCCAAATAATCCATAAATCCTTGGAAAAATGGAATTAAATTTTAAACAAGAACTGACTGGGTATTATTGTAATGCTAATTGTTCTTTATAAATCTTCAACATGTTTTGTAACACTAGGAAAATTGCCAAGCTGGGTTCACATTCAGCTGCTGTGGGTGAGAGATGAGCAGCACGGGTGACAGGTAAATGGGGATATGAATTGTAAATGTCAGAAGTCGCACAATGTCAAAAGCAAAGGTTCCAATTACTATAGTATCAGTCCAGCATGAAGATTCTGGCACTCCACGGTAAAGCATAAAACTTAACATTCATTTAGAACCATTATTTTACTCCCATTTTTTCTAAGATTTGGGCTTTTTCACATTTCTAATGTTTAGCTACAGTGCATTGGACATTTTTCCCTAATTATCTTACTACCTTGCAGATGTTCAACGAATCGACAAATTGTACATCCAAGGTATTGTTTTTACAAGGTATATGTACGATTGAAAAACTGATTTATTTTTAAGGAGGTGTCCATCGTGCAAGATGAAAATGTTTGTCCTTGTGAAACTAATTTGCGCATCTATAATTCACAACTATAGCCCATGCACAGCCACCTAAATGGGCACCAAGATCTTCATTTATCAGACGTCAGCGCCTGTAAATTCCACTCAGTGCCAATGTTTTTGCCTCAGCATCAATCCTTGATATATAAATCAAAACACCAAAACTTTTGCCAGCCTGCAGCTAACTTGCACCTTTTTGTATGTGTTGACCAGTGCTCGTATTTAAGCTGTGCCAGTTTATAGAAAAAAAATATAAAATAAAAACTATACTGGCACAGTAGGTTAAGATCCCATAGACCACAATGGGCAGAACTGTATTGAAATTTTTTTTTTGCTTATAAATGATATTAATTATTTATTTTACAGAACTTGCTTTGGTGGATTGTCACAAATTTAAACACAGGAATTGTTACCAAATGTAATTTCATTAATTTCTTGTAAAACCTTTTTTCATGCCTGTTTTTTGTTACCAGTATGTACTTTTTAGCAAAACAACTAAAAACCAGCCAACATTCACTCTAAAGTTTGTTCCTTTGGTTCACAGCAACGATATCTCGTGACTATAATGAAATAATTCTGTGTGTCAATAATAAATAAATCTGGTGCGCTTTGCCTATAATTTGGCAGAACAAATAACGCTCACTAGCTCTGTTAGAAGACCAACAGGTGCTGACAGGCTGGCCAATACTGAGTGTGCCAATTTAAGCTAATTATTTAACATCAGACTTTGATCTACAGCGTTATTCTGAAAAAATAGCAGCATCAAAACCTAAAAAGAAGTGATCGCTCCAAGGTGCACATATCTGCTTGGCTCCGATCCCCAAATGTCACATCACAGGGTGGGTAAAACTTAAAGTAGTAAAAGACCCATCCTTGTTTTCATCAGTTTTATTTCTTCTGAGGTTTCTAAAGGGGCCAACTCCTATAGCCGCTGACAGCCACATGGGAAGAAAGAAATGAACAGAAGCATGGACCAGATGAATAATCCTGCTTCCTAGTGATTTTTAACTGGGAGTATCTAAAATCTGGATGCTTCTGGGGGTTACATACAAGCAAATGAAATCTTTTTGACAATGCCTAAGACATGCTATGTAGCAAATTTCATGTCTATTGAATAACAGGTACTTACAGCCTTATATAATGTTCTGAAAAGAGCATTGGTCATGGGGGGGGGGGGGGATGAACATGAATATGAGACCAATTTATCACTAGCGCCTCTTAGCGCCACTTAAGCATCTGCAGAGAGGCGCTATTAGCTCCTCAGCCACAACACATGGAATGACATTGGGGACATACAAATGACATGACACATGATTGGCAGGTATGAAAACGCAAGTTAGACGTGGGTAAACTAAGTACAAAAATGAAGAAAAAATACATTCTGAACAGGCCAGGTATCCTGTGTCACTTGACTGAGAAAAATAAATTAAAATACGCTAACCAGAAGTCACTAAACAAAATTGTAGTCTATGAGAGAATGACAAGCTTCTTATGTGATGTGATGCTGTAGGGAACACAACTCAGGCTCTACCAAAGCACTCAGTGCTCTTGATACATGGAACTTTACATGGCACAAGGAGAGGCAATAAACATATTTTGTAAAATCATAAATATACTTGCTGGTGGCGCTCACTAAAAACACCTGTCGCTACGTGGCGTTAGTTTCCTAAATAAAACCCTACGTATTTCAAAGATCTCTCAACAGTAAATCCCTTCCTGCACTGGAAACACATTGGCCTTGATCTAGTAAACTCCCCCAAAATATCTAATGAAAATAAGAACTATTTAATATTTTATTTCAGAATAAAGCATGCAATAACATAAGCCGTGAGTCAAAGAACATTACAGAAGTTTATAAATGTCTCTAAAAAATGTTTTTACTACTTACTGAAGTCTTACTTTAAATAGCAAATTAAATAGGATGTCATGTGGCTCTAGTGAAACTGTTAATTTGCACAGTTTTTGAGGCAAGTTTCTGAAACAAGACCATGGGGGGCCATCAACCTGTAACATTAACTTTCTTGCCAGGAAAACATTTCTTATTGCTGCTGCAGAATATGTTTTTATGAGGTCTCTGTGATGCAATTTTTTACCTCAGCATAAATTCTGCTACAAAATTTACACACACATTAAATTTAAATGCAAATCCAGTTTTATTATCTAACTTATCATCAAATATTTTAGTAGCTTGCAAGATGACAAAAATGATTTTGTTGTTAAATGCATATACCGGTATATGTATTTGGCTATGAATGCTTTAGGTACATGTGATTCATGCTTTGAGGAGCTTGAAGGAGCTTAGCAAGATGTGACAGACTTTTCTTTATGACAGGAATCATTATCATTTCGTGTAATTTGTTTTTAGTTATTGAAATTACTGCCTGGAGGAATGCCAGCCGATTTGAAAAGAAGCAGAGACAATTTCACAAATCTGTCACCACTATTTGACAATCTATCAATTCTCTCATTAATGTGTAGTGCTAATTATTCTTTGAAGATTAAAAGCATCTGTAGTTGTAGATCAACAAAATCTGCATGGCCAAATGTGTCGATGAATAGGTTATTACTGCAAAACTCCAGCACTAGAATCTTTGATATGCATCAATCTAGGTAAGTGGTCCCTTGGATTATGCATGCCAATCCCACTGGCTGCAGACAGCCATAGTTGGGTAAAGAAAAGTTATCCAAATTAAGAATTTTCCATCAGTTGCGCAAGTATTTCTTATAGCAGCCCAGAATTCAATTTAATTGTGAAATAAATTTAGCCAAAGCTTATACTCTCCTCTCAGTAGAACTATAAATATATAATGTCCTGGAATACAGATTTTGTACACCCTCTCTGTTGGACCTGCACTATGATTGCAAGCCCTCCTGAAGCCCTCAAGCTGTGTCATGGGAATTTGGGCAATTCCGGTCCCTGGCCAGCTATATGTAGTGGGTGGAGTCTCCCCATATACCTATATAGTAGTTTATGGTAGGTCACTGGGTGGGCCAACCTAAAAAAGTTTTATGCCAGATCTAGAGAGTGGCAGAAACAGCAAACACAACGCCAGAGAATAGACTGCGTCAGTGCGCAAGGGTTTCAGGACGTCTGGAGAGGTCACTGTTAGGAGAGAGAGAACCCATGGGGGTGCCTGAGGCGTGGAACTAAAGAGAGAGAGACACCTGCAGGCTACCCCTGTTGGAAACACTTACGTCCTGGGAAAGTATTGAACCCAGTTGGGCATGTTGTCCATGGACATTTGCAGTCTGCTGTGAAGCTGGAAACCTAACTAATGGTCCATATCCCTGAGGTGGAAAGGCTCTCCCTTAGTGTGTGTTGCCCTGCATCATTCCCTGAATTTCATTACCAAGGGCTGGTGGTCCCATCAAAGTGGGGTGGAGTAGGCCCTCATACTGCTGTGCTTTATTGTGAACTGTGGAGTGTCTACAACGAGTTAACCGGATATTAACCGAGCTTTATTTGGATATTAACTGGATGATCTGGAATGGTGCAGCTTTCTTCTGTGAATGTGACATGAGCTGCTTTTGCTTATAAGTCAGTAAAGTGGAACTACACTGGTTAAGTCAATTTTGAGTGGTGTAGAAGTATTTCTGTAGATTGCACTTTAAAGCTGATAATTATTACCACTGCAGTGTGCCACTACTGAGACCTAGGTAGTCCCCTGCATCTGGGGGTGGAGGAGGTAACGGGGCATCCTTATTTTGTTTGCCACAGCAAAAGGCCAGCACATAACCTGGAATCTTTTAGAATCCAGGACCGACAGTGCAGGGGTTTGTTTGGCTTTAAAAGAGGCATTAGCAATCACCCAGTCCACCCTCCCAAACTGCTCACATCCTGTATAGCAGTTTGGAATTTCCAAAGCTAGGCTTTTTGGACCATGTGGAGCAGTTTTTCTTTCTTTTTTCTATCCTGCCATTTTTTGCCACATATGACTACATGGCAGCTTACTGTCTTCCATCACCAGCTGTCCTCTGATTGGCCTTGTACTGTACCTCTTTGTTTGTTAGACACGTCTCTGAAATTATCTATTATTATTAAAGACCTTTTTTACATTTTCCTTTCTTTTTGCATTCTTTGTCCTGTCACAGCTTCCCTTCAATAACAAAACAGGAACATATTGGCCTTACACAAATTCTAACCACCTGCCCAGTGAATCAAAGACTTTGTGTCAGGACTATACCAGACACCCGTCTGTCTTAAGCTGGTATCCCCCAATCTCCGCCGCCACTTCCGCCTATAGACAAGCCCCCGCTTGTAGGAGACACGGGAAATGCCTCTCCCAGTCGGTTGCCCCCAGGACTTAAAAGGCGCAAAGGATATCAGCTTAAGGTGCAGAAAGATGTTTGGCAGGGAATCCCGAAGGAGGATGCCGGGGTGCGAAAGTCCGAATATCAGGCCGAGGTCAAACCAGGAGGTCACGGGGCGAGGTATCCAAGGGAGATAACGAAGGGGTGGTCGAGGCTAGCCGAGGTCAAGTCCAGGAGGTCACAGAGCGAGGTACAGGAGGGTAAGGCGAAGGCGTGGTCAGGCAAGGCAGAAGGTCAGGGCAGGCAGCAAGCAAGAATAGTCGAAGTCCAAATCCAAAATGTTCACCAAAGACACAGCAACGCACATCCAGAACCCAGAAGCTATAACGGGCACTGGGACACTGGGGTAGTGCATCTTTATAGGGAGAACTGGCCAGTGGGGAAAAGGGGAAACGGAGGGAACAATAGTGATTGGTGCGTACAATGTAAACTGGGCTCGGTCCCAGGAGCTGGACGGCCCAGGCCAGACAGGCCGACCAGTCCCTGGGCCCGACCCTGGGAACCTGCAGATAATAGGCTATCTTAACACTCGCCCCCGGCGCGCGCGCTGGAGGAAGCGCCGCCGGGAGGCATAAGAAAGACGTGCTCGCGCACGCACGCGAGCACGAGGAGAGCCAGACGCGCCTCCGCCCGGAGGAGGCAGCGTCACGCTGCCCGGAAGCCCGGCTGGCTGATGCGGCCGCGCGGAGCGGGCCGCGACGCGGCCATCAGCCGCATGCAGCGCCGACCGCCCCTGACCCTCACAGGGGCGCCGAGGGGATGGATGACCTGGGGATGACTGAGCAGAGGGCCGCCGGGGCCCCATCACCAGCGCGCCGCGGGACCCGGAACGGCGAGCAGGTAAGTGTCTAACATTACCCCCCCCCTGAGGAGGGGCCACTGGACCCTCCAAGCTGGGTTTCAATGGATTCTCCTTATGAAATCTCTTCACCAGATTCTGCACATGAACCTCTCTGGCTGGGACCCAAGACCGTTCTTCCGGACCATACCCCTTCCAGTCAATTAAGTACTGGAGAGAATTCCTAAAAAGACGGGAGTCAAGAATTCGGGCGACTTCGAATTCCAGATGCCCATCGACTAATTCAGGACCGGGGAGCTTATCGGGTTCATGGTTTCTAGCAGATTTAAGAAGAGAAACATGAAAAGACCTGCAAATCTTCATGGACGAAGGGAGGGCCAACTGAAACGTGACCTGGTTAATTTTCTTTACTATAGGGAAGGGACCAATAAATTTAGGTCCTAACTTAGCGGAGGGCTGGCGTAGCGCCAAGTTCTTGGTTGAAAGCCAAACCCAGTCTCCCACCTTATAGCTAGGGTTAGAGGAACGTTTGCGATCTGAAAATTTTTTCTGCTGAAGAGCGACTTTAGCTAGATGTTGTTGGATTTTATTCCATTCCCCTGGCCATTTGGAAACCCATTCATCCACGGAGGGAACTCTAGAGGGTTGGTCCGGAAGGGCAGAAAACTTCAGGTCCTTGCCATAAACACAATGGAAAGGAGAAACCCCCGTGGAAGAATGTGCAGCGTTGTTAAATGCAAATTCCGCAAATGGTAAGAAGAAAGCCCAATCAGTTTGAGTATCAGCCGTAAAACAGCGCAAATATTGTTCCAGGGACTGGTTCGTTCTCTCGGTTTGTCCATTCGACTGCGGATGGAAAGCCGAGGAAAGGGAGACAGTGAAACCCAACTTGGCACAGAAAGCCCTCCAAAACCGGGAGACAAACTGGACCCCCCTATCCGACACAATATCTATGAGAATACCATGAATCCTAAAAACATGAGTAATGAAGAGTTGAGCAAGTGTTTGAGCTGAGGGGAGTTTCTTTAAAGGGACGAAATGGGCCATCTTGCTAAAGCGGTCCACAATTACCCAAATAACAGTATGTCCCTGAGAAGGGGGAAGGTCAGTAACAAAATCCATGGCCAGATGGGTCCACGGGGAGGCAGGAATGGATAATGGAAGGAGTGGGCCTTCAGGAGAATGCCTCAAGGACTTACTTCGGGCACAGACTTTGCAAGCGGAGACAAATCTTTGAGCGTCCTTCCTGAGAGAAGGCCACCAAACTTGGCGTGATAATAAAGCTATGGTTTTCTTAACCCCTGGATGACCTGCTGTTTTGGTATCATGAAAATGGGACAAAAAGTCAGACCGGTAAGTAGAGGGTACAAACAGGGCTGAAGCAGGTTTCCCAGGAGGAGCTTGGGCCTGGAACTGAGTAAGATCAGGAAGTTGGGGTTGGATGGCGGCTACCACTAGGGAGCGAGGTAAAATGGGAGAAACCACCCTTTCCGATAAGTCAGGAGGAGAGAAACTCCGAGACAGGGCATCCGCTTTTATATTTTTGGACCCGGGCTTATAGGTTATAGAAAAATTAAACCGAGAAAAGAATAAGGACCAGCGAGCCTGTCTAGGAGTTAATCTCTTGGCGGATTGGATGTATTCTAGATTTTTATGGTCCGTAAAGACCGTAACTGGATACTGAGCCCCCTCCAGCCAGTGTCTCCATTCCTGGAAGGCTAGCTTGATGGCCAATAATTCTCTATTGCCGATATCGTAATTTCTTTCGGCCGCTGAGAATTTCTTGGAAAAGAAGGCACATGGATGGAGGCGTGCAGGTGAGCCGTAATACTGTGACAAGACTGCCCCGACAGCGATTTCAGAAGCATCCACCTCCACAAGGAAAGGTCGTTGCTCATCAGGGTGGACTAGGACGGGAGCAGCACTAAATACCCTCTTAAGATTCTCGAAGGCCTGGACTGCTTGAACCGGCCAAACCGAGGGGTACCCGCTTTTCTTGGTTAGATTAGTTAGTGGTGTAACCAGGGCAGAAAAATTCTTAATGAACCTCCTATAGAAATTGGCAAAACCCAAAAACCTTTGCAGGCCCTTCAAATCTCTGGGCTGCTCCCATTCTAAAACGGCCTTCACCTTAGATTGGTCCATAGACAGACCAGATTTGGAGATAATGTAACCGAGAAACGGGACCTCAGATACTTCAAATTGACATTTCTTTAACTTGGCATATAAACAGTTCTCCCTAAGTTTCTGCAAGACCAAACACACATGTTTACGATGTTCATCAATAGACGAAGAAAAGATTAAAATGTTGTCTAAATAAACAACCATAAAACGGCCCAGATAGTCCCTAAAGATTTCGTTGACAAAACTTTGAAAGACCGCAGGGGCATTACACAGGCCGAAAGGCATTACTAGATACTCATAATGCCCTTCAAGGGTATTGAAAGCCGTCTTCCACTCGTCCCCCTGCCTTATTCTTATGAGGTTATAGGCCCCCCGGAGATCGAGTTTAGAGAAGACCTGCGCCCCAACCACCTGTGTAAAGAGTCCCTCAATAAGCGGTAGGGGATACTTATTTTTTACCGTGATGTTATTTAAGCCCCGGTAATCAATACAGGGGCGAAGTCCCCCATCCTTTTTCTCCACGAAAAAAAACCCCGCCCCTGCTGGGGAAGATGAGGGCCGAATGAACCCCTTTTCTAAGTTCTCGGCAATATATTCCCGCATGGCGAGGGTTTCTGTTCGGGTCAAATTAAATATTCTCCCTCTGGGAGGCATGGTACCGGGAAGTAGTTCAATAGGGCAATCCCAAGGTCTATGGGGAGGAAGTTTGTCAGCCGCCCTTTCTGAAAAGACATCAGCAAACTCCAAATATGGAGTGGGAACCCCAATCAGCGCTAAGTGCGCAACCCTGAGTGGAAATTCTAGGCAGTTCTGAAAACACTGGTGTCCCCACTTGGTGATTTGCCCCGAAACCCAATTAATTTGGGGATTGTGCTGCTGCAGCCATGGCAATCCCAAAATCAAAGGGGTACCAGGCATACTCAATATCAAAAGCCTGATAACCTCAGAATGACTGGCTCCCACTTTGATTTGCATAGGAGGGGTTTGGAACCGAACCAACCCCCCGGCCACTGGAGTGCCATCAATGGCTGAAACCCGGATAGGAGTCGGCAAGGCCTGTACCACAATTCCTAAAGTCTGCGCTAGTTCAGAGTCTAGGAAATTCCCAGCTGCTCCAGAATCTAGAAGAGCCTTTAGATTCATACATTTAACACCAATTTTAAACTGGACTGGAATGAAAACTGGAGACGATACTTGAGGAGATACCTTACAGCCTAGGAGGGCCCCCTCGAAACCCCCTAGGCTCTGAAGTTTCCCGACGGTTTCTTTGGGCAAAGTCTGACCATGTGGCCGGTTCCTCCACAATATAGACAAAGCCCCTCGGATAAACGTCGCCGCCTCTCGCCTTCAGTGAGCCTTGTGGCACCTAGCTGCATAGGCTCTTCTGAAGGTTGAACGACTAGAGCCTCAGACTTTGAAGCAGACTCGAGATGCGATCCTTTTTCTAGGCGCCTCTCCCGAAGTCGACGATCAATGCGGATGGCCAGATGCATCAATTCGTCCAGAGTCTGAGGTTCCGGGTAATTCACCAAGGTGTCCTTGATAGTGTCAGCCAAACCTAGTCGGAATTGGCCGCAGAGGGCAGGATTATTCCAACGAGAGTCAACCGCCCAACGCCGGAATTCAGAACAGTAGTCTTCGGCTGGACGGCGTCCCTGGCGAAGGGTACGTAATTTGGCATCAGCTGAGGCCCCTTTGTCGGGATCATCATAGAGGACCTCCATTGCAGAGAAAAAACTATCCACAGATAGGCGGATTGGGTCCTGAGCTGATAAGCTAAAGGCCCAGGACTGAGGATCTCCATGCAGAAGGGAAATAATCAAGCCGACCCTTTGCTCTTGTGACCCTGAGGAAACAGGACGGAGCTGAAAGTACAATTTACAAGAGTCCCGGAAATTGGCAAATTTTGCCCTGTCGCCATAGAACTTTTCAGGAAGTGGGATCTTGGGTTCCACAAACATTGCGGCCGGAGTCCCCTGAGAAGTGGGGACAATAGGAGTAGGACGGTTCTCCTGAGCCGCAACCCGATGAGCCAGGTGCTCCACAGCCGCTGTCAAGGCTTGCACCTGCTCCAGGATTTGGTCCATTCTTCTGGCCCGTTATAATGTCAGGACTATACCAGACACCCGTCTGTCTTAAGCTGGTATCCCCCAATCTCCGCCGCCACTTCCGCCTATAGACAAGCCCCCGCTTGTAGGAGACACGGGAAATGCCTCTCCCAGTCGGTTGCCCCCAGGACTTAAAAGGCGCAAAGGATATCAGCTTAAGGTGCAGAAAGATGTTTGGCAGGGAATCCCGAAGGAGGATGCCGGGGTGCGAAAGTCCGAATATCAGGCCGAGGTCAAACCAGGAGGTCACGGGGCGAGGTATCCAAGGGAGATAACGAAGGGGTGGTCGAGGCTAGCCGAGGTCAAGTCCAGGAGGTCACAGAGCGAGGTACAGGAGGGTAAGGCGAAGGCGTGGTCAGGCAAGGCAGAAGGTCAGGGCAGGCAGCAAGCAAGAATAGTCGAAGTCCAAATCCAAAATGTTCACCAAAGACACAGCAACGCACATCCAGAACCCAGAAGCTATAACGGGCACTGGGACACTGGGGTAGTGCATCTTTATAGGGAGAACTGGCCAGTGGGGAAAAGGGGAAACGGAGGGAACAATAGTGATTGGTGCGTACAATGTAAACTGGGCTCGGTCCCAGGAGCTGGACGGCCCAGGCCAGACAGGCCGACCAGTCCCTGGGCCCGACCCTGGGAACCTGCAGATAATAGGCTATCTTAACACTCGCCCCCGGCGCGCGCGCTGGAGGAAGCGCCGCCGGGAGGCATAAGAAAGACGTGCTCGCGCGCGCGCGCGAGCACGAGGAGAGCCAGGCGCGCCTCCGCCCGGAGGAGGCAGCGTCACGCTGCCCGGAAGCCCGGCTGGCTGATGCGGCCGCGCGGAGCGGGCCGCGACGCGGCCATCAGCCGCATGCAGCGCCGACCGCCCCTGACCCTCACAGGGGCGCCGAGGGGATGGATGACCTGGGGATGACTGAGCAGAGGGCCGCCGGGGCCCCATCACCAGCGCGCCGCGGGACCCGGAACGGCGAGCAGGTAAGTGTCTAACACTTTGAAGTAGAACACATAATTATGTTCCCAGGCCCAGACAGAACATTAGAGACCACTAATCATCTCACCGGCAAATATTACAAAATAAAATTACTTTAACCCCTTATTAAATATCTGGCAAATTGTCCAATGGGTCATACATTTGATAACTGAAATTATTTTATTGTTAATGAGCATAATGATTACCACTGTTAAGATTTCAAATGTCACAAGAAAGTTCCTTTCATATAATGTTCACATAATATTCAAGTTTTGTGACCTTTTTCTAGTTACAGTTCAAGAAAGTTAGTATAACAATATTTTACAAGAAAAAAGTGACCAGAGCTCATTTAAATTGTTCAGCTTTTGTATTGGACTTTAAAGCCCTTTATCGTATTTACATCCTTTGGCAAAGGCCTCTGATTGGATTCAATGGGGAGTGCATACTGCCGTATCCCCCGTATCCCCGGCGTTATGCGCATTCCCACCCCAGCCATTCATGGGGCGTAAGCATGCACAGCTCCAGGGATACGGGGGATGAGGCAGCATGAGCTCCCTATTAAAAACAATCAGAGGCGTTTGCCGAAAGGTCTGACTGGACGAGCATCCGCCGTTGCACTGGGGAATGGTGAGTTAATAGGGGTGCCCTGGGGGGTTTTACACAGCGGGGCATCCTGATTCAGGATTCCCCAGGGAAAAGCCATCGGACAGCCCTGGAATCTTTTAGATGTGTCAGGACTCTTTAATACCAATTGTTAGTGTATTATCCACTGGTTCAGGGCACTTAAGGCCCTCTTGAAAAAAGTTTTTGTGTAGTGTCCCCTGTTTCAAGGCACTTGTGTGTCAGTACTATTTAATACCACTTGCTCCAAACACCGGTGTGTAAGTATTCTTTAATACCACTTGCTCCAACCACTGGTGTTTCAGTACTCTTTAATACCTTTAGCTCAAACCACATGTGTAACAGTACTATTTAATAGAACTGGCTCCAACCACTTGGGTGTGAGTACTCTTTAATACCACTTGCTCCAACCACTTGGGTGTGAGTACTCTTTAATACCACATGTTCAAACCACTGGTGTGTCAGTACTCTTTAATATCACTTGTTCCAACCACTTGGGTGTGAGTACTTTTTAATACTACTTGCTCTAATTACTGGGATGTGAGTACTCTGTAATACCACATGCTCAAATCAGTGGTGTGTCAGTACTCTTTATTACCAATTCTTAGTGGAGTATCCACTGCTTCAGAGCACTTAATGGACAGTTTCCTCTGCTGTAACTGCAGGTGTCTAACAATACAGAAAGTAGCAAATTAGGGACAGGGGCAAGGCCGTGGTGGTGGTGGTGCTGCTGGTAATGCAGCTGGTGCTGCAGGGAGAGGATGTGTTGCATCCTTGCCTGCTTAACCTTCCTCTGTTGCAAGCAGGTGCTGTCAGTGCTCAGTGCTACCAGTTCCATGGGATTGTCTTCCACCCACTCCAGTTCTCCTGGGAATGCTGAGCCCTCCACCTCACCCCCTTAAAATCTGCATGGCTGTCACTAGCCATAGGGCTTCCACCTGCGCCTGCCCCAGTTGCACCCCTAGGCTTTCCAGATGCCCAACAAATGATTGTGGAGGATGAGGACGTGGCCAGCGAACCATCACAGGACACCCTGGATGCTGAGGCTGAGAGGAAGGCTAGCAGGGATGAGTGGGTGGAAGAGGATGCCCGGGGTTGATGACGAGGTCCTCGACCCAATGTAGACTGAAGGCCATCAGAATTCGAAGGAAAAGGTGGTGGCCACACATCCATAGGAAGCCAGGAGAAATCCCCAGATTTCTCTGCAGTGCTGACAGCGAAGACATGAAATATCACTCTCTCGCAGGTGAGCGGAGCTATCAAAGCCTGCGGCCCTGTTGGACTATTCCCACCCGTCCTTCGTGTGATGTGCCTCCCAGCCTGGGCTGCGCTGGTCGGGTGAAGGTAGGCAGCACCATGCGTGCTTATGGAGCCATGCTCCACCACAGTCCCCCACCAAAGGGTAGGCGGTTTAGGCTGATGGTGAGCCTCCAGGGGATGCCCCTCCCGCACTATTGCCCCATGCCCCATGTAGCGGTGGGCCCTGTACAAAGGGTCGCCATCCTCCCTCGTTCCCCCCGTAGCCCGGGGGAAAGGAAAGGGGGGGTGTGTGTGCGGTGGTTTCAGTGTATGTGTTTACACATTTATGGCTTTAGTATTGTCCTTGACTAGTATTCCTGGTGTCAGAGCTGTTTGCTTTTTTATTGTGTATCTGTCGGCGCCGCGCACACCTCTTCCCTTACTGGATGTGCTGCGCCGGGCGGCGGTGTCGCCTCAGACGCTGCGGCGTCTTCATGGGTAAATCAATTTCTAAGTGTGTCATACACTTCGCTCCTCATGACAACGTTGAAACTATTTCAGAGCTTTGCGCTCTTCGGTGGGGCAGGGACCTGGTTGGCACGCTCCGCGTCACAGCCAGCTCTGACCCGCCCTTCGAGGTTCGCTTGGCGCCATTTTGATGCTGGTAGCACACACGCGTGGTACCGGTCCTCCTCCTCCCTTGGTCTGTAAGTGCCCTCGCGGTCGATTTTCATGATCCTCGATCACTGCGCATGGTTCTGACACCCTTTATTCCCATTATGTCTTTCAGACTGACGAACACCATTGGCTTCTCCCGGCCCGGTGTAATTATAGCGGTGCCTTGTAAATCTACCCCCACTTTCCTAGCGGGCTTTGGGGCATCCAGGGTGGCCTATTGCGTAAATCCCTGCTGGCATATTGTGCCTAAAATCACCATATGGAGGCATCTCAGAATTATGTGACCGGGGTCCCTCTGGGACAAGACCAGCTGTGTATAGCGTGTGGACAACCCCACGCTGATGCGGACAGGACAAGGGTCTGCAGATCCTGTGCCGAGCAAGCACTGGCCCTGCAATTGGGCTTGCCAGTGGCTGCACCTCGCTTCAATTCACCTATTTCCCCATGCTTAAATCTCACTCCTGCTGAGTCGCATACAAGTGGGGAATTGCGGCCTGCTAGGCCTTCCAGACTGCCTACAGCTGAGCAGATTATTGCGAGGTTGTCTGAGCGCATTGGCCCTGGTAAGAAACGACACTTGTCGCCTCATGTTTCTGTATTCTCTATGAGAACCGAGGAGTTTACTACTCCGTGTGACTATACCCCTTCTGATGAAGGGGAGTTGTTCTCTGACTCAGGCTCTTCTGATGAGAGGCCGAGGAGTCATGAGGATTCTGGCCCTGAATACTGGGGCCAGTGTGACACTGACGATTTGTTGACTAAGGTCTTTAAGGCTCTGTCTATCTCTCTCCCCGGTGAGGTCCCCAAGCCTAGAGGGGAGCGTTTGCATACTGCGACAGCACGCTTGGAATATCTAGAGCAGGCTCATTGCCATGATCTTGTGCTCAAGGAATGGGAATGCCCCAGTAAACTTCCGGGGGTTCCAGGGGACTGGGATAGGAAATACCCTTTTCCCCCTGAGGTGGTTAATTGTTGGTCATCACCCCCCGTGGTGGACGCGCCGATCATAGGGGTCCCTAACCCCCCCTTTATTACAGCCCCTGCTCATAGTACCCTTCGGGATGCTGAGGACCGGTGCATTGATCTGCTGGCCTCCCATGCCTTTTCTTGTGCAGGGCCGGCGCTTGCCCGGTCTGTGCCACGGCTATTACTGCAGTGGCCGCTAGAACCCTCATCACAAAGATGCTTGATCATCACCCTGAGGATCTCCCCTGGGAGGTGTTTAATGCACTCTCCAGTTGTGATGTATTTGTAAAGTTCATTCTATTAGCGCTGGATGACTCTATTAGAATGTGTGCAAGAACTTCTGCCCTTGCGGTGGCTATACGTTAGCTTGGTCTGGCTGCGACAGTGGGGTGCTGACGATGCTACTAAAAAGACTCTTACTGGGCTTCCCTTTAGAGGGCAACGCCTATTTGGGGCCCGTCTGGATCTGTTTGGTAAGAAGGGCAAATCACCCCAACGCAGATGGCCGTCTCGGCCCCCTCGGGGCAGGGGCACCCCTCCCCCCCACCTTAGTTTTAAACAGGAACCAGGGGTGTCCTTCCGGCCTTTTCGTGCAGACTCCTGCCCCATGAGCAGCAGACAACGCCCTGGCCCCTCTGGCGGGGCTAAGCCCAAATCTTCCACCAAACCCCCTCAAACATGATGGGGCGCCCTCGCCCGTCTGAGTGAGGGGATGGCTGCAGCACCTTGCTCTTATCAGGAGGCATCTCGCCTCATTCTGGTGGATTCAGGAGGTAGTGTCCTCCGGATACAGGATAGAGTCTGCTGCGCGGCCTCCCCCAAGTTTATCAGGGTACTCCTGGTCCCTGCCTCTGTTCAGGCTTTGGTGCAGGCCTTGCAGGGCCTATGGGGTCTTGGGGTCTCTTGCAGATTGCCCCTAACAGGCAGAGGCAGGGGCTGCTACACCAACCTTTGACAGCCCCCCAAAAGGATGGGTCGGGCTGGTCCATTCTGGATTCACAGCAATTCTCTAATTACAGGCAGTTTCTGCATGGAAACTCTGAGATGGGCCATCAGCACCTTGCGCCCGGTGGGCTTCTTGCCGTCTGGGGAGCTCTAAAATGCTTATGTTTACATCCCTGTGCCTTCAGGACACTGAGGCTCTTCAGGTAAGTGTTGGTAGTCCAACACTGCTAAATGTGGCCTTGTTAGCTGGCCTTTCCTCGGCTCCCAGAGTGCTCACTCAGGTGCTGACGGTGGTGATGTCTTTGATCAGACCAAGGGGTGTGCGCGCAATGACCTACCTGAACGTCTTTTCTCACTTCCCAGTCTCTACGTCCGGCTAAGTCGGATACCTGGCTGGTGGTGTCCATTGGGAGGCATTTGGACAGGGGACTAATCACCCCAAGTCCTCATTGTCCCCTTAAATGGTAACATTTCTGGAATGAATCTGGATTAGGTTCAAACCAGAATCCCCCCTTCTCAGCAATAAAGTGGGCAATCTGGTCACATGGACTCCGTCCCTCCTTGCTGTCCCGGTCCCTTCACCAGGCAGGGATGCACCGGGGGGCACGTTGATGCTTGCTTGGAAGAGGTACCTTGTGCTCAGTCCCCCTTGGGCCTTTCTTCGACTTCTATTGTTAATACGGGACAGGGATCCAGCATCCCTGGAGCAGGGCCTATGGGCCTTCCCACCTAGTAAGAAAGTTTTTCTCTTGGAAGTGGATGAACTCAAGGCACCTGTCTGGGGGCAGTTCCTTCTTGCCCCTTCCTGGAAACGGTCACCATGGATGCCAACCTATCAGGTTGAAGGGGGAGGTTTTCTTCTGAAACTCCCTTCGATTGTGGGGGTGGTGGGGCCCTTAGAAGGCCCTTACGTCTATTGATGTTCGGAACTCTGGATTTTCAGTTGGTTCTATCTTGTTTGACCACTTTCCTTCTGGACCTGCCTGTTTGGGGGCGCTCGGTCTGTCTGACGACAGTATCCTACATTAATCGTTGGAAGGGACCTGGAGCTGGTGGACCCTCCAGGAAGTGTCTATGCTCCTAATCTGGGTGGAGACAATGTGCCCTGCATATCAGTGATATTCGCTCCGGTGGAGCCCCTCTGCGACAGGATGTGCTAATCCCTGTGTCACTATGGGGTCCAACCAATTGTGGATCTGTTTGCGTTCTGTCTCTATCACAGGCTCTTGGCCTTTGTTTCCCTGTCCTAGGATCCTCTGGCAGTGGTCCGGAGGCCTTAGTAACGTCATGACTGGACGTTCGGTTCTGTATGTCTTTCTCCATCCCCCTGCTAGGCAGGGTTCTGCGCAAGATTGCTCTGGTAAGGGGACCAGTGATTCTGGTGGCCCCCAGGTGCCCCAGTAGAGTGTGGTTGCAGACATGATATTGAGGACAGTAGTTTTCTGTACCTTTTGTCAGGAGTGCCAGCTCTGCTCACTCAGGGCCCCCCTTATGTTACTCCAATCTACAGTCTATGGCCTAGTCGGCCTGACTGCTGAAACACCCATATTGATGGAGACAGGCTTATCTGTCTAGGGGATTGAGACTATGGGGAAGGCTAGGAGCAAGCTTCTTCCTCTTCTCCTTCTGTCTGTTATAGGGTATGGCATACCCATATTGATTAGTGTGAGCCTAGGTCTCTTTCCTGTTGGGCGTTCTCGGTTCCCAGGGTTCTAGAGTTGTTTTCAGCATGATTTGGAGTTGGTTCTTCAACTCAGTACTCTGATGGGTCAGGTTCTGCCCTGTCCACCTTGCCTTAGTAGTCTCTGGATCAGTCTTCCTTGGTTAAGACTTCTTTCAGGGGGTACTCATGTGCGTCCCCCATGTAATCCTATGGTCCCTGCTGGGATTTGAAATTGAATTTCATTCTGTCTGCTTGCAGGGTTTTGTTCCTTTGGTCCTATTCAGGATGCTGTCTGGCTGTTCTTACCCTCAAGGTCATCCTTCCGGTGACTGTTACCTTAGTCAGGCGTGTGTTAGCGGGCGGCTCTGTCTATCTAGCCCCCATTCCTAGAGATACACCAGGATAAGGTGGAGTTCCGCCTGAAGCCGGACTCTCTGCATCAGGTGGTGTCTTATGTTCATTGATTCGAGATTTTGTTATTCCTGCTGTGCCTTTTTTCCTAGCAACGCTGAGGAAAGGGTTCTGCATTCCTTGAACAGGTGTTGGAAGTTTTTTTTTCCTTGATAGTCACCGTGTCCTTTAGGAGAACTGAGGTTCCTTGGGGCCTATGGTCATTACATCCTGAATGTGCCCGATCTTGTCTGCTCTCGGGGAGTTGGGTGGTTTTGGCCCTGGTTATTACTTAATGGATGTTCCTTCTGGTTCTTGGCAGGGTCTTTGGCTTCTGCCAAGTCTACTGTTAGCTATTGGTTTCGTCAGGCTGTTACTCAGGCCTATTCCAGCAAGGGGAAGAATCTTCCTTTTCGCTTTGATTCTTATTCTACTCGTGCTTTGATGCCTCTTGGGCTTTTCAGCACCAGGCTTCTGTTGAACTGGTTTGCTAGGCCGCTACCTTGGCTTTCTGTTCAAACCTTTGCAAAGTTTTACAAGGTTGATGTTAGGGCCTCAGCTCATGCTGTCTTGGCCGCATGGTTATGCAGGTGACAGTGGTTTTAAACTGTCTGCTGTTGTCGTTTTTTGTTGGGGATCCCACCCTACTTATGGACACTGCTATTGGATGTCCCAAGTGTAAGTACTATATCTGGAGCAGGACGTGCTGTATACCAAGAATAATACAATTCTGACAATTCTGTGAAATACTCACCTGTAGAATTGATATTATTTGTATACAGTACGTCCTGCTCCACCCCACCCTGGTTTTTTGCATTCTTCTTCTTATTATTATTATTATTATTATTATTATTATTAATCCCCTGTATGGTGATTGTTACCATTGTTATATTTACCAGTTTTGGTGGTTAGTTCTCCCGGCTTCTTGTTCACTGCTTTTCAATGCTGGGGATTTGTGGGAGGTCCCCGAGTATTTGAGGGCCGGGAGGAGCCTGTTTTTGCGTGTCTCTGCAGTGCAGCGCCATCTGGTGGAGGATAACCCAAGTGTAAGTACTATATCTGGAGCAGGATGTACTGTATACAAATAATATCAATTCTACAGGTGAGTATTTCACAGAATTTTATTTTTCACTATCCTGGGTGTTGGTCCACTTTTGCAGGGCACCCCGATCGGGTGTGTGAACCCCCCCAGAAAGCCCCAAAAACTCACCTGACCCCGCTCCCACGTGACTCGCTCCACCAATCACCGCCGACAGACAAGCGAAGTCCGTCGACGGACAAGGTGAGAGCGCAGACTGCCTCCTCTCTGGCGTCCCTCTTACAGGGAGCGCGCCCGTGCCGGCCATTCACGAGCGACTGGCGCGGGTACGCGCCCTGCTAGAGGGATGCGCGAGAGGTGGCGGCGGCGGCCCGCGCATGCGCCGTTGGAACGAGGAACAGGTAGGATTTGCGGGCGTCCTGGGGGTTTCACACAGCGGGGTGCCCGCAGGCAGGGAGCTGATCGGCTCAGGAATCTTATAGATTCCCGGGCCGATCAGCGGTGGGTGTTGGTCCACTTTAAGCAGTCACCAGTAATGTCGTGAAAAGTATCTCACCTACACAGGGTGGTGCTCTGACTATTGAGAAACCCCTTTGAGATTCTATTTGTTTATCAGGTTTAGTGCCTTTCATGCTGGATTTATGCTGACTGTGCTACGGCACTGTAAGCAGAATTCAGATGCCTTTTTCACTTGGGGTTTAGTATAGTTTTATTTATAGTATTTATATTCAATATACTATATAAATTGCTGTTTGGTCAGCGTCCCAGTACCTGTTGCTGGATCTGTATCCTGTGATTACTAAAGATGGCTTTATCTATACCCTTTGTCAGGTAAACTACTGTAGGTACAGGATCTTTTTTAATTTAATATTTTTATTTAACTTCTAAGTTTTGTATATTGTATAATATTTAATAAGAATTAACAAATTATTTAGTGTGTATTTATTAATAGAAGAAGAGCTGGACGGGTTTATCTCAATCTAAAATTCTGTTTTAATCAAAGTGAAACGGCAAGATCCTGGTTGAATTATCTGGAACTATTTCCTGACTCTCGCAAGAGATTTTAATTGCAAGCAGCACAAGGTCATCATCTGTAATGTGTACATTGAGTCCTCTTTGGGTTCTCTGTTGTTCACTGTTGTTTTGATGTATTTGCTGGTGCAGTGTTACCTGTAGGTAGGCTGAGTCTCTGAACGCTCAAATTGTACCTGTCTCTTCTTCTCATCTCTAAATGCTATCCCGGCTTTTCCCAGGGCAGCTTAACAGTTCAGAAGTGTTGGATTCCCCTTAGATGGATGCCAGGGCAGCACAGCCCTTATTAGGCATTCCTCAGCCTTCTCTCTAATGTCTAGAAGGTTTTATAAAATGTGACAGAGGAAAGTGACAGAGGAATGTCTAATACTAATCTGGACTAACTAAAGAACACTCACTTTACCACCAAAGCAGCTGGTCCTGGTCTTTTAGAAGCGTGCGGTGATTAGTCCTTATAGTTTTCTAATGAAAAGTTTGTTGCAACAAGGTATACAGTGCTGTATGTAATTAAAGTGCTACCTCAGGCAAAGGTAATTACACCATTGTGTCGGGCTAAGTTTGGCACTGTCCTAAACTGTTTTTTATGTTGAATAGAAATGGCAGAGATATCGAGGTTTACAGGTTCACCTCATGATTTCTCTTTTAAAGGAAAGTGCGCGTGACAGTTGGATCTGCGATGCTGCATAATAATCAGCATAATGGGTGGGGCCTGTAAGATTCCCAGAAATTACTTTGAACACCCTGGCTGTGTGTTTCCCCTCTCTCCTTTTTGCTAGGGGACATTGTAGCCTAGACCAGCAATCCCAGATACACATGTCCCCAATGTGCATGCGCACACTCCCATAGTGCATGCACGCACGCCCAAATGTCCATCCACACACTCCCAGACGTGCTAGCATGCACTCCAAAAGTGCATGTGCGCACTCCCAAAGTGCATGCACGCACAACCAAAGTGCATGCTGACACTCCCAAAGTCCATGTGCGCACTCCCAAACGTCCATGCTCACTCCCAAACGTCCATGCTCACTCCCAAACGTCCATGCTCACTCCCAAATGTCCATGCTCACTCCCAAATATCTATGCTCGCACTCCCAAAGTGCATGCCACATTTCCAAACATACATGTTGTGATACAAGTGTGACATGAATGATGGATGGTTTTCATATGATAAAGTGTGATTCTGTATGTCCCTGCATATTTCAAGCTCACCAGACGGTCCCATAAAGAATGAGTTGTACCGTGATGGGGATAGTGCGTGCCAGTGTAGGTTATTAGGTTATGAAACTACAATTGCTAAATATTAGGTTATGAAACTACTATTGCTAAATATTAGGTTATGAAACTACTATTGCTAAATATTAGGTTATGAAACTACTATTGCTTAATATTAGGTTATGAAACTATGATATAACTGGGCATGCGCAAGGTATTGCTCAGTAACATAAATGAGGGGATTTCGCAGATGGTTTAGGGACTTTTCCAGACTGCTGAAGTGGACGCACTTATGTCTGTGATGCAAGCCGGAACTCACTGAACCCTCCGTATTGAGTCCCCCAATACAGGAGTGATGCTACAATATCCGGTAATGTATTGATGCTTACTACATATTATACAAATGATGATAGCCTAATGAAAATGATGTTAATGTAAATTATAACTATACAATAAATATTCCAAAGATTCAATGATTACCATTTTATTTCCTAATTCGAATATTAGTGAGCCCAATGAGGCATTTATGTACTTGGTAATACACATGTGCGCACTACTAAAGTGCATGCACGCATTCCCAAGGTGCAAAATTTTCAGCTGTAGTAAATCAATTAGCCAAACTACTTGAATTAACGTGATCAAGTTCCCTTTTTGTAATAAAACGAAATGAGTATTTCTAGCCAAGATTGTTTTCACACTTGGAATTGTGTAGATCTATGCACCTAAGACATCTAAATAAGTAGCAAGCAATAATTTGTGCTAACAGCAAGTTTCCTAGTCTGTTCCATTTATTTAATGTAATTTAACATTAATGAGAGCTCATGTGGAGGGGAATCTCGAATAAAATACAAAAGGTAAAACTCAGTTTACCTACTAATTATGAAGAAATAGAGAAACTAATCATCTGAAACTTGTATTATGCTGATTTGCCTTGGTATGTGATTTGTTTCAGATCTGAATCGATTAGTATTAATTGCCCGCCTTTAGCACGGGGAGGCCGATTCATCAATAGCGCCAGGTAGCGACTGAAGTATGGCGCTATGAGCGCCGCTAGCGTCAGCCGCGGGCGGTAGCGATTCGCTATAGCAGGCCTCCTCAGTCGCTACCTGGCGTTGTTGGGAACAACGCCTACATTGCTGAATATGATGTTGGCCCTCAGCTTTGTAGGCGCTGTCAGTCAGTGTGACCACGCTATTCTACACAGCGCCTGCGCTTAGCTTTGCTGTGGGCTGGGAATCAAGTACCTTCAGAATAAAACACATTGCAACATGTTTCTTTACTTTTTTAGTTTTTATTTTGTGTTGAAAAGGAAATTAAATTAAACCAGATATTAGAATATAAATGCAAAATAAAACATAATTAAACACATTTTAATTTATTTTATTTATTTTTTAAAGAAAAAGGAAATACAATTAAACCACCAATGAGAAAGAAAATGAAAATAAAAACAGAACAGAGAAAGAAAAGGAAAATAGAAAAGGAAAATAAAAACAGAACTGAGAAAGAAAAGGAAAATAGAAAAGGAAAATAAAAACAGAACAGAGAAAGAAAAGGAAAATAGAAAAGGAAAATAAAAACATAAATGAGAAAGAAAAGGAAAATAGAAAAGGAAAATAAAAACAGAACAGAGAAAGAAAAGGAAAATAGAAAAGGAAAATAAAAACAGAACTGAGAAAGAAAAGGAAAATAGAAAAGGAAAATAAAAACAGAACAGAGAAAGAAAAGGAAAATAGAAAAGGAAAATAAAAACATAAATGAGAAAGAAAAGGAAAATAGAAAAGGAAAATAAAAACAGAACAGAGAAAGAAAAGGAAAATAGAAAAGGAAAATAAAAACAGAACTCAGAAAGAAAATGAAAATTAAAATAGGAATGAGAATGCAAAGGAAACTTACAACAGAATTAAACACATAGCCACATGTATCTATATATAGTTGATTTTATTTTAACACTAATAAAAAATTAAAAAAGTAACAGAAAAGAAAATGAAATTCAAAAGTCAAACAGAAAGGAAAAAGCAAAGTAAAAGGCATGAAAGTTTGTAAAGTTCAAATTAGGGTTCAGGGTGCATCTCTTGGTGCCTGAAAAAATAAGAAAAGTGCAGTTAGTATAGATCTTTAAAGTAGTATTGTAGCAAATAAAAAAATGCATTACTTGATAACCAACATTGGCGTCTTACACCCCCCTTAGAGTGGTTTGGGTCATCTTACACCCCCCTTAGAGTGGTTTGGGTAATCTTACACCCCCCTTAGAGTGGTTTGGGTCATCTTACACCCCCCCTTAGAGTGGTTTGGGTCATCTTACACCCCCCTTAGAGTGGTTTGGGTCATCTTACACCCCCCTTAGAGTGGTTTGGGTCATCTTACACCCCCCCTTAGAGTGGTTTGGGTCATCTTACACCCCCCTTAGAGTGGTTTGGGTCATCTTACACCCCCCCTTAGAGTGGTTTGGGTCATCTTACACCCCCCTTAGAGTGGTTTGGGTCATCTTACACCCCCCCTTAGAGTGGTTTGGGTCATCTTACACCCCCCTTAGAGTGGTTTGGGTCATCTTACACCCCCCCTTAGAGTGGTTTGGGTCATCTTACACCCCCCTTAGAGTGGTTTGGGTCATCTTACACCCCCCCTTAGAGTGGTTTGGGTCATCTTACACCCCCGTTAGAGTGGTTTGGGTCATCTTACACCCCCCCTTAGAGTGGTTTGGGTCATCTTACACCCCCCCTTAGAGTGGTTTGGCTCATCTTACACCCCCCTTAGTGTTTTTTTGGGCTCATTTTGATGGGAGTTCAAATACATTTAGCCAGTAGTGCAGTACTTGGATTAGAGTGAAGGGTAGTTAGTTTACCGCAAAAAAAGAAGTGATCATCCTTTCCCTTAGCTCATCGCCAGTCTGGGTGTCCTCACTTCTTGCTGCGGGCATGTTGGGGATTTCTGGCACCAGTGCTGTCTCCTCGGGGGCTTGAATTCGGTGGCAAATACAAATATTGTGTAGCACACAGCAGGCAAGGATGATCTTGGAGACCTTCTGTGGGCTGTAGAGCATCTCTCCTCCTGGCCGTGCCAAACAGAGAAAGCGTGCTTTCAGCAGGCCGATGGTTCTTTCCACAATGCTTCTGGTCTTGCGATGCGCTGCATTGTAGCGTTCATGGGCAGAGGTCCGTGGGTTCCTGACCGGAGTCATGACCCACGTTCTCTGCCCATATCCCTTGTCCGCTGTAGAAAAAACACAAGGAGAGAGACAGCAATTAGTACTAGTACATGTTTTTTTGTGGTTGTTTTGTTAAATTTGGCTTACTAGGCCACATATTTGCTAAATACATTGACATGGTTAATTTATTACCCAGTAGCCAGCCAGCTGGCATTTCGTTGTTATCAAACTTCCGGCACAGGACTGTCCGCTGCAAGACGTAAGAATCGTGGCATGAGCCGGGGAACCCCGATCTCACCGCCCGCAGCCTCATGTCTGGGTCACAGACAACCATAATATTTAGCGAATGGAAATGCTTCCGGTTTCTGTAAGACAGCTCCTGTGCACGGGGAGGGCGGAAAGGGATATGTGTACCATCAACGCACCCTAGCACATTCGGGATCCCTCCCATCAGATAGAAAGCATGTTTTATTTTGGCAACCTCTTCCTCATCCTCAGGAAACTTGATGTAAATTGGGATTAAATCACAAATTGCCAGAACTACCTGGATTAGTATGCGGCTCATAGTAGCCTGGCTTATCCCGCTGAGGAGGGCGGAGGTTGCCTGGAAGGTCCCTCGTGCCAAAATATTCAGAGTGGCACACAGGCGTACTATGCCTGGAATGGATTGAGTGCGTTTGGTGGATGGCTCGATTTTGTGCTTAATCTGATCATATAGGGACTGTAGTGCAGCACGATTCAGACGGAAGCGGCTCCTGATCTGCTAGTCACTTAAGTCCCATACTGAAAGGCGGATTGCAAAGGAGCGGGGTGCCCTAAGCCTCACAACACCCCGCTCCCTTTCCTCCTGCTCTTTCAGCATACACATACATCCATCCACCCAGACACCATACATCACCCTCTTATCCATCACACACACTCAAGATATATACAAAATAAACCAAAAAAAAAAAAAAAAACACAAACACACCACACACACACAAACAATCACACTCCACACACACCCGCTACAATGCAGCTCACCACAAAACCAGAACTATAGTGGTCCAAACCACCAGCCTGCTGAAAACCAGCTTTCTAAGTTAGGCACAACCAAGAGGGGAGTTACTGCACAGCCCACAAAAGGCCCCAAAATCAAGCCTCACTTGCTGTATGCTACACAATATTTGCAGATGCCACCAAAAACAAGCTCCTAAAGAAACAGCACTGATGTCAGAAATCACCCAACAAGCCACAGAGAGTGAGGACAGAAACCAGACAGAGGCTCAAATGAGCTAAGGGAAGCAAGCGAGCACCGCACCACACCACAGCCTTTGCCACAGTGTAAGAATACCAGAAGCTTGAAAATTCCTTCCATTTATACTTCTCTTTCAAAAGGGACAGGTCCGCTTTGCCGCCTTTTGCGTCGCTCTGCTATTTCCGGGCGCCAATTAGCCGACCCAGGTGTGCGTAAAACGGAGTGCGCACACGCACGCTAGTAGCGCTACTAGCGTACGTGAGCCGAAACTTGCGTGAAATAACGGACATGGCCCAAAAATCAGTGGTGGCCCAATGAAAGGTAAGCTGCTGTTTTTTTAAATAGCCGTTAGGCTAACCACATGTCACAAGGGGTTGAGATACATCAGTCCATTGTTGTATTTTGGTGTGTGTTGTTTGGTTAATGAGGTCTGTAAGGAGTTAATTGGCTAACACACATGCTTCAGTCAGTGCAGTGGAGGTGTGGCTAGAAGGAACTGGGCTGTATGTGTGAATCAATTAAGTGGCCTGCTTTTTGATTGGCTGTTAGAGCACATAAAACCTGCCCAACCCTAAGAGATTGCGATGCCATTCTGTAGTCTGCATGCGTGCTTGTTGGGTGTGTATTTGTGTGTGTGTGCAGCTACAGGATGGAGCCAAATTCAGGACATCTGCCGGCCACAGCAGGCCCAAGTAGGAGTTTGGTGGGTGCTGTGCGCAGACCTCCCTTACGGAAAAGGGCACAGCCTGAAGGTGGGGCAGCACCCCAGGCTAAGCGCCCAGGTGCCAAGAGGGAGCCTGAATTTAATTTGGCTGAGAATAATCATCTTGTGCGCCTTACACTTGCTAAATGGGAGCTGATATTTGGCTCCCAAAGCAAGTCCATAGGCAAACAAGAAAGAAGCAAACTGTGGGATGCCATTGGTGTGGAGCTTAGTAGCACTGCTCAACACCCACGTAGTGGCCCATCCTGCAGGAAACGCTTCTACACTTTGCGAGGGGCCCTTATGAAAAAGATGAATCACGATCTTGATGTGGACAGTGGGACCATCCAGGCTCCAAAGAGTACCTACAGGCCGTATGAGGAGATGCTGAAGGCCAAAATCCCACTGGCTCGGCTGCAGGGTGTGGATCCTGGGGATGACACCACAGGTTGGACTGAAGGTACATATTTTCTGCCTTTTTTCCAAACCTACTGTTAATGTATGTGATTTGCATTTTTTCATTCTGACCAACTAACAGTAGGACCTGTGAAGTATTACATTAGAGCTCAAACATTTGTTACTTTTCTGTCTGTTGCTTTCTGCATAGGTGCACATGCTGCTGTCCGGGATGTGCCTCAGGACACCCAAACTCCTGCCCTTCCAGCAACCTCAAGGCTACCCCAGTCTGCCATTGAAGGTATTTACCCCTAATTTTGGTGCTGGTTTTTTGGGGAACAAATGGGTGTGGGAGCAGCTCAAACAATCGAGTGTTGCACTGTTGAGTATTAATAATATGGGCCTGCGCCCTAATTTCACGCCCACTGTAACACTCACAGCAACTAACTAACAAGGCCCTAACATGTGTACATATGTTTGAAGCCAGAGATGTGTGGCCATATATCGGCATATCAATGTGGAAGCCACACTGGCCTTGATTAGTGAATATTAGTGAAAGAGCTGCTCACACACACCTTAATGCATGTTGTATTTTTGCACGCACATTAACTATGGCTCAATGTTTGCTTGATTTTTGCATAGCTCCCATGCCCTTGGCCCCAGCATCTCCTCCGGATCCCACCTACTCTTTGGATGTCGGTAAGTGCATGTGTCCACCTTGCTTTATCCACTTTTACCCAAGTGCATGTGTCTCATTCCTCTTTTTTCTTGGTAGGCCAAGTGACTGGTTCATCTTTGGACCCCACTTCCGATGTTGCAGGTCAACAGGACCCTGTTGGTGTGTATAGCAATACATAATGTATCCTTTATGCTGTTTATGTTACACTGGTTCAATTTGGTTAGTCTACTAATCTACATGTTTGCTTTGTAAACTTGAAGATGCCTCTTGGGAGTGCTTGTTGCCTCCCCAGGGTCAGTCTATTAGTTATTGGAGTGATAGCAATGTATTTGGGCGGACATATTTTTTGCCAAACATTCCCCGTAGTAGTTTGATGAATATTTAGAGACATTCCTTGTGTTTTTTAGTTGACCCGAATATCGGAAGTGGCTGTCCAGAAAGGGCCCCTCAAGTTCAGGCTGCCAGAGATGAGGGTAAGTTGTTTTGCCTTGCTCTAGTCTGTATTTTGGCTCTACTTTTGTTGCACTTGCTTCTGGCAACTTGTGTGTCCACATGTATTTTCAAGGTCCAAGCTCGAGTGAGGGCCCCACTCCAGACATCTGGGAGATTGCGGGTATGTGTAATTTAAGCAATGTTTCTGATGTTATTTGCAAAAATTATTGCCTCTTAGTCCTGTAACATACATGTTAACAATCTGAGTTTAACAGATACCTTTGGTCTAGTGTGTATTTTTGCACTTTTTTGAGGTATGGCCTCGATAGCCTAGCCAGGTTACATTTGAGTTTGGGCCACTGACCTACTAACCTGATTTTCCTGTTTAGCATATGCCAACTTGCCGGACATCTCGGATGTGGAATTGCCACTCTCTGGCAGCGAAACCTCGAGCCTACCTGTGCCGGAGGACACGCAGGTAACATGGCTGATGTAGACGACCTAGAACCACATTGGCATGTTCGTGGGTAGTGGATGAAGCAACATGTCACATTTCCTTTCATTGTTGTTTTTGCAGGAGGCGGAACCAGAACCCCAAGCTGGGACCTCTTCCCAAGTCCCATGTGGCCAAGCTTCCGAGGCTCAGACAAGGGTAAGTTGTATAGTGACTGTTTAGGGTAATTATTTTGAGGGGCATACCTGCATTGGTTCGGTTTGACTAAAATGTTGTTTTCTATTTTGTTAGGCTCAAACCACAGCAAGAGGAGGTGTGGCACCAACCAGTGCTGATTTTTATGAGCTAGGGGTCCGGATGCTGGAGGACTACAGTCGCCAACAGCCGCGTGATGGAACTAATGAGCGCATTGCGGCGTTGGAAAATCAGGTGCTGATGTGTCAGCAACAAAATGAGGCCCAGCAGCGCCAGATCGACCAGTTGCTCCTAAACCAACAGCAGAACCAGGAACTTGGTCGGCTGGGCAATCTAATGGAGCAATCTCTCCTGCGCCAGGAACAATCTCTCCAGCGCCAGGAAGAATCGATACAGCGCCAGGAAGAATGTCTCCAGCGGCAGGACCAAACTTTGTTGTTGATACAACAGCTCATACAACAGCAGTCTATATTTTTTACTGCACTGTTGTCCCCCAACACCGCCCCTAGCAATGACTCCCAACCTCCCCGGCCACCCAGCCAAGAATATTAATTTTGTTTGTTTTGGTTTGTGTAAATATATTTGCTTAACCCACCTCTAAATTGTGTTTTTCCTAAGACCTAGCTAATAACACAGTCAGGGATGAGTATCTTGATCTAGATATGTCAATGTATTGGTCAATTTAGCCCACACATTTGAGACCATAGCTTACTATGGTTAACACATGAAATGGCTCCAAAGGTATGGCTAAATTGACACACAAATGGGTTTTGAGACAGTTAAACTATGCTTTGCAAGGCACCACACTGTAATGATGGTCATCAAAAAATTTATTTTAAAAACATGGCCAACAGGGCCAACATTGCCCAACAAAGGGCATCAACAGGCCAGCCTTCCCCCCACCCTAACGACGCCGCCGGCGCCTCTTCTTGGCCAGCAGCATCAGCTTCAGGAGCCTGATCTCCCGCCACAGTCTGCGATGCTGGTTTTCACAAGCTGTAGAGATGTAGAAACAACAATTTATTAATAAATTGGATGTGACCTCAACATACACAGATGTAGCAATGTAATGTCAGTGTGTCCAATTAGGTGACACTCACATTAACATTGTTGACCACTGTGCGCTTATAGGTTAACATGATATGAGTACTATTGACTGGCAGGAATGTGAACAACACATCCCAAGCATACATTTACTCTTAAAGTGTACCAACACCCACCGGTGATCGGCCCTGGAATCTATCAGATTCCCGGCCCGATCACCTCCCTCCCCGCGGGACATCCGAGATCGGGATGTCCCTGGGGGTGAAACCCCCCCAAAACCCCAAAATACCTACCTCAGTTTCGGTGGGGCAGGGCCGCCGGGCCCTCCCTGGCGCCCCTCTAGACGTGTGCGTGCCTGCGCCGGCCGTCTGTGAATGGCCGGCGCAGGCACGCGCGCGTAAAAAGGGGCGCGGGGGAGGCGGAGGAGGAGCCAATTTGCCGTGGCTTGTACGTTTGCTGGAGTAAAAGTGAGTTCAGGGGGTTGTCACACAGCGGTGACGATCAGGGGTGCCCCACCGTAGTGGACCAAGACCCAGGAAAGTCAAACTCCTGGTTGTTGTTCCACTTTAACTCTGGGGAAGCAAAGAAGGTATAAGTCCCAGTGTGTCCATTTTTGTGTTTAGTCACAGCCAAACCTCAGGGCCTAAGTCCTAACGAGTACACGAGTTTGCCCTATAATGTTAGAGGTCCAGACCTAATAGGGCCCATTTGGTTGTGTCTAAGGCAAAAATAGTCTCTATGTGGCCAAATTAAGAATGTGAGGCAACAATCAAGCATGCAAACAGGCATGTTGGATTATTGTACAAACACATGGAATCTAGATGTGTGTGAAATTAACACATAGGTACATTTTAAATGTCTGCAGATGTGACTATAAGACATAGGTTTCACAAGTCTTTAGGCATATGAAGTGGGATGTACTCACCATCGCAGCTGTGGCGGGGGCCCATGCTGCTGGCCGTCCCTGGAGCTGGGGTGGGGAGGAGGTTCTCTGGCTCCGTCTGCGTAGCAACATCTGTCAACAGAAAGCAAAAGACAAAAACACAATTAGTGGGCCAATGACACCTGACTATTTGACATCCATCTGGTTATTGAGTCTGAAAAATCAAAGGCTTGCATGGTTACATACAGGTTGTCCAAAATTAGCATATTTCCTGGTCCATGAGTTAATGTCAATTAGTTAGGGTTGCCACATGTATCCCTAAAGATAATGTGCAAATAACATAGACAGTGCTATGTAAAGGACTCATTAGCAGTTGTTTGGCTAATGTTAATAGTGGGCCACATGTTTGAGCGGGAACAACTTAACCCAAGAAAAGAAATTAGAACACCCATCATGGTGTGGGCAGAAACATAGGGGTGGTTGACAGTTGGCTAGCACTGTAGTGGGGTTTGTGAGGTTAGGGTACCTTATCAAACCAGCTGTGACAATGGACCAGGAAACATGTGTCTGTTACAAGTGGGCCAATACACAGGATTGCAGCAAATCTGGGTTTGGGTCCGCTTTGGCAGAGCAACACAATTTGCATGAGACAACGTACTCCGCGGCCGCTGCCTTCCACACATCACTCCTCGAGTGTGTGCGCACGCGCAGCCCATTTGGAAACAGAGCGCAGGCGCACACACATCTAGAGTGTCACACAGGAGGCTGGGACGGTGGCTTTGGCAACCCCCAAAGAGGTAAGGAGTTTGTGGGGTTTTTTTTGGGGGGGGGCCCTGGGTGAGGGATGTGATTTGTCATGGAACCTTCGAGAATCCAAGCACTATCAATGTTTGTGGGTCCACTTTAATGAATGTCATAACATTGGGAATGTGATGGATAACAACAAACACTTACCACGACTATGCCCGTGGAGAATCCTTCGCCAAAACGCCATGGAGGTGCCGCCTATATGATGCCCTGCAAATTAGAGAGGAATGGCAAGGGCTAAGTACAAATTGCAAGATGAAACCTGTCACAGACTAACAATTAAAAAATGGACACTCACCAGGGGATGAAGCGCCACTTGAAGCCCAGGGAGGGCTCTGAGGAGGAGGCGGGGAGCCTCGGCTCCTCACACTCTGGTCAGAAGATCCACCAGGCAAAGGGCCACCCTCCTCCCTCTCACTCCCTGCTCCTTCAGGGAGTGTGGGCGAGTCCATTGCTACCACCCCACTTGGACTCCCCACTTGAGAGTGGCCCCTTGCCTGGTGAGAGTCCTCAGACTCAGAGTGTGAGGAGCTGAGGCTTGATCCTGCCAGCCCCCCAGCAGCACACTCCTCTGGGGCGTCATCCCCTTCCTCCCCTGGGTCCTCTAAATAGGACCAGCGGGAGGGACCCTCCCCCGATGACTCCCCCGAGTCCGCCTGCCTGGTTCCCTTCCCACGTTTCCCCAGGGGAGGACGCTTATCTGTGTGGAGGGGGTGAAAGAAAATAATTAATATAAAGAGCACAAATGGACACAGCTTAGCAGATGATTCTGCAAAAAGGCTAAACAGAACATAAGCTTTAACTTACCTGATGCGTAGGCATCATATAGGCGGTACACGCCTTCAGGGTCCCGGCGCTTGAAATCTGACCACTTCTGCTGAATGGCTCTTATGGTCAGCTCGGTGTGGAAGCGCCGGGACACTGTGGCCTTCACCTCCATGGCAATGCGTTTTTTCCCTCCACGGGCATAGTCATATTCGGCCACGCAGAAGTCCTATGAAAAATGATCAAACAAACTAAAATCAATACATGACATCAGAACAATGGCATAAACAGTTATACAGAGACCAGATCAAAGTGGACCCACACCCAGGATTATCACTATTCTGGGTTTGTGTGCACTTTGGTGGGCCACACCAATTGTGGGTGGTCCGCTGTCTGCAACCCCCTTGGAAGGCCACAAATACACCACTGAGGACGCTCCCACGTGACTGCGCAAGCCAAACACAGCGCTCCGCGCCGCTGTGGTATGCGCATACAAGGCCGTTGGGACGTGCATACCAGCTCAGCTGGGTCTGCACGGCAAAGTACGCATGTGGCGTTTGACTCTAACAGGGAGTGCGCCTGCACACAAAATTAAAATATGTCTGGTGCAGGGGTACACCCTGCTAGAGGTAAGCGCAATAGGCATCCGCAGCTAACGCATGCACAGATGGGACGGGGCTGAGGTAATTTTTAGGGCCCTCCAGGGGGGGGCATCCCAGCAGGACATCCACAATGGGGATGCCCCACGGGGAGTGATCAAATTTGGTCAGAAAACAAAGAAATTTCTGACCCAATCCCCCCTGTGTGTTCTGCAACTTTTAAGCTAAAAATACAAAAACCAAATACTCACTTTGACCACCTGGCCATTTACGCGGCTATCCACCCGGGTGCGCGTTTTCTTTGGAGGCCCAGGAGGGGAAGGGGTGGGAGGGGTGCTAGTTGGGGAAGGTGAGGTAGGTGGGGGAGGTGGGGGAGGGGTGGTGGGGTCAGAGTCGGAGGAGGAGCTGGGGAGGCGCATAACTCGCCGTCTGGGCAGCATTGTGGAAACGCTAAGGAGGAAACAGGAACCGGAAATGACCCAAGCGACATTGGAAAAAAGTTTTAAAAAAAAAAAACGCTCCGCGCACCAGCAACAAGCTATTCTCAGCTATGTGCAAGCTAAGTGGTGGAAAAACTAAAATGACGCTTGAAAACAAGCTATTGGCATAAGCGCAAGACAGTTTTACCTTAAGGTGGCGTTGAAACGCAAAGGAGGATACCGGAACCGGATATGACGCTAGCAACTGTGCTTCAAAATTCAAAAACAAACATGCGCGCAACAGGGACAAGCTAATATCAGCTATGTGCAAGCTAAGTGGCGGCCAAAAATTAAAATGACGCTGCAAAACAAGCTATTGGCATAAGCGCTAGACATTTTTACCTTAAGGTGGCGTTGAAACGCAAAGGAGGATCCCGGAACCGGATATGACGCAAGCAACTGTGCTTCAAAATTCAAAAACAAACATGCGCGCAACAGGGACAAGCTAATATCAGCTATGTGCAAGCTAAGTGGCGGCCAAAAATTAAAATGACGCTGCAAAACAAGCTATTGGCATAAGCGCTAGACATTTTTACCTTAAGGTGGCGTTGAAACGCAAAGGAGGATCCCGGAACCGGATATGACGCAAGCAACTGTGCTTCAAAATTCAAAAACAAACATGCGCGCAACAGTGACAAGCTAATATCAGCTATGTGCAAGCTAAGTGGCGGCAAAACATTAAAATGACGCTTGAAAACAAGCTAGGGCCCAAGGCGCCACGAATTATTAGCTTGATTTAGCAGGGGGTTCTACATACTGTAATGCATAGGTCCTTCTAAAGCATACACCGTTGTGCTTAAATATACAAATCTTATTCCTTCCCAAAGTCATCACACAATCAAACTAGACAACTACCTGAAAATGTGGCACACATGAGAATGCATAACGGGTTGTTATGAGCTGGTACGAATGAATGTTAATCCTGCAATATGTGGCCAGGCACGCTCACAACTACAGTGTATTCATTAACAACGACTGGGGTCGCGGGAAGTGAATTCCTTGCAAATGGCAGAAGGGCACATGTATGAACAGCACAGCGCCGCACAACGCAGCGCAGCGAGGCACAGCGACGCTCGCGCCGCCACATAGCGAATTAAAACAGCGACTGCACAAACACTGACCAACACAGATTCATCAAGGACAGGGCTGCCGAATAGCTTGGGCGCTGACAATTTCGAAGAGCGAACGTGACCGCCCAACCTGACAGGCTACAAAATAGCTATACAAGCCCCGTTTGTGTGGAAAACAAGCGATTTTGAGGCCAATGAGTTTGGGTGGAGGAGATGCAATTCCCATGTCACTCACAACATTACATTGTGAAAAATAATAAAAACTTAAAATACATATAAATAACCAGCCAGATTCATAAAACATATCAATATAAACATGTGTTGAATTTTGTACCAAAGGAAAAAACCCAAAAACCACTAAAAACAATCATTGCAGCGTCTGCCATTGAAATGTATGGGAGAGCGGCAGGTAGCGCCAGGTAATACGTGTCGCTGTGAAGGAATTTGCAGCGGCGCTGTTCGGGCCAGCCGGCTTCATGATGAATGCCGCGCTAGCCGTCGCTCTCGATGAATTGATAAATGTGTCATTGTGACCGCCGCCGGGCGTACTTGAGTCGGTAGTCGCCGTTAGCTGCCGCTACCTGGCGCTCGTCAGACACTACCTGGCGCTATCGCTTGATGAATAAGGGCCTTAATCTGAGAATGTTTTATTAGGCTCTGTGACAAGCGACAGACAACTTATCACACTACAACTGGGTCAAAGCTACATTCGTCATGGATCGTGCCGATTCGGTCTCGTTCTCCCTATCACGGATACTGGCAAGATCTGCATAAAAATATTCTGGCATGCCATCCAGCAGCAGTACATGTGAACCAGCATAGGGGTCATTTAAACCCCTTACCAGTCCACAAACTATTTAAAAATATACATAAAAGAATTAACCCTTTGTTGTCTTTCTCCTCCTGTCCCCCACTAGGTGGCATCCTCTCCTTAGGTCCGGCGGACGCACTTTTTCTGATGACAGAAAGCAGCTTCTGCAGCTGCACCCCCCTTCTATCCTTGACAGCCTGCCAAGCTAATGCTGGACTGCCGTGGAAGGAACCATTTATACCGCAAAGGAAAAACCTGGAGGGGAGGGACATGGAGGGAGATTCTAACCAACATCCCTGGACCAGGAGGGAGCCTCCAACCTGACAAAGAGAGGTCAAGAGGACTAACACGTCGAAAAGGTGAGTTATTTTTTTCTTATGGATTTTATGCCAGTTCATAGGGTTGTGGGAGTCAGAGTAAATGCATTTGGCATCCAGGAGTACTAAATCAAGTACCTCTTGTTATACCCCTCCTCAACAAACTCAGTGTTACGGCATTGTAGGTGCCAGGAAATGGCACATTTGTTTGTGCATCCAGCATTTAGTTAGCTAGGGGCACTTAAGATTCTGACAAAACAAAGCTATAAAATCATTGGCAGGTCAACTTTGCCTCTATATTTGGCTGACCTCACTTCAAAACAGAATGAACAGGATAAGAAAATGATATGACCTCTTTTACCAGTTCATTAGTGCATTTCAAGCTATCAGTCATATTTTGAAAACAGTATTTTAAATTTCAGAGGCTGAAATGGTGCCTTGTAATTCAGAATTGAGTTACAAAGCAGAGAAACAGTAGAGCATTCCAGGAGGCCGATTCATTAATAGCGCCAGGTAGCGACAGATGAGCGACTGTAGCGTGATTTTTTCAGCGCCAGCCAGTATTCGCTGTGCTTGGCCGGCGTTAGCTTGATGACAGCGACTCAGTCGGTGTGCGGTAATGTTGAATACGGGCTGGGGGGTCGCTGTTTCACAGGTCCAGCGTTGTATGTGAGCGCCTGACAACGAATGGCCAGAGCGAACGGCTAGCTTCATATTCATCAACAAATCACGCTCTGAATGTGCTGTCGCTGTCCATTCCTTGTTTAAACCCCAGAGCGCTGGCGGCGATGTGTATTAACTAGTTTTTAACCCCTAAACAACCATATTTTGTGAATGTAACATTATACATGTTTTTAGAATCATTTTGTAATATGAATACATTAATCTCAGACCTGTTAGATCAATTCTGCACATTTTTTTTTTTTTTTTTTTTTTTACTTAAAAATAAATCCTAACTAGTGATGAGCGAGTAGTATTCGACCGAGCCGGTATTCGATCAAATACTACGCTGTTCGTCATACTCGATTTCGATCGAGTACAGCGGCGATGGCGCACTCACAATTCGTTTCCCCTCCCACCTTCCCTGGCGCGTTTTTTACACCAATCACCATGCAGGGGGGGTGGGACAGGTCCTGGGAGGACGCTGGCATCGCGAAAACGGCGTCTACACGCATTGGCTGGAAAAACCATGTGACCTCGAATATACAAAACTCAGCACTTCCTCTTCGTCAGCATTAGCAGCTTGAACTTAGTGAGGGACAGACGCTCACAGCAGGGAAAGACAGGCTGTCGCTGGCAGGGCCCCAGAAGCTCGGAATATCGCTTTTACCACCATCTATACCAGCTACCAGAAGACAAGAGAGTCATTAAGAGCCCTTATTAGGGCTACTACGCTGAACGGTATATGGCTCATATGTAGGCAGGCAGGGCCCCAGAAGCTCAGAATATAGCTTTTACCACCATATATACCAGCTACCAGAAGACAAGACAGTCCTTAAGAGCCCTTATTAGGGCTACTACGCTGAACAGTATATAGCTCATCATATCCTATGTAGTCAGGCAGGGCCCCAGAAGCTCAGAATATAGCTTTTACCACCATATATACCAGCTACCAGAAGACAAGAGAGTCCTTAAGAGCCCTTATTAGGGCTACTACGCTGAACAGTATATAGCTCATCATATCCTATGTAGTCAGGCAGGGCCCCAGAAGCTCAGAATATAGCTTTTACCACCATATATACCAGCTACCAGAAGACAAGAGAGTCCTTAAGAGCCCTTATTAGGGCTACTACGCTGAACAGTATATAGCTCATATTCTATGTAGTCAGGCAGGGCCCCAGAAGCTCAGAATATAGCTTTTACCACCATATATACCAGCTACCAGAAGACAAGAGAGTCCTTAATCCCTTATTAGTACTGCTATGTTGAACAGTATATAGCTCATATCCTATGTAGTCAGGCAGGGCCCCAGAAGCTCAGAATATAGCTTTTACCACCATATATACCAGCTACCAGAAGACAAGAGAGTCCTTAAGAGCCCTTATTAGGGCTACTACGCTGAACAGTATATAGCTCATATTCTATGTAGTCAGGCAGGGCCCCAGAAGCTCAGAATATAGCTTTTACCACCATATATACCAGCTACCAGAAGACAAGAGAGTCCTTAAGAGCCCTTATTAGGGCTACTACGCCGAACAGTATATAGCTCATATTCTATGTAGTCAGGCAGGGCCCCAGAAGCTCAGAATATAGCTTTTACCACCATATATACCAGCTACCAGAAGACAAGAGAGTCCTTAAGAGCCCTTATTAGGGCTGCTACGTTGAACAGTATATAGCTCATATCCTATGTAGTCAGGCAGGGCCCCAGAAGCTCAGAATATAGCTTTTACCACCATATATACCAGCTACCAGAAGACAAGAGAGTCCTTAAGAGCCCTTATTAGGGCTACTACGCTGAACAGTATATAGCTCATATTCTATGTAGTCAGGCAGGGCCCCAGAAGCTCAGAATATAGCTTTTACCACCATATATACCAGCTACCAGAAGACAAGAGAGTCCTTAAGAGCCCTTATTAGGGCTACTACGCCGAACAGTATATAGCTCATATTCTATGTAGTCAGGCAGGGCCCCAGAAGCTCAGAATATAGCTTTTACCACCATATATACCAGCTACCAGAAGACAAGACAGTCCTTAAGAGCCCTTATTAGGGCTACTACGCTGAACAGTATATAGCTCATCATATCCTATGTAGTCAGGCAGGGCCCCAGAAGCTCAGAATATAGCTTTTACCACCATATATACCAGCTACCAGAAGACAAGACAGTCCTTAAGAGCCCTTATTAGGGCTACTACGCTGAACAGTATATAGCTCATCATATCCTATGTAATCAGGCAGGGCCCCAGAAGCTCAGAATATAGCTTTTACCACCATATATACCAGCTACCAGAAGACAAGAGAGTCCTTAAGAGCCCTTATTAGGGCTACTACGCTGAACAGTATATAGCTCATATTCTATGTAGTCAGGCAGGGCCCCAGAAGCTCAGAATATAGCTTTTACCACCATATATACCAGCTACCAGAAGACAAGAGAGTCCTTAATCCCTTATTAGTGCTGCTATGTTGAACAGTATATAGCTCATATCCTATGTAGTCAGGCAGGGCCCCAGAAGCTCAGAATATAGCTTTTACCACCATATATACCAGCTACCAGAAGACAAGAGAGTCCTTAAGAGCCCTTATTAGGGCTACTACGCTGAACAGTATATAGCTCATATTCTATGTAGTCAGGCAGGGCCCCAGAAGCTCAGAATATAGCTTTTACCACCATATATACCAGCTCCCAGAAGACAAGAGAGTCCTTAAGAGCCCTTATTAGGGCTACTACGCCGAACAGTATATAGCTCATATTCTATGTAGTCAGGCAGGGCCCCAGAAGCTCAGAATATAGCTTTTACCACCATATATACCAGCTACCAGAAGACAAGAGAGTCCTTAAGAGCCCTTATTAGGGCTGCTACGTTGAACAGTATATAGCTCATATCCTATGTAGTCAGGCAGGGCCCCAGAAGCTCAGAATATAGCTTTTACCACCATATATACCAGCTACCAGAAGACAAGAGAGTCCTTAAGAGCCCTTATTAGGGCTGCTACGTTGAACAATATATAGCTCATATCCTATGTAGTCAGGCAGGGCCCCAGAAGCTCAGAATATAGCTTTTACCACCATATATACCAGCTACCAGAAGACAAGAGAGTCCTTAAGAGCCCTTATTAGGGCTACTACGCTGAACAGTATATAGCTCATATTCTATGTAGTCAGGCAGGGCCCCAGAAGCTCAGAATATAGCTTTTACCACCATATATACCAGCTACCAGAAGACAAGAGAGTCCTTAAGAGCCCTTATTAGTGCTGCTACGTTGAACAGTATATAGCTCATATCCTATGTAGTCAGGCAGGGCCCCAGAAGCTCAGAATATAGCTTTTACCACCATATATACCAGCTACCAGAAGACAAGACAGTCCTTAAGAGCCCTTATTAGGGCTACTACGCTGAACAGTATATTGCTCATATTCTATGTAGTCAGGCAGGGCCCCAGAAGCTCAGAATATAGCTTTTACCACCATATATACCAGCTACCAGAAGACAAGAGAGTCCTTAAGAGCCCTTATTAGGGCTACTACGCCGAACAGTATATAGCTCATATTCTATGTAGTCAGGCAGGGCCCCAGAAGCTCAGAATATAGCTTTTACCACCATATATACCAGCTACCAGAAGACAAGAGAGTCCTTAAGAGCCCTTATTAGGGCTGCTACGTTGAACAGTATATAGCTCATATCCTATGTAGGCAGGCAGGGCCCCAGAAGCTCAGAATATAGCTTTTACCACCATATATACCAGCTACCAGAAGACAAGAGTCCTTAAGAGCCCTTATTAGGGCTACTACGCTGAACATTATATAGCTCATATCCTATGTAGTTAGGCAGGGCCCCAGAAGCTCAGAATATAGCTTTTACCACCATATATACCAGCTACCAGAAGACAAGAGAGTCCTTAAGAGCCCTTATTAGGGCTACTACGCTGAACAGTATATAGCTCATATTCTATGTAGTCAGGCAGGGCCCCAGAAGCTCAGAATATAGCTTTTACCACCATATATACCAGCTACCAGAAGACAAGAGAGTCCTTAAGAGCCCTTATTAGTGCTGCTACGTTGAACAGTATATAGCTCATATCCTATGTAGTCAGGCAGGGCCCCAGAAGCTCAGAATATAGCTTTTACCACCATATATACCAGCTACCAGAAGACAAGAGAGTCCTTAAGAGCCCTTATTAGGGCTACTACGCTGAACAGTATATAGCTCATATTCTATGTAGTCAGGCAGGGCCCCAGAAGCTCAGAATATAGCTTTTACCACCATATATACCAGCTACCAGAAGACAAGAGAGTCCTTAAGAGCCCTTATTAGTGCTGCTACGTTGAACAGTATATAGCTCATATCCTATGTAGTCAGGCAGGGCCCCAGAAGCTCAGAATATAGCTTTTACCACCATATATACCAGCTACCAGAAGACAAGAGAGTCCTTAAGAGCCCTTATTAGGGCTACTACGCTGAACAGTATATAGCTCATATTCTATGTAGTCAGGCAGGGCCCCAGAAGCTCAGAATATAGCTTTTACCACCATATATACCAGCTACCAGAAGACAAGAGAGTCCTTAAGAGCCCTTATTAGTGCTGCTACGTTGAACAGTATATAGCTCATATCCTATGTAGTCAGGCAGGGCCCCGGAAGCTCAGAATATAGCTTTTACCACCATATATACCAGCTACCAGAAGACAAGAGAGTCCTTAAGAGCCCTTATTAGGGCTACTACGCTGAACAGTATATAGCTCATATTCTATGTAGTCAGGCAGGGCCCCGGAAGCTCAGAATATAGCTTTTACCACCATATATACCAGCTACCAGAAGACAAGAGAGTCCTTAAGAGCCCTTATTAGTGCTGCTACGTTGAACAGTATATAGCTCATATCCTATGTAGTCAGGCAGGGCCCCAGAAGCTCAGAATATAGCTTTTACCACCATATATACCAGCTACCAGAAGACAAGAGAGTCCTTAAGAGCCCTTATTAGTGCTGCTACGTTGAACAGTATATAGCTCATATCCTATGTAGTCAGGCAGGGCCCCAGAAGCTCAGAATATAGCTTTTACCACCATATATACCAGCTACCAGAAGACAAGAGAGTCCTTAAGAGCCCTTATTAGTGCTGCTACGTTGAACAGTATATAGCTCATATCCTATGTAGTCAGGCAGGGCCCCAGAAGCTCAGAATATAGCTTTTACCACCATATATACCAGCTACCAGAAGACAAGAGAGTCCTTAAGAGCCCTTATTAGGGCTACTACGCCGAACAGTATATAGCTCATATCCTATGTAGTCAGGCAGGGCCCCAGAAGCTCAGAATATAGCTTTTACCACCATATATACCAGCTACCAGAAGACAAGAGAGTCCTTAAGAGCCCTTATTAGGGCTACTACGCTGAACAGTATATAGCTCATATTCTATGTAGTCAGGCAGGGCCCCAGAAGCTCAGAATATAGCTTTTACCACCATATATACCAGCTACCAGAAGACAAGAGAGTCCTTAAGAGCCCTTATTAGGGCTACTACGCTGAACAGTATATAGCTCATATCCTATGTAGTCAGGCAGGGCCCCAGAAGCTCAGAATATAGCTTTTACCACTATATATACCAGCTACCAGAAGACAAGAGAGTCCTTAAGAGCCCTTATTAGTGCTGCTACGTTGAACAGTATATAGCTCATATCCTATGTAGTCAGGCAGGGCCCCAGAAGCTCAGAATATAGCTTTTACCACCATATATACCAGCTACCAGAAGACAAGAGAGTCCTTAAGAGCCCTTATTAGGGCTACTACGCTGAACAGTATATAGCTCACATTCTATGTAGTCAGGCAGGGCCCCAGAAGCTCAGAATATAGCTTTTACCACCATATATACCAGCTACCAGAAGACAAGAGAGTCCTTAATCCCTAATTAGTGCTGCTATGTTGAACAGTATATAGCTCATATCCTATGTAGTCAGGCAGGGCCCCAGAAGCTCAGAATATAGCTTTTACCACCATATATACCAGCTACCAGAAGACAAGAGAGTCCTTAAGAGCCCTTATTAGGGCTACTACGCTGAACAGTATATAGCTCATATTCTATGTAGTCAGGCAGGGCCCCAGAAGCTCAGAATATAGCTTTTACCACCATATATACCAGCTACCAGAAGACAAGAGAGTCCTTAAGAGCCCTTATTAGTGCTGCTACGTTGAACAGTATATAGCTCATATCCTATGTAGTCAGGCAGGGCCCCAGAAGCTCAGAATATAGCTTTTACCACCATATATACCAGCTACCAGAAGACAATAGAGTCCTTAAGAGCCCTTATTAGGGCTACTACGCCGAACAGTATATAGCTCATATCCTATGTAGTCAGGCAGGGCCCCAGAAGCTCAGAATATAGCTTTTACCACCATATATACCAGCTACCAGAAGACAAGAGAGTCCTTAAGAGCCCTTATTAGGGCTACTACGCTGAACAGTATATAGCTCATATTCTATGTAGTCAGGCAGGGCCCCAGAAGCTCAGAATATAGCTTTTACCACCATATATACCAGCTACCAGAAGACAAGAAAGTCCTTAAGAGCCCTTATTAGGGCTACTACGCTGAACAGTATATAGCTCATATTCTATGTAGTCAGGCAGGGCCCCAGAAGCTCAGAATATAGCTTTTACCACCATATATACCAGCTACCAGAAGACAAGAGAGTCCTTAAGAGCCCTTATTAGTGCTGCTACGTTGAACAGTATATAGCTCATATCCTATGTAGTCTGGCAGGGCCCCAGAAGCTCAGAATATAGCTTTTACCACCATATATACCAGCTACCAGAAGACAAGAGAGTCCTTAAGAGCCCTTATTAGGGCTACTACGCTGAACAGTATATAGCTCATATTCTATGTAGTCAGGCAGGGCCCCAGAAGCTCAGAATATAGCTTTTACCACCATATATACCAGCTACCAGAAGACAAGAGAGTCCTTAAGAGCCCTTATTAGTGCTGCTACGTTGAACAGTATATAGCTCATATTCTATGTAGTCAGGCAGGGCCCCAGAAGCTCAGAATATAGCTTTTACCACCATATATACCAGCTACCAGAAGACAAGAGAGTCCTTAAGAGCCCTTATTAGGGCTACTACGCTGAACAGTATATAGCTCATATTCTATGTAGTCAGGCAGGGCCCCAGAAGCTCAGAATATAGCTTTTACCACCATATATACCAGCTACCAGAAGACAAGAGAGTCCTTAAGAGCCCTTATTAGTGCTGCTACGTTGAACAGTATATAGCTCATATCCTATGTAGTCAGGCAGGGCCCCAGAAGCTCAGAATATAGCTTTTACCACCATATATACCAGCTACCAGAAGACAAGAGAGTCCTTAAGAGCCCTTATTAGTGCTGCTACGTTGAACAGTATATAGCTCATATCCTATGTAGTCAGGCAGGGCCCCAGAAGCTCAGAATATAGCTTTTACCACCATATATACCAGCTACCAGAAGACAAGAGAGTCCTTAAGAGCCCTTATTAGGGCTACTACGCTGAACAGTATATAGCTCATATTCTTTGTAGTCAGGCAGGGCCCCAGAAGCTCAGAATATAGCTTTTACCACCATATATACCAGCTACCAGAAGACAAGAGAGTCCTTAAGAGCCCTTATTAGTGCTGCTACGTTGAACAGTATATAGCTCATATCCTATGTAGTCAGGCAGGGCCCCAGAAGCTCAGAATATAGCTTTTACCACCATATATACCAGCTACCAGAAGACAAGAGAGTCCTTAAGAGCCCTTATTAGTGCTGCTACGTTGAACAGTATATAGCTCATATCCTATGTAGTCAGGCAGGGCCCCAGAAGCTCAGAATATAGCTTTTACCACCATATATACCAGCTACCAGAAGACAAGAGAGTCCTTAAGAGCCCTTATTAGTGCTGCTACGTTGAACAGTATATAGCTCATATCCTATGTAGTCAGGCAGGGCCCCAGAAGCTCAGAATATAGCTTTTACCACCATATATACCAGCTACCAGAAGACAAGAGAGTCCTTAAGAGCCCTTATTAGGGCTACTACGCCGAACAGTATATAGCTCATATCCTATGTAGTCAGGCAGGGCCCCAGAAGCTCAGAATATAGCTTTTACCACCATATATACCAGCTACCAGAAGACAAGAGAGTCCTTAAGAGCCCTTATTAGGGCTGCTATGTTGAACAGTATATAGCTCATATCCTATGTAGGCAGGCAGGGCCCCAGAAGCTCAGAATCTCGCATTTACCACCATATATACCAGCTACCAGAAGACAAGAGAGTCATTAAGAGCCCTTATTAGGGCTACTATGCTGAACAGTATATAGCTCATTCTAGCTATATACACACTGCACACAATGGCTGCTTTAGTGAGGGGTAGCTGCTGCTGCTGCTGGAATAGGGACAGAAAGACTTCAGTGGTGTATTACCACCTATATACAAAACTATATACACTCTGCTCAAAACGGCTGCTTTAGTGAGGGGTAGCTGCTGATGCTGGAATAGGGACAGAAAGACTTCAGTGGTGTATTAGCACCTATATACAAAACTATATTTTGCACTACTGTTTTGTGTCCTCTGTGCCAACAAAACCTTGTTATATACCCGGTGCGTATAGGCACCATTTCACCTTCTGGCAGTATACGGCTGTATAGCCAGGTGTTTTTCTTAAAAATATTTTTATATTTGGCACTACTGTTTTGTGTCCTCTTTACCAACAAAACCTTGTTATATACCCGGTGGGTATATAGGCACCATTTCACCTTCTGGCAGTATACGGCTGTATAGCCAGGTGTTTTTCTTAAAAATATTTTTATATTTGGCACTACTGTTTTGTGTCCTCTTTACCAACAAAACCTTGTTATATACCCGGTGCGTATATAGGCACCATTTCACCTTCTGGCAGTATACGGCTGTATAGCCAGGTGTTTTTCTTAAAAATATTTTTATATTTGGCACTACTGTTTTGTGTCCTCTTTACCAACAAAACCTTGTTATATACCCGGTGCGTATAGGCACCATTTCACCTTCTGGCAGTATACGGCTGTATAGCCAGGTGTTTTTCTTAAAAATATTTTTATATTTGGCACTACTGTTTTGTGTCCTCTTTACCAACAAAACCTTGTTATATACCCGGTGCGTATAGGCACCATTTCACCTTCTGGCAGTATACGGCTGTATAGCCAGGTGTTTTTCTTAAAAATATTTTTATATTTGGCACTACTGTTTTGTGTCCTCTTTACCAACAAAACCTTGTTATATACCCGGTGCGTATATAGGCACCATTTCACCTTCTGGCAGTATACGGCTGTATAGCCAGGTGTTCTTAAAAATATATTTATATTTGGCACTACTGTTTTGTGTCCTCTGTGCCAACAAAACACTGTTTTATACACGGTGCGTATAGGCACCATTTCACCTTCTGGCAGTATACGGCTGTATAGCCAGGTGTTCTTCTTAAAAATATTTTTATATTTGGCATAACGCGTGGCCAAAAAAGTAAAACGTCTGAAATGCGGAGGGCTAGCGCAAAGGGACGTGGACGAGGACGGGGGCGCGGAAATGCTGGTGGGGGCACAAACCGCGTTGAAGCCAGTGGGGATACAATGCGTGCTGGTGAGGGGCAGCCAGCATTACGCTCATCCAGCTTCCCTGCCTTTATGGGACAGTTATGCGGGGGGCGGGGTACACCTCTGTTAAGGCCTGAGCAGCGTGAACAGGTGGTGCAATGGATGGCCGATAACGCTTCCAGTCACTTGTCCACCACCCAGTCATCCACACAGTCTCACTCTGACCCTCCTTCCTCCCAACCTGGCCAACAGAGTCAGCCCAACCTTGACCCCTCCCAGGACCTCTTTTCGGGTCCTTTTCCAGATGTGCTGCAAGAATCCCAGGAGCTAGCAGAGGAATTTGTTTGTAGTGATGCCCAAACACTTGAGTATCCGCCATCTGCTAGTGATGTGGACCCGGAACCAGCATCTGCTATCATGAGCGATGATGATGAGACGCAGTTGCCATCAAGGGAGGCTGTTGGAATGTCCAGTGGGCAGGAGGAGGAGCAGAGAGAGGAAGTGGAAGAGGAGGTGGTGGACGACGAAATGACCGACCCCACTTGGACAGGGGTGATGTCCAGCGGGGAAAGCAGTGGAGATGCGGTCTGCGCATCACCGAATAAGGCAGCAAGAGGCAGAGGACAGTCCAGAGGCAGAGGACAGTCCAGACAGAGAAGGCAGGCCACAGCCAGCAGGGCCGAAGCTCTTCCCGGCAGCAGGCAGTCGCGCGAAGCTCCCCCATCGAGGCCTCGTACTTCTGTGGTGTGGAGATTTTTTAATGTTTGCGCGGATGACAAACTGAGCGCGGTTTGCGCAATCTGCCACTCAAAACTGAGTAGGGGCTCTGAGAAGAGCAATCTGACCACCTCAGGCATGCGCCGTCACTTGGAATTCAAGCACTGGGCTGAGTGGGAGAGAGCAAACGCAATACAACCTGCGCCCCGTCTTGCTGCCACTGCCTCTTCCCCTTTGTTGTGTGCTGCCACTGCGGTCCAGACCTCCAGCCAGGACACCTCCACATCTGCCTCTGCCTCGGCTACTTTGGGGCCTTCTCCTTCAGCCCCCCCTTCCCCCGCATCTTCGTCTGCACCTTCCATCTCCTCGTCCCATCAACTGTCCATCTCGCAGGCGTTCAACCGCAGGCGGAAGTACGCCTCCAGTCACCCCCAAGCCCAAGCCTTAACCTGCCTTATCTCCAAACTGCTGGCCCTGGAGATGTTGCCGTTTAGGCTTGTGGAGACGCAGGCCTTCCGCGACCTGATGGTGGCTGCCGCACCTCGCTATTCCGTCCCTAGCCGCCACTATTTTTCCCGGTGGGGCGTCCCCGCCCTGCACCAGCACGTGTCGCGTAACATCAGGCGGGCCCTGAGGTACGCAGTCAGCGCAAAGGTCCACTTGACCACCGACTCGTGGACAAGCGCTTGCGGCCAAGGACGCTACATCTCTTTGACGGCACACTGGGTGAATGTTGTGGAAGCGGGGACGGGGTCGCAAACAGGGACGGCCTACATACCACCCCCGCCCAAGATTGCCAGCACGGGTTCTGATAGACCCCCCTCCTCCTCATCCTCCTCCTCCTCCTCCTCCTCTGCCTTAACATCGCCCTCAGCCCCTAGCTGGAAGCGTTGCAGCACTGGCGCGGGGAGACGTCAGCAGGCGGTGCTTAAGCTCATCAGCTTGGGCGACAGGAAGCACAGCGCCGCAGAGGTGAGGCACGCCATATTGCAGCAGACAGAGATGTGGCTGTCGCCGCTGCAGCTAGGACCAGGCATGGTCGTGTGCGATAATGGCCGTAACCTGGTGGCGGCTCTGGAGCTTGCAGAACTCAATCACGTACCATGCCTGGCCCACGTTTTTAATTTGGTAGTACAAAAGTTTCTAAAGACTTACCCCAACCTGGCAGAGCTACTGGTCAAAGTGCGGCGCTTGTGCGCTCACTTTCGGAAGTCAACTGTAGCTGCTGCTAGCTTAAAAAAAATCCAGCAACGCCTCCATTTGCCTCAACATCGGCTGTTGTGCGACCTGCCCACTCGCTGGAATTCCACCTATTGCATGTTGGCCAGGGTGTGTGAGCAGCAGAAAGCATTGATGGAGTACCAGATGATGCATCCACGCGTGCCTCCAACTCAGCTCCCTCAGTTTGCCAACCACGAGTGGCCATGGATGGCAGACATATGCGATGTATTGCGTATCTTTGAGGAGTCCACTAAGAAGGTCAGCAGCGAGGACGCTATAGTGAGCGTAACCATCCCGCTCCTATGCGTCCTTAAAGAATCGCTCATCGCAATAAGGGAGAACGCATTGCACACAGAGGAGACGGGGGTAGGAGGAGACGCAACGCAGGTAGACAGTCAGACCACACTTTTGTCTGCTGCTCGGTGGCAGTTGCAGGAGGAGGAGGATGAGGAGGAGGAGGACAACGTGGAGGTGGCTGTGGAAGAGGATGCTGGCGGCGAGGGTAGCAGTCAGGCTGTGTGCGTCCCATTGGTTCAGCGCGGATGGGGCGGAGAGGAGGAGGAAGAGGAGGAAATGGAAAATGGGGGCAGTGAGGTCATGCCTACTCAGAGTCTGGCACACATGGCTGACTTCATGCTGGGCTGCTTTTCCCGGGACATACGTGTTGTCCGGATATTGGAGAACAAACTATACTGGGTCTTCGCACTCCTGGACCCCCGGTATAAAGATAACTTCTCCTCTTTTATTCCGGTAGAGGAGAGGACGAATCGATTACTGGAATACCAGAGGGAACTCTTGCAGAACATGATGCAGATTTTCCCACCCAGCATCGCTGGCGGCAGAGAGGAGAGTGTCTCCCAGAGTCTGACAACATCGATCAGGCCCACAGCCACCAGGGGAACACTCTCCAAGGTGTGGGACACGTTCATGTCACCCCCTCGTGCAACTTCCATCACTGCGGGGCCCGCTATCAGCAGGAGGGACAAGTATCGGCGGATGTTGCGGGACTACCTGGCAGACCACACCCCTGTCCTCCCCGATCCCTCGGCGACCTACACTTACTGGGTCTCCAAGTTGGACACGTGGCTGGAACTGTCCCTGTACGCCTTGGAGGTGCTTGCCTGCCCTGCCGCCAGCGTGCTATCAGAAAGGGTGTTCAGCGCAGCCGGGGGCATTATAACCGATAAGCGCAGCCGCCTGTCAACCGACAGTGCCGACAGGCTGACGCTAATCAAAATGAACAGCAAGTGGATTGACCCGGACTTTGCTTGTACAACAGTGGAAAGCAGCCAAGAGTGAAGTGCCATCTGTATGAAGTGCCATTTCCTCCTCCTCCTCCTCCTCCTCCTCCTCCTCCTCCTCCTTAACCGGCGTAGAATTGCTGTATTAATAAAAAAAAATTATGTCTCACCTCTTGGGCTTAATACAATCAATTTTTAAGAGGTCTCAGCTCTTGGGCCTCCACACAATTTTTAAAAGGTCTCAGCTCTTGGGCCTCCACACAATTTTTAAAAGGTCTCAGCTCTTGGGCCTCCACACAATTTTTAAGAGGTCTCAGCTCGTGGGACTCCACACAATTTTTAAGAGGTCTCAGCTCGCGGGACTCCACACAATGTTTGAGAGGTCTCAGCTCTTGGGCCTCCACACAATTTTTAAAAGGTCTCAGCTCTTGGGACTCCACACAATGTTTGAGAGGTCTCAGCTCTTGGGCCTCCACACAATTTTTAAAAGGTCTCAGCTCTTGGGACTCCACACAATGTTTGAGAGGTCTCAGCTCTTGGGCCTCCACACAATTTTTAAAAGGTCTCAGCTCTTGGGCCTCCACACAATTTTTAAAAGGTCTCAGCTCATGGGCCTCCACACAATTTTTAAAAGGTCTCAGCTCTTGGGCCTCCCCTACTGCTGGGGTGACACACTGTAACAAACCTCCTCCTGTAAGCTTCCCTGACTGCTGGGGTGACACACTGTAACAAACCTCCTCCTGTAAGCTTCCCCTACTGCTGGGGTGACACACTGTAACAAACCTCCTCCTGTAAGCTTCCCTGACTGCAGGGGTGCCACACTGTAACAAACCTCCTCCTGTAAGCTTCCCTGACTGCTGGGGTGACACACTGTAACAAACCTCCTCCTGTAAGCTTCCCTTACTGCTGGGGTGACACACTGTAACAAACCTCCTCCTGTAAGCTTCCCTGACTGCTGGGGTGACACACTGTAACAAACCTCCTCCTGTAAGCTTCCCCTACTGCTGGGGTGACACACTGTAACAAACCTCCTCCTGTAAGCTTCCCTGACTGCAGGGGTGCCACACTGTAACAAAACTCCTCCTGTAAGCTTCCCTGACTGCTGGGGTGACACACTGTAACAAACCTCCTCCTGTAAGCTTCCCTTACTGCTGGGGTGACACACTGTAACAAACCTCCTCCTGTAAGCTTCCCTGACTGCTGGGGTGACACACTGTAACAAACCTCCTCCTGTAAGCTTCCCCTACTGCTGGGGTGACACACTGTAACAAACCTCCTCCTGTAAGCTTCCCTGACTGCAGGGGTGCCACACTGTAACAAACCTCCTCCTGTAAGCTTCCCTGACTGCTGGGGTGACACACTGTAACAAACCTCCTCCTGTAAGCTTCCCCTACTGCTGAGGTGACACACTGTAACAAACCTCCTCCTGTAAGCTTCCCTGACTGCAGGGGTGCCACACTGTAACAAACCTCCTCCTGTAAGCTTCCCTGACTGCTGGGGTGACACACTGTAACAAACCTCCTCCTGTAAGCTTCCCTTACTGCTGGGGTGACACACTGTAACAAACCTCCTCCTGTAAGCTTCCCTGACTGCAGGGGTGACACACTGTAACAAACCTCCTCCTGTAAGCTTCCCTTACTGCTGGGGTAACACACTGTAACAAACCTCCTCCTGTAAGCTTCCCTGACTGCTGGGGTGACACACTGTAACAAACCTCCTCCTGTAAGCTTCCCTTACTGCTGGGTTGCCACACTGTAACAAACCTCCTCCTGTAAGCTTCCCTAACTGCTGGGGTGACACACTGTAACAAACCTCCTCCTGTAAGCTTCCCCTACTGCTGGGGTAACACACTGTAACAAACCTCTTCCTGTAAGCTTCCCTGACTGCTGGGGTGACACACTGTAACAAACCTCCTCCTGTAAGCTTCCCTTACTGCTGGGGTGCCACACTGTAACAAACCTCCTCCTGTAAGCTTCCCTGACTGCTGGGGTGACACACTGTAACAAACCTCCTCCTGTAAGCTTCCCCTACTGCTGGGGTAACACACTGTAACAAACCTCCTCCTTTAAGCTTCCCTTACTGCTGGGGTGACACAATGACACAAGAGGACATGTCTGACCACATCTCACACACACACACACACAATGACAATTAGGGGTGGGGTATATTTATTTTCCCCCTTGCCTATGCCATCTGTGGTTGTCATTAGGCAACGTGATTTTAAGGGGTGCAGAATTTTGTTCTTTTTTGTACAGTTTGGCTTGGGGTCCATGGCAATGTAGAGGAAAGAAGGTTTCCTTGTCTTGTCTCACTTTACGTAGAAGTAATATTGTGTTTGGAGTGTATTGTTGAGAGGCTGTGATAGTGGCGTAATAGTGCGACTTGGGCGCGTTATATGCACCCAGACATGCTTCCCCTGCTGTCCCAGTTGCATTCCAGCAGTGTTGGCATCATTTTCTGATGTTTCAGGGTGGACTTGGTGACCTCCAAGTGGTCGAATTGAGATTTCCAAGTGTCGAGCATTTTTTTCCCATAGACTATAATGGGATTCGATATTCGGTCGAGTAGTCGAGTAACGCGGTCTATTCGAATCGAAATTCGAAATTTCGAATATTTCACTACTCGCTCATCTCTAATCCTAACATTGCAGAAGTGGTCTCCGATTTTTTGACATTAAAAAAAAAAAAAAAAAAATTAATACCAATTAATTATGAATAATTATAGATTGCTCCATTGAAATGCATTGGACATCGCCAGGGAGCGACAGCTCATACCTGGCGCTGTGAGGGAATTTGCAGCGGCGCTGTTCGGTCCAGGCGGCTTCATGATGAATGCCGCACTAGCCATCGCTCTCGCCGGCGCTAGCCTCATTTTGCTTGATAAATGCGTCATTGTGACCGCCGCCGGGCGTACTTGAGTCGGTAGTCGCCGTTAGCTGCCGCTCCCTGGCGCTCGTCAGACACTACCTGGCGCTATCGCTTGATGAATAAGGGCATCGGTCACTATCGACCATTTCGCGATTTGATGCTGGAACATTGTTTTATGCAATTAAGGTCATCAAAGCTTGCAGTGTTGCAGTTAAAATAATTTGCACTACCCAATGGACTGAAATTCAGCCAGTCATTTTCAATTATTTCTAAACAAGAGTCACTAAAACTTTAAAGATTTTTTCCATTATACAGGTACAGTTAAAGAGGCTTTCCGGTGAAATCATAGGACTGCAAGATGATCAGCAGCAGAGAAAGCAGTAAAGACCGACAGGTTATAGGCAGCAAAAGGTGACAAAGAGCAGAGGACAATTAGCGTCAGGAAAGAAGGTGGCAAGGATTAAAGGACGATTGGTGGAAGTGGAAAAGGCAGTAAAGACAGAAGTGTGATGAGCTAGGAAAGCAGACACATCAGTGTCAGAGCGGAAATGAAGGGTTGCATGATATGATGTGGCATATGAGGTGAAACACGCAAAGGGGCCCAATGAGATTTGCTTTTCCAAGAGCCCACATAAACCTGAGCTGACTCTGAATGGTACACTCAAAAACCTGTTGCTGCTGTTTATTTTCTTCTAGTAAACAGTAGATTGTGGTATTGGCTTTCATACACGGTGTGAAAGTAACTAGTGATGATCCGGAGTGGGGACAATGCAATTTGGAAGCCCTCCAGCTGCCTAGTCCCTGGTCGCCAAAGCAGTATATTTGTACTCTAAAATGCTGGTTACAATTGCTTTGGCCACCACAATGCATGATCTGCTAAGTAAGGGACCCCTTATTAGTTCACAATTAGTTAAATTAAAAGAAATACATTTTTAAATAAAAAAATGACTTACTTCTTTTTCCTTCATCTGTCCCCTGTCGGACTCTCTGCAGGTCTGCCAGGTCAGGGACTCCCTTCTGGTCTAGCGGGCAGTAATCCGGAATTCATGGGGTATCTCCCTCCATGTCCCTCCCTCCAGTGATGGAACATGGGTGCAGGGATTCCACAGAGACTCCTCCTCTGTGGCATAAGAGCCTCCCTGTCCCAGCATGCTGGGATTAGCTTGGCGTGATGCCACAGAAGGATGAGGGGGGACCTGTACAGTTGCTGATGGGACAGCTGCAATAGCTGTGCCCCGGCATCAAAAAGATCACAGCCATCCAGACCAGGAGGGAACCCCGAAGAGAGGAGGAGCCGGTGGGGAACAGATCAAGGAGGAAGCAGCAACAGTATCTTTTTTTAATGTATTTTCTTTATTTTTCTATTTTTAAAGTGGACCAACACCCAGGATTTTCACTATCCTGGGTGTTGGTCCACTTCCGCGGGGCACCCCGATCGGGGTGTGAGACTCCCCAGAGAGCCCCAAAAACTCACCTGACCCCACTCCCACGTGACTCGCTCCACCAATCACCGCCAACGAACAAGCGAGGTCCGTCGACGGACAAGGTGAGAGCACCCGCCTCGCCTCTCGCGCACCTCTCTTACAGGGAGCGCGCCCGCGCCGGCCATTCACAAACGGCCGGCGCGCCCTGCTAGAGGGATGCACGATAGGCGGCGGCGGCCCACGCATGCGCCGTTGGAACGGGGAACAGGTACGATTTGCGGGCGTCCTGGGGGGTTTCACACCCCGATCGGGGTGCCCCGCAGGCAGGGAGCTGATCGGCCCGGGAATCGTATTATCAGCGGTGCGTGTTGGTCCACTTTAAACTGTTTGTAAACTGGTAAGAGGTTCTCCTGCCCTCTTCTACCTACCTATCGGCATTACATCTTATATCAGCCTAAACGCAGCCTCCGCTATGCCTCTGACCTTCCCCCATGCTCTACCCTGCTCTGCTCCTCTCACTCCTGCCTCTAAGGCAACTTTCAGTGCGATAGTCTATTAGTACAGCAAGAGTTGTCTTTCTCTGGTGTCTCAATTTCCAGCATATGAAGGTCTGTTTTTGCTTTCCTTAGACTGCTGTTCTTTGAAAATATTCTATGACTCAGAGGAGGCTATGAAAATACTACTATCATGACTCAGAGGAGGCTATGAAAATACTACTATCATGAATTAAGAGGGAAGAGCTGGCTGTGTAATCACTTGGCGATTGAGCACTTATAGGGCATAATACAAGAAAGATCGATGGTTCTGGGGGCGCAATATCAATTTCAAATTGAAATGTCAGAAGCAGCAAAGTTGATGATGTCGCAGCTCATATGCAAGACTCATAATGAGTCCATAGAATTTATTAACTACATTTCCTGGTGTGATGTTATATATAGAAACTGCAAAGAATCACAGAAATGTGTGTTGTTGCCCCTCATTATTTTGAAAAAAAGACACTCAGGATTAGTGATTAGCTATTTTGATGAGTGAATCTTAAATGATTTTTAGACTTCCTGTGACTTTGGTTTGGATGATTTGGTCATTAGATTTGGTTTAATCTAAATAACCTCCAAACGTACAGAATCAAAAGGGCCCTAATGCCCTGAGAAAAGAAAAAAAAACAATTTAAAAGACAGAAGTATCCAGAACAAAAGAAAGGTTTTGGATTATTTCTACAGTGTTTGGGTAATGAGAGTGACACCATTCCCCAGTGACCCCTACAAAGCCGAATCCGATTCCAACAACAATACAGGACTTTGATTCTGGCAGGGGAAAGGGCTGGTAACACAGACCAGTTACTGTAAGTATACTTATGAATAGTCTAGTTTAAACAAAAACGGATATACCCACCTACTTTTGCCTGCAGCAGCTTGTATGGAGTTGGTGCTTCAAAACTTACCAATCTTGGTGAACAGGTCTTTCGGTGTACACAAGCAAGCCATTTGATCTGGAGGATGTCCATGCCCATGGGTCTGACAATCATACTTATATTCTAGGTTTAATGGTTTTAAAGATGTAAAATTCGCAGATAACCTGCACTCCACAATTCAATCCCTGCACCTGCCCCTGTTTTACCCACTTTGAAAATGTAAGAAAGAGTAGCACTGCTGTCCCAGCTTCTTGGTCTGCCAAGCTGCATGGTGAGGATGTGTCATCAATTATAAGCAGGCAGCATCATCAGAAGGGGCATAGCCAGCATGTGTAACCCTGGGCCCAGGTGCAGACAGTCGGGTGGCTCAAAAGGATGGCCAGTGCAGACCAGGGGGTAACTGAGCCTCTCTGCTGCCTGACCTCTTCTTAAGCCACATGCTAAACCACACCCCAACACCCACCACACACAAACTGTTCCACTTTGAGGACCCCAAAAATGGCCAGTTTAATTTAGGGGGAGCTGTGGACCTTTCCTTTGGAGCCAAAACACCCCCACACTTAAAGTCAGACTCTAGACTCTAGGGCCAGTGGTCTCCCTCTTTTTAGGGCAATTGGGTTTCCTTGATCTCTGGGAAACTCACTTTTTCACTGCTGCAGTGGTGCATGCAGATGCATGCCACCCCCTCCATTCGTCTTTCTATGCAACACATTAATATGGCATGGCACAAAGATTTGTAATTAGAGGACAGCCTACACATGCACCATAGGATTGCATGTAAGATAAAAATGAGAAGCTTTTTTACACAGAGCAGGGCACAGCAGGGCAAAACCCTGGAAGAGGAACAAAACCCAGGAAAGTTGTTTTGTTCCACTTCAAGCATACACAATTCAACTGCCTTCTGGCCAGGTATCTGTACTGAGAGAACAGAAGACTCAACAATTAATGTAGCAGTCAGAGCATCCTGTTGGAGAAGATGGCAATAATTGTAATGTCTGCTCTAGCTTCCAGTTCTCCAGTGCACAAAGACCCAAAATGGAAGAGTTTGGCAGCCCTGTAATTCCTGACCTGTGTTTCATGCATAACATACAGACGCAGCCCCCACACTTAACCGTCGTTTTTCTCCCACTGCACCTAGGGGCTGTGGGAACCCTGGAAAGGCTGCACTGAAGGATGTGTAAATACATGGCTCCTATGGGGCCCAGGCCACCGATCACATACTTTTAGGTTGAGTATAAGGGAGGCCCAGACTTCATATAGGCTGTCTGTGGGGGTGGGCCCCATAGCAATCATGCTCAGATCATGTTCCAGTAGTCAGAAGTTGATGCAGACATGGCTGCTCTGTGGCTCAGCCTTAACACATGATAGGTCTTGTATTATAAGGGGGCAAGGCTCCCTTTATAAAGTCTGGTCCCTAGCATTACCCACATTCTACAATATGCATTGGTTGATTTGCATAGAAGCCATGTGTAAATTATGCTCCAGCGTTCAACAGCTGCATATAATACTGAGTCAGCTTGGTCTCCATTTAGCAGTCTAGTGGAAAGCTCTCTTAGGGCATGAGGTAGGAGTGTGAGGAGTAATGCTTATCTATTCATGGTTAGAAACGTGTTGTTTTTTAGTACAGTTATTCAATGATTAATGGGTGGTGGCTGTATGATAGTAATGGTTGAGAAGCAGGTTGGATAGTAGAAAAGTGTGGGGGGGGCAGGGGGGTGACTGTATGTTATGACTTAGAATTATAGAATTTATTAATTACATTGAGTTAATAATGTATGTTAATAATTCACAGCACATGAACAACATTAATGCCAGCCCAACCCTTGTGGTGAACGATACTTCACCCCTTTGGGGAGTTGCCCCAAGATTCCTAATGTCAGTCCACCTTGCTTACCTTTGGGGTTCTTCAATGGTCCAGTCCGAGTCTGGTTGGATGCTGGTCACTGAGCTACTGTAGTCACAGCAGCTCCCCGCCTCTCCCCCTTCCTTCACTTACAAGGCTACATTCCACACACACTGTGTCTATCCAGCCAGACATGCCTGCTTGCCTTCTCTGGGGGACACTCCAGCACTGCCATCAGTGTCCACTGCCCTCTTTTGTGCCCCTGATCCTCTGTTCTCCGAGCACATGTTCCCCCCTCCCCTTGCTACGCCCCTGGTGTGACATTGCTGACCAAGATAACATGTCTAGCCTTTTCCTCCGAAAACCTAAGAAGGACACATGTGTAAGATAAGTCAATGAGTTAATAATTTCTGATTTTTCATCCTTATATTGGATTGTTACGTATGGTTATTAAGCAATTTTCTGTAGTTATCTCAAGACTGGCTATCTCTAGAATTATGTCTCATGTTGTCTTCACGCAAATGCCTCTCCCTCTTCTATATATCTGGTTGACACCATTGACGATAACAATGTCTTGGATCTTTTGTATGAATACGCAATGTATGTTGTAGCGCCTGTGCTCCTAGACTTCTGTGAACGCACTACTGTATATGTTTTTATTTGTAAAACCCAATAAAATCTTTGTAAAAGAAAAGATAAGTCAATGAGAATTGGGCAGGTTGACATCTCTTAGAGATTTGTCTGGCACATAACAAGCAGAAGCATAGAGATGGGGGATTTCTCAGCATATGAAAAGTTTGGGTAAGGCAAAGGTTGTCTTTTTGAAGACAGGACAACCGTGACAGGAGGATTATTAAAACTTTCTGAGAACCTTTAGGGAGCAATTTCATTTCTAACTACAGGAAAGGTCATGTATAACCACAACAAGAGTCTCTCTGGTAACAGAAGATTGAATAATAGTGAACATAACATATTTTCAAGAAATATAGTTACTGTACCTACAATATACTGAGCAGAGGAATTATATTTCAACCTATTGCATAGGGCCAAGCCAATCAGAGATTAGCTGGGGGTTCTCCAAAGACTGTGCACTTGCATTTTACAGTGCAAGTTGTGTTGAAGGAGTGTTATTATTTTTTGCTACGCATATTTGCTAGGCAATGAGTGTCAAGCGATTCATTAGTTAAAGTTTAATGGTATAGTGTCTAGAAAAGCCATGTTAAAAAGGTGTATTGTGAAATTGTGTAATATTAAAAATCCATATAAACCCATTGCGATACATGATACACAATCACTTACCAAATGCAACACAAGAGTGAAGTTCTTGACAAATTACAAACCTATGTAGTAAGTAACGCACTTCAGAGGAAACCTCTCATATTTTGGAGTGGTAATGGGGGTGAATTTACACACAAAGTACAAGATTACTTAAAGCAGAATGGAATAGAGCATCAAAAAACAGTGCCACACACACCATAGTAAAATGGGGTAGCTGAAGGAAAGAACCGACTAAAATGATCAGATGTATGCTGACAGACTCTGGACTACTTCAAAAGTAATGGAGTAAGGCAGCAATGACACTTATTTGCAGAACAGATTCTTTTCTAGAACTGTGGAGAAAAAATGATATGAACTGTGGCACAATGAGAAGCCAAGCGTAAAACACCTAAGATTATTCGGATGCAAAGCATTCATGTACATTCCAGAGGAAAAATGCACCAAACTCCAAAACAGGACATTAGAAGGAATCTTTGTTGGATACAGTGGCAGTGTTAAGTGTTACAGAATCCTAAATCCCAAAACAGACAAGGTTACCATTAGCAACAGCATACCTTTCATTCAAGTGAAACACTTTGATGAGAAAATAGCATTTCTCAATGGCGATTTAATAGAATACATCTAAAAGAAACAATCACCAGGATTCAAATTATGAACAAAGGCCAGACCTAGTATGCAAACTTCAGAGGAGTATATAAGGTCTGAAGCAAGCCACCAAAGCATGGAATATGAAAATAAAATAAGTGCTTACACATGAGGACTTTCAGAGGAGTAAAACAGACCCCTGTTTGTACACAAATACATTGTAAGACAGATGGATATATGTGCTAATTTATTTGGATGATATCCTGGTTTGTTTCAGACAAAAAGGAGATGAAGCAGCATTTGAGACCAAAGATCTTGGAAACATAAAGAATTACCTCAGCATTCAGATTGAGAGAGTGGAAGACAGCAGCTTTCCTCTGAACCAAAAGTACAAAATACAAGAAATAATTGAAACTTTTGGAATGGAAGATGCCAAACCAGTAAAATCTCTTATGGAAACCAACTACCTGAAGAAGATAAACAGTCAAGATACTGTACTACCAACTAACACTCAGTACAGGAAAGCAGTAGGGAAATTGCTGTACATCACCACTGCTAAATGGCCTGACATTGCAGCAGCTATTGGAATCCTATGCAGAAAGATTTAAATGCCAAGTCAAATGGACCGGAAATCTGTAAAGAGTCCTCACTATCTTAAAGGGACTTTCCACTACATGCTAAGGTTACCAGCAAGTAATGAAAGCACCTTGACATGCTATGTGGATGCTGAGTGAGCCAGAGACACTAGTGACAAAAAATCTACCAGTGGCTACTTGTTTCTTCTATTAGGAGGTGTTATCAGTTGGACTAGCCAAAAGCAGCTCTCTATTGAAGCAAAGTATGTTTCAGCAGCGGAGGCAGGCTAAAAGGTATATTATACTGAAGGCAACTGTTAACAGACTTAAGTCAACCACAGTTGGAACCAACGAGAATCTTTGAGGACAATGAAAGATATCTTGCACTTGCGCAGATGGAAAGGGTTAGTTCGAAAACCAAGCACATTGTTGTAACTTTCACTTTCCGAGGGATCTTTGAGAGCAAGGATTTCTTGAGTTACTTTACTGCCATACTAAGGAGAGGCCAGCAGATATCCTTGCCAAGCCCCTGACCATAAGACCCTTGAGGCTTACATATAAGATGGGTTTAACAGACTAAGCCTCAGCTGTTGAGAAGGGGGTTTGGGGATACAACAGACTTAACAACTATTGGAATCCTATGCAGAATGGTTTCAATGTTTCAAATGGACCAGAGAGCTGTAAAGTGGTGAGCAGTGGTGGGTAGGGGTGATAAAGGTAGAGCAATGATTTGTTGAGAAGAATTGGGTAGAGGCATGGTAAACCGAGGTGAGTTTGCCTGAGGTGAGGCACCAAGAGGTGAAGAGAGCAGAGGTGAGGTGGAAAAACAGTGAGCAGGGCAGACGTGATATGGGTAGAGATGATGTGAGCAAAAGTGAGGTGGAAAAGGGGGGCTGACTCTGAGGTGAAGCAAGGAGGAGGTTAGGTGGGAAGAAGCGGGCAGTGTCAGGAGACACAAAGCATTTATGAAGCATGTGAACTTTATTTGCGCATTGATGGTTACATGATAATTACATTGTTTTAGAATTTCAGTGCTTGCTATCTAAATGACAAATGACAACTTTCTTTAAAAGTGTACCAGCCTCATATAGAAACAGCAAACATCAACAAAATTAAATGAATCTCAGGATAAGAGGCAACTGCATTCCTTCTTCTGCACCACAGCCTTCATCAAGAGCACCCCTGTTAGTGGACCAAAGTCTAAAAAGACCCTACGACATTCCATGTTCTAGATGCATTCTGATTCGGGCATGCTGTGTAAAACGACATGATTTCCCTGTATACTCTTTGAGATTGAGATTCAATTCCATAGCAAAAGGGAAGGTAAGTTTGATATCAGTAGTGTGTTCAATAAAATAACACTGTCATTCAGTGCCATAATTATAAAAAGGTCGACTTGTGTTTGTAAAGCAGCAGAACACAACAGCAGTGTCAGGTGGAGCCTATCAATATTGCCTTGAAAGGTTGGTGTTTCCCTTTGAGGAAACATGTAGAATTGTTCATAATCTTCTGCTCTTTACCAAATACAAACTGATTATACAAATACCCAAGTCTGTTTTTGATTATTGTACCTGGTTGCTCATTTAGATAAAGTAGTGTTACTTCTAAATATATATCTTTCCCTCCCTAATCACATAATCGCATGCAAAAATGTACATACGACTGGTTGCTGTGGCCTGGCAATGTATTTTTTAACCTTTTTAAACATGCCATTACTGTAGCTTTACTGATGGAAATTACTGATTAAAATATTTTAGCTAATACAAAGAAAGAAAGGTAGGATTGATTATAATAATCCCAGCTCCTATGCCTCGCCCCGGGTTAGTTGGCTCTTAGGGGGGTGCAGGGGGATATGCTTTTTTAAAATTATTTTAGAAACCTAGTAAAAAAAATACTACTGGACCACAACGCACTGCAGCTAGAAACCTCCTGATATCAGGCTGGGCTCCAGCAACCCTGACATGCATATAACCTCACGCCGGCCAGCCGGCCGTGAGGCTCCGGGCTGTTCCCCTCCATGGGATAGGTTGGAACGGGTGGTGACTAGGCTGCGCCCACATATGTACCGATTAGGATTCAGTAAGATCTTCTATTATGTAAGGTGTATCTGCATATGGCTAAGAGCCATTAAAGGGCTGAAACACGTCATTGGCTGTTACCTTGCAGTGCGGTGTCTTAACATATTTTTGTTGTGAACTTTGATTTTAATAGTGAAAAATAGACTTTACATTTTACGGGACCCAGTAGCTGGACATTTGCTTTTTCTTTGATTGCTGCCCTGCCAAGGCTTCCATGCTCTTCGTTCACCAGGTAGGTTCAATGGACCACTAACAGTAGCTATAGTGGCATGGATTTTATCAATGAAAAAAGCATGTCAGTTAGTGAAATAGTCATTTTACTCCTGCTGTTAGCAGGAATATATTAATGTCTAATCAAATCCCATTGCACACACACTTCTCTCTGCAAAACAATTTAGTAAATGTAAATGTACCTGTGAGATCTGGCTTAATGTGCAAATTTACTCCAAAATAATTGCTCACCAAAAAAAAAATGCCCGCAGGATCAGGAGTAAGTGAAAAAATATGAGTAAAAGGATTTTACTCACATTTGAATCAAGCCTATAGTGTATTTGAATGTGATTCAGGGAGTGTTTTGCAGGGGAAAAATGTGTGCAGCTTGCTGCTGCATCTTGTTTTCTCCGGCGGGCAATGTCCTCATCTGGTCCGGTGGGTCTTTCATGCCCAGCATAGGGTCTTCTATTCATCTTCAGGGCTCTTCCCTGCCCCTCTTCAGTGTCACTAAGGGCTGACTTGGTGTGCCAGGTTTAGGCCACACTTATTTCAGTTTTTTTAGGGCAGTAAGTGAGTTACAGCTTATGCTCATGTGTTTCTCCTTATATGCAGAGCATATTCTTTTCAAAATGAATGCTTGTTTCTTTGAACTCTTATAGAAATCAAGAATAAACATTACCTTTTGGTGTGGAGGCTTCTCATCTAAAAATATAGAAATTGTTGGATGTTTGGAAATGTGTAACAGGTTAGAATGTAGTAGTGGACTAGCTGTCTCCAAGAATACTGTTGCTTTAGCACTGATGGTATAGCTGCAGACCCCGTAGTATAACACTTAAAATGTAATTAAAATCAAAATACAGAACCTTGAGCTTGGAAAACATAAAGTTAGGGCTAACATGGTTGTATACATGTTCACTAACTTTATAAGTGAATTAGCATTCCAAATTCCAAAAACAAATAGTTAGCGAAAACCGTCACTTGTCCTAGGGGGGAAATCCTTTAGTCAAACAGAACACAAACATTTGCTCATTATTTTCCAATTACAATGTGACTAGGCAAAGCTCGGCAAAGACTCCTGAATAATTTAAGAAGATGCACAGAAACAGAAAGCCAAATAACAATGCAAAAAATGCTTATTTGATTGGTGGAGTGATATCCCAGGGAATTCTAGCAATACAGTGTTTTGACAGATAAACACATGCTGTCTGGTCCTGTATTCAAGTATGGACAGAATGAATGGAGTAATAAGACAAAACAAACTTTACATCGACTTAATCATCAATACATTTATGTCACATATATCTCTCAGAAAGGAGTGAGTGAGTAAAAGGTCAAGATAAATGTATCTCTCAGTAAACAGTAAGAAGGTCATCAATGTTACTGTATATCACTTCAAATAAAACAAAAGCCCAGCTCCTATTAAAAAATTATTTCCTGCCCTGTATGAGGCTTATATCAGTCTGGATGTTCCAAGAAGTAATTCTTATAATCGAGAGCTGGCAAAAAAAAAAAAAACACGCTCCTTATCTGCTTTTGTCACGGACCTGTTTGGAGACCTGGCCGAGGTAGATACAGACAGCTCCCAGCAGTACTGTCTGCGGCTTCCCCAGTGGGTTAATACAGGGGAAACTCAGCAGAGGGGAAGGCTGGGGTGTCAAGTGTGATGATGATTATTATGCAGAACCAAGAACGCCAAACAGGAGCAGAGGAGCAGAGGCAGATCTGGAAAGCAATAGAGTGTTAGGGCTGACTGTACCTGTAGGGAGCCAGCAATTAGCAGCTGATGCAGTGCTACACCATGCACTGCTTCCAGCATTGGGAGTCTGCCGACAGGTCTGGTTTTGGCCGGAGCCATCAACAACTGCACTGCAGATAAGCCAGGGTCCCACTACTGTTTACAGTGTTCAACATCGGAATAGTCCAGTTCAGGTTTTAGGGAAGAGTTATGCAACAAAGCCAGAGAGTATGGAGCCAGGGTTGCGGGGCTAAGCAGGGCCGATGTCCAAAGACAGAAAGTGAGAGCCGAAGTTGAGCCAGGAACGTACAGTGGTAAGGAGGCAAGCGTCACTTCAGGAAGATTTGCAGGCAACTTCCCAGCTCCGCAGGCCCTTTTTTGAAGGCCGCTTGGTGGCAGGAAGTGTGCTCAGAAGCACGGAACTGTGAGCATGTGCACTCTGCAGGTAGTGGCGCACACACAAGCTGAATCTAGGGGGCATCCAGGCATGAGCAGACTAGCACGCTGATACCTTCGTGACCACACATGCTCGCACCACCGGGACAGAAACACCCAAGGGCCGTGACCATGCACGCGTGTGCACACCTGCGCATGTAATTAAGATCCGGTCTCCTACCATGAAACTTTAAGGTGTATATGCAGGTTAACTTTTAAATCACTTAAATTAGTAGATAAGTAATTAGTAACTGTACAATTAAAAATGAGTTTAAGAAAATGTAAATTGTATCACCTGATGTCCCAAGGCTGGGGCCTTCTTACACAATAGGCCACGTCAACAATTCTCACCTCTATGTATATTGCGGTGCACAGTGGTATACGACAAGGGTAGCAGGGAATGCCTGAAGGTGCTATAGAGTATAGAGTGAGTTCCACTGTTTACTGCTCTATGCAGTTTTTTAGACTAGAGTTTTTTACTCGAGTAGTGTTTTTGCCCACAGTAATGTATGTTTGTATGCTTTTTGTTTATACATTTTCACAATAGTTAAGGGGAGGTAGGGTTGGGGGTAATTTATTGTTGCTGTATATGTGTGTGGCAGAATGAAAGGGGGATATTTAAACTGCTGGTAATGTCTAATTAATACTATCAGCATATCCTAATAGTGTTGTATGTATTGTAAAAGGATACAGTGGATGTTCACTTGTGAAGGCTGAAACAATTATGTTCTAACACGTTGCTTTCATTGAGATAAAGGGGGTTATTTAAGAAGGGATAGCGCCAGGTAGTGCCTCGTAGTGCCAGGACGCGTCTGGGGAATGCCGGAAGCTGTACGCAAAACCACATTTATGAGCGTCTCTAACAGCGGCATGTAACGTCCGATGTATTATTACAGGCGGCTCAGCGTATAGCGCCGGTGCTCTAGCTTCCAGAGCGCCAGCTATCACCTTTCGCTCCGTGTCTCTCTTTCCCATACAATTCAATGACTATTCATTTGCTTGTGTTTAAACAATGTGTTTGACTTTTTTTTTTTTTTTGCTCAAATCATTGTGTGACCTCTCCTGGCTGCAAACAAACATTTTTAGAAACTTTTTGGACTTTTTAATTTTTTATGCAGAATTGTTATTACAGGTCTGGCATTAAAGTGCTAATGTCACAAAGTTAAAACAATGTAATTCCATGTGTTTTTGCTTTGTTACAGGTGTATATGTGTTCAAAAACAGACTTTAATCACAAAGCATCTGGCGCTCTATGCTATAGTGACCAGATTTTAGAGTGCCAACGCTGTGTGTATGTCCTTTTTTGATAAGTATGGTGTGGAGCGCTGAGAGTCGGTCGCACTGAGCTGGCACTACCTTTCGCTCCCTGCAGCGCTGTACTGGTGTTAGAGCACTGTAGTGCTACAGACACATTATGGGTTTGATCTGCTATAAATGTATAAATTGTTTGAGTTGGAATGTTACAAAATGGCTGAAGACTGTTTCCAAGATGGCTGAAACCATGCGGCTTGTCTTCCTATGGGTATATGTGTAGATTTCCCATTGGTTAATAAGATAGCATTCACCCATTGGACAATTTGTGAGACATGTGATTGGTCAAGAGGGGCGGTCCTATTGCCGGACAAAAGGAATTGCAAGGAGGACTTTGCTCTCTTTCCCTCTCACACCCAAACCGGAGACACATGATGGACGTTTTGCTGTTGTTTGGAAACTGAAGACCCAAGTGACCTTGGAATCGGAACCAGCTTAACTAAGATAAGTTTGTTGAACTATTGTTAAGCTACTGAATTGCATTTTTGTAACTATATTGGCTTTTATTGCATTATTTTCCTTTTATTTTTTTTTAATAGAAACTATTGTTCTTGATAACTAGTTAAACCTGTTTTTTCCTTTGTCTGGGGTCTGTGTCTGATTGCTTGTGTAGTGAAAGTTATCCGTAGTGCAACTATCCTCAAAACTCACTGTTTTTAAGTGAACTCTTAGACAAACAAGGCGCAATTGTATATATATATATATATATATATATGTGTTTGAGCTCTTAAGTTCCTTTATATATTTGAGGGCTGCAAATATATTTTGTAAATTTTAGACAAATTACGCCTAAGCAAGACATTGGGGGCTCGTGCCGGTATTACACTGAGTTTCTGATTGATATTGCACTTTTGTGGGTAATCTATTTGTATTTTACCAAGCAACAATGTTTCGCAGACTCTTTAAGGGAAAAAAGGGTGCCGAGAACATATCAGGAAAAAAGGAGGGATGCAATATACCAAGCTGGGCAACAGAGGGGCCATGGTTTCCTTTAGCAGAGGAACTGGCCAAATATGCCAACCCAGGAAATGAGGTATGGGATGATACAGTTACAATCCATTTTCAAAAATTTCTTCTTGAAATGTCATTTATAAATAAGGCAGCAAGAAAGATTGTGGCTTCTTTGGGCTGGGTTTTTGTGCATGCTCTCTATACAGAGGCAGACAAAAGAAAGAGAGCAGAGGGGGAGGTGCAGGCTTTAAGGGATCAGCTTACTGTAGCTTCTGAGTGCATCAAAACTGCTACGAGTAGAGCAGAGGAATTGGAAGACAAACTCCAGATGAGTAAGTCTATTAATGCTATAAGAAATAAGAGAGTTCAAAAGCCTGTTAAGAAAGAAAGAGTAAGGAAGATTACTGTACCCTCATATAGTGATAGTGACTCAACCCCTAGCGACAGTGAGGAAGAAATAGTGGTAGAGTTTACTGATGAGGATATAAAGCCTAAAAAATGTGCTAGGCCCCTTATTACTAAACATAGGAAAAGACAGCATGACCGGGAAGACATGGCTGACGGTGAAGTACATTACCGCAACCCCAAAGACATTGAGGTTGAGGAGTTGCGGGAATATACTCAGACTGAATTGACTGACTTAGCAAAACAATATCGACAGAAACCTGGGGAACCTCTAATGAGTTGGGTTTTGCGACTGTGGGATGAGGGAGCCGACAGTATTGTTTTGTCAGGTAAAGAAGCCGTGGCCATGGGTGTATTGACCCATGACCCACAACTGCGCCAGGCAATGCGCAAAGCACGAGACTTTACAGTGAATTTTTCACTGTTAGATCTTGTGAGAGATGGGATAGTCCGGGTATACGCTGATCCCAGGGATCTGGAAAACACCTACCCCTGGAGCAATATAACTGAGGGTGCCTCCAGATTAAGGGAAATGGGTTGTATAACCGGACTAAGCCATATTCGTGATTGGATGGGGCCTGATATGGAACCTTTTACAGCTAGTCTGCGCTCTAAACTAATGAAATTTGCCCCTGGTAACCTTAAAGCCCCATTGTTGTCATTATTAGGAGGTTTAGGATCACAGGGTAGAATTCATGATGCTACAGCCCTCCTCTGTGAATTGGGAGAATTGGAGGGGGGAGGCAGGACAAAGCCTGTTAGGTCCATAGACGAAATAAGGCCTAAGCGATCAGATAAAAGGAAGCAAAGGGTAACGGAAAGGAAAAAGGTGGTTAAGGGTGGGGAGCCTGGAAATAAGGAAAAAAACAGGATAGTTATCACAAGGAGACAAATGTGGGTGGATTTGTTAAAGGGGGGTATACCCAGGGAGGAAATTGATGGCATTCCTACTGCAGAACTATTAAAAAGATGGAAGCAGTTAGTAGGTAACCCCGCCCAACTTAGGCCCATTTCTAGTGATAGCAGCCCTGGATCAGAAGAGGATGAGATTTCCCCTATTATTTCCAAATCCCACCACAAAGACAACATTTCCTTGTACCCTGGGGCAGATTTAGAGAATCACAAAAGGAGGAACTGGGAAGTTTCTCATCCCTTGTGAAGGGAAGGTGGGTCTCCAGCAAAAGCAATGAGGGCAGTGACAGCGGGAGACCGACGCCCATATGTACCTGTCACCGTTTGGTGGGGAAAATCATCTTGCCCCACTCATGTCATGGCTCTAGTAGACACTGGAGCAGAAGTCACCCTCTTGCAGGGGAATCCTTCCAATCACAAGGGAGAAATCATTTATGTAGAAGGACTGGGAGGGCAGACAACACCAGCAGTCCGTACAAGAGTAAAACTGGCAATTGGTAAAGGACCGGGTTTTTGGACAAATGTGTTGGTTTCTGACCTGGAAGAGAACATCCTTGGTATAGATGTACTTTTAGGTCAGTCCGTTGAAACTGAATTGGGCAAATTCACTTTTGGCTATCAACACAAACCCTATCTGATGAGGGCAGTGAAGGCCGTAGTAAGAGGGCATGCGAAATGGACCCCTGTCTACATCCCCCCACCAGAGAAACCGGTATGCTTTAAGCAGTACAAGCTGCCAGGAGGTCACACAGAGATTGGAGAAATCATCCAAGAACTGTTACGGGTAGGAATCATTAGACCAGCTGTAAGTCCTTTCAATGCTCCAGTGTTCCCAGTAAAGAAGCCAGACGGCTCCTGGAGGATGACTGTGGACTACAGGGGTTTAAACAAAGTGACTCCTCCGTTGGCAGCAGCCGTACCTGATATGATCTCCATAGTCGAAAGAATTGCTAAAGAGACTGGAGAATATCACGCCACGATCGATCTCTCTAATGCCTTTTTCTCTATCCCAATAGACTCAGAAAGTCAAGACCAGTTTGCCTTCTGCTGGGATGGCCTTCAGTACACCTTCAAAGTCGTCCCCCAAGGTTACAGGCACTCAGCTACCATCTGCCACGGATTAGTGGCCCGAGATTTGAAGATCATGAACCTGAAAGTTGCAGTATTTCACTATATTGACGACATCATGATCTCTGGGACAAAGGAAAACGTGACTGCTGCTTTGCCTTTGCTGATGCAGCATATGGAAGCCCGAGGGTGGGCTATTAACAAGGAAAAAATTCAGGGACCTGCCACTGAGGTTAAGTTTCTAGGGATCATGTGGACCGGCCCAACAAGAAGAATTCCTGAGAAAGTCATGCAGACTATTCAAGGACTGTCTCCCCCTACCACCAAGAATGAGGCGCAGAGGTTCATTGGAGTAGTGGGGTTCTGGAGGTCATTTATCCCACACCTTGGACTTATTCTCAGACCCATCTACAATGTAACGAGGAAAAAGACTGATTTCTCATGGGGTCCTGAACAGCAAACTGCCTTTCTCGCTGCTAAAGAAGCTATTTTGCAGCACCAAGGGCTAGGGCCTGTGAGACCAGGCGTGCCATTTCAGTTGGATGTAGTGGAGGAGAACAGCGTGATTTCCTGGAGCTTGTGGCAACCCAATGAAAAGAGAGGACAGCGTGCCATACCCATCGGATTTTGGTCCAAACAATTAAATGGGGCACAGAGAAGATATACGCCATTGGAAAAGTACCTGCTTGGGGCATACATGGCACTTCTACATGTAGAGCCCATTACTGGTAGAGACCCAGTCACCATCCACACTGCACTGCCCATCGCAGGGTGGGTGCGAGATAATGGACTGACCACAAGGACAACTGTAGCCCAAAACCAGACATTGATGAAGTGGAAATGGTATCTTCAGGAGAGAGGGGGAATTGCAGCTGGGGATGTCAGAGAAATCTCCAGACAGTTGGCTGGGCTTGTTACTTTTACCAGCACCGAGTCACAAGAAGAAGTTCCCGTCCTAAAGACTTCTCCTATCCAGGAAGCTCCATCCTTTGAATCCCTATCAGTGGACCAAAGAGAGTCAGCATGGTTCACTGATGGTTCTGCCACAATCAACTCATCAGGGCGTCAGTGGGTCGCAGCCGCATACAACCCAAGCTCTGACACAGTCCTTCAGGAGACAGGTATTGGAGGATCAAGCCAGTATGCAGAGCTAAAAGCAGTATTAATGACTTTGCAAGAAGATCCTTCACCCAGCATTAACATCTACACTGACAGCTGGGCAGTTTTTAAGGGACTCACGGCCTGGATGCCCACATGGAAATCAAACGACTGGAAAATCCATGGAAAAGTTGTGTGGGGAGGCCAAGACCTGTGGGAGTACATTTGGGAACAAGCCCACTCCCGCACCATAAGGGTGGGCCATGTTGACGCACACATGCCCTTAGTACCGGATTCTGACAATTTTAATCAGGTGGCAGATGAGATTTCGAAGGTGGCCTTGGTTAAAGAGACTGATCCTGTTGCAATGAACTTGGCTAGGTGGGCCCACAAACAGTCAGGGCATTTGGGTCAGAAAGCCACATATGAATGGGCTCGACAGAGAGGCCTGCCGATAAACATGGACATGATAAAGACTATGATAGAGAATTGCACCGTATGTGGAGAAGTTCGACAGTGGCCATTACAAAAACATTCCACCGGATCCATAAAAAGAGGAACTAGGCCTGCAGAGATTTGGCAGGTGGATTTTATTGGCCCCCTTCCGCGAGGGAGCAATGGACTGCGTTATTGTTGCACTGCAGTGGACACCTTCTCAGGACTTTTACTCGTCCATCCTTGCAAAAGAGCAGATCAAGCTTCAACCCTTCAGATGCTCCAGAAACTGACATTAGCCTATGGGGTTCCAAAAGAAATTCAGAGCGATCAAGGGACGCACTTCACTGGAAGAACTGTTCAAGAATGGGCCAAAGATTCGGGGGTGTACTGGATGTGCCATGTCCCATACCATCCGCAGGCAGCTGGTTTGATTGAAAGATACAATGGGTTGTTAAAGGAGCAGATACGCAAACTCACACCTACACACACACTGAGGGGGTGGGATCGTGTCCTTACACAGGCTGTAGTGTTAGTGAATTCTAGGCCAATAGCCAAAAGTACCCCCTATGAAAAGATGGTGGGAGCAGATCTGCAGGTTCCGGGTTTAGAGTGCAGACTCCAATACACAAATGAAGTTCCACAAAAGATAGGGCCCAATAGATTCATGGTCATGGCTTCACACGACATTGAAACTTTGACAGACTTGACGACAGTTGACACCTATTTGGGAATTAGGGGCAATTTAGCAGAAAAATTTGAGGTTGTTTTCGCCCTAGACCCTATTCTGGAAGAGGAAGGCTGGGAGGCCGACTGGTTAATTGATACTTCCCAGTCTGAGTGGATGGTGAAACTGTATAATCCCAAACCTTTAAAAATACATAGCAAAACTCCGCTTGGTAGCATTGGTGTATTTCCTATCCTTCATATTGATGTTATCTGGGAGGATAGTAAATGGGTACAGGTTGGAGGCAAAGTGCTAGTTAGAGACCCAGGCAAAAGACCAGTAAAGGTTGAGATTGTAGCTGAAGGACCTGGATCTACTGTTTTTGTACTTTTACAAGGAACAGATAATCCGCTTTGTTTTCCGCTCCACAGATTATCACCCATTTGAGAGGCCGTCCAGAAGACCACCCCTGAACGAGAGAAGATCAGAGCAAGAAGAAAGTACCCCTGCGAGCTTATAGAGACAAATGGACTGTTTTGATCAACAGACTTTACAATTTAGGTTTTGTGGTTTAGTGGGTATGCCATTTATTTCCACCAGATGCAAGGTTACAAACATTTTTACATAATATCCAGATCAACAGGGTGGATTGTAGTGCTACAGACACATTATGGGTTTGATCTGCTATAAATGTATAAATTGTTTGAGTTGGAATGTTACAAAATGGCTGAAGACTGTTTCCAAGATGGCTGAAACCATGCGGCTTGTCTTCCTATGGGTATATGTGTAGATTTCCCATTGGTTAATAAGATAGCATTCACCCATTGGACAATTTGTGAGACATGTGATTGGTCAAGAGGGGCGGTCCTATTGCCGGACAAAAGGAATTGCAAGGAGGACTTTGCTCTCTTTCCCTCTCACACCCAAACCGGAGACACATGATGGACGTTTTGCTGTTGTTTGGAAACTGAAGACCCAAGTGACCTTGGAATCGGAACCAGCTTAACTAAGATAAGTTTGTTGAACTATTGTTAAGCTACTGAATTGCATTTTTGTAACTATATTGGCTTTTATTGCATTATTTTCCTTTTATTTTTTTTTAATAGAAACTATTGTTCTTGATAACTAGTTAAACCTGTTTTTTCCTTTGTCTGGGGTCTGTGTCTGATTGCTTGTGTAGTGATAGTTATCCGTAGTGCAACTATCCTCAAAACTCACTGTTTTTAAGTGAACTCTTAGACAAACAAGGCGCAATTGTATATATATATATATATATATGTGTTTGAGCTCTTAAGTTCCTTTATATATTTGAGGGCTGCAAATATATTTTGTAAATTTTAGACAAATGACGCCTAAGCAAGACAAGCACCCACCATACATCACATTCATCAATGCTGGCCAGATTACTACAGCGACTGAGGCACTATGTTACTGCGCCAGATACATGTTTACAGCATCTACTAGCGGTCGCTCTAAGCGCCGTTATACAGATGCTCATCTGCCAATACCTGGCGTTAGTAATGAATCAGCCCCTTACTAAACCATCTAGATCTGGCTGGGAATGCAAGGTGCACTGTCATGCTGAAACATAAAATGGCCCTCCTCATTATTCTCAGATATTTTATTTCATTCTGTAGCAGTGCGATTTTGCTGTCACTCAGACTAATGTTGACCAACAGTAACTCATCAATTTACGCCGCAAGATTCCAGCTGCAGTTTAATGGGTGCTCTAAACCTCTTCAAACATCATCTGTCAAAATCCTTAGTGACCTTAGACCTGTATGTGCTTGCTGAGCCATGTAAGCCCAAGCTTTTAATGAGCTATTTTAAACATGTGTTAGGCTGTGTAGTCTACATGCCTAACCCATGTCCTATTTTCACCAGCTTACTTCGAATAAAAGTCAACATTTCTAAATATTGCAATGCAATATACTGTAAATAATTAGAGCAGGGGTTCCCAACCTTTTTTCACATCCCATTTTCTATTGTTATCAAGTATCTATTGTCATCTGGCTGAGTATCACATGATAGGATCTTGAGCACCATCAGTGGTAATAGTATCACTAGTTGGAAAACCCTTAATTAGAGCCATTCTTCATGGTATATGACAATCTGCCATGAACGTTAGAGATTATAGACATATTTTGACTATCCTGGGTTTTGGTCCTTTCCCCCAGGGCCTCCTGATCAGGAGTGCCCCACTGTATGAAACACCCTAGATCACTGAGCGCAACTCACCTCTTCCCGGTCCTTCAGCACATGCACAGCCGCTCGTCAGTGTACTGGTGACCTGGGGGGTTTCACACAGAGGAAATCGATTGGGCAACCTTGCTTCTTGGCCGAGGCAATCGATTTGACCAAAACACACCACGATCGGCCTGGGAATCTATAAGATTCCCGGGCCGATTGCGGTGTGTTTTGGTCTACTTTTTAAGCAGATCTTTCCAGTTAAGTAGTTTTATCATTAGAAGTGGGATGTGTAGTCATCGGTGTGTGCAGTAAGAAAATTACCATGTTGGGTATGTCTTCTAAACCATTTCTAGGGTTAGTCTTATTCAGGTTGGAAGCAGGTTGAATATTAAGTTACCAAGTTTAAGGTTTGGTTAGGAAATTAGAACTTGATCCATTAAAAGTCCTTGGTAAAAGCTATTATAAAAAAATGAAAAAAGGTTACAAAGCCAGGCTTGGGTGGAAGCTGCAAAGCATACAAAATGGCATGCACACCCAATCTTCAAAGAATTATATGTAAAGCAGGTGCCACTCCCAAGGCTATATGAGCCATACATCATTATCCAAACAAACAAAAAGGGAGGCACACCAAGGGAGGTGTGCCTCCCTTTTTGTTTGTTGGTTGGAAGCTGCAAAGCCCAGGCAGAAGATATACTGTTCGTCTGAAATGGCAAAATGGGGGGGTGTCTGTTAGCAGGGGGTTGCATGGATGATTGCAGCTGTTATTTTATCATGGAGGAGCTGAAATTTTTATGGTGTAGGGCAATGTTCTATATTCTAGGGGGCTGTCACTTTTATGCTAAGGGCTGTTCATTTTTTTATATTGCGTAGCAGTGTGCAGGCGAGGCAAATTGTAGTAGGCAAGAAAGCAGCAGTGACTGGAGGGCTGCAGTTTTGATTCCCGGCACCAAATCCCCCAGCTGCTCCCTGGATGCCACAATTAGGTCAGCCCACCACCCCAGCATCTGTACACTCATTGCAAGGATGGGATAAATGCGGAGTAAGAATTCCTATTTGTGCACAAGCATACAATGGCCATCTATTCCCCCTGTCTAGACAAAAAATAAACCGTCACCTTTTCTACCCAACAACAGAAAGCACTTGGTCTGGATTTTCTTTATGTACCTGCCTAAAGAGAATTTCTTTATGTACCTGCCTAAAGTGCTGAAAATATCCCTCTACCTGCCTGCTGCCATCCCCTATGGCGCCTGGCACCCGCACTGTGTCTGGTGGAGCCAGCGAGGTGTACCTGAGGGTAAAGAACAAGCTGCCGCTGCTCTGCACGTGAGCAGCATTGAGATGATTGACCATCTGGGCGGGAGACACGGTCGGAACCACAATAGTGGCAAGGAGAAGAAGGAGAGGAGCAAGACAGTCTGCCGGTCCCCTGGTAAGGATCTTTTTCTTCTTTTCTCTTGTGGAATCTTGGGCGGGGTTTTTTGGCATTATGGCAGCATTTTAATAATGGAATGTGGCCTTGGGATGGGGGGGAGGCTTTTCATCCTTGTCCCTGTGGCATCCTGATTTGGCCCTGTGTGGTAAACCCCCAAGATCACCCTAAACGATTACATTTCCACCACTTCCATGGCGCATGCAGGAGTCTCATCCAGTTAGCGATATATATAGTTGCCAAAAGATGCAAGCTGCAGCATCCCCTGATGTTGACTCAAGGAGATGATTCACTCTTGACATTCAGAAGGCGAAGAGGAAATATGAAGGAGCAGTTGAAGATTCTCTACAAGACACATGCAGGTTAAAAGACAGAAGGCTATGAAGAAGTTCGGAAGCAGCAACAGAAGATCCCTCACTTGGCACCGGCAGCTGGACATGCAGGTGAATAGTGCAGCAGTCTAGGAAGTGATTTAGGCTCCACTTTGAGGCTATATATGTAAGTTGCAGCAGCATAGCTCCTGGCAGCAAGCCATGTGCTTAGGTCTCTTCTGCATACAGGCAGTCTCTCCTATATATAGTCTTTGATACATCCAGTCAGAGGCTACAAAGCCCTTGCAGGGGCATGAAGTGAGTAATCAGCAGCTAGAGAGAGAGTGATCTGCAACAAGCCCTCTGACTCTATGGCCCTATTATCTTCAGAGGCGATTGTTCCATTTGCAACTCTGTGGTAACTGAGCACTCCCCCACAGATGGATTATTGGGAGTGTATGTGTGCCGAGGGAGGTGGATGGCAGGTTGTGGGTATAATTTATGCTGGAGGGACTGTCATTTTTAAGCTTGGTTATACTTTAATATGAAGGGGCTCTAATTACTATTTTGGTCTGGATTTTTTTTATTTTCCTCCTCTAAATTCTAGGTGCATCGGTAAGTTACTTTTCACTCCTATTCACTCAAATTGATGTTATTTTATTAGGGGATCTTGAGCATTTTCTTGAGCAGCCACAGAAATATTCTATTAGGACCTTGAATGACACTTTCATTTCCCAACCCTGATAACCCAGTGATTGGATACTAAAAAGGGTCACTCATGGTCCAAGCAGACCATAACTGTATCTGGAGCTTTAGGCTGGGGAGAAGATTTCCAGTGTGTAGACAGTAAGTATACTTTTTATTCCAATAGGCCAGGGATTCTCAACCTGTAGCTGGGGAGCTACATGTGGCTCACATACTCCTTCTGTGTGCTTGGGGATTAGTGAGGCAGGCAGAGAAGTGTGTTGGCTTACTTCTCTCTGAAGCTTCCAGCACTGCATACCATGTGTTGTTTGAGCTGGACCTGATAATAATCTGACATTCAAATTTGGACTAACATGAGTAAATTTATGTTTTAAACTAAGTTGGCTGATTCATCCATTGACTTTTTCTTTGTACTCAGACATACTGGCCCGAAACCATTCTAAACATTTGTCTGTATGGATCTGAACCAAAAACAAATCTCTTCGTCAGCTTTGGATGAATATGTTATTTTTATGATAATATGATGAATATAATACATTTTAAAATTAGTTCCTTCCAAATTGTTTCGGACCCAAAAAGAATAAGGCAAAAATGAAATGCTCATGAAATGCTCACTATAGTTCTTCACTACACAATTTAAGTTTGAAACCATAGAAGACAAACCCTGGGGGCCTAAAAAATAATGTACTTGGAATATATTTTTTCTGTACCCGATTGAAATAAGAGAGATTGCAGAGTTCCACTAATACCATTGACAGACCAGGAAGCGTGGCATGCCGAGCAGCCTGCGATCATCTGGAAATGTCTGAAAAGTTACAGCATGTGAAGAGATTTGTAGGAAATTAATGTTGCATTTAGGGATGAGCGAATCGATCCGGACGAACCCGGATTCGATCCGAATTTCAGGAAAAATTCGATTCGGATCGAATCCGAATTTCCCCGCGATTCGATCACTCGAAGTTTTCCTTTAACATCCATTCATTTACATTACAGGCATTCTAAGATGGCGGGCGGGACATGTCTGGACATGTATCCCGCGCCAGTGCAAGCTGGGGCAGTCACATGCAGCCTATCAGCAGCCAGCAAGCCCGGTGACGTCACACAGCGGTATTTAACGGCGGCCATCTTGCTTTTCCTCATTTCTCTATTGCATTCGTGACAGACAGAACGCTGTGTAGCTGAGGCAGTTAGACAGGCAGGGACAGACAGGGACAGGCTGGAGACAGGCAGGAGACAGACAGGAGACAGACAGGAGACAGACAGGAGACAGACAGAAAGCCAGGAAAAACGGAGCTGGCTGACAGGGAGATTTTTTTTTTTTCATCCAGCCTTTGTTAGCGTTTTCAGGCTGCTTATAGTAACTAACTGTGCATATATACTGAACTGATCTTAAGTCTGCTGTGAGGCATCCCATTCTGTGACTAAAGCAGCCTCTATTTAATAGCATAATAACCATTTGCACTTATTCTCATAGAAATCAGGCCTGATAAAGACACTTTTGCTGTGCATGCTCTCTGGTTTTTGTGGCACTGGCATCCCATTCTGTGACTAAAGCAGCCTCTATTTAATAGCATAATAACCATTTGCACTTATTCTCATAGAAATCAGGCCTGATAAAGACACTTTTGCTGTGCATGCTCTCTGGTTTTTGTGGCACTGGCATCCCATTCTGTGACTAAAGCAGCCTCTATTTAATAGCATAATAAACATTTGCACTTATTCTCATAGAAATCAGGCCTGATAAAGACACTTTTGCTGTGCATGCTCTCTGGTTTTTGTGGCACTGGCATCCCATTCTGTGACTAAAGCAGCCTCTATTTAATAGCATAATAAACATTTGCACTTATTCTCATAGAAATCAGGCCTGATAAAGACACTTTTGCTGTGCATGCTCTCTGGTTTTTGTGGCACTGGCATCCCATTCTGTGACTAAAGCAGCCTCTATTTAATAGCATAATAACCATTTGCACTTATTCTCATAGAAATCAGGCCTGATAAAGACACTTTTGCTGTGCATGCTCTCTGGTTTTTGTGGCACTGGCATCCCATTCTGTGACTAAAGCAGCCTCTATTTAATAGCATAATAAACATTTGCACTTATTCTCATAGAAATCAGGCCTGATAAAGACACTTTTGCTGTGCATGCTCTCTGGTTTTTGTGGCACTGGCATCCCATTCTGTGACTAAAGCAGCCTCTATTTAATAGCATAATAAACATTTGCACTTATTCTCATAGAAATCAGGCCTGATAAAGACACTTTTGCTGTGCATGCTCTCTGGTTTTTGTGGCACTGGCATCCCATTCTGTGACTAAAGCAGCCTCTATTTAATAGCATAATAAACATTTGCACTTATTCTCATAGAAATCAGGCCTGATAAAGACACTTTTGCTGTGCATGCTCTCTGGTTTTTGTGGCACTGGCATCCCATTCTGTGACTAAAGCAGCCTCTATTTAATAGCATAATAACCATTTGCACTTATTCTCATAGAAATCAGGCCTGATAAAGACACTTTTGCTGTGCATGCTCTCTGGTTTTTGTGGCACTGGCATCCCATTCTGTGACTAAAGCAGCCTCTATTTAATAGCATAATAAACATTTGCACTTATTCTCATAGAAATCAGGCCTGATAAAGACACTTTTGCTGTGCATGCTCTCTGGTTTTTGTGGCACTGGCATCCCATTCTGTGACTAAAGCAGCCTCTATTTAATAGCATAATAAACATTTGCACTTATTCTCATAGAAATCAGGCCTGATAAAGACACTTTTGCTGTGCATGCTCTCTGGTTTTTGTGGCACTGGCATCCCATTCTGTGACTAAAGCAGCCTCTATTTAATAGCATAATAAACATTTGCACTTATTCTCATAGAAATCAGGCCTGATAAAGACACTTTTGCTGTGCATGCTCTCTGGTTTTTGTGGCACTGGCATCCCATTCTGTGACTAAAGCAGCCTCTATTTAATAGCATAATAAACATTTGCACTTATTCTCATAGAAATCAGGCCTGATAAAGACACTTTTGCTGTGCATGCTCTCTGGTTTTTGTGGCACTGGCATCCCATTCTGTGACTAAAGCAGCCTCTATTTAATAGCATAATAAACATTTGCACTTATTCTCATAGAAATCAGGCCTGATAAAGACACTTTTGCTGTGCATGCTCTCTGGTTTTTGTGGCACTGGCATCCCATTCTGTGACTAAAGCAGCCTCTATTTAATAGCATAATAAACATTTGCACTTATTCTCATAGAAATCAGGCCTGATAAAGACACTTTTGCTGTGCATGCTCTCTGGTTTTTGTGGCACTGGCATCCCATTCTGTGACTAAAGCAGCCTCTATTTAATAGCATAATAAACATTTGCACTTATTCTCATAGAAATCAGGCCTGATAAAGACACTTTTGCTGTGCATGCTCTCTGGTTTTTGTGGCACTGGCATCCCATTCTGTGACTAAAGCAGCCTCTATTTAATAGCATAATAAACATTTGCACTTATTCTCATAGAAATCAGGCCTGATAAAGACACTTTTGCTGTGCATGCTCTCTGGTTTTTGTGGCACTGGCATCCCATTCTGTGACTAAAGCAGCCTCTATTTAATAGCATAATAAACATTTGCACTTATTCTCATAGAAATCAGGCCTGATAAAGACACTTTTGCTGTGCATGCTCTCTGGTTTTTGTGGCACTGGCATCCCATTCTGTGACTAAAGCAGCCTCTATTTAATAGCATAATAACCATTTGCACTTATTCTCATAGAAATCAGGCCTGATAAAGACACTTTTGCTGTGCATGCTCTCTGGTTTTTGTGGCACTGGCATCCCATTCTGTGACTAAAGCAGCCTCTATTTAATAGCATAATAAACATTTGCACTTATTCTCATAGAAATCAGGCCTGATAAAGACACTTTTGCTGTGCATGCTCTCTGGTTTTTGTGGCACTGGCATCCCATTCTGTGACTAAAGCAGCCTCTATTTAATAGCATAATAAACATTTGCACTTATTCTCATAGAAATCAGGCCTGATAAAGACACTTTTGCTGTGCATGCTCTCTGGTTTTTGTGGCACTGGCATCCCATTCTGTGACTAAAGCAGCCTCTATTTAATAGCATAATAAACATTTGCACTTATTCTCATAGAAATCAGGCCTGATAAAGACACTTTTGCTGTGCATGCTCTCTGGTTTTTGTGGCACTGGCATCCCATTCTGTGACTAAAGCAGCCTCTATTTAATAGCATAATAACCATTTGCACTTATTCTCATAGAAATCAGGCCTGATAAAGACACTTTTGCTGTGCATGCTCTCTGGTTTTTGTGGCACTGGCATCCCATTCTGTGACTAAAGCAGCCTCTATTTAATAGCATAATAACCATTTGCACTTATTCTCATAGAAATCAGGCCTGATAAAGACACTTTTGCTGTGCATGCTCTCTGGTTTTTGTGGCACTGGCATCCCATTCTGTGACTAAAGCAGCCTCTATTTAATAGCATAATAACCATTTGCACTTATTCTCATAGAAATCAGGCCTGATAAAGACACTTTTGCTGTGCATGCTCTCTGGTTTTTGTGGCACTGGCATCCCATTCTGTGACTAAAGCAGCCTCTATTTAATAGCATAATAACCATTTGCACTTATTCTCATAGAAATCAGGCCTGATAAAGACACTTTTGCTGTGCATGCTCTCTGGTTTTTGTGGCACTGGCATCCCATTCTGTGACTAAAGCAGCCTCTATTTAATAGCATAATAAACATTTGCACTTATTCTCATAGAAATCAGGCCTGATAAAGACACTTTTGCTGTGCATGCTCTCTGGTTTTTGTGGCACTGGCATCCCATTCTGTGACTAAAGCAGCCTCTATTTAATAGCATAATAAACATTTGCACTTATTCTCATAGAAATCAGGCCTGATAAAGACACTTTTGCTGTGCATGCTCTCTGGTTTTTGTGGCACTGGCATCCCATTCTGTGACTAAAGCAGCCTCTATTTAATAGCATAATAAACATTTGCACTTATTCTCATAGAAATCAGGCCTGATAAAGACACTTTTGCTGTGCATGCTCTCTGGTTTTTGTGGCACTGGCATCCCATTCTGTGACTAAAGCAGCCTCTATTTAATAGCATAATAACCATTTGCACTTGTTCTCATAGAAATCAGGCCTGATAAAGACACTTTTGCTGTGCATGCTCTCTGGTTTTTGTGGCACTGGCATCCCATTCTGTGACTAAAGCAGCCTCTATTTAATAGCATAATAACCATTTGCACTTATTCTCATAGAAATCAGGCCTGATAAAGACACTTTTGCTGTGCATGCTCTCTGGTTTTTGTGGCACTGGCATCCCATTCTGTGACTAAAGCAGCCTCTATTTAATAGCATAATAAACATTTGCACTTATTCTCATAGAAATCAGGCCTGATAAAGACACTTTTGCTGTGCATGCTCTCTGGTTTTTGTGGCACTGGCATCCCATTCTGTGACTAAAGCAGCCTCTATTTAATAGCATAATAAACATTTGCACTTATTCTCATAGAAATCAGGCCTGATAAAGACACTTTTGCTGTGCATGCTCTCTGGTTTTTGTGGCACTGGCATCCCATTCTGTGACTAAAGCAGCCTCTATTTAATAGCATAATAAACATTTGCACTTATTCTCATAGAAATCAGGCCTGATAAAGACACTTTTGCTGTGCATGCTCTCTGGTTTTTGTGGCACTGGCATCCCATTCTGTGACTAAAGCAGCCTCTATTTAATAGCATAATAAACATTTGCACTTATTCTCATAGAAATCAGGCCTGATAAAGACACTTTTGCTGGCCAAAGCCCTACTGGACCCTGCCAGGTCGATTCCTGCCCGGGGCATCCCATTCTGTGACTACAGCAGCCTCTGTTTAAGACCATATAAGCATTTGCTCTTATCATATTTGAAATTAGCCTGATAAAGACACTTTTGCTGGCCAAAGCCCTACTGGACCCTGCCAGGTCCATTCCTGCCCAGGGCATCCCATTCTGTGACTAAAGCAGCCTCTGTTTAAGACCATATAAGCATTTGCTCTTATTATATTTATATTATAAGACACTTTTGCTGGGCATAGGCTTACTGCTGCCTGCCAGGTGCACTTCTGTTGAGGCATCCCATTCTGTAACATAGCATACCCCTCTTTATTTACACTAAGCAGCTCTCTTATTTACACTAAGCAGGCCTGTTGGAGGCTGAGTGTTACTGCTCACTTTTGGTGTGCATTATATTCTGTTTTATATAGACCCACTGCTGCCTGGGGGTTCTTAAAATATCACCTACTACCACGCCAGTTAGACTATGTCGGGCAGACAAGTGCCTGGAAGTGAAAAGAGGAGTGGCAGAGGCCAAGATTCCGCAGGCAGAGCTCGCATCAGACTGGGGGCCAGTAGCAGCAGGAGTCACGCTGAGAGACCTAATCTGCCAGTATCTGCTAGCGGTCGGGTCTCCACCAGTAACGCATCTGCCGTGGTAGATTGGCTGACGCGCTCATCAACAACATCATCACAACTTACATCTGAGACCCCCAGTCTAGGGTCGGTAGGTTCCTCTGACACAACCCTGAGTTGGCATGCCCCGAGAGCAGTCCCTGTCCTCCCATTGCCTCTGTCCTACGCCGTTCCCTCCCCCAGCGACGTATCCTATGCTTTGGGTTCAGCTCCACTCTTTAGTGAGGAGGACGATCAGATACAGGAGGACAGTCAGCAGCTACTGCCCAGCCAAGAAATGGAGGTGGCTTCTTTAGCTAGGCAGACAAATAGTGATGTGGACAGTGTCGTGGGTGCTGCGAGCGTTCCAGCTCCTGCGCCAGACACTGTTGACGAATCCACAAACATCAGTGACGTACAGCCACAACCCGGTGATGATGATGATGATGACGATGAAGCCGATCGCACTTGGGAGCCGGGTGATGAAGGGGCTTCATCGTCATCATCAGGAGAAGAGGGGCGCAGGTTGCCCCGGAGTCAGCAGCTGAGGCAGCAAGGTGGTAGCAGTCAGCATGGGGGCACAATTCCAAAGGCTGGAGCCGGCCGGGGCCGGGGCCGGGGTAGAGCACCTGCTGTGCGGCAGTCTACCTTATCGGGAGGTAGTGGAGCAGGGGTTCCTGGAGTTGGCAACAGCAGCAGTGAATCAGTGAGGCCAGGGGGTGGGAAAAGTAGCTACTCGGCAGTGTGGCAGTTTTTCCTGAGGCATCCGCAGGAGGGTAACATGGCCACATGCAAGATATGTAGGCAAAAGGTGAAGCGTGGCCAGGGTCCAAATGTTGGCACCACGGCCCTGCGTCAACATATGATGCGTCACCATAAAACGACCTGGGAGAACCGAGGCTCCCAAGGGGTGGTCCAGTCTGCTTCCTCACCAAGTGAGCTCCCAATTTCTGCCAGCCAAGGCTCCAGCACCTCAGCCGAAGGCAGCTGTGCGTCACACCCATCCTCTGTCGCTCCTGCTCCTCCTCCTCCTCCTCCAAGTCATGCATCCCGCCAGCAATCCATCAGCGAAGCCATGTCCAAGAGACAGCAGTATGCGCCCACTCATCCTACGGCGCAGAAGCTGAATGTGCTCCTGTCCAAGTTGCTGGTGCTGCAGTCGCTCCCTTTTCAGGTGGTGGAATCTGCACCTTTCAGAGAACTGATGGCTTGTGCCGAGCCGAGGTGGAGAGTCCCAAGCCGTCATTTCTTTGCCAAGAAGGCAGTACCAGCGCTGCACACTTTTGTTGAACAGAAGGTGGGCCAGTCCTTGAGCCTGTCGGTGTGTAGCAAAATACATGGCAGCGCCGACATCTGGAGCTGTAACTACGGTCAGGGGCAGTACATGTCGTTTACGGCCCACTGGGTGAATGTGGTCCCTTTGCAGCAGCAACTTGGACAGGTCACGCCGCTTCGGCCTCCACGCTCTCTGCCCATTGGGCCTGTGACACCGTGCGACTCGGCCTCCTCATCCTCCGCCATCTCCTCACCCTCCACTGTAGGCTCAAGTCTCAGTGCCCCTCCAGTCTACCATGTGTGCAGGGCACGGAGGTGTCACGCAGTGCTTCACATGGTTTGTCTTGGCGAACGGAGTCACACAGGGGAGGAACTGCTTAAATGTATTCATCAGGAAATCCAAACATGGCTTACTCCGAGAAAACTTAAAATGGGAATCATGGTTACCGACAATGGGAAGAACATTTTGTCTGCGCTGCGCCAAGGAAGCCTGACCCATGCCCCCTGCATGGCTCACGTCTTCAATCTGGTTGTCAAGCGGTTTCTGAAGTGTTCCCCCCATCTGCAGGACATCCTAACAACTTCACGGAAACTTTGCATGCACTTCAGCCACTCCTACACCGCCAAACACACCCTTCTTGAGCTACAGCGTCAGAATGGTATCCCCCAACATAGTCTGATTTGCGATGTTTCCACCCGTTGGAATTCCACCCTTCACATGTTGGACCGATTATATGAACAGAGAAAAGCCATCACGGATTTCCTGATGATCCAAGCAGATAGGGGGACTCCCCTGTGTAACTTCAATGTCAACCAGTGGCAGCTCATACGTGACACCTGCCGTTTGCTCAGGCCCTTTGAGGAAGCCACTTTATTTGTCAGTCGGCAGGATTACGGGATGAACGACGTGATTCCACTGCTTCATGTACTACAGCACATGTTGGAAACCATGGCTGGTCAGGGCACTGGAGACATGGCGTTTACATCTTACGGCCACATGAACCCCGTTGGAGCTGAACTGGAGGAGGAGGAGGAGGAAGAGGAGGAGGAGGAGTTGCCCAGCGAAACACAGTTTAGGCTTGGCGAAATGGCTGGTTTATCTAGTCAGCGGACAGGAGAGGAGGAGCAGGAGCAGCCAGAGGAGCTAGAGGTTTTTGAGGAAGGAGAGACAGAGGACCCGGGCACACCGTGGCAGTATGCAGTGGAGATGGAGACAGGTAGTCCATCCGAGTCACTTGCGCAAATGGCACGAAGCATGCTCACATGCTTGCGTAGTGACCCCAGAATTGTTTCCATCTGTCGGCAGGATGACTTCTGGCTGTCCACCTTATTGGACCCTCGCTTCCGGCACAAAATGGGGGCATTTTTTAAACCCACCGAGAGGGAGGACAAACTCAACTACTACAAAGACATTCTACGTAGGCAGTTGGCCGATGCCTATCTGCGCCATGGTCCATACTCTCGCAGGTCTGACTCGAGGGGACCTCTGCGCTCACCTTCCACTGCCATGGCCGCTGGGGGGGTTGGCAGCAGCAGCAGCAGAAGCTCCATCAGCAGCAGCAGCCTCAGTCTTCAGTCGCTAATGAGTAGCTTTCTACACCCGCATAGTGAGGCTACTCATGAGCAGCAGGAAGACCTGGAGCAGGACCTGAACCAGCAGGTCATGTCATACTTTGACATGACCATGCCAACACACCTTGAGGATCCGCTGGACTTCTGGGCAGCCAAACTTGATTTGTGGCCGCAACTAGCAGAGTTTGCCCTGGAAAAGCTGTCCTGCCCGGCAAGTAGCGTGCCATCTGAGCGGGTGTTTAGTGCGGCGGGGGCCATAGTTACGGCGAGGAGAACTCGTCTGTCAACTAAAAATGTGGAGAGACTCACCTTTGTCAAAATGAATCAGGGATGGATCAGCCAGGATTTCCACCCACCAATGCCTGATGCATGCGACTAGATTCAGCATGGTGCCACGTTTTACACTTTACAAATGGTGCAAAACATATTTATGTCTTTAGGCCATTTTTTGGGCTCCTGCTGCTGCTACTGCCAACTTCTGCCAACTCCAGGGTGTGATTCATCCAATTTTTGGGCTCCTGAAGCCAACTCCAGTGTATATTTGGGCTCCTGCTGCTACTACTGTCAACTCCTGCCAACTCCAGGGTGTGATTCATCCAATTTTTGGGCTCCTGAGGCCAACTCCAGTGTATATTTGGGCTCCTGCTGCTACTACTGCCAACTTCTGCCAACTCCAGGGTGTGATTCATCCAATTTTTGGGCTCCTGAAGCCAACTCCAGTGTATATTTGGGCTCCTGCTGCTGCTACTGTCAACTCCTGCCAACTCCAGGGTGTGATTCATCCAATTTTTGGGCTCCTGAAGCCAACTCCAGTGTATATTTGGGCTCCTGCTGCTGCTACTGCCAACTTCTGCCAACTCCAGGGTGTGATTCATCCAATTTTTGGGCTCCTGAAGCCAACTCCAGTGTATATTTGGGCTCCTGCTGCTGCTGCTGCTGCCAACTTCTGCCAACTCCAGGGTGTGATTCATCCAATTTTTGGGCTCCTGAAGCCAACTCCAGTGTATATTTGGGCTCCTGCTGCTGCTGCTGCTGCCAACTTCTGCCAACTCCAGGGTGTGATTCATCCAATTTTTGGGCTCCTGAAGCCAACTCCAGTGTATATTTGGGCTCCTGCTGCTGCTACTGTCAACTCCTGCCAACTCCAGGGTGTAATTCATCCAATTTTTGGGCTCCTGAGGCCAACTCCAGTGTATATTTGGGCTCCTGCTGCTGCTACTGTCAACTCCTGCCAACTCCAGGGTGTGATTCATCCAATTTTTGGGCTCCTGAAGCCAACTCCAGTGTATATTTGGGCTCCTGCTGCTGCTACTGTCAACTCCTGCCAACTCCAGGGTGTGATTCATCCAATTTTTGGGCTCCTGAAGCCAACTCCAGTGTATATTTGGGCTCCTGCTGCTGCTACTGCCAACTTCTGCCAACTCCAGGGTGTGATTCATCCAATTTTTGGGCTCCTGAAGCCAACTCCAGTGTATATTTGGGCTCCTGCTGCTACTACTGCCAACTTCTGCCAACTCCAGGGTGTGATTCATCCAATTTTTGGGCTCCTGAAGCCAACTCCAGTGTATATTTGGGCTCCTGCTGCTGCTACTGTCAACTCCTGCCAACTCCAGGGTGTGATTCATCCAATTTTTGGGCTCCTGAAGCCAACTCCAGTGTATATTTGGGCTCCTGCTGCTGCTACTGCCAACTTCTGCCAACTCCAGGGTGTGATTCATCCAATTTTTGGGCTCCTGAAGCCAACTCCAGTGTATATTTGGGCTCCTGCTGCTACTACTGCCAACTTCTGCCAACTCCAGGGTGTGATTCATCCAATTTTTGGGCTCCTGAAGCCAACTCCAGTGTATATTTGGGCTCCTGCTGCTGCTACTGTCAACTCCTGCCAACTCCAGGGTGTGATTCATCCAATTTTTGGGCTCCTGAAGCCAACTCCAGTGTATATTTGGGCTCCTGCTGCTGCTACTGCCAACTTCTGCCAACTCCAGGGTGTGATTCATCCAATTTTTGGGCTCCTGAAGCCAACTCCAGTGTATATTTGGGCTCCTGCTGCTACTACTGCCAACTTCTGCCAACTCCAGGGTGTGATTCATCCAATTTTTGGGCTCCTGAAGCCAACTCCAGTGTATATTTGGGCTCCTGCTGCTGCTACTGTCAACTCCTGCCAACTCCAGGGTGTGATTCATCCAATTTTTGGGCTCCTGAAGCCAACTCCAGTGTATATTTGGGCTCCTGCTGCTGCTACTGCCAACTTCTGCCAACTCCAGGGTGTGATTCATCCAATTTTTGGGCTCCTGAAGCCAACTCCAGTGTATATTTGGGCTCCTGCTGCTACTACTGCCAACTTCTGCCAACTCCAGGGTGTGATTCATCCAATTTTTGGGCTCCTGAAGCCAACTCCAGTGTATATTTGGGCTCCTGCTGCTGCTACTGTCAACTCCTGCCAACTCCAGGGTGTGATTCATCCAATTTTTGGGCTCCTGAAGCCAACTCCAGTGTATATTTGGGCTCCTGCTGCTGCTACTGCCAACTTCTGCCAACTCCAGGGTGTGATTCATCCAATTTTTGGGCTCCTGAAGCCAACTCCAGTGTATATTTGGGCTCCTGCTGCTGCTGCTGCTGCCAACTTCTGCCAACTCCAGGGTGTGATTCATCCAATTTTTGGGCTCCTGAAGCCAACTCCAGTGTATATTTGGGCTCCTGCTGCTGCTGCTGCTGCCAACTTCTGCCAACTCCAGGGTGTGATTCATCCAATTTTTGGGCTCCTGAAGCCAACTCCAGTGTATATTTGGGCTCCTGCTGCTGCTACTGTCAACTCCTGCCAACTCCAGGGTGTGATTCATCCAATTTTTGGGCTCCTGAAGCCAACTCCAGTGTATATTTGGGCTCCTGCTGCTGCTGCTGCTGCCAACTTCTGCCAACTCCAGGGTGTGATTCATCCAATTTTTGGGCTCCTGAAGCCAACTCCAGTGTATATTTGGGCTCCTGCTGCTGCTACTGTCAACTCCTGCCAACTCCAGGGTGTGATTCATCCAATTTTTGGGCTCCTGAAGCCAACTCCAGTGTATATTTGGGCTCCTGCTGCTGCTGCTGCTGCCAACTTCTGCCAACTCCAGGGTGTGATTCATCCAATTTTTGGGCTCCTGAAGCCAACTCCAGTGTATATTTGGGCTCCTGCTGCTGCTACTGTCAACTCCTGCCAACTCCAGGGTGTGATTCATCCAATTTTTGGGCTCCTGAGGCCAACTCCAGTGTATATTTGGGCTCCTGCTGCTGCTACTGTCAACTCCTGCCAACTCCAGGGTGTGATTCATCCAATTTTTGGGCTCCTGAAGCCAACTCCAGTGTATATTTGGGCTCCTGCTGCTGCTACTGCCAACTTCTGCCAACTCCAGGGTGTGATTCATCCAATTTTTGGGCTCCTGAAGCCAACTCCAGTGTATATTTGGGCTCCTGCTGCTACTACTGCCAACTTCTGCCAACTCCAGGGTGTGATTCATCCAATTTTTGGGCTCCTGAGGCCAACTCCAGTGTATATTTGGGCTCCTGCTGCTGCTGCTGCCAACTTCTGCCAACTCCAGGGTGTGATTCATCCAATTTTTGGGCTCCTGAAGCCAACTCCAGTGTATATTTGGGCTCCTGCTGCTACTACTGTCAACTCCTGCCAACTCCAGGGTGTGATTCATCCAATTTTTGGGCTCCTGAGGCCAACTCCAGTGTATATTTGGGCTCCTGCTGCTGCTGCTGCCAACTTCTGCCAACTCCAGGGTGTGATTCATCCAATTTTTGGGCTCCTGAGGCCAACTCCAGTGTATATTTGGGCTCCTGCTCCTGCTGCTGCCAACTTCTGCCAACTCCAGGGTGTGATTCATCCAATTTTTGGGCTCCTGAAGCCAACTCCAGTGTATATTTGGGCTCCTGCTGCTGCTGCTGCTGCCAACTTCTGCCAACTCCAGGGTGTGATTCATCCAATTTTTGGGCTCCTGAAGCCAACTCCAGTGTATATTTGGGCTCCTGCTGCTACTACTGCCAACTTCTGCCAACTCCAGGGTGTGATTCATCCAATTTTTGGGCTCCTGAGGCCAACTCCAGTGTATATTTGGGCTCCTGCTGCTGCTGCTGCCAACTTCTGCCAACTCCAGGGTGTGATTCATCCAATTTTTGGGCTCCTGAAGCCAACTCCAGTGTATATTTGGGCTCCTGCTGCTACTACTGTCAACTCCTGCCAACTCCAGGGTGTGATTCATCCAATTTTTGGGCTCCTGAGGCCAACTCCAGTGTATATTTGGGCTCCTGCTGCTGCTGCTGCCAACTTCTGCCAACTCCAGGGTGTGATTCATCCAATTTTTGGGCTCCTGAAGCCAACTCCAGTGTATATTTGGGCTCCTGCTGCTGCTACTGTCAACTCCTGCCAACTCCAGGGTGTGATTCATCCAATTTTTGGGCTCCTGAAGCCAACTCCAGTGTATATTTGGGCTCCTGCTGCTGCTACTGCCAACTTCTGCCAACTCCAGGGTGTGATTCATCCAATTTTTGGGCTCCTGAAGCCAACTCCAGTGTATATTTGGGCTCCTGCTGCTGCTGCTGCTGCCAACTTCTGCCAACTCCAGGGTGTGATTCATCCAATTTTTGGGCTCCTGAAGCCAACTCCAGTGTATATTTGGGCTCCTGCTGCTGCTGCTGCTGCCAACTTCTGCCAACTCCAGGGTGTGATTCATCCAATTTTTGGGCTCCTGAAGCCAACTCCAGTGTATATTTGGGCTCCTGCTGCTGCTACTGTCAACTCCTGCCAACTCCAGGGTGTAATTCATCCAATTTTTGGGCTCCTGAGGCCAACTCCAGTGTATATTTGGGCTCCTGCTGCTGCTACTGTCAACTCCTGCCAACTCCAGGGTGTGATTCATCCAATTTTTGGGCTCCTGAAGCCAACTCCAGTGTATATTTGGGCTCCTGCTGCTGCTACTGTCAACTCCTGCCAACTCCAGGGTGTGATTCATCCAATTTTTGGGCTCCTGAAGCCAACTCCAGTGTATATTTGGGCTCCTGCTGCTGCTACTGCCAACTTCTGCCAACTCCAGGGTGTGATTCATCCAATTTTTGGGCTCCTGAAGCCAACTCCAGTGTATATTTGGGCTCCTGCTGCTACTACTGCCAACTTCTGCCAACTCCAGGGTGTGATTCATCCAATTTTTGGGCTCCTGAAGCCAACTCCAGTGTATATTTGGGCTCCTGCTGCTGCTACTGTCAACTCCTGCCAACTCCAGGGTGTGATTCATCCAATTTTTGGGCTCCTGAAGCCAACTCCAGTGTATATTTGGGCTCCTGCTGCTGCTACTGCCAACTTCTGCCAACTCCAGGGTGTGATTCATCCAATTTTTGGGCTCCTGAAGCCAACTCCAGTGTATATTTGGGCTCCTGCTGCTACTACTGCCAACTTCTGCCAACTCCAGGGTGTGATTCATCCAATTTTTGGGCTCCTGAAGCCAACTCCAGTGTATATTTGGGCTCCTGCTGCTGCTACTGTCAACTCCTGCCAACTCCAGGGTGTGATTCATCCAATTTTTGGGCTCCTGAAGCCAACTCCAGTGTATATTTGGGCTCCTGCTGCTGCTACTGCCAACTTCTGCCAACTCCAGGGTGTGATTCATCCAATTTTTGGGCTCCTGAAGCCAACTCCAGTGTATATTTGGGCTCCTGCTGCTACTACTGCCAACTTCTGCCAACTCCAGGGTGTGATTCATCCAATTTTTGGGCTCCTGAAGCCAACTCCAGTGTATATTTGGGCTCCTGCTGCTGCTACTGTCAACTCCTGCCAACTCCAGGGTGTGATTCATCCAATTTTTGGGCTCCTGAAGCCAACTCCAGTGTATATTTGGGCTCCTGCTGCTGCTACTGCCAACTTCTGCCAACTCCAGGGTGTGATTCATCCAATTTTTGGGCTCCTGAAGCCAACTCCAGTGTATATTTGGGCTCCTGCTGCTACTACTGCCAACTTCTGCCAACTCCAGGGTGTGATTCATCCAATTTTTGGGCTCCTGAAGCCAACTCCAGTGTATATTTGGGCTCCTGCTGCTGCTACTGTCAACTCCTGCCAACTCCAGGGTGTGATTCATCCAATTTTTGGGCTCCTGAAGCCAACTCCAGTGTATATTTGGGCTCCTGCTGCTGCTACTGCCAACTTCTGCCAACTCCAGGGTGTGATTCATCCAATTTTTGGGCTCCTGAAGCCAACTCCAGTGTATATTTGGGCTCCTGCTGCTGCTGCTGCTGCCAACTTCTGCCAACTCCAGGGTGTGATTCATCCAATTTTTGGGCTCCTGAAGCCAACTCCAGTGTATATTTGGGCTCCTGCTGCTGCTGCTGCTGCCAACTTCTGCCAACTCCAGGGTGTGATTCATCCAATTTTTGGGCTCCTGAAGCCAACTCCAGTGTATATTTGGGCTCCTGCTGCTGCTACTGTCAACTCCTGCCAACTCCAGGGTGTGATTCATCCAATTTTTGGGCTCCTGAAGCCAACTCCAGTGTATATTTGGGCTCCTGCTGCTGCTGCTGCTGCCAACTTCTGCCAACTCCAGGGTGTGATTCATCCAATTTTTGGGCTCCTGAAGCCAACTCCAGTGTATATTTGGGCTCCTGCTGCTGCTACTGTCAACTCCTGCCAACTCCAGGGTGTGATTCATCCAATTTTTGGGCTCCTGAAGCCAACTCCAGTGTATATTTGGGCTCCTGCTGCTGCTGCTGCTGCCAACTTCTGCCAACTCCAGGGTGTGATTCATCCAATTTTTGGGCTCCTGAAGCCAACTCCAGTGTATATTTGGGCTCCTGCTGCTGCTACTGTCAACTCCTGCCAACTCCAGGGTGTGATTCATCCAATTTTTGGGCTCCTGAGGCCAACTCCAGTGTATATTTGGGCTCCTGCTGCTGCTACTGTCAACTCCTGCCAACTCCAGGGTGTGATTCATCCAATTTTTGGGCTCCTGAAGCCAACTCCAGTGTATATTTGGGCTCCTGCTGCTGCTACTGCCAACTTCTGCCAACTCCAGGGTGTGATTCATCCAATTTTTGGGCTCCTGAAGCCAACTCCAGTGTATATTTGGGCTCCTGCTGCTACTACTGCCAACTTCTGCCAACTCCAGGGTGTGATTCATCCAATTTTTGGGCTCCTGAGGCCAACTCCAGTGTATATTTGGGCTCCTGCTGCTGCTGCTGCCAACTTCTGCCAACTCCAGGGTGTGATTCATCCAATTTTTGGGCTCCTGAAGCCAACTCCAGTGTATATTTGGGCTCCTGCTGCTACTACTGTCAACTCCTGCCAACTCCAGGGTGTGATTCATCCAATTTTTGGGCTCCTGAGGCCAACTCCAGTGTATATTTGGGCTCCTGCTGCTGCTGCTGCCAACTTCTGCCAACTCCAGGGTGTGATTCATCCAATTTTTGGGCTCCTGAGGCCAACTCCAGTGTATATTTGGGCTCCTGCTCCTGCTGCTGCCAACTTCTGCCAACTCCAGGGTGTGATTCATCCAATTTTTGGGCTCCTGAAGCCAACTCCAGTGTATATTTGGGCTCCTGCTGCTGCTGCTGCTGCCAACTTCTGCCAACTCCAGGGTGTGATTCATCCAATTTTTGGGCTCCTGAAGCCAACTCCAGTGTATATTTGGGCTCCTGCTGCTACTACTGCCAACTTCTGCCAACTCCAGGGTGTGATTCATCCAATTTTTGGGCTCCTGAGGCCAACTCCAGTGTATATTTGGGCTCCTGCTGCTGCTGCTGCCAACTTCTGCCAACTCCAGGGTGTGATTCATCCAATTTTTGGGCTCCTGAAGCCAACTCCAGTGTATATTTGGGCTCCTGCTGCTACTACTGTCAACTCCTGCCAACTCCAGGGTGTGATTCATCCAATTTTTGGGCTCCTGAGGCCAACTCCAGTGTATATTTGGGCTCCTGCTGCTGCTGCTGCCAACTTCTGCCAACTCCAGGGTGTGATTCATCCAATTTTTGGGCTCCTGAGGCCAACTCCAGTGTATATTTGGGCTCCTGCTCCTGCTGCTGCCAACTTCTGCCAACTCCAGGGTGTGATTCATCCAATTTTTGGGCTCCTGAAGCCAACTCCAGTGTATATTTGGGCTCCTGCTGCTGCTGCCAACTTCTGCCAACTCCAGGGTGTGATTCATCCAATTTTTGGGCTCCTGAGGCCAACTCCAGTGTATATTTGGGCTCCTTCTGCCCCTCATAGTGATGCCACTTCAACTCTCTGCAATTGTGCCGCTCTGCGATTCTATTAGCGATGCCTCTGATCTGCATGTGATATTTCTTCAAAGTATTATTTAACAAACCCAGCACGCATCCTGTGCGTGTTACAGCAAGGCTGAATGGTTTACAACCCTATTGAGGCTGTAGGAGGCTCAGAAATAGCCGTTTTTAATAGCGATTCGTCGCGAATTTATTCGGGTCGAAACGATTTTTGTCGGAAAATTCGGCGAATCAGTCGAATCGAATTTTTCAAAAGTTCGCTCATCTCTAGTTGCATTAATACGGCAGCTGTTGTTTCTTCCTACTGGTGACCTCACTGTTTTAGTGACTTTTTTATATTGTTTTGTTTGCATTAACAACCTTTCCAATGAATAAGGCCAAGACCATAATGGAGAACTGATGTTCGCGTGATAACAAACACAACCTAAAAATTCTGCAACACTGCATTAAATTCAGGGCTTAAAGGGGATATGGAAGTGTTTTGTGTGTGTTGTGTGATATTTACAACCAGAATAACAAACAGATGATGAGCTTATGCTGCTTTAAATTGGTTTCAAAGACAGATAATTATAGTTGTCCTGTAGGGATGGAAGGAGATATAAATCCAGGTGGCCAAGAGGATTCCAGAGCCCCTCACTGTGTGTTTTGTGTATGGCAATAATGAGGCACAGTAATACAAGCCATTGAGACACAGTAGATGATTTCATTTCCAGATCTTACTCACAGTAAATGTATTTCTTCTACCAAAATTGATCTTATTTTTAGCTAACACTATAATCTGCTGTTGTTAAAAAGTGAAATGATTCCTTAGATGTCCTGAAGACTTAAAAGGAAAAGAAATCCAAAACAACAGATATTCAGAGAAGCTTAAAGCAGAACAAAACCTAGGATTTTGAGTTTCCCATGTTTTGTTCCGACATCCAGAATCGGGATGTGCCGCTATGTGATACCCCCAGAAAGCCCACTAAAACTCACTTTTCCCTGCTCCACTGGTCCATGCGAGGGCTCTTATGCAATCAGAGCACTTTGCTGTGTTTACTGCATTTTGGCAAAGGGCTGTGATTGAAATAAATGGGGAGCGTGCGCTGCCGCATCCGTATCCCCGGCCACATACGCATTTTCATTCCAGCATATTAGAATGACTGGGATGGGAGCTTGTGCACGCTGCCAAGGATGCAAGGGAATGCACTCCCCCATCCAAAATAATGAGAACTGTCTGCCCAATGACGCAATCACAGCAGACAGCTCTCATTGCACAAGAGTGAGTTTTTATGGGCTCTCTAGTGGGTTTCATTGAGCTCGAAATTGGAATGCCCCAGAGAAAATCAAGCAGCCAGCCCTGGATTTTTTTCCATTCCATGCCGGCTGCTGGTGGGTTATGTTCCACTTTAACCCCTTGACTGACACATAAAAAGTGAAGAAACGGCCCAAAAATGTCTCTTTTTTTATTGCAGAAATCTATGTTTCCAGTTTTTGAAATGCTTTTTAACCCATTAATGACCCACATAAATTTAGCCTGGAGGATCAGTAAATTTTTGTCCCTCTTTTGTGTTCCAGTGGTCAGGCAGGCTGGTAGGTAGGTGGGTGGGCAGGCAGGTAGGCAGGCAGACAGGCAGATAGGTAAGTGGGTGGGTAAGTGAGTGGGCAGAAGGCAGGTATGTGGGTGGGTGGATGAATGGGCAGGTGGTTGGGTAGTCAGGCAAGTAGATGGCTGGGCTGGACAGGTAGGTGTGTAGGCAGGCAAGTGGGTAGGGGTGGGTATTAGGCAAGTAGCTAGGTGGGTAGAAGGCAGGTTTAGGCAAGTACGTATGTGGACTGCAGATAGGTAGGTGAGTGGGCAGGCAAGTATGTGGGTGGGCCACAGGCCAGTCAGTGGGTGGACAAGCAAATAGTTGGGTGGGCAGGTAGGTTGGGGGAAAGTAGGTACAGGGGAAAGTAGGTGGGTGGGTGGGTGAGTGGGCCGGGGGCAGGCAAGTTGGTTGGGTGGGTAAGTGGGCAGGAGGGAAATCTCTCTGTCGAACAAGCTGCAGCACGGAAGCGTGGAGGCTAGATGAGAAAAGAAGCATGCCTCACATGCCCAACACTACAGACTCGCCCCCCCCCCCACCTCACTAGTCCCTCCAGGGCCTTAGCTCACCACCTCTCCAGCAGGAGGTGAACAGTTAACACACGTTTACTGTGGACATGCTGAAGGCAGGGTAATCACTCAAGTGATCAAGGAGAACCAGTCATTAATGTTTCTGCTCCGATTTGAGCTAAATAAAAAATACATGTAAATACCAAAAAAAAATCTATACTTACCTTTGCTCTGGAAGAATTGGCCCTGCACATTCATTCTCCTTCTTTCATTTACAGTGTTGAAAGTGCATTCCTGGCCTTATTGTCTCAAGGGAGCATGCCCCTTTATTGATTTGTGGTGGCGGACAGTCAAAATCTTGCCGAGAACACATCTCAGAGTTGACAACATAAATTTTCGAGGTCAGTGAGGTAGTATAGTTTTCAAGAGGCTTTGTAACTTAAGTTAGGTTTTTCTTTAACTCAAAAAATGCACATTTTTTCTAAAAGAGACTTCTGACATTACATACAGATATTCTAAGGGAGCTAAGGACGGCCTCTTCTTTAAAAAGGAACAACGGACCTCTATCTGACCAGGTCCTATTACACCCCCTCCCCTTGCTCTGCTTATCTTTTGGGTGTTGCCAGATGTTCTGCTTCTTTTCCAAGAGCCCTGGTGTTTTAGCCATCTAAGAGTGACACCACAGGGCTTAGCCATGCCACTCCACTGTGCTCTTTTCCCTCGCCCCACCCTACCCCACCCCGCCTCACCAGCCACTCTCTTGGCTTCTCCACAGCCGCCCTGGCCCGAGATAAGCGATGCAGACAGTACCCTGCACAGGCGCGAGATCCCGGATGGCGGCGCAGTGAATCCTGGGAGGGCAATATGGCACTGTAAACGTGTGCAGAAGGAAGGGCAGAATACAGGTACATTTTATTTTCCAATTGTTATATCAGAAGTCTAAAGGGAACAGATGGCGAAGTTTTCGAAAAATATCAAAGCTGAGGCTTAGGTCAAACTTTAACTAGTAAAAAATTTTAAACCAAGAGTAATACATTTCAACATTGAATTCATTCTAACATTCCCTCCTTTTTATGCTTGAAATGCTTTTCTTTCTATTTACATCATACAGACATTTCTTGCTGGGGGTTTCTTCTGGCAACAGCCCCTGGCAACATCATCATTCAACATTATAGTCTTGGTTAATGTAGTATCAATAAGTTTCTGGATTAATCCTCGTATACACAGTATGCAGCATCATCCACAAGTCACGAGTAAACAGATGAAAAAGAGCTAACAGTCCCTTTTCCTGAGTTAAGTAAACAATGCTAACTTGAAATTTCCAGTGCTATTCAATAGCATATGTTTGCTTCTCAGGACCCTTTAACGCTTTCCCATCTGTAGCTACTAATATAGCAAGAGATGACACTAATCCGCACCATTTCCCAAACTAACTTTCCATGAGACTCGAAAGAGTTCTGTCAACCCAGTTAATGCTTTAGTATTACTTCCATCTGGAGCAGTGTTATTGGGAATGTAAATGCAGCAATAAGTCCCAAACATTTTACAAGCCCCACCCTTCTCAGCAAGCAACAAGACCATTCTGTTTTGCCATGCCATTAGCGATGTAGGTCCCAGTTGGTCTGCAATGCACTTTACTGCATCTCTAGTGTAATTTACAACCTTGTTGATATTAATAAATATAATTGATCCAATCTACAATCTTGTTTATTGTAACCCACCAAAAAAGGAGAGATTCAAAGCCTGCGGCTACTTGGATCCTAGCCTTAAACTTGTTTGGGACTCCCCAGGGGGAACACCAATTTCATCAATATATATCCTGGAATCAAAGGCTCCTCCTGGGGCAGATCGCCTGTATCCGTGCTCCCGGCTAGGGAAGAGGTCAGTACCGATTATCCCAAATGCTCAGTGGTAACTGGGTGTAAAGGCATAAGAACCTGAACAAGAGTGCAGGTGCCGTACCACTGATCAGGGAATTGTGGTCGCAATCTCTTGTCACCACACAGCTACACAGCCACCATAGGTCGGCTCTAGTAGAAGTCTAGAGCCGACAGTATGAGCACAGTAGTTCTCTTTCAGTGCCCCAGGGTTCAACCAATACTACTAAGTATAGTTACCTGGGTAAGCTTTGACAAGTGGGGGGTAAACCTTTACCTTTCACGGGAAGATGAGAAGTCTGAGGAACAAAGGATTTTTTTATACAATTATAGGAAACATTGCAAATCCCCCAGATCCTCATTATGGGTTATTTTAAAAGGAGTGGGGCCTAGCTTTCACCTAACAGTGGAACAGGCTAAACAATTATTTGGTCCTGTAGTTGTCGCTGTATATACCATACACTCCACCAATTCATTTTTCTCTGAATATCCTGTTTCCATTGCAAGTTTATCTTAGAACGTAAAATTTTCCATAGCAGCAGTTACTCCCTCATAAAAAGCCAAATTCAAAACATATGGAGCAGGCCCAATCTGAGAGGGAGAATGAACATTTTGATAAATTGGTGTTGGTTTTAATTACAGGCAATACCCATCTAAAATCTAAAACAACCGTTACTCTCAAGTACTGGACATTGAGATGAGTGGACCCGTTTGATACCACCCCCCTTTGTAGACAGACGTAATGCTTCGGGAAGCTATGGTGGTTCTCTGTCTGACCCTTCTGAAGTAATTTCACAGAGTGGTGAATGGCTAAACCCCTCAACACTGATTTACTCAGAAACTTACAACGCAATTACTTATCCAGACTTTTACAGTTTTTCAGGAACCTTCACCACCTTAAAATGGGATAGATGTATCCATGAGATTCTTTCAGTGATTTTAACAGCATTTGAGGTAGTCAGCAACACCTAGAAAGGCCCTTCCCTTTTGGACCATGCCAATGCTTCTTATAAGCTTAACAAGGACCCAGTCTCCTGGTGTTACCATCAAGGTTAGTGCATTTGGATTCACAGTAGGGAAAGCTTCAAACCATTTATTAAATACGTCAATTACCAAACAATATTTCTTTCCCTCACACTTATTACGTTCTATGAAATCCATGAAAATATGTATGTGATATTCTTAGTGTACATCCCGTCCCGTTCCGAAAGATATCCTTACACATGGGTTATTCATCTTCAGATGTCACGCGGCCTGCCCCTCGAGGTATTTGTCTGGGCGCCATCTTGTCCGGCTATTTTTTATCCATTACTGTGTTATGCCTTGTGCTTACGGGATCTTTTTCTGTCTTATAGGCCTATAGAATCAGTGGTTTCTCCCGGCCTTTACTTTCATTAAGGGGATATTGTCTAATATATAAAATCCTCCCACTTCCCTTGCGGTGCATTGGGGGCATCCCGGGTTTGCTTCAGCATTATTCCCATTTGGCCTTGTGAGCCACAATAATCACCATATGGAGGCTTCTCAAGACATTGAGTCCGGGGTACCTTCGGGACAAGGCTGGTTCTGTACTGATTGTGGGATTTCCCCTGTTCCTAGTGACTTCAAGGTCTGTCTCTCCTGCGCCTAGCAGACTGTTGCGCAGTTGTCTGGGATGCCCCTGCTGAGGGCCACCTCCCCTGAGGCCTTGCCTACTCCCTCTCTCTTGCATTCGGCTCTGGTTGTGGCACATGCTTCCTGGGATGCCCAATCTAATTTTGCTACTAGATTGGCCAATCTAGAGAGGCGGATGGGTGGTTATGAGCCGCGCAAGGCTATTGGCAAGACACGGCATTTGATTGATAATTCCTATGTTTGCCCCATGACTTCTGAAGTGCTGGAAGACACTGTTGGTTTTTCCCCCGGAGGGGGAATTATTCTCTGAGTCTGAATCTGAGGATCAGAATAGATCTTTTGATGAGCCAAGCACTGGGTCCAAGCCTTGGGATACAGCTGATACTGATCTTGCCCATTTATTTGAGTTGCTTGAAATTGCTCCCCCTGTTGCTCCCCCACGGCAGCAGGGAGAATTATTTTGTGCTGCTAAACCACGCTGGGAATTCCCGGCTCAGGCTCATTTTAATAATCTCATTTTACATGAATGGGAAAAACCCAGTAGGCTTGCAGGTGTACCTAAAAGCTGGGGCAAGAGGCATCCCTTTTTCCATGGATTCCGCTAAATTATGGTGTTCCCCATCTGAGGTTGAGGCACCAATTCTGGGACATCTCATACCTCTGTGCTGCACTCACTGATACTACCACATTAAAAGATGTGGAAGACCGGTGCATTGATCAGCTGGCTACACATGGTTTTGCCTGTGCGGGGACCGCGCTGCGTCCGGTGTGCCTTGAAAGGTGGTTCTGCGGCTTTGGGCAGAGATGTATTTAACTGGCTTATGTATTGTGAGGAATTTACTTCTTATGTCCTTGCTGCCCTAGAGGATGCCATTAGAATGTGTGCCAGAACCTCTGCCCTGCTGGTTGCCTTACGCCGCTCTGTTTGGCTGCGCCAATGGATGGCTGATATTTCTGCTAAGAAGGCTCTTACGGGGGCCCCTTTTAAAGGTCTGCACCTTTTTGGAGAACGTCTGATCTGTTTGCCAAGGAAGGTAAGCTGCCTCAGTGCAAGAAGCCGCTCAGGCCCTTTCGGGGGTCCAGAGTTGCTCTGTCCCCCTTTTATTCCCCCAGAAGAGGAAGGGGAGCTTCCCCCGCGGGAGGCCGTGGTGAGTCATGGGGCAGCGGACGTGGCTGACCCAGTCCTTCCTGTGGTTCTAAGCAAAAATCCTCTCCCAAACCTCCGCAGGCATGAAGGGGTGCACTCACCCGTCCGGGTGGGGGGATGGCTTCGGTTTTTTGCTCACATCTGGAGACTTCTTGTCTCAGACCGGTGGATTCAGGAGGTAGTCTCCTCTGGTTACAAGATAGTTTATAGCCTGGCCACCCCCAAGATTCATGAATTCACAGAGGGCTCAGGACCCCCCTGTCAGCTCATTGCGTGTGCTTGGCTGTCCAATAAATAAATAAAGGGAATCTGGTGAGCGCCCTCTAGCATCTCCATGTAGCGTCACATGTATTACTACAGGCAGCTCAGCAGGTTCAGGAGCGCCACATATTACCTTTCGCTCAGTGTCGCTCTGCCATACATTTTAATGGGGTTTCATTTGTTGGTGTTTAAATAGTGTGTTGGGCAATTAAAATGAATTTTTTTTTTTTATCAAATCATCATGTGACCTCTCCTGGCTGGAAACAAACACTTTTGTAACACAGGATTAGGTAATTTTTCATGCACCTAGGTTAAAAAAAAAATATTAAAAAAAAAAAAATCTAACTCCCTGACCTGTTTCCCCCTGCTACACAGAAAAAAAACATTTCTACTTCAGGCAAGTCACCTAAGCAGTGTGACCAAATTTTTAAATAAACAAATGGGGATAAATGGATAACATTCAAGCATACCTTAAGAGTTGTATAAAAACTATAAACTATAAAATTATTATTCTTAATGTATTTTTATTTTTAATATTTCTAATATTTTTTTGAGGGGTGGTTAATGTTTTTGAAAATGTAATTTTAGAAAATATAAAAGTAAAAAAAATTATACCTTATCAAAAAATAGGTCACATTTTATTCAAAAATATTTAAAAATATCTATTTTGGGGGGTGTTTAACCCTTTAAGTGCCAGCCTACCTGGAGTTTTTGTCACACTCTGTTGCCAGACCATTTTGCACTATTTTCTCTCCCCATGTTCAAATGTGATTTTTGAAGGGATTTCCAGGGATTTCCCAGGAAAATGATATATTGTTTTTTTCAGCAGAGTCTGGGCTTTATCATTTGTTAGGTGTATTCTTAATATTTTTGGGTGAAATATGTGCAAAAAAAAAAATAATAATAATTTTTACATATTGTCACTTTTTTTGTAATAAAAAATGTAAGTTTGTCTATGAAATCTTATTGCGTGTGAAATCCCAATTTCTCCCGGTTACAGCGGTACCACATATGTATAGGTAGACACCCTTTCCTGCCCAGGAGACTCCCCCAAACTGAAACAGCGCTTTAGGGGATTTTCAGATAAAATACAACTATGCAACGCAATATGCGCGCCTTGCAGTTTTTCCAGAAAAACAACCCTTTACATTTGAAATACCCCCAACAAACTATATATTCTCTGGAAGAACACACCTCAGGCTTTCTAGGCGTACCAGGCTTGTTGATGTGGCCATAGTTTTCTGGAAGTAATCCCTCAATGGATTCTTTGGTTGCAAAGAGTTTCCCTAAAAAAAGGATAAAAAAGCAGAATCAAAGCCACATTTTCCTAAAAAAACTATATACAAACAAGAAAAAACAAGTTTAACCTGAAAACGCAACATCCCCCGAACAGAACAATACCCAACATGCATAGGTTCTGTCAAGGGAAGAGTTGCCAAACACCCCAAAGTAAAGCATGTGCGTAACGGTAATTTTACTTGAAAATTTCAGCTCTGCAGACAAAGTGCGCACCTTGCAATTTTTCAACCAAAACAACCCTTGACATTTGGAATATCCCCCATAAACCATATATTCCCTGAAAGTACACACGTTAAGCTTTCTAAGGGTACCCAGCTTGTTCTAGTGGGCTCATCTTTCTGGAATTATTACCTCAAAGAATTCTTTGGTTGCGCAGGGTTTCCCTAAAAAATTTATAAAAAAGCTGAATAAAAAACACATTTTCCTAAAATATAAATAAGCAAACCAGAAAAAACAAGCTAAGTCTGAAAGCGCAAGGTCCCCCGAACAGAACAATACCCAACATGCATAGGTACTATTAACCCTTTTAATTGCCAGCCTACTTGAGATTTTGTCACCCTCTGTTGACAGGCCATTTTTCCCCATTTTGCATCATGTTTTGCGCCATGTTTTGCGCCATGTTTTGCGCCATTTTTGCTGGAACTTTCAGGAAAATTATATATATATATATATTTGCAGCAGAGTTTAGGCTTTAACATGAAATGTCTTGTTTGTAAATTTTTTTTTTTTTTTTTACAATATTATTAAGTAAAAAAATAAATAAATAAATAAAATTTTTTTTTAGAAAATTGACTCCTTTATTTTAAATAAAAAATGTATTTTATTAAGGAAAATCATATTGCATGTGAAAGCCCCATTTCTACCGATTAGAACGGTACCACATATTTATCGGTAGCCCCCTGTTCCTGCCCAGGAGACCCCTCTAACTGAAACAAGTATTTTATAACATTCACAAAAAAAAATACAAATACCATCCACACTGCAAAGGGTTTAATCGAGAAAAAAAATGACATAGGGTCCCCCCTCCCAGGGGAGGGAGACCCCATTTTTTTTTTTTTTTAAGGGTTAAAAACCCTTAAAAATCAAAAAAAAAATTGACGTGGGGGCCCCCTTACCCAAAGTAACCAGCCCGGGACCAGCTATGGGGGCTTGTAGGCACAGAGTGGGGGGGCCAGCTTTTGTGGCCCCCCCACCCTGCAGCCTACGAGCCTACATAGCCTATGTGGGCCCGGGCTCTTCTGCCCCCCCCCTGGCCTTTGGGGAGGCAGGTAATGGGGGTGCCGGGGGTTAATGGCAAGCCACCCGCTAGCGCAGGTGGCTTGCCATCCCCCCAGCCTTGTGAACTGGTATAGGGGTCATGGACCCCTTACCAGTTCACAAGGGGTTAAAAGTAAATAATCACACAGACACAAGCAGAGAAAAAAATATTTTATTAATTTTTATTTTTTTTTTACACTGTACTCACCTCCCATCCATCCTGGAGCACAAACACAGAACACAAAGGGTTAATAAAAAAAAAAAATGACATAGGGTCCCCCCTCCCAGGGGAGGGGGACCCCATTTTTTTTTGATTTTTAAGGGTTAAAAACCCTTAAAAATAAAAAAAAAATTGACGTGGGGTCCCCCTTACCCAAAGTAACCAGCCCGGGACTAGCTATGGGGGCTTGTAGGCACAGAGTGGGGGGGCCAGCTTTTGTGGCCCCCCCACCCAGCAGCCTACGAGCCCACATAGCCTATGTGGGCCCGGACTCTTCTGCCCCCCCCCCCTGGCCTTTGAGGAGGCAGGTAATGGGGGTGCCAGGGGTTAATGGCAAGCCACCCGCTAGCGCAGGTGGCTTGCCATCCCCCCAGCCTTGTGAACTGGTATAGGGGTCATGGACCCCTTACCAGTTCACAAGGGGTTAAAAGTAAAAAATGACACACACACATAAGAAAAAAAAATCTTTATTATTTTTTTTTACACTGTACTCACCTCCGATCCGACGTCCTTCGCCGCTGTCCCGCGCCGATCATCTCACTGACAGATGCCGGTGGTGATCGGCGCAGGACGGGTGACAGGCGAGGGGGCTCCGATCGGAGCCTCCTCACCTGACACCCGCCCTGCTCCGATCACCACCGGCATCTGACAGATGCCGGAGCTCGGAGGGGTTATAGGAGGATCGGGATGACGTCATCCCGCTCCTCCTACAATGGGCGGGGCTAGGAGGCGGCGGCCATCGCCGCCATTACTAGAGGTGAGGACCCAGAAGAGGGTTCTCACCTGAAGACTGCGCAGCCCAGGGGGGGGATCGGACCCCCCCCCCTGGTGAAGAGGAGACCCGACAGAAGGCTCGGGCGCGGAGGTGAGTAAATGACAGTTTGTTTTTTTTGTTTTTTTTACAGCGCCGATGTCAGCGCTGGAAACGGGGGGGGCGGCTGGTTTCGGGCCCCCTCCTGAAGACGGAGGACGACGGGGGGGCGATCGGATGCCCCCCGCAGGAAGAGGGGACCCCAAGCTTCCCGGGGATACCGGAGGTAAGTGTTTTTTTTTTCTATTTTTTAACTGTTTGGGGGAAATGCCAGGCACGTAGTTTCTACGTGCTTGGCACTTAAGGGTAGGAGAAGCAACCACGTAGAAACTACGTGCTTGGCATTTAAAGGGTTAAAAGAAGGTGACAGCCTCCCAGTGCCTTAAGAACTCAATTCTGTTTTCTCACACACCACGAAAGCACAATCTCACCAACAAATAGTGCCCGGAAGTGCCGTCAGAAATTTCCAGTTGTAAAGCCCACTCTCACATGCTAAATCTGGGCTCAGAATCATGTGGAAGTCTCACTCATCAAGTTTTACACATCAATGTGAAAAAAATACGCAGAAAAACGCAATTACACACAACGGAAAAGACTTTCATACACAATGAAAACACTAATACGATGGTACTCACAAAAGGCTCAAACCCAACGGAAAAAATACACATGCTTTTTCATTTGAAAGTTCAGGTAAAAGAGGCTGTGAATCAAGGCCAATATTGTAGTAAGAAGCTTCAAATCAGTATTTATCAGGGAAATGGGTCTATAATTATTACAATCTCCTGGATCTTTTCCTGACTTTGGGAGGACACTAATGTGTGCTTTATTTAATTCTCCCAATCTCACTTTATCAGTCCTCAAGTGATTAGCCAAAAAGCAAGATGAGGTGATAGAATTTGTAGTAATATTTTATAATAAATGTTAGTAGAACCATCAGGTCCAGGAGCCTTAGAGACCTTCAATGGGCCTGATGCAGAGCCTCCTCTGAACTGCAATTAAAACCTTCCGATTGTCCGGGTCTCCCGTTTGAATCGTGGCTCAAATGTGATGCAGAGCCTCCGTCGGAATGGCTCCCTAACTAATCCGTCAATTTCACTTTACTCGGATAGCTTTTTTTGCTCTCTCGGGTGCCTTCAATTTGATCGGGGCTCCCGTTCACGTTCACACGGGCGGCCCGTTTTTCCCTGATTTTTCCTGGCTTTTGAAACGTACCTGCTTGGTTTCCGTCGTATTTGACCTTTCATTTTGGTGGTTTTAGCAAGTATACTTACATCTCCATGGCTCTTCAGTTGCCAATCTGGCTACACGCAAGCGCACATCCCTCAAACTCCATTGGAATATGCATATGGCCACAAATGCAAATTTGACACACATCTTTTGTTTTTTTTGTTTTTTTGTGGGGGTTTCCTTGTCCTTAATGCATACCTTAATCATCTAGTAGTTCCTTCTTCCTTGTCCTTAATGCATACCTTAATCATCTAGTAGTTCCTTCTTCCTTGTCCTTAATGCATACCTTAATCATCTAGTAGTTCCTTCTTCCTTGTCCTTAATGCATACCTTAATTATCTTGTAGTTCCTTCTTCCTTGGCTTTAATGCATACCTTAATTGTTTGTGCTTTTTTCTGTTTTATTGTCCCATATCTAAACCTTTTGTGTGTCATCTAAATGTGTGCTGATGTTGTGTGATGGTACTTTTGCAGGAAAGACAACTCTCAAAATATTAATAATTATTTATTAATAAACTTTTTTGGTTTTGCTTAAGTTGTGTTTTTTTTTTTTAATTTTTGTTTAAACATAAAAATAAAAATATTTACATTTTTAAAGTAAAAAAAATTAGGCCTCGGGGTCTGTAGCCTGTTGTCTGTGAATAAAAAACAACATTACTTTAGCATTGTTTATTGTGTTTGGTTTTTTTGGTTTTTATTTTTGGCACTTTTTAAACCGGACCTTCTGCGTGATTTAATGAAAAGCCCAAACTCTTAAAAAAAGTTGACACAGCATCTTAAACTAATATATATTAATTTTTTAGTCAATCAATTATTATTCTTTCCCCCACTGGGCTGCAACTCAGTTCAGGAATTTAGGATACGTGCAACGCCATGTTGACTCTGAAGCATCACACTTACTGAGGAGAGGATAGTGGGATAAGGTACAGGGGGTGGGTTATAGCTGTGCTTTGCTCACACAGAGCCGAGATGTGCTATGGAAAAGGTTGGTAACATGATTTGTAAGGTGGACAATCTGTATATACAGGATGTGGGAACTATCTAAGCTAGCCTCTTATTCATAGTTAAGGTCCGCTTTAAGGGCTTTTTTGGATACATTTTGAGGGAACTGTTAAAGTTTTTTATGTTTAAAATGGAAATGTTTGCTCATTTACTTTAGTTTAAATAAACACCACTTACAAGGTTTAGGCCGCACATTGCGTCGGGGGCGGAGTCTCCATTCATACTCCCTCTGTGGCAGTTGGGAATCTGTATGAATGACAAACACACTGATATTAGAGACTGTTGTTCTTTCATTAATATAATATTATGTTAGGCTTCTAGGTATCAATCTACTCACCTTCCCCAGCAACCTCTTCCTCCTCGCCCCCTTCCTCACTCATCCCTTGGGATGTTCCAGCGACGTCTGAATCTACAACAATAGTGCACATGAATATCTGTATTTAATGCATGTCTTACCACATATCTAACTATATTTCCCTTACCGGAGTCAGGTTGAGGCTCTGTTCTGCTCGACTCCCTGCCGTCAGATTGCCCCCTCCCCTGCATGCTGAGGTCCAGCGGCTCCTCCGAGTCACTTACAGAGGAGGGGGTGGCCGTTGACCCTGGCGGTGGGCCACCTACACCTTCACCTGTTTCGCCCAACACTGGGCTGCGTGTCCTGGTCCGGGTGGGGCGGAACCGCAAATTCCATTCATGGGCTGAAATACAAACACAATCATTAAACCACGCCCAGGCGATGCCAGGGTTAGAGGTGCATTGACATTTTCTACACTTACATGGGAAATGTGTTGCGAAGTACCGCCTCACCCGGGGCTTATGTCTTCTTTTTAAATCAGACCAGTGTTGGGCGATCTGAGTGAAGGTATAGGTGGTTTGGGATCTTCTTTCAATCGCGTCCACCACCGCCAGGGCCAACGTCCGCTTGTCATAATCTGACGGCAGGAAGTCGTAGCGATTCCTCAGCATCATCTGTTAGAAAAAGAGACAAGGACACACCATTAATCCACAAAATACATTAACAAGTTTCCTGGCCTAAATCAAGTCACTTTATTAACCTCTTGCTGCCTCACATTGCCCTAGTTCTGCTATCTGCATGTAGGCTAGTTTGTAGCTGCGTACATGGGTTAAACTAAGGTGGGCTGGTCTGTAACGTGACAAACTAAGGTGTTTCAGACTATTCTTGCGTTTTTTTTCTTTTTTTATTACAAGGAATGTGTGCGCGCACATAAACGCATGCTCGCTCGCTCGCTCGCATACTCACATCCATGATGAGCTCGTCCTGCTCCGTTGTAAAGACGGCGGGGGACATCTTGGCTTCTTTTTCAAATTCTAGCTCTGACGTTCCCCCGCGGTGACGTGCGTGCGCGCGCGCAGGCGCGCAACCGCAGTTGTAAAAATATTTAAAGTTCAAGGCACTCCGCTTGGTGTGGGATACCATATCAATATGGGCAGACCTAAAGGGAGCACAAAGAGCCAACCAAGGCCAAAGCCACATAGCAGCCGCACACATGCCTCATCCTAAATAAAACACAAAAGCAGGCACAAGACACATGTAGAACATGAACCAACTAAAACGGTGGGGACTCCACAGACACAGGCACATTCCCCAAAACGCAGGAGCAAGGAGACATTAACCCATTCTCAACCACCGGCCCAAAAACCACACACGATAGCCAACCATCTATTTCAAGTGATGCAGGGGACAACACACACCCATGTGGGCGATAACCACGCCGTGGGTCCCTAACAGGCCGTTTTTGATAAGCACAAAGCATGGCTGTTGCCAATGCTGTTTGGGTACATTATGGTGTTCTGTCCATCGAGATACTAAACAAGTCAAGCGGACAGTTGTGGACCTGAAATCATATAGTTGCCCAAAAATGGACATGCCCTGGCAGCAGAGGTAAAGCCCAAATGCATTTAGAGTCGCTTTGTGACCAGCATGTAACACTTATTAGGTGTGATTTAATCTTCCCCAGCCTGCAGACAGGGGGTGGTTTCAAGAAAATACATTGGCCACAAGGTCAGCACGGATTGTGTGTGCTGGCCCACTTTGTGTACCAGTGTAAGGAGGGGTCTGCTCGTCAGAAATAGGGAAAGGTTCTGCACCCAGGTCAGTATATCGAGCAATCCTGCTTCTAATGGCAAGGTTGTGCAGGACCCCACAAGCAATAATTATTTTGATAACCTTGCCAGGCTGATACTGAAGGGAACCCCCACTGTGATCCAGACATCGGAAACGCATCTTCCACAACCCGAAGGCACGTTCCACCACAGAGCGAGACCTCCTATGGGCTGTGTTGTAGCGCTCCTGTGCCTGGGAAGATGGGTGCAGGATGGGTGTGAGCAGCCATGGTAACAAGGGATAGCCTGAGTCACCTGCAAAAATACAAAAGACAAACATAAGGTGGATGCCTAAAAAAAGGTTTGCATAGAAACATTAGTACACAGGGACAAATAGGTGAGCTAGGTATGGTGGGAGGAATTGACATTTTTACTGAGCCTACAAACACATGCAACCTGTACACTCCTTAAAAATGTCTGCGTAATGCTACTGAGATAAGAGGGCCAGAACATAAGCCAATAGTGGAGAATACTTTCACCCATTAATTAAACCAAAAACCTTTTCAAGTTTCCAGGAAAGGTCTCACAGATTAGTGGGGTAGTGGCAAATCCACATTCAAACCTGGGGGCCAAGAAATACAACTTTAATACACATACCCAGTAACCATCCTCCAGAAATATCTCCAGATTGAAACCGTTGATAGAGGCTGGAGTTCCTCAAAATGTGCGCATCATGCGTGGACCCAGGAAAGCCAGCAAACAGACTGAAAAATTGAAGATCAGGGCCGGCCACTGCCTGAACATTGATGGAATGGCCCATCTTCCTGTTCCTGCACCAAGCAAAACACAAGTGTAATTAGTGTGAGCCATAAAAAATGTGTGATAACCAGAAAAAAAGCAGACCCAAACCACATACCTGAACAGATATTCCTGGTCCGCAGGGGGGATGAGCGAGACATGTGTGCAATCGATTGCACCAAGGACGTTGGGCATGTCGGCTATGTTATAAAAGCCCAACTTCCAGGCTTCCCCTGTTTGAGGGAAAAAAATGTAATTCTGTGCCAGGGTAGCCATGCCATCCAAAAACTTGGTTAGGCTGCGGCTCAGCGTAGACTGGGACATCCCCAGGGAGAAGGCACCCAGTCTCTGGAACGAGCCCTTCGCCAAAAATTGCAGGCAGCCAACCAATTTGGTCATACCTGCAATTGCATGCCCCTTTCTTGTGGTGGGGGCTAACCATGGCCGCAGCTCGCTATACAAGGCATGGAGAGAAACACGGTTAAGGCGGGTGAGCTCGAATAGGTCAACGTCACTCATGCCATCGATGTCCAAAGGCGTGCGCTGCAGCCTGGTTTCTGCCATACTCAGAACTACCAGACGGCGTAGCTGGCGCCTTTGATGTTGGCCCACAGAGGAATGCATTCCCAAATAGCACGGAGCTCCAATACGGCTGGTCAGACTTGCCGTAAGTGAAGGCTCGGCGGCCCCGTTTTATTAAGGTGTTTTCAATCGGAAATCAAGGCTCTGCATCACTGAAAAAAAAACGGACCAATGAACGAGGCGTCCGTTTTCCCGGGAAACAGCCTCGTGCGAGCCGACAATCGGAAAGGCGGCTGAGCGCACACCTGAGCGCATAAGCGCACACTAAAATCAACGTAGCACCCTTTCCTGACCCGATCAAAGCCCAAAACCAACGGGAAAACGCACGGGGGAGCTGAACAGGGAGGCTCTGCATCAAGCCAAATGTCTTTATTGCCATCTTGATCTTCTCTTCCTCTATAGCTCTTTCTGAAATATCCTTATGAACCTCTGATAATTGAGGAAATGGGATATCTTGAAAAATTCATCTGACTTAGATTTATCAAAATGAGTATCCTTACTGGATCACTTGTATAATTCCTTGAACATAATCTCAATTTAGGAAAGGATGTTATTGGCTTCCTGGGGGTTAATCTCCTTGCCAGCCACATGTTCCGTGGGTCAGCTCGCCCACTTCACCAGCCTGATGCAGTGGGCGAGCTGACCCATGGAACATGTGGCTGGTTGGTGAGATGGGGTGACAATAGGGTGTTGATTGTTTTGATACTGCTGTTTATTCCTTGATTCATTCTCTCGCTTTCTTTGGTGATTCTGTGAGCACTAATTTTGTGGCTTTTTTGGTCTGATTTTCATTGAAATTGTGCATAGGGGCATTACTTAGGGGTGATCCAGATCACAAGTAGGAAGGAGAGTTAGTGTTTTATTGATTATTTGAGCAACCAGTGGATTTGTACATCTTGTCCGCCCATCTCTACCTGTGTTTGGTGTTGGCTTTGTCTGTATTTTACGATGGGTTCATTTCTCTTTCTTTTATTGTTAAAGGAGCAAGAGCAGCAAAAATGTGGTTTTACTATTATATCTCTCTGTGCTCTGTTCTGTCTACGTGCTGTGAGTGCCCTATGCACCCTATCATAGAGTTACTGGCCTTCCTCAGCATGAGGTAAAATAGCTCTAATCAGTTCTTTTATCTAGCCAAATCTAGATATGTGATGGATTCAGGAAGGCCTCACACCCTAAAATATTATCTCCTAGACCTATTTTCTTAGTCTTCCAGTTTAGATTGAGATTGGTCTATTTGATGCTGCATTGATCCCATAATCTGCTCATGTTGATTGATTCTAGTTACAGTTTTTCTCCACCTTCCTTTCTATAGTATCAGTTATTGTTATTGCCCTATATTCTCAAAATCTTTTTCCTGAAACAGCGCTTTAGGAGATTTTCAGATACAACTGCTATGCGTACCTAAAAACCCTTAAAAATACCCCCCAAAAATGGTGTGGGAGCCCCCCTCCCCGCATAAGAGCCCGGGCACCAGCTATGGGAGCTGATGCCCTGGAGGCTACAAGCTGCCTTCACGGCCCCTGGGATCTTCTGCCGCCCTCCTGAGCTTTGGGCAGGAAGCCATAGGCTGGTACTGCAAATATAAAAAAAACTAGCTCCTTCCAGCCTATATAGGGCAGGCTGTGGCAGGATCTCCTCAGTTCTTTTCTTGCAGTCGCAAGGGGCTGTGAAAATGCCTGGATTTATTTTTTTTTATTACAGTGCTGACCCGGAGCTGGGTCTTCCACTATGCCTGTCTCCCACTTACCTTACCGTGCTAGTGATTCTGGCAGGTGAGTGGGCGTGGCCTGTGTACAGCCATCTCCCAGTGAAAACAATTAGTACCACCATATGCTGGTGTTGGGAGATCCCCATTGTTTTCAATAGTTCACCTCAAGCAGTAGAAAAGCTAGATTCACACCTGGAGCAGGCCCAAGGTTAATACAGGCTAATAATAGATACAAAGTATCTGCAAACATTTACTAAACCATGCCAACTGTCACTGTCACAGATTTACTGTAATACATATATACTGTAATAGTGTTCCATCAAAGGTTTTACATTTTGCCCAAATCTTTGTCCCTAAATGGCAGGGACTGTTAAGCTAACACAACAGATACATCAATGTTTGTGTTGTATTCATTAAACAGAGTCATAAACTATGGTCTCTGGCTTTTCTGCTGCCTTTGTGCTTTAGTGATACAGGACATGAAATATGGAGAACTAGAATTTGTAAATTTTAGCCACTTCAGGCACAAGTCACCATCTAACTACATGGGTTGAAATGCCACCACTTAATTATTTCTGAACCTGGAGGAACCAATCTCAAGTATTTCAGGAAGTCAAACTGTTTTAGATTCAAATTATGTTTGTCAGGATGCAGAACATTTTGCAAACAATTACGGTACATATATTGACAAATCACTGTGGATGCCCAGGGGTGATTTAGGTGTTTATACTGATTTAATAAATACATTTTCCCAGCATTATAATGGCTCTACAGTATGCTAATTTTCCCTAGGGTGCCTTAATGCAGATTAGAAGAAATATTATGGCAAATATTTTACATATCAGAGGGTCACAAGGAACCATAACACATGGAATGATTCAATGCCATTTACAGTCTATCTGCTGGAAATATTTTGCCCTGTCTTACTGGCTGCAACCGATGCATCAAGGGCCCATAGAAAGGGGTTAGGGGGTAAAATAATACTATGACAGTCTGCAATATATCTCAATATATGTTATTAACAGTGAGAAAAAACAGGTAAAAAATAAACACCTATCACTGTGCAGTGCTATTAGGTCAGTATCCTGTTGAGAGGTAGCAAACAACATGGCTGCATCAGACAGTAGACACTGTTCCTTAGCTATACATTTTTCATGACTGCCACTAAAGAAAAAGCATTGCTACTAGCAAAACTCAAACATTTAGTACTAGACTCCATAAACATCAAGAGCCTGATGGATGGATTTCCTGACTAAATGCATTGTGACTTATGTTGAATAAATCCGGGCAGATGTACAGCTGGGATGCTGGGAAAAAATTCTCATGGGTGTACCAAGATGGCCGTGACCAAGAGAAAATCGGTAAGGCAGTGTTTCAGCTTTTTGAGCGGATGCAGGAGCAAATGTGCTGGCAATGATTCAGTATCATGCATGCAGATGGGGCAAGTGAGTTTTGGGGAGTTTTTGTTTTTCAACTGCGCAAGGTTGTTGATCTAGTCAAAGAATTAAAGAAGGAAGGAAATTGATACTCCTTACCAGGGGGAGCTAAATAAAAGGAAAATCCCACCACTCTATTGGATGCAGCATTGCAAGGCAAAGTTATGCATTTCATGAATGTGGGGCTCAAGGATGGCAAGAGAGGGTGGGTTAAGATGATTTTAGTTCCTTGCAGACCATGCATGGTTTAGGTTTTCTTTACAGTACATCAAAGGATACTGAGATCCTATTTCCTATTCTAGTGATGTGTTCAGTTTTTTTTCTGGATTTTAATTCCATTTAATCACCACTCCAATTCTTCAACAAGTTTCATTCTGGCAGGACTTCACTTTGAGCCAATATCAGAAAATTGCCATTCACTTTCATTATCTACTTTGGGGCAGATTCAGAGCCAGGTGAAAATTTACACCTGGTAGACTATGAAAATGAATGGCAGTTTTGTCTCCTAATAAAGAAGTGAGTTTTCTCATCAGGCTCTGAATCAACCCCATTGTCTCCCAAGGTGGTTTTCCAAGGTACTTTAGCATAGATGGCAATGTAGTTATCAAGGCTTCACAAATAAAGGGGTTAGGTCTCGTGCATTTTCTGAACCTCTTCAGTCCCTTCCTTAGGTGGTCCCCAATTTTCACATAAGGATGTTGGATGTTGACTAAGCTTTGGTGGGATGTCAAGGAAGAAGAAGGGGGAACCTGTGTCCTCCTTCACTACAGATGCTGGAGGGGTGTCTAAAATATATGCTCCCCCTGGCATAAAAAAAGATACCTGGTGTGGGTCAGATAGCCTGGATTAGGTCAGTATAGTAACATGTCATTTATTGAAATAATGAGTAATAACTTTCCTTGGCATTTCACCAAAGGTAATGAGCTAAAAGAGGAAAGCTTTTATACTACAGAGGCGAGACCACAGTGGAATCTCCCCCAAAAAACTTGTACGTCACTGGAGGGAAAGAGCATATTGAAGGGTTCGACAGAGGTTCCACATTTTTACTTTTAAAGCTCAGCTTCTGGGCAGAGCCCATTAATACTGCCTGGATGGAGGCATTGGGGGGGATTTGTCCCCCTGTTCAAATGATACCAGTGGGGTTTCTTATGTAAATGCTGCCATTGGCATTACAGATGCTAGCTGACAGACTAGGAGAAAGCCCCTGATCCAGTGGACAAATTAATGTATGCTGCCCAGCTGGACCAGCAAGTGGCGGCCTAATTACATGCAACCTTTCTGGGACACAAGGGGTGCGGAGGAGCTGGTGCCCATTGATATGAGCCCAATATTTACGGGGAGCCCCCCGGTACCCCAGGAAGAGCACCAGACCTGTAGGGCAGGTACAGGGGCTGGCCATCTGGCCCCTGATCCCTGGGATGCCCTGGGGCTGGCCATTGAACCCTGGTGTATAAACGGGTTGGGTCAGGGGGGACAGGGCCACACTTGAGAAAAAAAAAGAAACAGTGTAAAAAAAAAAGAAAAAAGGGCTTATAAAGTCCTAGAAGTGGCAAGCCTATTAGAGACAGGCTCGGTGCTGCCAAACTAAAGCAGAACGCAAGAGCTAAAAATGTTCAGTGTTTCTTTGAATTGCCCAATATGCTAATATTTTTCACATGTGAGTGGAGGCAAGAGTTTTGAGACAGTAACTCACCCAGTGCTGAACCAACCCCCTTGTGGAACTATATTGCAAAAATATGTTTTTCAAAGCTGGCAACATGTATGCATACTGAGCCAAGAAGAACGTTAAACCAGACTGACAGCCTTGCACAGTTATAAAAAAAAAACTCCCCAAATCTCACTTGCCTCATCTGCATGCATGATACTGGATTATTGTTAGCGCTTACATCTGCTCCTGCACCCACTGAAAGCTAAAACGCTGTTTTACATATTTTTTCCTATTTGCCGCCATTTCGAAGCAGTCGGGAGGCTTCCTTTCCCAGATACAAAGCTGTGCTGATGCCTGACATAACCCACAATGCACAGCAGCAGGAAACCCAGCAGCACTTTCTCTTTTCAGGCTACTCACAGGTCCATTGGACATCACTGAGGGAGAGAAATCGACCACCGCAAGAGATACTAAAAGGAAAATTAATTTTTTATGTATAGCAATGTGAATTTCTCTGGGGAGGGGGGCTTATGAACATTGTTTCTTGTAAGGCTCTTGGTCCGGTTTAAGGAAGGATCTATATGCAGCCAGTCAATCCAGAATATATTGTATCAGTTCATGATCTATTTATAACCAAATAAGATTCTGGTAGTTTTTAATGGGCTTTATCACGTTGGGAATAAAATTATTCTAGACTATTTCTCTGGAAGGACTAACGGCTCATTTTAAAGCCTAATCGCAACAATATGGATCCTTAGGGCACTAATAAAAAAAGTAATTTTTGTTTTGCTTCATTTAATGCAGCAATTGCTTTGGTTAGAAGAGACTTAAGAGTCATTTAACTTAGATGTGTGTCATTGCTGCAAAAGACAATATAATGTTTAATTTGATGCTTTATGCCATAAAAATATTCTATCACCTAATCTCGGATAGAACACACAATGACTCACAAAATTACACTAAATGATAAATAGGTGTGCGGAAATATGGTAAGGCAATTCCAATTGTAAACAAGACAGGTGGGGATAGACCAAAACTCCCCACAACCACACCAAAAACAGGCTTCCGCACCACCATGCACATACAAAATGTTATTTTTGTTGGGCAGACACAAATAACATTTTTTATTAAAAAACATATAACATGTGAACAACACTTCATGTTAATACATTGTATGGGACACTGCACTGTTGAGTAACATCCAAAATATCATACATGAGAAATAGCCGTGTAGCACCTTTAACAGTAACCTATGCTATTATCCTCCTCCAAAAAAGTACAAAGTGCATGTGCAAATAAATCCATGTGCACATTTTTTTTTATTAAAGTGTAAAGTAACCACCTGTAAATCTAATTCTATAAAATTAATAAATGCTTTCCTTGCTAGTTCATAATCCCATAATCACAATCCATAATACATAATAAAGTGCCTTTGCCCAAAGAACTAACCATTTAAATACATCCCTCAAGTGGAGCAGAACTCGGAGGGGAATGAAGCCATAAAAATTAATGCATATTAGTAATGAACTTTACCAACTGTGGAACAGTGCCCTCGCCTCCCACGCGTTCCATGACAGCTGGCAATCTCAGATACATAATGGTCAACTGAATAATTTCTTAGTTCTTTGAGGTCAATGTAAAATAGGCTATTTGTCATAGGATTGGAAAAGTTATGTAATATGTATCAGTTAGCTGACAAATATTTAAGGGTGCCATGTTTATTTTATTTATTTATTTTATTAGGGGAAGCACTCGAGCATCCTGGTAAACGCCCTTACCTGTCTTACTATCTGAAACCAAGCTAGTGGTGCCCCAACACTTCCTTCACTGCTTTCTACATAACTGCATCACAATTGTCGTATTTTATCATCCCAAGACTCTTAAAAAACACCATCCCTCCTACATTACACAAAGGTTATATTTATAGGTCACAGAAATGCAAACCTTGAAAAAATATCTTAGTAACTTATTCCCTTCTTTCAGTGGTTATAATGAACCTCCAGTCCAATTTTCTACCCTGTCCATCTTTTTGGAAAGCCAGAAATTGTGGTATTCCTACTATACTCTCTGCTTCCCTGCACCACTGTTGTGTTGCACACAACTGCAAACACCAAGTGGAGTTTGTCAACCCCTATCAGTCCCCCTCAGATCAGTGTACATGTACAGTACAGTGCGCAACTGTTGTGATGACAGGAACAGAGAAGTGAGTCTTTCTAGGATGATTCCATCAAGAATATAGGCACCTCATATTACAATACCAGGGTATGACTCGGGGGGACCTCTGTGCTCACCTTCCACTGCCATGGCTGCCGGGGGGGGGGGGGATGGCAGGAGCAGCAGCTCCATCAGCAGCAGCCTCAGTCTTCAGTCACTAATGAGTAGCTTTCTGCACCCGCATAGTGAGGCTACTCATGAGCAGCAGGAAGATCTGGAGCAGGGCCTGAACCAGCAGGTCGTGTCATACCTTGAAATGACCATGCCAACGCACCTTGAGGATCCGCTGGACTTCTGGGCAGCCAAACTTGACTTGTGGCCACAACTGGCAGAGTTTGCCCTGGGAAAGCTGTCCTGCCCGGCCAGTAGTGTGCCATCTGAGTGGGTCTTTAGTGCTGCGGGGGCCATAGTAACGCCAAGGACAACTCGTCTGTCAATGAAAAATGTGGAGAGACTCACCTTTGTGAAGATGAATCAGGCATGGTTCAGCCAGAATTTCCACCCACCAATAGCTGATGCATGCGAGTAGCTGATGCATGGTAGCTCCTTCTGCTGCTGCCATCTCCTGGGTGTGTCTTTCAGGCAATATATGAGCTCCTTCTGCTGCTGCCAACTCCCGGGTGTGTCTTTCAGGCAATATATGAGCTCCCTATGCTGCTGCAAACTCCAATGTGTTTTTCAGGCAATATATGGGCTCCTAATGCTGCTGCTGCAAACTCCTGGGTGTGTCTTTCAGGCAATATATGAGCTCCCTGTGCTGCTGCCAACTCCTGGGTGTGTCTTTCAGGTAATATATAAGCTCCCTATGCTGCTGCCAACTCCAATGTGTTTTTCAGCCAATATATGAGCTCCCTATGCTGCTGCAAACTCCTGGGTGTGTTTTTCAGGCAATATATGAGCTCCCTATGCTGCTGCCAACTCCAATGTGTTTTTCAGGCAATATATGGGCTCCTAATGCTGCTGCTGCTGCTGCTGCCAACTCCTGGGTGTGTCTTTCAGGCATTATATGAGCTCCAAATGCTGCTGCCAACTCCAATGTGTTTTTTCAGGCAATATATGGGCTCCTAATGCTGCTGCCAACTCCTGGGTGTGTCTTTCAGGCAATATATGAGCTCCCTATGCTGCTGCCAAGTCCAGAGTGTGTCTTTCAGGCAATATATGGGTACCTAATGCTGCTGCCAACTCCTGGGTGTGTCTTTCAGGCAATATATGGGCTCCCTATGCTGCTGCCAACTCCTGGGTGTGTCTTTCAGGCAATATATGGGCTCCCTATGCTGCTGCCAACTCCTGGGTGCATCTTTCAGGCAATATATGAGCTCCTAATGCGGCTGCCAACTCCTGGGTGTGTCTTTCAGGCAATATATGAGCTCCCTATGCTGCTGCCAACTCCTGGGTGTGTTTTTCAGGCAATATATGGGCTCCCTATGCTGCTGCCAAATTCAGGGTGTGTTTTTCAGGCAATATATGGGCTCATCATGCTAATGCCACCTCAAGACTCTGTAATCGTGCCGCTCTGCGACAGCAAATCTAATTGCGACGCCTCTGATCTGCATGTCATACTTCTTTACTATAGTATTTCACTAACCCAGCATGCATTCTATGCACGTTACAGCCAAGCAAAACGTTCTGCAACCCTATGGAGGCTCTCGGACGCCAATAGCAATTCGTCGCAAATAAATTCAGACCGAAACTATTTTTCCCGGAAAGTTCTGCGAATCGGCCGAATCGAATTTTTCAAAAGTTCGCTCATCTGTACTAGTATACTCAGAGAATCAGCAATAGCAACCATTTGAAAATAACACAGTTAAAGTCACAGCATCAAGTAACTTTCTTTGTACTGTAGTGAGTTTTTACTCACTGATATGAGAGGAGGTAATATAGCGCTAATGTAGCAGCATTATTGAGCGTAGAGATTGCTCAACATATAGGAAATATATGCTGTGTGTGACAGTTTTATTTCAGAATTTATTGCCATCCATCATCATCTGTGCTCATATCACACAACAGTTTAGGCAAAGCTTAAGGGGTTTGCATCAGCATAAACTGAAACATGTTCTGACCACATTCACATAAAAGCTTTAGACGCCAGTCAGAAACTGGAATGACAAAGGCTTTTAGACATTTTCTGATACTAACTTGAGATCTCCACAGTGTGAAGTATGCCCATGTTCTATATAGTAGCCCTGAACGATATAAAAACTGGAGAAATTGGTTGCTACGCATTCCTTTTGAAGTACCAAAATGTATGAACAGAGGTTGGAGACCACAGTCTGAAATTATCAAGTTGTAAGTGGTGAGGTAAACTTACAATAAGGCTTCAGGCAGGGGCGGGCTGGCCATAGGGCATACTGGCCAAAATCCGGGTAGGCCGGTGCCAGGGAGGGCCGCGACTCCATGGAAAAGATGCTGGAGGCTGGGGGAGCCGCCGGCCGCCCGGCTGGCCTGCCCAGCCCTGCGGTTCCTGCCGGTGCCGCTGCTCTCAGACACACACACAATAACACACATACATGCTTACCGGCACTTCCCGGCTGTTGCGCGCTGGTCGGTGGGCGTGCCCCAAATGGCCGGCGTAAAATGAAATCAGTGGTTGCTGGCCATATGGGGCACGCCCACCGACCGGCGCGCAACAGCCGGGAAGTGGCGGTAAGCATGTATGTGTGTTATTGTGTGTGTGTGAGAGCGGCGGCGGCAGCATTGCCGGTTCGTTGCTGCTGCCTCATCCTCTGCCGGTCCTGCTGCCATCGCCTTCCACTCCAGGTGCCCACGCCGCTGGGGGACAGGAAATGCACCGCAACAAATCACAAGTCACAGTAAAATGGAGGGTGAGGCTGGTTTCACACTAGCGCTATTGCAGGATGATCACGATCGCCCCAGGATGCCGCTCATTGGCTGTACTGAGGGATGCCCCACTGGCTGTACTGAGGGATGCCCCTAATGGCTGTACTGAGGGATGCCCCTACTGGCTGTACTGAGGGATGCCCCACTGGCTGTACTGAGGGATGCCCCACTGGCTGTACTGAGGGATGCCTCACTGGCTGTACTGAGGGATGCCCCTACTGGCTGTACTGAGGGATTCCCCACTGGCTGTACTGAGGGATGCCCCACTGGCTGTACTGAGGGATGCCCCCACTGGCTGTACTGAGGGATGCCCCACTGGCTGTACTGAGGGATGCCCCTACTGGCTGTACCGAGGGATGCCCCACTGGCTGTACTGAGGGATGTCCCCACTGGCTGTACTAAGGGATGACCCTACTGGCTGTACTGAGGGATGCCCCTACTGGCTGTACTGAGGGATGCCCCACTGGCTGTACTGAGGGATGCCCCTGCTGGCTGTACTGAGGGATGACCCTACTGGCTGTACTGAGGGATGCCCCACTGGCTGTACCGAGGGATGCCCTTACTGGCTGTACTGAGGGATGCCCCTACTGGCTGTACTGAGGGATGACCCTACTGGCTGTACTGAGGGATGCCCCACTGGCTGTACTGAGGGTGACCCTACTGGCTGTACTGAGGGATTCCCCACTGGCTGTACTGAGGGATGCCCCACTGGCTGTACCGAGGGATGCCCCTACTGGCTGTACTGAGGGATGCCCCTACTGGCTGTACTGAGGGATGACCCTACTGGCTGTACTGAGGGATGCCCCTACTGGCTGTCCTGAGGGATGCCCAGCCCTGCGGTTCCTGCCGGTGCCGCTGCTCTCAGACACACACACAATAACACACATACATGCTTACCGGCACTTCCCGGCTGTTGCGCGCTGGTCGGTGGGCGTGCCCCAAATGGCCGGCGTAAAATGAAATCAGTGGACGCTGGCCATATGGGCCACGCCCACCGACTGGCGCGCAACAGCCGGGAAGTGGCGGTAAGCATGTATGTGTGTTATTGTGTGTGTGTGAGAGCGGCGGCGGCAGCGTTGCCAGTTCGTTGCTGCTGCCTCATCCTCTGCCGGTCCTGCTGCCATCGCCTTCCACTCCAGGTGCCCATGCCGCTGGGGGACAGGAAATGCACCGCAACAAATCACAAGTCACAGTAAAATGGAGGGTGAGGCTGGTTTCACACTAGCGCTATTGCAGGATGATCGCCCCAGGATGCCGCTCATTGGCTGTACTGAGGGATGCCCCACTGGCTGTACTGAGGGATGCCCCTAATGGCTGTACTGAGGGATGCCCCTACTGGCTGTACTGAGGGATGCCCCACTGGCTGAACTGAGGGATGCCCCACTGGCTGTACTGAGGGATGCCTCACTGGCTGTACTGAGGGATGCCCCTACTGGCTGTACTGAGGGATTCCCCACTGGCTGTACTGAGGGATGCCCCACTGGCTGTACTGAGGGATGCCCCCACTGGCTGTACTGAGGGATGCCCCACTGGCTGTACTGAGGGATACCCCTACTGGCTGTACCGAGGGATGCCCCACTGGCTGTACTGAGGGATGACCCTACTGGCTGTACTGAGGGATGCCCCTACTGGCTGTACTGAGGGATGCCCCACTGGCTGTACTGAGGGATGCCCCTGCTGGCTGTACTGAGGGATGACCCTACTGGCTGTACTGAGGGATGCCCCACTGGCTGTACCGAGGGATGCCCTTACTGGCTGTACTGAGGGATGCCCCTACTGGCTGTACTGAGGGATGACCCTACTGGCTGTACTGAGGGATGCCCCACTGGCTGTACTGAGGGATGACCCTACTGGCTGTACTGAGGGATGCCCCACTGGCTGTACTGAGGGATGCCCCACTGGCTGTACTGAGGGATGCCCCACTGGCTGTACCGAGGGATGCCCCTACTGGCTGTACTGAGGGATGCCCCTACTGGCTGTACTGAGGGATGACCCTACTGGCTGTACTGAGGGATGCCCCTACTGGCTGTACTGAGGGATGCCCCACTGGCTGTACTGAGGGATGCCCCTACTGGCTGTACTGAGGGATGCCCCTACTGGCTGTACTGAGGGATGCCACTACTGGCTGTACTGAGGGATGCCCCACTGGCTGTACTGAGGGATGCCCCACTGGCTGTACTGAGGGATGCCCCACTGGCTGAACTGAGGGATGCCCCACTGTCTGTACTGAGGGATGCCCCTACTGGCTGTACTGAGGGATGCCCCACTGGCTGTACTGAGGGATGCCCCTACTGGCTGCACTGAGGGATGCCCCTACTGGCTGTACTGAGGGATGCCCCTACTGGCTGTACTGAGGGATGCCCCTACTGGCTGTACTGAGGGATGCCCCTACTGGCTGTACTGAGGGATGCCCCACTGGCTGTACTGAGGGATGACCCTACTGGCTGTACTGAGGGATGACCCTACTGGCTGTACTGAGGGATGCCCCACTGGCTGTACTGAGGGATGACCCTACTGGCTGTACTGAGGGATGCCCCACTGGCTGTACCGAGGGATGCCCCTACTGGCTGTACCGAGGGATGCCCCTACTGGCTGTACTGAGGGATGACCCTACTGGCTGTACTGAGGGATGCCCCACTGGCTGTACTGAGGGATGCCCCTACTGGCTGTACTGAGGGATGCCCCTACTGGCTGTACTGAGGGATGCCCCTACTGGCTTTACTGAGGGATGCCCCACTGGCTGTACTGAGGGATGCCCCACTGGCTGTACTGAGGGATGCCCCACTGGCTGCACTGAGGGATGCCCCACTGGCTGTACTGAGGGATGCCCCACTGGCTGTACTGAGGGATGCCCCTACTGGCTGTACTGAGGGATGCCCCACTCGCTGTACTGAGGGATGCCCCCAATGGCTGTAATGAGGGATGCCCCCACTGGCTGTACTGAGTGATGCCCCACTGGCTGTACTGAGGGATGCCCCCACTGCCTTTATTGTAATGGGGGGATGCTGCGCACTGAATGGGGGAATTCAAGCACACCATTTGGTTCACAATATTTTCTTTCTTATTTTAGTCCTTTAAACCCTTGGTGCATCTTATGGAACAAAAATAAGGTGTGTATATAGTGACATTAAGAACAGTGTAGCAGGGCCGGTGTGTCCCAAAAAGTCCCGGGCCGTTTTTTTAGCCCCAGTCCACCCCTGGCTTCAGGCCAAGCACCTTCCTTCCCTCAAGCTTTCATACACTAACCATTTGTGTGCATCCATCAAAAGCTCTTTTCCCATGTGCACCTATGGATCAAACCCAGGAGAGATGCGACCTGCATGGCATGGCTTCTCCAATATTATACATTAGTTAGCTATTTAGCTTTGTGCTGCAGATTCTGGCTCTTGCTTGAGTGGACATCAGGGCCGTAACTATAGAGGGTACAGGGACGCAACTGTCCCAGAGACCAGGAGGTCAGGGGGGGTCCATTATTGTGGCTCTTCCACCTGATTTATCATATTTGTGCTCACTTGGCATCAGACTGTCCATTTGTCTCTGCTGTTTCAGTTGTTAGTTGTCTAGCTGACACAATAAAGTTGAGACGTGAATGTTTGCGTCGGGGCTCCGCCACATTTACTTATGCCACTGATAGACAGGTACATATTCTTTCAGAAAAACAGCAAATGATAATGCTTGCTGCAACTTGCTATAGTGTATATTATTTTATCACTGTCAGACATGGGAACGCTAAATGGCATTCTATACTCCATAATGCAAGATGGGCCTTTAAGCTATGGATTTATATGGGAATCTTAAAACGTCCATCTTGAATGCAATTCCAGTCTCATTAACATTAATTGCCTGCGCCCCACAAACAAATGCTTACTCCCTTATGCTCTTATCTGTGTTTTGTCGACAAAGTAAACAAACACTTTTACAAAATAAAAAGAAACTCTCTTTGGTATTAGGAATTAGAATGTAGTTAATCAGAATCACTGAGGACATCATAGCTAAATGATTCTATTCTGCTTACTCGAGTCGTATTTTCAACAACAGGGAGCTCGGAATGTCGATTGTTTTCAGAAATTACTTGAAATTCATGGCCATGGCAGCAGGATAAAGAGGAAGGGGAGTACTTGGAGATGGCAGGCTGTCCTAATAACTTTGTGTTAATGCTCCATAGCAGTGTGCCCCAACCTTACTTTTTCTGAGAGACACATATATCTCTGCGGGGTGGTGGCGAGTCACATTCAATGTGAAATTATTGGAATTCGTAATGCTTGTTTAGTTACCATGCATATCAATGACATCATATTATCCTCAGATTTTACTAAATCAGGTGCATGTATAAAACCGACATACTTTAATACACTTTGAACAAACAGAAGCGCTAATGTAATAAGCATAATAACAAAACACTACAAAACGAGCCATTAAACGCACCTGGTGGAGGGAAAACCTTTACTGACACCCTTGGGGGCGGATTACACAGTGGAAATTTGGGGTAGGTATGATGAGTTGAGATTTTCAGGTAGCAGGATTCAGATGGGTCCAACATTAAGTACTGGAGGTGGATTAGCACCCTAATTCAGGTTCCCACTGTATAAACAAGAGAAGGCAAGGGAATTACAGGCCAGTAAAATCAGGGCAGCAAAGGTAGGTCAAGATGGGACACCTACCTCTTGATGAGACCTGAGAAGTTGAGACTTGAACTGCCATATAAAAGAGCCAGGATCAAGCCATCAGGAGCAGAGTGCAGGAACCAACAGGCCTGTGTGCTGGGTTAAGCCATTAAAAGTTGCACAGGTACCAGGAAGCCATTTAATCCCTAATGGTGAGTGCAGCTAGTCCTATGTTCCTGGGACCATGAGGAGGTGGTCAGCTTCTCTGTCTGGAATTCACTTTGAAGGGAAAAGCAGAGCCCAGTGGTTGCTTCCCCTACACCCCCACCTGCCAGTGGCCAGCTCCCTGGACTCTGAGTGCCATGGAAGAGACCTCTGGATACCCCTCAACACCAGTATGCGACCCTGTAGGCCCTATAAAAGTGGGGTGGCCTGAGCACCTCCCCAAGAAGCATTGCATGCCCCCAGATCTGTTTGAGTTCAATTGATAGCATAGATGTATTCTGTTTTGCAGTTAAATAAAAACAGACCCCCACTCAAAAAGAGGCTCCTGAGTTTTGGCCTAATCTTTCCAGAGACCTATAGAGTTAATCCCTCTCGTCTCCTCAATGGTTTTACACTAGCTCAAATTTTGAATCTGAAATGTGTTTCAGTGGACATTCAATTGTGATGAATGTTAGCAGAGGACTTTCTATTGCACCTTTTGATTTAGGATGGCATTATTCGTTGTGATGATTTTCCACTCCCTATAAACTGAGTTACTTGACATTTCTATAGATTTCCACACAATCCCTGTCATTATTTGTATGAATGCAATCAATGTATTCTCCTTCTCATAGATAAATACAAGCCATCACTGTACAGTTATCGCAGAAGCAGCATTGCAATATGTCTCCCTCGGCTTTGCTAGACTGAACATCTCCACAATCCGAGCAGCAGCACAACCCCGAGCCAGACACAATTATATTGGACATAGAGAAACACTGATATTTTATTATCACAACCAGAAGCATCTATCTAGCGTAAAATGCTTTTTTCAAAGACTGACATTTTGTATTAACACAGCACAAATATCTACTGCAGAGAGACAAGGTCTGTAGACTTACATCCAACATATAAAAAACACAGGTTTCTACCCATACAGGACCCTTATAAAAAATCACGTTTGTTTGATATAACAATAAATTAATTAATGTCAAAGATTTTAAAATGGTGCTATGAGACAATTTGATTCACTATATAAAAATGGCTACTAGCAGACAAATCACTTTTCGATGATTGTCAGACAATACCACAGCACTTCATTAATTTATAAAGCTCCTTGATTTTTTGTACATGGTCTATTTAAGCTTTTCCAGAAAGTTCTGCTCACCACATTAAAGAGACGCCAAAGACAATTTGCCATCCAAATCTAATACCTTTCTATATAAATTACGGTAATCACATTCAGAGAAGCTTGAAGTCACTGTATAATGTAAGTAAAATAGCATGCCAGGGAAAGTGGTCACATGGGTAAGCAACATAGACTTTTTTTTCATTTTGAATAGAGTGGACTAGGATTAGACCTAGTGATTCATATCTCTCATGCAAAGATGTACTATAGCTCTAAAACTTGTAAGGCTTATAAAAAATACCCTTGGGGGCTTCAGGTTTTGTGTTAAATCAAGGGAGTTCTTCTTCGCTGATTGCTGTGCCCTGACTAACCATGTGGAAGGCAGCAGGGGGGGGGGGGGGGCATGCCTGCAGTAAAAAGAGCAGGAGGGAAAAGTTTCATGGAAAAAATAAAATATCTAGATGTGACGATAGCAGCTAGAAGAGACCAGCCTACACCTACAAAAAATACAGTGTACATACTGGTATTGTAATAACTTTACAATACCCCCCCCCCCCCCAAAAAAAAAAGTGGGGGGGGGGGAATGTCAGTGCGTCTTATCGGGCGAATGTGGAAAAAAAAGAAAAGAAAAAAGTCAACTCACCTTTCCATCCTTCCCGCTCGTGCTGTCCCCACCTTCTTCACTCAAGCTCCCCCACTTTACTTCAACTACCCAGGTATCAACTAGAGACATGGTTCTGCTTCAACTACAAGGGGGAGAGCATTCCTCAGCTTGCTAGATAACTATATGAATCAGTTCGTGGAGGCAGCTCCTAGGGTGATGCTCTTTTGGATCTGGTAATACCAAATGATGATGACCTGATAGGGACGATAACAGTCTGTGAAAATCTTGGTAACAGTGACCACAACATAGTCTACAATGTAAAGAAATGTTAAGTCATGCACTTAGGGTCTAATAACCTGAAGGCCACATCAATCCTTGGGATAGTAGAACTGGGAGTTTTACTGAGAGTCACTTGTTGAGAAGGATCTGGGGGTACTGGTAGACCACAGGCTAAATAACAGCATGCAATGCCAAGAAGCTGCTTCCAAGGCCACCAAGATATTATCATGCATTAAAAGAGGCCTGGAATCACAGGATAGGGATGTAATTTTGCCTCTTTACAAGACACTGGTGTGCCCTCACCTGGAATATGCCGTCCAGTTCTGGACACCCATTCATAGAAAGGACGCTCTAACTATGGACAATACAAAAAATATGGGGAAACACTTTTCAGGTAAAATCCTCTCCAAAGACAAGGGGGCACTCCCTTTGACTGGAAAAAAAGAAATTCAATTTCCGGAGGCGACAATCATTTTTTACCATTAGAACTATAAATCTGTGGAAAAGCCTCCCCCAGAAGCTTGTTAAGGCATCAACAGCTATCAAAAGGATAAGATGCTTACTTAAAAAAATTAAAAATATAACAAGCCTTATATTACTGGTGCTTGAAAACATTGATGCTGCAGCAGATTTTAGCGTTCCATTTTGTAGAGGAGCACCCACTGTTAGAGCAAGCAATCCATGACTGCAGGTAGGGTAATTCAAATCTGCACCTGGTGCCCCTTACTAATAATAGTGCTACTGAATGATCTATGACCAGGGCACCAGAGGTGTTTGCATCTAAATCATACTGCATCACCAATGCCTTTGAAGCAGAACAAAACCCACCAGCGACCAGCCTGTAGTCTAAAAAAATAAACTGGGGTGCCCCACAGTGTGAAACCCAGGGCACCCATAAAAAACTCACATTTTCCCTTTCCGACGGTATGCGCGCAGCTCTCGTCCAATCTGAGTCTTTTGCCGTGTTTACTTCCTTCCAGCAAAGGGCTCTGATTGTCCCCTGCCCCATTCAAGTGTATGAGAGCCACCTGCTGAATGATGTAGGCAGCTCTCATTGGACGAGAGTCCACGCATGCGCCAGTGAAGCATTGAAAGGTGAGCTGTAGTGGGCGAACTGGGGGGTCTTATGGGCCACTGAACAAATGCCGGGAAAGTGAAATTCCCAGGTATTTTCTGCTTTAAATTTATTTAATTTTATTCTATTACTTCCTAAAAGAAATGGTGCCCGCATACAAGTGATTTTGAATTAATAAAGCCAGTCAGATGAAATGTCTTTAAAGTAGTTTAGTTACCCTACAAATTTAAAGTGGCCTAAATAAATGAAAGTATTTACTGACAAATACAGTACTGTAGCTCTTTTAAAAACGAAGTAAACCAGACCCCACTAACTTTTGTACATGCATATGTGTGTTCAACCTTTAAATGGGAGCCAAGCATCCCTACTCCAGAGATGCCAAATCACCTGGATTTTTTGGGAGTCACCCATTTTTGGGCCCAACCACCCGGTCAAAAGAAGAGATCACCCGCAATAATGGAGCTGATGAATTGAGCTAATGTGCAGCACTGGCCACTGGGGACGCTGTGCTTGGTTCGCATTACTATGCTGGATTTCAGTGTTTCTCAACCTACGATACAGGTTGAGGTGTCATGTGATAACCTGCATTAACTCTCAGGTTCGCCCTGGGCTCTCTAGACTTTCTAATGAGCATCCAGGTGCTCCTCTGGACAGCACAGGGGAATGCTGTACTGCACCTCCATATTATGGGTGCAAACAAAAGAAGACATTATTAGCTTTATTATCTATCCCATAGCCATGGGTAACCCATTCCTGCTTGGGATGTCTTTCCTTAAGTCACCCCATACATAGACTGGCGGTGGTACCAAGTTTGCTAAGGCTACATGGCTAAATGCATTGGCCGTAGAAACACTTTAAAGTGGACACGAAGCCTCTCTGACAACTTTGTGCCAGGAAGAGTCCCTGATCCACAGTGATTTTTTTAGGGGGTGGCTTGTGTTTTTTTGTAGTGTCAGTAATATTAGGGTGGGGGGTTGTGTAAGGGCAGAAATACTATGTGTTATGTATTTATTACCTTTTTATATCTTCCTTGCACCATATAACTTTGTAATAATTTATTACAAATGATCATTGGGGTAAATATTTGTTCACTAATGCCCACAAATAGGCCATATCCCATAAACCACCCCCCTGCCATGCCCATCGCCCTGTAAACTGGTCTCCAAGGTTGGCAGCTACTCAGCCTTGGTACAATAAGCGACCCCACAATTAATAAGTATAGTACAAGTATGTCTAACCAAAAACCATAGAAAGTTCAATTATTATGCAGAAAGTAAGTGCCCCCCACTAGAGTTCGCAGTTATTAGGCAGAGGGCACCTCCTCCCAGAGCCTGCAAATATTAGGTAAAATACAATGGTTCACCCCCCAGAACCTGCAATTAATCGTTAATACTATGCAGTGTGATTTGTTTCTTTCTGAATGTAGAACTGAAGCACTGGGGATAGCAAGCTACACAGTTTCAGGAGTGTATGATGAGTGAGCTGTGGGGTGCTGACTGTGGGGGGGGAGCACTGAAGGAAATACTATGAGGAGAACCAGGGAAGCTTCATTGTTGATTCCCCTGAGCACAAAAAAATGTGAGGACTGGAAACGACAGGGCCCTGAACCAGCAATTTGTGGTCCACTCCAAGTCCATTGCCTTCTCTTTTGCACCATGCACTGTCTTTTGTGCATGGTGATTGTCTGTTTGGTGTTCCCGGGTTGTATGTCTTGTGTGTGTATACGTTCCCTGCCTGTGACTCTGCTCACCTGTACCCAGCTTGTGACTGCTTCACTATTCCCAGTTGGTTACTCAGCTTACTCGTTGAGTCTCACTGTTTGTGTCTCTGCCTGAATCCACTTTGTTTTTGTGACTCAATCTGTTTTTCAAAGTTTTCAAATATTCTTACAACCAGATTAAAATGCAGCATAACATCATGAAATGTGTCAATTTGTCAGAATACAAAAATAATAATTCAATAATATATATGTCAGGAGACATAGCTGGCATAGCTTGTAGCATTCAACACACCGCCACAGGAGTAATATAACTATTTAACAAAGGGGGGAGCGAGAGAGAGAGTAACAGAGAGGGAAAGTAGAGAAGAAAAAAAAGAAGGAAGGGCAAAAAAGGGGGGTGGATAGTGAGGGATGAAAGAGCTAGGGAAAGAAGGGGGCAATATACTACAAGGAAAAGAGCTAGTTTGTTCAGCTGAATCCCACCTCTGTAGAGCGGCGTTTCTATAAAAGATATCCATGGGAGCCAGATGAGAATTGTCCTTTTTGGCAAGCAAAATACCCCCAATTTCCTCAATGTAATTAATCTGTGCAAACCATTCTCTAAGGCAAGGAGCATTTCAGGATTCCAAATGCCTCGGAAACACCGGCTGCGTTAATCAAATGCACAGTATATAATTTTTGTGAAATGAGGTGGCTGTGTAGTGCAGCAAATAGTGAGCTTCCAACAGCTGCAGAGGAGACCCAACGATATGTTGAATACAATCATGTGCTTCCCTTCAGATGCACTTGCATCAAATGTGCATAAGCCTTCCCTTCTCGTCTCCACATTTTCTGATGCTTCCAAAAATAATTTATGTAACTCAGCAGGCGTACAATACCACCCGGTCAGCTTGCAAATCTTGTCCTATTCCTCATCAGAAAAGGATAGCTTCAGATCCTTTCCCACTTTGTTCCCTTGTATTTTTCTCCACACTAGATTGAGACATTGTCTAGTAGTAAGTTGTAACACCAAGATAATTAATGATCAAGGTGTCCTTTACCTCTGCAGGTCTCCTCAACGGGTGTCAAAGTTCTGGATACTGCCGATACTCTTTCTCTTCTGGTTAGGTAGTGCCTAATTTGGAAGTAGGTCCAGAAGGGGAAGGCGTTGTCATAATACTCTTCCAGGTCACTTATCAGTTTAAATTTAGTGTTGGAGAAGAAATGAAAAGCCATCGGTGGGGACCTACTTCTCCATCATGTCAAAACAATTACACCCAGGCCTGGTGCAAAATCCAGGTTTGTTACTACAGTGGTCCGGGGGCTTGGTACAGAGGAGATATCCAGTCGGGACTTAACAATAGCAGGAGTGATGTTCAACATTTTGGAGATAAGTGGGTGTTCACTCATCTCCTTGCCCTGCCTCCTGCACCCAACCCAACATGTGCTTTACAAAAAGCAGTGATATAGAAAGTGCTCCAGATCCACCCATTCCTTTATGTCCAAACTAATGTTCCAGTCAATCACTTTTTCTAAATGAACAACTTTATAGTAAAGCTCAACAATGGGTGCTGTCATTCCACTAGACTCTTTGGGGGCAGTCAGCGTTTCAAAGCTGACTAGAGGCTGTTTATATGATTAGATAAAGGCAGAGATCTTATCTCCCTTGAAAAGCCTTTTGGGAGACCGGTAAACACTGCATAACATATAGGAACCTGGGTAGCACATTCATTTTAAGAATAGCTATCCGGCCAACCAAGATAGCACATTCCATTGCCGCAAATATGTTTTAATTTTTTTCCAAAGTTAGAGTAATTAAGCTGGCTTCAGTCCACTGCTTCGGAATAAAAATCCCTAAGTATTATATGTATTGCAATATGAATTTAGAATAGTTAATTTTTAGGTTAGCTATATATCCAAATGTCTTGAATTGAAAGGATTTGATGCTAAATCTCTGTTTGCAGTGTATAGGGTTGTTGCAGACCATTGTTTAGAATCTGACTCTATTAACCTGCTGAATTGTACACATGACCTCCATATAAGGTGGCCACCAGATATGGAGGTATTTTACTGGCAGAGCAGGATTTTTCAACCAAAACCTAAGGTTAGAAAAGTCTCTGCAAGAAAACGCTGGCACTGGCAGACCAGTATAAATCCCATCTCTGCCAGTAAACTACCGTTCAGGTGGCAACCTAAGTACCAGCATTCCTCTTACAGACAAAAGGGTCAATTCAGTAAGAGTTGAACAAAAATCCTTGTGGTAGTATGAAAGTCCCTTTATGAGAAAAAGCATGAGAATATCACTGTAGGAAGACAAAGAACGTCAATGGCACTTTTTACCAGAATGTACTTTACGGAAGAGTAAAAAAAGTACCATTTACTTTCAGTGTCTTCCTAGCTGGTGATTCAACAACAGTGAAATTCAAATGATTTTCTCTCATAAAGTGAATTTTTTACTACCATGATAATTTTTTTAACTCTTACTGAATTAAGGTCCAGGAAAGACAATGACACTTACTCCAAAAGAAAGTAGTGCACTTTTTACACTGTAGAAAAGGTGCCATTGTCTTTCATTGTCTTCTTAACTGGAGATACAGCAACAGTGAAATTCACATGATTTTCTCTCATAAAGTGAATTTTTTACTACCATGATAATTTTTTTAACTCTTACTGAATTAAGGCCCATGACAGACAATGCCACTTTTTACTCCAAAAGAAAGTAGTGCACTTTTTACACTGTAGAAAAGGTGCTATTGTCTTTCATTGTCTTCTTAACTGGAGATACAGCAACAGTGAAATTCTAATTTTTTTAACCTAAACTGAATTTTACTACCAAGAGAATTTTTTTCAACTCTTACTGATTTGCCCCCAATGTGTGCAGCATGAGACATACACTACTCAATTGGCCTTGGAAACTTCTGTGTTTTCTTTAGGGTTGCTTGTCACTGATCTAAACATTTGGCTAAGCAATAATGCTGCTAAACCGATGCATTTATTTTCTTTAAAAGCATAACAGATATTTAAAAGTAAAAAAACTTTCAGATTCATTATCTTTATAAGGTGAAAACATGAGATCCTGCTTTTCCCAAACACAAATATAATTGCTAAGAATGTAATACAGCAATGGCCATACAATTTTGGCCCCAGCATTATGTTTCTGCGTTTCACAAATGCATTTGCTTAGATTAGCTGGTTTCCAATCTAATGTGGCGCCTGGGAACCGTAATATGTTTGCAAACAGCAACAATTTCTATGGGCAGGAAATGTATTCCTGGGAGTCTATTAATTATAATGGGACAGAAAGCTCCACACTTTTATGCATGTTAACAATTAGCATTGTGATCCTAGGGGCTGTTAGCATTCGATTCACAGCTTATTTAAATGTATTAAAAATTCAGCTCTGCTAGTCGGCATTGGACTCCCCCAGATTCCGCTTGATTGCTTAGCAGGCTATGTGAATGTATATTGATGTTGTAGATGCATTGCCCATTCTAAGACAGAAGGTGAAAGTATTTCTATGGCATGCTTGTGATCACCTAGATGTCTATATGTAATGCATGCTTCTTTGCATTTCAAATAAGTCATATAAAGACATCTTCAACCTTTTAAGAGGACTTAAGGTTTGTTTAACTTCTTCCCTCTGTGACATCATAAATGTGTCATGTCTTGTTTGTGGTTAACCCCTAGGAAGCCCAAAAGTCTAATGAGTACCCTCAAGCAATCCTTCGATACAGCAACCAGTGCCAGTTCCAGCGTCCGCATGACCACCAGCACACATTCAGGTATGCATATAGCTTGCCATGCCTATGCGCACAATAGACACATAAGGTGCGGGAGCAGCAATGGTTAATTAAGTCTATTTTTATGCTTTCCAGGGCTTAACAACAAATCAGGGTGCAAAAGACGGAAAGGGTTAGATGGGCTGTCTGGGCAACAATATAAACTAATAAATACTTACAGTACCTCCTCTCCTATGGCTCTCTTGATGTTGCTCAGTCTAATACCTGTTCTGAAGATCAGGCAATGAGTACAATGAGCTCCATTCACTGCAATAGAGGAGCATGCCACACACACTGTTTGCCACCGTATGAGGTGGGCCCACATGAGAGGAGCTAAGTATTTATTAGCTTGTATTTTTGCCCACAATAAGGATGACAAGAAATATAGTTATATATTTAAAGTATAGCCTACACTCCCCTTTTGAAAGTCTGATAAGTCTAGAAAGTGAGTCTACTGTGAACCTAAATACCCCCCCCCCCCCCCCCATCTGCGCTCTCTTTAAGATATCTGTCTATTTAAGGCTGGAGCCTGGAACTGGAAACAGCAGGAAACACTGTTGGGGCTGCTCTTTTTCCAATAATAGGCTACTGCTGCAGCAGCTTCCACTTCAGACAGAGGCCCAGTCTAGAGGTGAGTATAACTTGTTGCAGTGCTGTGATCCCAAGGATTTTCCCAAAAAAATAAATCAACTAATAAATGAACTTGTAAAATAGGTTAAAAGGCAATATTCCCTTTTTAAAGACGGTGAGTTGATAACTTACCTGGAGGCTGCCAGGCAAAGTAAAGTTGGAATAGGTCTTTGTAAGAAAACAAACACAAAACATGAATGATTTATTGATTAGGAAACTGGACTGAGCAAACTTTTGGTATGGTCACGGTGTGATGCTAGGTTTAGAGTGGAGTATTCGTGGTGAGTAGAAATAGTAGGAAATGGGCGACTGGCACAGGACCCAGCAATGGTTCTTGTCTACCTCTGGAGTCCTAACCAGTCTCCCTCACATCAGCCCTAGCCTTAACTGAGGTGTTTTGTGTGTACAGGGGTCACTTCTCTCTTCTTGGTGTACAGTTACAAATTAAAACAGATTGGAGGTAGTGAAACTTGCTTCCATAAAACACACACTTCCCAACACACTGTAAGAAAAAATAAAAATAATACTAGATCCACTCAGCACCCTGGCAAAAAATAGAGACCACTGAGTATGGATTTTTCCCTTTAATGTTTGATAGGGAAAAAAACTGTGATGACAGATTTGCGTCAGCATTTTTTTTCCCTTTTTACTTTTTGTGAAACCAAAATGTATAGTTAAAAAAAATTTTTTTTTCTATTATACACAAATATTAATATAAAATACAGCTTCCTCAGCAAGATGCAGCAGTCAGGCTACTGAATATTTATGGTGACATAAACTGTAGCTTTGCAATGACAGTAATTGTCCAGAAAATTGAGAACACAGCTTATTCCTTACCAGGAGAAAGACCGAGCTCCAACTAGAAATCACCAGTCCTTTTACCCAATAGTAAACCTTGATAGGGTGTCTCACATATATGTTTGTTTTTGTCTTTATTTGCTCCAGAGACATCATTTTAAAAAGTTCTACTACGGATTAAATTAGGTATCGATGTAGCACTACAGCTCTGTAAATTTATTTTTATTATATTGATGTGAAAGATGCTGAAATGAATAATTGCTCACGCTTAACTATACTTCTGATACTGATAAAGTTGTTATTGTTATATTGATAGAAAATGACACACAAAGTACTTGGACATAAATAAAAGCTATAAAGCTCAAGGTCTGGCAGCCATAAAAACTATCCAAGTGTGTTAGATCACAGAACATTCCATGTAGAAAATATAAGATGGATTTAAAGGAACAAATTACCCAAAATTGGGTGCAGGATTTTGGTCTATTTCATAGACCAGGATAACCTCGCACATGACCGAAGTTTGAACATGGTAATAAAAAAGAAGGCTTGGATGGATGGTCTTTTTGGATGCTTTCTGTTATAGCTTCTTGTCCCCCATCGTCTCTGTAAGCCAGAGCGAATGTAAAGTTAAATATTCCAATTTGGATGAAAACTAAGTGCTCCCATGTCATAGCTGGGGGACAGGGTAAAAGAAGGGCATAGACAATTGAGAATGTGTTGAAAACGAGAACAAAATGAACGGGATTGATGTGAAAACTGATAGATAGCCTTATATCTCCAAAGAAAAAAGCCACACAGCCAATAAATGATGGAAAAACGGGATGTGCCAGTCTTTTATGGGAAAGAAAAACTCAATAGAGTCGCTACACCATACACCTGAAAACGAAAAAGGTAATTTTATTGGTCCTAAATACATTTTACCAGGTATTTACCAGACAATTGGCACCACCACGAACCACTTATTCAGCCCAGCAGGATGAATCCTCAGGCCCTCTGATGATGCCCTATGACAAAAGTCTTTAGGGCTGTGACACCTTCCAAACCTTCACATATGGGTTTCGATTCAGACCCTGGTGAAAATTTACACCTGGCAGAGCAGGGGTGTCCAACACATTCTCACCGAAGGACACATCAGCATACTGGTCATCTTTAAAGGGTCAGTTACTAACTGACAAAAAGCAAACACGAACATTCAAATGTATGGTTACAGATACAGAAGGATTTTGCCCTGGACAGATGCAGACAGGTGCTCAAATATTTTGCCCATTACAGCCACATTATTTTACTAGATGCAGAATTCATTTGCCCAGGAAAGGAACAACATTTTTTTGCCCTGGACAGATGCAGACGCGGAATTATTTTGCCCAGGACAGATGTAGATTCTTAATCCCAAACAGACACAGGATTATTTTGCTCAAGGCAGAAACAGACTATGAATTATTTTGTCCTACACAGATGCAAATGTATAATTATTTTGCCCAGGATGACACGCCAATCATTTTTTCCTATCCCACCTTTTAATAGCTAACAAGAACCCCTGAAGCAGATGTAGCATAGTCTGCTGTGGCAGTTAGATTGGTGGGTTAGGGTCCCTTCCCTTTTGTAGTGGCAGTTGGTTGCACAGTGACACAGAAGAGTCAGTTTTTCCCCCAAAACATAAAAAAGTCATGCCAGCTATTTTTTAGGCAGCACTGTGCACCATAGTGGACCAGTGCATCGCTTGGCAGGACCACACAGAAGAGCAAGAACATGCTGCCAGTATCAGAATCCTTGGAGTGACAGGGCCAGCTAGAAGGGGTGCCACAAAGCCCCCACCATCTGGTACCTGGGAGAGGGCCACATAAAAAGACAATGAAAGTGAATGCCAATTTTCTCTCTTAAAAAGTGAGTTTTCTCACTGGGCTCTAAATCAACTCCATGGTGTCCAGACAGTGTTGGAAGGTAAGTGGATGTTTTTCCACGGTGATGGGGCACACCTTACTGAGGTGACCATAGACTCTTTTTAATTTAGCCCTGTGGGAGAAAATTGAGGTGGTTGTTTAGGCATGGTGTATAGACCAGAGATAAAGAGTTAACCCTGGCCTATTGGTGGCACGGTCCTGGGTTGCAATTTTGAGGTGGCTGGTGGTGGTTGCTTCTCCTAAACAAAAGGATAGCGGTTGGGAGCAGGTTATCACAGTTACCTTTCAGAGATTCGGCGGATGGGTGATCCACCTAGTTTTGTTTGATAGGTATCGAGTAAAGGTTTTGGTGGTGAAGGACAGTAGTCTCCTGAGATGGAAGTGAAAGGTGTCTTCCACTGGTATTTTGTTAGTTAAGAATTAAGCTATGGTTTTCGCCCCTCAAAATGAATGCAAAAAGGACTTCATGGTTACTGTACGGATGTTTCTTTTATACAAATAACAGGTTGTTTTTTGGAGCAATGCTTAGTTATGTTGGTCAAGCTGTGGCTGATTTCTGAAATAAATCTCTTTATTATAAATAACAAGTGAAAATACCGCTCACCAAAATCCTAATATAACAATAACTTTCAAAATGACTAAATATTTTGAATATTCCAAGAATCCTAAACACTTAGAATATAAGCTCCACGTGCAAACTTAAATCTCACTATTAAGCTAAAAATAAAAATAACCAACTAAGCACAGAGCTAGTGAGGTGTTAAAGTCCTCTTTAACGTTACGTGACATTAAAGAGGACTTAAACACCTCACTAGCTCTGTGCTTAGTTGGTTATTCATAACTCTTTATTGTTTGTGAGGGTAAAAGGGGGAGACCAAAAGCCCTTTGTGTATATTCTGAATGAACTGTCAATTAGAAATAAGCACATCTTCTTTGAATGGTGCACATTCTTGTGAACACTGTGCTCCAATCATGTAAATTTATCTTGGTAATCAGTATTATAGTAATCTATTATTCAGTTAGGGGCCCTAACATTATGGTAGCAATATAAAAGCCTTAGTGCATGCTTCAACCATCTCCTGGAACACTCACATAAACCTAACACAGCCAATCTGATTTAATCTATTGATTTACACTTTTGATTAAATTATATCTTAAATCAGTGAATCAAGGCAGAACCTAACTCTGTTGGGAGAAACAAAAACATCTATACAGAAACAAATTATCCAGATTGAATTTAATTAAATTGAAGAAGTCGAAATTAATGCGCCTTAACGAGGAATAAAACCCAGCAGCAGCCAGCCTGGATTCCAGGGCCAGCCACTGGCTTTTCCCCAGGGCATCCCAAGCTGTGTAAAACCCCCTAGGACACCCATAGGAGTCTCTCATTGTTTATAATGGGGAGCACATGCTGCTGCATCTTCTGCATCCCCTGCATCATACGTATGCTTGCGCCCCAGCCATTTAGATAGTAAATTCCCATTCTAGTAAATGAGAGCCATCTGCCGAACAACGTTGTCGAAGCAGAAAGCTCTCGTTGGATGAGAGTGTCATTGGAGCCTGGACAGGTGAGTTTTTTTGGGGGTTCCTGGAGGTTCTCATACCTCCAGGAAGGTTCTCACACCGGGGCTTGCAACAAAATCTGGGAAAGTCAAATTCCTGGGTTTTGTTTCGCTTTAAGGACAGGGCATACATCTAATTGTAGGGTACATTATCTAAGTTTTAAAGGGGACCTGTCACTGAATTAAATATACTCGACTGTCATGGTTACAGATTTTGCTACATATGAAGAAAACACAATATCTTTGGAAAGTTGTCCATAAAATGGAGATCCAGTGAAGATTCTGTTTTGTATACCTTATAGTTCAGCTTATTGTCTAGACCCAGGTTAACAACCAAGACAGCATTTAAAATGGACCAAAACCCACCACAATCGGCCCAGGAATCGGCCTATAAAATTCCCGGGCCGATCTATTCCCTCCCCTGGGGCATCCAAAATCGGGATACACCGCTGTATGAAACCCCCCAGGTCGCCCCATACACCAATGGCACATGCGTGAGCTGCATTCCCGCTATCCCTCTAGCAGGACATTTGTAAATGGCTGGCGCAGGTATGCTCCCTGTTAGAGGGTAGGGGGGGATGCAGCCGTCAGCGCACTTGGAGACACTGTCCTTGAAGCCTTAGACGACATGACGTCAGCGGCTCTGAGTGAGCTGCTTGGACAAGCAGCCACACATGTGCCGTAGGATCGGGAAGAGGTGAGTTGACCTCGGCGATCTGGAAGGTTTCACACAGTGGGGGCACCGATCGGGGTGCCCTGGGGGAAAGGACCAAAACCCAGGATAGTCAAGATCCTGGGTTTTGGTTCACTATTAATCTACTACTGGCCCTAAACTTTTATGGCCCATACATTGGAATTGCTCTAGGGTTGAGCCTGTTTTCAGTTGAGAATAAGCCACACCAACAACATTCATTGTTATTTTAAATGCACAGATAATGGTACATAAGCATTAGTGTATTTTTGTGTGCTTTGGAGTTCAAAGTACAAAAAAGCAAACATTGGTTATTTCCCTGTTCATAGGATTGTCTGATTTAAATGGACAGTCCAGACAATGGCAAAATAAGGCAGAAGTGACTTTACCTTAATCCAGTCCCACGTACTTTGCCCCTGTTTCCTGCAGTGTCCTGTAGGGGCTGCAGCACGTCTCCAAAATGTGCCCCTCCTTTTGAATTCCATTTTCCCCCATGACCAATGTGGTTGCATGTCTGACCTGTCCCTCAGCACTCTCTTTACGAACAAGCTCAGCAAGAGCGACCACACATATCTCAGTTGGGAGATACAAACTTAAATCCAAAATCAAAATCTCCTGATGCATCCCACCTTCTATTTCTGCTGTCTGTGTATTATATCTTTTTTTCTTTGTATGTCAGCCATCTTTGCAACCCAAGATTTAAACCAGACCAGCAGCATGGCACAGTTATAAGAAGGGTGGTAGCCATTTTGGAGTTTGCTCTCCCAGTATCTCAGCCATGCTGCCTCCTGGATTCAACTGACATAACTGACAATGCACAGTAACAGGAGGCCCAGCATGAGCCACCATTTTGTTTCTAAAATTTACTAATAAAAAAGGTAAATTAATTTTTATATGCAGCAATCTAAATTGTCCTGGGGAGGGAGGCATATGAGCACTGTTTGTTGTGCTGCTCTGGTTTAAGTCTTTTTGACTGTTGGTCCGCTTTAAGGAGAAGATGAGTAGGCCTGGGCCTAGGAAGATACCATAGTTGAATTAACTAGTATCTCTACATTCTGGGGCTAGCAATAAAATCTCAGTTTCAAGGCAATTAGCAAAGTGTGTTTAAGGGTGCCTTCTGGGAAAATCCTACAATTCTGCGCAGGGTTTTAATCCTCAAAAATTTGAAAAAAAGCCTGGGCCCCCCCTCTGAGGAGGTGGGACCTCACGTCCCTTTTTTTAAATTTACCGCTTGATAGTGTAGTTGGTAGCACCATATTTTTCGCCCTATAAGACGCACCTGCCCATAAGACGCACCCAGGATTTGGAGGAGAAAAATAAGAAAAAAAGTATTCTAAGCTAAATGTTCTGCTAAAACACCCCATTACAGGCAGTGTGGTGTTCCCCCATCCCATTCCCCATGGGCAGTGTGGCATCCCCCATCCCATTCCTAATGGGCAGTGTGGCATTCTCCCCTCCCATAGGCAGTGTGGGATGCCCCCATCCCATTCCCATAGGCAGTGTGGCATGCCCCTATCCCATTCCCATAGACAGTGTGGGATGCCTTCATCCCATTCCCATAGACAGTGTGGGATGCCTTCATCCCATTCCCATAGGCAGCTTGGTATTCCCCCCTTCCTATTCTCCATATAGGCAGTGTGGCACCCCCCTCAAATTCCCATATAGGTAGTGTGGCATTCATCCCCCCTCCCCATCCCATATAGGTAATGTGGCATTCATCCCCCCTCCCCATCCCATATAGGTAATGTGGCATTCGTCCCCCCCTCCCCATCCCATATAGGTAATGTGGCATTCATCCCCTCTCCCCATCCCATATAGGTAGTGTGGCATTCATCCCCACCCTCCCCATCCCATATAGGTAATGTGGCATTTCCATCCCCCCTCCCCATCCCATATAGGTAATGTGGCATTCATCCCCCCTCCCCATCCCATATAGGTAATGTGGCATTTCCATCCCCCCTCCCCATCCCATATAGGTAATGTGGCATTTCCACCCCTCCTCCCCATCCCATATAGGTAGTGTGGCATTCATCCCCCCCTCCCCATCCCATATAGGTAATGTGGCATTTCCATCCCCCCTCCCCAACCCATATAGGTAATGTGGCATTTCCCCCCCTCCTCCCCATCGCATATAGGTAATGTGGCATTTCCACCCCCCTCCCCATCCCATATAGGTAATGTGGCATTTCCACCCCCCCTCCCCATCCCATATAGGTAATGTGGCATTCATCCCCCCTCCCCATCCAATATAGGTAATGTTGCATTCATCCCTCTTCCCCATCCCATATAGGTAATGTGGCATTTCTATCCCCCCCTCCCCATCCCATATAGGTAATGTGGCATTCACCCCCCCCTCCCCATCCCATATAGGTAGTGTGGCATTTCCATCCCCCCTCCCATTCCCCATAGGCAAAAGTAAAAAGTGAGAAAAAAAAAAAGTAAACTCACCTTTCAATCCTCCCCGCTGTCTTTACACAGACACACTGGCTTGGAACGCTCGAGCGTCGGCCACGCCCACTGCTGTTTAAGTCCGGGTGTCTCTGTCTGCTGGCACCGTGGAGAGGTGGCAGAGACAGTGCGAGTGTCAGGGAGCAGCTGCCCCGCCGCTTGCACTGTCCCTGCCACCTCTCCACGGTGCCAGCAGACAGAGACAGGCGGCAGATACAGCTGCCCCCATCGCCTCCTCTCTGCGGCGCCAGCATAGAGTGAACACTCGGCTTGGTATAGCGGTGGGCGTGGCCGACGCTCGAGTGTCGGCCACGCCCACCGCTGTAACAGGCTGGGTGTCTGGCTCTGCAGAGAAGGCTGCCTCCGCGGCTTCCGGGACAGCGCGAGCGATGGAAAGGTGAGTTAACTCTCTGCTTTTTATTTATTTTTTTTCCCACCTTTGCCCGATAAGACGCATGGATATTTTCCCACAACTTTTTGGGAAAATAAGTGCGTCTTATAGGGCGAAGAATACGGTAGTTATTTAAGAATGCCTAAAAAGCACTCTTTTCAGTTTGGGGGTCTCCAATACATATGTGGTACTGTTGTAATCAAGAGGAATAGGGATTTTACACTGTAATATGGTTTTCTTGGAAAAATTTAAATAAAAACACAACATTTAGAAAAATTATTTACTTTTATTTTTACACGGATTTATTATGAAAGCAAAGACATTTCCTGTTAAAGCTCAAAAAACAATACATTTTCCAGGAAATTCACAGTTAAACATGGTGAAAATGTCCTGTCAACCGAGGGTGACAAAATCTCAAGTAGGCTGCCAGTTAAAAGGGGTAAGAGTATTTGAGAATGTTGGGTATTGTTCTGTTTGGGGGACCTTGCGCTTTCAGATTTAGCTTGTTTTTTCTTGTTTGCATATTGATATTTTAGGAAAATTTTGTTTTTTATTCATTTTTATTGGGAAACTCTGTGCAACCAAATAATTCACAGAGGGATTACTACCAGAAAGGTGCACCCACTACAACAAGCTGGATACACCTAGAAAGCTTAAGGTATGTACTTTCAGGAAATATATGGTTTGTGTGGGGTATTTCAAATGTAAAGAGTTGTTGTGGTTAAAAAGCTCAAGTTGTGCCCCTTGTCTGCAGAGCTAAGATTTTTAAGTGAAATGGCACATGCTTTACTTTGGGGTGTTTAGTAACCCTAGCCTTGACAGTACCTATGCATGTTGGGTATTGTTCTGTTCGTGGGAACCTTGCTGTTCAGATTGAACTAGTTTTTTCTTCTTTGCATATTGTTTTTTTTTTTTTTTAGGAAAATGGGAGTTTGATTCAGCTTTTTTATTTTTCAGTAAAACTACACCCATGTCAACAAGCCTGGTACACATAGAAAGCTTGAGGTGTGAACTTCCAGAGAATATATAGTTTGTGGGCAGTATTTCAAATCAGAGCTGGTTGCCTTTAGGTGAGTGGGAGCGACTGCATTCCCTGCATTGTTGGGCGGTGCGTGTGCCCCCGCCCCAGCCATTCAGATAGGCATTGAAATCAATCAGAGCCTTTTGCTGAAGTATGTAAACAAGGCAGCATTGCACCAAGGAGAGGTGAGTTTTACTAGGTTAACCAGGGGGGTTTCACACAGCGGGGCTTCCCCGGGGGGTACGGAACAAAACTCTGGAAAGTCAAAATCCTAGGTTTTGTTGTGCTTTAACACCAGTAATCGAGAGAAATCCCCCCCCCCCCAGAGAGATCTAGTGCTGTAATTGAACGAGGAGAGGGCCATCAGCAATCGGGGTGGCACTCTGTGCTCAAAACAACACTCGTTTTTAAACAAAATGCATGGTGTTCCAGTTTAACTTGCTATTTTCATCACCAGAAATATGAAGTAAAAAAAAATAGTTTGGCATAAAAAATATAAAACTTATTCGGATTAGGACTCTTCTGAACTGCATTGATATTTTTACTGACAGCTAGACAGTTGCTTCCTAATTCAGTTATCATATTTAGGTATACAAATGCTGAGTGTCCTGGAACATGCCTTACATAAACATTCTGGTAAAAATATGGCTGCATCTGGTCGCATGCTTTCTTCTTTATCTAGACTGCTTTAAAAATGTCTCCATAGTTTATGAACTGTATACAGGCTAAATGAAGCCAAACTGTGACTTGCACCTGTAGTGATTCACAAGAGCAATTACTTACAGGCTGTAAAGCACACAGGCTTCAGTGTGTCATCTCGCAACTCTGATATGGAGGCTAGAATGTGTCATTATAAAAGTAATTGCTTACAGTGTCTGTGTAATCAAATGTTTATGGCACTACTAAAATCACTATGTCATTATATTTCATAGGGATAACTGTTCCACCACATTAGAGAGGTTCTCAATACATGTCTGTGATATTTAAAGTGGACCAAAACACAGGATAGTCAACATTTTTGACTATCCTGGGTGTTTGTCCTCTCCCCGGGGGCTCCCAGATCGGGGGTGCCCCCCTGTGTGAAACCCCCTCAGATCGCCGCAGCAACTCACCTCTTCCCAGGCCCACGGCACGTCTAAAAGCAGCGAATCTGACGGCCGCATCCTCCGCCTCCTTCTAACAGGGAGCGTGCCCACGCCGGTCATTCACAAATGCCTGGCACGGGCACGCGCACTGCTACAGGGTAGCGGAGGATGCGGCTGTTGCTCTTAGACGCACAATGGGACTGGGATAAGGTGAGTTGGCTGCAGCAATCTCGGGGGTTTCACACAGCGGGGCACCCTGATCGGGAGAAAGGACCAGAATCCAGCATAGCCAAAATCCTGGGTTTTGGTTCAATTTAAGATGGTGTCAGGTTTAGTGCCTTACAGTAATTCATGCAAAACACAAATGTTCTCTACACCAGCAGCAACCAAATCTTCCCTTCAGAATTATGATAGTGCCATGTGCTCCTATGGACGACTTTTGTGATATGCCTTCACCACCTGGAGCATGGATGCACAATCTGCGGCCCTCACTGTCCAGTAACCCTTGCTGAGCTGGAGAGCAGAGCTTGCCTTGCCTGCAGTGCAAGCTACTGGTCAGTTGAGGGCAATGCATCTCTAGCTTCCAAATGAGAAAGTGGGGCCCCTATGACCACCTCTGTAGAGGAGGGTAACACACATGTGCTACTGGTCTGTTGTTTGTGCTGGATGTTTATGTAGACTCATCCCACCTCACCTCTGCTTATCTTTTCCCGCCTTGCCTGTGCTTACTCACCTGTTTACCTCTCCATAGGCTCGATTCAGAGAGACAAAAAAAAACCTTCCGTTTTAGTGCCGATGTCATATTATTTTCAAAAGTTCCCGCTCTCGTATGAGTGTGCGAGCGATTCTATGCATGCATTGTAAACCTGTAAAGTTTCCGTCCGTTCGTATGCCAGAGTACGAGGATGTAATTTCCCATCGTGACTTTTCTGTTTCATTTTCTCAGGTAAGAACGTAGGCTTTCGTTTTTGCCCTTTTCCCATCGTATCCTCACACGAATCCTTTACGTTTCCCGATAGATTCTGTTTCCCTTTAACAAAAAATAATCGTCCAGACGGAAATACTTACGATCTGGCGCCTGCGCACTACAAGCTTAACTCATTAAAGTGCTCGCCTACATATCTGACACCCTCACTTCTACTACAATGTTTAGCTAAACCACTTAGCGCTACCCTCCAGCTTCCCTTTTGGACCCTTAAAGCTCACCCAAACCCCTTAGCACTATCCTCCAGCTTCCCTTTTGGACCCTTAAAGCTCACCCCAACCCCTTTGCGCTATCCTCCAGCTTCCCTTTTGGACCCTTAAAGCTCACCCAAACCCCTTAGCACTAGCCTCCATCTTCCCTTTTGGACCCTTAAAGCTCACCCCAACCCCTTAGCACTATCCTCCAGCTTCCCTTTTGGACCCTTAAAGCTCACCCCAACCCCTTAGCACTATCCTCCAGCTTCCCTTTTGGACCCTTAAAGCTCACCCCAACCCCTTAGCGCTGTCCTCCAGCTTCCCTTTTGGACCCTTACAACTTACCCAAAACACTTCGCGGTTATGTTCTTCTTCCATTTTATGTCCCTAAAACTTACCCAAAACACTTCGCGGTTATGTTCTTCTTCCATTTTATGTCCCTAAAACTTATCTAAACCACTTTGCGGTTATGTTCTTCTTCCATTTTATGTCCCTAAAACTTACCCAAACCACTTTGCGGTTATGTTCTTCTTCCATTTTAGGCCCCTAAAACTTACCCAAACCACTTCGCGGTTATGTTCTTCTACCATTTTAGGCCCCTAAAAATTACCCAAACCACTTCGCAGTTATGTTCTTCTTCCATTTTATGTCCCTAAAACTTACCCAAACCACTTTGCGGTTATGCTTTTCTTCCATTTTAGGTCCCTAAAACTTACCCAAACCACTTTGCGGTTATGTTCTTCTTCCATTTTATGTCCCTAAAACTTAACCAAACCACTTCGCGGTTATGATCTTCTTCCATTTTAGGCCCCTAAAACTTACCCAAACCACTTCGCGGTTATGTTCTTCTTCCATTTTAGGCCCCTAAAACTTACCCAAACCGGTTCCTGTTCCTCTGAATCTTCATCTCTAAATATTTATAGAAACCTTCATTTGTTGTTAATGTATTTGTGTAAAAAACTGACACTGAAACGTTTTTTTTTTCTTTAAATTTGAAGTCCATTTTTTGGTGCCATTTTTCTTTCACAATATCTTTATTGAAAGATTCAGGTTGAACAGCATCATAATAATACAATAACATATTGTTACATATCGTTGATATCAACAGCATAATAGTCACATATCTGAATCAGTGTTTTTACCATTTTTGTAACACTTATAACGAAGGGAGAAAACAAAAATAAAAGAGCGAAAAAACGAAAAAATGAGAGAACATTATCTGAATATTAGAGCATGGACCCACAAGACAAACACCAGATCACATGGGGATTGGGGGGGAGACGCCAGACAAGGGGAACTAAGGGAGGGGGAAGGAAAGGTAAAGGGAGAGCGGGAAAGGGAAAGGAGGGGGAGGGGGGGAGTTGCTCAACTCATATGAGCCAAAGGACAATTACACCGTTTTATCCCCAGTAAATCAATCTTCTGATCAATTATTTCTGGCCTCTTTGGGTACAGTACTGCTGCCATGGCTCCCAGACCAGGTCATACTTCTCCCTTTGCAGGTTAGCTATCGCCGTCAACTGTTCGTTGACCATTATGTTAGACATCCTGGCTTCTACCTCCTTCCACAGTAATTTTGGGGCCTTCCAATTTGCAGCTATCGTAAGTCTGACCGCCACCAAGAGGTGTTTAGTCAGGAGCCACTCGTCCTTAGAGAGGGCATTCTGCTTCAAAGACAGTAACACTTCTATTGGGTTAGGGGTGCATGTTTTCCCCAGCATTCGGGATAGAACTGTATATGCCCTCTGCCAGAGCTGCCTAACCCTCGGGCATGCCCACCACACATGGAGGTAATCCCCCACCTCCCCACATCCCCTAAAGCACATGGGGGAGTGAGAGGCAGAGCACCTATGGAGCCTAGCGGGGGTATAATACCATCTCAGTACCAGCTTGAAGGCATTCTCTGTTGCCAACACATTAAGTGAGGTGGAGCGAACTGATTTCCAGATTCTCCTCCAAGACTCGTCATCAATCGTCATCTCAAGTTCTGCCTCCCACCTCGCCATATACCCATGCTTAGGCGGGTCCACCTGAACAAGCATTCCAGAACAGGGGACATACCTTCGGGTCTGATACGTTTAGGGAGCCATGGCAGCACATCCACATCCATTGGTTCAATCCTCCTGGCTTCCTCTAGGACCCACAGTGGAGGGGACTCTTTTACATGCAGCAGTAGCACCGGAGCAATCTGCGCCGCCAGATAATATTTATGAAGTGAGGGCACACCCAGCCCACCCTTGGTGGTGTGGTAATACAATGTTTTTCTATTGATTCTCGGCCTAGTTGAACCCCAGATATATTTCAAAACTTTGCTTTGTAAGGGTTTAAAAAAGGACAGTGGGACTCCCACTGGGAGCACTCTGAAAAGATACAGCAGCTTAGGCAATAGAACCATTTTAATAGCAGCCAACCTCCCCAGCCATGACATCCTCAGATTACACCATGGATTCAAGAGCGTATCAACTAATTTCGGAATGTGTGAGTAATTGGCTTTAAATAATGTCTCATAAGTAGAGGTGATTTTAATGCCCAGGTAGGGCAACTGATGTGTCCAAGTCCACTTATAATTAGCCTGCAAGGATCTCTTGGTTGGCTCTGTTAACGACACATCCAGTGCCATCGACTTTGTATCATTGATCCGAAGCCCGGACAGACCACCAAACTCTGACAAAATATTTATTAAATTGGGGATAGTGATGTGGGGACCTGTGATCATGAGCAACATGTCGTCCGCAAACAGGGACAGCTTGCTCTCCCCAGCTGGAGACACTATGCCTCTTATGCTCGCATTATTTCGAATCTTAATGGCCAAGGGTTCTATTGCCAGGATAAATAAGATCGGCGATAGTGGGCACCCTTGCCTAGTACCCCGAAGAATCGAAAATGGAGCTGACATTGCACCAGCATACTTCAGAGCAGCTTGGGGGGCATTATACAAAGCAGATACTGCCGTCTGAAGTCCAACCCCCAGACCCCATTTCCCCAGTACCCACTGTAAGTACTCCCAGGAGATGGAGTCAAACGCTTTCTCCACATCTAGTGACAGTAGCATGGCTTCCTGACTTGTGCCCTTGACTGAGTCAATCAACTGAATTATGCGTCTGACTCCATCCCCCGCCTGCCGAAGAGGGACAAAACCCACCTGGTCCCGATGTATCAAGGAGCCCAAGAAATCATTAATCCTAGTGGCCCAAATTTTAGAAAATAATTTAAGGTCGGTATTTAACAAAGAAATGGGTCTATAATTGCTCCACTGTTGATGGTCTTTTCCGGGCTTCAGGATCATAACCACATTTGCCTTCAGCATCTCGCTCTCAAATTGGTTCCCTTCCAGAACATAATTAAACAAGGTAGTTAAGGGGGGAACCACCTCCTGGGTAAGTTTTTTATAAAAGACCGCCGTCAGGCCATCAGGGCCAGGCCTCCTCCCTGATTTAAGTGTCCCAATAGCCCTCCGTACCTCCTCCTCAGTGATGGGGGCATCCATCCCCTGCCTCTGCTGCTCAGAGACCAATGGCAGTTCAATATTTTCAAAGAATGCTGTGGCTTTCCTGTGATCTAATTCCTGGGGGGCCCCATATAACTTAGATAACCCATTCCTGAATGTTTCCAGAATCTTTTCAGGGTTGGTAGTGAGTTGACCTCCATTCATTTTCAGCTTGATGGGGGGCATTGGAAAATCTTGACATCTAAGTTGAGATGCTAATAATGAGTTGGGCTTATTGCTACATGCATAATATCTTTGCCTTGACCACTTATATCGAGTTTCAGCCTGTTCAATCTGCACTTGATTCAAGGCCACCCTTGCCCTCTCCAATCTGACCTCCTCCTCCCTCCTACCTGTATCCTTAAACCCCCTCGCAGCTTCAGAATATTCCCGCTCCAAGCGGGCCGACTGTGCTATTCTTTCCCTCTTCTTCCTCGAGGCCTGCCCCAAAAAGTGTCCCCTTATTACTGCTTTAAATGCCCCCCAGAGTGTCGCCGGGGATTGCACAGTGCCCATGTTGTGCCTAAAGTACTCCATTGCTACCTGCTTAGCTCCCTGGACCATGTCCTCTGATGCCAAGAGGGATTCATTCAAAACCCACGGGGATGGTCCGGTTCGCATTACCAAGCCCGAGCATACTATAAGGACCATGTCATGGTCTGTCCATGACACAGGCTTTATCTCCGCCCGCCTAACCTGCGGCAATAGACCTCTTCCTACAAATATATGATCGATCCGGGAATGAAGATGGTGCGGGTGGGAATAATGCGTGTAGTCCCGCTTCCCTGGGTTTAGTTCACGCCAAGCGTCCACCATCTGCACTCCTTGGATTATGCTAAGAAAGGCTTTAGACTCCCCCAACACGTGAGGAGAGGGCAAGGAGGACCTGTCGAGCCTGTCTGGTAGCGTCAAATTCGAGTCCCCACACATTAGAATAGTTCCCTGCCCATAGGTCTTGAGCAATTCACACATCCTGGCCAGGAAACTGACCTGGCGACTATTAGGAGCATAATAACACAGCAATGTAATTGGCGTATCCTGCAAAGTCCCCACTAGCAGTAGGTACCTACCCTTGGGGTCTATCATTTGCTTAGAGCATGTGAACGGAGAATTTCTGTGGAACGCTATTAATACCCCACAGTGCTTCTTTTCAGCTGTGGCCTGGTAAAACTGCGGGTATTTCGGGTGGAGGTACCTGGGCGAGGATGAGGACGAAAAGTGCGTCTCCTGTAAGCACACCACATCTGCCTTAAGCGCAACAAAAGCTCTAAATGCCCTTGACCGCTTATTAGGGGAGTTGAGGCCCTGAGCATTAAGGGAGACCACCTTCACCGACATCCCTTGCCTTCAAGACCACTATAATTGACATTGTTAGTCATTTTCTGGGGAACAGCACCTCCCCGGGTAATAGGGCGGGGGGGGGAGGAATAGCCAGGACCAAGGGGGGAGGGGATGGAGGGTAAACATAATAAGACAAGACAATACACACTATTAAGCACTATCCAAATAGACACATAATCTACAATATTAAAAACCATGTGTAGGCCGATAATAATCAGCCTATTGTGGACAATCCACAATTAGCATACCACCAGGGACGTACCTCTGGGGGAATGCTAGGGGGTAGGCACGGTATATCCCCCGGGCCGGCGGGGCAGCTCAATCAATCATTTTCTTAACTGTGCATAACAATCAATTTTCCATTAAGGCACTTAACTAGCAGACAGGGAGAAGCTTCATATCAGGAAGGGACCATCCCATCCTGCGACATACATGTGATCTGCCTCCAAAAGCCTGATTTCAAAATCAATTTGTACAAAGCAAAGCAAGCCAGGCATAACGGGAAACCCAGGGCCCGCCCCACACACCCCCACCGGCACTGCCGATCGGAGTGCCCGAGACAGGCCCCCCGCCACACACCTACCAAGCAGTGCAAATAGCTATCAACTAATCGTACATCTGACATTCAAGTAATTTAGGAACATTTAAGAAATAGAAATGGCATTAATAAAAAGAGTAAGCATATAAAACCACACAAATTTCACTTTCCCAATAGCTGGGAGTGTCCAGAACTTCCACCCACAAAGAGGGTCACACCACCAAACCTCAATAGTAGCTTGCTGGTCATCCCTCCGAAGTTGGCTGAAAAACTTGCGAAGTCAAGTTCCTTAGGGCCTGCGACCGGTCGTTCCCCGATTTCCTCTGCTGTGAATCGCCCAGCGCCGCAGCAGCATCTCTCCTTTGCTGTGAATTTGGGGCTGAAACTGTAGGTAAGTCCTGGGAGACCTTAGATCCAGATAAGCCAAGCTGCAGTAATAGGTCCCTTAGTTCCTGGGGTTTCGCCGCCTGATGGATACGGCCGTTGTAAGGGAATGACACCTTGAATGGAAAGCCCCAACGGTAGCTTATGTTGTGGGATCTGAGAATTTGCAAGTAAGGTTTAAGGGCTCGCCGCTTAGCTATGGTGGATTGGGCAAGGTCCACAAAAACTTGGTAGGAGTGACCCTGGAACTGCGTGAGGCCTTGTTCCCTTGCTGCTTTCACCACCGTCTCCTTGGTCTGAAAGTAGACAAACTTTACGATGATGTCCCTCGGGGGTCCATCAGGGCTACGCCTGGTGAGGGCCCGGTGTGCTCGCTCCAGCTCCAGCCTTTCAAGCGGTATGGTAGGTGTCAGTTCTCGCAGCAACGCCATGATAGTACCTTGGGCGTCCTCCATCGACTTCGGGAGCCCCCGGAATCTGAGGTTGGAGCGGCGATTCCGGTTCTCCAGATCCTCTTGCATGTCCCTTAGAGCAGCGATTTCTTCATGCAAAATCTCCAGTTCCTCCTCGTGGCCGTTCAGAACCGTGGTAACATCGGTTATATTGCTCTCTAAGGACGCAATTCTCTGCCCCTGCGCTTTCAGCTCCTTGATTTGCTGGGAGGTGCTCTTGGTGATTGCAGCCACCTCTTCCCGGATCACGGCCCTGATATGCTGCAATGAGGTATGATCCAACGCCATCTGCGGGCACTGGTCTTTCAGTTCAGAGGGAAATTGGGTTAGGCTGTCCCCCGAATCCAGGGAATCCTCTGAATGGGTCACCGAGGGGGCCGGGGCTCCCCCTTCCTCCTCACCTCGTGCTGCGCGTGCAGTGACTAGGTGTGCTGCGGCCGCCATCTTGCTTCCCGGCTGCAAGGCCCTATGTGGCTTCGGAGGCCTTTGCTTGTTTCTGCGGGTCTGACGCATACTCCGACCGGAGGAGAGTCACCCCCCGATCCTCTCCCCGCTGTTTGCGCCACTTTTCTGTGCTTTACGCTGCGTTAAGCCGCCCCTTCAGGCCCGGGTTTGCGGAGCTCTAGCAGAGTGCGACCATCCGCCGGCTCCGCGCGCATGCGCCCCCCCTTTTGGTGCCATTTTTTAAAAAAATTAGATTTCCAAAATTTAAAAACAACATAAAATTTCAAACTTTATAAAATTTAAAACTATTTACATTAATAAAAACAGTGACAGGACCCAGAACACTATTCTTTTTCTGTTGTCCCCAACGAGTCAACCAGCTGCTGCATATCGGCCACCAACTCAAGGACCCTTCAATTCATTTCTTCCACTCTTGCCCGTGTGGTCCCTGTATAAAATTGATACAAAAACATAATTTTGCGCCAAATACATGTTTCTCACCTGTGGATGGAATGTTTGCTAGTTGCCAACCTAAATAAACACGACATATGTCAGTCTGCTAAGTCATTACTCTAAGGAAGTGGGCAGAGGTCATTCTGGGAAGTCATTACTCTAAGGAAGTGGGCAGAGGTCATTCTGCTAATGACATTGACTCTGCCTTTATGAATCTGGGTGATCATGTCACTTAACACATACTGCAAAGAATGACATTACAACTTACTTGGTTGGTGGCCGACGGATGCCTCGTTGGGGACAGCCCTACGTCCTGGGCCCTGCCACTGTTGTGAAGTAGAGGCTGTCGAGACATGGCAAATAGGGTCACTTATAAGTCAACAGTCAACAGTCTTAGTCAACAGTAATCAAATGTCAATTTCAATGTGTGTGTCACATCACTCACCTTCTCCCTGTGCCTCCTGGGCGAGATCTGCTGCAACCTCCACATCTTCACCCACTCCAGAAGCATCTACAAAAACAGATTAAGGGAATCAGCTTGGGTGGAAATTGCATGTATATGTGTGTGCGGGAAGAGTCACATACCAGAGGCTCCCGCATGCCTCGCTGGGTACGACTCCCTGCCCACGCCGTGCCGCCCCTCCTCTGTGGAAAGGTCCAGGGGCTGGTCAGAGGAACCAGCAGAGGAGGGGTAGGACCGTCGCACTGGAGATCCACCACCTTCACTTTCAGCTGCAGATTCATGCAGCACTGGTCGGCCTGTGCTCCTCCGGGTGCGTTGAATCCGGTAATCCATTTCCAACACTACCAAAGAAGAGGCATTATAACTAAAGGCCTACCTTCTGCATCAGTTACATCTAGCATGCAATCGCAAAGTACTTACTAGGGAAATGGATTCCGAAAAAGCGCCGCACCCGGGGCATGTGCAGCCGTTTCAGGTCCGACCAATGCTGCATGATCTGCATGTGGGTGAAGGTGGTGTCTGTCTCATGTTGTATTTTGGCAATGATCTCCAGTGCGACGGTGCGCTTCTCAAAAGAGTTGGGCAGGTAGTCGTACCTGCGCTCCAGCATGGTCTGCAAAACACAAAATCAAGCTAGGTTTTAGTTAAAACTGCATACAAATATCTGTCAACAATCGATCATTTTACTAAATGACATTAACATACACATTTGGAGCCTAATACAATCCTTTAAGCTGGCCTCAGTGTTGGTTCGCATGTGTGGGCCCTCACTTCGGTTGGGCACGGAGTTTGAGACACTTTTTAAACAAACCCTTTCATCATGCCCTTCCTTAAGGGCTAGGCATGCATTTAGATGGCAAAGCAAAGGCAGTAAAAGACACTTACAAGCATGATGATCTCTTCTTGTTGGCGGGTGAAGATTGTGGGCGCCATCTTGCCTCTTGTCTGCAGCAGATAAGTAATGCCCCAGCGGTTTCCGGGTTCCGCACGGCCGAACGAACGGCCGCACGCACGCGTACGTGAGCGCGTGGGCATCACAGTCTGCAAATCTTATTTAAAGGTCCCTGGACACACAGCTCATTCTCTTTCAGCGTCCGTGCAAAATGCCTCCCAAAAAGCAAGCAGCGGCAAGCAGCAAAAAGGCACCCAAGCGCCAGGAGGCATCAGAAGGGCCAAAAACTCGCACCCAAATGCCCAAAGCAAAACTGCGGCAAAAAAGCAATGCTCCTGCCAAGCAACCTACCACTACTCCCAAAAAAAAGGAGGCACAACCAAAAAGCAAGCCACAGGCCACCAAGCCTACCCCAAGGGAGGTGGTCAAACCTGGTAAGAGGGTGCGAAGCCCCAGCCCCCCCGGACCAACATCCCCCCCATGTGCCACCAAGGCAGTGTTCCAAGGCCAAAAACACCATGACCGAAGCCCAAGCCGGCAAAGAAGCCCCAGACGAGAAAGAAGCCACAGCAGGGCCAGAAGCCCCAGACGAGAAAAAAGGCACAGCAGGGCCAGAAGCCCAAGACGAGAAAGAAGCCACAGCAGGGCCAGAAGCCCTAAAAGGCAGACAATGCCAAGCTCCCCCTCCCCACCCGCACGTGGCTACCAATCGACGGCCAAGAGTGGCCGAACCACCAGCTCTGGGTCACCCCAGCCAAGTACCTCCAAGGGCCATGCTCCTTCCAAGGGCCCACAGAGCCACAGGGCCCCAAGCACCAGTTCCAGCTCCTCCAGACCCTCTCTTCCTCGCCCACATTCCCCACCGGCACAGGTTGGCAGGCAATCACCCTATGCCACATCAACCCCTGCAACTTCTGTGGCCACCCAGCCACGAACACCCAGTCCCTTTCCAAGTCCAGTTCGATCAGCAGCCAGCCTCCAGTCCTTGATGTCTCCAACACACACCCAGGCCAGAATGTCACCCCATTTTCCTGCAAATAATGAGGAGTCACAACCACCACAAACTGGGCGCACATTGCGCAGAGGATACTTGAGTGGCCGTTTTGGTGAGTCCCAAACTCTGGCATTGGCTAGTGGTCTTACGTTATATTATGATGAGCTATATGGGAGAAAATCGAAATCAACAAGCAAACAGCGCAAAAAGCGGAGATTTTGCAGAACTCACCAGACAAGTCAATGCAGCGGGGGACGAACTCAAAGATGTAGAACAGATTCAACGGAAAATATCGGACCTCAAATATGCCGCGCGGAAGAAAGAGAATAAAAGGCGGCAGTACAGATACATATCTTATTTTTCGGTTTTTATTCTTCTTGTATAGACATCAATGAGCTTATTTTTGGATACTATGTTTTTCAGCTTACAAACTGGCGGAGGATTCCCCACTAAATTGAAATTTACCCAGGCTGAGGAGATGGTGCTGGGCCTGCTGCATCCTGTTGCGTTAGAGGGACACTCGGCACAACAGGACACGGACAACCCGCCAATTTCAGCAGGTTAGTAATGTGTGAATTTCCCTCAAAATGGACCAACCAGTCAAATTAGCCAGCAAGGCATATCTAAACACATGCCCCTAGGGTGTGCCTTGTAGTGGAGTGATCAATTTGACCAGGGTGTGTCATGTGTGTCGACAGGTAATGTGCAAATTAGCAGGCCCATACATGACGTTTAGGAACACTTCGGAAGAGTAGTAAAGTATTGAGATTAGCAAAGGACTGCGTGCTATGTATTTCTATTCAATCACATGCAACACTTACATCTTTTTCTGTTGGCCACTTGGGTTTGAGCTGTGCTTGGGGCCCAACGGCTTAAGATGGGGTGATTGCAATGTTTTTATAGATACAATGGTAACCACCAGAATCATATTTTAACTGCTATTTGCCAGCTGAGTGTGTTCACTTAATGGCCTATAAGGGATGTTTAAACACATACAACAGGCAGTACTTGCATGTTTGGTTGGCTTCACGTGACCAATGTGTCTGTACTTGTTTCATAATCCATTTTCAAGATAATGGCATTCATAGTGAAGGTCAAGTTGCACCGTTGTGGGAGTGTGAGCTTGGCCATGTGTTTGATTTAAGCATATGTGCTATTAAGCATCACCAATGCATAGTTGTGTGTTTACATTGTTTGTTTTCTTCTAATGCAGCCCAGCCTCATCCCTCAGCTAGTGGGGAATCCTCTGCAATTTTAACTATGCCGTCTACTTCCGTGCTGCCTCGGACCCAGGATCCAATATCTACGGTAAGTGTTTTTTGATGATGTGGCGTATGCATGTGCCTTGCCATGTTTCTTTGGCCTGAATTACATATGTATTCCCCACACTGAACCTTTTTGATTTACATGTCCCAACAGAGCCACACACTGATGGAGGAAATCCAGGAGCTGTAGGAGGATGGAACCTTCCTTGGACCTTATGAAGATCTCCCCATGGGCCAGAATCTGCAACTGTCCCAAAATGTTTCTCCTACAAATCCTCAGCAGCAGAGGGAAGCTGGCTGCATGCTGCCTGCACATCGTGGGCAGCATGCAGAGACTGACCCTCCAGTCCCCAGTTTAAGATCTGCTGTTGAGGATTTGCCAAGCATACCTGTGGCTGTTGGGGGTCCTAGAGCAACATCATCTGCACACCCCCAACCCGGGGAATTGGGAGGCGTACTCAGCAACGTCGCCCAGTTTCCCAGGGGAGGGGCGTGCAGATGATGGAGTCAGCATGGCACCATGAGAGGCAGCTATTTTGGCGCCAAAATCAACAAAACCACGAGAATATTATTGGCCAATTAGATAACCTCAATAATACCTTAAGTGCCATGCTGACTGAATTTAGGACCCATAACAGCCACATGGCCAACTTGACAACAGAATTCAGGTCCAGCATGGCTGAATTGCAAACTAACCAAAGAAATATTTTGGAACAGTTGCAGATTCTGAATGCCACACAGGCCCAGGTTAGGGCCCACCACCAATGGCCCCAGCCTGGGTTCTATGGGCATCCCCCATATTAAGGTGTATTTGGCCTGAATCTGTTCTACATCTTTGCTCTACATCCCCACTGTATTGACTTGTCTGGTGAGCCCTACCAATCTAGCATTTTGGTATGGCTTTGCTTGTTTGCTTTGGATTTGCGCCCATATAGCTCATTAGAGTCCTGAGGTAGGCCACTAGCCAATGCCAGAGGACAAGCCTCACTGAAGCGGCCACTAAAGCTGGTGCGCTGCAGCCTTGCCCATAATTACATTGGTTGTGGCTCCTCCTGTTTGTAGGCATGATTGTGTGACATTCTGCCCTGGCAAACTACTACCTTGGACCTTGGCTGAGATTTTACTGTACTTGGATTGGGACTGGGTGTTCTTGTTTGGGTGGGCCACTGAGTAACAGGTGTAGATGTGGCATACGTATGTCTGCTTTCAACCTGTGCCTGTGGTAAATGTGGCCAAGCAGGAGAGGGTGTGTTTTTGTCCCTCTTTTTACAATGTAACATCTGTGATTTATACCGTTGACAATGCTTGGCACACATATGTTACGATGTTCTTTTGAAGGTTAACTTTGTCCTGGGGTGCCTTACTTTGTAAATCCAGGCTGTGTGCAATTGCTATGTGGCATGTTTTGCCATAAATTTCATGTCCATGTATTACACATAACTATGTGAGTGACCATCAACTACAATTGTTATGTTTCAAAATTTATACCTTAAAAAATTAAACCATGACTAAGGTACTGTCTTTCGGTTTTTGGATAATAAATATGACTTAACCCTTCTAGTGCCAGCTACGTGAGTCTCATGTAGCTGCCTCTACTCCACTGGCCAGCTATGTGAGACTCACGTAGTTGATTTTAAACCCCCACAGTAAAAAAAATATAAACGTAAAATACTCACCTGACCCCTCGTTGGATCCAGCCGGGGCTCCTCTTTAATTTGGTGCCATCCGATTCCCTGTGGGGGATCGGATGGCTCCAGCAGAGCCCCCAGAATAGCGCCACCCCCCCCCCCCCCACTTCGGCAGCAGCAGCTGCTAACTGTAAAAAAGAAAAAAAATTAAAAATGACATTTACTTACCTGCAGTCACGCTGCCTCCCTCTGGGTCTCCTCTTCACTGGGGGGGCCTCCGATCGCCCCCTCTGGCTCTTCAGCTTCAGGGGAGAGCCTGAAAGGGCTCTCCCGACGGGCGCTGCCATCTTGCCGTTAAGCCTCGCCCCACCGGGTGTCGTCCTGGCTCCCTGCTGCTCTTCATTCAGATGCGATCATGCTGGCCACAGGAGCAGAGGGGCAGGTGATCAGATCATCACCTGCTCCTCTGCTACTGCAGCCAGCATGATCGCATCTGTCATCACATCGAGGGACAAAGGAGCTGACGATTGGAGGTAAGTAAAGTAAAACATTTTTAATAAAAATATATTTTTTTCTTATGTGTCAGTGTGTTTTTTTAATGTTAACCCTTTGTGAACTGGTAAGGGGTCCATGAGACCCCTGTACCAGTTCACAAGGCTGGGGGCTGGCAAGTCACCTGCAACTAGTGGGTGACTTGCAATTAACCCCCGGACCCCCAATTACCTGCCTCCCCAAAGCCCAGGGGGGGCAGAAGAGCCCGGGCCCACACAGGCTATGTGAGCTTGTAGGCTGCAGGGTGGGGGGCCACAAAAGCTGGCCCCTCCACTCTGTTCCTACAAGCCCCCATAGCTGGTCCCGGGCTGGTTTTGACGGGTAATGGGGACCCTACGTCATTTTTTTCTATTTTTAAGGGTTAGGGTTAGCCTAACCCTAACTCTAACCCTTAAAATTAAAAAAAAAATGGGTCCCCCTCCCCCCCCCCCCGGGAGGGGGGACCCTACGTCATTTTTTTTTTATCTCTAAAGGTTATGGTTAGGGTTAGCCTGACCCTAACCCCTAAAATTCCAGAAAAAATGGGGTCGTCCCTATGTCAATTTTGTTGGCATTTTTAAGGGTTAGGGTTAGCCTAACCCTAACTCTTAAAATTCCCCCCAAAAAATGAGTCCCCCCCAGGGGGGAGGGGGCCCTATGTCATTTTTTGGGGGAGAGCACTTTATAACATTTACAAATAAAATACAACTACTATCCACACTATAAACATAAGGGGTTAATTAAAAAAAAAGACATATGGTCCCTAACCCTTAAAATTAAAAACAAAAATGGGGGCACCCAATGTCATTTTTTGGGATTTTTAAGGGTTAGCCTAACCCTAACCCTTAAAATTCCCCCAAAAAATGGGGGGACCATATGTCTTTTTTTTTTTTTTTTTTTAACTAACTTTTTTTTAATTAACCCCTTAAAAAACAATTAAGCAAAATGTGTTGCTATTAGATTAGCACGGACGGCTTGGCCAGACGCACTGTGCTGCCCAACATAGGCGTCCTCTGGCTCATCGGCGGGTGGAGAGGGTGGCAAATCCACATACCGGGGGACCCGCTGCAAGATAGAAAAATTATGCAAAGCAGCACAGACAATGATGATATCTATGACCTTTTTGGGTCATACTGAAGGGATCCCCCGGTATGGTCCAAACATCTAAATCAGGCCTTCAATAGGCCAAAGGCCCTCTCCACCACTGCCCTGGTTTTGCGGTGCACCCTATTATAGGCCTCTTGGGCGGCATTCTGTGGGCGTAGTACAGGCGTCAACAGCCACGGGAGGAGTGGATATCCAGAGTCTCCTTGAAAAATTAAAGGAAAAAAAAAAACAATTACTGCATACATTACAGCCAAAAAACCTTGCTGAAGAAGAGGCTAGGTGACATTGTCCCCAAAAATGAGCACACATATTCCAAAGAAACATATCTAATAGATGGGGGCCAAAATTAGAGGACCAATAGTGCGGATGCTGGCCAATCATCCAGACTGTTAAGAGCTATTGGTTTCGGTCTGTGCTGCTCAACAATCTTGGATGGGTTAAGTTTGCATGACCCATTATATTCTTTGTCTGAGTACAAAACAGGTCTAAGCCGGACCCTGCACTTTATCCCGCTCTCCTCTACTCAGTAAGTGTAATGCATCTAAGCAAAGATGGCGCACACCCTATGATAAAGTCAAAAACAGAATTACAGAAAAGTGTGGGGAAGACTGATTACTAATTTGGCTCAAATTACTCTTTAGAGTTGTAACAATGCAGGACAAACATTTGGCCAGGCTTGTTGTTTTGCTAATGTCATGGGTACAGTCGTGTTTCACATGTTACCAAGGTGAGGAAAAAGGCATAGTTTAAGAAAGTGGAACCAAACAAAAAACATAGCCAGACCTAGAAAAGAAAATGACGTTATTGGACTCAACTGCCCTGGCAAATTCCCCAGACTCATACCGACGGAACAATCCAGATCTTCTAAGGATGTAGGCGTCATGGGATGAGCCTGGGTAGCCGGCGAGGAAGCAAAGGAACCGCATGTCCTGGGCCACCACTGCTTGCACATTCAGTGAGTGGCCCATTTTGCGGTTCCTGCAACCAAATATAAAATAATTACACAAAGCAAAGGTAACCGACTAAAACAATAACTCCTACAACAAATTAAGATTCAAATCCAAATATAATTCACAAAGGACATAAGTCTAAAAAAATATAGCAATTATATGGATGTGTGGGAAAATAAATGTTTACATGCTAAGGACTAATTAAGGTCAGCATTAAAATGCTTCTAGAAGGCATACATGATATGTATTGATTCAGGTATGCATTGCTATCCAATTTATGGCCTCGGCCATGCTGATACATGCAATGCCTTGGTGCTAAAGGCGCGCAGACTCCTCAACATAGCCGCAAAACATGTTCAACAATAGCAATCCGAGCCCTCAAAGGTCCCGTAAGTGAATCGGAAATGAAACGGATTTACAGGGTGGTGGTCCGTCGGAAATCATCTCTCTGAATCAGACGGAAACCCATCCCAACAACGTAAGTTATCTGAACGAACAAAAAATATCAGATTTTGTTTGGAAAAAGATCTGAACTAACGGAAATGTTCCGATTTGCTTCCGTTCATCGAAAGAGCATATACACATTTTCCTGAACGTTTGTACGAATGAAAAATGAACTAAAAAAAGTAAAAAAAAGACTAACACCCACCCAAACTTTCACAGACAGCTATGGAAGTCCGAACGAATGTGTCTTTGAATCGAGCCTCATATCTCACCTTTTCCCACCTTGTCCCATCTCACCTCTCCTTATCCATACTTATCTCTAACCATCTATTTCCACCTCACCTCTGTCCTTCACGTCTCTGAACATCTTACCTTGGCCCACCTCACCTAACCTCACCTCTGCCTTCCTCTATCCACCTCAGCTTACCTCTTGCTATATCAACTTTATATATATAAAAGACACAGAGCAATAAAAGGTTAATTATAACAAAGGAACAAGGTGATTAATAAATGTCCCATAACACATGCACTTCAGATGAAGGCAATACAGTGTTCACTTTGACACACAGCAGGATGATATACACTGTGAATGAGCAATTGTCCACCAGAAGGATCGCTATTCCGAACGGCATGTACTTTAAAGGTGAAACACAAAATGCTCCCGCCACCGATAACACAGCCTCTTACCAACTGGTAGGAATATATGGTAATGGTACTATGTATTGTTTACATCACTTATATCTGCCAAGTTGTGCAGCAGCATGCAATGCGGTAAATAGAACATGTTACTGTTCTCATGTTGTGATTGGCTCATGTGTCTTGCTCATGGTGCCCCAAGATAGTTGTAACCATGCTGTACTCAGTCATACAGAAAGCACATTTTGTTCCTCACCATGACAATATTTGTGGGGCCTATATTAAATATCACTTTACACAGTTTCATGTTCATAGGCCTTCCTATGATGTACTATGGGCACAGTGGATAGAAGGACTCCATGGTGGAAATCAGAAAACAGACCTTACTCCTCCTGAAAGCTAAGAGGCTGATTCACTACTATCACCACGTATTGCCAGATGAGCGTTTGTAAATTGACGCTTAGAGCCACCGCTAGTAGACGCTGTAACAGAGCGTCTTGGTCGCTCTAGTAACCTGGCCGGCATTGATGAATGTGATGTGTGTTGGGCGCTCTAACAGCAGTACAGTGCGCTACCTGCAACGAGTGACAGGTAGTGCCAGCTCAATTCGTCCAGCACTCGGCGCTCCACACCATATTTAACCAAAAAACACACACACAGCGCCAGATGCTGTGTGATCAAAGTCTGTTTTTGAAGACATATACATCAGTAACAAAGCGAAAGCTCATGGAATGACATTGTTTTAACACTGTGACAATAACACTTTAGTGCCAGACCTGTAACGACAATTTTGCATAAAAATATAAAAAGTCCCAAAAATTTATAAAAGAGTTTGTTTACAGCCAGGAGAGATCACACAATATGAGCAAAAAAAACAAATGTAAATTGCCAAACACGCTATTTATACGCAACTAAATAAACCCCATTGAAATGTTTGGGAGAGCGCTACAGAGAGACAGGTACTACATGGCGCTCCTGAGCCTAGAACGTCAGCGCTATACACTGAGCCCCCTGTATTAATACATGTGATGCTACAGATTCCCTTTCTAAAACTGGATCTTCACCATGATTTATGGAAAAGCCCAAACACTTAAAAAACGATTCCCCAGCATCTAAAATTATTATATTTTACGTTTTTAGTCACTTACTTATTATTCTTTCCCCCACTGGGCTGCAACTCTGTTCAGGACTTTAGGATATGGGTGCCGCCATCTTGACTCAGAAGCGTCACACTTACTGAGAAGAGGAGAGTGGGATAAAGTACAGGGGGCGGGTTATAGCTGTGCTTTGCTCAGACAGAGCAGAGCTGGGGTCAGGAAAAGGTCAGCAGTTTCAGAATGCAGAGCAGCACAGTCAGAAGGCACTTCCTTGCAGGCTGCCTGATGTTCCATGAGCCGCAATCTTGGATTTTTAAAGGCTCATAACATGCAGTAGGATGATTTTTAATGTGAGCAATCTGTATGTACAGGGTGTGGGAAACATATAAGATATGCTCTTATTCAGAGTGAAGGACCGCTTTAAATGTGGTTTTGCGTACAGTGCCCGGCGTTCACCAGACGCTGCCTGCCTCTACGAAGCACTACCTGGCGCTATCCCTTCTTAAATAGATGTGGAGCAGATACAGGGCAAATAGCTGTTAAAATGGGTGTTGCCCATAAAACCCTGGTGGTGGGCCTTGGGGATGGCCCATCACCTGGGCATGTGTGGCATTCATAATCTGCCACTGTTCCAACATGAGTCTTTTGCTATTTCTAACTTCCTCGAGCATGCCTGTCAAATTATTAGTTAAGGTGGCCATGTGGCTGTTGCTCGTCCTAAATTCTGTCAGCATGGAGGGGAATGTATTATTTAATGTATCTAATTGTGCAGTAAGCTGCTCTGTGGTTCTTTGAGTCACCTGGCGAAATAAACGCCTCTCGTGGTGCCACGCTGACTCCAGGATCGGCACGCGCCTCCCCTGGGAAACTGGTCGACGTTGCTGACTACGTCTACCAATTCCCTGGGTTTGAGCAGATGCTGGACCTCTAGGGCGAGCAAGAGTTGCAGATGTGCTCGGCAAATCCTCTGCAGCAGAACTACCACTGGGGACTGTAGGCTCAGTCTCTGCATGCTGCCCACGATGGCAGCATGCGTCCAGCTTCCAGCTTCACTGCAGAGGATTTGGTGCAGTAGCATGTTGGGACCGTGGTAGATTATGTTCCAGGGGGTCAGTTGTGAAGGTCCCATCAAGGTGGCATCCTCCTCCATCTCCTGGATTTTCTCCATCAGTGTGTGGGTCTGTTGGGACATGTGCAAAAAAAGGTTAAGTTTGGTCCCTAAATATATTAGTTATGCAAATTAGTCATGTTCATTCACATGCATCAGCAAAATCATCAAATACACTTACCGTATATATCTGCTCCTGGCTCCTAGGCAGCACGGAAGTTGACGGCGTGGTCAAACTGGATGAGGCTTCCACACTTGCTGAGGGTTGATGATGGGCTGTATTGTAAATAAAAAGGCACGTAAACACCCAAATATCCATTGATGATCTGGATTACTACATATGCTTCAATAAAACACGTGGGCAAGCAGGAATGGCAACTCCTCCAACGGTCCAAGGTGACCTTCACTATGAATGTCATTTTCTGTTATATGTATGACTCACCCTGTACATACACATTGGTCACCTTAAATAATACAAACATGCATGTACTGCATGTTCTGAGGCTTAACACATCCCTAAAGGGCCATTAGGGACCCACACTCAGCTTGCAAATAGCATTTGGCTTAAGAGTATGCTGCTGGGCATTCTTCCTATGCAGACCTTTCCCTGACCCCAGATCAAGTATTTGAGACCAAAGCACAGCTAAAACCCAAGTGGCCTAAAGACAAAGAAGGAAGTGTTGGATATAATTGAGTAGAATCACATAACAGGCAGTGCTTTGCTAATATTAAGACTTTAATAGTGACCATAAATACTCTCCAAGGTCGTGTATGGCCTGGCAAATTTGAAAATGAACATTCCGCAGACATTACACACCCTGCTAAAACTGTAACCTCCCCTACAAGCCACTCCCTAGGGGCATGTGTTTAGATATGCCTGTGAGCCTCATTATACATGTTTCAAACATTTCATATACACACTAACATTACTAACCTGCAGGAATAGTAGGGATGTCCGTGTCCCGTCGCCCGAGAGGCCCTCTAATGCCACGGGATGTATCAGCGCCAGCACCATCTCCTCAGCTCGGGTAAACTGTAATTTTGTGGGGAAGCCTCCGCCAGTTTGTAAGCTGAAAAATATAGGTTGACAAATTTAGGAAATTGTGCACAATACAACAAGCAGACAAATTCACAACTCAAATATGTACCTGTAATTGCGCCGTTTATTTTCTTTCTTCCGTGCTGCATACTTCAGGTCAGAAATTTTGCGCTGGATCTGCTCCACATCTTTAAGCTCCTCCCCAGCTGCATTGACCTGTCTGGTGAGCTCCTCCAAGATTTCATTTTTTCGCATTTTGCTTGTAGATTTTGATTTTCGCCCATATAGCTCGTCATAATGTAGGGTCAGCCCACTTGCCAATGCCAGAGTTTGGGCCTCACCAAACCTGCCACTCAACTGTCCTCGCTACAATGTCCAGCCTATTGCTTGCTGTTCGGGCTCATCTCTGGATGTAGGCAATTCGGGGGACACTCTGGGCTGGCTCTGATGTGTTGAAATGTTGGACAGGTGGCTGGATAAAGAATGGGGTGGACTTGGATATGGACTGGGGGTCCTTGCCTGGGTGGCCACTGAACTTGCAGGCGTGGATGTGGCATATGGATAGTTGCTTGCCACCTGTCCCAGGTGCGGCGATTTTTTTGTCTCCATTTTCCAAGTAAGTACATAGCGATTACATGCTAGATGTAACTAATACAGAAGGTAGGCCTTTATTTAAAAATGCTTTTATTTTCTAGTGCTGGAAATGGAGTACCGAATACGACGCACCCGAAAGGCGCACAGGCCGGCCAGTGCTGCATGAATCTGCAGCAGAAAGTGAAGGTGGTGGATCTCCAGGGCGACGGTCCTACCCCTACCTTTCTACAGAGGAGGGGCATCACGGCGTGGGCAGGGAGTCATACCATGTGATGGAGCCCTTAGCCTCGGGTATGTGACTCTCAATGTAACCGCAAACACATACATGCTATTTAAACAAAAGCTGATTCCCTTAATCTCTTTTTCTAGATGATTCGTTAGCGGGTGAAGGATCTGTGGAAGAGTCTGCAGCAGATCATGCCCAGGAGGCACATGGAGAAGGTGGGTGATGTCACACACACATTCAAATTGTCATTTGCTTACTGTTGACTCAGACATTAGAAGTGATCCTATTTTACATGTCTCTACAGCCTCAACTTCCCAGCAGTGGCAGATCCCAGAACCGACGATGGCCCCCGATGCAGACATCGGCCACCAACGAAGTAATTTACATGATCAGCAAGATACCTAAAGCCATAGTCAATTGGATTAGCATAATGATATATGCCCTCTTCCTTAGATTAATTACTTAGCATAATGACATATGCCCTCTTCCTTAGATTAATTTCTTAGCATAATGACATATGGAGTCATGAGTTAGCTTGCCACCTAAAAAACATTCCATCCACAGCTAGGAAACATATATTTGCCAACAAATAATGTTTGTTTCATTTTTATACAGAGACCACACGTGCCAGAGTAGCAGCAATGAGTGAAAGGGTCCTTCAGTTGGTGGCCGACATGCAGGAGCTGCGTGACTCATTGGGGACCACAGAAGAAGACTAATGTTCTGGGTCCTGCCATTGCTATGTATATAGTTTTTAATGTTTTTAATCTAAACAATTTTAAAAATTTTTACATTTTATATTTTTTACAAAAAAAAAAAAGTTGATACATTTTTATGAACAACACGTTTTAAAAAAAGCCATAAAAAATTGCATTTTGGATTAAACAAAAAAAAAAAAATGTTTCAGTGTCATTTTATTTTCAAAATACATTACCACAAAACGAATGGGCCAAGAAATATTTAGAGATGAAGATTCACATGACCGCGAAGTGATTTGGGTAAGTTTTAGGGGTCAGAAATGGAAGAAGAACCTAACCGCGTAGTGATTTTGGTAAGTTTTAGGGGGTCGAAATGGAAGAAGAATGAGAGCGCGAAGTGATTTGGGTACGTTTTAGGGGTCAGAAATGGAAGAAGAACCTAACCGCGAAGTGATATGTGTAAGTTTTAAGGGTCAGAAATGGAAGAAGAATGAGAGCGCGAAGTGATTTGGGTAAGTTTTAGGGGTCAGGAATGGAAGAAAAACCTAACCACCAAGTGATTTGGGTGAGTCTTAGGGGTCAGAAATGGAAGAAGAATGAGAGAGCGAAGTGATTGGGTAAGTTTTAGGGGTCAGAAATGGAAGAAGAATGAGAGCGCGAAGTGATTTGGGTACGTTTTAGGGGTCAGAAATGGAAGAAGAATGAGAGCGCAAAGTGATTTGGGAAAGTTTTAGGGGTCAGAAATGGAAGAAGAATGAGCGCGCAAAGTGATTTGGGTAAGTTTTAGGGGTGAGAAATGGAAGAAGAACCTAACTGCGACGTGATTTGGGTAAGTTTTAGGGTTCAGAAATGGAAGAAGAATGAGAGCGTGAAGTGATTTGGGTAAGTTTTAGGGGTCAGAAATGGAAGAAGAATGAGAGCGCGAAGTGATTTAGCTAAGCATTGTAGCACAAGTGAGTGAACCAAATATGTAGGCGAGCACTTTAATGAGTTAAGTTTGTAGCGCGCAGGCGTAAGATCGTAAGGATTTTCATCTGGACGATTATTTATTGTAAAAAGAAAACAGAATCTAACGGGAAACGTAAAGGATTGGTTCGAGGAGACGATGGAAAAAGGGCAAAAACGAAAGCCGACAATGTAACATGAGAAAAAAAAAAGAAAGAAAACGAAAGCTGGAAAATTACATTCTCGTTGGCATACGAAAAGACGAAGACTTTACTGAAGGCTTGCGATGCTTAGAATCACTCGTAAACTCATGCAAGAGCGGGAAAAATTTTAAAAAAATACAGATCGACACAAAAACGAAAGTCTTTTTTGTCTCTCTGAATCAACCCTATTGTGTACGACACAAAAGTAGGAGGGAATCAAGCAAATGCTTCTATTCAAGAATGGCTTCCTTATTTGTTTAAAATGAATTAAATGTAAGTGTTGAGAAAAAGCACTCGAAAATAATTCGACTTGAAAAAAAAATTGTGTGGAATTTTCAAGTGGACAATAATTCTAGCGATTCAGGTGCCACTGAATGGTTCCACACATGTGTTAAATTCAAGTGTTTCACACAAATTCCCCACTGTATTGACCTGTCTGGTGAGCGCTACCAAAATTGCCTTTTTCATAGCTTTGCTTGTATGATTTGGATTTTCGCCAATATAGCTCATTAGAGTGCTGAGATACCCCACTAGCCAATGCCTGAGATAAAGCCTCACTGAACCTGCCACTCAAGCTGCCACGCTGCAGGCTTTGGCCTAATGAAATTGTGTCTGGCTCATCCTGTTTCTAGGCATGATTGGGGGACATTCTGGGCTGGCAAACTCATACCATGAACCCTGGCAAAGATTGGACTGGACTTGCATTTGGACTGGGGGTTATTGTTTGGGTGGGCCACTGACTTACAGCCATGGATGTGGCATAGGTATGGCTGCTTTCCACCTGTGCCTGAAGCAAATGTGGCCAAGCAGGAGAGGGTGTGTATGTGGCCCTATGTATTACTGGCCAAATATTGACATGCAAATGCTTGCTCCCTATGTCTGTTTATTTTATTCGTTATTGAAACTTCGGCCTGGAGTGCGTTACTTTAAAACTCCTGGATGTGGCCAATTGCTAGGTGCCCTGATTCAGCACCAATGTATATTTTTGTTGTACTATGTATGTACATGAAGTCTGCGAGTGCCCTTCAACTCCAATTTATCATATTTCCAAAAAATATATTGAATGTGACTTTAGCTGTTGTTGACTAAGTTGATGCATTAATGTTTGGGTTATTTTGAGATTACTGAAGATTTTTTGAAACAAACAGGGCCCAAAAAAATGCATGAGTCTCAGATCATGTGTGAATATTTTAGTAATTAACTCATTACTATTTGATACAAAAAACAATACTAAAACATTCACAAAGCCAAATTATAATATAAAATAATAATTACATGCAACAAACACAGGACAAACAAATTAGGCAAAATGTGTATTAATCAAATTGGCCCGAACAGCTTGGCCAGCGGCACTAGGTGTGCCACGGTAGTGGTCTTCTGGGTCCTGGCTGGGTGGAGAGGGGGGCAGATCCACATACCGGGGGACACGCTGCATGATAGCAAAGTTATGTAGGACACAGCAGGCCGGTATGATGTCTATACCCTAGCTGGGGTCATACTGGAGTGCCCCCCCGGTATGGTCCAAACACCGGAAGCGTGTTTTTAACAGGCCAAAGGCCCTCTCCACAACGGCACGGGTCTTCTGGTGGGCCCGATTGTAGGCGTCCTGTGCCGCATTCTGTGGCCGAAGGACGGCCGTCATCAGCCAGGGAAGAAGCGGATAGCCGGAATCCCCTGAAAGAATAAGAAAATACTAACATAAATTACACATTACAACAAGAAATTTTGTGGGTCGTTCCCCCTGACTAAGAGCCTATCTTATATTTTAGACACACCCTGTACATACAGATTGCTCTGCTAAAAAAACAGCTTAACACCATCTACTGCATGTTCTGACCCTTTAAACATCCAAGATGGCGGATGAGGGCAAATCAGGCAGACTGCAAACAGGAATTGGGTTAGGACTGTGCTGCTCAGCATTCTTGGATGTCTTACCTTTTCAGGACCCCAGATCTAGTTTGTCTGAGCCAAGCACAGCTCTAACCCGCCCCCTGCACTTTTTCTCACTCTCCTCTACTCAGTAAGTGTCATGCTTCTGAGCAAAGATGGCGCAGACCCTATCATAAAGTCAAAAACAGAATTGCAGCCGAGTGTTTGGAAGAATAATAAGTAATTTACTAGAAAGTAGAAATATATTCTTTTTAAATGGTGGCAAATCATTCTTTAAGGGTTTGTGCTTTGCGAAAGATCATGGTTAAGGTCCGCTTTAACATGTCATCAAGGGGTAAAAACAGCCATAGGTTCAGACATGGGTCACCAACTATATTCATAGGCATACATCGAAAAGTGAATGACGTTATTTGTGTCAACTTACCAAGGAGCCATCCACCGGAGAATTCTCCATACTCAAACTGACGGTACAATCCAGATCGTTGCAATATGTACGTGTCATGGGATGAGCCTGGAAACCCGGAGAGGACGCTAAGGAACCGCATGTCCGGGGCCAAAACTGCTTGGACATTTAGTGAGTGGCCCAGTTTGCGGTTCCTGGGAAAAAAGAAAAACAACAAAAATTACAACTTACACTAACTAAAGATGGCCAAATGTATCACAGGGACAATTTACAAGGAGGGATTAATAGATATACAGTGTAAGCTATTTCACAGGGACAATTTACAAGGAGGGATTAATAGATATACAGTGTAAGCTATTTCACAGAGACAATTTACAAGGAGTGATTAATAGATAGTTAAAATACAATTTATGTAAACTATATAAACAGGGGCGGACTGGGGCTAAAAAACGGCCCGGGACTTTTTGGGGCACACCGGCCCTGCTGTACTGTTTCTGGCCCAGTATAGTATCTTACATTTGATGAGTTGAAGTTTAACCGAGTCATTACAGACTCTGCGTAGCCGATCCCTGAGGGCAGTCAGAGCCGCCAGATGCTCCGAGGCTAGAGATTGTTTATGTAATGTCTCTAACTTTTGAATTTCCTCCACTAGCTCGCGGGTGGTCTTACCCCTCTCTTTCTTGACTCTAGCCCCTTGCTGAATAAGGAGCCCTCTAGCTACACATTTGTGCGCCTCCCAGACCACTGCCGGGTCGTAGCCCGGGGTGGAGTTTCTGTCGAAGTACTCCCTGAGGTTCTGTTTTAGCTTGTCCCTGAAGCCTATATCCTGAATCAGAGAGGAGTTGAGTTTCCAAGACCAGGAACAGGGCGTCGGGTTGTGCGCGAACAGCGTGAGGCTAATCGGGGCGTGGTCAGACAGTACGATGTTACCGATATCTGCCAGCTTAACTCTCTGCAGTGAATGGTGCTGGGTAAGAAAAAAGTCTAGTCTCGAGTACATGTTATGTGGGGGAGAGTAGAACGTGTAGTCTCTACCGTCAGGGTGAAGGATACGCCAGGGGTCTACCAGCTGGTGTGTGTGCAGGAGCCTTTTAAGTTTCCTAAGTTTGGTGTAGGAGAGGTATGTGTGGCCCCTGGAAGTGTCAATCAGTGGGTCTAACGTGAGATTAAAGTCCCCACCAACCACCACCCTACCCTCTGCAAACTCAGCCATCTTGGTTAGGACCCCCTCCAGGAAGTCTACCTGTCTAGTGTTTGGGCAGTAGATGTTTACAAAGGTGAAAAGCTTCGAACAGATCCTTCCCTTAACAAAGAGCCATCTTCCCTCTCCACCACCCAGCACCCCCACCTCTTCCCAGGGCACCGACCTTGAGATCAGCAGGCTTACCCCTCTCGACCGGGAATCAGGAGAATAGCTGTGGTATGAGGTCGGGAATGATTTATCTCTCATGGTTGGCGGGTTTGCCACCTTAAAATGCGTTTCTTGGAGAAAGGCCACGCTAGCTTTCAAGGCCCTGAGGTTTCTCAGTATCGCCCTCCTTTTCTCTGGCGTGTTCAGCCCCTTCACGTTGAAAGAAACCAGTTTAATATCACTCATTGTGGCTATTCAGACAAGATAGGGGGGGGAGGGGGGAGCAGGTGTAAGTGGCCGAAACCCTCAAGGGAGGGACAACTAAGTAGCGATCTCGCTAAGTCTGTGGCCTATCCCCAAACGGGAAAGGTCAGAGACTGGCCTAAGTGGGGGACTGTGTCCGGCAACGAGTCACGGAGTCAGTCTCCCCACCGAGAGAAGCAAGTAACATCAAAATAATGCATCAACTAAGACCAAAACTCTAACAGTAAATTAGCGGGAAAGAAAACCTCGTCCATCGGTGAAGGAGCGAATAGAACAAGCAGGGTGTACTAAACACTGGGGCAGTCAGCCTCCAGACAGGCAGCAAGGTAGAGATCAGTCCTAGAGCAACCAGGCCACTTCTACTGCTCGTTATCTATGGGCCTCAGCGGTCTCTCTCTCGGCCTTCGCGATCTGTTGTCCCTTTGATTTCTGGGTACAGCACTCCTGAATCTCTGAGGTGGAAGAGAGGGAGAGGGCATCAACCAGTTGGGCACCGGGATCGGGTCAACACTGAGAAATGAGAACAGGCCCTCCAAGTCCTGGTAAGTCCGGAGGGTAAAGGAGCCGCCATCTCTGCTCACAATTAGGTGGAGGGGGTATCCCCATCTGTAGGTTGCCCTGGCGGATCTGATCAAATCGAGGACCGGTTGCAGTAGCCTGCGCATCTGCAGAGTGCGCCTTGAAAGGTCTGGGAATATAGTAACATTCGCTCCGTCAAAGTCTATCGAGCCATGCCTCCAGGCTCTCCGGGAGATTTCCTCTTTGATGTTGTAGTAATGGATACGACAAACGATGTCTCTGGGCCGAGACGGATCAGTGCTTGGCGGGCCCAGCGCTCTGTGCGCTCTGTCAATCTCGATTGGGGTGTTAGTTTCTCTGCCAAGTAGCTGGTTGAAGATTACTGTAATGATTTGCTTAACATCTTCCCCCGAAGAGGCCTCAGGGATGCCACGGACACGAAGATTATTGCGCCTGTCTCTGTTTTCCAGGTCATCATGCTGGAGTTGCAGCTGTAGAATTTGCGCGTTTTGACTCTCGATCCTCGCCTCCATGTCGGCCAGCGCTGCTTCCGTAGCTGCCTGTTTAGAAGAGACTCTGGTATCTAACGATTGGATCTGACCTCTGACCTCAGATATATCTTTTTTATAGGCTGCTTCATATCTTCTGATCAATGCTTCAAAATCAGCTTTGGTGGGAATGGACTTCAGGAAAGAGAGTGTTTCTTGATGGATATTGCTGGTGGATGGTGTTACGTTGCTCCCTCCGACCACAGATGAGGTCATCGGGGAGTCTGGATACAATATCGGGGACGGGAGATCCACAGCGGGCGGTGGTCCCATGACTGGCGGCGACACGGGCTCCTGTGGAAGAGCCAGCATTTCCTCCGGCAGAGCAAGCGGCGACAGCTCCCTGCACCGAGGCCACGGACTGGAGGGAACGCCCAGGGTGGGGTCCCCCGCTCCATGACTGCCACTTGCATGGGGCGCTGCGGGGGCCAAGTGAAGCTCTCCCCTCGGGACAGACTCAGTTCTAGGGGTGCTTCTGGAGCGCTGCATCCTCTGTGGGAGAGGGCGGGACGGCAGGGGCGAGGGGGAGGAAAGTCCTGAGGAATGGGAACTCAGCGTTGGCACCCTGTTTGCCCGGTCAGTGGCAACAAAGCCATAGCTTTCTAGCCTCCCTACTGCTGTGGCCTCTCTGGCTGGGGTGCGAGCCTGTCTGGCAGGCAGTTGGTAGGTTGGGGCTGCGGTGGCTGTGTGTTGTCTGCTGCTTTCACGGGGGGGGGATCTCTGGGATTCTGCGTTCTCAGCCTGTGTAGTATGGAGGTCGCTGGGGTGGTACTGGGCAGGGAGGGAGTCATTTAAGCCCTGTGCTTTAGCTGGGGTCAGTGCTTGGCCTGCCAATTCCCCCTGCTGCTTCCCTCTCCCAGGGTCTCCTGCCACGCATGTCCCCTGCGCCAGTGGATGCTGATGTGACGGCGCCATAGTAGTGCAGTCTCCTCGGCCCCTCCCCTCCCTGCTGGGGGCTCTTCCTGCAGCGCTATCTGCCGTGGCTGCCTCCGGCTCCCCTGCACCGCCGCCTCCCCTACCTTCGGGCCGCCGCCCCTGGTCTCTGCGAGGACGGCAGTACCTCGTGCGTCCCCGCTGGTCGCGTCTCTTCCTCCTGCTCCGCTCCCGGTGTCTGCAGTGGAGCTCCGGTGCAGACAGTCTCTGTCCTCCCCGCCGAGGGCCGCAGCGTCGCCCTGCTCTCCCGGGTCCGGCCGGGGCTCGGCTCCGATCCCTCCGAGCAGCTGGTCTCTGACGAGGCAGGCAGCGGCGCCATGGCTGCGCTCACGTGGCTCCTCCCGTCCTCCTCCATCTCCGACCTCCTCACCCGCAGCCCGGCGGCAGGCACTCTCCTTCTCTCCCGTCGTCTTCTACCCTTCATAGGGAACGCTTCTGAGGTAAGTCTGGGCCAAAGCAACGCTTTTAAATTTTATAAATCTCTCGGTGGGGCAGGAGCTCGCCAACTCATGTCCGCTCCATCCGTGTGCCAGGCCACGCCCCCCCCAGTATAGTATCTTAATGTCACACATGTATATATATATTATTTTTCATTCCATAACACGCGCCCAGGGTTTAGAGGACAAAAATTGGAAAGAAAATATTTTGAACCAAATAGAGCCGAAAATCCCCCCATTACAGTGCGCAGAATCATCCCATTACAGGCTGTAATTGGTATTCCTAATGACAGCGAGTGAGGGGCATCCCACCGAGGCACCATCTCCCATTACAGGCAGTGAAGGGCATTCCTCATTACAGCCAATAAGTAGCAGGCCTCATTACAGCGAGTGAAGAGCATCCCGCGGAGGCATGTTGCGGCATCTCCCATTACAGCCACAGAAATGGAAGAAGAATGAGCGCGCAAAGTGATTTGGGTAAGTTTTAGGGGTGAGAAATGGAAGAAGAACCTAACTGCGAAGTGATTTGGGTAAGTTTTAGGGTTCAGAAATGGAAGAAGAATGAGAGCGTGAAGTGATTTGGGTAAGTTTTAGGGGTCAGAAATGGAAGAAGAATGAGAGCGCGAAGTGATTTAGCTAAGCATTGTAGCACAAGTGAATGAACCAAATATGTAGGCGAGCACTTTAATGAGTTAAGTTTGTAGCGCGCAGGCGTAAGATCGTAAGGATTTTCATCTGGACGATTATTTATTGTAAAAAGAAAACAGAATCTAACGGGAAACGTAAAGGATTGGTTCGAGGAGACGATGGAAAAAGGGCAAAAACGAAAGCCGACAATGTAACATGAGAAAAAAAAAAGAAAGAAAACGAAAGCTGGAAAATTACATTCTCGTTGGCATACGAAAAGACGAAGACTTTACTGAAGGCTTGCGATGCTTAGAATCACTCGTAAACTCATGCAAGAGCGGGAAAAATTTAAAAAAAATACAGATCGACACAAAAACGAAAGTCTTTTTTGTCTCTCTGAATCAACCCTATTGTGTACGACACAAAAGTAGGAGGGAATCAAGCAAATGCTTCTATTCAAGAATGGCTTCCTTATTTGTTTAAAATGAATTAAATGTAAGTGTTGAGAAAAAGCACTCGAAAATAATTCGACTTGAAAAAAAAATTGTGTGGAATTTTCAAGTGGACAATAATTCTAGCGATTCAGGTGCCACTGAATGGTTCCACACATGTGTTAAATTCAAGTGTTTCACACAAATTCCCCACTGTATTGACCTGTCTGGTGAGCGCTACCAAAATTGCCTTTTTCATAGCTTTGCTTGTATGATTTGGATTTTCCAGATCGTTGCAATATGTACGTGTCATGGGATGAGCCTGGAAACCCGGAGAGGACGCTAAGGAACCGCATGTCCGGGGCCAAAACTGCTTGGACATTTAGTGAGTGGCCCAGTTTGCGGTTCCTGGGAAAAAAGAAAAACAACAAAAATTACAACTTACACTAATTAAAGATGGCCAAATGTATCACAGGGACAATTTACAAGGAGGGATTAATAGATATACAGTGTAAGCTATTTCACAGGGACAATTTACAAGGAGGGATTAATAGATATACAGTGTAAGCTATTTCACAGAGACAATTTACAAGGAGTGATTAATAGATAGTTAAAATACAATTTATGTAAACTATATAAACAGGGGCGGACTGGGGCTAAAAAACGGCCCGGGACTTTTTGGGGCACACCGGCCCTGCTGTACTGTTTCTGGCCCAGTATAGTATCTTACATTTGATGAGTTGAAGTTTAACCGAGTCATTACAGACTCTGCGTAGCCGATCCCTGAGGGCAGTCAGAGCCGCCAGATGCTCCGAGGCTAGAGATTGTTTATGTAATGTCTCTAACTTTTGAATTTCCTCCACTAGCTCGCGGGTGGTCTTACCCCTCTCTTTCTTGACTCTAGCCCCTTGCTGAATAAGGAGCCCTCTAGCTACACATTTGTGCGCCTCCCAGACCACTGCCGGGTCGTAGCCCGGGGTGGAGTTTCTGTCGAAGTACTCCCTGAGGTTCTGTTTTAGCTTGTCCCTGAAGCCTATATCCTGAATCAGAGAGGAGTTGAGTTTCCAAGACCAGGAACAGGGCGTCGGGTTGTGCGCGAACAGCGTGAGGCTAATCGGGGCGTGGTCAGACAGTACGATGTTACCGATATCTGCCAGCTTAACTCTCTGCAGTGAATGGTGCTGGGTAAGAAAAAAGTCTAGTCTCGAGTACATGTTATGTGGGGGAGAGTAGAACGTGTAGTCTCTACCGTCAGGGTGAAGGATACGCCAGGGGTCTACCAGCTGGTGTGTGTGCAGGAGCCTTTTAAGTTTCCTAAGTTTGGTGTAGGAGAGGTATGTGTGGCCCCTGGAAGTGTCAATCAGTGGGTCTAACGTGAGATTAAAGTCCCCACCAACCACCACCCTACCCTCTGCAAACTCAGCCATCTTGGTTAGGACCCCCTCCAGGAAGTCTACCTGTCTAGTGTTTGGGCAGTAGATGTTTACAAAGGTGAAAAGCTTCGAACAGATCCTTCCCTTAACAAAGAGCCATCTTCCCTCTCCACCACCCAGCACCCCCACCTCTTCCCAGGGCACCGACCTTGAGATCAGCAGGCTTACCCCTCTCGACCGGGAATCAGGAGAATAGCTGTGGTATGAGGTCGGGAATGATTTATCTCTCATGGTTGGCGGGTTTGCCACCTTAAAATGCGTTTCTTGGAGAAAGGCCACGCTAGCTTTCAAGGCCCTGAGGTTTCTCAGTATCGCCCTCCTTTTCTCTGGCGTGTTCAGCCCCTTCACGTTGAAAGAAACCAGTTTAATATCACTCATTGTGGCTATTCAGACAAGATAGGGGGGGGGAGGGGGGAGCAGGTGTAAGTGGCCGAAACCCTCAAGGGAGGGACAACTAAGTAGCGATCTCGCTAAGTCTGTGGCCTATCCCCAAACGGGAAAGGTCAGAGACTGGCCTAAGTGGGGGACTGTGTCCGGCAACGAGTCACGGAGTCAGTCTCCCCACCGAGAGAAGCAAGTAACATCAAAATAATGCATCAACTAAGACCAAAACTCTAACAGTAAATTAGCGGGAAAGAAAACCTCGTCCATCGGTGAAGGAGCGAATAGAACAAGCAGGGTGTACTAAACACTGGGGCAGTCAGCCTCCAGACAGGCAGCAAGGTAGAGATCAGTCCTAGAGCAACCAGGCCACTTCTACTGCTCGTTATCTATGGGCCTCAGCGGTCTCTCTCTCGGCCTTCGCGATCTGTTGTCCCTTTGATTTCTGGGTACAGCACTCCTGAATCTCTGAGGTGGAAGAGAGGGAGAGGGCATCAACCAGTTGGGCACCGGGATCGGGTCAACACTGAGAAATGAGAACAGGCCCTCCAAGTCCTGGTAAGTCCGGAGGGTAAAGGAGCCGCCATCTCTGCTCACAATTAGGTGGAGGGGGTATCCCCATCTGTAGGTTGCCCTGGCGGATCTGATCAAATCGAGGACCGGTTGCAGTAGCCTGCGCATCTGCAGAGTGCGTCTGGGAATATAGTAACATTCGCTCCGTCAAAGTCTATCGAGCCATGCCTCCAGGCTCTCCGGGAGATTTCCTCTTTGATGTTGTAGTAATGGATACGACAAACGATGTCTCTGGGCCGAGACGGATCAGTGCTTGGCGGGCCCAGCGCTCTGTGCGCTCTGTCAATCTCGATCGGGGTGTTAGTTTCTCTGCCAAGTAGCTGGTTGAAGATTACTGTAATGATTTGCTTAACATCTTCCCCCGAAGAGGCCTCAGGGATGCCACGGACACGAAGATTATTGCGCCTGTCTCTGTTTTCCAGGTCATCATGCTGGAGTTGCAGCTGTAGAATTTGCGCGTTTTGACTCTCGATCCTCGCCTCCATGTCGGCCAGCGCTGCTTCCGTAGCTGCCTGATTAGAAGAGACTCTGGTATCTAACGATTGGATCTGACCTCTGACCTCAGATATATCTTTTTTATAGGCTGCTTCATATCTTCTGATCAATGCTTCAAAATCAGCTTTGGTGGGAATGGACTTCAGGAAAGAGAGTGTTTCTTGATGGATATTGCTGGTGGATGGTGTTACGTTGCTCCCTCCGACCACAGATGAGGTCATCGGGGAGTCTGGATACAATATCGGGGACGGGAGATCCACAGCGGGCGGTGGTCCCATGACTGGCGGCGACACGGGCTCCTGTGGAAGAGCCAGCATTTCCTCCGGCAGAGCAAGCGGCGACAGCTCCCTGCACCGAGGCCACGGACTGGAGGGAACGCCCAGGGTGGGGTCCCCCGCTCCATGACTGCCACTTGCATGGGGCGCTGCGGGGGCCAAGTGAAGCTCTCCCCTCGGGACAGACTCAGTTCTAGGGGTGCTTCTGGAGCGCTGCATCCTCTGTGGGAGAGGGCGGGACGGCAGGGGCGAGGGGGAGGAAAGTCCTGAGGAATGGGAACTCAGCGTTGGCACCCTGTTTGCCCGGTCAGTGGCAACAAAGCCATAGCTTTCTAGCCTCCCTACTGCTGTGGCCTCTCTGGCTGGGGTGCGAGCCTGTCTGGCAGGCAGTTGGTAGGTTGGGGCTGCGGTGGCTGTGTGTTGTCTGCTGCTTTCACGGGGGGGGGATCTCTGGGATTCTGCGTTCTCAGCCTGTGTAGTATGGAGGTCGCTGGGGTGGTACTGGGCAGGGAGGGAGTCATTTAAGCCCTGTGCTTTAGCTGGGGTCAGTGCTTGGCCTGCCAATTCCCCCTGCTGCTTCCCTCTCCCAGGGTCTCCTGCCACGCATGTCCCCTGCGCCAGTGGATGCTGATGTGACGGCGCCATAGTAGTGCAGTCTCCTCGGCCCCTCCCCTCCCTGCTGGGGGCTCTTCCTGCAGCGCTATCTGCCGTGGCTGCCTCCGGCTCCCCTGCACCGCCGCCTCCCCTACCTTCGGGCCGCCGCCCCTGGTCTCTGCGAGGACGGCAGTACCTCGTGCGTCCCCGCTGGTCGCGTCTCTTCCTCCGGCTCCGCTCCCGGTGTCTGCAGTGGAGCTCCGGTGCAGACAGTCTCTGTCCTCCCCGCCGAGGGCCGCAGCGTCGCCCTGCTCTCCCGGGTCCGGCCGGGGCTCGGCTCCGATCCCTCCGAGCAGCTGGTCTCTGACGAGGCAGGCAGCGGCGCCATGGCTGCGCTCACGTGGCTCCTCCCGTCCTCCTCCATCTCCGACCTCCTCACCCGCAGCCCGGCGGCAGGCACTCTCCTTCTCTCCCGTCGTCTTCTACCCTTCATAGGGAACGCTTCTGAGGTAAGTCTGGGCCAAAGCAACGCTTTTAAATTTTATAAATCTCTCGGTGGGGCAGGAGCTCGCCAACTCATGTCCGCTCCATCCGTGTGCCAGGCCACGCCCCCCCCAGTATAGTATCTTAATGTCACACATGTATATATATATTATTTTTCATTCCATAACACGCGCCCAGGGTTTAGAGGACAAAAATTGGAAAGAAAATATTTTGAACCAAATAGAGCCGAAAATCCCCCCATTACAGTGCGCAGAATCATCCCATTACAGGCTGTAATTGGTATTCCTAATGACAGCGAGTGAGGGGCATCCCACCGAGGCACCATCTCCCATTACAGGCAGTGAAGGGCATTCCTCATTACAGCCAATAAGTAGCAGGCCTCATTACAGCGAGTGAAGAGCATCCCGCGGAGGCATGTTGCGGCATCTCCCATTACAGCCACTAGGGGGCATCCCTCAGTACAGACACTCACACACAGAAAGAGAGAAAGAAAGACACAGAATGAGACACACACACAGAAATACACACACACACACACACACACACAAAGAGAGAGACACAAAGCACAAAGAGACACACAGAATACACACACACACACAGAAACACACACACACACACACACACACACACACACACAAGAGAGACACAAAACACAAAGAGAGAGACACACAGAACCACACACAAAGAGAGAGACACACAGAAATACACACACACAAAAAGAGAGACACAAAACACAAAGAGAGAGACACACAGAAACACACACACACACACACACACAAAGAGAGAGACACACAGAAACACACACAAAAAGAGAGAGACACGCAGAAATATACACACACAAAGACAGAGACACAAAACACAGAGACACACAGAAACACACACACACACACACACACACACACACACACAGAGACACACAGAAACACACACAAAGAGAGAGACACAGAAATACACACACAAAGAGAGAGACACACAGAAATACACACACAAAGAGAGAGCCACACACAGAAATACACACACACAAAGACAGAGACACAAAGAGAGAGACATACATAAACACACACACAAAGAGAGAGACACACAGAACCACACACACAAAGAGAGAGACACACAGAAACACACACACAAAGACAGAGACACACAGAAACACACACACAAAGAGAGAGAGACACAGAAATACACACACACACAAAGAGAGAGACACACAAAAACACACACACACAAAGACAGGCACACAGAAACACACACACACACAAAGACAGAGACACACAGAAACACACACACAAAGAGACACACAGAAACACACACACAAAGAGAGAGACACACAGAAACACACACACAAAGAGAGAGACACACAGAAACACACACATAAAGAGAGAGACACACAGAAACACACACACAAAGAGAGAGACACACAGAAACACACTGGCCCCGATATAGAATCACCGGCTATCTCTCCAGCCACGCCTGCATATCCTTCCAGCCTGGTTCTGGTGCCCCCCGAGCCCGATACCGCCGATCTCCAGCTACCCCGCTCACCTCACGCTGCCTGTCCGCCATGTTCACGCCAGCAACATAGAGAAGGGAACGCCCCCGGACGCTGCCATTATCCGCAGGGGGGTGTTCCCACTCTAAAGCTGGGGCGGCACCATCCAAAGATGTGTAATCGCCTCTGGTCTTGACTGCGGCCTGTCAGGTATCGCCGCTCTGCCGCCATTCCTCCCCACATTTCTGGTCGCACCACTGCATTAGTCTGGGTGGCGGCCGGGGAACAGCAGTGACTGGCAGACCGGCCGCCACCCACCCTCTCACATCCTATCATTCACTGGGTTGCAGCCTTCCCTGCCATCGGCCTACCGGGATTTTGCCCGGTATGCCCTATGGCCAGCCCGCCCCTGTATATAAAAATATGACCGATTGAACTTGCCTATAGATGTACTCGTCGGCACCCATGACGTTGGGCATGTCGGCGAAATGCCAGCTTAAGCGCGTTCCAGGCTACCATGTCGTCAGGGAAATAAATATATTTCTGACTAATGGTAGCCATGCCTTCCAAAAACTTGAATAGCGCGCGGCTCAGCGTAGGCTGGGAGATCCCCATGGAGAGGGCACCCAGTCTCTGGTTCGCCAAAAATTGCAGGCGGCCAAGCATCTTGGTCATACCTGAAATTGCTTGCTCCTTCCTTGTGGTGCGGGCTAACCATGGCCGCAGCTCACTATACAACTTATGGAGGGAAGGGCGATTTAGTCTGGTCAGCTTGAACTGCTCAACATGCATGCCATCGATATGCATGCGTCGCCGGTGCAATCTGGCCTCGGCCCTGCTAATACATTTAATGCCCATTAGCTGGAGTTGGTGATGTTCCTCCACAAAGGCACAAAACATGGTGATTGCAAGGTATTCGAGGTCAAAATGGTCCCGTAAGGGGATCGCAAATGAAACGGTTTTATAGGGTGGTGGTCCCTCGGCAATCAGCTCTTTGAATGAGACGCAAGCCCATACCAATAACGTAAGTTATCTGAACGAACGCAAAATATCAGATTTAGATGGGAAAATGATCAGAACTAACGCAAATGATCAGATTTACTTTCATTCATCGAAAGCGCATATACGCATGAGCTCGAACGAAGGTACGAATGAAAATGCAACGAAAAAACCTAAAAAGATGACAAACACACACAAAAACATACACAGACAGCTACAGAAGTCCAGACGAATGTGTCTATGAATCGAGGCTAATGTACACTTTTTCACAATAAATATTATCCTCATACAACCTGTAAGTCAATCTGTATTCCACAAACCAGCTGCTCTATCCCCAGCAGGCTGTCAGGCTGATGTTAATGTCGGCATGCAGGCAGGTTAGTGACACATCGTGTTACCATTCATTAGGCTCCACTTTTCCTGCTGCAGATCAAATTGGGTGTAAAATAAGTCATGTAAAAATAACTAGTTAAATGTACTGAAAGTAATAGAAGCTTAACTTCATAAATGCCATGCACATTAAATACCAATGTTGAATATAATAACACACCATTCACTTAGTATTATGTTTTGAAAGGTGGCTGAACCACATAAAGAATATTGAGTAGTCATGAGGGTGCCTCAATAGAGACTCATCATCCATATTTAATAGTGTCTCCTGATCTTTGGTTAAGAAACTGAACTTTTTTATGATACTAAAATGCATATTTTGCCTGAATTTTAGCCTAAAATTCAAACAAAACAGGCACCCTTCTGCATTGCATTGGTCGCAACAGACACATGTTTGGTCACCAGTAGTGTTGGTTGAACCCGAACCACAAACTTAGGGTTTGTACCAAACTTTGCGAGTTTGGGTTCCCAAACCTGAACATGGACTTCAGGCAGGAGTTTGTGTTCGAGTTCAGCATTCTGCCTGAACCCGGAAAAGCCAATTTACCCTACCACAGGAAGCTTCTGGGCGCTTATGTGAGCCGTCTATATGGTCCGCTGCCTCCAGAAAGATGGCCACTGCTCCCATGAGTGAGGACACTGGCAGAAGCTAACAGCCTCTTCCTGCTTCGCACTCTGCATTACTTTAAAGTGCCCTGACCACATATTTTGTTGTTTACAATCCTAGTGGCTATTCTGTCTCTGTGGTTCCCTCCGTCCGCGTAAGGTAGGAGTTCTCTGTTGGTGGAAGGGGCCACCAGTGGAAGACTCATCCCCAAAGTTCTGGGTCCCCATTGATTTCAATGGGAAGTGGGTTCGGGTCAAGTTCAGGTACCCAAACCAAACTTTTGTTTCAGTGATCAATAGGGTTCACTGGATTTCTTCAGTGTCCAGATGCTTTTGAACAGCATCTGTGATGAACTAAATCACTTAGTTAAGCTCCATCTGCACTTCTTAAAAGATTTGGGGCCTTGCAACCCACAGTCTTTCCATGCTGACCCACAGCCATTCTGCGCCTACCCACAGCACCTCTGTGTGTCACTCTGATGCCACAGCCCTTTTGTACATCTGATAACGCAGTCCTGCTAAGATTTCCTGTGTTGGGCACAAGGTCATCCATACAACTTTGATTATTTGTATTTGTTTTTACCCTTTTGGTCTCTTGATATTCTGGAATGTTAGGCAATTTTACTGCTTAGATTGCTAGGCTAGATAAAGGTGGTCCCTTAACAATAGATCCGAGTGAATGCAATGTGACAAGCGATCTCTAGTAAATGTTTCTGCAAGCCTGAATAATCTTTGCCTGACGAATGCAGAAAGACCCCTCTGGATCTGGAAGCTATTGCAAGCCCAAATATGTCTTAACCCGAACCAACACCCATTTATACCTTAACTGGTCCTGCTGTTTGGTGATCATAAGAAGCGAGGGGGGGCATCCAGAATGCTGGAACCCCCCTCGCAGCAAACCGCATAAAAAGCTTGTATTACTCACCTTCATTACGAGCCAGCAGCGAGAATGGAGTCCCACGATTGGCCGCGGGGCGGTCACATGGGCAGGTCTTGCGGGTGGCCGGCGCAGAGGACGCGACTGTGCCCACGGCCAATCGCGGGACTCCGTGCTCGCCGATGGCTTGTAATGAAGGTGAGTAATACAAGCTTTTTATGCAGTTTGCTGCAAGGGGGGTCCAGAATTCTGGATGCCTCCCCCCTCGCTTCTTGCGTTTACCACGCAGCGGGACCAACACCCGGTAAAAACGGGTGTTGGTCCAGTTTATTATTATTTAACCGGAACAACTCGTTTTTAACAAAGTGAGTGTTGGGTGGTGTTCCCTGTTCCCAGGAATCCCCCCCCCCCCCCGGTAACGCCTGTAACGCCTGTAACGCCTTTCAAAATGATCCCCTGGTGAAATCGAGCCCCGAGATTGACCACTGTGGTCACATAGTCTATAACAACAACAACAGCAACAACCGAGGAAGTAGAAAGTATATATTACATGTTTCCTTTATATTATATATTAGTCAGTAGACAGCATAAGACCTTACTTTGTTATGTTTTAATAACAAAATGCACCCACCTAATGATAAATTATAAAAACCCTAGAAGATTGATGGAAGTTTGCCCTAATGTGTATAGGATAGGTCTGTTTGCATTCCAGGCATGCTTATATTTTGCTTACTATTGATTTTCAAACCACCTCTGCTGGAAGTCTAGCATATACTACTCTACTATTACTAGTCAAGCATCTACTACTCTTTCAGTAAAATAATGTTCCCAATATTCCTCCTTATCTTACCTCCAACTAGTACTGTACTGTACTGTAGATTCACTTAGAAATCAGTTTCCAGTGAAGATGGATGTCACAGTAATATTCAAAAAGTAAAGTCAGTACTACATGATTAAAATTAATCTTTGTGTTCAGATTAAGCAAGAATTTAGCCAACATTTCAGGGTTTACCGGTGCCCCTTTTCCAAAGTTTCTGGTACCACCGCTGGGTCTGGTCAGCCCCAATATACATGCTCTGGCAGGTGTGTAAACCTGATGTTTTCCCCTTTCCAACAACATCTCCAATCGGTCGTTGGTTCCACCTAGGTCCAGAGATATGCCAATCGGAAATTTACCACCCTGGTTGGTCTTGTCTGCCCCGATCCACATTTCCTTGCAGGGGTATATACCTGAGGATCTCTCCTTTACAGCAGCTCCAGTGGAACGTTGGCCCTCCTAAGACCAGAAGAGATCTGGTGCTCAGAAATGTACCATCTTGAGCAAGGTGCATTGACCCCAGGATGATTTGCAGCCTTGGTTCTTTGGATCCAGGGTGGACTAGTGGCCCACTGAAGGTGTCTTTGGAAGGAGATGTGGATCTAGGCTGACTGATCCCATTAGTGGTACCACAAAGTCTCGCTACTGTTGCTTGCTGGAGCTGGAGTCTAAAAATCTTGTTCTGCAGATGAAGAAAGCTATATTTCCTGTAATTTGGGCATCCTTGCTTCCATGGTACCGGAGAACTGGGGCTCCGAAGTGGACCTCCCTGGGTAAGGTGTATTAATTCCAAGAGTGACCCACTTCTGAGCCCCAGTTCTCTGGACTTAGGGGAGCTAGTGACCACCTGGAGGCACCAAGGATGTCAGTGATGTCAGTCAGTGAGGTATGGCTGTATACGATAAAAAATTATGCCTTGTGTTGATGTTCACATCCTGACTGGCTGACTGACCTAACCCACCTATCTAACTGCCCACTTACCTACCTGCCTACTGACCCACCCACATACCTACCTGCCCACCCACTGACATACCTAGCTACTTGTCTGCTGACCCACACACCCATCTACCTACTTATCTACCCCACCATTTGACCCAACCATGACCTACCTACCAGCCCAATTGGTTTTGTAATTTTACAGGGGAGGAGCATGGTTTATCCACTCAGTGTGTGAAGTGAGGGATTGGGAAGCCTGTTTCAACATACATGCAAAGCCCAGGCATGTCCCCTCCATCCCAGTGAATGGAGTGGGCATGGCCGTATCACTGTGACAGATGACAGGTGAGTGGCCTGTTTATCACAGACCATACAGACCATACAGACAGGGGACTGAATAAGTAGTTCCGTTTAGTGTGCCAGCAAAGACAAGCATTCTTTTTGTCATGCTACTTGTCTGAACTATTACTTTGAATTGCATGCCCAGCGTCTTCATAACCCCCCTCCCCAGGTGCTGAGACAGGGGGTTAAAAAAAGTCCTACCTCTCCTGTAACTCAGCGCCTTCACCCAGGCAGTGGCTGCACAGGGATTGCCCCCACACTGTGCACACACCTGACCACACATGTAAGGATGGGGCCGTGCACAGAGCGGGGGATGCCACTCTGCGTTCTCCTCAAGATAGCTGTGCCCATGGCCTGAGACATCTGGGGAACGGTACTGCATCCCGGCCATTTACTTTTGTCCTTCCCCCATCATGCCTTAGTGCCAGGGGATAGAAGCCAGGGTCAGGGACATTTGCCTAAATGGAAAAAAAACTCCATTGCGGCCTGCGCCAGATTTTGTGCCCAGGGGCCTCCACCACATTTAAAGTGGACCAACACCCAGGATTTTGACTATCCTGGGTTTTGGTCCACTTCGGCAGGGCACCCCGATCGGGGGTGCCCCGCTGTGTGAAACCCCCCAGAAAGCCCCAAAATCTTACCTGTCCCCGCTCCCACGTGACTGGACGGTCCAATCCCCGCCAACGTCCAGGCGGGGATCAGGAACGTCCAAGCGTCTGCCGCCGCCGCCGCCTCCCTCGCGCCACTTTCGGCGCGCGCGCGCCCCCGCCGGCCATTCGCAGACGGCCGGCGCGGGCGCGCGCACGCCTACAGGGGCGCGAGGGAGGTAAGATCAGGTAAGCGATTTGGGGTGTCTGGGGGGGTTTCACCCCGCGGGACATCCCGATCTCGGATGTCCCGCGGGGTGGGAGGTGATCGGCCCGGGAATCTTATAGATTTCCGGGCCGATCACCTCTCGGTGTTGGCCCACTTTAAGCCAGCCGTGTTCAGAGCAGTCATCTTAAACTTTGGTGGTGGAAGGCAAGAGTGTATTTATTTAATGGCAAGTTATGACAAGATCAGTTAAATCAGACTTGATTAAACACAATTGCAAAAATGTTGCAAAAAAGAAAAAACATTTCCAATGTGTGTGTTTGAGCCGCTTGTCTTGGCATTCGCTTTTAGTGTGCATGTTTTACTCCGCTATGCCACCAGATCAGCCAATCTATTCGCTCCAAATTAAAGGTTGCTAGAGAGTGATATGCCACATAAACATATCTGGAAAGGCCAAGGCTGATTCATAACTGCTGTCTCCTGCTCCGTACATTACAACAACATATTTATTAAATCACATTTTCAAGGTTTAACTATGAAATAGAACTATTTTTCATTGTTACTTTGTGGAGGATTTAACTTGTAATCCATTTATATGCATTTATGAGCAGAGCACTCCAGAGGAATGTAATGTGACATTGAAAACGCAATGAAAAATGTATTCATTCGATTGATAAGTGTGACTATGCACGGCGACATGGATAAACTTCTGATATGACTCCCAAGGCTAACATCTGAGCACCTGTGAGCAACGGTACTGGGATTTGCAGTACGACCACTTGGTCTGGTCAATCCCGACTTGGTCTGCATTCACTTGCAGGGGTATATAGCTCAGGTTCTCCCCTTTACAACAGCACCCCCAGAGGATAGTTGGCCTCCCTAAGTACAAAGATCTGGTGCTCAGAAATGTACCATCCTGGGCAATGTGTGGCCTCGACGGTGTTTGTTAAACCGGGCCACCGTCGAGCCTGCCACTTTGCCGGAGTTACTCGTGCTGGGTGGGAAGGTGGGTCGCACTTGGGAGTGTTTGAACAATGTTCTGTGCCGCTTTAATAATAAAAACAAAATAAGGTTATATGTAATTTAACCCTAATACTATAAAGATATGTTATTAGATTTTATCAGGTCTATTGTATTGTAAGCTTGTAGGAAGGCTATGGGAAGCCATATGGTGTTTGGATGTAAATAAATAATTAGCTGCCGATTTCCCCCCCTGTCCCGCAAAGTCCCTCCATCGGTCCATGCTCCCACTGGCTGCTGTCCCTGTCTTTAAGAACAGCAGCCCCAACTGGCACCACCCACACACCTTGATTGGCTGAGAGAGGATTACATCATCCCCCACTGGAGTGAAGGTAAAGTGCTGGCAGCGTGTGCAGGGGGCGGCCGGGCGGGATGTGCTGAGACTGCATTGGCTCCTCGTCGGTCACACAGCCCATGGGCGAAAGAAAGTGAAGACTCTTCAAAGTAAATCCCTATAAAAAACTGCCTGCAGTAATCAAGTGTTTCTGCTTAGTTTCCAGTCGCTGTGTGTGTGTGTGTGCGTGTGTGTGTGTCTGCTCCTGCCCCAACTGCTGCTGATCCCAAGCCCTCCATGCTGACCACAAGCCCTCCTGTTCCTTCTATGCCAACATTCTTCATGCTGACACTGTGGTTCCCTGCTGCCCACAATGCTTCTAAGACTACCTGTAGCCATCCCCTGTGGACCAATCATTTCCTGGGCTAAGTGTGCCCTGGGGCATCCCAAATGGGGATGCCGCAGCAGCCCCTCATTCACTCACCTTTCCAGTGGTACAATGATCGCAGCCTGCGTTGGCCAGTATCCCTGCATCCCTCTGCTGAGGCACATCCCTGAACCCAGCCATTCAGCGCACTGCACACCACAGGAAAACTGACAATGTAGCCGTTCCCTGTGCCCTCACAGCTTATGCCATGTATTAAGAACCACAAAAGACCTTGGAACAGGTCCCAACACCGCGCACATAAATTATTATACACAAATTTTAAACAGACAAATTATTAATAGAAGCTCAACATGCAAAAGTCCAAAATGTAAAAAATCTATAGAAAACACAGAGTTCCTTCAAAGTTTTCAGGTGCAGCTAACACTCATTATAAGTATAGCATCCCAAAGTGCATAGCTCGAGGTAGGTGTCTTCAACCCGTCACCGGATGAAATAAACTCTTACCGGACCAAACAGATTCGATGGCATATAAAATATAAAATAGTCAGATGATCTTCATCTCAGATATATATGCTCCAGCTGGTATTGGCCAAGAGCCCAAATGATGCTGTTTCTTTAACAACTCCAATATATCACTCAGTAGAGATGTAATGGTAATGTGTCCCAACAGGCATGAAAAAAACACAAATAGAGCGCACTAGTGCAATATCATAAAAAATAATTTAATAAGGTAAGATAAAATAATGCACTCACAAACAATCCATAAACAATAGAGCTTCAATAAAAGTGTCTCTCACCGCACCAACCATTTCGGGCAGACTCCGCAGCGTTTTAATTAAAAAATGTTATTTGCAACATCCGAATGGTGGAGGTGATTCTCCAAAACTGGTCCGGTAAGAGTTTATTTCATCCGGGGACGGGTTGAAGACACCTACCTCAAGCTATGCACTTTGGGATGCTATACTTATAATGAGTGTTAGCTGCACTTGAAAACTTTGAAGGAGCTCTGTGTTTTCTATAGATGTTTTACATTTATGCCATTAGTATGTACGGCATGAAGCACTTATGGGACGAGAGCCTGCGCATGCACCATGGGGATGGCAGAAAAGTGAGTTGTGTGGGCAATCTGCAGGGACTCACATAGTGGGGCATCCCAAACTGGAGAAGAACCTATCGCAATGATAGTGAAAATACTGCTGATAGGTTCACTTTAACCAGCATCCCTTCCCTGCATCACTCTTAAAGCTGACCAAAACCCTCAATAGCCAGCCCTAAAGTCTAAAAGACTCCATGGATGGGCACTAGCCTTCCTCTAGGACATCCCAATGCCAATCACTGTGTGAGCCCCCCCAGTTCACCTGCACAGCCAAGGAAATAAGGCTGCCTGCTTTGCACACTGGCCCCGGCAAGGATGCTGGCTGCATTTGAATGACCATGTAAATGTCCAACCCTGGGTCGGACTGGGCCACCGGAGGATCCTCCGTTGGACCCCAGGAAGGGACAGGTTTGCCCAGTCAGCGGTGGTTGGGTGAGGATCAGCAGCAGCGGGGTCTGGTTTGAGACAGGCAGGCCATCAGGAGCCTGGGAAAAAGCCGAAAGAGAGGAAGCATAGCATGTCAGCGCTGCCCATTAAAACGGATCAAAAACATTTTTAAGTAGAATCCCCTGAATTGCTCCCCCCATGAGGAGAACCTTTTGCCAATTTTTACTGCTCCTGCTTCACTCTTTTCTTCCTTCCTCCCTTACTCACATTTTCTTCCTTCCATCCTTCCTCACCTTTTCTTCCTTTCTTACATTCTTCCCTCTCAGCCTTTCTCTCCTTCTCTTTCTCCCTTGCTACTGCCTCCTTCTTCCTTTTATTCTGTTTATTCTGTCACTTCCTCTCTCTCATCCCCTCTCCTTACTTTATCTTTCTTCAGTCCTCACTGGCCTTCCTCCTTCCCTCCCTGTTTCTTTTCTTCCTCCCTTCCTTCTCTCCTCTTTGCCCCCCCCCCTTACTTCACTTTTCTTTTCTCGCTTTTTTTTTCACAAGCTGGAGAGGAAGCACAGCTTACCAGCATAAAACAGAATTTCGGCAATGCCATAAACTGGCACTGCACCAGGGCCCAGATGGTCAGGGGGCCACATCATTGTTGCTCCTCCACTTTATCATATTTGTGCTCACTTGGCATAATTTAGAGAAAGGAAGTAGCATTTGTATCTGTTGTCTCAGGCCCTTATTTAACAAGGGATAGCGCCAGGTAGCGACTGGTGAGCGAACGGTAATGACGCTCCCCGCCACGAGAACGCCGGCTCCCCACCACAATCACACATTTATCCAGCCGATCCTGCTTAGCGACTGAGAGAGCGCCAGATAGCGACTCATTCATCATTATTCCAGCCTCACCCCACAGCGCCAGCGAGTGACCTTGAACAGCGACAGGTATGACCTCTCGCTACCTGGCGCTCTCCAATGCATTTCAATGGAACAATCTTTAAATAATCATAAATAATTGTTATTAATTTTTTTTTTTTTTTTTATGTGAAAAAAATTCTGTTACCACTTCTGCAATGTAAGATGTTTTTTTTAAGGTAAAAAAAAAAAATGTGTGCAGAATTGATATTACAGGTCTGATATTAATGTATTCATATTACAAAATGTTTTTATAAACTTGTTTTTTTTGGTTTCCAAAAATATGGTTGTTTGGGGGTTAAAAAACTACTTTTAACCCATCGCCGCCAGCGCTCTGGGGTTTAAACATGCATTTCACAGCGCGAGAATTTTTTGAGCGTGATTTGTTAATGAATATGGTGGGAGCCGTTCGCTATGGTCATTCGCTATCATGCGCTCCCATGCAGCGCGGAACCTGTCAAATAGCGACTCCTCACCCAATATTCAACATTACCGCACACCGACTGAGTCACTGTCAACAACCGAACAACGGCCAAGCACAGCGACTACTAGCGGGCGCTCTGAAAATACTGCTGCAGTCGCTCATCTGTCGCTACCTGGCGCTATTAATGAATCGGCCTCCTTGTCTTTAGTTGTCTAGCTGCATCCAATTAAATTCAAGTGAACCAAAACCCATCGCAGATCGATTCCCCCCCCCCCCAGGGCATCCAAAATCATCATGCCCCGCTGTGTGAACCCCCCCCCCAGTTCACCTCATTCATGTACCTTGTTTCCCAGTCCCACTGTGCATCTAAGAGCAGTGGCTGCATCCCAGTCTCCCTCTAGCAGGGCATGTTCCCCCGATCGGAGAGCCCCAGCGGAAAGAACCAAAACCCAGGATAGTCAAAATCCTGGGTTTTGGTCCACTTTAAAAGACAGAAAAAAGGTTTACTGTATGAGCCGTGAAAGGGCCCCACTTAATGTTTGCAGCAGGGCCCCATCACATTTAGTTACGCCACTGCCAATCTAACATAAATAAATATAGTTTGGTTCAGGCAAAATGGAGCTAATATGTGTGTTTAGATACTTATAGAGATATTGAAACCATACCAACTAAAGAGGGTTTCTAAAATATCATATTTATGTTTCATATTTTGATTGCACTCAATGTTCGGATTCAGGATAAATGGGTGTTGAGAAAGACGGGAAGGTGAAACATGTTGATCTAAGCATACTGAAATCCACTCAAAACAAACTGAACTTATGGTTAAGCATCGGCTGATTTAGACACAGACTACTGCTAGAAGCACCACCTGGGCTTCCCCAATAGTGGCTACATGAAAACGCAGCAGAGGGGAAGGCCAGAGTGTCGGGTAATGGTAGTTGCAGATTCTGGTGAGCAAAACTGGAACTCAGGAGCTGAAAAACAGGAAGAGGTTAATGCTGGCTGAGCAAGCTGTGGAGGGGGAAGCTAACTGGTTGCTTCTGCAGACAATGCCGGGGTCCCACAGTTGCACTGACAAATAGTGAGCCTGTAGTGTGGTATGGAGTGGGTACATGAACAGAACCAGGAGTTCCAAGCTGTGGTGAGTGCAGGAGCAGAGCCGGGAGTTCAGAGAGCCAAAATAGGTGAGTGCAGAAACAGAGCCATTTGTATTTCCAAGCTGAGGGGCTTTTATTTTTACATCATTTGCAATCAGCCAGCTGAACCGGGTCCCTGTATTTTGTTTTAAATTGTGTTGTGTATTGTATAGGTTGTATAGTCTGTAACAATAAATTGCATTATTTGATTATATTTTGTGTGAGGCTTCTCTCTGTGTCATTTTGTTTCCAGTTAGACATAAATATATTATGGAAATGGAGACCCTGGAGGCTGCTGATTTATGCAAATTATTGCATGTAATAAAACACTGGATATTCAAGATATTCTACTTGTAATGTAAATTCAGAATTCAGAATGACTGTCCCCGTGAACAATCCAGTTGTTTTAAAGCTGTATTTGAGCCTGTGGGCTCACAGTTAGTGTTTGAATATGGCTCTGCTGAGTTATAAATAGTGTCTAATAGCCATTAAAGTCTATGAAGGAACTTTCTTGGAAAACGACTAAAACAGCCAAATTGTATTTGAGGACCACCAAATATCTGAGGAGCACTGTGCTAATAAAAAGGGAAAATGTGTATAGTGGTGTGGGTGTCAATGGGAACAGTGGGGTGTTATCTATTCAATGAACCTAATAAGATTGTATTTTTTTCATTGTTCCAACATTGGCACCATGACGAAAGAGTTTGTATATTAGTATGTGCAATTGTAAGGATAAGCCAAAAGCAATCTGTGTCTTAAACATGGTTATTAAGCCCTTGGAGTGTCTTTTATACAAAACATAATAAGGCTCCAGAATAGATGGAGCAAGTCTGTTGGAGGGGGTTGTTGTAACACAAAAGACGCTTTGGAGGCTTCAATAAAATAAAACAAATGAATTTTAGCTCATTGGTATCATTTTTTAGGGGAGACCATAGTATGCTTCACACAAACAATGCTAGTCTGGAAAACAAAAGGCTGGCTGCTGATATGGCAATATGACCACCCTACCACCCTACCACCCTACCCTGGCGCTGAGACAGGATGGGGGAGTTACAAGGAAAAATCCCCTTACCTTATCTATGGGCCATTGTGACTCCTCCCGAGCCTATACAGCCGTCTCAAGAAAAGACACAAAGCCGCATGGCCTGGGCACGTAGGGAGTTTCTCGCGGCTCCGTGATTTCGTCCAAGATGGCGGTGCCCAGGTTTCGGAGGGCTAGAAGAGAACTGGCCCATGGATCAGGTAAGGTTTTTTTCTCTTTGTATCCTCCCCCCCCCCCCCCCATCAAGCCTCAGTGCTAGGGTGACAGGGCGGGGGGTCATATTGTGACTAGAATTCTGTTTTAAGGAGGAGTCATGGCCTAGTGGTTAAGGAAACAGACCTTGTGACCGTGATTCCCGGCCAGGACATGGCTGAAGTGCTCTTGAGCAAGGCTCCCAACTGCAATTCCACAGTTGGAATATGCACTTGCTATGGGTATTAATGAGTATGTACATAGTGGGTAGTTGGTACCATGCATTTCTCCAGGGAGCAGGAATGTTTCTATTTTTGGTAAATGTAGGCAATGCATTTTTTTTTCTTTTCTATATTTCTTACACTGTTTCATCGGCACAACCTTTGTATTATAAACCATTCCTTGCATTACAATATCATATTTTATAAAGAAAACTCATAATTCATATTTCTGCTACTTTAATGCAGCCTACAGGGAGGCAATGTCTGTAATAGGACTTCTGAGAGCTCAGGCAGCGCATAACAGAAGGGGATGAAGTAAAATGAAATGCTGCTTGGCTTTATACATCATGGCCTGAAGGCATGGAGGATGTTTCATGTCATGATAAAGAATGACATGAAAAGAATAAAATCATTCTTGCTAATAAGTGTAGCTGGAACCTGCCACTGTTCTGTCTTGCTGCAGTTCAAAATGTCTTTCCTGGTCCTACAGCACCCAAATAACAATAAAGTTCTAACGGGTGGAAATTATGATGCATAGCAGTTTACAAAAAGCCAAGGCAGCCAAATATTCCCATATTTTACAGGAAGGCAACTGAGCATCGACCTAATGGAATCACAAATTTAGAGATCCCCTTAGACAAAAGTGTATTTGTAGTGAAAGTGTTTTATTAAAGAGTATCATCGGAGTTCCACTCCTTGGGGCATCCAGAATTGAGATGCCCCACTGTGTGAAAACCCCTCCCCTGCCAGTTTCACTCACCACTTCCTGGAGCCCTTACCGCTTCTGTGCACTCCAGCCACATCCCCGCTCACCTCCATCCGTGCGCGTGCCTGGCCCTTCTGAATGGGCGGCACAGGCTCACCACGCCTACAAAGTGGATGGGGGATGTGGCTGGCAAAGCCGCTCAGCTGCTTAGCCGTCAGCAGCACCAAAAGAAGTCTAGTGACAGTGATCATGCTGTTTGGCTGAGGGGGGCACCTCAGCCAATCAACTCACTTGCTCTCGCCTAAGTCTGCACCCCTGGGAGCGGAAGGAAGGTGAGTGAAATGGAGCGACCTGGGGGGTACACATAGGGCATCCCAATTAAGGGAGGTCACCACACAGAGGAACAACATGAAATTCCTGTGTTTTGTTCCTCTTTAAGAGTAAAAGAGGACCCTGCCTTTTTTTCTGTTAAAGGGGAATCTGCATTACATACAGAGGTTTTACTATAATCAAAGAAAAATCCTTTTTTCAATCCAAAATATATTTGCTTTGATTCAAAAATGTTTGTGACATGAAGGCTGATTCAAAACTGTGAGAATTTTTTTCTCACTTTTTTTGTGAGAAACAAGATATTTAATTATTTTATTGCTTAGTGCAATTCAGCAGCATTTTTAGCTGTGCAGATTTTTAACTAATTCACCCAGGTAAATATATGATGCAATTGCAAAATCATCTTAAAAAAAAGTCTCACAAAAAATGTGAGAAAAAAAATCTCACAGTGCTGAATCAGCCCTATAGACATATCAGTGGTTTACCTCTCCCTAGATTAGGCCAGCAGATTCAGCCAAAGAATTGCTTTCCCTGCCTTCTTGTGCATTATGGATGAATACCATAGAGTCTGAGATCAATAAACATGGAAAGCACCATTTGAATCCTGAAGGATTAGAATGCCAGTAACTTAAAAGCCAATTTCCTTTCATACAATTGTCAAGAGATGCTCCTACTAAAGGTCATGCTAGATTTTCTTCTTAATCTGCATTTTGGTGAGCCTTTTATTTTCTACACACAAAAAAAGTAAAATAAAACTATTTGTTCTAATTATTCCTAAAATAATCACCTGCACCTGTGATTGGGGTATTTTATTGGTGTGGTCTATTATTTTTCCAGTGTGGTAAGAATATTTCTTCAAAAGTTTGGAAACAACAATATCCTACGGGCTAAGATATATATATTTTTTGCATGCCCCATAGGGTGCTGTTGTTTACAAACCTTTAATCAATTATCCTTACCTCACTGGAAAAATGGTGTACCTTGCCTGTAAAAATGCCCCACATGTGCAGGTATTTTTTTTTTTTAATTAGAATATTGGACACCCTGAATTGGAAGAAGTAGACCAACCCTTCCAAAAGTCTTATAGACTGGAGGGTGGTGTTGCTCCTCTTTAAAGTTTTTAGGGGGGGGGGGGGGGGGATTTAGGATGTGTATTCTGGCGTTTGGCTAAGAAAAAGGAATAAGTCACCAAATTCAATTCAAGCACCAGCGGAAGCCTAGTTGATATTGTAACAATGAAAAAATATAGTTACATGTGTACACTGATTTTGGAGACACGAGAGAAGAGAGAAAAGACTGGAAATACAATGTCAAAGGTAGATAAGTAGGTAGGTAAGACTCCAAGGTTGGCCAACTAGGTTCCCCAGTTATGTGAGTCTCCCCAGATCGCCCTCAAACCCCTTACCTTGACACCGGTCTGCACCCCTGACAGCCCTGCAACTTGTATGTACCCGTGCCCAGTCATTCAGATAGGCCGGGCACATCCCTATGGTGATGCCCAGACCAAAACAAAGGCTTTATAAATAAAGCACTGAATGCACGAGAGCCTGCGCATGCGCCATTGGAACGGCGGAGAGGAGAGTTGAGAGGAGGATCTGTAGAGTTTCACTCAGCGATTCCCAAACCTGGATGCCCCAGGGACAAATCCCAATCTCCAGTATAGTGAAAATACTGGTGATTGGTCCACTTTAACACAAAAAAAGAGCAGGTAAGTAAGAGCTTTGAGGATCAATCCAGATACATGGTTATATTTTAGTTACATTTTAATTAACTCCCACAAACGACACTTGTTGACACAAATAAAAGAGTTAAATAAGAAGGTGCTTTGAGGATTGATCCAGAAATACAGCTCTAGTCAAAAGATTGTAATACTCTCCCACGCTATTGTGCAGGCCCTATTTGTCTCTCTAGCTATATATACAGTATATATATATATATATATATATATATATTCTCTCTTGCTAATTTACTCCCTATTGCCTAACTGCCTATATTTAAACTCATTTAAACTGTCCCCCTTTGAGAACCCCAAGAAATGGTCAGTCTAATTTAAATAGCTGGTCAAGTGCAAGCCCTGGTGCAGGCAGTAATAACTAACAACTGCAGCTCCTTTTGTCAAACACAACAGATCTACTGACAATCCAGGAAGAAGTACAGGTGTAAATATCCAGTGTGGGGAGTGGCTAAATTTGTTCTAATCCAGGGATTCAAACAGATGCCGTCCCAAATCAAATATGGTGAAGCCTGGTGATTTCCTTGCTTGTGCTTGTGATGGCAATGGCCCTGCAGCAAAAGTCCAATGGAAAGATTACTGTTACCCACTGAATGGAAGTGCTATTTGGGTCTGAACATACCCAAATGAATAAGTTGGATTTGTGTCAAATGTACCCAAAACCTGAATACAAAGCTCAAGCCTATACAATGTTTTTCAGCAACACATCTGCCGCTGAGCATCGCCTTGCAACACAAGTTATGACCATGAGATTTGGCATATTTTTCTTGCTACCTTGTTTTTTTTTTAGATCTGTATTCCTGAGCAAGTTCTGTATTCTGATCACAATTCTGTGTCCTTGCTTCTCGCTGATAATAATGAACAGTGTGATGCATCCTCCTTCCAGGTTTTCTTCACCTCGTCACCCTCATTACAGGTGGTAGAAGAGTAAAAGGATAAAAACCTGTGTTCCTATGGCATGTATTGGTAGGGTATATTCCATGGCATATATTCCATGCCTTAAATGTGTAAGTGTGTCTTTCATAGGTGGCTCTGCTGTATGCAGTTGTTTTATATCCACACAGTATTGGATTTAAAAAAAAATATGGTGTCAAGGCAGCAGGATTTCTTCAGGGTGGTAACTGCCACTGAAGGAAGCCTGTGAAGTCCACTGTGTAAAATGATGGGATCAAGGTCAAAGAATTCCTTGTGTGTATTTCAGCCACATGCAGCCTTTTTTCAAAAAGGAAAAAAGTTGTGGTCAAGAAGACAAGAATTCTTCAGGGTGGTAGCTGCCACTTAAACGGGACCTTCAGCATAATTTAATGAAAAGCCCAAACCCTTAAAAAAAACTATTCCCCAGCATCTAAAATTAATTTATTTTATGTTTTAGTCACTTTTTATTCTTTCCCCCACTGGCCTACAACTCTGTTCAGGCCATCTTTCCTCAGAAGCATCACATGGGGAGGAGAGGGTTTAAAAATACAGGGGGCCGGGTTATAGCTGTGCTTTTCAAGGACAGAACAGAGCTGGGGTCCCGAAAAGGACAGCAATGCCAGAATGCAGAGTAGCATAATCAGAAGACACAGAAGACAGCCTGAGACCCCATGTGCCGCCATCTTGGATGGTTAAAGACTCAGAAAATGCAGTAGAAGCAGGTAGGATCATTTTGAATATATGCGCAATCTGTATATACAGGGTGAGGGAAACATATAAGATGGGCCCATATTCAGGGTGAAGGCCGATTTTAAAGAATTTGTGAAGTTGGCCCATGCAGGTCCCATGAAGTGGAAGGTCAAAGCAACAGGATTCCTTGTGTGAAAAAAATGATGGTCTGTGTGACAGAATTCCTTCAGTCCTTCAGTGTGCTACAGAACAGTAACACAGAGAGGCTATATAATATTATTAAGGGTTTTTTTAAAGAAACGCTAACACCACGTAGGGGCAGGTGTTTTAGTGGCACAGATACTGAAAGCCATATTTATGACATCTTCCTGGGGGGGGCGCCCCCTCCCCCCAGTAAGATGTCCCACCAGCATGTGAACCCTCGGGTCCACAGCCAGAATATTAAGGTAAGTATATATTGTTTGTTTGCTGCACCTGTAAGTTTTATGTGGAAGTGTCTTTACTTCTGTTCCCTTTTTCTTAATTTTCTGTTCCTGCCTTATGCATTTTTGTCATATTTGTTTCCACGTGTAATCTTGCTATGTGTTTTTGGTACCGTGTTGTCTCTTCAACTTTTGTAGCAACTTTAGCGTGTATTTTAGCGTTTTTTGATAAATACAGAGTCTTAGCAAATTGCCTAGCGTTTTACTTTTTTCATACTTTCTTTTATGCGTCTTTTAACTTTCTCATCATTTAGCCTGCAGAAATGTTTGTTGTAATAACTTTCATTTTTGTGGTTACTGTTAAAGTGGAGCAAAACCCACGCAGATCATCCCAGGAATCTATAAGATTCCCGGGCCGATTGATTCCCTCCCCTTGGGGCATCTAAAATCTCTGTGAAACCCCCCAGGTCACCCATAAATTCACCTTCATTTTCCAGTCCAACGGCACATGGGCAAGCCATGGCAGCATCCCCGCTATCCCTCTAGCATGGCGTGTGCCCGCACCAGGCATTTGTGCATGGTACACTCCCTGTTAGAGCCACATACGTATAGGACATGTGCCAGCAGGAATATGATTATGCCCGTCCAAAAGCCCAGAAAGGGATCATTGTAGCATAGATTAGGGCCACTGTGTTAACCTTCGACCCAAGTCCGTCCACCAAAAGTGGTCAGATTTTAAGCACTGGGACCAGGCATCGGTGTACAGGCTCTACGATGCCTATGCCTCAGGTAAGTTAAGAATGTTGCATATCATATCTTGTTGGCTTTAAACAATCACGGACTTGTATTTAATGGCTATTCTTGTTTTGTGTCTTCATAGATAAGCAGCCTCCCCTCCACAAGCATGGCAAGGGGGTTCTCCTCTGCCCTCCCAACCCCGATCCCAATACAGCTGTGGGGGAGGGTCCTTTTCACCATTGCAAGGTGGAGGATCCTTCGAAGAGGAAAAGCTGGAGTGTGGTTACTGGGAGGGCCAATTTCAGTTGAGGAGTCAGGTGGAGGAGGTGATGGACTCCCCACCTCTCCATAAGGGTGCAGGAGTGGGAGTGGGGGAGTCTGGCCCCTTGGAGTTGGGCTCTCGCGGACCAAATTGGTGGAGCCAAGCTCACACTTCCTCTCCTCACAGCCCTCCCTGGTTTGAGGGAAGCACCTTGTGCCCAGGTGAGTTGCCTTTGTGTATCTAATTGTGTTTATCTTTTTTGGAAGTGACAAGAGTGTGTGTGATGTTTTTTATTTCTTTATTCTTATTGTTTCAGGGCATCATAGTCCTGTTGTTTCCACCACTCCCCTTCTGAGATTTTCGGCTGAGTTTATGTCAGGTAATATTGCCATGCACATACACATAGATGCCAATCATTATTTGTTGCTAGAAGAAATAGTCCACAGATAACGTATTTATGTTATTGTTATTGTTTTTTGTCTTTTTGGCACACATTTTTGTTGCTTAAATGAATGTATGTCTCAGTCTGATATTTTCTCATGTAAGCAGATCGAAGTGTTAAATGTTTAGACTCTCATTTATATATCAATCCTCAACCTTAATTGTACATTTGCCAATAAATCCACCATTGGCACCTGGACCTATGTAGAGTCTCTGACATACTGTTTTAGTTGTAAGCTAAAAACATATTTTTTCAATGTTTTTGATGTTTCTAGATACATAACCATTACCATGTGTTTGGCCAGCTGGTATCTGGTTTTGGGGTTTCACAAACATTTACCTACCTTCTGAACAGTTGTGAGTGGCCCTGCTAGTAGCAGTGTCCATGTTTTGAGGTTTCAGACATGCATCCCCTTTTTCTCAAGAGTTGATAGATACTAAAATAAATTTTAGAGTAAAAAAGTGATGTTAAAAGGCCAAATTATTGGATTGATAAAACTAAGAAAATAATGTAGGTCATGCGTTTATGTATGACTGCAGCAACAAATGTAACGCTATAGTGTATGTACAAACAAAAAACAACAGATACGCCCCTGCACCACCTTAAGAAACAAAGTCACACTATCACTGAATAACCCAATTTAGGACTGGTGTGCCAATATGGGATACCCCCAAAACAAAATAATTTGTGAATATAAGCAAATGTGTGGCCCCAGTAGCCACAAGGGGGATCTTACCAAACTGCACCACCAACCTTAAAAAATCACAAAATCAAGCATTTACATATCAATCACTAATTAAATCATGAATTTATTTAAAGAGATAAAAAGAGCTCACAATACATTTTTTTAAAACAATCTCTGCAGGAAGCTAACGGGCCAGAAAAGTGTTATTGTGCATATATTAAAGTGTCTAATAATACAAAAAATACAGAAAAAATTTCTTCTATATACATACAATGTGCAAAAAATGCTATATACAACAAGTCTATTGCAAAAAGTGCTAATGTCTATCCAAAGTGCCTAGCAAAAAAAGTGCATATGCAAAGGAAATACAAAAAGAGAAAACCTTTCCCAAACTATCCCCCTGAAATCCAATAAGTACGTTTATCACCATATAAGTCTGGCCGAGCCTCCTGCTGCTGCCTGGTGCCCCTTTACCCACGCGTTCCATGGGGTAAACCCACTTTTACAAGGTGTCAGAGAAGGACAAGTAATGCCTGTGTATCCGCTTTAAATATTATTCCAAGTAGCTTACTGTGCAGGTTTCTGATTGAAAAGGCGTGCACACTCTCCCGCGCTCGGCGGCCCCGGCCGGCAGTCGCACAATGCGAGGGAAGTGTGACGTAACTTATATCAGCTGTGTAGCTCTCCCCGCGCCCGCCCCCCAAACCGCCCGGCCATCCGCGTCACTATACCCTGCCGCAAGGCGGCATGTAACTATGGCAATGGACGCCGAGGTGGGGAAGGGCCGGCGGCGGGGAGAGAACACAGCCGCACAGTATCAAAGCTCCAAGAATGAACACAAGCTGACACACAGGTACATGCTATATCCAACAATTAAAACCAACTTTAAAACAGCTACATTTTATTATTGTGGCAATCTGCCAACTACAAATTAATATCAACATAAATAAAGTATCCCTATATAACCTAATAACAAAAATTATTTAATAAATATGTTCGTACATAAATGCTGGCTAAGTTATTCAATCTAACATCATCATAAGGCAAGAGAAGATAAGTGGAAAAATAAATGGGGGGCAACATCAGGGGTGTCAGACAGATGTGGGTCCTGCTCAGCAACAGTGGGGTGTTTGCCATGCTGAATAACCACACTGGGTATAACAGGAGCATTTTGGGACACCTTGCCAGCAGCCTTTGAGCTAAAAAAAGCCATGTTGGGTCTGTGTCTAATTCTGCCACTACACCCACTAACTACAGCCTGAGCAACAGCATGACCTAGACCACGGCCCTGGCTATGCCCCACAGGGAAAAGGACCGGTGGATGTGTGTTACGCCTAGTAGGTCCCATAATTCCCAGAAACGGAGGCTAAATCTAACAGGTGTCCCTGCAATGGAAGCCACAGCAGCATTTGCAGTGGCTGTGTGTGTTTGTGGGGATTGGCCACTACTGTAGTACCCCAGGTGAGTCAGTCTGTGTTTGTTGTGCGGTGTCTGCGGACAAGTCTGTGCTTTGTGACATCAGTAGTTTTTCCTTGTGCTGTTCCATCTGCTGGTGTAAGCAGATATTGTGTAGCACACTGCAAGACAGGATTGTCTTGGACACCTTATCTGGGCATCTACCCTATTGGCCAGGCCTAACCTAAAAAACTTGCTTGCCACAGGCAATGCTTTTCAACAATGCTTCTAATTTAGTGGTGAACTGCATTTGTTTAGCATATGTGTGTGTCTGAATTAGTGAGTTAGGTGGTTTATTTGAGGTGTACATTGTGTGTGTGTGTTTTATTGGGTGCTTTAGTGGGTGCATTTGTGTTAGCAGTGGCAATGCAGTGCAAAGATGAGGCAGATTTTGGAGTGATGTTTGGTGTGTGGATGAGTTGCGTGGCTGCTGGTGAGGAGGAGGAGAGTGAGGAAGCAGCAGTGGTGCGACTGCCTGTTGACAGAGTGTTTAACACCCGATTGTTTGTGGCGGATTTGAGTGATGAGCAAATACGCAGCTGCTTTATACTGAATCGTGGTGTCCATTTTGGAACTTTACCACCAAATCCACCTCAAAATTGTGCCCACCACTAGCCACAGTCATGCAGTCCCTGGAATAGTGCAACTCTGTGCCTATTTACATATCCTTGCAAGGGGCACATTTCAGGCCACTGCTGCTCTGTTAAGCTGCATTAGCCAGCCGACCATGTGCCGCATATTTCATGAGGTGGTCGTGGCCATCTGTGACCTCATCTCGAAATGCATCAGACTCCCATGAGGAAGAGGTCCAAAACATCAAGCTGTCATTCTATCAGATAGCAGAAATGCCAAATGTGCTGGGCTACATTGATGGGACCCATATTCCCTTCCACCCCCCTCGAGCACAAGATCTGCCCTAACGCAACTGCAAACACTTTCATTCTATTAATGTGATGGTGGTGTGTGACAATGTGATGCTGTGGGTGAACTGGGGTGGGTAAGGTGAATGAAAAATGCAGCAAAGCCGTAGCGGTGTGCATTTGTGTTGCAACCAACATTAACCCATGTGTTTGTATATAGCTGATAAAGGATTCAGGTAGAAGATGTGGCTCATGATCTCCCGTGCGGAACCCACAGCTGAAGTGCGTGACAATGCCGCTCACCACAAGACTAGATGCATTGTTGAAAGGACCATTGGCCTGCTGAAAGCACGCTTCCTATGTTTGGCCCGGCTAGGAGGGGAGATGCTGTAGCTTGCTGTGTGCCACACAATATATGCATACTCCATAGAATCGAAGAGCACAAGGAAACGCTACTGGTGCCTGAAGTCCCAGTACTGCACACAGACAGTGCAGAGGGCACACAGACTGGCTTTGCCCAGCAGACACAAATGATAAATTCCTTCTTTCAAGTAAGTGTCACAAAGTGGCTGTGGACTGCTGCAGTAGCTAAAGCCAGAAGATATGTGTAACCAGCTAAAGCAGACCTAAAATGATGCTCAAATAATGTAGTTGACATACATACTTGCAACTCTCTAAAGCTGGCTGACAGCTATAGGTCTATAGAGATCCCCTAAAGAATTAGGGAAGCCATAGACAGGTTAAATGATAAAAAGTTAGATTGATTGTTAAAACTGACATGTTCTTTTCCCTTTACCTCTATGCACCACAAAGTGGATGAAACACTTTCTTTTTGGTTATTGTTGATTTTTTTTGTGGATCTATAATTTCTTAGTTTAAAATTATATATAATAAAATGATATAGTTGAACAATGTGTGTGGTCTGTATTGACTGTTGTAGCAGTAGAGAACACTGGCTGTAGGCAACCAGCAGCATTGATGGCATTGAATGTTAGAGACAGGATTTAACACAGAGATTCCGCATCATGAGCACCAAGGGCTCATTACTTTTATCAAAGATGGAAAGTGCCAAACCCAGCACCACTTAGCAAGAAACGCTAACCAGCAATAGCACCTTTGCCCTTTCCCTAGTGTTCAGCCTTGGACGCTCCCAGCATCTCTCCTTAGCAGCTAAATTGGCGCTCAGTGGCGCTAGCAATAAATTACCCCCCACCTGGGGTCAGTATTCAGCGCATTGTATTTCAGGAGTACTGGAATAAATATTGTTTTCCTATTTACTGAGATATACTGGACAATAAACACATTGTAAAAATCTGTATTTCTCACTTTGAAATGTAAATAACAGGGTAAGGAAATGGGGACTGGAGTTTCATTTTTATCAATCCTAGCAGATGTCAGTAGCTCTTTGGAGCATTTTCTTTATAGCATTCACATTCTATGGAAGATAAACGCCTGAAATAAAATAAAACAATATAAAAAATATTTTTAAAGCAGCAATTCCTTCCACAGCTCATAAAATATGTAGTCTATCTAAATGCCATATTTATGTGTAGGGTTTACTAGGCTATATGTTTAATTATTTGGAACTAGTTCTTGCTTTGCCAAAAACTTAGTTTAGCGGATACAAAATTGGGTTTTCTAAAGGGAACATTTTTAGCTTTGCGTATAATTACCTTTCCAGAAATCAGTGATTTACAATGTATCCTTTATGTTGCTGCTCAGCATTAATTATACAGAAAATGTTTTTACTGTGAATGCCAAGCCAAAGCAGGTGCGCTATCTTTTTCAAAGAGGAGCCTGAGGCACAGAGTTAACTTTTTCAAACGTTGGCACCGCTAAAGCAGGACAAAACCCTCTTCCATCGCTGTGCCATGCCCAACTGCCATTTTTGAGATCGCCATTTAGCTAATCTAAAAAATGCTTGATGATGTGACCTGTCCACTGGTCAATCCCTACCTTCCCCTCTCCTGGGTAGTGATTCCTCAGCTAAAGGGAAGCCAAGGATGTGGCCAATGAGATTGAAGATGAAGAGATTTAAAATGCTGGATACCGGAAAGGATACATGAGAGTGGTGGGTTTGGGGACCATGTAGGGAAGGGGTGATGTAGGTGGGCCACCATAAAAGTACTGCTCTTTACCATGGACATCCTTAATCTGGCTCACATTTAGCTAGTACTGTGTTTGGGTAGACAAGTAATGGCCCCATTTTCACCATCCTGCAGCATGGCAAAGTGTGCTTGTCTGCTCCAAGTTGTATGTTGGCTGCCGGAAAACAGGTAAACAGGAAAATTCCCCAGACAGTGCTGTCGTGAATTAATCTTATCTTTAAGTCTTATGAATTGATGCACAATTCAGCAAATGTCAACAGATTGCGATAACGTAGGACAAGCAGACTTGGCAGCAGCAGAAAACATACAGTAAGTAACAGCAACCTCAGGACATCCCTTTATTAAACATTTACTCATCAAATTGCTTAATTACTCACCATAAGAATTCGAAGGATGCTTTTTATCTTGCAAACAGCTGGGGCGGATATTGCTGATTTTGCAGAGACAACATTACACTCTCACAGCACACTGCAAATAATGCCTTACATGTCTCTTTATGTAATGTGCCGGCAGATAACATTAAGATAATTGACTTCTATTATATACAGCAGTTGGGGCCATATTTAATGTTCAGTTAAATGGGCCGTAAGGTCTCTATGGCTTCATAATGTCTTCTGGCTTGATACATTGCAAATATGGTCTTCAGCCTTTTACCAGAATGCTACGACAGTGTGAAAATGTTGCTGGCTACAAGTTCGAGAAAAGTGTTTGGCATGAAGTACTGAAGGAAAATGCTGCACTGGGGGCTGCAGGATGGGGGCTTTTTGTCCCAGATAGATTATAAGTCCACTGTGAGCAAACCTTTCCATTATTAGAAGGTACAAGGTCAACTTTAAAGGCCTATACTGTATTGAAGCCTGATCCTATATCACTCCATCTGCTGCTGAAGACATGCAGCATCTTAGGATGACACCTTTGCTGCCCGAAGAGGTTGCATCATTGGGCTAGGTGGAGTGTGTACAGTATGGGTCTGGTCTGTAATTAGCTGATACTTGAGATAAGAGGAAAATGATATGTTGTGCTCCGTAACAGAGGTTGGGGAACCCTGTCTTAAAACAAAGGAACCATGGCAAGGATGTATTTTATTCAGTAGTACCCTAAAAAAATATCTGAATCAACCTTTCTGGTATATTCCTAGTCCAAATGTTTGCCCATTGATATAGCTAGCTCTCCTGGTTAGCACTGTGATCACAAGTGTTTTATGACTCAGAATTTATATTTATGATTTCAGTCTAGCAAAATAGGCAACACCAACTGACACCATTTTGCCTAATTTAGCTTCTGCAGCTATGCCTTTCGAAGAACTGGAAAGAAGAAAGACGATTTATCAGTATGAAATCAATGGTTTTTAAGATTATATATGAATATTGGTATTTGCAAATTCAACTTAATTTGATATACATAAGCATACACTTACTTGATAAGGCAGTGGATGGAGGCACCTAGTTTGCCTAGGCAACATAGAGGTTATGTTCACCTCAACCTGGTGCATAGTTATTATAAAGCTTGGTAGCGCAATATGGGAATACGTGTACAAACCCTATGACCCTATAATCTAATCTCCAGCTACCCCCTTTGGAACCTCTCCTACCCCCAGCACTGAAGCAGGATGGGAGGTTAAAAAAAATCTAACTCACATGGTCCCAGCTTTAGCATTGTTCATCAGTACTTTGTGCTGCGAGGCTGCAGAGAGCCACTTCCTCCACAGAGCACACTCCTGGCCCTTATTGAAGTCAATAGATGAGGTCATGCACAGAGCAGGAAATGTCGTAGGGCCAGCATGGGGAATGCCTGAAACAACTGGATTCCAGGACCTGCCTTAGCACTGTGGGAGGGGAATGGCTGGGGGAGAATATAAGAAAGACTACACTCATCTTCAATGGCTGGAGAGACTGGCGGTGCATCCTTAACCAGGATATCCTGGGATTTGGTTAGTTAGCAGACCAAAAGACATTGTTTACTTTAGATACTCTTTAAAAAGCCCCATAGTGATTTGGGAAAAAGCAAATGCTGAATCATTAGTCTGAGCTGGAGGGTAATAGAAGTAGGACTTTTTATATCCATTTAAAAGTAATGTCTTTATTGTTTTTAACCATTTAGAAAGAAACATTAATTTGCCAAAGGGGACCAATGCCATTACCCACAGATTAATACATGCAGAAATGCTACTCACCAATGTTTCTGAAACAGAAGTGAAAGTATTCACAAGGAACTATAAAGGCATATCAAGTTTGGCTGTAATATTTCATATATATTGATGCATCCACCAGTTTTACCATTTAATTATGTACCTCATCCTAAATTGTACAAAATGTGCCGCAGGGATGGCAGTAGGTCTGTGATTCCCATTATATTAGCAATGTAATTTTCTTGTGGTGGACAGTAACTGATTAGTGGAAAGTATATGCTTTCTCAGAATGTGTTTACTTGCTTATAGGAAATAATGATTTAACATTAACCTAATTGGTCTATTTCCATGTCACAAATAATACTTGAGTCATTTCAAGTATAGGATGTGTTTCTAAAATAATACATTGGTAGTTATTTTTAATTTTTTAGCATGTCCCTACTTGTTTGGAAAGCTCTCCATCCCAACACATTGGGCCTAACTGGGGTCATGATTTTCAACCTTAGCATTTATACACAACACACACAAGAAAAAGCAACATCAAAAACTGCAATTTTACAGAAACAGATCAATCTATGGTCTCATCCACTCCTACAAAAACAAACCCACTGACATACAGATGGAGCAGAGTTAAAGGACTCTAAACTTGTGTCATTTTCCAGTGCTAGTGATCAGGTTCGCCATGAGGGGAGGGGCTCACCTGGTGTCCCAGGACTTGGCATGAGGGGGCCGGGCCTCACCCCTGTGGTGTACGGTTGCTCCTTGCAGAGCAGGCTTCCTCCCTCCCACTGGAGCATCCCAAAATGGGATGCTACCATGTGCGAAACCCCCCAGGGCGCCCGAAATTGTTACTTTTCCCTGAAGCCCACAACACAGCCCCACCAACCGCAACGTATAGGGTGAGCGTGACTCTGAAAAGCTGAAGTGAGTAAGTGGGGCTAGGGATTCCATTCAGCTTCTCCAACCATTCATAAATATGTGTGGGCAGACATTGTGGCTGTATGGGGCCCCATAATTCCTAGTGGAGGCCCTGCTGGCCTTAATTTGTCTGCGATATTGTGCCTTATTGATTGTGACAGTATTTCCCATGCTCTAGAACTTGACCCTATTTTTTAATGCATTTAATAATGCTAATATGCAGCTGAATACACCCTTTAATCCATGGTCTATAGACAGAAATATGGCTAAATGCAGGCACAAGAAATAATGATTCCTTGATCTGCAATCCCTGATCCCATAATTTAACACTCGTGTTGCCAGATGTGGCCCTTTGTAAGGCATGTATAGATTTCATGCTTCCTTCAGTGGCAGATATCACCCTGACAGGATTGTATCGCTTTGACTTTTTATTAAATGCTTTAGATGCAGCCACCACATAAGAAACCGAGTAGCCTTTATCTGCCACTCCTAGTTTGGTTTCCCATCAGACAGGCTTCCAGAGGCTTTCCGAAACTCCCCAGCCCTGTTTAAAACTAGGGTTTAGATTCAACCATGCGGCTGCAACAGTCCACTTATGGAACAAAGGATCCTCTTATCTTAATAAAATGGGACATTACACCTGACCCACCACCCCTGATCCCATCATATTGTACATGTTTCCAGATGTGGCCCTTTCTAAGGCATGTACAGATTTCTCAAGCTTTCTTCAGCGACATATATCTCCATAAAGAATTCCTGATGCCCTGACCCCAACTTGTTTTTTTTTTTTAAATACTTTAGAGGCAACTATGTGGCCTCAACAGTTCCCACAAGGCATTAGGTAGCCTTGTCCATTGTTCCTGTGACTACATATGATATGCTGTTTGGTGTCTTTTTTGTGCTGACTGTAGGTAACCTAATAGTAGTGTGCTACTGTATACATCCCCCCAAACCTTTTCCTGCTCGGGTGATATTTAAATGAACAGTAAGCTATTGTTTTAACAAAGTTTCAGAGCACAAATGACAAAGTTGGGTTGAGCCCTTAAGCACCAGTCTTCCAAGCCCCCTTTCAAAAAAGGCTTTAGCTGAAGCAACTGACTCAAAATATATTGTCCTCCAGCACTTCTCAATTACTATACCAATACACAGGGTCTATCTTCTCTCTGCAAAAGTTTCGTGTGCACCAAAGGGGTTGCCGCCCTCCTGTTTCCCCACGTGTGCTGCTGCTGCCCAATGCAGCTTTTCTGATGTTTTTCTGTGAATTTCTTGTCCAGCCGCCACCGAGCACGGTGTCTGACTGCTGGTTAAAATAAGTTGGCAGGGGGGAAAAGGTGATGTGGCCTTAGGTCAGGTGAAAATAGTTGGAAATAGTTGAGGCAAGAAGAATTGGACAGAGGTGAGGTGGGCACAGGTGCTGCGGCTGCAATTGATGGCTGTTGATGGCTGCAAACAGCCAGAATGTAGCTGAAGTGGGCCAATATCCTATCTCAGTGGTTCCCAACCCTGTCCTCAAGGCACACCAACATGTCATGTTTTTTGGATCTCCAAATAGCCAGCTCTATTGCTCTGCAGCTGCACTAATTACTCCACCTGTGCATCTTTGTGGAGATCTGCAAAACCTGGCCTGTTGGTGTGCCTTGAGGACAGGGTTGGGAACCACTGTCCTATCTTACCAAGAAACAAGTATTTAAGATTCCCTGAGTGAACTGTTTTGGCCGCATGACTGCATCTAAAGCTTTTTCAAAAGTAAAGAAAAGTTGGGGTCAGGGCGACAGGATTCCTTTAGGGTGATAGCTGCCAATCTAAGAAGCCAGTGAAATATGTACATACCATGAAAGGGGCCACATCCAAAAATAGTTGTGCAAAATGATGGTATCAGAGTGGCTAGTCAATGTAACAATTTCTTCACCCGCCACCTCCTGATGGGGGGTGCATTTAGCCACATTTCTGCTGCTAGACCAAACAGATGAAATGTATGCAAAGTGGGACAAGGTCTAATCTTATCAAGAAACGAGGCTTCATGATTAGTTGAGTGGGAATCCTTTGAAGCCCAACCCCCTGAAAGCATGTCCTCTGGGAAACCTGACCGAGGATGGAAGATCAAAGCTTCAGCAAGGGTTAGAGCTGAATGGGGGATGCTGGCAGCTCTGCCACCCTCTCTGGCCACAGGAGGTACATCCTGGTCCATCCGATGGGCCCAATCCCCACCGCTAAATTTTTCCTCTTTGAGAAGGCAGCTGAGTGAGTGATCCATTACCGCTGATTTGAGGGGGGGGGGGGGGTAGTACAAGATATTGAATTTGGCTGGAAAAGTGGAAAACTTCTTGCCAGATCCAATACATAAGCCAAAGGGAGGGGGGTCGGACAATACCCCTAATCAAATCTGGAAATCATCCCTAGTAAGCCAGTTCACCCCCCTCCCCCCAAATATGCCATCCTAGATCCTAAAAGAACCAGGCTTTCTGTGTAAATAACAAAAAAAAATGTCTATGAATGAGATAAAGTAAAACATGGAATTTCATTTTTTGCTGTCCTGCATAATTTATCAAAAAACTGAATATCTTATAAGATTACAGAAGTGAAAAAATGTTAGAAGTTGTAGTCAGCACTATATGCTAAGTTTTTGATTAAAGAAATAGCGAAGAATTGCTCAGTTTCAAGAGTAAAAAAAAGAGAAAAGAAAAAAATGACAGCGGTTATCATAGACACATGGCTATGATAGTGCTTTTGTGAGCATTCAGCATTTCTGGATGTTCTGTGACAACATGAAAAACCATCACAGCAAATGTTTCATATAAGATTTTTAGTAAAATGTGCATGTATTTTTTCCTATTTTAATGCCCACCAGTGAATTAAAAAGTAGTTGTCCCTAAAGTCCTTAATATGTGTGGAAATACTTAGCACTTTGGCATTCATAGCACTTGTAGCAACAGTGTTTCCATTACATATTTTAATTGGGTACTAGGACAGGATTGGTGCTCCTGAACAGTACGTAGGGTGGGTCAGGCAGTGGAAAGTAATTACAGTACGCAGATTACACCTGCATATGCAGTCCAGTTGGAAAGCAGCAAGCAGGACTTTTTTGGCTACATTCCAACCACACTGTTTCAAATTGAGGTGTGAAAAGGGCCGTAGAGGATACATTACATAACTTTTTTCTGAAAAGCAACCAGACAGGTGTGAACATTGCCTTACAAACCCTTATGTCTGGTGCCCGGGCTGGTTGCCTTTTGGATAGGGGCACCACGCAATTTAAATAAAAAAAAAATCCTAACTATAAAAATATAAATATAAGCTCTCCCATCAAGATGATCTATTCTGTGTTTCAATCAGTTAATGATGTGAACACTAGTCACAGAACAGTATCATGTTTTAAAGTGGACCAACACCCAGGATTTTGACTATCCTGGGTGTTGGTCCACTTAGGTGGGGCACCCCGATCGGGGGTGCCCCGCTGTCTGAAACCCCCCCGATCGCCGCAAAAACTCACCTCTCCCCACTCCCAAGTGACCTCTTCCGGCCAATGACAGCGCTCAGAGCAGCTCTGGTATGCGCGTCCAAAGCCGCTTGGACGCGCATACCAGAGCGCTGTCATTGGCTGCGTCTCTCGCTTCCCTCTAACAGGGAGCGCGCCTGCGCCAGCCATTCACAAAACGGCCGGCGCGGGAGCGCGCCCTACTAGAGGGAAGCGAGAGACGCGGCCGCGTCTCGCGCATGCGCCGTTGGATCGCCGGTAAGGTGAGGCTTGTGGGCCTCCTGGGGGGTTCCTCCCCGCGGGACATCCCGATTTCGGATGCCCCGCGGGGAGGGATCTGATCGGTCCGGGAATCTTATAGATTTCCGGGCCGATCCCCCCTGGGTGTTGGTCCACTTTAAAATGCTTGTCCAACCTCACCTTAAAGTGGACCAACACCCAGGATTTTCACTATCCTGGGTGTTGGTCCACTTCAGGGGGTGCCCCGCTGTGTGAAACCCCCCAGAAAGCCCCAAAAACTCACCTGACCCCGCTCCCACGTGACTTGCTCCACCAATCACCGCCGATGGACAAGCAAGGTCCGTCGACGGACAAGATGAGAGCGGCCGCCGCCGCGCCTCTCGCGCGTCCCTCTTACAGGGAGCGCGCCCACGCTGGCCATTTACAAACGGCCGGCGCCCTGCTAGAGGGATGCGCGAGAGGCGGCGGCGGCCCGCGCATACGCCGTTGGAACGAGGAGAAGGTAGGATTTGTGGGTGTCCTGGGGGGGTTTCACCCCGCGGGGCATGCTGATTTCGGATGCCCCGCGGGGGAGGGAGCTGATCGGCCCGGGAATCTTATAGATTCCCGGGCCGATCAGCAGTGGGTGTTGGTCCACTTTAATCAAAGTCATTATCTCTTCTGACTCCCCACCTTTATAGAGGAATGTGATCCCTTGCAGCCAAGTTCAGATACGGGACAGGAGATTAGCTTTATGCCCATATTGCATTATGTGACAATCTACTGTAAGTTTAAGTCTGGTTTTTCATGATCTTCCGAGCAGCTGTTATGTTAGATACATTAACACACACAGTTATTGTTGGAACCCATATGAATTTACAATGCTTTTGAACATTTAAATGACTGGCAATAAAAAGAGATAAAAGTTACCTAGCCTTAAATTATAATAGCAGCAGTTTTCTTTCTAAAGGTTGGAGCTCAGATGTTAGCCTTGGGAGCCATATCAGAAGTTTATCCATGTCGCTGTACATGGGCACACTTATCAAATGAATGAAGACATTTTTCATTGCGTGTTCAATGTCACCATTACATTTCTCTGGAGTGCTCTGCTCATAAATGCAAAAAAAAAATAGATTACAAGTTAAATCCTTCAGCAAATAACAGTGAAAAATAGAGCTGATTCTTCCCAAAATCCTTACTCTTTTATTTCATAGTTAAACCTCAAACATGTAATCTAATAGATATGTTCTTGTTTTTAAAGTACGAGTTGTTAACAGCCGCCTTGGACTTTCAAGTTATGAAAATGTAGCTCTTCACTCTGCCATTTGTAGTGAATAGATTCGAGTTGGAGGCATAGTGGAGTTCAGTATGTGGGGAGGGGGGTTTTGTTCCTTTTGGGTCTCTCTGGGTACCCTGTTGGGTCCCCGGGTGACCAGGTTTGTCAAGACGGGGATCCTGTAGGGGGCCAGTGGGATCCAAGGAAAAACAAAAGAACCTCAATACTTTACTCTGACTAATTTCGGTAAATCAGTCCTATTGTATACACTCTACAGGATAGTAATTATTCAAGCAATCCTAGTGCTGGTTTTATAAAATTGTTACCATTTAATGTTATCACACAAAGTATTGTTTAACGTGGTTGGCTCAATGTCCAATAGTTGATAATAGTGAGTCTCTGTTAAGGGTGGGAGGGGCTTAATTACTTGCTGATTCCGTATATGGTCTTTTCCAGTTGGTGTTCTCCTCGGTTTGTAGCAGATTGGTGGGTGTTTTCTTTCTCCTCAGTTTGTAACAAACTGTTTTTCCCTCAATGGTTTGTAGCAAAAATTGGAACTTCTTCACAGACGCGTTTCGCCTATGGCTTCCTCAGCGTGAGAGTCCATGGTCTATGACTGGCAGGTGAGGGTACCTCGGTGCCTGGAGTTCTGGTATGCTGAGGTGCTCTCCTTGTTAAGTATGTCGATTGTGGTTTTGCTCATTGCTCATTTGCTCATCCCCTCATAACAGCCAGTGAGGGGCATGCCCTCATAACAGCCAGTGAGGGGCATCCCCTCTTAACAGCCAGTGAGGGGCATCCCCTCTTAACAGCCAGTGAGGGGCATCCCCTCTTAACAGCCAGTGAGGGGCATCCCCTCTTAACAGCCAGTGAGGGGCATCCCCTCTTAACAGCCAGTGAGGGGCATCCCCTCTTAACAGCCAGTGAGGGGCATCCCCTCTTAACAGCCAGTGAGGGGCATCCCCTCTTAACAGCCAGTGAGGGGCATCCCCTCTTAACAGCCAGTGAGGGGCATCCCCTCTTAACAGCCAGTGAGGGGAATCCCCTCATAACAGCCAGTGAGGGGCATCCTCTCATAACAGCCAGTGAGGGGCATCCTCTCATAACAGCCAGTGAGAGGCATCCCCTCATAACAGCCAGTAAGGGGCATCCCCCATTACGGCCAGTGAGAGGCATCCCATCTTAACAGCCAGTGAGGGGCATGCCCTCATAACAGCCAGTGAGGGGCATCCCCTCTTAACAGCCAGTGAGGGGCATCCCCTCTTAACAGCCAGTGAGGGGAATCCCCTCATAACAGCCAGTGAGGGGCATCCTCTCATAACAGCCAGTGAGGGGCATCCTCTCATAACAGCCAGTGAGAGGCATCCCCTCATAACAGCCAGTAAGGGGCATCCCCCATTACGGCCAGTGAGAGGCATCCCATCTTAACAGCCAGTGAGGGGCATGCCCTCATAACAGCCAGTGAGGGGCATGCCCTCATAACAGCAAGTGAGGGGCATCCCCTCATAACAGCCAGTGAGGGGCATCCCCTCATAACAGCCAGTGAGGGGCATCCTCTCATAACAGCCAGTGAGGGGCATCCTCTCATAACAGCCAGTGAGAGGCATCCCCTCATAACAACCAGTGAGGGGCATCCCCCATTACGGCCAGTGAGAGGCATCCCATCATAACAGCCAGTGAGGGGCATCCCATCATAACAGCCAGTGAGGGGCATGCCCTCATAACAGCCAGTGAGGGGCATGCCCTCATAACAGCCAGTGAGGGGCATCCCCTCATAACAGCCAGTGAGGGGCATCCCCTCATAACAGCCAGTGAGGGGCATCCCCTCTTAACAGCCAGTGAGGGGCATCCCCTCATAACAGCCAGTGAGGGGCATCCTCTCATAACAGCCAGTGAGGGGCATCCTCTCATAACAGCCAGTGAGGGGCATCCCCTCTTAACAGCCAGTGAGGGGCATCCCCTCTTAACAGCCAGTGAGGGGCATCCCCTCTTAACAGCCAGTGAGGGGCATCCCCTCTTAACAGCCAGTGAGGGGCATCCCCTCTTAACAGCCAGTGAGGGGCATCCCCTCTTAACAGCCAGTGAGGGGCATCCCCTCATAACAGCCAGTGAGGGGCATCCCCTCATAACAGCCAGTGAGGGGCATCCCTTCATAACAGCCAGTGAGGGGCATCCCCTCTTAACAGCCAGTGAGGGGCATCCCCTCATAACAGCCAGTGAGGGGCATCCCCTCATAACAGCCAGTGAGGGGCATCCCCTCATAACAGCCAGTGAGGGGCATCCCCTCATAACAGCCAGTGAGGGGCATCCCCTCATAACAGCCAGTGAGAGGCATCCCCTCATAACAGCCAGTGAGGGGCATCCCCTCATAACAGCCAGTGAGGGGCATCCCCTCTTAACAGCCAGTGAGGGGCATCCCCTCTTAACAGCCAGTGAGAGGCATCCCATCTTAACAGCCAGTGAGGGGCATGCCCTCATAACAGCCAGTGAGGGGCATCCCCTCATAACAGCCAGTGAGGGGCATCCCCTCATAACAGTCAGTGAGGGGCATCCCCTCATAACAGCCAGTGAGGGGCATCCCCTCATAACAGCCAGTGAGGGGCATCCCCTCTTAACAGCCAGTGAGGGGCATCCCCTCATAACAGCCAGTGAGGGGCATCCCCTCATAACAGCCAGTGAGGGGCATCCCCTCATAACAGCCAGTGAGGGGCATCCCTTCATAACAGCCAGTGAGGGGCATCCCCTCTTAACAGCCAGTGAGGGGCATCCCCTCTTAACAGCCAGTGAGGGGCATGCCCTCATAACAGCCAGTGAGGGGCATCCCCTCATAACAGCCAGTGAGGGGCATCCCCTCATAACAGCCAGTGAGGGGCATCCCCTCATAACAGCCAGTGAGGGGCATCCCCTCTTAACAGCCAGTGAGGGGCATCCCCTCTTAACAGCCAGTGAGGGCCATGCCCTCATAACAACCAGTGAGGGGCATCCCCTCATAACAGCCAGTGAGGGGCATCCCCTCATAACAGCCAGTGAGGGGCATCCCCTCATAACAGCCAGTGAGGGGCATCCCCTCTTAACAGCCAGTGAGGGGCATCCCCTCTTAACAGCCAGTGAGGGGCATCCCCTCTTAACAGCCAGTGAGGGGCATGCCCTCATAACAGCCAGTGAGGGGCATCCCCTCATAACAGCCAGTGAGGGGCATCCCATCTTAACAGCCAGTGAGGGGCATGCCCTCATAACAGCCAGTGAGGGGCATGCCCTCATAACAGCCAGTGAGGGGCATCCCCTCATAACAGCCAGTGATGGGCATCCCCTCTTAACAGCCAGTGAGGGGCATCCCCTCTTAACAGCCAGTGAGGGGCATGCCCTCATAACAGCCAGTGAGGGGCATCCCCTCATAACAGCCAGTGAGGGGCATCCCCTCATAACAGCCAGTGAGGGGCATCCCCTCATAACAGCCAGTGAGGGGCATCCCCTCTTAACAGCCAGTGAGGGGCATCCCCTCTTAACAGCCAGTGAGGGGCATGCCCTCATAACAGCCAGTGAGGGGCATCCCCTCATAACAGCCAGTGAGGGGCATCCCATCTTAACAGCCAGTGAGGGGCATGCCCTCATAACAGCCAGTGAGGGGCATGCCCTCATAACAGCCAGTGAGGGGCATCCCCTCATAACAGCCAGTGACGGGCATCCCCTCATAACAGCCAGTGACGGGCATGCCCTCATAACAGACAGTGAGGGGCATCCCCTCATAACAGCCAGTGAGGGGCATCCCCTCTTAACAGCCAGTGAGGGGCATCCCCTCTTAACAGCCAGTGAGGGGCATCCCCTCATAACAGCCAGTGACGGGCATGCCCTCATAACAGACAGTGAGGGGCATCCCCTCATAACAGCCAGTGAGGGGCATCCCCTCTTAACAGCCAGTGAGGGGCATCCCCTCTTAACAGCCAGTGAGGGGCATGCCCTCATAACAGCCAGTGAGGGGCATCCCCTCATAACAGCCAGTGAGGGGCATCCCATCTTAACAGCCAGTGAGGGGCATGCCCTCATAACAGCCAGTGAGGGGCATGCCCTCATAACAGCCAGTGAGGGGCATCCCCTCAGAACAGCCAGTGACGGGCATCCCCTCATAACAGCCAGTGAGGGGCATCCCCCATTACGGCCAGTGAGAGGCATCCTATCTTAACAGCCAGTGAGGGGCATGCCCTCATAACAGCCAGTGAGGGGCATGCCCTCATAACAGCCAGTGAGGGGCATGCCCTCATAACAGCCAGTGAGGGGCATGCCCTCATAACAGCCAGTGAGGGGCATGCCCTCATAACAGCCAGTGAGGGGCATCCTCTCATAACAGCCAGTGAGGGGCATCCTCTCATAACAGCCAGTGAGGGGCATCCTCTCATAACAGCCAGTGAGAGGCATCCCCTCATAACAACCAGTGAGGGGCATCCCCCATTATGGCCAGTGAGAGGCATCCCATCTTAACAGCCAGTGAGGGGCATGCCCTCATAACAGCCAGTGAGGGGCATGCCCTCATAACAGCCAGTGAGGGGCATCCCCTCATAACAGCCAGTGAGGGGCATCCCCTCATAACAGCCAGTGAGGGGCATCCCCTCATAACAGCCAGTGAGGGGCATCCCCTCATAACAGCCAGTGAGGGGCATCCCTCATAACAGCCAGTGAGGGGCATCCCCTCATAACAGCCAGTGAGGGGCATCCCCTCATAACAGCCAGTGAGGGGCATCCCCTCATAACAGCCAGTGAGGGGCATCCCCTCTTAACAGCCAGTGAGGGGCATCCCCTCATAACAGCCAGTGAGGGGCATCCTCTCATAACAGCCAGTGAGGGGCATCCCCTCATAACAGCCAGTGAGGGGCATCCCCTCGTAACAGCCAGTGAGGGGCATCCCCTCTTAACAGCCAGTGAGGGGCATCCCCTCTTAACAGCCAGTGAGGGGCATGCCCTCATAACAGCCAGTGAGGGGCATCCCCTCTTAACAGCCAGTGAGGGGCATCCCCTCATAACAGCCAGTGAGGGGCATCCCCTTATAACAGCCAGTGACGGGCATGCCCTCATAACAGACAGTGAGGGGCATGCCCTCATAACAGCCAGTGAGGGGCATCCCCTCATAACAGCCAGTGAGGGGCATCCCCTCATAACAGCCAGTGAGGGGCATCCCCTCATAACAGCCAGTGAGGGGCATCCCCTCATAACAGCCAGTGAGGGGCATCCCTTCATAACAGCCAGTGAGGGGCATCCCCTCTTAACAGCCAGTGAGGGGCATCCCCTCTTAACAGCCAGTGAGGGGCATGCCCTCATAACAGCCAGTGAGGGGCATCCCCTCATAACAGCCAGTGAGGGGCATCCCCTCATAACAGCCAGTGAGGGGCATCCCCTCATAACAGCCAGTGAGGGGCATCCCCTCTTAACAGCCAGTGAGGGGCATCCCCTCTTAACAGCCAGTGAGGGGCATGCCCTCATAACAACCAGTGAGGGGCATCCCCTCATAACAGCCAGTGAGGGGCATCCCCTCATAACAGCCAGTGAGGGGCATCCCCTCATAACAGCCAGTGAGGGGCATCCCCTCTTAACAGCCAGTGAGGGGCATCCCCTCTTAACAGCCAGTGAGGGGCATGCCCTCATAACAGCCAGTGAGGGGCATCCCCTCATAACAGCCAGTGAGGGGCATCCCATCTTAACAGCCAGTGAGGGGCATGCCCTCATAACAGCCAGTGAGGGGCATGCCCTCATAACAGCCAGTGAGGGGCATCCCCTCATAACAGCCAGTGATGGGCATCCCCTCTTAACAGCCAGTGAGGGGCATCCCCTCTTAACAGCCAGTGAGGGGCATGCCCTCATAACAGCCAGTGAGGGGCATCCCCTCATAACAGCCAGTGAGGGGCATCCCCTCATAACAGCCAGTGAGGGGCATCCCCTCATAACAGCCAGTGAGGGGCATCCCCTCATAACAGCCAGTGAGGGGCATCCCCTCTTAACAGCCAGTGAGGGGCATCCCCTCTTAACAGCCAGTGAGGGGCATGCCCTCATAACAGCCAGTGAGGGGCATCCCCTCATAACAGCCAGTGAGGGGCATCCCATCTTAACAGCCAGTGAGGGGCATGCCCTCATAACAGCCAGTGAGGGGCATGCCCTCATAACAGCCAGTGAGGGGCATCCCCTCATAACAGCCAGTGACGGGCATCCCCTCATAACAGCCAGTGACGGGCATGCCCTCATAACAGACAGTGAGGGGCATCCCCTCATAACAGCCAGTGAGGGGCATCCCCTCTTAACAGCCAGTGAGGGGCATCCCCTCTTAACAGCCAGTGAGGGGCATCCCCTCATAACAGCCAGTGACGGGCATGCCCTCATAACAGACAGTGAGGGGCATCCCCTCATAACAGCCAGTGAGGGGCATCCCCTCATAACAGCCAGTGAGGGGCATCCCTCATAACAGCCAGTGAGGGGCATCCCCTCATAACAGCCAGTGAGGGGCATCCCCTCATAACAGCCAGTGAGGGGCATCCCCTCATAACAGCCAGTGAGGGGCATCCCCTCTTAACAGCCAGTGAGGGGCATCCCCTCATAACAGCCAGTGAGGGGCATCCTCTCATAACAGCCAGTGAGGGGCATCCCCTCATAACAGCCAGTGAGGGGCATCCCCTCGTAACAGCCAGTGAGGGGCATCCCCTCTTAACAGCCAGTGAGGGGCATCCCCTCTTAACAGCCAGTGAGGGGCATGCCCTCATAACAGCCAGTGAGGGGCATCCCCTCATAACAGCCAGTGAGGGGCATCCCCTCATAACAGCCAGTGAGGGGCATCCCCTTATAACAGCCAGTGACGGGCATGCCCTCATAACAGACAGTGAGGGGCATTCCCTCATAACAGCCTGTGAGGGGCATCCCCTCTTAACAGCCAGTGAGGGGCATCCCCTCATAACAGCCAGTGAGGGGCATCCTCTCATAACAGCCAGTGAGGGGCATCCCCTCTTAACAGCCAGTGAGGGGCATCCCCTCTTAACAGCCAGTGAGGGGCATCCCCTCTTAACAGCCAGTGAGGGGCATCCCCTCATAACAGACAGTGAGGGGCATCCCCTCTTAACAGCCAGTGAGGGGCATCCCCTCATAACAGCCAGTGAGGGGCATCCTCTCATAACAGCCAGTGAGGGGCATCCCCTCTTAACAGCCAGTGAGAGGCATCCCCTCTTAACAGCCAGTGAGAGGCATCCCCTCTTAACAGCCAGTGAGGAGCATCCTCTCATAACAGCCAGTGAGGGGCATCCCCTCTTAACAGCCAGTGAGGGGCATCCCCTCTTAACAGCCAGTGAGGGGCATGCCCTCATAACAGCCAGTGAGGGGCATCCCCTCATAACAGCCAGTGAGGGGCATCCCCTCATAACAGCCAGTGAGGGGCATCCCCTTATAACAGCCAGTGACGGGCATGCCCTCATAACAGACAGTGAGGGGCATTCCCTCATAACAGCCTGTGAGGGGCATCCCCTCTTAACAGCCAGTGAGAGGCATCCCCTCTTAACAGCCAGTGAGAGGCATCCCCTCTTAACAGCCAGTGAGGAGCATCCTCTCATAACAGCCAGTGAGGGGCATCCCCTCTTAACAGCCAGTGAGGGGCATCCCCTCTTAACAGCCAGTGAGGGGCATCCCCTCTTAACAGCCAGTGAGGGGCATCCCCTCTTAACAGCCAGTGAGGGGCATCCCCTCTTAACAGCCAGTGAGAGGCATCCCTTCTTAACAGCCAGTGAGGGGCATCCTCGACAGACACAACATTCTCTTACTTGTCACCCTGCTGAATCTGTTGAATCATCCTGGATCTGTTGCTCTCAGCAGCGACATGCAGCATTCTAGCCCCACATCCTCCCAAGAGCCCCCTGTGACTGGAGCGGCCTCAGCCAATGGCATTGCGCTAGGTGGGGTGTCCTGCCCTGATCCTCCCACTGAACCACCAATGATGAGAATGCAGGAAAAAAAACAACAGCAGGCAGCAGAGCCTGTGCTGTCCCCAGGAAGACGTGTGGGCGCCGAACCGCACATTTGGGCCTGGTGCCAGCAAGATGACAACGCGGGACAAAGTGATAATGATAATGTGCTCATACAACCAATGTATGCATACAAAGGAATTCTTGCTCCACTGTTTAATCATCAGTGCAAATGTGTGGTGGCTGCCCTAGCCATGGCACCCGGGGAGCAGTAGAGAAGTTAGGTGCCTTGCTCAAGAGCACTTCAGTCATGCCCCAGCTGGGAACCAAACCTGCAATCCTCTGGTTACAAGATCAATTCCCTATCTACTAGGTCATGACTGCCCCAAGTGAGAGCACCATAGTGCCTGCCATGGGTCCCCCTGGCACTCTGCTTCCTGTGCCATCCCCCTTCGCAGCCTATAAAAAGTGTTTATGAAAAATTAACCTTAAAGTGGAAGTCCAGTCTCTAGGTCAGTGGTTCTCAACCTTCCTAATGCTGAGACCCCGCAATACAGTTCCTCATGTTGCGGTGACCCCAAACCAAAAATTAATTTTGGTGACTACTTCAAAACTGTAATTTTGCTACAGTTATGATTCAGAATGTAAATACCTGATGTGCATTATGTATTCTCATTGCTACAAATCATAAACATAATTTAAACATAGGGATTAATCATAAAAACAATATTTATTATATGTTGAGAAATATTTATTACTAATTCCAATAAATAACATTTCACCATGGCATAGCATGTGTCGGAAACTGTCATTTCTCCGCCTCTTATTGAAATTAATAGGAGGCTGCAGCGGATTGTGTGGTAACTCGAGATTCTTGGGAGCTCCCTTCCACAAAATCCGCTGCACTCACAATGAAATCAATAGGAGACAGATTCAATGCCTGAAACCTCTGATTTCAGCAGTTTCCTCATTCAGAATATGGGAAAATAGTGGGAGATAATTTTACATTGGGGAACAGTGTGAACTACATCTTATAGTGGTAGTTCACACTGCGTAAATGTATGGTGCTTTGTGTAAGTGTAAGCTGCTTTGTGTACTGTGTAATGATTACACACAAAGCACCATACACTTACACAGTATTGTGTGTATGGTGTGTGTACTGTTTTTACATTATTAACCTATTTTACACCAGCAGGCTGTCTCGCAGGCTCTCTTGGCTTCTGTCCTCCGGCTGCATCTGCCCACTGATGACGTCAGCAAGCGCCGGACACACATAATGCGTAATGGACTGTGGAGCGTTCCCCCCGCCCCTTAGGCCCCGGACGGATGATGCAATCATGTCTACGCATGCGCGCAGGCATTCAGTTTGGAACGCACATCCATAACGGCATGCATTCCAGCTGAAGGTCTATGGATGCCATTCAGAGTCAGGGGAGGATGGCAGTGATCAGGTGACGCATTTCGTTATTTTAATGCCCAAATTGGGCTTAGCACAGGTAGAGGATGTGATGTGAAGGCTGCAGGGTTACGAAAAGCCTGGAGTTCCTCTCTTTCTGCTTAAAATAGGACACCTTGTGTAGCGTATATTTGGTAAATGTATTTGTAAATATGGACATGAGATCTTCATTATTCATGGTTTTAGCATGTAAATAATACAAGACATGCTTTTACATATTCAGTTGTGTGCTTATGGTTAGTGTGTTGGGGACATTATGGTGGTAAATGAGCGCGCCGGCATCACAACCATAACGCACATCACAACCAGAGATTTCCCTATCAGCAGGAAGACGGCAAATACTGGAAGTTGCTACACTTCTCACTGCAGGCACTTAACCTCTCTCACCTGCCGTATCCAGACAAATAGATTTATAATGAATAATTCATTACACTAAATGTTTCCATCAGTGCATGATGGGGGATTTGGCACTTCGGCCGTGTTCCTGGGCATATACATGATGAAGCTAGATAAGCGTAGATATGCGGCAGCAGAATGCTGGATCTTTAGAGCAACAGTGCCCCCTAGTGCTGTGAATAGAGAATGCAAAGTCATATGATTTCCACATTATGGCTTTATTTGTATGAGTGATCGTGCCATACAGCACCCTAACTGCATGAATGGCAAATGAATGATGCTAATTGGCTCACATTCAGGCTGTAACTAGAATGAAAAAAGGTCAAATAGGGATAGCGCCCCCTAGTATACCTATCATAAATACTGCAGAGAAATCAGCAAACTGATACTTCTCCAAAGTGAAACAAAACCCAGGATATTGACAGGTTTTGTTCTGTGCCCTGAGGGCATCCCGAATTGGGATGCTCCACCATAAGAATAGCTAGTCTTTCTGGCACCCAGGGCAAAGATTCAAATTGGCACCCCATCTGTGTTCAGGCCCCACTTTGGCCCCCCTTCCTCCTCCAGCTGCACCCATGAACCCCGCTATGAGAACCCCCCCAGAACACCCTGTAAAACTCACCCCTTCCCGGTCCTACGGCACATGCACAGCCTCTCGTCCAGGTAGAGCCATTTGCATATGTAAGGCTTGGCAAAACGGCAAAAGTGGCTGCATCCCTTGCAGCGCACCCACACCTGACCCCAGCATATCTGAATGGCTGGGGGAGGGCCGTTTATTGTTTACATCACAGAGGTCACCAGGAAGCAGGTGAGTTCTGCTGCACCCTGGAGGATTTGCCCACAAGGAAACCCCAGCGGCTGGCCCTGCAATCTTAGAAATTCCAGGCACCCTGCAGCATTCCCACTCTTTCCACCCTGTGTACAGCGAGGATACCAGACGAGGTCTAAGGTGAGTATAGAGTGAACCAGGAGGGAATCATACAGCAGGGCACCCAATATCATTATGCCCTGGGGGGCAAACAGGTGAACAGTTCTTTGCATGGGTTTTAGTCATTTTTTAAAGCTGCTGATAACAACAAGGTTTAGGATAAGTCTAGAGGTCACCCATTCCTGGCGCTGAGGCATGACCGGGAGGGGGACCTTGCAAAAAAAAAAACCCTTACCTTAGCCATACTCCTGCACCGCTCTTTAAAGTGGACCAAAATCCACTCCAATTCCCTCCCCCATCCAAAATCGGGATGCCCCACTGTGTGAAACCCCCCCGGTCGCCCCATACACTTACCTTGTTTCCCTGCTTTCCAACAGCACATGCGCGAGCCACGGCCGCATCCCCGCTATCCCTTTAGCAGGGCACGTGCCCGCGCCAGGCATTTGTGAATGGTGAGCATGGGCACACTCCCTGTTAGAGGGAAGCGGGGGATGCGGCTGCCAGCACTCTTGGAGCTGCTGGCCTTAGACGAATGCTTAGACAAACAAATGGTATATACCCGTTGGGCTACGGGGAAGAAGGGGGTGGGCAGCACTGGCCAATATTTGTATAGGTGCACTGCTCTGTGGGCTGATGCCCAAATAAACCCAATTTATTATTTAGGGTGGCCTCTAGACACCCTGCCAAATAGCCCCACAGAGACTCACTATTGCACTCCAAAAATAAATTTGCAAGTTCATTTTATTGCAGCATAAATTAAAACCAAATTAAAAACAGTTATACTAGACCATATGCAAGGTTAGCCACCAGGGGGCACACTCCCTTATCAAAAATACAATCTCATATATATACAATTTATAGTGATTCTGTGACAATCAATTAATAATTTTACATATTATATATACAACCTATCCTGAGCGTAAATTAATATACAACTAACAATTAATAACCTAAACCTAATAAAGTGCCAGTGCTTCCGTCTCCAATAGTACCTGTGCAAGATATTCAAGACCACTCAGAATAGGAGAGCAAACATGAACAACACACAACAAAGAAAGTGCTTACTTCAAGTCAATGAACAGGAGGACCCCCCTTGGGCCAGAGCCAACGCGTTTCGAGTCCCATATGGACTCTTGCTCACGGTCACTATGCGGCTGAATGCTTAGACAACATGACGTCAGCGGCTCCGACCACACTGATTGAACGAGCGGCCGCACATGCGCCGTAGGACCGGGAGGAGGTGAGTTGACATCTGCGTTTACACAGATCAGGGTGCCCAGGGGGAAAGGACCAAAACCCAGGATAGTCAAAATCCTGTGTTTTGGTCCACTTTAAGATTATGACTTTTTTCCTTTGCAAATCCTCCTCCCCCCTCCCTGCCTCAGTGCCAGGCAAGGGTGACAGGGCAGGGGAGTTGTTTTACACTGGAATTCCACTTTAAAGGCCAAAAACTCTAGGGCAGAGGAGCAAGCATTAGGAGGATCACGGTTCTGAAGCTGACCTCTCTGCATGCGCTGCATTGGCCAACGCAGTCACAACGCACGTGAGAATGCTGCCCTGTGCCAGTTCACATTTATACTCAGTGTACATATGTGAGCTGGACCATTGAAAACAATAGACAGCATTTTCACTTGCGTAGTGACTGCGTTGGCCAATGCAATGCAAAAGGAGAGATGTGAATAGAGCTATAAAATGGAGAAAAACCCAACGAGGCCAGCACTGGAATGAGAGCTACCTGCCGTCATGTGGCAGACGGCTTTCATTGTTTTGAATGGGCGTGCTACCCATCCCCGGCAATCCCGGATTTCCCCTCCCCCATATAGATAGGCTGATAGTCCCCCGCGTCCCAAGCCATGCATGCACTCCTGATCCAGTCTATCTAAATGACAGCCCCCTGCACATGCGCTGTTGGGAGCATGGCAAGGTGAGTTTTTTATGGCCGAACTGGGTAATTTAACACAACAGGACTTCCCATTTTGGGATGCCACACGGGCACAGAACAAAACATGGAAAAGTCAAAATTACAGGTTTTGTTCTGCTTTAAGAAGATTGCTGAACAGTATGGGGAACCCGCACATGTCACAATGACTCAAATGAATTGCTCACATTTGCTTTGGCACAGTAGGAAAATACACACCATATAAAAATGTATATACAAATGCTGAATACAACACAATTAGTGATGGCATCTTTTACCCCCAAGATGTACAAAGCAGGGAATGCCTCTATATAAGCTCCTTCTTCTGGTGATCAACCAGGACTTTTTCTTTAAATATTTGTAATACATATATATACATATATATATTTTTTATATATATATAAATGTTATAATAAATAAATATAATTTATAAATAATATAATAAAAAAAGAATATATAAATAAAATATAATAAATATACATGTTAAATTATGAAATAATATATATATATATATATATATTATATTTAATTATATATAAAATATTTAGACCAAGGCAAGGTTGGATTTCCCCAAAATCTCACAAAGTTAAAGAAGAAGTTAACCTGGTGATTTCCTTTCTATTCTCTCTTTTGTTTCTCCTTTCTTAATTCCCTCTTGTATTGTATACTCAAGTACTTATTGACTGATATACAATTGGTTAATACTTTAACACTGGTATACTCAGTGGACTCATTCGTGTTTTCAACTCAGTATTATTGCTCTTTGACATATCCACAGAATACCTAAATTCATCTCCATTTTTCCTGTAAATTTTATTGAAAGATTAAGCACTTCCTCATTACCTTGTTTGGTTGCCAGTTACATGACTGCTGGTGACTATTTTTAGTTTGCTATGTGGGCATATCACTTCCCAGTGAACTTGAATAGGTGTCACATGATTGGCAGCTGTACGATGGAATATGATCTGACTTTCAAAAGAAAAACTAAACTGATTCTTGCAGCAAGGTAACGTTGCGGGAGTGAGTCAGTAATGGGGAGTTTACCGTTGCCCCAGGGGGGTTCACACAGCAGAGCATGCTGCTATAGGTAGCCCCAGGGGGAGGCCAGCAGCCTGCCCTGGAATCTTTCAGATTCCAGAGTATGTCCACATGGGTTTTGACTCGCTTTAAGCTGAAAGAGATTTTGACCGCAAACCTAGAAAAGCCAAATGTGTAATCCTGCAGTCCCATCTGGTGGCCACTTTCTATATTACATGCAGGTTCTTTCTCAGAATTTGTAGACTTAGCATGGAGCTGCTTTAGGAATGCTAAATTGTTATTTCTCATCTCTTCCATTGCAGGGCCCCACCAGTAGCAATGCGTGGGTTAATCTCAGCTGTAGGCGTAGGAGACTGCCTATATAGGACAGGCTGTGGCATTATCTCCTCAGTCCTTCTCTTGCAGTTGCAAGAGAAGAACAGTTAGTTACAGTGCTGACCGGGAGCGGGGTCTTTGACTCCAAGCCCCTCACCAGCTGCGGCATTCCTGGGTCTGAGCCTCGAGGAACAGGACCCCACTGCAGCAGGTACCTGATCTCTGGGTCTTGCATGGTGGCTGTGTGTGTCTCACACTGAGTCCCAGTCCCTCTAACCCCTGCATCATCTATCCCCATGACACCCTGAGAGACACACATTCTGCCTTCCCTATGGCTGCTGGGTGGGTCCTAAGCTAGGTGGCTGGGCTCCCTGGTGTCAGTGTGTTTGTAATTGCAGCCATGATGGTCAAAGCTCATTCAGAGTTCGGCTGCCAGCGTTTGGAGGGAAAGGTGGCCTGCCTATTATATAATTTTGAAAGGGGGATGGTTGGCCGTACCTGGGACGTTGGTGGAGGTAGATAGGGCTCCCTCTGGGGACAAAGCCTTTAGACTTACACAGATGTCTTTAGGAATCTGACATTGTTTTTGATGTTGCAGGGTGGGGGTCCAGAAGCTGCTGCATCCTTGGCTGGTGGGTTGATTCAGCTGCTGCTTTTCTGGTAGTGCAGACAAGTCTGACCAGTAGTCGACACGCAGAAGTGGTGCTGCGTGTCCCATGTGCCAAGCACGCCTGACCTTGGGTGAGGAACCCCTGTGTGCTGGGTGCACTACCGTCCTGTGCCGCCTTATGCAGCTGGCAGGTTCAGTCGGATAGTCCAGTTTTCCCTGTGGCTTCAGGCTCGGTCTCGTAGGAATGGGATACCCACTTGGGGGAGGAGGCTGCACTTCAGGGTCCCCCTTTAAACCAGAGGCTTCCTTGACGACGCTCATGTTGAAGGTGGCTTTTCTTGGGGGAATCACCTCCATCCAGTTTTGAAGCTGGCATGTCGAATGTGGCTCTTGGACATCTTACCACGCAAAATGTGTCTCTCACGGGCAAGGACCAAAGGTAGTTGAAATCATGGGTTTTGGTCCACTTTAAATAAAAAAAAAATTTAAAAAAAAAGTAATTAAGCATGCAAAGCGCTGCATACTTACCAATGACGTCCTAGATTCCACCGCTCCACAACCGAAATCCGGTTGGTCCACTTTAGGGAAGCGGCCCTGTGACTGACAGGTAACAGGTTCATTACCTGGCTGGGACACAACTGAAGTGCTCCTGAGCAAGGCACCTACCCACCAATTGCTCCACAGACTCTGTACTTACAACAGGCCACCATCCCGGGCACTCACTGTTCAACGGTGGGTTTTATGTTTAGACTTCATGCATGGGTTGAATGACACATGTATTCTCAAGCATACAATAGGCAAATTAACATTTTATTTTATTTAGAAATGTGTACAGGTAGCAATATACATCAGCTCAGCACTACCCAAAGAGTTTGGAGATCATAAATATATCTTACAGTAGGGTAATTTCATTGTATGAGCAAGGAAGGATCCTATAAATATTTCTGTACAACACTATAAAAATTCTGGGAAAACAGTAAGCTAAAGAAAGTCCCATAATAACACATCCATTTATATGAGGTATTAAAATGCATAATAGTTATATCATAAAACCAGGGTAGTGGCTTTCAAGGAAAGTACACTAACACAGCCAGGCCAGATGTGCTTCCTGCTGTCCTTAAAGTACACCTATACTCAGAGGGAAGTTTAAATCGTCACCCTCTATCCCCAGTGTCTCAAAACAGCCTGTTTTTTTTTTTGCCTTTGTCCAATAATCATAACAACACGAATTGGATGCAGTCAGCCATATTGCTCCCTGGCCGAGCAGCCCGCCCCCAGCAATGATGCATTTAGTAACAGTACACACAGCACAGGAATTGTGGGAATTTTTTTCCTTGGCATAATGTAATTCAGCATTGTTTTTAGCAATGCAAATTATTTAAAAATGTGCACGGCTAAAATGGTGCCGAATTGCAAAAGGATAAAAATTTGAAAAATATTTTCTCACGGTGTTGAATCAGCCCTAACGTGACAGTTTATTTGTAAGTGAACTATTTGGCATGTGGCCATCCATTCACCATAATACCATTTCCTGTTAGTCTTTTTGTGAATATTGGGCAAAGGCTTTAGTAAGGTTGGGGTGACGACATAAACGTCCCTCTGCGTATATGAGTATAGGTGCACTTTAATGGAAAAGGTTGGTCCAACAGCAGGTTTGGGGGGGGGGGGTTTAATTTGCATTGAAATAATGGTCAGGACATTTTCCCCTATCTCTTAATGTGATTAAACCTTCAGCATCATTTAATAAAAAGCCCAACCCCCTAAAAAACTATTCACCAGCATCTAAAAAGTATATATTTTATGTTTTTAATAGCTTACTTATTATTCTTTCCCCCACTGGGCTGCAACTCTGTTTAGGACTCTAGGATACGGGCACCACCATCTTGCCTCAGAAGCATCACATACTGAGGAAAGAAAGGGGGTGGGCAAGTGCAGAGGGCAGGTTATAGCTGTGCCTCACACAGACAGAAGAGCTGAGGCCAGGAAAAGGTCAGCAATCCCAAAATGCAGAGTGGCATATTCAGAAGTCACTTCCTGTCTGCAGGCAGTCTGAAATTCCATGGGCCACCATCTTGGATGTTAAAAGGTTAAAAAAAACGCAACAGGTGCAGGTAGGATGATTTTTAATGTGGGCAATCTGTATGTAGGGGTGATGGAAACATACAAAATAGACTCTTATTCAGGGTGAAGGTCTGCTTTAACCCCCACTCGCACAGTTTTGCACACAGGCCAAGAGGATAATAAACAGTTTCCTTAGAGCCTGGTCCACAACATGTGGCTCACAGCCTGTCTGGTATTAACCCCCTAACTGTCCACATTAGAGGGGTGGCTCCAGACACACACAGCACAGTGTGGGATACTGGCGCACTGAGTAAGGGCGCAGTAAGCGTCAACAATCTGCTCAATCAAACCTAAATGCTCATTTTATTAAAAGGGCAAAACGTCCAAAACAGTTAGGGTGTAAATGTGTTGGCAAGTAGACAAGTGTGCCAACTAACCTGTATTTGCAGTTTCCACTGGCACAATTCCCAGACTCCCATTGAGTGTTGTGCTGGAAGCTGCAGGTTAAGCCAACACATCTGCCATTTAACCCTTTAAAGATAGATCTGCTTTTTTAGAGGCAAATATTTTATGGGGTAGGGGGGGATTTGTGCATTTACCTATATCTTCACACCGAATGTGGCTCAAGATCGTTTCTCAGTTATAAATGTGGCTCCCAGGGTAAGAAAGGTTGGGGGCCCCTGCCTTAGAGCATAAAAACAGCAAAAGCAAATACATTTTAGTGACATCCCAAATACAGTTTAAAGCAGAACAGATTCAGAACAGATTCAGAAAGCCAAATTTCCCTGTCCACCCGATCAATTCAGAGCTCCGGGAAATGGATATCAATTAGTCCATGTACCATATCTGCAAAATGGGCTTCATTTCAATAGCCCCACATCTGCTGCATACCTCACAACTGTCCCCCATTTGGAGGGACTATCCCTCTTTTGAGACCATGTCCCCTTGTACCTCATTCTCTTTTGTCCCTCTTTAAGGTGTGACAAGCAGATCTGCATCAATAAATTATTAATGTGCCTATTCAAATGATTTCCATCTATCTCTCAATGAGGGGTGTGGCTTAATTTAAAAATTGGCCCTCTTCCCACCCTAAAAAAATGGAATGTCCTGCAGCCGTTCGAATTTCTTAGAGCTTAGGGGACCAGGCTTACCCTCATGTTCTTGCTGCATTACTAGGGATATGAAGTCTGCAGGGTAATCCAGCCTCAACAGAGTATTGCCAGGAATCTAGAAGTTCGTGCATTAAAAAAGTTCTACAACCACTTGCTGCACCTCCCCCTCGGAGCCCTTGATTTGGTACATTCGCTGTCTCAACAACCCACCAAAGCAAGGAAACGCACCGATCCCCATGGAACAGCTGCCAACAGAGGACACAGGAAATTTCTGTATATGGTAGCACGCATTCAGCAGCACCCCCTGCACCAATCAGTGACATGGCAGTCTGTAGCGCTTTACATCTGCACAGGAAGGCATTTTTCACTTGGCAGGGGCCTGGCACAATCATCTTCCAAACGGATTACTATGGGCAATGTTCTAGAGCAATCAGCAGGCAAACCTAGTTCTCCATGGAGTAATAGAAAAGAGAACTGTATATACAGTACTGGCAGTCTAAAAAACAGGGCATACGGTTAAACTGATCCTATAGCCAGAAGGAAAGTTTAAGTCATCACCTTCTATCCACAGCCCAGTGCCTGAAAACGGTGTTCCTTTTTTGTTTTTACTAAAGCCTTTGTCTAATATTCACAAAAACGCAAAACACATGCAGTCTGATGTTCGATGATGGCAGTATAGCCCCCTGACCATGCAAAAGCATGCCCTGGTGCATTCCAGCGAGGATATTTCAGTTAAACACAGATCAGCCTTGGAGGGTCAGCTTTATCAGTTATACTGCTATAAATCTAAAAGCACTACGTAACTGAATAAATCATTGCTGGAGAGCACCAGGGTGCCATACGCCCACCATTCAAACAGCAGACTGCATGCAGTTAGTGTTTTTATGAATATTAGGCAAAGGCTTTAATAAAAAAAAAAAACTAAACACAGGCTGTTTTGGGCATATAAGGTAATTACTTTCTCTTTCTGGATATAGGATCAGTTTAAACTGACAGATGAAGAGAGGGCATCATCAACTGCTGTCGGCTCAGCTGACTTGTTCATAAGAAAAGGCTGCCGTTTTGCTTACAGATGGTGGTTGGAATCCCTGTCCGGGCCAAAAATAAAAGATTATATATATATATATATATATATATATATATATATATATATATATACACACACACACACACACACACTGACTCCTGGCAGGCAATCACCACTGAATGCTCACAGTCATAATAGGACTTGATTCAGCATCTATTTAAACCGAAAAGGTGCAGTTTGATTTTTGGCGTCCAGGGAGTGAGGGAGAAGTTTCATCCTCTGCCCCCTGGTTCCCTGGTCCCAGCAGCTACATTTGTAAATGGTAGGCTTACACGCACAGTATGTGGTGCATGCCTGCCCAGCTTGTTGGCCATCACGTGGGATGTATGAAACCCTGAAGCACTGACCAGGCAGGTATTTCAGCTTTATTATTGGGCTTCCTAACAAATCTGGACTAGCATTCCAAATCGGGATGCCCAGGGGACAGGGAATGCAGCAGCCCCAAGATCTGCTTTTATGAAGCTTAGGGATGCTGACAAATTTATGTTCTTATCTAAAACCGTCCTTTCTTGAATAAGTAACTGCAGAGGTGCTGTAGTCCCATGCCAGAGCAAAAGCAAGCAGATCACAGAAGCCACAAGTGGAAGACAAGGTTGTGAACAAAGATGCACCTGCGGACATAATTGATCCGATTCCTAGAGTGGCATGGGGGAAGCCACAAGAAGCATTTGGGTGGACTTAAAGAGTTCAGCCTTAGGGATAAATTCTTTTTAAACAGGGATGTGATATATAGAAATTGCAACACCCCCCTTACATGACCTCAGAATTATGGACCCCAACCTCCATGAGCACAGTGTGAACAAGTCCATTTACAGTAACAGGGTTCCTGCCACAGACAGGCTTCCTTTGTATGAGGTAACAGGGGTGGTAAGCAAACAGATGTGGGACCTACATTTTATCACTGTGGCATAGAGGAACTGGGCAAGGAAGATCCTCCCACGGGGGAAAAAAAAAACTACAATTTGTACTTTACCAAGAGATAAAAACTTACAGTTCAGGTTGTTTCACAAACAGTTAATACAGGTAATATAATACAATAGAATAAAATTATCATTCATATCAATGAGCAGCTGTCATGTACAACCATACAAAGCCATTAGCCCCGGTCCGGGGTTTGGCCTAAAGTACCCCACAACAGGTGGGCTACAGCTATACGGCTGCCTGTGTGGAGATGCTCCAGTACATGACCTGTTGCTGGTACACGTGGACAGGTTGGGAAACACTGTCCTAGAGCATCATAGGAACTCTTCAGTCGCCGCACATCAGTCCAGGAATACAGAAAAATGAGTGGCCACATAAGAGGGTTAATGGCCCATAAGTACATCACTGTCCCTTTCTTGCTCATTACTGTGACCAACGTGGCCATTAACAAGTTTATCTCCAGGAGATACAGGACATTGGCCATACCTACTGCTCTCCATTAAATGCAATAACTGGTCTATCCTGGAATCCAGATGATCCTGTAAGCATTTCATCCTCCGATCAATATGGCTCATAAGATTCTGCTCCATGCGCTGCAGGTGAGCAAATAGGAGCTTCTCCAAAGCTGGGTCTACCTTCTCCTCTCTAAGATAGAAAGCAAAACAACAACAGCACAACAAAGCATTTAATACTAAAATTTCCTTTTGAGGCCAAGAAAAAGAAAGGCATACAAAATTCAACAAACAACATGTTTTACAGGCCCTTTAAAGCAGACAGATACCCACCTGGTAAGATGGCCTTCCCTGGGGCATCCCAATTCGTGGTGTGAAACCCCGGGGCGCCGGTAAACTCACCTCTATCTCGTTTCCACAGCACATGTGCGGGCTCTCATCCAATCAAAGCCATGTGCATTTTGGTAACCAGCTATGATTCTTTTCAATGTGGGGAGCGCATGCTGCCATATCCCATGCATTCCTGGAAGTGTGCACTCTCCCACCGCAGGCATTCAGATGGGCTGGGACGGGAGCGGGCTCACTGCAGACTCTCTGTTGGAAGTGAGTCAGGGCCCTTTGCCAAAGGATGTAAACAATGTAAACGGGGGGGGGGGGGGGGGCTTCACACAGGGGGCACAGACGAAAACCTAAATTCATTTTAAAAAAAATCAAAATGTATTGTAAATTTCCAATTTCCAGGTAAAATTATTTTTAATATGCCCATATTAAGCAAGTGTGTGAAACCCCTCTGGGATGCCAGAGGAGTACACTTTTAATTTTGTAGCCTTTAGGTGTACAGTGTTAGTGGGGAGCACTGCTGCAGACACCTTGCAGTGTCAACTTTAAAGACCAGCAACATGAGATAGTAAGCAGCCTGAGCGTGGTCCACTGCCAGATATAGAGAGAGAGGACCAGCTCTCTTGTGACAGAATCTTTTAACCGGAAAGCCATTTTTTTGAAAAATGTGAAAAAGGTGTCGTTCCAAGCACAGGGGGGCATCCCAATTCCCGAAGCCCCCCTGCACGAGAAATCCCACCTTTCTCCTCGGTCCCCAGAAAAATCCAGTGCTGTCATTGGCCAGCCAGAGTGCTCGATTTCTCCAGGGAGGACAAAGCTAAGATACTGGCATTAAGGCGATGGGGAACATTGGCAATGGGGAAACAACCACGTGTTGTTTCAGTTTAAATCGGAACAGAACCCATGAATTTTACTTTCCCGGGTTGTGTTCCCCCACCTCGGGGCATCCCGCCTCAGGATGCCTCGCTGTGTGAAAGCTCCAAACAACTCACCTCTTCCACATTCCAAAGCTCCATAAGCAGGTGCTCAGCCAGTGAGAGCTGTTTCCTGCTTATCCCCGACGGCACATGTGCGTCCGTCCCAGCCTATCTGAAACGTACGCCGCCAGGGATGGGGCAGTACACGCTCCCCATTTAAAACAACGAGAGCTGCATTAGACGAGAGCCTGCACGTGCGTCATTGGACTGGGGAAAGAGTTTACCGGCAACCTAGGGGGTTTTCACACCGCGGGGCATCCCAGCGACTGCCCCTGGAATGTTTTGGATGGTTTTGTTCCACTTTAAGCATCGTTTCATATGTGACCCACCTGGACGTTGAACATGACTCTCCATGCTGGTTTTTTTGTAGGGCTAGATTTTGCAGGAGAGGCAGCAATGATTCTGGTTTAGCAGCCTGACCCATCTGTCTCTGAAGAACTGACGACATCAAAGAACAGAGATCATTGGGTAACGAGGGTTGGATGGATTCAGAGGCCCGGTTGGTTTCTAGTCTTGCAGCAGCAGTGTTGGGGACCTGGCAAGGTTCCACCTGAGAGTCCACTTTAGTCTGCTCTCTGCCAGGCAGAAAGCTCCCAAACATCTGCAGTAAGTGAGGGCCAAAGGGCATCTGATTCTGTAAGGGAAAAAATACTAGGTCAATCATTTGGATTGAAAAAAGAAAAAAAAACACTGCAAAAAGCAATGGTTCTACTGGTGGGCATTAATGAGGAAAGGACTTCGACTGATAGCCGTAGACAATCACATAATGTACCCCCTTGGCCAATCAACAATTGCTTTCGCATGGGTAGAGGAACGGATGTGCACCAGAGCTGGCCAGGGAGATCACTGCACCAGAGCCTATAAAAGCCATGAAGCCCACAGGAGCAGGATTGTAGCCAGAGAGGCTAGTGTAATTGTTTAACCTACATTTGTTATTTAAACTGTTTAAGTGACCACCAGGCCGAGATGTGCAGGACATGAAGGCATGCACTAAAGAGACACTTTGAGGACTCACTTTCAGCCAACCAAGATACTGGGGGCGGATACAATACATTTAAGAAACACAGATACCCCAAGAGGAGAAGGGGGGAATAAAATCTTGACCATCTATTTCTTGTATGTAGAAAGCCTGGCCGACTAATTGTAATAGGGGACACAACAAAAGGCATAGGTAACTTGGACCACAGGTTAAAGTTAAACCAGACCAACAGTCTGTCACAGTTGGAAAAGAAATGTGGCAGCCATTTTGGAGCTTCCTCTCCCAACTGACATAACTGAAATGCACAGTAACAGGAAGCCCAGCACGACTTCCTATTTGCAGGTGGCCTGCAAGCCCATGTTTTTAAAATTTATCCCAGTAGGCATTAGAAAAAGGTAAATTATTTTTTATGCGCAGCAATCTAAATTGCCCTGAAGAGGGATCCATATGAGCACTGTTTGTTGTGTTGGTCTGATTTAATTCATTTTTGAATGTTGGTCCACTTTAAAGAGCTAGTCTAACTTTCTGTAACCCCCCTCCACCTGTGCTAAGCCCAATTTGGCCGTAAAATGTGCCATCTTATCCCTGCAATCCTCCTCTGATGCAGGCGGGGGACTTGAGTGACAGTTCAGTGCAGCAGTGGATTTGATAACTGAAGTCCAGCTTCAGCTTCCGTTCAGTTCTTTTTTTTATGGTTTTGCCCCGATTGGGGCACAGAGGAAGGGAATAGTGATTGAGGCTTTAACAAATGCTTTCATCTGTCACCAGGAAGCCTCAGGATGACAGGTAGGCCCCTGGTGGAATGTCAGAATGTTTATTTAAATTTACACGTGGGTGGGGCCTCGTTTGAATAAAATACAGGCCAAAATATATATTGTGCATTAGCTTTATATACATATAATTTTTAAGAGGGTCAGATTTAGTACAGCTGTAGCAATTTTTAAACTCAGGCCCTTAACTAAGCAATTTAAATGAAACAGCATTCAGTAGCTTTGACAGCAGTACACACACTCACCTTCTGCTGTGCTCGCACCATGTTCATGAGCTGCTCGGCCCCAGGAGACATTTTCCCTCCCATGCTGTCCATAATGCTCTGCACACGTTCCAGGTTAATGGAAGGTCCCAGCAAGGATGGTGGAGTCCGGGAAGAAGCTTCAGGGATGGAGGTCAGCTCTATCGAGATCGCTCCCACAAGAACACTTTGTCTCCCTCCAAGGGACAGTAGCTGAGAAAAAACACAGTGCTTAAAGTAAAGAAGAGGCTAATAAACAACTGTCAGTGAACCAAGGATTTACCAATGATTAATAAATGCACCACGGGTAACTAAAGTATCCAAATAGCAGCCAAAGAGGAAGTCAATGCTAATTACACCCACCCGCCACTCATCCCTCCCTAGGCACAGGAGCCGATTCACCAATATAAAAAGATGTGATCCACCCCTCCCTTCTCAAGGCACCCCAAGATTGAAAAGTAAGTAAGAATTGTAATATAATATATATATATATCACACATATATGCCGTTCCAAGCACAGGGGGGTATCCCGATTCCTGAAGTCCCCCCCTTGCATGTGAAGGCCAGTAATCGGGAGAAATCCCACCTTTCTCCTCGGTCCCCCAGAAAATTCCAGTGCTGTCATTGGCCAACCGGAGTGCTCGATTTCTCCAGGAGAACGAGGAGAAAGGTAAGATACCGGCATTAACGCACAGGGGGAAATTGGCAATGGGGAAACAATCATTTTTCAAAAGATGGGTGTTGTTCCAGTGTAAATCGAAAGAAAACCCAGAAATTTGACCTTCCCGGGTTTTGTTCTGCTCCACAGAGGTATCCGGATGCCTCGCTGTGTGAAAGCTCCAAACAACTCACCTCTTCTGCGTTCCAAAGATGCATACACTCAGCCAATGAGAGCCGTTTGCTACCCCTGGATGGGGCAGTGTGCACTGCCTATTCAAAACAATGAGAGCTGCATGCCAAATTACAGAGAAGTCACAGCCGGCAACTCTCATTAGATGAGAGCCTGCACATGTGGACTGCCATTGGACTGGGGAATCTCCCAAATGGTCAAATGCACATTCACCTTGATTGACACGAGTGGTGGTGGGATAGTGCGTGGACATGGGAACTTAGAAACCATGGAGTTTATAAACACCAGACCGGTTCGGAGCTACTACTGTAGAGGAAAGGTGAATGATGGCAAATAATGCCATGAATCTGTGCCAGGGATGGCTTAGTTTGGGTTTAACTGCAGTGGTACAATTTTAAAGTTAAAGTTATACTAAAGGCAGGTTGTTCCATTGTCTCGGGTTACATGTTGCACTATCCTAAACTTCCTATTTTAAAAAGACCCTATACCTAAAAGTAATTCCTAAAAGTAATTAGAAAGTTAGAAAAGTATTAGAGATGCAGAGATAAAATGAGGAGAAACAGTGGGTGTGGCAACAGTGATGTGATGTAAGCACACTGTGTGCCTTACATATATCATAGTAAAAAAAAAAAAATAAGTGCATTGTTGTGCCTCTAGTTATTACTGCCAGCACATAGTGTGATCAGGAAAAAAGGGGTGAGATATGCTGCAGGTTAAAAGCGTCTCCAGTCTGCCAGCACATAGTGTGACCGGATTTCTGTTTGAGCGCACCCAGCCAATCAGATAGGTCAATCACAGGAGCGTGTACAGCTACAGGGAAGCCGGGGGTTCAGTGGCACGGGAGCCGCTGGTGAAGGTAAGTTTACCGGCGTCGCTGGGGGTTTCCCATTACTTCATGGGCTGTCTCGGGGCCCGTCCTATGGGGTTTTTACCACTCTACAGCTTTTAATATCCCTCCTATCTACCCCTCCCTCTCCTTGTGCTAAAAAAATAAATGAGCTGATCATCAAAACCCTCCACTGATGTTGGTGGGTGGCTCTGCGTGGCAGCCATAGACTAGAGTGACACACCAGTACAGTAACACAGCAGCACAGGATTGGGTGACTGACCTAACACTTATGGGCTGCGCTACAGCTTCCGTGCAGAACACCCCTCGACCCCACAGTTAGTTGTTTTTTATGGTGTTGCCCAAATTGGGCTTAGCTCAGATGTCTTCCCGACATCCTCTTTACCATGACATATCAGCTTCTTAGTCTATGCGAGTACATTCATTAGCCTGGCTGTAAGCAGGCAGACCAATACCTTAATTTTACATGCAGGCACAGGAACATTCAGCTTAAAGTGGGCTTTGTACAAGGTAATGGGGGCTTCTCCATCATCAGAGAAGGTGCAATGTCTCTCTCCCCGGCGGGTGTGCAGGTATTCCTCCTCCTGACTATCCTGGGAACAGCTGTAGATCTCTATGGTTCTGGCCTCACTACATACGGTAACATCCAGGATGCGAGCTGCCCTCTGTGGGGCACAGACAAGTGTCAGGGTGCAAGGAAGCCCATCCTCTGTTGCAGTGGGCAGCTCCAACGTTACACAATCCTCCCTAAAAGACAATATGAAGCAAAGAGTGAAAACATGCATAATATGTCATAACAAACCCTGAATGCAATGAATAGCAGAGCTCACTTAACACAAATTACCACAGAGAGACCCTAGTAGCACCAATGCTTTTTTTCATTACCTGCAATTAAGAGGAGTCATCAGTTATTAAAGTGGACCAAAACCCAGGATTTTGACTATCCTGATTTTTGGTCCTTTCCACGGGGGTGCCCTGCTGTGTGAAACCCGCCCCGATCACCCAATCTAACTCACCTCCTCCTGGCCCTACAGCGCAATTCGTGGCAGCTCGTCCAATCAGCACGCCGGTCCAACAGCGCATGCGCGAGCCTGCTATCCTTCTAGCAGGGTGCAAGCCATTTGTTATAGGGAGGCGGGGGGATGCGATCACCAATGCTCTCGGAGCTGCTGGCCTTAAATGCAGTCTTGGATGGCGTGACGTCAGCGGCTCCGAGAGCACTAGCGATCGCATCCCCCTGCTTCCCTCTAACAAATGGCTGGCGCAGGCACGCACCCCGATAGAGGGATAGCAGGATGCGGCTCGCACATGTATCGTTGGACCAGGAAGCAAGGTAAGTGAGTGAGGGCGACCTGGCGAGTTTCACACAGCAAGTCATCCCGATTTTGGATACCCCAGGGGGGAGGTAATCACTCAGCCCGGGAATCTATAAGATCGTGCTCGGTTTTAGTCCACTTTAAATCTGAGATGCAGCCCTTCTTCTGTAACCCAGCCCCTAGATTTTATTTATGCCAGACCACCTTTTTCCCCATTGACAGGTGGACCTGTTCCCACCCCTTTAACATCCGACTAGATGGGGCACACCATGTTGTGTCCATCTCTTCAGTCACCAGTGGAAAACAAAAAAATTTAATACCGTTCCAGTGTTGGTGAGTGAGTAAAGGAGACAGATACACAGACATGCAGAAACATGGGACTTCATGCCCTTCATAGGACAGCCCTAGCTTTTCTCACACAGACACCACACCTAAATTGCACCACTGGCCAGCTCTCGCCACAGACAAGCGCACCCCAGGCACTAGCCACAGACGAGGGCTTATCCGACGTCGCCACAGGCAAGGGCACAGCCGGCTCCGCCAGAGACAAGGAGAGCCCAGTTTGACCCTCCTGTCTGGCCTGGTTGCTGCTGACAAGGATACCATTATTTTGATGGTGCTGCTCGGGGGTGGGGCTAGAATGACGACATCAAAAGCTGCCCCCTGTCAGAATGAACTCCCTCCAGTATGAGGACCCCGGCTTCCCCCATCCCCCCACACAGTGCATCCCTCCCATGGCAGGGCTGCTCTCACCTCGCTGTGATGTGCCCGGTGCTGGCTGCACTCTCCGGCCCGCTGACATGAAGGACAGAGGAGACATCAGCATGGCAGAGCCAGGAACTGGAGCAGAGCACCGAGCACGGCGGGGAGGACATGTCTGCTCACACCGTTCCCGGGCACACAGCCATCACCGGGACACCAACAAAATGTCACCGCATGCCGGCAAGCTGTGACTACAAAGCAGGAAGTTTCCGGAGGGCGGAAGAGATTTTCTGATGCCCCTCCTTTTTTTTACAGGAAACCCTTGGGTTGATGCAACCTGCGGCCATTTTGTCGTAGCCATAAATCAGATGTGAGCTGGCGAGTGGCGTGGAGGGGGCGTTACCCGTTGCCATAGCAATGAGGCAAGCGCTGCTTGGAGTTCTGAGGTAAATTAGGCGCTGTAAATATGTGTAAAGCAGTTCATTACTGGCACCCGAATTATTGTTATTTGCAATTTTCGCTCCCTTTCGCCCTTTTCAGGTCTGTAGTGTAGATTCCGTACTATTTTCCAATAATCTCAAACCACGTTAAAGTGGACCAAAACCCTATTTAGCACTGGCCGGCGTCGGCAATCAGCTTAGCGGGGCAGGTGCCGGGGCCCAGTGCCCACCTCATATGGTGGTCATGTGACCCACATCTCCCCAGTCACCTCCTATGTGGGTGCAGTAACAGGACTGGGCATCAGCCAGGGGAGATTTCTTCTTTTTCTTTGTCATTCCTTTTCTTTCTTTGTCATCCCTTCTTTGTTTCTCTCCTTCCTTTTTTGGTATGCTTTCTTTTCTTTCTATTATTATAATCCTTCTATTATCTCTTTCTTTCTATTATTCCTTCTATTCTCTTTTCCTTTGTCATTCCTTCTATTCTTCCTTTTTTTTCTTTCCTTTCTTAGACATTCCTTTTCTTTCTCACTCTGTCTTTATTTCTTATTTCCTTTTTTTGGTTACTCCTTTTCATTCTTTCTTTTCAGAACAATTGATGGCAGGGAAGCTGGTCACCTACCTGTTGCCACTATCTGCTCTTAGGTCTTTAAGGTAAGCCTATGGAAGTTAAAGGGCAAAATCCGTTACCCCTGCAGCTTTTCCGCCATCTGTGTCATGACACAATGTAAAGGGGCCCGCTGAGACTGTCGCGCAAGGACCCACATTAACCTGGAGCTGCCCCTGTAGAGCATCTACATTGCACTGCAGGAAATGGAGGACAGGGACAAGGCACAGGCTTTAGGTGCATTCCTTACTGCTTTAATATTACCATTGCATGGACTGTCCCTTTAAAGTGGACCAAAACCCAGGATTTTGACTATCCTGGGTTTTGGTTTTGGCCCCCGGGGTACACTGATCAGGGGTGCCCAGCTGTGTGAAACCCCCCAGGTCACCTGAACGAACTCACCTCTTCCCGGTCCCACAGCGCATGCACAGCTGCTGGTCCAATCAGCATGCTCGGATCCGCTCGAGCCCCTTTGTTCAGGAACTCGTCTAATGCGAGCAGATTCAAGTGCGCTGGCGGCCGCATTCCCACCTACCCTTTAACAGGTGCCATGCTAAAGGGATAACGGGGATGCGGCCGCTGCTTGCGCATGTGCCATTGGACCGGGAACAAAGGTGAGTTTTCGGTGACCTGAGGGGTTTCACCCCGAAGGGGGTGCCCCGGGGGGAGCGAGTATGCCTGCCCTGGAGTCATAGACTCCAGGGTGGATTTTGGTCCTCTAAACAAGCATGCTGTGCTTCCGAATTACTAGTATGAATGGGGAGACAAGTAGGTGGTAAAAAGATATATATATATATATATATATATTAATTAAGAGAAGTGGGTGACCAATGTGCTGGCTTTACATAAAGGCTCCAGCGTATTAGAGTGCATGCCTTGTTACTGAGTCATTGCAGAACATTCATGCTTCACTCAGCCGAATCCTCCATAAAAAATATAATTATCCTGATAATGGGCCACTTATCATAGAAGATTTCCTGCAGCTGGAAAATCCATGTGAGCACGACTCAGGTCTATGACATCACTCAATCACTGGTCCCCTACCTGGAGCATGGGAGCCACTTGTGGCCCCCGCAGACTGCCTGTGTTCAATGAGCTGGGCAGGTGGAGAAGTGTGCCAGTGTTCCTGCCACTGGAGGCTGCAATGAGAGGTACACTGGCATGTAAGCCAACACATCTTTCTACCTGCTTGCCTGATTCTGCCATTCAGAGTGGACCAAACTCTGCATTCATATCCCTGGTGTCTTTAAAGTGGACCAAAACTCAGGATTTTGACTATCCTGGGTTTTGGTCCCTACCCTTTGGGTACCCCGGGTGCCCTGCTGTGTGAAACTCCCCAGATCGCCGATGCCAGCTGACCTCTTCCCAGTCCTGCACACGCGGCCGCTCGTCCAATCAGCACGCTCGGGCGTGTTGGCGGCCGCATCCCCTGCTTCCGTCTAACAGGGAGCGTGCCTGCGCCGGCTATTCACAAATGCCTGGCGCATGCATGCGCCCTGCTAGAGGGATAGCGGGGATGCGGCCGCTGCTCGTGCATGTGCCGTTGGACCGGGAAACAAGGTAAGTGTATGGGGTGACCTGAGGCGTTTCACACAGCGGGGCATCCCGATTTTGGATGCCGTGGGGGGGTGGAATCGATCAGCGTGGGTTTTGGTCCACTTTAAGACCCCCGCAATGGCCTACTTTGTAAACCCCCCGGCGGTAATCATAAGCTCACTTACACCATTACCACAGCCCCCCCACGATATCCTATGTCAACACTGCAATCCACACTCACTGTCAGCTATTCAGGTCTGCTTGGCGCAGTGTGCAGAGTGAAGAGTAAGGTATAAAATTGGCAACTTGGGGGGGCATTGCACAAGGCGTAATATCGTGTTTTGGTCTAATTTACTAACCTTTTTGGAGATTGTGGATTCACTGTTGAACGGGACAAGTATTTTATGAGGTGGAGGAGATGTGCAGTCACCAATGTGGCTTAAAGAGGAACAACACACAGAAATGTCACCTTCCCGTGTGTTGTTCCTCTCGGGGAGAATCCCAAATTGGGATGCCCTGCTTTGTATATCCACCCAGGTCAGGCATTTAATTGCCTTCCTGACATTCCCAGGGCACAGGATCGGTGGAAACTGTCCGGGCTGGCCACCCATTCCAAAAGGCCTGGCACAGTGAGCAAGGATACAACCACAGTGGCGAGATGTGGTGAAGGCTCTTGGTGAAGGTGAGTGATCGGGGGGGGGGGGGCTTCACACAGTGGGGCATGCCTATTGGGAATGCCCTAAGGAGTTGAACTCGAGCTGCCCTGATGTCTTTTACATTCCTCCTATTTAAGGCCATCTCTTAGAGCTGAATGGGGCCCCTCAAGGTACTGTAAGGAAGGTACAACTCAGGAGGGTGGGGGTTATGGGGGGGGCAATGTGCACAGAAGCTGCAGCTGGGACATTGAGTGACAGGTCAGTCACCCATCCCCATGCAGCAGTGTGACTGTGCTGGTCTGTTACTCACGTTCACCTGTCACTTGGTGGACCTCAAATCAGGGGTGCCCTCTGGCATAAAACGCACTACAGTGGTCTCATGCATAAGGGCACCCCTGATCTGAGACATTTTGTCAGTGCCTAAACTAACAGCTTTAGGTCTGCAACATTGAAACAGCTGGTGCTTATTGGGACCAAGGCTGTGGGGGTTAGGTGAGTATATGCATTTTCATTTTTCCCACAGATACACTTGATCCCATGTAGCATCTTTGTATTGTTGATCTGGTTCCTTAAATAGCCCAAACCAAACAGGCATATCCTTCTGCAGTCTTGACCCCACAGAAATGCTACAGGCCACCAGCTTACAATACACCCCCACGCCAGCTCCATAGTGTAGCTCTGCCTCCAATTGGGAGGGAGCAAACACCCTGACTGGCCATGCAGCAGTGTTTATCTCAATTATGGTCAGACTATGAATGCCATAGTCATAGCCATCTGGGAAGCACATGGGATGACCGATGAGGATATGTCTTTGTATTTTTGCCCCTTTAAGGATGGGGGTGAGTAAGAGGTCGCTCCAATTAATAATGACATGTCTGGGATGTCTGATGACTTTCACACCTAAGCATTTGTTCTTTGTTTCTGTTCAGGTAGAGAATCCGAACATGTGTGACAGTAGCCAAACTGGAATAGCAACAGCAAATTCTTAGGTGTGTAAAAGGACTCAGCTATCAGTAAGAGGAGGGTGGGGCCAGTTGGAGGAAGATGTTGGGGATTGAGGACCAGCAATCCTGATAGCTTGTGCAGGGAAGTCAGATTCATGGAAAATGTTCATTGTGCAACACCACAAACTACCAGTGTCCCTTTAAAAGTAATCCCTGGACAAATACACACATCAAATAATACACAAATGTAATATACACAAAAGCACAGAGCTAAGGAGGTTTCAAGTCCCCTTTAGTGTTCAAACCAACTTCAGTCTATACGTTGTGTAGAACAAATTAAAGTTTTCTTTAGGGTTCAACCAGTCAATATTTGTATAGACCGTGAAGATACAGATCCAGCAGACCCCAGTGTGATCCCACCACCATTCAAATGCTCTTACCAGATGGTAGTTAGTTGTAGGCATATATAGGGGTCTCATATTTAATCCCCAAAAGAATGTCAGATGGTAGCCGTAATTCCAATATTGAACTCAACAATTCATGTGTTACACAAATGTACTTACCCGAAGCCTGTTTAACACTAGTATGGGGTCGTGCACAAAACCCCTCGCTAGCTTACCATCCTGAAATCCATTGGCGCTATAATGGTTGAGGGATTAATATCCGCACCATTGCTATTTGGAGTGCACACAGAATAATAAATCTGCATATTAGCATCACAGTGTTAAATCCTCTCTGATAACCTTTTTTCTAGAGCCCGGAAGTTGCACAACCAGTTGGCTAACATTCAGAAGAAGCCGATGGACTGTTTGCCTGCACCTGTCAGTAAATGGCCATGCTGAGCCACCTGGGGTGAGCTGATGGGGAGGAGGGCGAGGATCTGGCTTTTCTGGTTCCTCGCATCGACTAGATGTGATAGAGCTGCTTCGTCATGAGCCGTCCAGGAAGCTCACCTGATCCAGTCATGCAGGAGAGATGGCTGCCAGCCGCGCTCCTTTGTCTTCTGTTTTGGGGTAAGTTATTTGGGACAGGGGGTGGGTGACAGGGCAGAGGATTGCCATCTCCATGAACTACAATAAAATAGATTAGTTGGGTAAGATTGTATAAAGATTGAGCTAGTCATGTACAACCCTTCCTTCACATACACACACACACACACACACACACACACACACACACACACACACACACACACTTTGATCTGTCACATAATATTCAATTTGATTTAGATCTATGCTGTATGAGCAGTTACCCTAACCATCATATTAAATCCCAGCCATTTAGACACTTTAATCAATTGTTTTTCTGACACCTGCTGACCACACACTTCACAGCTGGAAAAGATTAATACAAATGTACCAAGGCTCTATAGGATGTGTATATTATGTGGTGTGTAGGAGCACTAACTAGAGATTGGAACGATTGGTCTGTAAGTGTTCTTATACTACATCGTATTGGTAACATTACATAGAAATTGGACAGATGTATGGCTGGATTTGGGATGCCCCTATTTTTAAAAATGAGTAGGAATACTGAAAACTGACTGGATTACTTACCATTTTCCATGGTCCTGTGCTGTCCCTGCACGCCACATGGTGGGCAGTCGGGTTCAGCAGGTGTGTGTGCATGGTATCATGTATGGTGCGTGCAAGCCCACCCAGCAACACCGGGTGGACGGGGACGCATAAGCTGCTGTTATCTACTCGTAGACACATTGCAGGAATCTATAAAGCGGAATTTTAACTATCCTGGATTTTGTTCCTTGCCCCTGGCTAATTTGGGATGCCCTGCTGTCTGTCTGTGCTGTTGCTGTTAGCCTATCTTAAGCCCAGAGATGCTGGGGATACACCCGCTCTCGTTCCTGATTGTTTACCTCACCCAGGGAGCCCCAGAATAGGTCAATTTTGCGGTGCCCCGGAGGGGGTTGCACAGCTGGGCAGATGCCTCAGGGGAAGGCCTGCCCTGGAATGTTTTTGCACAACTAGGAATGTGCTTTGGCTGCCGACAGGGGTCACAGGAAGCCACTGCACACTACTTCACATGGCAGTGGCATCCCAAATTGGGCCATCCACAGGGGGACCTCAACTTGATTAGAGATCTGGTTTAACATCCAGATGTGATTTGTTCCTCTTTAAATGTATGTATTAAAGTAAAGCAAAACCCCTTTACTTTTGCTCCGCCGGTTAGTTGATCTCAAGGCTGCCGAATGACGCACTGCAGCCGGCTGGCTGCATCCCTGGCTTTCTAATAAAGCGCATGCAATCGCAGCTACAGGGCTGCTGGGGATGTGTTTCACACAGGGGCCTCTCGGTATAGGATGCCCTTGGGGCAAGCTAGCAGCCAGCCCTGGAGTCTTTTAGTTTCCAGGACCAGCCACAGAAGAGTTTTGATCTGCTTTAAAGTGTGCCAAAGCCCAGGAGTTTCACTTACATACAGTGGCATCCTAATTTGGGATACCCTTCTGTGTGTGAAATTCCCGGGAACACCTGTTTTCTCACCATGATCCATGCTCTCAAAGCGCATGCACAGGTTTCTTGTCCCGTGACAGCTCATTGCCATGAATATTCGGGACTCAATGAATTCTGAATGTTTTCCTGGCACCTCTCGCTGTCAGGGCCCCTCCGCTGCGTTCACTCACTGTCATTCATTCACTTATGCTGGTGGGGGATGCATCTGGAGGCCCGCACATGCACTGAGAATTGTTTGCCAAAGTGAGTATATGGGCAATTGGGGGGGGGGGGGGGGGGGGGGTCACACAGTAGGACATCCCCAATTGAGATGCCCTGAGGTCAAGCTGTATCTCAGCCCTAGAGTCTCATAGACGCATTTTAGGCTCCCTACTATATTTTAATTGGAAGGGCATTCCAAATCAGTTTAATGGACCTAAATGACCTAAAAACCACTGAACTTTTGAAATACATGTGGCCAAAGCCTATACTCCCTTCTTAGGGTGGAAAATTAGAAATGGATATTTTTACATTTTAAATGATCCTGGAACCCTTTTTTGCTGTCCCTCTCTGTAAGATGGCATAGGATCAGTCATTACATAGGTGTGGCAATTACATCATTGGCGTCAGCACCTGGCAAGGTGGGACAGCTGCAGGGGCCCACTGACAGGGCCGGACTTTGGGGTGTGTGACGGGACTTGACCAAAGGTGGACTGGGAGGCCACCGCCACAGCTGGTGCCTACATCTCCTCGAATTGTGGGGTTCCACACAACAGGGCAGCTCAATTTAGTTTCCAGGGGAGGAAGTGCTGTGTTTTGCTCTACTTTTAAGTTGCCCACCCCAGCTGATTTCCCATCCCTGTAGCATCCCAATCTGTGATACCCTACTGTGTGAAGCCCCCTGGGATCGCTGGCATACCCACTATGCAAGCAATTCCACCCCTGAGTTTTGGTCTGCTTTACAGGGGCATTTCAATTTGGGATGCCCCTGTTTGTGAACCCCCCCCTGTTTTGGCTGTTAATTCAAACTGGCGATCCCATAGCGCATTCACCAGTTTGAGGAAAGTAAGAACAAAGTGAGGGGGGGGGGGTCACAGACAGGGGCATCCAAAATCAGGAGAATCTAGATTCGTTTAGACTCTGAGGTCAGGTTTCAAGGGGTTTTGGTTCACTTCAAAGAAGACCAAAACTAGAGTTTTGTCCAAACAGAGGCACCTGGGGCATCCAGATTTGGGACGTCCCTCAGTGATGTGATGCGACTCTTCACCACAAAGGGGCCCACTGAGACCATGCCTCTCAAGAGCCCACATAAACCTGAAGCTAGCCCTGGCCACACACAACAGTGGCATTAAATGGAGGAGGCGGAGCGTTACAGCTAAAACAGGCGGCATTATCTGGGATTAGAGTGAAACAGGAGCAGTGATAATTGGAAAAAATATAGTCTTCATGGGGGGAGCAATTCAGGTGATGTTAGTTAAAAATGTGGATTTTGGTCTGCTTTAATTTCCCTGGGAGCGGTCTACTTTGGGACTACTTCCATGTGAAGTCGTGTGCAGTGGCTTCCTGTGTCCCTCCGTCGTCAGCCAGCGCGCTCAGATCATATCGTATCGCTGCTTTTGGGGGGCGTTCAGGCAGTTGACATCCCACACAGGCCCTGCCCTGCAGCGGGACGTCTACTCCTAGTGCTAATTCTGTCTGGAATCTGCAAAGGTGCCCTCAGATGAACTGTTGGTAAACTGGACCATTTTGGACATTCATCCAGCTTTATTTTATGCAGTATGAGGGCTTCTGCCACGCGGGCACATCCATGTGACCTACCATCGTCCAGTGTGGTTCACTGTCATCAGGTGCAGACTTGTGATTGCGTGGATGGCGAACTTCACTGTGGTCATTTCCATCAACTTTGATGGCTTTCATAAAATGAATGGGATGCCCGGGAGGGGGGGGGGGGGGTCATTGTGAGTCACTGAGGGTAGCATACAGTTTAAAGTGGTCCTTCACTCTGAATAATAGTCTATCTTATATGTTTCCCACACCCTGTACATACAGATTGCTCACATTAAAAATCATCCTACCTGCATCTACTGCATGTTATGAGCCTTTAAACATCCAAGATGGCTGCTCATGGAACAACAGGCAGCCTGCAAACAGGAAGTGCCTTCTGACTGTGCTGCTCTCCATTCTGGGATTGCTGACCTTCTCCTGACCCCAGCTCTGCTCTGTCTGAGCAAAGCACAGCTATAACTCACCCCCCCTGTACTTTATCCCACTCTCCTCTTCTCAGTAAGTGTGATGCTTCTGAGTCAAGATGGCGGCGCCCATATCCTAAAGTCCTGAACAGAGTTGCAGCCCAGTGGGGGAAAGAATAATAAGTAAGTGACTAAAACGTAAAATATATTCATTTTAGATGCTGGGGAATAGTTTTTTAAGGGTTTGGCTTTTCAATAAATTATGGTGAAGGTCCGGTTAAGTATACCTTCCAACTTCAGGGTGGGAAAGAGGGATTATTGTAAATTAAGCCATGCCCCCCTTTTTAGAGTTGGACAGGACATAGGATGTAACAGTTACAACAATATAAACACTTTGAATAGGCAAATGAATCATTTATTGATGCAGATCTGCATGTTACACCTCAAAGAGGGACAAATGAGAACAAGGTACAGGGGGGATATGGACTCAAAAATCATGTCCCTCCAAATCAGGGACACTTGGGAGGTATGGTCAGGGCACTCTAGTAGTAACCACTACTGCAGAGTTACTGCAGAGATTAATGGCAAGTCATATACTATGGTCACTAAAATGTTGGCAGTCATGGCTGCTGACAAGTTTTTCCCAGCGCGTGTTTACACAGTATTTGCCATAGTGGACTGGTTCATTGTGAAAACAGTAATCATCGACAATGGGACCGCAGCTTAGGTAAGGGATGGTTTAGACAGGAATTCTGCTTTAAGTGATGCTCCAGTCAGCATAATGCATTATCATATTTGGCATCAGCATGGAAAACCTTATGGTGGTAAGGCGTTGATTGTAAGTGCATGATTATAACCAGGGCTGTGAAGTTCCTTTTCCGACTCATACTCCCCTATTTTATCATGCACTGACCCCTTCATTAATGCTTCAAACAATACTCACCTTCTGTCCTCTGAAGCTCCAGCATCTTTATACTTCCCAATGAGGGAGAAAGAGAGATTCCATCCTCCATTGTTGAGCAGACATGGAGGTGTCCATCAACGTGGATTTATGCCACCTAACACTAAGTTCATTGCAATGGTGGGGGCATGCCGAGGTATCCCGAACCTGACTTGACTTGCCCCTTTAAAGTGGACCAAAACCCAGCTCGGAACAGCCCCAGAATCTATAAGATCCATCCAAAATTGGGATGCCCTTCTGTGTGAAACCCCCCAGGTCCCCCTGTTCACTAACCTTACTTCCCGGTCCAACAGTGCATGCGTGGGCCACGGCCACAGTGCCGCTGTACCTCTAGCAGGGCGCATGCCAGTCATTTGTGCACGGTTCCTGTTAGAGAGTAGTGGGGGATGCGACAGCCAGCGCGCTTGGAGTCACTGGCCTTAGACGCCGTCTTAGAGGTCGTGATGTCAGCGCCTCAGAGCGTGCTGATTAGACGAGCATAGGGCCAGGAAGAGAACGTGAGGGTTTCACGCAGCGGGGAACCCCCGATTGTGGTGCCCCTGTGGAAAGGACCAAAATCCAGGATAGACAAAATCCTGAGTTTTGGTCCACTTTGATGTAATAATTAGATTACGCGTGTAAACAAGGCTCAATGGATGCTGCCATGAGAGGCTGTTGATGCTGGAAGATGGAATCACTGGCTCCCAGCCATTGGTAGGTATGACGTTGATGGTGTTTCAGGGGATTTCTTCCTGGATAATCCTTTTAAATTACTGTCAGCCCTTGTAGCTGAGGGCATTGGGGCAACATGAAGGTACTGAATATGAGTCAGGGGTGATTGGAGAACTTATTAACCACTAGAACACCCTGCTGCTGCTTATCACTGATTTGTTATAAGAGCCTACATATGAATGATTAATGTTTCTAAGGTCCTATGTGCGTTACATTTATTACACAATATAAGAGATTTTCTTTTTTATGCTGGAGTCAGAACATTTCTACTGACTCCAGCCAAAACTAGCTTGACTACACAGCCCTGACGATAACTATGAGGTATTATTGACCTTTAATAGTGTGGATTATAAAACAGAATTTTATGTGTCATGCAATCGATATTAAGATATAGAAATTGGCTACCTATATACCCTGCCACCACCACTCTACCCCTCCTTTGTATTTAGTGGGTTTTGGTCCACTTTAAACCCAAATTGCTTTGCTGAGGTCTCCATCAAATGTTGTTCCAGTAGTCCTCTGGCTTGTCCAGGTAAACAAACCTCTAATAGACTCCAGGGCCGGCTGATTCAATATTCCCAGGGGCAGCCTCTTTTGGGAGAACCCTAACGCATTGAAATCACCCTAGTATAAATGGACCTTAATTTCGCCTTCAAATGATCCAATCCGAAAGGTTCACATACTTTTGCCACTCACAGATGTTAGATAATTTCCCCTGATAAATGACATTTACATTTTTACACATTAGTTTGATTTGGTTCAGTTTTTTACTTTTGGGACCTGTGTAAAAATGTAGTTTTAGGACAAATGTATGAAGAAACATAGAACACTCTGAAAGGTTCACAAACTTTCAAGCACCAGAGGAGCTTCATGCTGACAGATATTCAAGGATACGTTACATTTAGTTCCACCCAATCTGTAGCTCTTCAGCAATTTTCCAGGATTCCCATGTGGTTTAGTTTTGTAAACACGTAATCTGTAAATCCTGGACTGTTAGATATGATTAAAACATGACTACAGGCACAAAGAGAATGCAGAAGGGTGGCAGACAACATCATGGAATGAAACCTGGGCAACACATGTAGGGTTGTGGTTGGGATTTGGGTAATCCTTGCTTTTATTAAACTTAAAGTGGACCAAACCCCACCGCGATTGGCCCGGGAATCTATATAAGATTCCCTCCCCCCTGGGGCATCCAAAACCTGATGCCCCGCTGTGTGACACCTCCCAGGTCGCCCCATACACTTACCTTGTTTCCCAGTCCAACAGCACATGCCGCAGCCGCATCCCCACTATCCCTTCCAGCTCGGGAACGCTCCCAAAGTCGCTGGCCTTAGATGAAGGCTTAGACGACGAGACGTCAGCCGCTCAGAGTGCGAGCGGCCGTAGGATCGGGAAGAGGTGAGTTGGCTTTGGCGATCTGGACTTTGAATGATGTGTGATGCCCTGCCATGTGAAACCCCCAGAACACCCTTAAACCGGACCAACACCCGTTTTTACTCGCGATTGGCTGTCTGGCAGTCACGTGGGCGGCAGTCGCATCCTCTACGGCGGCCATCAGCAGGGCCTACACACGTGACCGTCTGACGGGCAATCGCAGCGCTGGCTCGTAATGAAGGTCCGTTTTACGAGCATTCTGCTAGGTTATCTGTGAGGGGGGCTCCAGCATTCTGGATGCCGTCATCTTGACTCAGCATCACATATTTAGAAGGGGAGAGCGGGATAAAGTGCAGGGCGCAGGTTATAGCTGTGCTTTACACAGACAGAGCAGAGCTTGGGTCAGGGAAAGGACAGCAATCCCATAATGCAGAGCGACACATTCAAAAGACACTGATGTTCCATAAGCCGCCATCTTGGATGTTTAAAAGCTCATAGCATGCAGTAGATGCAGGTAGGATGATTTTAATGTGAGCAATCTGTATGTACAGGGTGTGGGAAACATATAAGATAGGCTCTTATTCAGGGTGAAGGTCCGCTTTAAGACCAAAACCGAGCTTTTCACTATACCGAGTTTAGGTCCTTTGTTTGGGGGCTTCCTAAGTTGGGATGCATTGCTCTGTGAACGCCCTCAGTTCAACCATAAACTCACTTTTCCCCAGTTCCATGCTGCATGCGCAGGCTCTCATCCTCTCCGTGCTGCCTGCCATGCATATTAATGCACAGCATACAGCCCTGTTTAGACACAGAGCCCGCCATGCGGGAGTGGAGGCTTCCTCGGGCTCCCTGCAGCATGTGATGCACTCCCCATCCCAGCTGACTGGCTAGACGTGGGAACGCTCCTCATTTACAGGGAGGCACCAAGTGAGCATTATTGTGGGAGCCCCGGACAGGTGAGTAAGGTGCTCATCCCAAATTGGGATGCCCCCCAGCTTTTTTGATAGGCTGGATCTGGAATGTTTTACACCAGTGCCATGCAGGTGGTTGGTACAGAGAAGTTGAGGCCTTTGACAGAGTAGGGAGCAAGATTAGACTTTCCTTGGGTGTTTCTAGTGTAGCCTGCTGTTAGAATTGGAAGGCTAAATGGAGTTTAATTCATGTTAAAGCAGACCAAAACCCACATTTTTAACTAGCATCCCCTGAATTGCTCTCCCCACGAATAGTAACTTATGCCTATTTTTACTGCTTTTGTTTCATCCTAATCCCAGAAAATGGTGCCTGTTTTAGCTGTAAAGCTCCGCCTCCTCCATTCATTGCCACCGCTGTGTGTGGCAATGATGTCATTGCCACACTTATGCAATGACTGATCACCTCTCATCTTACACAGAGGGACGGCAAAAAAATCAGTGTTCCAGGACAAATCAAAAAGCAAGAATATCCATTTCTAGTTCTACACCTTAAAGTGGACCAACACCCAGGATTTTGACTATCCTGGGTTTTGGTCCACTTCGGTGGGGCACCCCAATCGGGGGTGCCCCGCTGTGTGAAACCCCCCAGAAACCCCAAAAACTCCTCTCCCCGCTCCCACGTGAACGCCGCAGCCAATCCCCGCCAACGTCTAGGCGGGGGACAGGAACGTACAAGCCTCTTCCGCCGCCGCCTCCCGCGCGTCACTCTCGGCGCCCGCCTGGAGGGGCGCGCGGGAGGCGGCGGCGGCGGAAGAGGCGGCGGATCAGGTAAGGTCTTTTTGGGGTTTCTGGGGGGTTTCACCCCGCGGGACATCCCGATCTCGGATGTCCCGCGGGGTGGGAGGTGATCGGCCAGGGAATCTTATAGATTTCCGGGCCGATCACCCCTGGGTGTTGGTCCACTTTAAGAAGAGAGTATCGGCAGTGGCTTTGGTCAAATGTATTTCACAAGTTCAATGGGTTTTGGTCCGCTTTAAGTATAAGAATTCTTTGAACATGTATTAGATATTCCTGGGGTGATGCCATCAAACCTAGAAGGTTAAGGTTCCACCTTGAGTGGACTGGGTAGGACATATCTGCAGTGTTACTAGAATGGGCTGCTGTTAGACACCACAGGCTAGAAGTCTGGAGCTGGGATGCTGCTGTGAACTGTAGTGTGATAAAGAGACTGCAACCATTTTTGAACACTGGCCTCAATTCACAAAGAGCTGAAAAACATTCTCATGGTAGTAAATAAATCATTTCATGAGAAAAAAGCCTGAGAATGTCACTGTTAATGAATCACCAGGTAGGAAGACAATGAAAGTCAATGGCACTTTTTACTACGGTGTAAAAAGTTCAATATTTTTTTCAAGAGTAAAAAGTGCCATTCACTAAAGGTGACATTCTCAGGCTTTTTTTCTCATGAAGTGAATCTTTTTCTACCATAAGAAGTTTTTTCATCTCTTAGTGAATCAAGGCCATTGTCTTAAACAATGCTGTCCCATAACACTTTGTGCCATGCTGTGCTTCTTCCTTAGCAGTGGTCAGTGACCCTTACCCATAATTGAGCCCAGTATGGGGGACTGAAAGGCCTGGTGTATGGCTGGCACAGCTAACAGCGGCCCTGACCTATCTGTGGAAAACGGGATAGCTGGGAAAAAAGCTTCCCCAGATATGCAATGGTCTTCGCATCACCTTGCCCACCTATAGAAACTTCACTGTACAGCACTAGGCCACTATGTCTTGCCTTTTATGAGGGAAACATGCGTGACCTTGCCCACCTCATGGAGTCAAAGATGGGCACATGGAATCTGGGATTTATTTGCTGGACATTGATAACATGGAGTGACATAACATCCAGTATAACCATAAATATTTGTGGAACCATACCAGAGTTCCCCACAAACATTGTCAGCAGATCAACCATCAAAGTATGTCACCACCAACTCGGGCTGTGTTGTGCTGTGAGAGTCACATGACCACATCCCCCTGGCCAAATTTAGAGGTTTGGCAACATTTTTCTGTCCATAACAACCAGTAAGACCTAATTTTACTTTTCCAGTCTGATTCTTGGGTTGGCACAGGAGTCTTGGATAAGACTTTCAGACATTGATGTGACATGATTCATTCCCTGTTGTCATATTTTCCTTTTATATGTTTTTAAGCATTGATTTATTCTCTGAAGGAATGACAGAAGATAACATGATTATATTTGGTTGTTGCATAACTACATAGCCTTATCCTGACTGTTTATTATACATCAGATGGACTCTGTCCTTCTTGTTATAATCTTTATTGGCCGTTAATGGCCACACGCCTTAAATAATCTAGTGAGCTCTTGTTTTTTTACATTCGAATAGCAGATGTAGGTGCAGCTTCAGGGATATGGTTACGACAGACTGGCTGATATTACAATACTCGAGTACAAGCATATAACAGAAACACTCTCTAGTGGCCTGGGACTAACTAAAACAGCAGTTGGCTAGACCATTGATCAGGAGTGTATATCATATAACATACCTATATAACTTGTAAAATTGGAGATATATAAAAGCAAGCAAGGAGCGCAGAGAGTCAGCCATTTTTGTGATTCACAGACCTGCAAACACACCATACATAAGGGCAATGTGTAAGTACCTTGCATTTCAGACTATTCGGGATGCCCCAAGGAATTGAACTCGGACAGCTCTGGAGTTCTTTAGGCTCCTAGGTCTTCGAAGTTCCTCTTTAACTGTATACCATTTCACAATTTATTTTAACATTTTTGTTACAGCATGGCTCAGTATTTATTTTCAGTTTTAAATAAAGGTCACAGCTAATTAAATGTATTATTTTTGAATTATGTTTATCATAAACCCAAAATCATTAAGCATATTTTCTTGAATTTAAAAGCTTGGATAAAGGCAGTCCAATTTTTAAAAAGGCTACCTATAAGACTTCTAAATTACTGGATGGGTACATCTTAAAGGAGCAGTATCGTGAAATTTGCATTAAAAAAGATAAATAATTAAATAGCCACACAATAGCTTCTAACATGTGTATAAATAATCTGGCGATAGAAAATGGAAAAAATATATGCCTTTCTTTTAAATTGTATAATGACAATGGCTCAGTCCATTTGCTGAATAGGGGGATCTGCTGGGTTGTATTTAGTGAGCTGCTTCATTTAGCCCACTGGTCTCCTAGCAACACTTTACATCAGACGCTGACACTGTAATCAGTGGTAACGGCTGTGTGTGTGTGTGAGGTGCTGCTTTTGTTATGAGACCAGGTGACTCAAATGTGTAAAATCTATACAAAATAAACTAAACTGACTGAAAATGACTGAAATTCTTCTTTGAATAACTGTGCAGGAAAATCTAAAGGTATTAAAGTGGAACAAAACCCTGAGTTGCTGACCCTGAAGTCTATAAGACCCGGCCATTGACCATCCCCCTTGGGCATCCTAAATCGGGATGCCCCACTATGTGAAACGACCCCTGGATAACCACAGATCCCCCCATTTTTCTGGCGCGCTCACGCAGATAACCATTTAGACAGGCCGGGCGGCCAGGAAGGTTACTGCTCAGGCTCCCCATCTGCGTGCAAACAGAGCTGATTGGATGAGAGCCCGCGCATGCGCTGTGGGACAGGGAAAGGTACGTTTTCACAGGTGAACTTGGGGATTTCACATATCGGGGCATCCCAAGTAAGGATGCCCCTAGGGGCACAAAACAAAACTCCAGATAGTGAAAATCCTGGGTTGGGCTTTGCTCAAAACACACAAAGCTGAAAGAAAGATCATATGGAAAAATGTGTTGAGAAAAGAGAGAGAAAATGGTAAACTGAAAGATTCTGCAGCAGAGCCAACATGAAGGGAAAACTGTCAAAATCAGCTAAATGACTTCTAGAGCTTTTCTCTCTGTTTTAGATATATAAGTTCTGGCCAGGCAATGTTGCTATGTTGTTATCTTATGCTGGACGGCTGCCAGCACTGAACAGCTGATACTTTGATACATTGTTTACCCCTTTCCTCAGTGTGGAACAGGCCAGAGTGTCAGGCTCCGCCACTCAGAAGACATAAACATGAGCTATTAGTCTCCAGCTGCTCAACACAGACATCATTTTTTTCTAAATTTGTAATTCTTACTCTAACATTTACCTACATTCAAAGTACCATTTAAATATAAGTCACCAAGAAAAATTTGCGATACTGCTCCTTTAAATACAATCATTTAATAGCCACACTATAGATCCTCACATGTATACAAATAATACAGCAATAGTATAGAAAAATATGTATTCCTTACTTTTATATTTAAAGTCAAAATTGAATGGGTGACAGTGTGTGGCTTAGTCCATTCACTGAATAGGGGAAGCCCCTAGGTTGGTATGAGTGAGGTAAGCACAGAAAGCTGACCACTTGGAGCATCCGACACTTGGAGACTGTAGGCACTCTAGCATTTTGGTCTCCTAGCAACGGCAGATTTTTTTTAACTTTTTGAATTAGTGTGCGTATATCTATTTATATATAAGCAATATAGGTGTATACCGGTGTGTGTGTGTGTGTGTGTATATATAATATATATCTCTATCCTAGCACACAGGTTTAGTTTACATTCTAGAAGAGGACAACAATAAGACAGAACATCAAAATCCTGACAAAAAAGGAGTTTTGCTTTAATGTTAAACCCATGGGTATTGCCGTATATTAACCATGTGCCCAGATCCCACATTGTTGGGTCTCTAGCTTTCTTGCTGTACATGCTTTGTGCCAGCTAGGGTAGCTGCGGTATAAAGCAGGCGGTTTCCCCCAAGGGAGGGGGCATCTAAACATAGGGTAAGGAAAGGGTTTTGGTCCCTCCAACTAAGGGTTGCTCTGGTGAGTTGGAGGTTAAACCCAGTGAGATGGCTTCATTTTACTTTAATTGTCCAGTGAGTGGATATGTAACCTGTAAGTCATTGTCCAGGCACACCCAAAAGTATGGTTAATAAAGGATAATTCATGGAAGATGCAGGGATGTCGAAAGGAACTAAAGTCTTTGATGGTAATCCAATTCAGCCATAAAGACAGGCGCACTTGTTTGAGAACCTAAATTGTTACAGATCAATCAATTGTGATAAGCTCCAATTTGTTCCCACTTGGTAAATTCATTTGGGCTGAACAAGAACTTCAAGTTAAAATGTAGCAGCCTGCTATTATGCCTTATTAAATGTAAAAATGATAAAAGTGATTGACCGAATTGTAAATAAAGCTGGCACTTACCGCTGTGGCCCAGGGGTTTGCAAACCTGCCGTTGGCCAGTGATGTTATCCTGCTATGCTTTGTTTAGTTCAGCAATTGTGGCTGGTTGTATATCCACTTTCCTGGTGTGCGCAGTTGTTACAAATAGGGCCACTCTAGAAGTCTTCAAATCCTTTAACAACAAGTGCTGGATTGGTCTCTTAACTACAAAGAAACTTACATCAACAAATAAAAAATTACCAAAATAAATAAAAGTTTTGGTGACCTCCCTCAATTAGGAAATGAGAGAGGGTATCAAAGGGGAGGGGGTGGAGCTGTAAGGTCTCGCTAGTATGCTGCCCATTCAGATGTTTAGAAAAGAAGTTACCAGCCTGTGAAGGACCAATTAAAACATCTGAAATCTGGAGCACAGTCAGGTAGTATCTTGTACAGAAAATCCAATACAGAACTACGATTCAAGACTACGTTTCCCAGCATTCCCAAAGATATTAACCTCCCTTTACAAGAGAACTCCAAGTCTGTACAGTAGGCCCCTTGAGAATGTCGGAAGGACGAAACGCGCGGCGGTACCATCGAACTGTGCTAGCAGCGACACACTTTTTGATATTCTCTCTCACTTCCTATTTGAGGGAGGTCACCGATTATTTATTTTGGTCCATTTTTATTTGTTGATGTAAGTTTCTCTATAGTTAAGAAGCCGATCTGGCACTTGTTAATAAAGGATTTGAAGACTTCTAGAGCGGCCCCATTTGTAACAATGGCGCACACCAGGAAAGTGGATGTACAATCGGCCGCAATTGCTGAACTAAACAACGCAGAGCAGGATAACTACTTCGCTCATCAATCACTTGTGTTTTATCATCATTACATTTAATAGCAAGCTACTAGATTTCAACTTGATGTTCTTGTTCAGCCCAAATGAATTTACCAATTGAGAACAAATTGAAGCCTTATCACAAATTTAGGTTCTCAAACAAACAAGCCTGGCTGTCTTTATGGTTGAATTGGATTATCATCAAGGACATTGGTTCCTTTTGACATCCCTGCATCCTGTGTGAATTGTCCTTTAGTAACCAAACAGAATCTGGCCACCTGAAGAGGACGCAGCTTCACATGCATACCAAGCCCTACCTACTACCCTCCAAAAGTATGCCCATGGCCAATGTTCTCAGAGTAGGACAATGTTGTCATGATTTTCATTTTGTAATACAAATCTATATTGCCAGAGTAGATAGATATATATCTATCTCTTTGTTCCCCCCTCACGTTGTGTGGGGTTGTGTGATGCAAGCGTCCTGTGTGCAATGCATTGGCGTGAGCTGGGGTTTCATTCTAGCCTACCACTTTGAGGGGGTGTCAACCTGACACCATCTTAGGCTTCTAGGGGGAGGCAGCAAAGAGAAGAAATTCCTTTTCCTTTCAGTGTGGGACTGACACCCAAGTAAATATCACAAGAAAAGGATTTTGGGGTGAGTACAGTAAAATGTGGTTTTCCTGGCATGTTTTGTGCCACTTTCTGGGTTTGTGGTGTGAGTTTGACAAAAATTCCTAAAGAAACTACTAGGCTTCCCAAGGCCCACCATGCCAAAATGTATTCAATGCTTACAAAAATATATTCTTTATTAATGAGACTAAAAGCAATGCTACAGAAAACCAACCAAAAACTGGTCTACTATTGTCTAAAAAACGGTCTACCAAGTTCACGTCACCAGTTAGATATCTGTTGATAAAATCAGATAATTCAACTATTAAATAAATGAGCATCTGCTGTCTGCCCTTTAAAAGGCACATATCTTGCATGTTAGCGACAACTGCCAAGCAAATCCCTCAGACAATGTAGGACCCACAGCTGAAACGCTGCACTACATGACATTATCCTGCCACTATGCAGGCTTTAATCTGACTGCTATAATTGACTCCAGTCAATGGGCTTTACTATGATCTGCTTTTATCCAGAAGTATATGGACCCATGCCTATATTCGATGTGCCTATGAAGACTGGACAGGTGTATGGCAAACCAGTAAAGCAGACACTGATGCTGGCACCACAGTTGCACATTTGGAAATACCACCTTTTGGTGAATGGGTACAGCAACTGAAGCTGGAATATACAGCCATGTTGTTTAGGAGCTAGTTTTAATTTAAGTGTTAGATTCAGGGGCCATAAATATAGATTGGTATAAAGATCAGATGTTAGGTTAGGGCCAGGCTGATGGGTTGAGTTTAGTGTACAGGGCAGATCTTGGGTTAGGGTTAGACCTGAGGATAAGTGTATGTCAGTTGTTAAGCTGCAGTCAGGTTAGGGGGTTTGAGGTACAGGCTACATTGGGAGTTAGGGTCACTGTCAGGTTTATGGGCTGAATTTTGCATGAAAGTTAGGGGCTAGGTTTTTTGTAAGGTTGAGTGCAGGATTTATGGGAATGTGCGTTCAGTATTTTAGTCTAACATGAAAGTGGCAGTATTAAAACGGAAACCTATTATTTACCATGCATGTGTCAGACAAGGGGCATACATACCATATTGGCAGGGGAGGCAGCTGCTACCGAGCTCTTAAGAGCTCTCCCCACACCTTTTTGCACCCGTGGCAAAAGTGCTGCGCTGGTGCTACCCCAGTATGCATTGCTGGTGCACTGTCTGCTGGGAGCACCAAGAGCCAGGGCTCTAGATTCTGTAGGGCGGAACTAAAATGCTAGCGCATTTTTTTCCCCCGGCACTCTGTGTATGGAGCACTTGGGAAATGATGTGCCGACATCTTCCACCCAGTGGAACCTACAGTTCTGGCCCCTGGTGCTCTGAGTGCACCAACACTGCATACTGGGGTAGGGCCTTGGGAAGAACTGGACCCCACTGCTAATGGCCTAGGACCCACACTGTGCCAACACTGCCTAGAACCACAGCTTTGGGCTGCGGACACAATGCCTGGGGAGATGCACACATCAGATGAAGTGGTGCAGGGGAGGCCCGCATTTGCACTTAAAGATCTAAGAATGAAGTAAGATTAAGATGCCCCTTAGGAGGGCTTTTTGTGGGTTTTGGTCCATTTTACTGCTGGGGTTTTTTTGGGGGGGCCCTATGAAATGTCTGCCCCATTGTCTATCCCACGGGTCGGATTCGACCTGCTAAGCCTTTATACGTGGCCCGCTGTCAGGTACTGGGTGGCAGTACCCCCTTGCAGTCGGGCTGTTCACTCCAAGGCTGCTAACGCTGACAGCACATCCTCGCGTCTGTGTGATGCGGCAGTGTGCTACACTTCAATGTTATGCCTCCAGACACATTGCTTATGAAAGCAACTAGCATGGGCCTTTTTAACATTCTGGGGGAGAACAGAGTAGTGTCTGCAACTGTTGTGTCTCAACCTGCACCTTGCTCTCACCTCCCGCCTAACCCACCCAATATACTGACACAGAAGAGAGTGCTACAGCTGCTGCTGGGGTTATTGCTAGCTATTGCCGGGTGGGGTTGGAAGAAAATGATTTCATTAATAATTCAGCATCTGCATCTGTCCTAGCTAAAATAATTGTGTGGCTGTCCCCAGGGTATCCCAATTTGTAATGCCATTCGTTGACATCCCCCCAATGTCCCTATAAACTCAACTCAACCTTAGATCTCACAGTGCATGTGGGGATTGGACCTGGCACTGCTGCTCTGCGCTCTCAGCCGACACGTTCATTGTTTGAATGTATTGGGGTGCCGAAACAAGTAAATGTTCTTTCTGTGTGCTTTACAACTTCTTTGTCAAATAACTACAGTATAAATACTAGCGCGGTGGTACAGGTGCCCAGGAGACATCCACCGATTTGCTGAGTCACACACTAACGTGCTGGAGATGCCAAAAAGGTAGGCAACATGACTGCTATATGGTGGAGTTGCCCGAATGTTAAAGCCCTATGGGACCAAATCTTCACCATCTATGAGCAAGTCTCTGGGAATAAAGTAGTCAACACACCCCAGGTGGCACTCTTGTCCCTTTTTATAGAACTCCATAGCCAGCTCCAAAAAAGATATCTTGAGACACTTCCTGGCGGCCATGAGAGCTATCATGCCAAGGCACTGTAAGACACAGAACCCCCCCCCCACTGATAGAGTGGATACAGGAATTAGCTAATTCACTATATGGAAAGTCTAATTGCTACTAATGAAGAGGCCACAAATAGATATCTGATGACTTGGGCGGTATGGTTGGATTACCGGGACTCACACCTCCCAGCCTTGATACAACCTAATAGATAAGTCCAAGATATACAAGGGAATGTCTCTTCACTAACTGGAATCCCATCCGGGCCACTACTGACCCGGATATGTACATTGTGGGTATCAACACTGGAACGTGGGCCAGAAATACGAATTCAGGCTGTACTTTGCCCCATTTTTTAGAATCTCTTGCACAACTAGGAACATGCTGGCCAGTGGACAAGGTTCACTCACTCCCCCAACCCTATAACCCCCCTCCCTCCATGCCTAGCCCTTCCCAATCCCCTTTATAAGGACTAGTACAATGTCTTGATTTAACTATAGCTCACAACTCAACATTGACAACACCTAAACGTAGGAAGGAATGTTTCCAATGGTTCCCCTGTGGAAACCCATATAAGTTTCATGGTCTACCAATGTAAAGAATGATTTTGTCTACTAATTGATTGATCATCGGCAACTAGCATAACTGTGAACTATTGAAAGTGGAGGATTGTAAAGTTTGTGATGTACCTAATTTTGGAATTTGTATCTTGTACCCCCCTTATCCCCATAACCCCCCTGTTTTGCCTTCTGTACCCCCCCAGTACCCCCTACTTACTTTTGAAATCAATAAAATTTGAATATACTAAATAACTACAGTATGAGCTTATTGTATGGATATTCAGATAAGGACACAGATACAAATTATAAAATGTATATAGTATGTTAGCCTTCGGTCTCTCCTCGACTTGTTTTCCCCACCCCAAACATGATCATCTGGCCACAGCCACAGTATTCAGGTGTAACTATTATGTAGCGCATTCATTCAATATAAATGTTTGTTATATGGAAGGAAGGAAAAGTTTGTGAAAGTCTGAGAAATGCTGTTGGAAAGCCTTCAGGACACGTCATACTTTAGGTTTGCATTTCACAACGTTAATGATTTTCTATGGCCATTGCTCAAGATTATAAAAAGTAGTTCAGTACATGCATTAAAATTTATACATCAACAAAGTTCCCCGCCCAGTCAGCCAGCAGCATTGCTATGCTAATAATTCTGAACTATATATAATGTGCGGGACTGACCTTGTGGGAGGTCACGGAAGTGTAACTTTGACTCTATAACCCTCTAACAAATTTTCCTCCACAATTTTAATAGATTCTGCCAACATGTATATATTTTTAGCATAAGGACCCAGCTGCTTGTTTTTCCTCTAAGAGCTGTCTTAGGTCTGCTTTGAGGTTTGTTTATGGTTAATTGAATCTGTATTTGGATCATCACTTACATTTTTCAGCTTTTCCTGAGCAAGTGTGACTACAGTCAGGCTAGGTCTACTTTATAGTGTTAGGTTAGTTCAGCTTCATGTGAGAGTACTTTGATTCTGTTTACACTTTCTGTTTGTCGATTAGCACAAACTTTTCTTTTCTAAGAAGAGCAATTTAAACAACTGAGCCATATGTAGATTCATATGCTACCCAACATGTTACTAGTAAAAATGAGTAAATGATTAATGGGGAAAAGTATAACTGATACAAAGTTGGCTGAGCTATTGGTACTATAGTTATTGTGTGCTCTGTGATATCGTCTGTGAGATTGTAAACCCATCTGCAATAATAAGGCAGCTTGCAGCATACCTCATGCCTGTCCCATGAGCCTCTCCTCCATTTTGTGCAGCGCAGGGAAGAAGCCGTAGAAGGTCTCCCAGGTTCCCCCTTCTATTAATTTCATTCCTTCAGGACCACACAAAAAAGTGATCTGACAACCACTCTGTCCCTCGGAACTCTAAGTGCCGTTGAGCCGAAGCAAGATGTTCCTGTACCTGTCCTACCACAGCAGAGCATGTACATGGCATGTCCTTCCCAGCTAAGCCATGACCCATGAACAGAGGCAAAGAAAGCGACATCATTTAGAATACCTAAGACGTTTACATAAAATTAGAGATTTTGAGCTGCATTAAGATGCCTCATTTCACACTGGTCCCGAGGGGGATAAAGGATTTGGCGTGTGCTTGGACAGGGACTTTAAAGTGGACCAAAACTCAGGGTTTTGACTATCCTGTGTTTTGGTCCTTTCCCCCGCGACACCCCGATTGGGAGTGCCCCGCTGTGTGAAACCCCCCACATTTCACACAGCAGGGCATCCCGATTTTGGATGCCCCGGGGGTAGGGAATTAATATCTAATCAATATCAAATCTATACGGTTCCCGGGATGATCGCACTGGGTTTTGGTCCACTTTAAAGTGAGAGGTTACTTTGATGGACTTTAGAAACTCCAGACCAGAGCCTATATTGTTGGCTGAGGCTTTACCTGTCACAACTCCTGCATCATCCGTATTTCTGTCATTTTGATGCTGGTCCTCTGTCTTGCTGTATATGGCAGCATGAGAATAGACCAAGGCAGCCATAGAGCATAACTCTGTATTTCTGTAATTTTTCTCCTCCATCCATTCCAGGCAGTCCAGAAGTACTTACAGAAGGGTATTCGCCCCTAGGTGGCGCTGACTGCAAGATCAAAAGATGTAGCTCCTCCTGACCCCCTATAAAGGCAGCTGCCTGTCTATCATTACCTAGTTATTCATCTTGCAGTTGGCTGCATAAGATCGCTACTCACTCTCTCAGAATTTGGCAGCAGAGCGGGGCCACCTAGCCTGTCGGCCGATGCAGGACCCTATTCCCGTGGATCTCTCCTTGCCTCCCAGCCTTTGGCTGCTACAGGGATCCGTGACGGTAGGGTGAACGCCGGGGTCTGGGGCGTTCTGACAGAGCACATGCTCTGGGCCGCAGACTTTCATGTTAAAAAGTAGTCGGCCACAGGCTTTATGGTGAGCCTGATGGGGAACCACAGATATATTCTTGTACAGTATATATGCCCTCCCTGCCCACTTGCTTTATTATCTCGTGTGTGCTGCTGTGTTTAGTGCAACTGGGAGCATTAAGAGCTCCTCACTGTCACATGCAGTGAGGAGCAGTCTCCGCTCCTCACATTTCTTACCTCCCTTCGTTCCCCCGCCGGCTCCGGCCTGGGGCACACGCTGGCAGACGCGCCCCGCGGGCTCTCCTGTCTGCACTGCGGAGTGTGACTCTCATGCTGCGGTGGGGGACCGCCGTCATGACAGGCAGCGCTCGTGGCATGGCACTGGCCCAGATGACGTGATGCGGGGCGGAGTCTGGCGCCGGCACGTAGCTGGCGTTGCGCCGGTGACGCCCCCCCAGCGGATCTTTCTGGAAACGCTGCAGTGCTAGGCGGCTGCGGAGTGCGCTGCTGAGGCCCTCTGTGGTGACAGGGAGACAGAGTTGGCAGTGTCTCCCGGTGTCGTCGTGAGCTCCTGGAAGTAATCCCTCTCTGAGCTGGTGGTGTCGTGAGTCCCTCCTTTTATTTTTTCTCATTGATTGCATGTATTTCTATGACTTTATATGTTAATGCATGACATTGGGGTCATTTTGTAATTGCTGTCTTTCTTTATTTTCTATATTTTTTTAATTATCTTTATTTTAGACCGTGGGCTAAGGATGAGGGTTGTGGTTCCTCCCGGTCCCCATTATTAATTGGAGGGATCGGCTATTAGGCTTAGGCCGTTATTGTCTAGTAGCCTTATTGAATATTGCTATTCAGAATCACCATGCCTGAAAGGCAACGACGGGTCTTTCCTGAGCAGCCTAATTGTTCTAACATGATTCTTAAGGAGTTGGAAAGGCCCAACAAATTTCTGTCGGTCCCTAAGGGCCTGGATAGGCGGTACCCTTTCCCTGCTGAATTGGTTCAGTTATGGTCTCACCCTCCCGAGGTGGACCCTTCGGTGTCAGGATTGTCCAACACCACTGTTATGCCATCGCCTGCCATTGCTTCCTTACGTGATCCTGCAGACAAACGCATGGATCAGTTGGTCTGCCATGCTTTCACCTTTGCTGGTGCTCTTTTTCGGCCTGCGTGTGCCTCGGCCATTGTTTCGCTAGCCAACAGGAGAAAGGTTAAACACCTTGTGGCTAAGGCTAAATCTCAAACGGGTGGAGGAGTATAAGGAACTCAAGGCCTGCTTGGATTTCATTGGCTTTGTTGTTACTGCCATGGATGATGTGGTCAGGCTTGGTAACAGAGTTTCAGCCTTGCTTGTTTCTTTACGCCACTCTGGTTGAAACAGTGGTCGGCCGATGCGGCTGCAATGAAGTCCTTCACAAGTCTACCTTTTGTGAAAATCTGCACTGGAGGACCAACATTACCAGTTTGTAGCACTTCCATTCGGCATATCCTCAGCTCCCCGAGTGTTCACCAAGGTGCTGGCGGGCATCATGGCTATCCTGAGGTGTCAGGGCATTCGGGTGTTACCCTATCTAGACGACCTTCTGATTTCGGCCTGGTCCCTTCAGGAGGCCGAGAGCGATAGCTGGACTGTACTGTCAACCCTGGAAGCCTTCGGTTGGGTGATCAATTACCCCAAGTCGTTTATCACACCTTCAACAGTGAGATCCTTCCTGGGAATGACACCGCTCAGTTCAAGGTCTTTCTGCCACAGCAGAGGGTTTTGGGTCTCCAGACTTGTGGAAAACTTGTGGCTCCTCCCAGCCCATATAAGGACAGCAAATTTCCCATAATTCCCAATAATACAGAGACAAGCAGGAAGGCCAGAGACCATGTTTCTTCACACAGCCCCACTATAAACTCTCTCAACGGTATCACCATAACAAGGCAAAAGAGGATAACGGAACAAGGGTGGGATGAAGCGACCCGAGCAGGATACCAATAAAAACAATTCTACAGGTGAGTAATCACAGAATTGTATTTTTCCTGGTGTCCTGCTCGGATCGCTTCATTCTTCACTCTTCACAATTAGGACATCCAACAGCAGTGTCCAAGAAAGGGTGGGATCTCCAGTGAGCAACGGCGCGTAGTTCATGACACTACCGCCTAAAGCACTTTGCGACCAAAAACAGCATCAGCTGAGACCCTAACGTCAACCTTGTAAAACTTAGAAAAAGAACTGAAGACCAAGTAGCGACCTTACAAACCTGTTCAACCGAAGCCTGGTGCTGAAATGCCCAAGAAGCACCAATAGCTCTAGTGGAGTGAGCTGTAACACGGAAAGGGGGTTCCTTCCCCTTGGCAGAATACGCTTGCACCACCACCTGTCTGATCCACTTGCTGATAGGTAAGCCCTTCCTTGGTCCGTCAGGAAGGACAAACAGAGAATCCGACTTCCGAAAGGACTCCGTAGCAACCAAATAATACTTAAGCGCCCTGACCACATCCAGGGAATGGAGGGTCCTCTCCTTAGAATTAAAAGGCGCAGGGCACAAGGAAGGCAAGACAATGTCCTCATTGAGATGAAAGGCAGAGACATCTTTGGGCAAGAATTTCGGTATAAGACAAAAAACCACCTTATCCTGATGCCGCTCAAAGTAAGGAGGCTTCATAGAATGCGCCGCCAGCTCAGCGACGTGATGCATCTAAGTGATAGCTACCAAAAAGACCACTTTCAAAATGGGTAAATGGGTAAATGAGTCAAAATGGGTAAAGCAGAATCACACAAGGGCTCAAAGGGAGGACACTGGAGAGCAGAAAGCACCAAGTTCAAATCCCAATCTGGTAGCAAAGGCTTACGTGCCAGACGTACATGGATAACTCCTTGGAAAAAAGTCTTGATAAGTCTATGATTGGCAAAAGATCTTTTGAAAAAAATAGCCAAGGCCGAAACCTGTCCCTTGAGGGTACTTGAGTTGTGGGCCCGACTCCAGGCCCTGTTGTAGGAACTCCAAAATCCTGGAAAGGGAAAAAGTGCGACAAGGAAACAACTTAGACTGACACCAGGCAATGTAAGCATGCCAGACCCTGTAATAAATAATGGAAGAGGATTTATTCCGAGCCTGAATCATGGTATTCACGACCGAGGCTGGCAGCCCCTTTTTCATCAGGATGGAGGTTTCAGCAGCCAAGCCATCAAAGCCAGCGTTTGTAAATTGCAGTCCCTGAGTGAGAAGCCCTGGATAATCGGGCATGACATACTGATTCACTGACATCTGGACTCACTGACATCTGGACTATGTCCGTGAACCAGCACCTTCTCGGCCAATGGGAGGCCACCAGGATGGTCGGTACCCCTTCCTGGGCTATCTTGCGCAGCACGCTACCCAGGAGAGGAAATGCATAGGAATCGGAACTCCGTCCAAGGAATTGCTAGCGCGTCCGTGGCAAAGGCCAGAGGATCTCTTGACAGAGAGACGAATTGTGGAAGCTTGTGATTGTGACGGGACGCAAACAGGTCCACATCCGGCTGACCCCAGTGGCGAAACAAGGCGTAAAAGATCTTTTTGCTGAGAGACCATTCCCCCAGACGAGACGTCCCCCTGCTCAGAGAGTCCGCCTCCTGGTTCTCCACCTGGGATGTAAACCGCCGAGATGCAGGGAACATTATCCTCCGCCCAAGACAGGATCAGGGACACTTCCTTGAGGGCTCGCTTGCTCTGAGTCCCGCCCTGATGATTGATGTAGGTGACCGCCGCCTGATTGTCCGAGCGGACCTGGACCGCACGACCCCGAAGATGGGGAGTCAACTGAAAAAGAACCAACCAGATCGCCCTCAGCTCCAGGAGATTGATAGGCACATGGGCCTCCTGAGGGCCCCACTGGCCCTGGAGCTTCAGCTATTGCCAAAACCCTCCCCAACCGATCAGACTGGCGTCCGTGGTGACAATCTCCCAGCGCGGAGGCAGAAAGGACCTGCCCACTAGAAGATTTCTCGAGTCCAACCACCATGAGAGGGACTGTCTGGCCAGAGGGGACAGAGCAAATTCCCACTCCAGTGACTCTTGTGTCCAATCCCAAAAGGTCAAGAGATTCAACTGAAGAGGTCTCATGTGGAACTGGGCGAAGGGTACAGCCTCGAAGCAAGACACCATGAGGCCCACCTACTGCATCCCCAGACGGATGGATGGGTGCGGGCACGACAGCAAGGCCCGCGCCTGCGTCTGAAGATCCTCCACCTTCTGCTGAGGGAGGAAAACCTTGACCTGAGAAGTGTCCAACGTCATGCCCAGACCTCACCAATGACAGAGTGATCGAATACTTGGGATAATTGATCACCCAAACGAAAGCCTCAAGAGTGGACAATACCTTCTGAGTGTCGCTCTCGGCCTGCTGGAGAGATTGAGCTGCAATCAACAGGTCATCCAGGTAAGGAAGAATACGAATGCCCTGGCTCCTCATTAGAGCCATGACACCTGCCAGCACCTTGGTGAACACCCGAGGGGGCGAAGAGATTCCGAACGGCAGTGCCACAAACTGGTAGTGTTAATCCTCCAAGGCGAACCTCAGGAACTTCTGATGTCCCTGGAAAATAGGAACATGCAGATAGGCATCCTTGATGTCCACCGTGGTCATGAAGTCGCCGGGCCGAAGTGAACTCACCGCTGACTGTAAGGTCTCCATGCGGAAGTGATTGAAGGGGAGGGAGGAACCACAGTAGAACAATATGGGACCTGCCTGAACGACACAAGAGGAGCACACATGAGCGACCCACAGCGCATGCACCACAATGAAAAGCCATATACATGCATAAAATATATATAAAATAAATAGACCGGACTCACGGACCAGCCACAGAGGCAGACCAGAAGAGCTCCCACGCCAAGGGGAATGGCGCCAGTAAGAGGGCGGCCAAACCCCCCCCCCCCCAACGCCGGAGCGGCAGAGAGGAGAAGGGCAGGAGCAAGGAAGGTAAGTATTGGTACAGTAAAAACAAGCAAGCACAGAGTCACACAGTAAAATAAAGCATGTGGGTACACACAATAAGATCAGGCATAAGGGGTCCCTAGGTGGGTTCAACCCCCCCCCCCCATATAGGCTCACCATAGCCTATGGCCGGCTTGGTTACAGGGTCTGTGGGCAAGAGCCTAGTTCTGTGAACGCCTGACCCTCGGTGTTCCTCTACCTTCACCTGATCCGCAGCCAGGGCTAGGAGGCAGGATGGGTCCCGGAAACAGGTGGGAATAGGGCTACAGCGGCAGACAGGCTTGGGATACCCCGCTCGCCTGCGATATCCAGAGAGGGATAGTCTTCCATCTTCGCAGCCAGACTGCAAGAGAGATCTGGGAATTATGGGTAATTTGCTGTCCTAATATGGGCCTGGAGGAGCCACTAGTTTCGTCTTGCAGTCAGCTGTGCCACCTTGTGGCGGATAACCCAGTTGTGAAGAATGAAGCGACCCGAGCAGGATACCAGGAAAAAGCAAATCCACTGAAATAAGATGCAGTAGGCGAGGCTCAAGATATTGTAAGAAATATAAATTCCTCTCTGACAGCTCAGTATGAGAAAGCAGGATATAATGTCACAGAAAGGGGATGGGTAACTTTAAGAAGAGGAAAAGAAGGTTTTGTTAAAACAAAATAATTTACAAAACACATAGCAATGAAGAATGCCCAAATTACACATCACTCTTAATGAGTAGGTGAAGCCATGAACATCTTGGTATGCCAATTTTCCCCATAGTGAGCCCTCTGATGAGATATGCAATACCCAGATAGGACATTTTACCATTTACACAGCCATAATTCCTCCATCTGTAGACATGTGGTTTGGGCTTGATGGAGTTCATTGCTGTATGAAAGTAAGGCTAGGGAGCGCCGAGACTATGCTAGTAAGCCATTTTACTACAGGCCCATAACGGACATAAAGGGACAGTCCAGTAAAACTAATACAAAATACACTTTGTACCCTGCAGCTCATCCATCCTAATCTAATAGTATAAAATGTACCGGGTCCTGAGGTTGAGGCCTGCGTGGCCTAGTGGTTGCAAATGACTGAAGTTCTCTTGAGATAGACACCTAACCTTCCAGTTGCTTCCTGGGCACTGTTACTAGAGCAACCCAACCCCTCTGGGCACTCACTATCCCCTAGTCCTTTATCCCCCTCGGGACCAGTGTAAAATGAGCCATCTTAATGCATCTCAAAATCTCTTATTTTATGTAAATACCTTAGATATTGTGATGTCGCTTTCTTTGCCTCTGTTCCTGGCTCATGGCTGAGCTGGGAAGGACATGCCATGTGCATGCTCTGCTGTAGTTGGACAGATGTGGGACCACTATCCCCTAGTGTATTTACTGGTTTGTGTTCTGTCTCACTGCACAAATGAGGAATCCGCTTGTGTTCGCAAGCATACTCTACTTTACAGGGAACCAAGAGGAACTGAAAAGCTCTATTTAATAAAGAACAAGTATCGTTTGCCAATTGCCCTGGCAACAGGGCTGTGTGCTTTTTTTCATTAAAAAAAAATGGACCGAAACCCAGGATTTTGACTATCCTAAGTTTTTGGTCCTTTCTCCCCCGCGGGCTGCGTGAAACCCCCCAGATCGCCTACGGCAACGCACCTCTTATCCCGTCTTACACTCGTGCAATCACGGCGTCTAAGGCGCCATCTAAGAGCAGTGGCTCCGAGCGTGCTGGCGGCCGCATCCTCCGCTTCCCTCAAACAGGGAACATGCCAACTCTGGCCAATCACAAATGACTGGCGCTCACAAGGGCCCTGCTAGAGGGATAGCCAGGATGCATCCGAAGCTCACACATGCGCCGTTGGACCGTGAGCAAAGGTAAGTGAATGGGACGACCTGGCAGGTTTCACACAGTGGGGCATCCTGATTTTGGATGCCCCAGGAGGGGAATCTATCGCCACGGGAATCTTATAGATGGGGTGGGCTTTGGTCCACTTTAATGACACTTCTCTGCCTCTCCGCTGATAAATCTGTTACTTCTCCCTGCACTAGGGGAATGGATTTATCAGCTGAGAGGCAGAGAAATGCACCCCATCGCCAGAGCAGTTGGCAAACAATACTTGTCCTTTAACACCTTGGTCCAAAACCCACGGCGATCAGCCCGGGAATCTATAAGATTCTTGGGCCGATCAATTCACTCCCCCCCGGGGCATCCAAAATTGGGATACCCCGCTGTGTGAAACCCCCCAGGTCGCCCCATACACTTACCTTCTTTCCCAGTCCAACTGTGCATGTGCAAGCTGCGGCCGTTTCCCCCATTATCCCACTAGAAGGGTGTGTGCCCATGCCAGGCATTTGTGAATGGCAGATGCAGGCATGCTCCCTGTTAAAGGGTAACAGGGGATGTGGCTGTCAGCACGCTCAGAGCCCCTCGGCTTAGAAGACATGACTTCAGTGTATATAGGCTCGCTGATTGGACGAGCGGCCGTGCATGCGATTTAGGACCGGGAAGAGGTGAGTTGGTTCCAGCGACCCTGATCGGGGTGCCCCGGAGGCAAGAACCAAAACCCAGGATAGTTATAATCCTGGGTTTTGGTCCACTTTAAGTGTAAAATAGAAAACTGACTTCTTGCATGGCAGATACTATCCAAGAGATTACCAATCTGTCTTCCACAGTAGGAGTAGAGTGATTGCCTGGTAACATTACTTCTAGAAATAATGTGATTTTAAATCAAGCCATAGCATTGTACCATAAATCCATTAAACATACATGTACAAAATTATTATAAATAAATATTATAGGTAGACTTGATTGTGACAGTACAACAGTGAGGACTAAGAAGGGAGTGAGGTTGAAAATGTTTAGTTTGGCTGAATAGCTAATGAGGGTGAGAAGATGCAGTATGTACATTTGGGTGCAACTGGGTACATCTCTCCAGCCACCATCTACTGTCTGTCTCAGGCTGGTTTCACACCAGTAATTGTAGTCTGACTGTAGCCTGTTGTCTGGACCCCTATCAGAAATGAGCCTTCTTTTCAGTGCTTGGTTATGGTCTGGAATAGATGGATTAGGAATAAGATATGGTTGAGTTTGGAGCATAATAGAAAGTTATAGTAATGTGTCTTGTAAGATGCCGCCTGGATGACTGATAAAATGTCTACAAGAAATTCACCTTGTTCCGCTGCTTCGCCTGTTGACCTGGACGGACGGGAACCTTACCATGCAATGCTGAGCACTGTGTACAGAACAGTGTCATTGGCAATCTCCCTTCAGGGAGATGCCAATAACTTGGTATGAGAATAGCTGGGCCCTGGAAGAAGAGTGAAGAATGGCAGGTGTGGAGGGGCGGGGGCCTTTTTATGTCATCATCATTCATAACATTTTCACATACTACAGTTTTTTTTTCACGATTAGTCATTTCCACTTTTCATTGCAATAGGCTTTTTGTCCTTGCACATTCTTTCTTAAACCGAACCTTCATCATAATTTATTGAAAACCCCAAACCCTTAAAGAACGATTCCTCAGCATTTAAATTTAATATATTTTTACGTTTTTAGTCACTTATTCTTTCCCCCACTGGGCTGCAAATCTGTTCAGGACTTTAGGATACGAGCGCCGCCATCTTGACTCAGAAGCATCACACTTACTGATGAGAGGAGAGGGGGAAAAGTACAGGGGGCGGGGTTATAGCTGTGCTGTGCTCAGACAGAGCAGAGCTGTGGTCAGGAAAAGGTCAGCAATCCCAGAATACAGAGCAGCACAGTCAGAAGGCACTTCCTGTTTGCAGGCTGCCTGACGTTTCATGAGCCACCATTTTGGATGGTTAAAGGCTCATAACTTGCAGTAGATACAGGAAGGATGATTTTTAATGTGGGCAATCTGTATGTACAGGGTGTGGGAAACATATAATATAGGCTCTTATGCAGAGTGAAGGACCGCTTTAAACTAACAGATTTTTATGGGTAATGATGTTCCTGAAAACAGCTGATAACAGAAGAGTGAGGTCTCTTCTGCTGATGGGAGTCGCATCCTAAGCTCTCTCCCCATTTCTGCAATTTATCTCGTAAATAAAAAAAGAAAAAGGAAAAGCACGGTGCAGAAAAAAACAAAGCGATTGAGACTCGTACATACTCTCCAGGTTACTGAATGGCAAGTTTCCAATTTCAATACCGACAGGAAATATTAAAAGTTCATGGCAGGAGGTTTGCTGGCGTGTAGCCTGGTATTTTAACCTGTGTTTCTGGTACCTAGGGCTGGCTGAGCTGGGTGTAGCTCCTGACAGACCTGTATGTACTTTTGTTATGTTCTGGCTCCAGTCCACACCCCTGCTGGTACCAAGTTCCGAAGAGCAGACAGTTACCAAAACTGCACTGGAACATGCATGTATCTAGGGCCCTTAAAGTGGCTCAAAACCCGGGCCGATCGATTCCCCTTCCACCGGGGCATCCAAAATCGGGATCGTTTGCAGGCGGCCTGCAGCTCCATAGGAAACCATTTTGAGGGTAAGTTGCCCACAAAAGGTTACAAAAAGGTAAATAATAATATTTATGAGCAGCAATCTGAATTGCAGTGGGGTGGGATGCATTTCAGCACTGGTTCTTGTAATTGTGTTGGTCCAGTTTAAGTAATAAGCGATGTTTGCTTTATGTACTGCATATTTTAATATGTTAATATAAAAAAATATGTATTAATGGAATGCAACCACAGTAACAGAAACACGGGGGGTTTACTAATAGAACACATTAGCAGTGTCCTTAAGACATATACAAGCTGTATAGGTGTAAGTTTATTGACCTCAGAGAACACTCAAGGCAAGCAAGAAACACTGTTTTAGTTTTATCTTTTAACTGACCTAATGATTTTCCTGGGTCAGTGAATGGGGGCCATTGGAGTATACTCTGGTGCTCTATTTGGCCACTCTGACCCTGGTTATGGCACTTGAGCATTATCAGCTTTCCTGCACCGCATATTGAGGATCTTCTCTGGATAAAAGTGGATATAGGGTTAAAATTACTTTAGGTTTTGTCAGGGAAACGCACATCACCTGACCACATAACACACTTTCCTAAATCACCATCCATTTCACCAGCCCAGAGCACTAAAAGTTCCAGCAAGGCCACGGACCTACACAGATTCTTGGTTAAGTCAAAAGGATAGCTCAAGTTAAATATATATTTTAATGCAGAAGGAACACTAGATAGTTATACAGCATATATATATATATATATATATATATATATATATATTGATACATTTTTTACAATTACCGCTTCTGAGGAGTGGGATACAGACTACAAGTAAAGTGAATTACAAACTGGGATACAAAAGAATGTCAGATTACCTTAGTCAAGCATATGCAGAGTAGTGATGATGGGACTCCCACAGGGCTGGTCCCTCCAGCCCACATGTGACATGACCTCCCCTGGTCAGTGACAGGGGGCTGGCCCGGGTTCATCCCCTTTATGCCTCGGGGCCCCCTCCTTTCAGAGGGACGGGCTGTCCTCTTCCTTTCGTAAGTGAGCTCACTTTAAAACCTAAAAACTTTTAGGAGCTATACCTTTGGGCAGGAGGCTCTCTTATGGTTCTGGTTTTGGCGCCAAGCAATTGGACTGGATGCTGCGCATCTGGTGAGTCCCTAGATGGGCCAGAACCCGAGATCTCTATTTCCTCAGGTTCCCCACTACTGCAGCTTTCTGAGCAAATTTCGCTTTTGTGCCTGGCTTGGAGCTGGGACACAAAGCAGCCCAGTTTTGGTCAGTTTTGTGTCGACACCAGCAGAATCTTTTATTGTGCAGGAAGAAGACAGTTCTCTGCATGAGATGGTTCACGGCCGGTGACTCCCTATGTCTATTTCAGGCTAGAAGAGTAAAATACACACATGGATGGTCATTGATGCAGGCCCCCCGGGGAGCTAGGCCTGCACGCATCCTGCCAACAGGGCTTGTGAGGATTAAATATCATATTGGCCCAAGTTTTAGTTTTAGCAACTGCCCCTGCAGCATCCCTACAGATTCCTGTGTCCCTACATTTGAAAGTCCTAAGGAAAACAAAACTGGGCATGGAGCTCTGTATGACAGGGGAGCAGGGGAGTAGAAACAGTTGCACCCTGAAGTGCTGCTTGCCTTGTATTGGAGGAGGTGAGTATAAATCTCATGCAGGGCTCACTGGTGGCATGAGGGTGTAGGTTAGGTAAGTTTAATGTCACTGTAGACCAACTCTCCAGGCAGGGTTTAAGTCTTCTTTAAAAGCCAATCCTGCCATGTAGAAGCTAGCTTTATTTAAATATTTTAATTCTGGATGGCTAATAATATGCTCTCTAATGTTCCTGCAGGACATCATGTAGCTTCCCTTCGAAATGAGGAGATTGTGCTCCCAGAGCGGGTCCTGGACCGAGCAAGGAGAGATGCGGGGAATAACCATATGGTAATTTCAGTTCAGCTAAGCTCATATCTGGTTTCATTATTTAACATATTTAAAGCGGACCAAAACCCACATTTTCACCTAGCATCCCCTGAATTGCTCCACCCATAACATTTTGCCAATTTCCAGTGCTCCTGGTTCATTCTAATCCCTGATGATGTAAAAAATAGTTTTAGCTGTAAAGCTCCGCCTCCTCCATTCATTGCCATTGTTGTTGTTGTCTGTGGCAATGATGTCATAGCCATACCTATGCAATGACTGATCGCCTGGCATTTTACAGAGAGGGACAGCAAAAAAAAATCAGTGTTCTAGGACAATTCGAAAAGTGAATATATACATTTCTAGTTCTACACCCTAAGGGATTATCAGCAGGAGCTTTGCCCAAATGTATTTCACAAGTTTGGTGGGTTTTAGTCCGGTAATGGTGGTGACCAAAGTGCTGTTATCCATAGACAACTATCTGATTCTATATATTCACATAAGACCTCTTATCCGCCATGAACTGTTGGGTACGTCAAAGGTAACTCCTTCTCTTTTAAAACAGTTGGGTGAGACTTTGCCTCCCTCTGGCTTGGTGGCTGCCCTTTACCTGCAGAGCAAATATGAACACCCTCCTACAGCTAGTGGTCAACCTGTGACATTAAACTCCATGTGCCCCCCACACCACCACCACCATTAAGTGCACAACCCAAAACTGTGCCTCCTAACTGCCCTTCTTTGGGAGGGACTATCCCTTATGGAACCCAGAGAGTAGTACAGGCATCCTTGGTGTATGGGGACCAGAGGCTGCTATATAGGGGTCCACAGCTGGGACACCTTTGTCTGTTTTAAAAGCAATATCTAATGCACCATGGTATTGAAAGTCATTCCCTTCAGAAGACTGGGGAGGTAAGTTAAAATACTAAAGTTGAATCTAGATGCATATTTGGAGGGGGGGTCCTAAATGTTAAAATTGCACTTGGCTGGTTAATAAAGATGGTTAACTAATGAATTAGAAGGGCCCTTGAATGGTATTTTTTATGAGGGAGAAGCACCCTTAAAAGCTATACAATGGAATGAAGTGAGCATTGAGATTTAAACCGGACCTTCAGCATCATTTAAAAAGCCCAAACCCTTCGAAAACTATTCCCCAGCATCTAAAATTGAATACATTTAAGTTTTTAGTCACTTACTTATATTTCCCTAACTTGCCTGCAACCCTGTTCAGCACTCTAGGATACGGGCTCCGCCATCTTGGCTCAATAGTATCATCTACTGAGGAGAGGTCAAAAATGCAGGAGAGTGGGCATATAGCTGGGGTCAGGAAAAGGTCAGCAATCCCAGAATACAGAGTGGCACACTCAGAAGGCACTTCCTGTTTGCAGGCAGCCTGCACCTCCATGGGCTGCCATCTTGAATGTTTAAAGTGTCAGAAAATGCACTAGGTGCAGGTAGGATAATTTTTTAATGTGGCCAATCTGTATGTACAGCGTGGGGGAAACATATAAGATATGCTATTATTTAGGGTGAAGGTCCGCTTTAAGTTTTATGGGGTCAAAAATGTCGGATGGTGCCCATGCTCGAACTGGGTGAGCTAGACAGCACCAACCCCCCCCCCGTGTGTATTGTATTGTGATATTTATGTTCTGCCTCCTAGCCTTGGCTGATGGGCTCGGGCAAAGGTAGATACACCCTTGGGTGTATATGGGAGCTTGCTCCCTCCGTGAGACCTCAAATAAGGGGTAGGCGGAATCCGGGTTGGTGTCCCCCGGCACGGGATGCCCCGTCCCTTTAAATCTCCTTGTGCCTATTGGGTGCTTATTGTTTTCCCCCCTTTTGGCCCTCCTGGACCCTGCTGGGGTGATGGGGGGGAGGATCTTTATTTAGGGAGTATCTTTTGGCCTATGCAGGGTAAAAGATAAGAAAGTGACATACCTGTTTTGGGTTTTTTAAATTTCCCTCTCTTTTTCGTTCGGCCCCATTCTATGATGTCATGCTATTGTTCTTGGCTGACCCGCCCTCTGCTCTCTGAGCAGTGCTAGGTGGTGGGCGGGGCTTCGAGTCAGCGTCGCATTTCTGCTTCCTCTTCTGTTTGACATGTGGTTTGCTGGTTCCTGTTCTGGTGCTGGCCTCCACTGGCTGCTGCGTTGGTGCTCCTGCTGGGCTTTTCTTATATCGATTGGTCGCAGGGCTGTCGCTGGGCCGTTGTGGTCACTGTGAGTACCCTTTAGTTATACTAAAGGGAAATCTTTTTTATTTACTGTCATTTCTTTCTTGCATATGCATAAGGCTCATTGTGTTTTCTCTATCTTCCAGGGGGAAACTCTCTTAATAGGGGTTTCTCCTGGTCCTTGTTTAAAATCCTCCCACCTAGGGACTATTAAGGGGCATCCCGGGTAGCTTCAGCTGTAAAAATCCCATATACTTGGCGACTATAAAAAAATTAAGTATTTTAATAAAGACCATATGGAGGCATCTCAGGATACTGGCTTTTCAGTACATGCGGGACAGACTCGGCAATGTTTGCGATGTGGGGCATCCCTTGTTGGTGATTTTTTTTTGTGTATCTTGTGTTCAATTGGTTATAACGCAGCAGTCAGGGGCCCAAGCCTCAGGGTCGGTGGCTCCTGCCTCGTCCCCCACACCGCCTTGTCTTGTCCATACCCCCAGTGATATTGTCATGGGTAGAGAATCGCTTTCTGATGTATGTGCCTGATTGGCTCACATTGAAAAATAAATGTCTAGCTCTGTGGCCAAGAGGCCTCAGCTAAAAGAAAACATTTAGCTCTGGCCGTTGAGGCAAATGAGCTTGATTGTAGCGAGCATTTTTGATCTCCGTTTGAAGAAGGAGGATTCTTTGAAGAATCTGATGTTTCGGATGTTCAGCAATTTGTGGGTATTGACACTGAACAAGGTGAAGGGGAGAATTTTGACACCCCTAAAGCTCTTGCTCAATTATATGAGGTCTTGGCTATCGATTTTCCAGATGCAGTCCCTCCTCAGAAAGGGGAGTTCTTTGGAGCCTCCAAGCCTCGTTTTGAATTTCCTAATCAGAAACATTTTGAAGATATCATTCTTAAGGAATGGGAAAAGCCTGCACGGCTTCCTGGCATTCCTTTGGGCTGGGATAAAAAAAATATCCCTTTCCTGCAGACACTGTAAGCGTTGGTCATCCCCCCTGTGGTGGATTCACCTGTGCTCAGTTTGTCCAATTCCTCTGTTATGCATTCTTCGGAATCTACTTCCCTTAAGGATGGGGAGGACAAACGTATTGATCAAATGGCTTGCCATGCATTTGCTAGCGTTGGCTCGGCCTTGCGGCCTGTGGGTGTCTCGGCACTTATGGCAGTCGCTATTAGGTCTGTTATTAGAGACCTATTGAATACCTCAGGGCTTGATCCAGCCTCTGATGAGTTTTCCGCTCTCAAGCGATGTGATTTATTTGTGTCTTTTGTACTTTCTGCTTTAGATGACTCCATGGTCTTGTGTAGCAGTACTTCTGCCTTGCTTGTTGCGATTCGGTGGTCTATTTGGCTACGCCAGTGGGCGGCTGACACGGTGGCAAAGAAGTCGCTTACAGCACTTCCCTTTGGGGGATTACGCCTCTTTGGTGAGAAGTTGGATTCTGTCATTAAAGGAGACAAATTGCCTCAGCGTAAGAAGCAACGTCGTCCCTTTCGGGGATCGGCTTCTTTAACCCTTCCTTTCGTGGTTCCAGAACGGGCAGAGGATCGGCCCTTTTCAGCCCCAAGGGGGACTGCATGGAACAGAGGAAGAGGACGTGGTCGTCCACGTCAGAGTTGGGGATCTAAGCCCAAGTCCACTTCCAAGCCTGTCCAGCAATGAGGAGGCGCACTCACCGGTACGGGTGGGGGGACGGCTGCGATTCTTTTCTTTTTTCCAGGCTTGGGTCAAGAAGTATCAGACAGATGGATTCTGGAAGTTGTGTCCTCCGGTTACAAGCTGGAATTCGAGGTTCGGCCTCCTCCCAGATTTTTCAGGTCTCGGATGCCACCAGATCCAGTGATCGCACAGGGGCTCCGGGCAGCTGTGGCGAACTTTCTAAACATGGATGTTATCCACCAGGTTCCTCCAGCGGAAAGAGGTCTGGGGTTTTACTCCAACCTATTTACGGTTCCCAAAAAAGGACGGCTCTGTTCGGCCTATTCTAGATCTGAGACGACTCAATCAGTTTATTCGTTTGCGAAGGTTCCGCATGGAGTCGTTGCTTTCAACGATCGACGCTCTCCGCCAGGGGGACTTTATGACGTCCATAGACATCAAGGATGCTTATCTGCACATTCCTATTTTTGCCGCTCACCAAAGGTTTCTCAGATTCACAGTAGAAGACCACCATTTTCAGTTTGTGGCTCTTCCATTCGGTCTCACTCCATCCCCAAGAGTGTTTACCAGGGTCCTGGCAGGAGTAATGGCTATTTTCCGGGTCCAGGGCATTCACATTGTGCCATTGCTGGATGACTTGCTCATCACAGTGTCATCTTTCAATCAGATGGAACTGGACACCAGAACAGTGGTGACTACACTAGAGAGGTTTGGTTGGGTGATAAACCATGCCAAATCCTCTCTTTGTCCCGTAAGGGAGATTCCCTTTCTGGGCTTGATTCTGGATACCCTTTAGGCCAGGGTATTTCTTCCTCAGTCCAAGATTGTTCTGATTCAGGATTTAATTCATCTGTTCCTGTCCAATCCTCATCAGCCTATCCGCTTGGGGATGAGATTAGTGGGGTTGATGGTGGCCACGCTCAAAGCGGTTCCTTTTGCTCAGTTCCACATGAGGACGCTTCAGCTCTTTCTCCTGGCGAAGTGGGACAAGCGCCAGTTGTCTTTGAATCAGACTTGTCTGTTGTCTCCCCTCGTCCTGCAGTCCCTCCAGTGGTGGCTGATTTCGAGCAATCTCAGGGACGGCAAATCATTTCTGACCCCTTGTTGGGAGTTGGTCACCACAGATGCCTGCCTTACGGGCTGGGGGGGCGTCTGGAGGAGACACTGGTTTCAGGGGTTGTGGGGGCCTCTGGAGGCTCACTCCCCAATCAATTTATTGGAACTTCGGCCATTCGTCTTGTGCTGCTCCGACTGACTCATCTCTTGCGGGGTTTGCCGGTTCAGATTCGGTCAGACAACCGAACAGCAGTTGCATACATCAATCACCAGGGAGGGACTCACAGTTGGGGTGCCCTCCGGGAAGTGTCTCTGATCCTTCAGTGGGCAGAGATCAATGTTCCCTGCATATCGGCAATTTACATTCTGGGGATAGAGAATGTGGAGGCAGACTCCCTGAGCAGAGCATGCGCTCGCCAGGGAGAATGGTCTCTCAACCCCGAGGACTTTCAGTTCCTTTGTCACAAGTGGGGGACTCCGCGGTTGGACCTGTTTGCGTCTCGCCACAACCACAAGCTTCCAGCCTTTGTGTCTCTTTGTGTTTCCCCCATTCTCCATGATAAGCAAGATGGTGCGCAAGTTGGTTCTGGAAGGGGCACCAGCAATTCTGGTGGCTCCAAAGTTGCCAAGACGCCTGTGGTTTGCAGAGGTCACAAGGCTGGCAGAGGATCTGTTGCCTCTGCCTCTTCTTCCAGATCTCTTAACTCAGGGTCAACTTTGTTACCCCAATTTACCAACGCTGGCTTTGACGGCGTGGCTGCTGAAATCTCCATCTTGAAGGAGGAAGGCCTTTCTGATGCTGTCATTCTGACTCTTGTTAGAGCTAGAAAGAAGTCTTCCTCTGTGGTTTATTACAGGACTTGGGGGTCCTATATTGACTGGTGTGAGTCTAGGTCCCTGCCTTGCAGGGTATTTTCTATCCCTAGGATTTTGGAGTTTCTGCAACGGGGTCTGGATTTGGGCTTCCAGATTAGTACTTTGAAAGGGCAGGTTTCTGCTTTGGCTATTTTCTTTCAAAGTTCATATGCTCCTCATCCTTTGGTTAAGACTTTTTTCCAGGGGGTCACGCATGTGCGGCCTCCTAGAAAGCCCCTACTGCCAGTTTGGGATCTTAATCTGGTGCTCTCTGCTATGCAGGCGGCCCCTTTTGAACCTTTACAGGAGGTTCCTCTTCATATTCTCACTCAGAAAGTTGCCTTTTTGGTTGCTATTACCTCTGTCCGTCGGGTTTCTGAATTGGCGGCCCTGTCAATACAGGCTCCTTACTATGAGAGGCATCAGGATAAGGTGGTTTTCCGTTTTAAACCAGATTTTCTTCCTAAAGTGGTGTCTGCCTTCCACTTAAATCAGGATATAGTTCTTCCTTCATTGTGCCCTAATCCTAGTAATAACAAGGAAAGGGTTTTACATTCTTTGGATGTTGTTCGTTTTGTTTAATATTATTTGGTTACTACTTCTGCTTTCCATAAGACAGATGCCTTTTTTTGTTGTGCCTTCTGGGCCTAGGAAGGGTTTGGCACCCGCCAAATCTTCCATTAGTAAAGGGATTCGTCAGGCCATTGTTGGGGCCTATTCTGCTAAGGGGAAGGTTCCCCCTTTTCGTGTTACTGCTCATTCTACTCGTGCTGTTGGTGCGTCCTGGGTTTTTCAGCCCCAGGCTTCTGTTGAACAAGTTTGCAAGGCTGCTACTTGGTCTTCGGTTCACACTTTTTCTAAGTTTTACAAGGTTGATGTGCGGGCCTCAGCGGATGCTGCTTTTGGTCGCAAGGTTCTGCAAGCTGCAGTAATTTAAGTTATGCCTTATTTTCCTTGTGGGATCCCCGCCCATTATAGACACTGCTATTGGATGTCCCAAGTATCATGAATGTTGGAAGCGGGGTGTGTGACATACTAGGAATAATACCATTTTGTGAGTACTCACCTGTAAAATGGGTATTACGAGTATGTCACACACCCCGCTTCCCCCGCCCTTTTTTGTTCTGGGATCCTTTATATGGTGTTTCTTATTATTTTTCACTATATAATTTGCTCTTCCTGGTTCTTCACTGCTTTTTTAAAAGACTGAGGAATAGTGGGAGGTCCCGGGTATTTATGGACCAGGAGGGGCTCCTTTTTCTCATGTCATCTCTGCAAGACCGCCCTCTACAGGCTGGTTACCCAAGTGTCATGAATGTTGGAAGCGGGGTTTGTGACATACTCGTAATACCCATTTTACAGGTGAGTACTCACAAAATGGTATTTTTCCCAGTCCCACGGCGCGTCTAAGAGCAGGGCGTGCCAGTGCCAGGCATTTGTGAATGGCTGGCGTGGGCACACTCCCTGTTAGAGGGAAGCGGAGGAAGCGGCCGTCAGAGCCACTGCTCTTAGACACGCCGTAAGACCGGGAAGAGGTGAGCTGGTCTCGGCGTCCTGGGGGGGGTTTAACTCAGCGGGGTACCCCCGATCAGGATGCCCCCTGCAAAAGGATACACAAAACGGTCCACTTTAAAGCAGAACAAAACCCTGGATTTTGTTTCTTGCCCCGGGGGCATCCTGATTTGGTAAGCCCTGCTGTGTGAAAACTCCCAGATCGGAAGTAATGGCTTACCTCTTCCCAGTCCAATGGAGCAGGCTTTTGTCCAATCAGAGGCTCTGATAGTGTGCAATGGTGTGCGCAAGCAGGTGCATCCCCAGCAGCGCGCATGTTCCTGTCGCAGCCTATCTGAATGGCTGGGCCAGGAGAGCATGCACAGCCCACTCCCCTTTGCAAAATATCTGAGCCGTTTACCGAATGACATGGCACAGCAAATGCCTCTGATTGGACAAGAGCCTGGGCATGCGGCATTGGGCCGAGGAAAGGTAAGCATTTACTTATAATCTGGGGGGTTTCCCACAGTGGATCATCACAAATCGATTCCCCAGGGGCTGGCCATGTCGGGTTTTGTTCCGCTTTAAAAAGCCATGAACCAGCTGCTTGGGGAAGGGTTAGGGACAGAGGCAGAATCAGAGGCAGTACTGCACTACTGACATTGGAGTGCAACCAGCACACAGGAGCAGGCATGCCATCTGTGTCAGTACTACACTCCACTGTGTACTGTCGCATCACATGGAGAAATGTCGCTAGACCTGCAGAGAAGGGGCACCACCCAGCACCCATCAGTGAGTCACTTAAAAGGGCCACTGGTCCACATCTTCTTGCTTCTATCCCACAACCGTGCACTGTCCTTCTCCAGTCCGCCAGGGGGCCTTCTTTGAGCCCTTGAATTACCAGCCCTCGTGCTTAGTTTGTTGGGTTGGTAAGCCCTAAAGGGGGGACCCCATGCATTTTATTCTTCTTTTTTTTTTGGCAGGAATATTTTTTTGAAAAATAAATCCACCCACACGTTTTAAAAATTAACAAAAACATGACCCCCACCTCCTGTGATGTATGTGGTCACATGGGGAGAATCCCAGAGAGGCTCCGCTTCTCTGCAAAAAAAGTGACCAGTCCCTCACTGAGGATTGAGGAGGAACCTTTTGTCCCCCCGACTTCCAGCAGGGGGTCTCTGCCATCACTATTGATGGCTGTCGCTACCCAAAGCAGATGCCATAACGCCATGGAAGTGCCCAGAAAATACAGCGGGGACTGGAGAGGAACACAGGTGATACGGCGGACCAGAGGATGACCGCGCGCAGCAGGGGATAGAAGCGAGAAGAGGGGGGGCGCTAAGTAGTAACATTTATAATATTTTTTTTTGGGGGGGGTGAACTGGTAAGGGATCCAGGGGACGCCTACATCAGTTCACTGGGTAAGGGGCTGACATTGGCACCTGTCATGCTGGTAAACTGCCCAATTACCCACACCCCCATTTGGGATGCCAGGAGTGCGGAAGAGCCCTGGTGCCCATAGCAAAAGGCATAAGGTCTGGTACACTTCAGGGGCCAACTGGTGCAGCCAGGGCTGGATTAAGTGTGGTGGAGGCCCTTGGGCACAAAATCTGGTGGAGGCCCCAGATACAGTATTTTAAAATAATAGTCCAGCCAATTAACAGAGTTTTCTGGCCCCCACCTACTTCGTCAGATTGAGTCCCTTCTGCGGGTTTGTGCTGCTCTGGAGCCCCTGCTTTGCCATTCTGGATGGGGGTAGTGTAGTCACCCAGCTGGTCCAGCAGAAAACTTAAGCAGAAGGCTTATGTACAGTGAGCGGCCATCGATTGACTACTCTGCACCCAACCACACTGTAGCGTTGCTGATGGCGGCTTTGCTGCTCTAGACTCTGTCTTGCCTTGTGGTGGTTCTGGCTGCCCAAATGCGGGGGGCCCCCACTGCCGTTGATAGCTTTGTTGCTGGCCCTGCAGCCCGTCAAACCAAAGACTGAAAAGCCTCCTGGACTACACCATAACCCAAAGGTTGGTGGAGGCCCCTTTTGCAGGACAAGTTGTGGAGGCCCCGGGCTAGAGCCCCTTGCGCCCCTCTCATATTCCGGTCCTGGGTGCAGCCTCTGAGCCCTGGGTTACCAGCCCTTATGTCTGGTGCCCAGGCAAGTTGCCTTTTGGGGACACACTTTGAAAAAAAAAAAAGAAAAAAAAATACTGTTGCCGTCTTTCATTTTCATTTCTAAAAATCATAGCGGCATGGTTTTTATCTCAACTTAACTCAAACTATCATATGAGTTGTAAAATCTTGTATGAAAATGAGAATTTTTTCAGGCTTTCTCATGTGCTTCTTGCACAGGCTGGATGATCTCACTTGTGTCCCTGATTCAGAATGAAAAAGAAACTGTTGAGCTTTGTGAGGTTAGGTCCCCTAAAGAGCTCTTGATACACAAATAGTCAGAAGAGCTACTTGTGTGTTTCTTTGTTATTTGACAATTATATTTCCAACCTCCTTTTTCAAATTTGTGTACTCAATGCATAAACATTTTTTTGATGTCATAATCCACTCATTGCGGCACTATATATATTTTTTTTTCCTGTGTATTTTTTATTAACAATCTCTGTAATATCCAGCATTTTCCAACGCTCTTCTTTGGACATAAAGCCAACTTCCACAAAGGCAGTTTGTTGTATAGAAAAAAAAATCCAACTCATTAGTAGGGACTACAATGATGGTGGACTGGGTGTTAAAAATGCAGGAGAAGGGGTGGTAAATGCTGTGCATAAAACTTCATGCCATTTCACTAATTGACTCTTTTTTTCTTTTTTTGCAGGACCACTGGGAGGACAGTCTATTATATCTTATCCCCACTTTAAACAGGACTCTATTACTAAACCTACAACAGAACAGGTAGGTGACTAATCAGTTTCCTCCTATATGTCAGGGGCTTTACTCCCAGGCACATACAGTATACACATGTACCAATATATGGGTTATGTGTCCATGTATTTATATGTACAGGAGTGGGGCGCCAGAAGGATTTTTGCTGGGCCACGCTGCTGCTTTGGGACTCAGTGCATCCCCTCATCCAGAGGCTTTGCCAGAAGCTTAGACTGTAAGCTTGTGAGCTTGCCCTCATCCCGTTTTGTTTCAATGGCTTACCCATTTTATTATGTGATTATTACTGTTTGTAAATGAACCTTCTGATTGTAAAGCGCTGCAGATTATGTCTGTGCTATATGAATAAAGAAGTGAAGTTTGAGTGACCCACAATTGGCTTTCCATCCACTTTAAACTGCAACAACAACCATTTAAAAAAAAATGGGTGTTGTCCTGGCTTAGAAATCTAGATGTACTAGTTCTTGAAGTGGGGTATATTCACTTTGCATCAACTAATAAGTAAAAAGAGTGTAAAGTACAGTAAAACTGAAGTTTTTGTAAAGAAAAATAAAATGTATATTTTATACTGCTTAAGGACAATCAAAATTACACTTTCGAATCACATTCTACTTTCAAGGTCAGCAGTGTATAGGTTGTGAAGGAAGTGATCTGTGTAGTGAGCTTGCTGCATACATAGCACTTGTTGCGGTCGGGTTTAAAGGGGGCGGCTTATCAGACTTGCAAAAAGGCCTTCAGGCCAAGGGTGATAGTTATTTCTGAAACTCCAGTTTGTACTGTGTTGTGTGCTGCTGTGGTAAAAATGTATTCTTGGTGTGCCACACACCCCGCTTCACCTTTAATATTCTTCACGATTGGGTTACTCACCGCCAGGTGACGCTGTGCAGAGAGGAAGTCTTGTAACGAGCCCCCTTCCGGCCTATATATACCTGGTACCTCCCATTTATCACCAGTGTTTTTCTCTCTGAATTTGGTTCTTTCTGCTCTTCAGGCTCCTCCTTTTGAGCCTCTGCAAGATATTGCTCTGTCTACCCTTACTCAGAAGATTGTCTTCTTGGTAGCTATCACTTCGGTCCAGCGTGTCTCAGAGTTGGCGGCCTTGTCTATCCAGGCGCCCTACTTTGAGAGGCATCAGGATAAAGTGGTCTTTCTGTTCAAGCCAGACTTTCTTCCTAAGGTTGTTTCTGCTTTTCATTTGAATCAGGATATTGTTCTTCCCTCCTTGTGTCCTAATCCTAAGAATGACAAAGAGAGGGTTTTGCATTGTTTGGATGTAGTACGCTGTGTTAAGTACTACTTGATTATCACGTCTCCTTTTCGTAAGACGGATGCCTTTTTTGTTGTGCCCTATGGGCCTAAGAAGGGTTTGGCACCAGCCAAATCTGCCATTAGCAAGTGGATACTTCAGGCCGTTACTGCGGCCTATTCTGCTAAGGGGAAAGTTCCCCCTTTTCGTATCACTGCTCATTCTACTCGCGCCATTTCTGTCTTGGGCTTTTCAGCACCAAGCTTCTGTTGAACAAGTTTGTAAGGCCGCCACTTGGTCTTCTGTTCATACTTTTTCTAAGTTTTACAAAGTTGATGTGCGAGCCTCAGCGGATGCTGTTTTTGGCCGCAAAGTTCTGCAGACTGCAGTCATTTAAGTTATGCTTCACCTGGCCTTGAGTTGCCCATCCCTTGTGGACACTGCTTTTGGATGTCCCAATCGTGAAGAATATTAAAGGTGAAGCGGGGTGTGTGGCACACCAAGAATAATACCATTTTGTGAGTACTCACCTGAAAAATGGATATTGTTGGTGTGCCACACAACCCGCTTCACTCCCACCCTTTTCGGTATTCCGAATCCTTTATATGGTGAAGCTTTTATTTATTTTGATTTATTTTGAGGTTACCGTTAATTTACTGGTACTTTGTCTTTCTGCTTTTTAATACACTGGTGATAAATGGGAGGTACCAGGTATATATAGGCCGGAAGGGGGCTCGTTACAAGACTTCCTCTCTGCGTCACCTGGCGGTGAGTAACCCAATCGTGAAGAATATTAAAGGTGAAGCGGGGTGTGTGGCACACCAACAATATCCATTTTTCAGGTGAGTACTCACAAAATGGTATTATTACCAGTGGGCAAATGGCTCCATTGTGACCAAGTGATGTGGAAGCTGCAGGGCAGCGCCTGCCATTATTGTGTTAGGTGAATGCTGGATAAGAAAGCAGCTTAGCACCAAAATGAACAAGAGGGTCTACTAGTCCTGTGTGAACCCAACTGCACATGGGGCTAGGTAGAAAAGGTTTTCATTTTCACAGCAGTATCAGAATTGCAACTCCTTCGTGGTTGTCAAAAGGTTGCCTTTTTAGATGTGTCACGTTTTCAGTTTCATCGATGGACTTTGTCATGTCAGATGAGAAACATCCGAGAACATGCACCCTGCAACTATTGCTGGGAAAACACATGTTGGTGGTAGAAGTGTTATGGTCTGGGGAATGTTTTCAAACCCTTCTCTTGGTCCACTCATCCATATTGAAAGCACTCTCAATTGATTTGGATAAGAATACACCCTTATTATGTAGACCCATACATACTCATTGCCTTCCCTGGGGCAAATGGAATTCTCCTGCAAGAAAATGCCATTTTACTGGGATGAAGTAGAATTTGCTGGGTATCGCAGACATGTAGAATGGAAGCGGAAATTCATTTTAAATTCTTTATATTCGTCATACAACAAACTGAAAATACTTTCTTTAGCACAAATCAAGGTCCAACTGAATTTAAAGTGAAACAAACGCCACCAGTGGCCGGCCTAAAGGATTCCAGGGACGGCCGCTGACTTTCCTTCGGGGCATCCTGAATCGAGATGCCCCACTGTTTGAAACCCCCCGGATGTAGGGGATGCAACAATCAATGAGAGCCATTTGCCAAAAGATGTAAATATAGCAGATTGCTTTCATTGGCTGGGCACCCACGCATGCTCCGTTGGACCGAGGAGAGTTGAGTTGTTATGGGCGAACTGGGGGTTTCACACAGCGGCCATCCCCAAATGGGATTCCCCTGGGGAACGGAACAAAACCCGGCAAAGTCAAAATCCTAGTTTTTGTTCTGCTTTAAAACCAAAAAGAGCATTCTTATAGAAGTTCGCTCGCCCACAGTTCACCCTCCCAAAACTCTCTAACTGGGCCTCCTCTACTCCTTTGGCTTAGCTCATCACTCCTACCCCATAGTCGGCGCTAACCTCCCTCAACCCTCTAGGGGCTGCACACCACACTGGCACCTGTCCTGCAGCAGGCTACACCAGTCCTTACACTGTCACCTGGCTGCACTGCTCCCACCAACCAGGTTACAGGTGCATCAGCCCATCTAACCTAACCTATCTAATGAGGCCTGTCATCCCCTTTATATGCTGGACTACTGGATTGTGTCTAACTGGCCAGCAGGACCCACCAACCTTCACTTTCTGGCCAGTTGTATTGTTTCTATGACATGCTTTGCTGGCACTTACTTGAAGTAAGTGAGATAACTAAACAAATGGCATTCAGTCCTGAAGTCTGTGTTCAGTCCATATCTGTTCTTAATATAATTCTCCATCCTGGCAGACAACCTATCGCAGAGGATAAGTCATTGTAGTGACTGCAGCAGGTCAGAATGCAATAATAGCAACAATTCTAGGATCACAAAAGCTAATGTATTCATTTTAGAGGCATGTGCAGCAAATTACAAAATACAGTAACATATAGTACCCTCCTTAGTGTTCTTCTGTGGCCACCACACACACCCCTATGAACGCAATTGCAACCTAATGTTCAGACAGGGCACATTGCACCCATCCTGAGGGGAGCCTTCTGTCATGTGAGAGTAGAGTACAGCAACATTGGGTTTAACATTAATGACAATATAAAATATAAATGACTGATTTACAATGTCAAATACAAAGGGCACATCACATGTTTATCTACTAGTTGGATATTTGCCTGGAATGTTGCTTCAAGCATATTTGCACTAATTCACTTTCTCACTATTTTTTTTACAGAGATTTTATTAGTAAAGACTTTCAGAAATTTACTTACAGCAAAGACGGAGGACTGCAGAGGCTCAACGGAACAGTGCCGGTATGTGTAACACTGTGGGTGTGATTATATATTATTCATTCAACCAAAAAATATAAATGCTCCCATTTTTCATGAGCTTAACTCTATGTACACAAAAAGCCCTTTCTTCCTCTTCCAAGACTGATCACAAATTAGTCTAAATCTGTGTTATTGAGCTTTGCTCCTATTATGTTTCTATTATTATTTTTATTGTTAATTATTAATAGTAATAAAAATGTTTACAGATTAGTCTAAATCTGTGTTAGTGAGCACTTCTGCTTTTCCGAGAGAATCCATCCACCTCATAGGTGTGCCATATCAAGGTGCTGATTAGACAGAAAGATTATTGCACAGGTATGCCTTGGCCTGGCCACAATCAAAGGTCACTTTAAAATGTGCAGTTTTATCACACAGCACAATGCCACAAGTGTCATAATTTTTGAGGGAGTGTGCAATTTGCATGCTGACTGCAGGAATGTCCACCAGACCTGTTGCCTGTGAAGTAAATGTTGATTTCTATCCCATAAGCCCTCTCCAAAGGGGTTTCAGAGAGTTTGGCAGTACATCCATGTGGGCTTACAACCGCACACCATGTGTAACCACACCAGCCCAGGACCGCCACATCCAGAATCTTCACCTACAAGTTTTGTCTGAGAGCAGCAATCCGGACAGCTGCTGCAGCAATTGGTAGTTCGTTGTTGTAAACACCCGCCCCCCAATACAATATGACCGCACATATTCTTAGTATACAGTACATCCTGCTCCAAATATAATACTTACAAGTGGGTAATCCTCCGACAGATGGTGCTGTACTGCAGAGACATTGAAAACAGGCTCCTCCCAGCCTCTCAAATACCCAGGGACCTCCCACAAATCCCTAGAATTTCTCTGCAGTCTGACTGCGAAGGACAAGAATATGGCTCTCTTCTCGCAGGTGAGCGGGGCTATTTGCCTGCGGCCCTGTAGGACTATTCCCACCCGTTCTATTAGTAATGTGCCTCTCAGCCTTGGCTGCGCTGGTTGGGTGATGGTAGGCAGCACCGTGAGTGCTTAAGGAGCGTTGCTCCACCGCAATCCCCCACCAAAGGGTAGGCGGTATAGGCTTATGGTGAGCCTCTATGGGCTGCCCCTCCCACACTATTGCCCCATGCCCTGGCTATCGGTGGGTCCTATTTATATGGGCCGCTGTCCTCCCTCATTCTCCCTGTAGCCTTCGAGGGGAAAAAAAGGGGGTGTGTGTGTGTGCGTATATATATATATATATATATATATATATATATGTGTGTGTGTGTGTGCATATGTGTCTTTGACTTTACTTATGTGTTGTGTCAGCCGGCGCGCTGACTTGCATTGCCTTTATTTTTTGTCATTGCCGCCGCCACGCGCCTCTTTTTTCATAAGTTCCGCGCTTGGAGGCGGCGTTACCTCAGGCGCTCTTGCGCTGTCATTGACTGCTTGTCTTGTTGGCTTCGCGCTCTTCGGGGGAGGAGGGGCCACGCGTCATGGCTCGCGCTGGCCCGCCCCTCGAGGTATACCGACGCCATTTTGTCTGATTGTGGGCTCCTGCGTGGCGGTTTCTACCTACCGTGGTCCGTAAGTGCCCTCGCGGGCGGCTTTGCTATCATTTTCATTGTGTATTCGCTTACGGCCCCTTTTTCATTATGTATTTCAGACAGGCGAATCCTTTGGCTTCTTCTGGCCCTCTGTTAATTGTTAACTTGTTAGGCCTAGTGTAATTTACTCCCACTTCCTTAGCGAGTTATTGGGGCATCCAGGGTTGCTTTATAGCGTTAATCCCTACTGGCATATTGTGCCTTGTAATCACCATATGGAGGCATCTCAGGATAATGTGACCGGGGTTCCTTCGGGACAAGCCCGGCTGTGTGTAGCTTGTGGGGTCTCACCTATTTGCGGTGACAATGCACGGGTCTGTGTACCTTGCGCCCAGCAGTGCTGCAATCTGGCCTTCCTGTGGCTGGGCCTGCACCTCGTTTCACTTCACCTACTCCCCCAAGCCTAAGTCTCACTCCCACTGACTTGAATACAAGTGGGGACTCTCAGCCTGATGTGTCTGTTAGGCTGGCTAGTGTCGACAAGTTAATTGCTAATACCCTGGCGCGTAAGGCCACTGCAAAAAAGCGGCACTTAAAGTGGACCAACACCCAGGGGTGATCGGCCCGGTAATCTATAAGATTCCGGGGCCGATCACCTCCCACCCGGCGGGACATCAGAGATCGGGATGTCCCGCGGGGTGAAACCCCCCAGAAACCCCAAAAAGACCTTACCTGATCCGCCGCCGCCGCCTCCCGCGCGCCCCTCCAGATGTGCGCGCGCCCGAGCCGGCCCTCTGTGAATGGCCGGCGCGGGCGCCGAGAGTGACGCGCGGGAGGTGGCGGCGGAAGCGGCTTGTACGTTCCTGTCCCCCGCCTGGACGTTGGCGGGGATTGGCTGCGGCGTTCACGTGGGAGCGGGGAGAGGTGAGTTTTCGGGGCTTTCTGGGGGGTTTCACACAGCGGGGCACCCCCGATCGGGGTGCCCCACCGAAGTGGACCAAAACCCAGGATAGTCAAAATCCTGGGTGTTGGTCCACTTTAACACCTGATGTCATTCTTTTCCCTATGGAAACTGAGGAGTTTTGGCATTTATGTGGTTATACCCCCTCGGACGAAGGGGAGCTGTTCTCTGATTCGGGGTCATCTGATGAGAGACCCAGGGGTCATGACGATTCTGCCTCTGACCCCTGGGCCCCGGATGATACTGACAGATTGCTGGCCCAGATTTTTGAGGTCCTGTCCATCTCTCCCCCTGCTGCGGCTCCTAGGCAAAGGGGTGAGCTTTTTCATACTGCTAAATCACATTTGGAATTTCCCGAGCAAGCTCATTTTAATAATCTTGTGCTTAAGGTGTGGGAACATCCCAGTAGACTTCCCGGTGTACCTAAGAGTTGGGACAGAAAGTATCCCTTTCCTGCTGATGTGGTTAAGTGCTGGTCATCCCCTCCCGAGGTGGATGCCCCTATTCTGGGGTTGTCTAACACTTTTGTCATGCACTCCCCTGACTCTACTACCCTGCGGGATGCTGAGGACCGGAGCATTGACCAACTGGCGTCCCATGCCTTTGCCATTGTGGGGACAGCGCTGCGCCCGGTCTGTGCCTCGGCCATTACAACTGTGGCTCTTAGGACTCTGATCAGAACTGTCCTTGATGGTGCCCCTGATGATTTGCCTGCTGACGTGTTTAATACACTATCTAGCTGTGATGTCTTTGTAAATTTTGTTCTCTCCGCCTTGGATGACACCATTAGAATGTGTCTCGGATAGAAAGTTTCTAGGATTCTGACCTGGGCGGAGGCCAATGTTCCATGCATATCAGCTGTGTACATCCCGGGGGCAGAGAATCTCCTGGCAGGCTCTCTGAGCAGGGGGACCTCTCGTCAGGGAGAATGGTCCCTCTGCAACAGGGTTTTTCAATCTCTGTGTCACCATTGGGGTCTACCAGATGTGGATCTGTTTGCGTCCCGTCACAATCAGAAGCTCCCGGCCTTTGTCTCCCTGTCTCAGGATCCTCTGGCCTTGACCACGGATGCCCTATCCATGTCATGGCAGGACTTTCAGCTCCTGTATGTCTTTCCTCCATTCCCCCTGCTGGGCAGGGTTCTGCGCAAGATTGCTCTGGAGGGGGTGCCAGCAATCCTGGTGGCCCCCAGGTGGCCAAGAGGAGTATGGTTCGCAGACGTAGTGCAGCTGGCAGTAGATCAGTACGTTCTGCCCAGGATGCCAGATCTGCTCACTCAGGGCCCCTTACGCCATACCAATTTACAAACTCTGAATTTGACGTTCTGGCTGCTGAAACCTCCATCTTGATGGAAAAAGGGTTGTCTGCCTCGGTGGTTGATACCATGGTAAAGGCTAGGAAAAAGTCTTCTTTTTCCATCTATTACAGGGTGTGGCGTGCCTACATTGACTGGTGTGAGTCTAAATCTCTTCCCTGTCGTGTGTTTTCTTTTCCCAGGATTCTGGAGTTCTTACAGCATGGGTTGGAGATGGGGCTCCAACTCAGTACTCTGAAGGGTCATGTTTCTGCCCTGTCTGTTTTCTTCGAGAGGTCTTTTGCTCAGCATTCCTTGATCAAGACTTTTTTCCAGGGGGTTACTCATGTGCGTCCCCCACGTAAGCCCATGGTGCCTGCTTGGGATTTAAACTTGGTTTTGTCTGCCTTGCAGGGTGCTCCCTTTGAACCTCTGCAGGATGCTGCCCTGGTCATTCTTACTCTCAAGGTTGACTTTTTGGTGGCTATCACGTCTGTTAGGCGTGTGTCTGAGTTGGCGGTGCTTTCAATCCAGCCCCCCTACTATGAGAGACACCAGGACAAGGTGGTGTTCCGCTTTAAGCCAGATTTTCTGCCTAAGGTAGTGTCTGCTTTTCACTTGAATCAGGACATTGTTCTTCCTTCTTTGTGCCCTAATCCTAGCAATGCTAAGGAGAGGGTGTTGCATTCCTTGGATGTGGTTAGGTGTCTGAAGTACTATCTGGTGGCTACTGCACCCTTCAGGAAAACTGATGCTCTCTTTGTGGTCCCTTCTGGTCCTAGGAAGGGTTTGGCTCCTGCCAAGTCTACTATTAGCAAATGGATCCGCCAGGCTGTGATTCAGGCCTACTCTGCTAAGGGGGAAGAGTCCTCCCTTCCGCCTTACTGCTCATTCTACTCGTGCTATTGGTGCCTCTTGGGCTTTCCAGCACCAGGCTTCTGTTGAACAAGTTTGCAAGGCCGCTACTTCATACCTTTTCAAAGTTTTACAAGGTTGATGTTAGGGCCTCAGCTGATGCTGTTTTTGTCCGCAAGGTTCTGCAGGCGGCAGTGGTTTAAACTGTCTGCTGTTACTGTCAGGACTGTACCGAACACCCGTCTGTCTTGAGCTGGTAACCCCCAATCTCCACCGCCTCTTCTGCCTATAGACAAGCCCCCGCTTGTAGGAGACGCGGGTAATGCCTCTCCCAGTCGGTTGCCCCCAGGACTTATAGGGCGCAAAGGATACCAGCTTAAGGTGCAGACAGATGAATGGCAGGGAATCCCGAATGAGGATGCCGGATGGCAGAAGTCCAAAAACAGGCCGAGGTCAAACCAGGAGGTCACAGGGCGTGGTATCCGAAGGAGGTAACAAAGGGGTAGTCAAACGAGCCGAGGTCAAATCCAGGAGGTCACGGTGCGAGGTATCAGAGGGGTCAGGCAGAATCGTGGTCAGGCAAGCGAAAGGTCAGGGCAGGCAGCAAGCAAGGGAAGTCGAGGTCCAAAAGCCGAATAGTAACAGGAGACACTGTAACGCACATCCAGAACCCAGAGGCTATAACGGGCACTGGGATGATGGAGCAGTAATACTTTATAGGGAATACTGGCCACTAAGGAAGGGGGCAATTGGAGGGAAGGACAGTGATTGGTGCATACATAATAATGGGGTCGGTCCCAGGAGCTGGACGGCCCAGGCCAGACAGGCCGACCAGTCCCTGGGTCCGATCCCAGGATCCAGCCGCAGATTGGCCACTTTAAACTCGCCCCCGGTGGGCGCGCTGGGGAAAGCGCCGCCGGGAGGCATAAGAGAGACGTGCTCGCGCGCGCCCCCGCTTGGAGGAGGCAGCGCCGCGCCACCCGGAAGACCAGCAGGCCAGCCGCGTCCTGCGCCGCCAGCCCCTGGACCCCACGGCGGTGCCGAGGGGACGGAAGACCCGGGGACTGCCGAGCAGCAGCCCGCTGGGGCCCACCCGACAGCGCGCCGCGGGACCCGGAACGGCGACAAGGTAAGTGTCTAACATTACCCCCCCCCCTGAGGAGGGGCCACTGGACCCTCCAAGCTGGGTTTCAAAGGATTCTCCTTGTGAAATCTCTTCACCAAATTCTGCGCATGAACCTCTCTGGCCGGAACCCAAGATCTTTCTTCCGGGCCGTACCCCTTCCAGTCAATTAAATACTGAAGAGAGTTCCTAAAAAGGCGGGGGTCAAGAATCCGGGCGATTTCGAATTCCTGATGACCATCGACTAACACAGGACTAGGGGAACTATTGGGTTCATGGTTTCTAGCAGGCTTAAGAAGAGAAACATGAAAAGATCTACAAATCTTCATGGACGAAGGGAGGGCTAACTGAAACGTGACCTGATTGATTTTCCGTGCTATGGGGAAGGTGCCAATAAATTTAGGCCCTAACTTAGCGGAGGGCTGGCGTAGGGCCAAGTTCTTAGTTGAAAGCCAAACCCAGTCTCCCACCTTATAACCAGGGTTAGAGGAACGTTTGCGATCTGAAAATTTTTTCTGTTGAAGAGCGGCCTTAGTTAAATGTTGTTGGATCTTATCCCATTCCTCTGGCCACTTGGAAACCCATTCATCCACGGAGGGAACTCTAGAGGGTTGGTCCGGAAGGGCAGAAAACTTCAGGTCTTTGCCATAGACACAATGGAAGGGAGAAACCCCCGTGGAAGAATGTGAAGCGTTGTTAAATGCAAATTCCGCAAATGGTAAGAAGAAGGCCCAGTCAGTCTGGGTATCAGCCGTAAAACAACGCAAATACTGTTCTAAGGATTGGTTTGTTCTCTCGGTTTGTCCATTCGACTGAGGATGGAAAGCCGAGGAAAGAGAGACGGTGAAACCCAGCTTCGTACAGAAAGCCCTCCAAAACCGGGAGACAAATTGGACCCCCCTATCCGAAACAATGTCTATGGGAATACCGTGGATTCTAAAAATGTGAGTGATGAAGAGTTGAGCTAATGTTTGGGCTGAGGGAAGTTTTTTCAAAGGAATGAAATGAGCCATCTTGCTAAAGCGGTCCACAACCACCCAAATAACAGTATGTCCCTGGGAAGGGGGAAGATCTGTAACAAAGTCCATGGCCAGATGGGTCCACGGAGAGGCAGGAATGGGTAATGGTAGGAGTGGGCCTTCAGGAGAATGTCTTAAAGATTTACTTCGAGCACAGACTTTACAGGCGGAGACAAATTTTTGAACGTCCCTCCTAATAGAGGGCCACCAAACTTGGCGCGTCAATAAGGCAATGGTTTTCTTGACCCCCGGATGACCCGCTGTTTTGGTATCGTGAAAATGGGACAAAAAGGTAGTACGGTAAGTAGAAGGCACAAACTGGGCTGACTCAGGTTTTCCAGGAGGAGCTTCGGCCTGGAACCGAGCTAGATCAGGAAGTTGGGGTTGGATAGCGGCTACCACTAGGGAGTGGGGTAAGATGGGAGAATCCAACCTTTCAGGTAAGTCAGGGAAAGAAAAACTCCGAGACAGGGCATCCGCTTTAACGTTCTTGGATCCGGGCTTATAGGTTATAGAAAAGTTAAATCGAGAAAAGAACAAGGACCAGCGGGCCTGTCTTGGAGTTAGTCTCTTTGCAGATTGAATGTATTCTAGATTTTTATGATCCGTAAAGACCGTGACTGGGTACTGAGCCCCCTCCAGCCAGTGTCTCCATTCCTGGAAGGCTAACTTGATGGCCAATAATTCTCTGTTGCCAATATCGTAATTTCTTTCGGCCCCCGAGAATTTCTTGGAAAAGAAAGCACATGGATGAAGGCGTTCAGGTGACCCGCGATATTGTGACAAAACCGCCCCTACTGCAATTTCAGAAGCATCTACCTCCACAAAGAAGGGCAATTGCTCGTCTGGATGAACTAGGACCGGAGCGGCACTAAACACCCTTTTAAGATTCTCGAAGGCCTGGACCGCTTGAACAGGCCAAACTGAGGGGTACCCGCTTTTCTTGGTAAGATTGGTTAATGGTGTAACAAGGGCAGAAAAATTCTTAATGAACCTCCTATAGAAATTAGCGAAGCCCAAAAACCTTTGCAGGCCCTTCAGATCCCTGGGCTGCTCCCATTCTAAGACTGCTTTCACTTTAGACTGATCCATGGATAGACCAGATTTAGAAATAATGTAACCGAGAAATGGAACCTCTGATACTTCAAATTGACATTTCTTTAACTTAGCATATAAACAGTTTTCTCTGAGTTTTTGCAAGACCAAACACACGTGTTTGCGATGTTCATCGAGGGATGAAGAGAAAATCAGAATGTCGTCTAAATAAACGACCACAAAACGGCCAAGATAGTCCCTAAAAATTTCGTTAACGAAACTTTGAAAGACCGCGGGGGCATTGCACAAGCCGAAAGGCATTACCAAATACTCATAATGCCCCTCAAGGGTATTGAAGGCCGTCTTCCACTCGTCCCCCTGCCTAATTCTAATGAGGTTATAGGCCCCCCGGAGATCGAGTTTAGAAAAAACCTGCGCCCCAACCACCTGTGTAAATAATCCCTCAATAAGTGGTAGGGGATACTTATTCTTTACAGTGATGTTATTTAAACCCCGATAATCAATACAGGGGCGGAGTTCAATAGGGCAATCCCATGGTCTATGGGGAGGAAGTTTGTCTGCCGCCCTTTCAGAAAAGACGTCAGCAAACTCTAAGTACGGAGTGGGGACTCCAACTGGAGCTAGATGCGCAACCCTGAGCGGAAATTCTAAACAGCTCTGAAAACATTGGCGCCCCCACTTTGTGATTTGCCCTGAGACCCAGTCAATTTGGGGATTGTGCTCCTGCAACCATGGCAATCCCAAGATTAAAGGGGTACTAGGCATACTCAAGACCAAAAAACTGATTACTTCAGAGTGATTGGCTCCCACTTTGAACTGTACAGGAGGGGTTCGGAACCGAACTAAACCCCCGGCCACTGGTGTGCCATCAATGGCTGAGACCCGGATGGGAGTCGGCAAGGGCTGGATCATAATTCCTAAACTCTGCGCTAGCTCAGAGTCTAGGAAGTTCCCAGCTGCTCCGGAGTCTAGGAGAGCCTTCAAATTCAGAAACTTATAATTAATTTTTATCTGAACTGGAATAAGAACTGGAGACGATACTTGAGGTGATACCTTACAGCCTAGGAGGGCCCCCTCGAAACCCCCTAGGCTCTGGAGTTTCCCGACGGCTTCTTTGGGCATAGTCTGACCATATGGCCGGTTCCACCACAGTACAGACAAAGCCCCTCGGATAAGCGTCGTCGTCTCTCGCCTTCAGTGAGCCTTGTGGCACCCAGTTGCATGGGCTCTTCCGAAGGTTGTGCAATTGGGGCCTCAGACCTTGAAGCTGTCTCAGCATGCGACCCTTTTTCTTGGCGTCTTTCCCGAAGCCGACGGTCAATGCGGATGGCGAGGTGCATTAACTCGTCTAGGGTCTGAGGTTCCGGGTAATTCACCAAGGTGTCCTTGACGGAATCGGCCAATCCAAGCCGGAATTGACCGCAGAGGGCAGGATTGTTCCAGCGAGAATCTACTGCCCAGCGACGGAATTCTGAGCAATAATCTTCGGCTGGACGGCGTCCCTGGCGAAGAGTACGCAACTTGGCATCAGCCGTGGCCCCTTTGTCGGGATCATCATAAAGAACCTCCATCGCAGAGAAAAAACTGTCCACAGAGAGACGAACAGGGTCCTGGGATGACAAACTAAAGGCCCAGGATTGAGGATCTCCTTGAAGGAGGGAGATAATCAAGCCGACCCTCTGCTCTTGTGACCCTGAGGAGACAGGACGAAGCTGGAAGTACAATTTGCAAGAGTCCCGGAAGTTGGCAAATTTTGCCCTGTCGCCGTGAAATTTTTCTGGAAGTGGAATCTTTGGTTCCACAAACATTGCGGCCGGAGTCCCCTGAGGACTGGGAACGTTAGGAGCAGGACGGTTCTCCTGGGCCGCAACCCGATGAGCCAGGTGCTCTACCGCCGCTGTTAAGGCTTGCACCTGTTCCAGGATTTGGTCCATTCTTCGGGCCCGTTATAATGTCAGGACTGTACCGAACACCCGTCTGTCTTGAGCTGGTAACCCCCAATCTCCACCGCCTCTTCTTCCTATAGACAAGCCCCCGCTTGTAGGAGACGCGGGTAATGCCTCTCCCAGTCGGTTGCCCCCAGGACTTATAGGGCGCAAAGGATACCAGCTTAAGGTGCAGACAGATGAATGGCAGGGAATCCCGAATGAGGATGCCGGATGGCAGAAGTCCAAAAACAGGCCGAGGTCAAACCAGGAGGTCACAGGGCGTGGTATCCGAAGGAGGTAACAAAGGGGTAGTCAAACGAGCCGAGGTCAAATCCAGGAGGTCACGGTGCGAGGTATCAGAGGGGTCAGGCAGAATCGTGGTCAGGCAAGCGAAAGGTCAGGGCAGGCAGCAAGCAAGGGAAGTCGAGGTCCAAAAGCCGAATAGTAACAGGAGACACTGTAACGCACATCCAGAACCCAGAGGCTATAACGGGCACTGGGATGATGGAGCAGTAATACTTTATAGGGAATACTGGCCACTAAGGAAGGGGGCAATTGGAGGGAAGGACAGTGATTGGTGCATACATAATAATGGGGTCGGTCCCAGGAGCTGGACGGCCCAGGCCAGACAGGCCGACCAGTCCCTGGGTCCGATCCCAGGATCCAGCCGCAGATTGGCCACTTTAAACTCGCCCCCGGCGGGCGCGCTGGGGAAAGCGCCACCGGGAGGCATAAGAGAGACGTGCTCGCGCGCGAGCACGATGCGAGACGGGCGCGCCCCCGCCTGGAGGAGGCAGCGCCGCGCCACCCGGAAGACCAGCAGGCCGGCGCAGCCGCGCGGAGCGGGCTGCGACGCGGCCAACAGCCGCGTCCTGCGCCACCAGCCCCTGGACCCCACGGCGGTGCCGAGGGGACGGAAGACCCGGGGACTGCCGAGCAGCAGCCCGCTGGGGCCCACCCGACAGCGCGCCGCGGGACCCGGAACGGCGACAAGGTAAGTGTCTAACAGTTACCTTTTTCTCAGGATCCCGCCCTACTTTATGGACACTGCTATTGGATGTCCCACTTGTAAGTATTATATTTGGAGCAGAACGTACTGTATACTAAGAATAATACAATTCTGTGATTACTCACCTGTAGAATTGATATTATGAGTATACAGTACTTCCTGCTCCACCCCACCCTTGGTTTTTGCATTATCTTGGATCCCCATATGGTGATTGTTATCATTGTTATAGTTACCAGTTTAGTTTGTTAAATTCTCCCGGCTTCTCGTTCACTGCTTTTCAATGCTGGGGATTTGTGGGAGGTCCCTGGGTATTTGAGGGGCTGGGAGGAGCCTGTTTTCAATGTCTCTGCAGTACAGCGCCATCTGGAGGAGGATTACCCACTTGTAAGTATTATATTTGGATCAGGATGTACTGTATACTCATAATATCAATTCTACAGGTGAGTAATCACAGAATTGTATTTTTAGAGTCCCCTTCTATAGTGGCCAGCCTAAGGCACACCTGTGCAATATTAATGCTGGCTAATCAACATCTTGATATGCCACACCTGTGAGGTGGATGGATTATCTTTGAAAAGGAGAAGTGCTCACTAACATAGAGATAGACAAATTTGTGAACAATATTTGAGAGAAAAAGGCCTTTTGTGTACATAGAAAAAGTCTTAGATCTTCTAGTTCATCTCATGAAAAATGGAGCAAAGCCGGGTGGATGTGAAAAAACGTAAGTGCCCTTTGTGTTTTGTTTTTTAGTTGGCTGGTCAATATCCTCAATGCTAAACTATTGATTAAAATTAAAACCTATGCCTTTTAAAACTTATAAACCTAAGGTAAGTTACCGGCGAATAAATAATGACAGGATCTACCTTATGGGGACTTATACTTCTTCATCCAAACCTAAGCGCTGATGACTTTTGGAAAGTCCGGCCTGGCTGTGTTATATTAACCCTTCTATTGCCAGCCACGTAAATTTTACGTGGCTGCCTCTCCAACAGTTAAACGCCAGCCACGTAAAATTTACGTGCCTGGCTTTGCCCCCTGCTAGCGCCTGCAAAATGTAATAAAAACACTTACCTGACCCCTCATTCGAACCGGCTGGGTCTCCTCTTCACCCTGGGGGGCTCCGATACCCCGTCGGGGCTCCTCCGGAGGAAGGGGAGAGCCCGGAGTAGGCCCCCCCGTTTTTGCGGCCGCTGGCTTTTCTTGTAAAAATAAAAAAAAAATAAAAATTACATTTACCCACCTCCATGTGCGCTCGATATCGCCGGCCCTCCTCTTCACCCGGGGGGCCTCCGATCCCCCCCAGGGCTTTCTATCTTCAGGAGAGAGCCTGCCAGTCTCTCTTCCCTCTTCCTCCGATGGGCCCCGCCATCTTGCCGCGAAGCCCCGCCCCTTTTTTTGGGGGGGGGGCTCATGACGTCACTTGGCTGGCCGGCATCAGGACAGCTCCAGGCCTCTCAGCTGTCAGATGCCGGTGATCGGTGGCCAGAGAAGGAGGGGACAGGAGATCCTCTGATCTCCTGCCTCCCCTCCTCCTCTGGCTCCCCCCCCCCTCCTGGGAGGGGGGACCCTACGTAAATTTTTTTTTTTAATTTAAGGGTTAGGGTTAGCCTACCCCTTAAAATTCCCCCAAAAAACAGGCCCCCCCCCCCCCCCCCGGTAGGGGGGACCCTACGTCATTTTTTTTTACATTTTAAGGGTTAGGGTTATGGTTAGCCTAACCCTAACCCTTAAAATTCCCCCAAAAAATGGGTTCCCCCCCCCCACCCGGGAGGGGGGACCCTATGTCATTTTCTTTTTAAATTAACCCCTTATGTTTATAGTGTGGATAGTAGTATTTTATTTGTAAATGTTATAAAGTGCTCTTTTCAGTTTGGGGGGTCTCCTGGGCACGAATGGGGGGGCTATAGATACATATGTGGTACCGTTGTAATCGTGAGAAACGGGGCTTTCACATGCAATATGGTTTTCATTAATTAAACAAATGTTTTATTTAAAATAAAGGAGAAAATTGTCTAAAAAATATTGTTTTTTTACGCAAAAATATTTTAAAAAACTGTAGAAAAATTACAAACAAGGCATTTCATGTTAAAGCCTAAACTCTGCTGCAAAAAAATATATATATATTTTCCTGGAAATTCCGGCAAAAATCACGGTTAAACATGACGCAAAAAATGGGTGTTTTTTATTCTGCTTTTTTATACATTTTTTTGTGAAACCCTGTGAAACCTAAGAATTCTTCAAGGGATTACTCCCAGAAAGATGAGCCCACTACAACAAGCTGGGTATGCATAGAAAGCTTAAAATGTGTGCTTTCAGGGAATATATGGTTTATGGGGGATATTCCAAATGTAAAGGGTTGTTTTGGTAGAAGAAGCACAAGGTGCGCACTTTGTCTGCAGAGCTGAAATTTTGAAGTAAAATTACCGTTACGCACATGCTTTACTTTGGGGTGTTTGGCAACTCTTCCCTTGACATTACCTATGCATGTTGGGTATTGTTCCGTTTGGGGGATGTTGCTTTTTCAGATTTTCAGTTTTTTTCTTGTTTGCATATAGTTAGGAAAATGTGGTTTTGATTCTGCTTTTTTATTCTTTTTTTTAGGGAAACCCTGTGCAACCAAAGAATACATTTAGGGATTACTTCCAGAAAACTGCACCCATGTCAACAAGCCTGGTACGCCTAGAAAGCTTGAGGTGTGTACTTCCAGAGAATATATAGTTTGTTGGGGGTATTTCAAATGTAAAGGGTTGTTTTTCTTGAAAAACTGCAAGGTGCGCATATTGCATAGCATAGTTGTATTTTATCTGAAAATCCCCTAAAGTGCTGTTTCAGTTTGGGGGAGTCTTCTGGGCAGGAAAGGGTGTCTACCAATACATATGTGGTACCGCTGTAACCAGGAGAAATTCGGGTTTCACACGAAATAAGATTTTATTGACAAACTAACATTTTTTATTACAAAAAAACACTACAAATTGTAAAAAAAAAATATATATTTTTTTTTTGCACATATTTCATCCAAAAATATTGAGAATACACCTAAAAAATGACAAACAAGGCATTTCATCTTAAAGCCCAGACTCTGCTGAAAAAAACAATATATCACTTTCTTGGGAAATCCCTGGAAATCCTTTCAAAAATCACAGTTGAACATGGGGAGCGAAATGGTCTGGCAACAAAGGGGTGACAAAATCTTCAGGTAGGCTGGCAGTTAAAGGGTTAAAGGAGGTGTTTGACTTGACATTAGACAAGATTGATCAGATATATGGTCATTGGTGCTGTTTATATCTAGTATAGACCAAAGCCTAATCCCTGCCTTTCTCTGGTGATGACTGGCATTTCTTAGATTTGTTTTGGGGGTGATTTAGTTGTAATTTCAGAAGTGCTCAAATTTTTCAGAAAAGTTTTTAATATGCCACATTGAGGTTTGCTTCACTAAATGACAGAGGGACAGTGAGGCAGCAGACAACAGCTATGCCTGCTACCTGACTGTCCCTGATGATGCTGCAGATTCTGCCTGATTCTGCCATTTTATTGACACACAGTCCAGCCACTGGACACCGGGTATCTTTGAGTCACACTCGTTCCCACACACCTATTCACTTGTGCCATGCGGAGAGCTCTGGCGCCCAGCGGCCAGCCTGGGCTTCAATAAAATGGCAGCAGAATCTGTGGCATCACCTGACTTCACCGCTGGATTCCAGGTACAAGTGAGTGTCTTTTGTTATTTTATTTATCAGGCATACTTCAGCACCAAAAGGAGGTGTCAGGTCAAGTCAGTATTCTACTGTATGCTAATTTACCCTGTATAAGTTAATATTTTTTTAAACAATTCTTTCAGAACTACTCCTGCTACTACTATGGCCATGTGGATGGAGTAAATGACTCTGTGGTGTCCCTCAGCACTTGCCATGGCCTCAGGTCAGTTTGCTTTTTTCTTGTTTTGATAGAAATCTAGAAGTAGGTATGCGTGGTAAATCTGAAAAGTGATCTCCTTATTTACAGTGTGTACACAAAAATATTTCCTCAGGAGAATTTTGGTAATAAAGGCGTGTACACATAACTATGTAGAATCACTCTAAAGTGATTCAGTCTAATCTATGGAAAAGGGCTAAAGACCATTGGATGTATTTAAGTTTGCACTCACCTAAAGAGAAGCAACACCCCCCTCGAGCCTCTAAGACTCTTTGGGTGGGTTGGTCTACCTCCTTTATGGGGCATCCTGAATTGGGATGACCACTTGTGTTGAACCACCTGAATTGCCTGATCCTTTCACCTCTTCCATAAGAATGTGCCTCACCTCCATACTCCGACTGTATCCCCAGCAAACCTTTAACTTGGCCTTTCTGAGTGGCCGTTGCAGACACAACCACAGCTAGAGGTGCAGAGGGGAAGGGTCGCTCCATTCAGACTTTCTTGCTATACTGAGCTTGGTGCAGCAGAGAAAATCTGAATGGAATGAGTGCCGCTGATTGGCTTGCGCATGCGCCATGGGAACGGGTAAAATGGGAGTTTGATTTTAGTCTTTCCAGTAGATTAGATCATATAAAATTAGATCAGTCAATCATGTAAACCACTGTTACACATAGCGGATAGTTTTCATTGTCGAGAGTCGGAGAGATTCATACTTGGTGGTGCCTTTTAAGCAATTCTTTTAAATTGTAGCTTTGCAAACACACTCCCCTAAAACCTGGAGAGGATTGGCCAGCATCGAGAAATACCAGTGAGACTCAGTGGTTTGGGGCTTAGCCCTTAGCACACATCCTATTCTTTTCTATTTCTTTTTCTTTTCTAAGAACCTCCTTACTTCCTGCTCCTCAAACCACTTAGCCCCACTGTAACCCCCAAGCTAAGACCCCAGCCCATGTTCTTACCCTGTAATGCTATAGACTCTGCATCATGTCTGTTTTGGGCCATATTGCCACAGTATAGTACCATAGCTTTGGCCATCTACCCCTGCCCATGATCTGTCACTGCAAAGTTATAACCTCAGCTGAAAAATGCATTTTTTGATTGGCTGGGAAGCACAAACATATAGTTTTGAACCAACAAAAGATGGGGTTGTATTATTTCTAGCTGTAATTAGGTAACTGACCTGCTTTGAACACTCGGTTTCAAACGTCAGAGACACTATGTCAAGTCCGGGAGGCCACAGAAAATAGTAGGTTACATTGCAGTGAGCCTAAAAATTAAAATTAAATGACCCTCCCAGTACAGTACAAGAATTATGCTAGTTTAAAATAAATACTCACCGTGTATGTTGGTCAGACCTGCCTATCATTATTAACTAGACTGTAGACGTGGCTTCTCACAATATTTGTCCTTTAAATGTAGCAACATAATTGTGGGCTCAAGTCAAGGCATATTTATTACAAATAACTTGTTTGCTGTTGTCATATTCACATTGAAGTCCTAGGCTGGTGTAACCTTTAAAATCTTACTTACAGGGGAATCCTGTATCTGAATGAAATTCATTATGGGATTGAACCGTTGAAACATTCATTAAAGGGTGAACATAGACTGTACCAGCTAGAGGAGCCAGAAGAACCATCAATGTGTGGTGTGGGGGACTTCAGCACATCAACTTCGCATAAATTACTACCTTCATATTACCACATCCGCAGGGTAAATTCATTACAGTACTTTTGTAGTAAATAGTGAAATTATGATACATGTTATTATTTCCCTCCAACTTCCCTTCCCTACAACTGTAACCTGGTGAGTTGTCACAGGTATCTGGAGACATTCTGAATGCAGGGCATCTCACAGCTGCTCTGGGGGGGGGGCAGGGTGGAGTATCCATGGAGCGAATATGATATTCGTGGTGGTCCCACAGCTGCTCTGTTGGGTTCAAGTCTGAGGGCCAGTGTAGTAATTGAAAGTGAAAGTCTTGGTCAGGCTCTTCCAACCAATGTCAGAAATTTCTAGGCATGTGACATGTTGCATTGTCTTTTGCTAAGACCCCCCCCCCCCCCCCCCATGACAATCGCATGTATGGGTGCACATAATCTGCAAGGAATGATTCATACCTAGATCGGTTGAGAGGACCTTCTACATGGGTATGTGGGCCCAAAAAAACCTCCCCCAAATCATAATCCTGCTACCACTAGCTACTGATCTTCAGCAATGGCTGGAGCATTGGATGAAGCATAAGACTCATCGGGGGAAGGCTGTCCTTAAATCCAATCAGTGGAGGTCCCACACTGCCATTTGGTACCTCCTCTGTTTGTTTTGGCTGTGAGCTGCTCCTCCGTAGCGTGTCAGTCCATCCTCAAGCATGTTCATAGCCAACACACACCTCTCACATTGTGATGCTCCGCAGTTTTCACATCAATTATTCACAAAGGTTCCAATTGTCCATTCACAATACACTTTCACCACAACAGCATGCAAACAGTACAGTTTCAGAAATAACTGCCACCCTCAGCCCAAAAGCCAATAACCACCCCTGTTTGCAACTCTGAGAGATCGCCCCATTTACCAATGACCTGAACAAGGTAGATGTGTGCTTATCACACATCTTTTATACTCACAAAGCCAGCTCACAACATGTGAACTTCATAAAATATACTCTGCCAATGTTAAAAACAGGAAGTGGTCATAATAATTTGACGGTGTAATTTTTCTTTGCCTTGACCTCCATCTTCAGCATCACTATCTTTGGCCAGGTCTTCTGTGGGCTGATTTTCTGTGGCTGATTTTGGTGACAGAAGATTCAAACCAGGCTTTTAGAGGCAAGGAATATAATCTATATCTTGCTAAAGGCAACAAAGTCCTTGTCAACCAAGATATATACTATTGGTATTGGTATTGGTCACTTGATCTTCCAAAGCCTCCTATTGGAAAAGTATCTGCAGCTAGCTGTGTGGGCATCAGTTTTAGTCCCCTATGGTAAAGGCAGCAGTGTGCAAGACAACATAATCAAGGTGAAGGGACTATGTGTGGGGAAGGGGGGGGGCAGTAGGGTATTTTGGATGCATATCCCATTTCAGGGTGTACTTGGACGAGTCTTAGTTTACAGTAACTGTTGACCCTAAACCTCCAAAACTACAGTTTACCTTAACTGAGCCAATAACTGGTGCCAAAATATACCAGAACCGAGCCTAAATGTAGCTGTTGTGGTATATTATATACCGTACTTTTTTTTTATTTCATGTAAATGACTTTGTGGTCTATAGCAATCAATGTTTTCATTGTGGGTTACAGTGGCATTGTATTTGTTTTTTATACAGAAACGAGGTATTCTTCTTACCACCAATTTCGTAGAGGTTGGCATAGTTGTAGATAATCTTCGGGTAAGAAATTATACTATTTTCTGTTTGCTGCAATGTTGGAATATTTTTTTATTTTACTTTGTGATGTGCCTTTTATTCTTAGTATACAGTACGTCCTGCTCCAGATATAGTACTTACACTTGGGTTATCCTCCGCCAGATGGCGCTGCACTGCAGAGACATGTAAAACAGGCTCCTCCCAGCCCCTCAAATACCCAGGGACCTCCCACAAATCCCCAGATTTCTCTGCAGTGCTTACTGCGAAGACATGAAGTATCACTCTTTCGCAGGTGAGCGGGGCTATTACAGCCTGCGGCCCTGTTGGACTATTCCCACCCGTCCTTCGTGTGATGTGCCTCCCAGCCTGGGCTGCGCTGGTCGGGTGAAGGTAGGCAGCACCATGCGTGCTTATGGAGCGTTGCTCCACCGCAGGCACCCACCAAAGGGTAGGTGGTATAGGCTGATGGCGAGCCTTTATGGATGCCCCTCCCGCATTATTGCCCCATTCCCCGTGTAGCGGTGGGTCCTGTACAAAGGGCTGCCATCCTCCCTCATTCTCCCTGTAGCCTTCGGGAGGAAAAGAAGGGGGGGGGGGTGTGGGTTAGCGTGTAGCATGATTTGTGCATACAGCGTTTGTCGTGTCTTTTGATTAGTATATGTGGTGTCTGCCGCCGCGCTGACTTGTCTTTTTTTACTATTGCAAATGCCGCCGCCGCCGCGCGCGTTTTTTCCTTTATTTGGATGTTCCGCGCCGGGCGGCGGCATTACCTCAGACGCTTCTGCGTTATCATTGGCTGCTTGTCTGTGAGCTTCACGCTCTTCGGGGGGGCGGGGCCTGGCTTGGCGCGCCCTGCGTCATGGCCCGCTCTGGCCCGCCCTTCAAGGTACTCTCTGCGCCATTTTGTCAGCGCGCGCGTGTGTGGCGGTTATACTTACCGCGGTCCTTAAGTGCCCTCGCGGGCGGTGTTATACTCATTGTAGTGTGTTTGCTTCTGACACCCCTTCTTCCCACTGTGTCTTCCAGACGGGTGAAGCCATTGACTTCTTCCGGCCCGGCGTAATTGATATGGGCCTTGTATAATTACTCCCACTTAGCGGGTCATTGGGGCATTCAGGGTTGCTTATAGCGTAAATCCCTACTGGCATATCGTGCCTAATAATCACCATATGGAGGCATCCCAGAAACCGGGGTCCCCTTGGGACAAGCCCGGCTGTGTGTAGCGTGTGGGCAGCCTCGTGCTGACGCTGACAAGGCACGGGTCTGTGTACCCTGTGCTGAGCAGGTGCTTGCATTGCAATCTGGCCTGCCAGTGGCTGCGCCTCGTTTCACTTCACCTACTCCCCCAAGCTTAAATCTCACTCCCGTTGAGTTGCATACTAGTGGGGATTCTCAGCCTGATGTGTCTTCTAGACTGGCTACTGTTGAACAGATTATTGCGAGGTCTTTAGAGCGTAAGGGCTCTGGTAAGAAGCGGCACTTGACATCTAATGTTACTGTTTTCCCTATGGGAACTGAGGAGTTTATGAATCTGTGTGGCTATACCCCTGCTGATGAAGGGGAGCTCCTTTCTGATTCAGGCTCATCTGATGAGAGACCAAGGGGTGACGATTCTGGCTCTGACCCCTGGGCCCGGATGACACTGACAGATTATTGACCCAGATTTTTGAGGTTCTGTCTATCTCTCTCCCTGTTGAGGCTTCCAGGCAAAAAAGGGGAGCTTTTCCATACAGAAAAATCACGTTTGGAATTTCCAGAGCAGACACATTTCCATAACCTTGCGCTCAAGGAATAGGAGCGCCCCAGTAAACCTCCCTGGGCTTCAAAGATTTGGGATAGGAAGTATCCCTTTCCTGCTGAGGTGGGTAAAGGTTGGTCATCCCCCCCTTCAAGGTGGATGCCCCGATTCTAGGGCTATCTAACACCTCTGTCATGCATTCCCCTGATTCTACTACCCTGCGGGATGCTGAGGACCGGCGCATTGACCAGCTGGCCTCCCACGCCTTTACATGTGTGGGGACGGCGCTGCGCCCGGTCTGTGCCTCTGCTATTACTGCTGTGGCCACTAGAACCCTTATCAGAAATATGCTTGATAGTGCCCCTGATGATTTGCCTTGTGAGGCTTTATTGCACTCTCTAGTTGATGTTTTGTGTAAATTCTGTCCTGTCAGCATTGGATGACACCATCAGAATGTGTGCCAGAACTTCTGTCCTCGTGGTGGCTGTGCGTGGCTCGGGTTTGGCTGCGCTAGTGGGCCCCTGACAATGTTGCCAAGAAGGCCCTCACTGGTTTTCCCTTTAAAGGACGGCGTCTGTTTGGAGACCGCCTGGACCTTTCTTGCTAAGGGAGGCAGGTTACCCCAGTGCAGGCGGCAACCTTGGCCCTTTAGGGGTCAGGGTTCCTCCTTCTCCCCTTACCGTGATGCAAGACAGGGAAGGGGGGCTATCCTTCCCTGGGGCCCGGGGAGATTTCTGGGGTAGAGGCAGAGGACGTGGACGTCCTGGCTCCTCCTGGGACCCCAAAAGCTAAATCCTCTCCCAAGCCCCCTCAGGCATGTTGGGGCGCCCTCACCCTTCCGCGTGGGGGGGGACGGCTGCAGCACTTCGTTCAGGTCTGCAGGATTCATGTCTCAGACCGGTGGGAGGTGGGAGGTAGTGTCCTCCGGTTACAAGTTGGAGTTGCTGCCGATCCCCCTCCAAGATTCATCAGGTCCCGGATTCCCCAGGACTCTGTGTCAGCTCAGGAGCTAGTGCAAGCGGTGCAAGGCCTCCTGGAGCTGGGGGTCATCTGCCAGGTGCCTTTAAGAGAAAAAGGCAAGGGCTTTTATTCCAACCTATTCACAGTGCCCAAAGAGGATGGTTCTGTCAGGTTCATCCTGGGCTTAAAGATTCTTAACAAGTTTTTTTCAAAGGCAGGCGCTTTTGCATGGAGACCCTGCGCTCGGCCATCTGTTCCCTGCGCCAAGGGGATTTCATGGCTTCTGTGGACATCTAAGATGCTTACCTTCATATTCCTGTGTTCCCAGGTCATCAAAAGTCCCTCAGGTTCACTCTGCTGGATTAACATTACCAATTTGTGGCCTTGCCCTTCGGCCTCACTTCAGCTCCCAGGGTGTTCACCAAGGTGCTGGCTGGCGTGATGTCTCTACTCAGATGTTAGGGTGTCAGTGTGATTCCCTATCTGGACGACATCCTCTTTACTTCCACAGTCTCTGCATCATGCAGAGTTGGATACTCAGCTGGTGGTGCCCACTATGGAGTCATTTGGATGGGTGATCAACCACCCCAAGTCCTCACTGTCCCCTTCCTTGGTAACTCCATTACTAGGAATGAATCTGGATACAGTTCAGGCAAGGATTTTCCTTCCTCAGCAGAAGGTGGATAATCTGATTGCACAGGCTCAGTCCCTCCTTGCTTGTCCCCATCCCTCCATCTGGCAGGGAATGCAGCTGGTGGGCCTGATGGCGGCGTCCTTCGAAAATGTCCCTTATGCTCAGTTCCAATTGAGGCCTCTGCAACTTCACCTATTGTCTGTATGGGACAAGGACCCAGCGTCCCTGGACAGGGTCTGTGTGCTCTCCCCCCTGGTCAGGGGGTCCCTCTTGTGGTGGATGGACTCAAAGAACCTGTTGGGGGGGCAGATCCTTTATTGCCCCTTCCTGGGAGACGGTCACCACGGATGCCAGTCTATCAGGTTGGGGGGGGGGGGGATTTCTGTAAGTCCCTGCGGTTCCAGGGGAGGTGGGGCCCTCAGGAGGCCCACACACCTATCAATAGCTTGGAGCTGCGAGCGATCAGGTTAGTTCTGGCTCGCTTGACTAATCATCTTTAAGGCCTGCCTGTTTAGTTGGCGCTCGGACAACCAGACAGCAGTTGCCTACCTCAATCGTCAGGGAGGGACCCGGAGCAAGAGGGCCCTCCAGGAAGTGTCTCTGATCCTGACCCGGGTGGAGGCCATTGTTCCCTGCATATCAGCGGTGTACATTCCGGGGGTGAAAAATCTGCTGGCAGATCCTCTGCAACAGGGGGTTCCATTCTCTGTACCACCGTTTGGGCCAACCAGATGTGGATCTGTTTGCGTTCCATCACAATCACAAGCTCCCGGCCTTTGTCTCCCTGTCCCAGGATCCTCTGGCCTTGGCCATGGATGCCCTAGCAATGTCATGGCAGGACTTTCGGCTCCTGTATGTCTTTCCTCCATTCCCCATGCTGGGCAGGGTTCTGCGCAAGATTGCTCTGGAAGGGATGCCAGCAATTCTGGTGGCCCCCAGGTGGCCATGAAGAGTGTGGTTCACAGACGTGGTGCAGATGGCAGTGAACCAGTACGTTCTGCCAAGGGTCCCAGATCTGCTCACTTGGGGCCCCTTACGCCATCCCAATTTACAAACTCTGGCCTTGACGGTCTGGCTGCTGAAACTTCCATCTTGATGAAAAAAGGCTTGTCCGCCTCGGTGGTTGATACCATGGTGAAGGCCAACTATTACAGGGTATGGCGTACCTACTCTGACTGGTGTGAGTCTAGGTCTCTTCCCTGTCGGGTGTTTTTAGTCCCCAGGGTTCTGGAGTTCTTACTGCATGGGTTGGAGCCGGGATTCCAACTCGGTACTCTGAAGGGTCAGGTTTCTGCCCTGTCTGTCTTCTTCAGAAGTCTTTTGCTCAGCATTCTTTGGTTAAGACTTTCTTTCAGGGGGTTACTCAGGTGCGTCCCCCACGTAAACCTATGGTCCCTGTTTGGGATTTGAACTTGGTTTTGTTTGCCTTGCAGGGTGCTCCCTTTGCTCCTATTCAGGGTGCTGCTCTGACTGTTCTTACCCTCAAGGTTGTCTTTCTGGTGGCTATTACTTCGGTCAGGCGTGTGTCTGAGCTGGCGGCTCGGTCTATCCAGCCCCCATACCTTTAGAGACACCAGGATAAGGTGGTGTTCCGCTTTAAGCCGGACTTTCTGCCTAAGGTGGTGTCTGCTTTCCATTTGAATCAAGATATTGTTTTTCCTTCATTGTGCCCTAATCCTAGCAGCGCTAAGGAAAGGGTTCTGCATTCCTTGGATGTGGCCAGGTGTCTGAAGTATTACCTGGTAGTCACTGCGTCCTTCAGGAAAACTGATGTTTTTTTTTGTGGTCCCTTCTGGGCCCAGGAAGGGTTTGGCTCCTGCCAAGTCTACTATTAGCGAATGGATGTCAGGCCGTGATTCAGGCCTATTCCTCTAAGGGGAAGAGTCCTCCCTTCTGCCTTACTGCTCATTCTACTTGTGCTATTGGTGCCTCTTGGGCCTTCCAGCCCCAGGCTTCTGTTGCACAAGTTTGCAAGGCCACTACTTGGTCTTCTGTTCATACCTTTTCAAAGTTTTACAAGGTTGATGTTAGGGCCTCAGCTGATGCTGTTTTTGGCCGCAAGGTTTTGCAGGCGGCAGTGGTTTAAACTGTCTGCTGTTACCTTTTTGTTGGGGGATCCCACCCTACTTTATGGACACTGCTATTGTATGTCCCAAGTGTAAGTACTATATCTGGAGCAGGACGTACTGTATACTAAGAATAATACAATTCTGTGAAATACTAACCTGTAGAATTGGTATTATAAGTATACAGTACGTCCTGCTCCACCCCACCCTTGTTTTTGCGTTATTCTGGATCCCCTGTATGGTGATTGTTATCATTATTATAGTTACCAGTTTTTAAGTGGTTAAATTCTCCCGGCTTTTTGTTCACTGCTTTTCAATGCTGGGGATTTGTGGGAGGTCCCCGGGTATTTGAGGGGCCGGGAGGAGCCTGTTTTACATGTCTCTGCAGTGCAGCGCCATCTGGCAGAGGATAACCCAAGTGTAAGTACTATATCTGGAGCAGGATGTACTGTATACTTATAATACCAATTCTACAGGTGAGTATTTCACAGAATTGTATTTTTTCTTTACTTGTGATTTTGGCAAGAAGATTGTTGTCAGTGGTGGTACCTGGCACTGGCCTAGAACAAACTCTCAGTAAAATTTTCTTTTTCTTGCAGTACCAAATGGACAAAGCCAACAGCACACAAGTAGAGCTGGAGACCATTCAACTGGTGAACATTGTTGATGGAGTAAGTACAGTATATGTTTTGTAAAACTGATTTAGGACAATGTATCTTCCCAACTTTCCTGAAATGCCCTCTCCTGCTTCATTTGATACTCCCTAACACTCAACAAACAAGTGCCCTCAAAACTTAAAGTGGGCCAAAACCTACTGAACTTGCAAATACATTTTTCGAATCATCCTGGAACACTTTATTTTTTGCTGTTTTTCTCTATAAGATGGCAGGCGATCAGTCATTGCATAGGTGTGGCAATGACATAATTGTCACACACAACAGTGACAATGAATGGAGGAGGCGGAGCTTTACAGTTAAAACAGGTGCCATTATCTAAGATTAGTGTGAAGCAGGAGCAGTGAAAATTGGAAAAAGGTGCTCTTCATAAAGGGAGCAATTCAGGGGATGCTAGTTAAAACTGTGAATTTTGGTCCGCTTTAAGGCTTCAGACAAGCTTGTGACCTGGTTTAAAGCAGATCAAAACCTACTCATGCTGGCCCTAGAATCTAAAAGACTCAGATGCATCCCAGGGGCTCCCAGAATCAGGCAGGCCAGGCACATCTGAATGGCTGGTGGCAAATATGTGTAGCTACAGGGAGCAGCCACCCAGAGTTGTACAGAAATTACTGATTGCTGCAAGATGAGTGGACAGTGTAGTCAGACAGTGGGAAAAGCAAGCAGGATGCGCGGCTGCATAGCTTGAGGCATCACCAGTAGGAAGAGGGAGGTTGTGATGCCGCTGTATAGAGCCCTGGTGAGGCCACATCTAAAATACTGTGTGGAGTTCTGGAGACCCTACCTGCAAAAAGACATTATTCAAATAGAACGTGTCCAAAGGCGGGCAACAAAAATGGTGGAAGGACTTAAACTTAAAACTTATCAGGAAAGACTTAAAGGACTTAATTTGTACAGTCTGGAGGAAAGAAGGGAGAGGAGGGACATGATTGAGACCTTTTAAATATGTGAAAGGATTGAATAAGGTTCAGGAGGGAAGTGTTTTTAAGAAGAAACTTAATGATAGGGCAAGGGTGCACAACCTGAAGCTAGTCGGGGGGAAGATCAGGAGCAATGTTAGAAAATATTATTTTACAGCTTGTGAAGTGTACCCAAAAGCCAGGTGGATAAAAACCCTTGTTTGATCCACTTAAAGTAACTCTTATAATTCCCACAGGGACCATGCCACCAAACTCAATACCTTCAAAGGTTTGCCCATTCATTTTCATACATCCAGGACCACGCGAAAACGAACGGTCACTCTCTAGCTTGGTACTCTCAGCATGAGTGTGCAGGGCAAGTCACAGTGGTCTCACAGCTGTCTCTGATCACAGCAGGGCATACTCATGGCCCAGAAATTGAAGCATAGAAAGCTTCACTTAGAATACATACTGGATTTACATACAATGTGAGATTTTGAGATGCTTTGAAGGCTTACACTGTTCCCATGGGGGGACAGGATGGAAGGAAGTAACTGTGTGTCTGAAAAGGGATGTTATTTGTCTGTAATCTCCAGCCAAAGCAAGTTCCAAATTTATTGCATGTACTTGTCAAAAAAAGTTTGATTGATTGAAAATGTAAAATGCTTTTGCTATTTATTTGAGTTGCAGCTTTACACATAACTAGTCAGTGTGAATGACCTAATCTGTGTTTACAATATCGGCTTCTTTTTTATGTGCTTTAGATGTACCGTCCTTTAAACATCCGAATAGTCCTCACTAATCTAATTATATGGTCCACTGCAAACCCCTTTGAAGTTGACACCAGCGGGCTAAGTGCTGGCGATGTGCTGGGGAGATTTTCTCAGTGGAGGGATGCCACCAGTCTCCAGAGATGCGACATCTACCATCTGCTCATGTAAGGAATTCAGTTTTTTTACATTTTTCTTAGACGTTAAAGAACGTTATATATATATATATATATATATATATATATATATATATATATATATACCGTATATATATATATATCCAAAATGTATTGTAGGTATAGCTTCAAATTTTAGGTTTGTAAGGTAAATATGCTGCTGCATTTTCAAGTGTTATGCAAGGGGTCACATATAGGTGCTTTCTTTTGTAAGATTAAAAACCCATTTAGATAGTGCTTATTCTGTACGCCATAGTTAAAGCGGACTAAAACCCTGATTGGCTGGTCCTGGAGTCTAAAAAAACTCAGGGTCCAGCCGCTGGCCTTCCCCCTGGGGCATCCCAAATTCTGCCCTGCTCTGTGAAACCCTCTGGGTCGCGCAAAACTCATCTTTGCCCTGGGTCCACTGTAAACAATGTCAGCCACATCCCCAACATCATTGGGCAGAGGCGTTCTAATGGTGGCTAGAGCACTCCGCAGTCTAAATGGAAACGGAGTATGGCCGCTGGGCTGGCGTGCATCACCCAGCAGCTTTAGGATCAGCCAATCTGCAATCTCATATTTGCTGGGGGCATGGCTATGGTGGCAGAAGCCCAGTTTATTTAAACACCAGACTGTAGCACACGTTGAGGTACACCGGTTGGGGCAAGGTAAATAAAGCAGGTTTTGTACCGCAATGTACCAGAAGAGAATGCAATAGCTTCTTAATAGGGGAGGAGATAAGTTACTAGCGCACTAGCATGAAGGGTGCATGTGGTAGTGGTTGCATCTTATTGTGGCCCAGGTGAAAAATAGGGATACTTAATATATTATACAAATCCCTGTACAGAAACAGCCTAGCTGTGTGTAATGCAGTTATGGAGTTAACCACTAGAGGCTGCTGTGGGGGAGTGACATCACAATCAGAGGTGATATATACTACTGCCACTTCCTAGAATAGTCAGTCCAGTCCAATGTGTGTGGTGCAGAGTGAGAACCAGCGTGTGTTCAGAGAGTGTTCCAGAAGGAGTCATGTAGTGTGGGACAGCACACCAGAGGGCCTAGTGAAATAACCGGTGAGACAGAGCAACTTTTTTGGAAGAGATAACACACTGAGAAGGAAGAGCAACTTATCCTGGCCAGCCAGTTGAGAATCCATGAGGGCCTAGGACGAGTGAGTGGAATACCCGTACAAGATACGACAGGAGTATAGTCCCAACCCCTGGTGAGACCCTTGGATATAGAGACTGCGTTTGCTTTAATAAACGTTGGAGAGAAACTTTCCAGTGTGACTCCTCAGGCCCAAACCCCAGTTCCTTCAGAATCTCAAGAACTCTTAACAGCTCGCCCTACGTCATCCGGCCCTGGTAGTGGCGTGTGGGTTACATTATAGTGTACTCACAGACTCCTGGTTGGAATGGAGGAAATTAGTATGTTTGCATATGAAGCAAATGGCAGGGAGCCTGTAATAATCTTGGGTATGGTGACACCCAAATCACATAGCCAAGAAAGTAGCTATAGGGTTAAAATATAACAAAACATCATAACAGTGTGTTAATACTGAGATATGTGCTCAACATTTCCAGAGGACGAGGTCCATATAGTGGAGTGATTGGCATGGCGTTTGTTGGCACTGTTTGCTCCCCTAGGCTTGCCACATCCATAAGTGCGGTAAGTACACTTTACATCCTTGAGATTTGTGTGGTGTCTGTGTTATAACGTTGTAGACGTCTCTCATTGATAATGGAAGCCTCAGCTCTGCTAGTTTATCCAGGTTATGATATAGCTGCAGAGGTAAAACAAAGCAACTATACACTTGCTTTATTTTTCCTAAAAACATTCATTAGTCATTTTGAATTGAGAAAACCATTTAGATGACGGGAAACGATCTTCAGGAAAAGCATGGCATGCCTACTAGCTCAGACTCCCTTATGCAGATACATCAGCTCTAATTCTAATTTAGCAGGTTTTATATTTGCACTTCACCGTGTGATGCGTTTATTAACACCAATTTATCTATGTAGTTCAGCGGTACTCCTGAATCGCATGCCTCGGTAGTGGCTCATGAACTTGGACATGTTCTTGGGATGAATCATGATGATACCACATGTCCAGGAGCATATGTAATGCACAGTGCAGACATGTAAGTACTAATGTTAATATCTGAAGAAACACTTAAAGAGGAACAAAACCTGGGATTCTCTGGGAACCTGGGAAACCTTCTCCCAAATAGGAATGACCTGTTCCCACGGCTATGTGCAGGCCACACAAGTTCCATTCAGCTTTTTACTGTGCTGCTCAGAGTGGCAAGTAATGGAGCATGCACCACTGACCACACCCCCTGCTACTCAGCATTGCCACGCTAGACATTCCCAAACGGCTGGCGTAGATATGCACAGAGGGTAGCCGGGCCCGCTTATGCACAATGGGATCGCAGAAAGGGTTAGTTTTGTGGCAATTTGTGGTGTTTCACACATCAAGGTGTCCCAGATTGGGATGCCCCACAGAGGGAGAGTACCATCACATAATATATACTATTCAACACTGAAGAAGCATCTGCTGTTACTTATTTTTTTAAGGGTAGTGTTCAGACCCTCCACCATTGTTTGACCTATTATATAAACCCATAGTGTGGTTCCAGTGGTTTTCCATATAGAACAGGAGCCCTTCCTGTTTGGTGGTGGTCTGCAAATGCAAATGAGCCACTATTTTGTTTCTAAAATGTACTACAGCAGGAGTTAGAAAAGGGTAAATTAATTTTTATGTGCAGCAACAAAATTGCCCTGGTAAGGGATGCATATGAGCACTGTTTGTTGTGTTGGTCTTAAGTTATTTTTGTCTGTTGGTCTGCTTTAATGTAGAGACTTGGTGTACACCCCCCAAAAAAATCGCACTAGAGAATCTCCGCACCTTGAGAACAGCACCTTGAGAACATGGCACACACAAAATATACACATTAAAAAAATTTGATACAAGATGAGATAGATGCCCTAAAGTCACCAGTCTAATGACACAGAGGATTCTTGAACATGGATTTAGCAGCAGGACAGAACTTTCCAGTGGCAACACATTTTTTTTCAGAGCGAGCAACTGTTGAGGAATTAAAGAGGAACTATAGGCAAGTCACCACTTCCTCATTTATGGTTTATGGCAGAGAATAGCAAATAATTACGTGACTGCTGGTGACTAATCTGAATTTTCAAGTGGGCTTGTACACCCAACCTGAAGCGTTTCCTTTAGTCCCATTATTAACTGCCGTTTTGTGCCATACACCATGAGTGAGGAAGTGGTGACTTACTCCTAGTTCCTCTTTAATGCGGACCAGAAGTCTAGCACCACAAGACCATAATGTAATAGTACTTACCGCAGCCGTTCAGAATGTGCCATCATTCAAAAAGCTTAAAGTGGACCAACAGTCAAAAATGAATTAAATCGGGCCATAACAACATACAGGGCTCATGCACCCCTCTCCAGGGAATTAGATTGCTGTACATAAAAAATACAATTCTGTGAAACTCACCTGTAGAATTGTTTTTGAATATATCCAGTCCAGGTTGTCCCAAAAGTAATGACAGTTGGGTAATCCACCGCCAGGTGGCGCTTGACTGCAGGATCAAAAGCTGTCGCTCCTCCCGGCCTCCTATAAAACAGGTGTCTCTCTATGATTCCCCAGTGGTTAAACAGCAGTAAGAAAAGAGACAGGCCGGGAGGCCAAGAAACCATGTTACTTCACATAGCTTCAGCATGTACTCTTTCCATCAAACTAAGGACAACGTTCCAATATAAAAATGGTAATCACCATAACAGGCAATCCAGGTATAATGAATAAGGGTGGGGTGGGACGACCTGGACTGGATATATTCAAAAACAATTCTACAGGTGAGTTTCACAGAATTGTATTTTTCACTATATCCAGTCCAGGTCAGCCCAGAAGTAATGACAGTTGGGACACCCAAAAGCATTGTCCATTAGGGTGGGATCCCCAGTACGAAACAGCATGTAGTTCATTTCACTACAGCCTGAAGCACTTTTTGGCCAAAGACAGTATCAGCTGAGGCCCTAACATCAACCTTGTGAAAACTTTGTAAAGGTATGAACTGAAGACCAAGTGGTGGCCTTGCATACTTGTTCAACAGAGACCTGGTGCTGAAAAGCCCAGGAAGCACCAATAGCTCTAGTAGAATGAGCTGTAACACAAAAAAGGGGGCTCCTTCCCCCTTTGCAGAATATGCTTGCACCACCGCCTGTCTGATCCACTTACTGAGAGTGGACTTGGCCGGAGGCAAGCCCTTCCTAGACCCCTCGGAGAGGACAAAAAGACAAACCGACTTCCTGAAGGACTCAGTCGCGACCAGGAGTACGTAATGGCTCTTACAACATCCAGGGAATGGAGGGTCCTTTCCTTAGAGTTAGTTGGAGCTGGACACAAGGAAGGCAAAACAATTTCCTCATTAAGGTGAAAACCTGGCCCTTGAGGGTGCTCAGCTGGAGACCCAAGTCTAAGCCGTGTTGTAAAAAACTCCAAAATCCTAGAGATAGGGAAAGTGCGACAAGGAAGGCTCTTGGGTTCACACCAAGCAATGTAGGCATGCCAAACTCTGTAATATATCATGGAAGAAAACTTCTCCCGCGTCTTCATGGTCTGAACAACCGTGGCTAACAGCCCCTTGTCCGTCAGAATTGAGGTTTCAATAGCCACGCCGTCAAGCCAGTGTCTGTAAATTGGGGTGCCGCAGCGACCCCTGCGTGAGAAGCACTGGATTGTCGGGCAAAATGTAGTGAATGACTGGCATCTGATTTATGTCCGCAAACCAACTCCGCCTCGGCCAGCGAGGAGCCACCAGGATGGTTGGTACCCCCTCCTGGGCTATCTTGCGCAGCACTCGGCACAGGAGTGGAAACGGAGGGAACGCATAAAGGAGCCTGAACTCCATCCAAGGAATTGCAAGAGCGTCTGTGGCAAAGGCCAAAGGATCTCTCAACAGGGAGACGAATCTCGGGAGCTTGTGATTGTGTCTGGACGCAAATAGGTCCACGCCTGGCTGACCCCAGCGGAGACAAGAACGTGAAAAATCTTGTTGCTGAGAGACCATTCCCCCAGGCGCGAGGCGCTCCTGCTCAAGGAGTCTGCCTCCTGGGTCTCTATCCCAGGAATATAAACTGCCGAGATGCAGGGAACATTCTCCTCTGCCCAAGTCAGAATCTGGGTCACCTCCTTGAGGGCTCGCTTTCTCTGAGTCCCGCCTCGGGGATTTATGTAGGCGACCGCCGTCTGATTGTCCGAGCGAACCTGAATTGCGCGACCCCTTAAATGAGGAGCCAAGTGAAGAAACCCACCGGATCGCTCTCAACTCCAAGAAATTTTAGGTAAGTGGGCCTCCTGTGGCCCCCACTGACCCTGGATCTTCTGAGTGAGCCAAAAGCCTCCCCAGCCGGTCAGGCTGGCGTCCGTGGTGACAATCTCCCACCGTGGAGGCAGAAAGGACTTGCCTACCAGCAGATTTCTAGAGTCCAACCACCACAAAAGGGACTGCCTGGCCAGGGGAGACAGTGAAAACTCCTGTTCCAGTGACTCCTGCGTCCGATCCCAACCGGTCAACAGATTCAACTGAAGAGGTCTCAAGTGGAACTGAGCAAAGGGCACTGCCTCGAAGCATGACACCATCAGGGCCACAGTTTCATCCCCAGTTGGACAGATGGTTGCTGACAAGACAGCAAGGCCTGCACCTGCATCTGAAGACCCACCACCTTCTGCTGTGGCAGGAATATCCTGGCCAGAGAGGTGTCCAATGTCATTCCCAGTAAAGACCCCACCATCGAGGGAGTGATTGAAGACTTGGGATAATTGACTACCCAACCGAAATCCTCGGAGTGGACAACACGGTCCGGGCATCGCTCTTGGCCTGAAGAAGAATGAGCCGCAATCAGTAAATCGTCCAGATAAGGCAGCACGCGAATGCCCTGGATACTCAGGATAGCCTGATGCCCACCAGCACCTTGGTGAACACACGGGGGGCTGAGGATGTCCCGAATGGCAACGCCACAAACTGGTAGTGCTGATCCTCCAGCGCAAACCTCAGGAACTTCTGATGCCCCTGGAATATAGGGATGTGCAGATAAGCATCCTTGATGTCCACCGTGGTCAAGAAGTCGCCAGGTCAAAGCGAGCTCACTGCGGACCGTAAGGTCTCCATGCGGAAATGTCTGACTCTTAACAAACCTGTTGAGACAATTCAGGTCCAGCGTTCCGTCCTTCCTGGGCACCGTGAACAGATTGGAGTAAAAGCCCTGACCCCGTTCCTCCTGAGGCATTGGACAAATCACACCTGACAACAGAAGGTGTTGGACGGCCAACCGCAGGCCTTGTGTCGCCAATGGGTTCTGAGAAATACGTGACTGAAGAAATTTGAGGGCGGCAAGACTGCCAGCTCTATTTTGTAACCGGAGGAACCACCTCCTGAATCCACCGATCCGAGATGCACTGTCTCCAGACGTGATCAAATAGCAGAAGCCACCCCCCCCCACCCGGATGGGTGAGGGCGCCCCCTCATGCCAGAGGGCCTTAGTAGGGGGCTTGGACCTGGATCCCCAGGAGGGATTGGGTCGGCCGCAGGACCTACCTCGTCACCAGGAATCTCTGCGAGCACCTGAAAATGAAGAGCCTCTTCCTCCTCGAAGGAGCGATAGGCAGATGTACCCCGAAACGGCCGCGCAGACTTTCGTCGTTGAAGGAGTCTTCCGTTCTTGACCAGGAGGTCCAGACGCTCCTCAAACTGCCTGTGACCCACAAAGGGTATACTAGTGAGTGCCTTCTTGGCCGGCAAGGTGAAGGCATGACAGACCAACTGATCCATGCGCTTGTCAGCTGGATCACGTAGGGAAGCAGTTTGGACAGACCTGACACAGACCCGACACAGAGACATCCACCTCGGGAGGAGGGGGCCATAGCCGGACCAGCTCCTCGGGAAAGGAATACCGCCTGGCCAGGCCCTTAGGCACCGACGGTAACTTGTTAGGCCTTTCCCATTACTTGAAAATCATGTTAGAAAAAAAAAAAAAAGGGGCCTGCTCAGGAAAGACTCGTCTCTGTCTCTCAGGCCGAAACAATCCACCCTGCTTCCTTTTAGCCACTCTAGGAGGGACAATGTGCAGCGTCTAAAGATCGCAGTCAGCAACCGCTCCGTATCATCATGGAGCCATGTATCCTTATCCAAGGAAGAACCGGGCCCACTATCAAGGCCAACACCTCCAAAGAGATCATCATCATAATCTCCATCATTATCAGAATAGACCGGCTCAATATGCCGCCTCTTACTTGTGGCCTTCTTAGGAGCCGAACGAGAGATCTGTCTCTCAAGGCTGGCCACTCGATACGCCAAATCAGATTGGGACCCCCTACTGGCTTCCCCCTTGCTGGGGGCTGAGAGCAAGCGTGGGGGTTCTGGAGAGGTGGCAGGCAATAATGGGCTAGAGACAAATACGCCCGCCCGATCATGCTCCGAGATAACACTTCTGGCGCAAGTGACACAACCGTGCTGAGTCCGCCCAGAGGGCTAGCACCGCACATGGGGCAGAGCTTCACCTGCCCAGATGGAGTCTCAAGCTCACTATCCCCAGAAGCCTCCATTATGGTGATTTGAGTTATGTTAACAGGTACGTACAAGGCACTAACGACCCAACCTGGCCAGCCCGCAAGAAATGATCCCTCTTAAGTGATCCCTCTTTATAGGGAGAGCGCTTGGAGAGAGAGAAGGGGGCAGGAGCGGGGGGGTGGCCGGAGGCTGGAGGCCAAGAGGAACCACAACCCTTAATATCAGGGGGGCCACCTGGAAGACACAAAGTGAACAACATATAAGCATCGCACAGCACATACCCAGCGCATAAAAGACAATATGTCAAGAGGGACTCACAACACCGCTCAAAGGGCTGACAGAGACGACAGCAGCGTGCAGGAGAAGATGGCGCGGATCAGCCAGCAGCACACATTCCTTGAGGGGCGGGCCACATGACCGTGACGCGAAAAGCGTAATTGTGAGGCCCCGCCCCCCCCTGACGGCGCGAAAATCTCGCCAGTACCCAAGATGGTGGAGGGCCCAACAACATCAGGCGGCCCACGGAGGAGCCCAGCAAAATCGCCACGCTCCCGGCGGCGGGGCCCACAGCCCCAGACATACTCCGCCCATGCAGCGCCGACGTCCTCCCCTCAGTGCCGACGTCCTTACCCTGCTCAGGAGGGTAAATATGTGAGGTAAAATGTCAGTAAAAAACACAGGAGGGTAAATATGTGAGGTAAGAAGTCAGTAAAAAACACAGGAGGGTAAATATGTGAGGTAAAAAGTCAGTAAAAAACACACCAGCACACAAGGGACAGCAAGTCCAGTCAATAAACACCAGCACAATAAAAAATAAAGCTTGTGGGGCAGGGAGGGCATAAGCCCTGTGGGCATATAGTGGTTCCCCCCCCCCCCCCCTAAATAGGCTCACCATTAGCCTATGGCCGGCTACCCTTTAGGCAGCGTCTGCAGCCCAGAGCCTAGCTCTGCCAACGTCTGACCCCGGCGTTCACCCTACCTCCACTGTCCCGATCAGCCAAAGCTGAGAGGCAGTAGTGGGTCCACGGGAACAGTGGGAATAGGGGTGCAGCGGCCGACGGGTTAGGAGGCCCCGCTCAGCTGCAGTATCCAGGAGAGAGTATCTATACGATCCTTATGCAGCAGACTGCAGGAAGAACACTGGGGAATCATAGAGAGACACCAGTTTTATAGGAGGCCGGGAGGAGCGACAGCTTTTGATCCTGCAGTCAAGCGCCACCTGGTGGTGGATTACCCAACTGTCATTACTTCTGGGACGACCTGGACTAGATATAGTGAAAAATAATTTACCTTTTTCTAATGCCTACTGGGATCAATTTTAAAAACAAGATTGCCACTTGTGGGCTTGCAGGCCACCTGCAAACAGGAAGTGCTGCTGGGCTTCCTGTTACTGGGCAATGTCAGTTGGGAGAGGAAGCTCCAAAATGGCCGCTACCTTTCTATTCCAAGTGTGACATACACTCCGCTTCAACTCTTCATGACATGTGGGTTATGGCCAGTAGAGGGCGAACTTTGCAGAGATGACAGGAAAAAAAAGCCCCTCCCAGTCCATAAATACCTGGGACCTCCCACGCATTCCCCAGTAATCGTCTCTGCAGACGGCAAGCAAGTCAGAAGATGGCTGTCTCCTCCTTGCAGGTAAGCCGGGTTTACACGCAGCCATTTTATTTCCCTATTTCTGCCCGGACCTTGTTTTTATTAAACCGGACCTTCACCATGATTTAATGAAAAGCCCAAACTCTTAAAAAACAATTCCTCAGCATCTAAAATTAATATATTTTACATGTTTAGTCACTAATTTATTATACTTTCCCCCACTGGGCTGCAACTCTGTTCGGGAATTTAGGATACGGGCGCCGCCATCTTGACTCAGAAGCATCACACTTACTGAGGAGAGGAGAGTGGGATAAGGTACAGGGGGGCGGGTTATAGCTGTGCTTTGCTTAGACAGAGCAGAGCTGGGGTCAGGGAAAGGTCAGCAGTCCCAGAATGCAGAGCAGCACAGTCACTTCCTGTTTGCAGGCTGCCTGCAAAAATGGCAGCTTCCATAAGCCGCCATCTTGGATGTTTAAAGGCTTATAAAATGCAGTAGATGCAGGTAGGATGATTTTTAATGTGAGCAATCTGTATGTACAGGGTGTGGGAAACATATAAGATAGACTCTTATTTAGAGTGAAGGTCCGCTTTAAGCCCCTATGCCTCCCAGCCCTGGCTGTTGGTCCGGGTGAAGGTAGGATACACCTTAGTGGTGTGATAACTTGGAGCCATGCTCCTCCGTGAGACCCCCTCCAAGGGGTAGGCGGATACCAGGTTCGGGATCCTGGTTTGGGATGCACTGTCCGTCATTTTCCCTGCGCTGCATTAGGTGGCTTGGGACTTCCCCCCACCCGTTGCTCCCTGTCCCTGGATCATGGGGGGGGGGGGGGGTCATGTCCCTCTATTTTTTTACCTCAGACTTTGCCTGGCCAATTAGCTGTCAGTGTGGTATGAGTGTATGTGTGTGTGTGTGGCTATTTGATTCACTTGTTGCTGGGCCGCGTCTGTTAGACGGCGGCCCGGATCATGGGCCGGCTCCACAACCTTGTGGGAGCGCGGCCATGTTTTTTTGCTTCTCGGTTAGTCAGGAGAGGGGGCGGGGCCGGGCGCTCGGCGTGCTGATGTGGCCCGTCCCCCTCTCTTTTGGCGCCCACGGAGGTTCCCAGCAATGGCTGGGAACCGCGGCTACTCTTCCCAGCAGGAGGGGGCGGGGCCACGCACGGCGCACGATCCGCGCTGGCCCGCCCTCCTTCTCTTCCCCTGGCCTGGCTGATGCTGCTGGGTGTCCGGTTTCCATCTTGCATCCTAACTGTGAGTGCCCTGCGGGGCTCGTTCTATTATCTGCCTTTTTTGTTATGCATAATCGTATTTCTATTGTGGTGCCTTGTATGCTGCGTTATCCTTGACATATACTTTAAGGTTATACAGATATATTGTAATAAAAATATAAAACACAGAGCAATTCAATTTCAACAATCTTAAGACCTCAATATCAATTAAGAGTGAGATTAAAACATCAATTATTAAAAATGTCCAAAAGATGCATATAATTCAATCTTTATAATTATTAGGCAACATTATGTCTCCATTCCATGGATACCACTAGATGTGAATATAAAGATGAATATGCTGGATGTCACCACGGCGTGTTCACCAAGTGCCCTCCACCTAGTTTAAATACTCTTACCAGATGGCTGGGTTTTTTTCAGCTTTTAAAAGAATGGTCTCTCTCTTTCCTCGCCAGGTGCTGTATATTTACTTCAATGGAGTGGTTTCTCTGCCCGTGGTGCTTAAGCTATGAATCCTCTTTAAATAGAGAGTCTTGTCTCTCAATATAAGGAATGGTAGATAGCGCATAAAAGAAAAAATAAACTAGAATAGCGTAATACCGCTTTTTATTCCAAGTTATACTAAAAATTTGTAAAATGCACACTCACATTTCATTTAAATACAATCAGCATTGGTTAACAGATAGGAATCTCACCGCCCATTGCTCTCACCGCGGCCGCAGATGTCCCAATATTTGAGGGGTAGGGGGGTACGTGAATCCTCGCTGAGATGTAAGTGCTGAGTGCTGGTTTAAAAATAACCGCCTTGCCGCCCGTGTCAACGCGTTTCGTTGCGTACCTGCAACTTTTTCCAAGACTGGCGGCGCGGCGGTATGCGCTGCCTTTTATCTACTTTGTTAAAGGCGGGGTTTTATGCGTCAAATGACGTTGCAGGCAAGGATTGGTGTTTGTGAGATGTCTGCTATGATTGGTTAAAGTACTCCTGACGTCTATATTTCCTCCGTTTATTTAGTTCAAAGGGGGTTATGAGAATAACGTTAATTAAAAATTAGAGTACAATAGATAAGTTAAGGTGTTACATCTTCCCAAAAGCTTTAATGTTTGAATTAAAGTTGTTTGTTTACTACTGATGATTGGCCTCCTCCTTGACTGGGCGCGCTGTTAGTGTTTCAAAGGTAAATGGTAATTTAACCATTTCCTCAAAAGCCCGATTATAATTGGGAGCTTTAGAGAATTTGTATACTTCCATCAAATAGGGAAGAAAGACACTTTGCAGCAGAGATAAACAACAACTGTCATCAAGTTTATTTATATATACATTAAAGAACACTAGCTATCATAATTAAATAATATGTGACACATGATGTTTGAAAACATTCTTAAAGTTCACTATATATATGCACAGTAGAGACAAACAGCAGTCGCACCTAAGTCTATATCTATTAAGCAGAGATGAACAGTGACTGCAATTAAATAACAACGATGAGGTGTAACTTTACATCTCATTAATATTCTGTATTTACAAAGTAATAGAACATTACTAATTGACATTTATCTTCCTTTATGATTTGTATGTACAGCAGAGAGGAATAACATATACGCTCATTTCTCACATATGGCCATATTTTAAATTAACCTCACCTTCAGAACTTTTGAATTAGAAAGCACCAATTTGTTACATTAGTGCACAAATATTAACAACACAGTTTTTATATTGGAAAGAGGTTTATGAAGGGGTCAGCCATTGTGCACATACATACCTTTAATATATTTTTTTGACAATTAATCCCCTCAACACACTGTTTTTAACATATATCAAAAAACAAGATGCTAGTTTTTTCTAGTAGGAAACAAAGTGTCTTTCTTCCCTATTTGATGGAAGTATACAAATTCTCTAAAGCTCCCAATTATAATCGGGCTTTTGAGGAAATGGTTAAATTACCATTTACCTTTGAAACACTAACAGCGCGCCCAGTCAAGGAGGAGGCCAATCATCAGTAGTAAACAAACAACTTTAATTCAAACATTAAAGCTTTTGGGAAGATGTAACACCTTAACTTATCTATTGTACTCCCAATTTTTAATTAACGTTATTCTCATAACCCCCTTTGAACTAAATAAACGGAGGAAATATAGACGTCAGGAGTACTTTAACCAATCATAGCAGACATCTCACAAACACCAATCCTTGCCTGCAACGTCATTTGACGCATAAAACCCCGCCTTTAACAAAGTAGATAAAAGGCAGCGCATACCGCCGCGCCGCCAGTCTTGGAAAAAGTTGCGGGTACGCAACGAAACGCGTTGACACGGGCGGCAAGGCGGTTATTTTTAAACCACCACTCAGCACTTACATCTCAGCGAGGATTCACGTACCCCCCTACCCCTCAAATATTGGGACATCTGCGACCGCGGTGAGAGCAATGGGCGGTGAGATTCCTATCTGTTAACCAATGCTGATTGTATTTAAATGAAATGTGAGTGTGCATTTTACAAATTTTTAGTATAACTTGGAATAAAAAGCGGTATTACGCTATTCTAGTTTATTTTTTCTTTTATGCGCTATCTACCATTCCTTATATTGAGAGACAAGACTCTCTATTTAAAGAGGATTCATAGCTTAAGCACCAGGGGCAGAGAAACCACTCCATTGAAGTAAATATACAGCACCTGGCGAGGAAAGAGAGAGACCATTCTTTTAAAAGGTGAAAAAAACCCAGCCATCTGGTAAGAGTATTTAAACTAGGTGGAGGGCACTTGGTGAACACGCCGTGGTGACATCCAGCATATTCATCTTTATATTCACATCTAGTGGTATCCATGGAATGGAGACATAATGTTGCCTAATAATTATAAAGATTGAATTATATGCATCTTTTGGACATTTTTAATAATTGATGTTTTAATCTCACTCTTAATTGATATTGTGTAAAGTGTTTTATATTTTTATTACTGTTTATCTGAACTTGTTGGGATAGTAGAGTTCTTTACACGTTGAGCATTTACCAAAGAATTCTTACAAATCCAAAGTACCTATTTTGAAACAACAGTGCGGATCTAACCCATTTTTATATATACAGATATATTGTATGACTGCGATTATATCTGGATGTATGATTGCTGTAATTACTTCATGCTTATGGTACCCTTTTATATTATGTCTTCCAGGGGGATTACCTTCCTTGATAGTTAAAAGGGGGTTCTCCCGGTCCTTAGGTCCCTCACTCAAATAGGGGCTTTACAAATCCTCCCACTAACGGACGTTGAGGGGCATCCCGGGTAGCTTACTGGCGTAATTCCCACTGGTCATTGCGACTACCATAAAAAAAATCACCATATGGAGGCTTCCCAGGATATCGGGCTCCCTTCGGGGCAACCCCGGCAGTGTGTGGTTTGTGGGGCATCCCTTGCGGGGGATAATGTGTTTATTTGTATTCCATGTGCACAGCAGGCCATTACGCGGCAGTCGGGGTCCCAGGCGTCTGGGTCCGTGCCGCCGGCCTCATCACCTACCCCACCCCGCCTTATCCGTACCCCAAGTGACACTGTCATTAGCTGGGAGTCGCAAGCTGATGTTTGTGCTAGGCTGGCCAACATCGAAAAGTTGATTTCTAGCTCTGTGGCCAGAAAGGCCCCAGCTAAGAGAAGGAATCCATCGCCGGCCGCGCCGGTACTGGATTTTGATGACTATGATTCCCTTGACTGGACTGATTATTCCCCACTTGAGGAGGGGGAATTGTTTGAGGAATCTGATGCTGAGGATCAGCAGTTTTTTGATACTGATACTGGGCAGGCGCTGGGGGATGCCGTGGATACCCCCAAGATCCTGTCCCATCTATTTGAGGTACCGGATATTTCTCCGCCAGCGGAGACCCCCCTCCCCCAAAGAAGGGGGAATTTTTTGGGACTTCTAAGCCCCGCTTGGAATTCCTGAATTAGAATCATTTTGATTGCATGATTCTTTAGGAATGGGAGAGGCCTAGCCGGCTCCCCGGTGTTCTTCAGGGATAGGATAGGAAGTATCCCTTACCGGTGGACGCGGTGAAGCGCTGGTCCTCCCCTCCCGAGGTCGATGCGCCCGTTCTGGGATTGTCCAACACCTCCGTTGTACATTCTCCAGACGCCGCCACTCTTAAAGATGGTGAGGACAAACGCTTTGATCAGATGGCATTCCATGCCTTTGCCAGTGTGGGTTCAGCCTTGCGGCCTGTTTATGCCTCGGCGCTCGCTCCCAGGTCTGTGGTTAGGGGCCTGTTGAGTGGTTCCCAGCTTAACCCAGCCAGTAATTAATTCACAGCTCTTAAGCGGTGTAAATTATTTGTGACCTTTGTTTTATCTGCTAAGGATGATGCGATTATTATGTGTAGTAGAACCTCTGCATTGCTGGTGGCTATTCGCCGATCGGTCTGGCTACGCCAGGCTGACATTGTGGCTAAGAAATCTCTCGCAGCGCTACCCTTCCTGGGTATGAGGCTGTTCGGAGATAAATTGGATTCAGTGGTGAAAGGTGGAAAGTTACCTCAGCGTAAGTAGCAGCGTCGCCCCTTTCGGAGGGCAGGCTCCTTCAATCCTTCCTTTCGCGGTGCCAGAGCAGGCATAGGCTTTGCCTACTCTAATTTCAGAGGTGATTCCTGGAACAGAGGCAGGGGACACGCACGTCCAGGCCTTAACTGGGGTTCCAAGCCCAAGTCTGCTGCCAAGACAGCTCAGCAATGAGGGGACGCCCTCGCCCTTGCGGGTGGGGGGACAGCTGCAGCACTTCTTCCTGGTCTGGGCCCAGGAGGTCACAGACAAATGAATCTTAGAAGTGGTCTCTTCCAGCACAAACTGGAGTTCGAGTACCGGCCTCCTCCCAGATTCCTAAGGTCTCGGGTCCCCTCGGATCCCCGGGCTGCGCAGGGGCTCCTGTTGGCTGTAAAGAATCTTCTGGTCATGGATGTCATATGCCCGGTGCCTTTCTCAGAGAGAGGCCGGGGCTATTATTCCAACCTTTTCACGGTTCCCAAAAAGGATGGATCCATAAGACCCATTCTGGATTTGAAGCTTCTCAACAGGTTCATCAGAACCAAGAAGTTCTGCATGGAGACTCTGCGCTCAGTCATCAATTCCCTTCATCAGAGGGATTTCATGACATACATAGACATCAAGGATGCTTACCTTCATGTACCAATCTACCCAGCACACCACAGATTTCTCAGGTTTGTGGTGGGAGATCAGCATTTTCATTTTGCTTCAGTTTCCTCCCTTTCGGGTTGACTTCGGCACCAAGGGTGTTCACCAAGGTGCCTGCGGGCATAATGGCCCTTCTCAGAGCCCAGGGCATTCACATTGTTCTGTGTTTGGACGACCTTCTCATTACGGCATCCTCTCTGTCAGGCGGAGCTGGACACCAGGTATGGTGGTGGCGACGCTGGAGAGGTTCGGATGGGTGATCAACCATCCCAAGTCTTCTCTCTCCACCTCAAGGGAGATCTCGTTTCTGGGCATGAATCTGGATACCATTCGGACCAGGGTTTTCCTTCCTCAGTCCAAGGTGCAGATGGTTCAGGATCTGATACGTCTTCTCCTATCCAATCCTCGTCCTTATTTGCGGCTAGGGATGAGACTGGTGGGATTGATGGTGGCTTCCTTCGAGGCAGTTCCCTTTGCTCAGTTCCACATGAGGTCGCTCCAGCTCCATCTCTTGTTGGCCTGGGACAGATGTCCGCAGTCATTGGATCAGTCATTCATGATGTCTCCCCGGGTTCGCCAGTCCCTTCAGTGGTGGCTGGAACCAAGCAATCTGATGAGGGGCAGATCCTTTCTGACCCCTTGTTGGGAGACTGTTACAACGGATGCCAGCCTGTCTGGCTGGGGAGGTTTTTGGAAGAAACATCAGTTCAAGGGGCTGTGGGGTCCTCAGGAGGCTCACACCCCCATCAATGTCTTGGAGCTGAGAGCTATTCGGTTGGTTCTGTCATGCTTGACGCATCACCTACGCGGCTTACCGGTTCAGGTTCAATCAGACAATCGAACTGCGGTAGCTTACATCAATCACCAAGGAGGGACTCCCAGCAGGAGTGCCCTCAGGGAAGTTTCTCTGATTCCTGCATGGGCGGAGAGCAATGTTCCATGCATCTCAGCAGTGTGCGTTCCGGGAGTGGAAAACACGGAGGCGGACTCCCTGAGCTGGGGATCCTATCGCCGAGGGGAATGGTCTCTCATCCATATGGTATTCCGGTCCCTCTGTCACACGTGGAGGTTTCCGGAGGTGGATCTCTGCCTCACGTCACATTCACAAGCTCCCAATGTTTGTGTCTCTGTCTCAGGATCCTCTGACCCTGGCAGCGGATGCCATGTCTCTTGCCTGGAGGGATCTGGGGTTCCTGTACCTGTTTCCCCCCTTCTCCATGGGGGGCAAGGTGGTGCGCAAGCTGGCTCAAGAGGGTGTGCGCCAGCAATTCTGGTGGCCCCCAAGGTGGCCAAAACAGGTTTGGGTCGCAGACATCGTACTGCTGGCGGTAGATCAGTACAGGTTGCCCCCGTTTCTGGATCTGATCACTCAAGGTCAACTTTTATCACCCCAATTTACAAACGCTGGCTTTGACGGCGTGGCTGCTGAAACCTCCATCTTAAAAGAAGAAGGTTTGTCTGATTCTGTGATTCAGACACTTGTTAGGGCTAGGAAGTGATCTTCCTCTAACATCTACTACAGGACTTGGAGGTTCTATATTGATTGGTGTGAGGCTAGGGCCTTGCCTTGCAGGGTGTTTTCGATCCCTAGGATTTTGGATTTTCTTCAACACGGTCTGGACCTGGGGCTCCAGCTTAGTACCTTGAAGAGGCAGGTCTCTGCCCTGGCGGTCTTCTTTCAAAGGTCCTTTGCTCTTCATCCTTTGGTTAAGACCTTTTTCCAGGGGGGTCACTCATGTGCAGCCCCCTCGAAAGCCTTTGTTGCCCGTTTGGGATTTGAATTTGGTTCTGTCGGCCCTACAGGGGCCTCCTTTTGAGCCGGTGCAGGCTTTCTATGCTTACACAAAAGATTGCCTTTTTGGTGGCTATTACCTCTGTTCGACATGTCTCTGAGTTGGTGGCTCTTTCCATTCAAGCCCCTTACTTTGAGAGACACCAGGACAAGGTGGTTTTTCTTTTAAAGCCAGATTTCCTTCCTAAGGTGGTATCTGCCTTCCATCTCAATCAGGATGTGGTTCTCCCTACCTTGTGTCCTAAGCCTGGCAATGACAAGGAGAGGGTCCTGCATTCTTTGGATGTGGTTCGTTGTGTGAAGTACTATTTGGTGACTACTTCTTCTTTCCACAAGACGGATGCCTTTTTCGTGGTGCCCTGCGGGCCCAGGAAAGGTTTGGCGCCCGCCAAGTCTACCATTACCAAATGGATTCGCCAGGCCATTGTTGGGGCCTATTCTGCTAAGGGGAGGACTCTCCCTTTTAGGGTCACTGCGCATTCTACTCGTGCTGTTGGTGCGTCCTGGGCTTTTCAGCACCAGGCTTCTGTTGAACAAGTTTATAAGGCTGCTACTTGGTCTTCTGTTCTTACTTTTTCCAAGTTTTACAAGGTTGATGTTTTTGGCCGCAAGGTTCTGCAAGCTGCAGTGGTTTAAGTTGGTGCATTCTTTACTGTTTATTCCCACCCATGACGGACACTGCTATTGGATGTCCCACATGTCATGAAGAGTTGAAGCGGAGTGTATGTCACACTTGGAATAATACCGTTTTGTGAGTACTCACCTTTAAAACGGATATTATAAGTGTGACATACACTCCGCTTCACCCCACCCTTTTGGTATTTTGGATCCTTTATATGGTGAACCTTTGTTTCTTGGTCATTAGTATTGTTATATTTTGTTCTTCCTGGTCCCCTTACTGCTGTCCTATACTGGGGAATTGGTGGGAGGTCCCAGGTATTTATGGACTGGGAGGGGCTCCTTTTTTTTTCCTGTCATCTCTGCAAAGTTCGCCCTCTACTGGTCATAACCCACATGTCATGAAGAGTTGAATCGGAGTGTATGTCACACTTATAATATTCGTTTTAAAGTACTCGCAAAACGGTATTTTTCCAGCTGTGCCAGGCTGTTGGTTCAGCTTAAGGAATGCCAATGTAAGTTTAAAAAGGGCGCCATTTCCGCATACAAGTAATGTGGTTGGCAATGGAAAAACTTTTCTATGTGATGCTGCGGATCTGTCCCCGCTGACTGACGTCTCTCACGCTGCTGCTGGAGAGAGCCTAGTGATAGGCAATCACAGCTCTCACTATAGTTTTTGAATGGGTGCAGCTGTGAGGAGAACCTGGGCGGCTCAGACCACTGATGGAATTTCTTGATGATAAATTTGATCGAGAGGTAAGTTTTTATTTTTTATATTACCCCCCGCTGTGCCTCACCTCACCACAAGTGCAACACTTCAGTTGCAGCCAGGGAAGTGTTGGCTCATTGCAGCGTTAAGTTTTCCTTTTTTGGACTCTTCAGGTGAAAACTTTGAGGAATATTTATAATTTTTTTTAATCTATCTTTTATTGCCAGGACATGAGCACTTTGAGGGGGGGGGGGGGGTGGGCTGCCTTTAATAATTGCACTTGGATTGCAATTAGACTTTAAAGTGGGTCAAACCCCTTGTGGCCGGCCCTGAAATCTAAAAGGACCCAGGTCCAGCCGCAGGCCGACCCCGGAGCATCCTACACCTCCCCGTTGTGTGCCCCCCAGGGCGTCGGTGGTCTTTCCTGATCCCGGTGGGTCCAGCTGCACTATCTCCACCAGGCGCCACATCCCCAGCTTCTCTGCGGCCGTGTGCACCAAGCCATTCAGAAAAGATGGGTGAGGGAGCGTGCAGGGAAGCCGGGGATGTGGCCGCTGGCAGAGATCATGTAGGCCCGAACAGCATGCCAGGGATGCTGCCAGCCAACTGCACCTCATCACAGCAGTACTTTTCAGCCAATCGGTTATGATGCTGGTTTCGAGCTGCCCTTACCATAAGGACTGCTATTACGCTTGCCCTGATACAGCCTAAATATGACAGCCCCCCTTTTTTATAATGTGTGTCTTCTCCACGCAAATGTAATATAATCTCTGTTATCTCTGTGGGGGAGGGGTGTATCCACCCGGCCACAAGATCTGGCCCTAAAACACTAAAGCTTCATTACTACTGCAACCTGGCCATATATTGGGTGCAGAGCTCAGCAAGGATGTATATGTGCATTCATGAGAGTCAGATATTGGCAAATAGCTCTTCCAGCCTTCCACCTATTTTACGTGAAGGCTTCCTCAGAATATGTCCTGGCTCATTTGTTTTTCCCTTCTCCCAAGAACACTTTATAATTGTTAAGGATCTTGACAGCCCACAGCACCTAACAAGTTCCTCTATGCTTAAAATATTCTAACCTGCAGCAGTCTGTCCCAGCACAAGGGAGGTAGAGAACATTACCGGCAGGCACATTCACTGCTAATGAATGTTTTATTCCAGAGGTGCAAGGAACTTCAGCAGCTGCAGTGCAGATGATTTTGAGGCTCTAATTGTGAATGGAGGTGGAACCTGTCTCCTTAACCCCCCTGACCCCAACCAGGTCCTCAGCATCCCGGTTTGTGGTAACAACATAGTAGAAGGAGGAGAAGAATGTGACTGTGGGTCGACAAAGGTAACTAATTTTTAAGAATGAGGGCTAATTTATAAATGTTTGGAAAGGCACCATTTATTATTACAGCACCTGATTACAGGCACATGAAAATGGTCAGACAAACTAGATTTGGCCCTTCAAACAGCTCCCGTTCTCAGTGGTGGTGATAATTATTATTATATGGTCAAATTTCTATAACAAGTGTCTCACTCAAATCAATACAAATGCATGCCACCCCTAGGAGTAATGTGAATATGCAAAAAACAGACCGGAAACCAAGACCAACAACCCCCAAAAAAGAAATGTACAGCTGCAAAGTATGATTAAACCTTTATTCTAAGTATGTCACACACCCCGCTTCAAGAAATTCATAACGTGTGGGTAATACTGACCTGTAGAGGGCGATATGCAGAGATGCCAGGAAAAAAGAGAGCCCCTCCCGGTCCATAAATACCTGGGACCTCCCACTCATTACCCAGTCTTCATCTCTGCAGTCGGCGAGCAAGTCAGAAGATGTGGTTTCCTCCTTGCACAGGGGGATTTCAGGTAGCCGGGATGACTCCCGGCCCTTTAGTTATCTATTTCAGCCTGGATCTTTTTTTTTTTTTTTTTTCTGTTACCTCATGCCTCCCAGCCTAGGCTGACGGTCCGGGTGAGGGTAGAAAAGCACCCTTGGTGCTTAAGAGCAAATGCTCTCCCGTGAGACCCTATATAAGAGGGTAGGCGGTCATCCGGGACGGTGACCCCGGTTTGGGATGCCCCGTCCCTTGGCCTTACACTTTGGGTGGTCCCCCCCTTTGGGTAATGCCCCTCTCTCTAGCGGGATAGCGGAGGGTAGGAGCAGGGCCCCTTATTCGGTGTTAGGTCCAAATTTTGTAATCATTAATTCTTAATAATGTTTTAATGTATTAATTTATTAAATTATCCTCCCAATAGTTATTAACTTATTTATTACTTCATAACAGCGTGTATTTCTCTGTCAAAACGACGCTGTGGCCGCCATTTTTATGCAGGCTTTCTCCCTGAGGTAAAAGGGGCGGGGCCGGGCGTCAGGGTCAAAGCCACAGCCCGCTCCCCTCCGGCTGCGGTGCCGGCCTTTTTGCATTGTCATGGCGGAGGGGAGCTTCTCCCCTCACGCTTTCACTCTTGGGGGCGGGGCGGGGCCGGGCTTTCCAGCGCTGCGGCCCGCCCCTGTGTCACAGGCACCCCTGAGGTGCTTTTCTCTGTGCCTGTTTCCTCAGAAGGAGCTGGCCACGCCCCCCTTCTCTCCTCAGAGCTGCTCTTTACCTCACGGAGAGAGGAAGCTGTCTTCAGGACCACAGTGAGTGGCCCGGTGGGCCCCCCTTCTGTCCCATCACCTATAATTATATATTTTTATGATATATATATATATATATATATATATATATATATATATATATATATATATTATACTCCGCTTTTCTTATTAGCCTTTTTTATTATGTCTTTCAGATATAACCTACAGTGGTGTTAGGGGGTTTCTCCCGGTCCTAGGGTCCCTGGGTTCTTAATTGGCTTATTGCAAATCCTCCCACTTGGGACATTAAAGGGGCATCCCGGGTTGCTTATATGCGTAATTCCCTCGGTCATTGCGACCAACTATAAGTTCACCTTATGGAGGCATCCCCGGATACTGGGCTCGGGCTCCCCTCGGGGCAATCCCGGAAGTGTATGGGGTGTGGGGCATCCCTTACTGGCGATGATGTATATCTGTGTATACCATGCGCACAGCAGACTATTACGCGGCAGTCCGGACCCCAGGCGTCTGGTTCAGCGCCGCCGGTCTCTCCCCCCCCCCCCCCCCCCCCTCCCAGTTTGATCTGTGCCCAGTCTGACGTTGTCATGGGCGGGCAGTTGCAATCGGAGATGTGTGCCCGATTGGCCAATCTTGAAAAATTATTCTCCAGCACGGTCACCAGAAAGCACTTGTCGCCGTCTTCACCGGCAGCCGACTTGGATGATCTTGATAATCTGGACTGGTCTGATTACTCCCAACTTGAGGAAGGGGAGGTATATGAAGAATCAGATAATTCAGACAATCAGCAGTTTGTGGGTGCTGATACCGAGCGGGGCTTGGGGAGGTCTTCGGATACTCCTAATGTTCTGGCTCAGATGTTTGAGGTTTTGGCTATTTCTCCTCCTGAGGCGGTTCCACAGCAAAAGAGGGAATTTTTCGAAGAATCCAGGCCGCGCTTGGAATTTCCTAACCAAAAGCATTTTGATGGGATTATTGCTAAGGAATGGGAGAAGCCTGCCCGGCTCCCAGGTGTCCCTCAGGGTTGGGACAAAAAATATCCCTTTCCCTTGGATACGGTTAAGCGTTGGGCGTCCCCTCACGAGGTGGATGCACAGATTCTGGGTTTATCCAACACTACTGTTTTAAATTCTCCTGATTGCTCCACGCTTAAAGATGGCGAGGATAAACGCATTGACCAAATGGCTTGTCATGGTTTTGCCAGTGTTGGGTCAGCCATGAGGCCGGTTTGTGCTTCAGCGCTGCTGGTGGTGGCTACCAGGTCGGTGGTCAGGGACCTGTTGACTTCTTCCAGGTTAGATCCGGATAGTGACGAGTTCCTTGTCCTTAAAAGATGTGAATTGTTTTTGTCATTTGTACTAGCCGCCTTGGATGACACACTGATGATGTGTGGCAGAACGTCGGCTCTATTGGTGGCCAGTGGGCGGCTGATTTTGTGTCTAAAAAGTCGCTGACCGCTCTTCCCTTTGTGGGATTACGGCTCTTTGGTGAGAAGTTGGATTCAGTTGCCAAGGGTGGTAAGTTACCTCAACGCAAAAAACAGCGTCGTCCCTTTCGGAGGGCGGGTTCCTTTGCTCCTTCCTTTCGTGGGGCTAGAGCTGGCAGAGGAATTGTTTTCCCCGCAGCCAGAGGAGATTCCTGGAACAGGGGCAGAGGACGTGCCCGCCCAGGATACAGCTGGGGCTCTAACCCAAACCCGCTGCCAAGCCAGCTCAGCAATGAGGGGGCGCCCTCACCCATGTGGGTGGGGGGACGGCTGCAACACTTCTCCCAGGTCCGGGACCGGGAGGTCTCGGACAGATGGATCCGGGAAGTGGTGACTTCCGGCTACAAGCTGGAGTTCGAGCTCCGGCCCCCTCCCAGATTCTTCAGGTCTCGGGTGCCTTCGAACCTTCTGGCCGCGCAGGAGCTCCAGGCGGCAGTAAAGCGTCTGTTGGATATGGCAGTTATTTGCCCAGTGCCCCCCTCAGACAGGGGTCGGGGCTTTTATTCCAATCTGTTCATGGTGCCCAAGAAGGACGGCTCGGTTCGACCCATTCTGGATCTAAAGATCCTCAACAGGTTCGTCCGTCCGCAGAAATTTTGCATGGAAACGCTGCGTTCAGCTATCCATTCTCTTCGTCAGGGGGACTTTCTGACGTCCGTAGACATCAAGGACGCCTATCTGCATGTGCCGATTTTTCCAGCGCACCAGAGATTTCTCAGGTTCGTGGTGGAGGATTGGCATTTTCAGCTTGTGGCACTTCCTTTCGGTCTTACCTCGGCTCCAAGGGTTTTCACCAAGGTGCTGGCCGGGGTGATGGCTCTCCTCAGAGCCCAGGGTATTCGCATTGTCCATTATCTGGACGACCTTTTCATTATGGCATCTTCCTTCAGCCAAGCGGTATTGGACACCAGAACTGTGGTGTCCACTCTGGAGAGATTCGGGTGGGTGATCAACTACCCCAAGTCCTCCCTTTCTCCGTCCAGGTTAGTGTCTTTTCTGGGAATGTCCCTGGATACTTCCCAGGCCAGGGTGTTTTTCTTCCTCAGTCCAAGGTTCTCTTGATTCAGGAGTTGGTTCGACTCCTCCTGTCTATCCCTCGTCCGGCCATCAGACTGGGGATGAGGCTGGTGGGATTGATGGTAGCCTCCTTCGAAGCGGTTCCCTTTGCTCAGTTCCACACAAGAACACTCCAGCTCCATCTGTTGGCGGCCTGGGACGGGTCGCCACTGTCGTTGGATCAGTCCTTCCTGATGACTCCCCGAGTTCGGTGCTCCCTTCAGTGGTGGCTGGATCCAATCAATCTGTCGAGGGGCAGATCCTTTCTGGCCCCTTGTTGGGAGATGGTCACCACGGATGCCAGTCTATCAGGATGGGGGGGGTTCTGGAAGGATCGTCAGTTTCAGGGACTGTGGGGGCCTCAGGAGGCTCACGAGTCCATCAATGTTCTGGAATTGAGGGCCATCAGGACGGTTCTGTTTCGCTTGACTCATCAGTTGCAAGGATTGCCGGTTCAAGTCCGGTCGGACAATCGGACGGCGGTCGCCTACATCAATCACCAGGGAGGGACTCGCAGCAAGAGTGCCCTCAAGGAAGTGTCTTTGATTCTGGCCTGGGCGGAGACCCACGTCCCGTGCATTTCAGCAGTTTACATTCCGGGAGCGGAGAACATGGAGGCGGACTCTCTGAGCAGGTTCTCAGCTCGCCGGGGGGGAATGGTCTCTCAGCCCCAAAGTGTTCTGCTTGATTTGTCTCAGGTGGGGGTCCCCGGTGGTGGACCTCTTTGCCTCTCGTCACAATCACAAACTTCCGACATTTTGTGTCTCTCACAGGATCCACTGGCTCTGGCAGTGGATGCCATGTCTCTGAACTGGAGGGATCTGGGGTTTCTGTATCTGTTCCCTCCGTTTCCCTTGGTGGCCAGAGTGGTGCGCAAGCTGGCCTTGGAGGGTGCATCAGCAATTCTGGTGGCTCCAAGGTGGCCAAGACAGGTTTGGTTCGCAGATGTGGTAGAGTTAGCAGAGGATCAGTTCGTTCTGCCCCTGCTGCCGGATCTGCTCACCCAGGGTCAACTACGTTATCCCAATTTACCAATGTTGGCTTTGACGGCGTGGCTGCTGAAACCTCCATCTTGAAGGAGGAAGGTCTTTCCGATGCTGTGATTCGAACTCTCATTAGTGCTAGGAAGCGGTCTTCCTCTAATATCTACTATAGGACTTGGAGGTCTTATATTGATTGGTGTGAGATCAGGGCGTTGCCTTGTAGGGAATTTTCCATCTCCAGAATCCTGGAGTTTCTTCAACATGGTCTGGACCTGGGGCTCCAGCTTAGTACTCTGAAGGGGCAGGTTTCTGCCCTGGCGGTGTTCTTTCAAAGGTCATTTGCCCTACATCCTTTGGTTAAGACTTTTTTCCAGGGAGTCACGCACGTGCGGCCTCCTAGAAAACCTTTGCACCCTGTTTGGGATTTGAATTTGGTTCTTTCTGCTTTTCAGGATTCTCCTTTTGAGCCCTTGAATGATATTGCCTTGTCTTCACTTACGCAGAAGGTGGCCTTTTTGGTAGCCATCACTTCGGTTAGGCGTGTCTCTGAGTTGGCGGCTTTGTCCATTCAAGTCCCGTACTTTGAGGGGCATCAGGACAAGGTGGTTTTTCGTTTCAAGTCCGATTTCCTTCCTAAGGTTGTTACTGCCTTTCACCTAAACCAAGACATTGTTCTGCCATCTCTGTGTCCTAATCCCAGCAATGACAAGGAGAGGGCCCTGCATTCTTTGGATGTGGTTCGTGTTGTGAAGTATTATTTGGAGGTAACGTCTTCCTTTCGTAAGACGGATGCCTTTTTTGTGGTGCCCTCCGGGCCCCGAAAAAGGCTTGGCGCCTGCCAAGTCTTCCATTAGTAAATGGATCCATCAGACCATAGTTGGGGCCTATTCTGCCAAAGGGAAGGTACCCCCTTTTCGTGTTGCTGCTCATTCTACTCGTTCAGTTGGGGCGTCCTGGGCTTTTCAGCACCAGGCCTCTGTTGAGCAAGTCTGTAAGGCTGCTACTTGGTCTTCTGTTCACACTTTTTCCAAGTTTTACAAGGTTGATGTTCGGGCCTCAGCGGATGCTGTGTTTGGCCGCAAAGTTCTGCAAGCTGCAGTGGTTTAAGTTGTGCCTTGTTTTGGATCCCCGCCCTTTATGGACACTGCTGTTGGATGTCCCACACGTTATGAATTTCTTGAAGCGGGGTGTGTGACATACTTAGAATAATACCATTTTGTGAATACTCACCTGTAAAATGGGTATTATAAGTATGTCACACACCCCGCTTCACCCTGCCCTTTTGTATTCTGGATCCTTTATATGGTGAACTTTGCGTTGTTATGCTTTGTGTTGGGCTCTTCCTGGTCCCTTACCTTACTGCTGTTCTTATACTGGGTAATGAGTGGGAGGTCCCAGGTATTTATGGACCAGGAGGGGCTCTCTTTTTTCCTGGCATCTCTGCATATCGCCCTCTACAGGTCAGTATTACCCACACGTTATGAATTTCTTGAAGCGGGGTGTGTGACATACTTAGAATACCCATTTTACAGGTGAGTATTCACAAAATGGTATTTTTAAATGTCAGTAGTCCCCATAACTACTGATAGCATGAGTTATCTAAACCAATAAATGTAAGACAGCTACAATGAGAATAGATAAAGCAAACCTAAAACACAACAAATACAATATAAAGTGCAGTGTGCAGCAAAAACTAAGCGCACAATAATGTGAGAAACTACTCTGAGGCTGGTTTCACACCAAGCAATGGAGGGGTGCTCACACTTTCAGGACAAGCATCCTGCAATTGCTGGTGATCAGTGCGTGGGGGGCGTTTGCACAATCACTTTTCACTCGCATGAAAGGGAGAGCACTAGCTCAGCACCCTTCAGATACTGCAAGCAAGGATTTTGCAGAGTCATGTGATTACTCTGCAAATGCCAAACGGGTGAGAGTGCTCATGGGTTACTATGACGATTGCAGGGTGATCATGAACACCCCACAATCACCCTGGTGTGAAACCAGCAGATAAACAAACTAAATAACAACGGGGAGAAAATTCCAGGGAAGCTCCCAGAGGTTATGTCATTCTTGCTGTCAATTATGGGGACTACTGAAATGGGGAGCCCAAATAGTGTTCTTTTTTCTTTTCCTGTGATGTATAAGTGGTTTTATTGACTTAATAAATGTATATTAAAATGTGTATTATACTTAGCAGCTGTGCATTCCATTTTTGGAAGTTGAAGGTAACACTGTATTTAGCTGTTTTATCAAGAGCACAGGTTCCCCACACATATATAATACAGTTTGGCATAATGCCTGTGTACATAAAGCCTACGAATAATCTGGTAATGTAACAGTGGGGTGGGCCCACAGTCCATACAACTGATGGGCCCATAGTACTGTAGTCCAAAATTACAATAATACATACCTCCCAACTGTCCCTGATTTTGGAGGGACTATCCTTTTTTTTGAGTCCATGCCCCCTGTCCCTCATTGTTCTCCTTTGCCCCTCCTTTAAAGTGTAACATGCAGATCTGCATCAATAAATGATTAAATGGCCTATTTAAAGTATTTATATTGTTGTAACTGTTACAACCTATCTCTTATCTATCCCTCTATGAGGGATCCCTCATTTCCCACACTGTCCCTCTTTCCCTCACTGAAGAGATGGTAGGAATGATAATACAGTACATTTCTATACACAATTATGCTCATTATTCAACGCTCGCTCCCTTCTGCTGCTTGCAGGATTGTAAGAACACATGCTGCGATGCTGCCACCTGCAGGCTGACTAGTGGATCACAGTGTGCCCAAGGACTGTGCTGTGAAAATTGCAAGGTAAGAGCAGTGTTCAGTGCTACAGCTCTGTGAATATAAAGATCGCTGTTAGATCAGTCCTCTTGCAGGATTGAATTGTAAAGGTTAGGGGAATGTTTTTCTACGCACTTACCATTAGCATTATACTCCCCTTACCCACCCAAACAGTTGATGCAATGCTGAAGTTTTTTTTTTCTACATTACATGGCAAAAATAAATCTATACTCGCCATTTCCTCTCCTGCTGCAGATTGCATCAGGTCCCACTTTGAACTTAATAGTTAATGATTATGGCACTGGTATTCATGTACTCTACCATCTTGGCTCTTCTAATCTTGCCCTCCTTCTTCTAGAGCAGACTGTGGCTGGTATGCAGCACTCTGCGCACTGTGTGCATGGGACTTACCAGACACTGCCTCTGTGGGGTTTCCCATCTAAGGTGGGGAGGAGTAGGTGGGAAGCCTGTGAACTGGATGTACTGAAGTTTTGGAGCCAGTGCAAAGTGCCTGCAGAGGATAAGTGGTGTGTAACATCCAATGTCCTAATTTATAACATGATTGCCCCTCTGCCTCATCCCCAGCATTCCTACAAACAACCTATAACACAATAAACAGAATTCTTCAAAGACTTCCTGGACACAGGGCAATAAATTCCTACCACCACTGATAAGGAAAGGTGGGGAGAGCACAGCTTGTAGTACAGATCACTAAAAGGGTGTCTACAAATAATTTGTCCCCCAGGCTAAAGCCTAATAAAATATCAGCTTGCCCCCAGCTCCTGTCTAGGATAAATCCAGGGGGAGAAACTGTTTTCTGGGTCACATACAGAGGGTCCGATCTGTGATCTTGGTGTGTCCAACCCACTGCTCCTCAAACCCTCGGAATCTGAAGACTTTGTATCCCTTTATGAGGTATAGGATTTTCAGTGTTTTCTTCCCTTTTATTTTCTACCCGTTTTTTCTGCACGTTTGTTTTTTGGGTTTATTATTTGTATTTTTGTCTTTTTTATTTTTTGTATTAAACTTTTCCAACTAAGCACGGGCCTACCTTTTTGGCAATTAGAAATCTTCTGGTTAACTTGGCGCTCTAAAAACTAACCTGGTTTCTGAAGATTGTATGACCGCTCGTAAATGTGTATTAACCCATGGACTACACTGTAAGATTGATTGTAACTAATCCATTGTATGATTGGGAAAGTGTATATAATCATATAGTGTTACAAGGGTGACTGATTCATAATTAACTTGCAGTGCAGCATGGTGACTGTGTGAACCAGCAGATTGCAAGCTGATTGTATCTGATCGTTCCACAGCAGAACTGATCAGACTCTTCTTAGAGTAAGTGTGGGATGGAATTAGTGTGGATTGCCTGTGCCCTGCTTGTATGTGGAGAGGGGTGTGTAGGTGTGTGTGGATTACTCGTCAGCAGAGTTTGATCGGATGGTGATTGAGGGTTCCACCGGCCCGATTTAATCGCTTAAAGTGTAGTTGCGGTGGTGGTGGCAGCTTGTTGTAATTGTTGTGTGGCTGTTTCTGGTGTGATTGCTCTCTGTGCTGGAAGCAGCCCACACCCACATTGCAGATTGCTCGATCAAACAGACTTTGAACAATCGATTTTGTGACAAGCAGTGCCTACATTAGGCGTTAAATTAATATTTTGTCTAAGATCAACTGTATCAATAAAGGTCCCCTTTTCTATATTTCAGTTCAAAGTAGCGGGCACCCCCTGCCGTGCCACGGCGAACAGCTGTGACTTGCCAGAGTACTGCAATGGCTCCCATGCGCTGTGCCCTGTGGATGTATACATCATGAATGGATATTCCTGCAACAATTCCCAGTCCTACTGCTATGGTGGCATCTGTCAGAGCTATAATGCCCAGTGTCTGGCTCTGCTTGGATCAGGTAAGTACATCTCAAATGGAGTGGGGAAGATGTAGATAATACCCTTCATGTCACAGGGACCGCAGGGACTACTTGGGAGACTTGAGGCAATAAGCTATATGGGGCATTACTGTAATTTTGTTAAAGCAATCTAAAAGATTCCGGGCCCGGCCACTAGTCTGCCCCTGGGGCATCCTACACCCTGCCATAATCAGTATGCTCTGCCATAATCAGTATGGGGGTAAGATGCTTACTCAATTAGCAGACCCGGGAATACGAGAGGGAGATATTAATCCAGCATTGCATGTGGCAAACCGACATTGTGTATGCAGTGCGGGTATGTTGGTGAAACAAAACAGTATGTACAATGTAGGATGACCCAGCACAGCTCCTCTACCTTTGAAAGAGAAAAAAGTCTAAATGAAGCCACTTATTTGACAGTGAAGAAGCCAAGCCTAAATAGAGGTGGGGGCCACAGTATCTATTGTCAGCAGCATACAGTGCTGTCTTAGAGAGGAGCAACACCTCGCTCAAGCCTTTAAGACTCTTGGGGGGGTGTTCTACATCTTTATGGGATATTGCAAAACCCCCCAGATTGCCCGATCTACTCACTAATTCGTCGTCATGCCACATCTTGGTGCTGAGGACACAGCCTTTGCCAGGCCTTTTTGAACGGACGGCGCAGGCAGGGGTGGCGCATGTGCTTGCATTATTCCGATTTCCACTAAAAAGGAAGCAAAAGAAATCTGAATGGAATGAACGCTGCCAATTGGCCCACGTGGGATACGCACAATGGGCCATCCCAAATTGCCCCACCAGAGAGCAACAACACCCACAAAAGTAATTTTCTTGGGTGTTGGATTAGAGCTTCTTCTTATTGCTGCCAGGTTCTCAAACAAGTAATCTTGAATTGCGGTGACTGGCAAACCTTTTATTTCTGTCCAGTTGCCTTCGTTTATTCCTACAGATAGGTCAAATAACAATGCACCTGTGTTCTACTTCCTGATAGTTTTTATTTCCACACTGTTCCTCATCAGTGTTTACACAGCAGTCCATAGAATAGGGAAGTCTGTGGCCAGCTATTCTTAGGTGATGGTGTTAGCACGACTTTATCAGCAGACATCAAAGAATATGCTGAGGGAAAGATGGTCGCTGTGGGTCAGGCCTCATCTTCAAATTATCCAGCCCTCCTTCTGCCACCCCTCCCTCCAGCTCCACTGTGCAGTGATATCCCCCTGTTTCTGGCTGGTCAGGGGACAGGAACTGCTTGGCACACTGCAGCATCTGGCACCCCATTTGTGTTCTGTGGCTTTCAGTCCCCAGTATGATGGAGTATCACTGGGAAAAGAGTATTGCCTCCACACAAAGGTGCTGGGGACCAAAGAATGGGGGAGACTAGGGTCTCTTCTGCCCTGCACATTTCATGGAGTAAAGTTTTTTGTTTGGGGGAGGGGGGGGGGGGAGAGTGTAAGTCAGTTTCAAAAGCTATTTAATTTTTCAAACTGTAAAAACAAAATATGAAAAAAGACCTAAATTCAGAATTGTGTATGTCTTTAAAGTGGACCAAAACCCAACCCAATCGGCCCAGGAATATATAAGATTTCCAAAAGCGGAGTGCAACGCTGTGTGAAAGCATTTGTGAATGGCCGACGCGGGCACGCTCCCCATTAGAGGGAAGCGGGGGATGCGACGGCCAGCACGCTCAGAGCCGCTGTCCTTAGACGCTGGCTTAGCTGGCTGGTGACATGCCCCGGGGTGAAATGACCAAAACCCAGGATAGTCAAAATCCTGGGTTTTGGTCCACTTTAATGTGTCTTTAATGTATGTGTATTGTAGTACTGGTAGGTCAACATGGTGAAGCTTAACTCAGGTGATCTGTTTATTCCCAATATGTCTCACACCCTGCTTCAGAAGATTAATTACACGTGGGTCATAGCCAGTAGAGGGCGAACTTCTGCATAGATGACTAGAAAAAAAAGAAGCACCTCCCGGCCCATAAATACCTGGGACCTCCCACACATTCCCCAGTAATCGTCTGCAGACGGCGAGCAAGTCAAAAGATGGCTGTCTCCTTCCTTACAGGTAAGCCGGGTTCGCACCCGGCTAATTATTGCCCTATTTCTGCCCGGACTTTGTTTCATTAAAGTACCTATGCCTCCCAGCCTCGGGTGTAGGTCCAGATGAGGGTAGGTAACACCCTAGGGGTGTTCTATTAGGAGCTACGCTCCCCGTGAGACCCCATTCAAGGGATAGGCGGTACCAGGTTCGGGATCCTGGTTTGGGATGCCCTGTCTGTATTCCCTGCGCCGCATTAGGTGGCTGGGGTTCCCTTTCCTATCCGTTACCCTCTGTCCCCGGATCAGGGGGGGGGCGTCTCTCCCTTATTGACATCGCTTCTTGATTTTTATGTGAGTGTGTGTGTGCTTGGTTGATTTACTCTGCCAGGCCGCCCCTTGCTTATACAGGCGGCCTGGGGCTCGGGCCGGCTCCGCTGCTATCCCGGTAGCTCGCCCATTTTTCCTTCTTCACACTGAAGGAAGGGGGCGGGGCTCGCCCCCCCTTCTCTTCCCTCCTGGCTGCTTCTGATGAGGCTGCTCCTGCCTGTCCGTCGCCTGTTTGCTCCATAAGCATGAGTGCCCTGCGGGGCCCGTTTTTTTCTTTTCTCTATGGCGTTCTCTGTCGTCCTTGATGCCATTGTATGCTATTTTATTTGTGAATAGATGTATACTTGTTTAATATGTAGATATTTGGAGTGACTGTTATTTTGGCTGGATGTATGCCTTCTGTAATGTCTTCTTGCTTATGGCCCCCCTATCTCCTTCATTATAGTTGAAAAGGGGGTTCTCCCGGTCTTTTGGTCCCTCACTCTAAATTTGAGGCTATACAAATACTAACGGACGTTAAGGGGCATCCCGGGTAGCTTACTGGCGTAATTCCGATTGGTCATTGCGACTACCATGAAAAATCACCATATGGAGGCTTCAAAGGATACCGGGCTCGGGCTCCCTTTGGGGCAACCCCGGCGGTGTGTGGTTTGTGGGGCATCCCTTGCGGGGGATAATGTGCTTATTTGCATTCCATGTGCACAGCAGGCCAATACGCGGCAGTCGGGGTCCCAGGCGTCTGGGTCAGCGCCGCCGGCATCATCACCTACACCCCCACGCCTGATTCTGACCCCAAGTGATGTTGTCATTAGCGGAGAGTCGCAATCTGATGTCTGTGCTAGATTGGCCAACATTGAGAAGTTGATTGCTAGCTCTGCGGCCGGAAAGGTCCCAGCTTAGAGAAGGCATGTGGCACCGGCTGCGCCGGGTTTTGATTTTGAGGAATGTGACTCCTTTAACTAGGTCCGATTATTCCCCGCTGGAAGAAGGGGAATTGTTTTCAGAATCACTGAGAAATGCTGACGATCAGCAGTACCTGGATGCTGATGCTGGGCAGGAGCGTGGGGATAACGTGGATACCCCCAGACTTCCGGCCCATATTTTTGAGGTTCTTGCTATTTCCCCGCCTGCGGAGGCCCCTCCGTAAAGGGGGGGAATTTTTTGTGGCAACTAAGCCGCTCTTGGATTTTCCTGATCAGAAACGTTTTGACAAGTTGATTCTTAAGGAATGGGAAAGGCCCAGCCGGTTTCCCGGCGTCCCTCAGGGGTGGGATAGGAAATATCCCTTCCAGGTGGACACGGTGAAGCGCTGGTCGTCACCCCCAGAAGTCGACCCTCCGATTCTGGGGTTGTCCAACACGTCGGTTGTGCACTCACCTGAGTCCACCACGCTGAAGGATGGTGAGGACCGTCGTCTTGATCAAATGGTGTCACACGCCTTTGCCAGTTTGGGTTCGGCCCTGCGTCCTGTTTGTGCTTCCGCACTCTCGGCCGTGGCTACCAGATCTGTAATTAGGGGCTTGTTGAATGGTCCCCTTCTTAACCCTGCTAGTGTTGAATTTGCAGCACTTACGCGGTGTGCTCCGTTCATGACCTTTGTCTTATCAGCCTTGGACGATACAATATGCATGTGTAGTAGAACCTCGGATTTGCTTGTGGCTTTACGCCGCTCGGTTTGGTTGCGCCAATGGGCTACTGATATGGCGGCTAAGAAGGCGCTTACAGGGCTTCTTGGGTAGGCGCCTGGTTGGAGATAAATTGGACTCGGTAGCGAAAGGAGGAAAGTTGCCACAGTGCAAGAAGCAGCGCCGGTCCTTCGGGGGGCAGGCTCCTTTAATCCTTCCTTTCGTGGCTCTCGAGCAAGCAGGGGAGTTGCTTACTCTGTGTTCAGAGGTGACTCCTGGGGTAGGGGCAGTGGACGTGCCTGCCCCGGGACTGCCTGGGGTACCAAACCCAAGGCTGCTGCTCAGCAATGAGGGGGCGCCCTCACCCTCGCGGGTGGGGGGACGGCTAAGGCTCTTCGCCCAGGTCTGGACCCGGGAGGTCACAGACAACTGGATCCTGGAAGTGGTTTCTTCCGGGTACAAGCTGGAGTTCGAGTACCGGCCTCCTCCCAGATTTCTCAGGTCTCGGGTTCCTTCGGTCCCCCGGGCCGCGCAGGGGCTGTTATTGGCAATACAAAACCTTCTGGACAGGGGGGTCGTTTGCCCGGTGCCCTCCTTAGAGAGAGGCCGGGGCTATTACTCCAACCTTTTTACAGTGCCCAAGAAGGATGGCTCCATAAGACCCATTCTGGATCTCAGGATTCTCAACAGGTTAATCAGAACTAGGAAATTTTGCATGGAGACTCTGCGCTTGGCCATCAACTCTCTTTGTCCAGGGGTCTTCATGACGTCCATAGACATCAAGGACGCTTACCCTTCCGGTTTGTGGCTCTCCCTTTCGGGCTGACCTCAGCACCAAGGTGTTGGCGGGCATAATGGCCCTTTTCAGAGACCAGAGCATTCGCATTGCATACCATTCAGTCCAGGGTGTTCCTACCTCAGTCGAAGGTGCAGATGGTTCAAGATCTGATATGTCTTCTTCTGTCCCACCCTAGCCCGTCCATCCGGCAAGGGATGAGGCTGGTGGGGTTGATGGTGGCCTCCTTCGAGGCAGTTCCTTTTGCTCAGTTTCGCAAGAGGTCTCTTTCATATCCATCTGTTATCGGGTTGGGACAGATGTCCTCTGGCCTTGGATCAGTCCTTTGCGATGTCTCCCTTGGTCCGGCAGTCACATCAGTGGTGGCTGGAACCGAGAAATCTTCTGAGGGGCAGATCCTTTCTGGCTCCTTGTTGGGAGACGGTCACCACGGATGCCAGCCTGTCGGGCTGGGGGGGGGGGGGGGGTTCTGGAAGAAACATCAGTTCCAGGGGCTGTGAGGTCCTCTGGAGGTGCGCATCCCCACCAACGTCTTGGAGTTGAGGGCTATTCGGTTGGTGCTGTCGCACTTGACGCATCTTCTCCAAGGATTTCCGGTTCAGGTTCGATCAGACTATCGGACTGCGGACGCTTACATCGGTCACCAAGGAGGGACTCGCAGCAGGAGTGCCCTCAGAGAAGTTTCTCTGATTCTTGCATGGGCCGAGAGCATTGTTCCGGGGTTCTCTCGCCGAGGGGAATGGTCCCTCAACAACAACGTATTTCTATCCTTTTGTCACAAGTGGGGGTTCCCAGAGGTGGATCTCTTTGTCTCCCATCACAACCACAAGCTCCCTGCTTTTGTGTCTCTGTCTCAGGATCCTCTGGCTCTGGCAGTGGATGCCATGTCTCTTGCCTGGGGGGATCCGGGTCTCCTGTATCGGTTTCCCCCCTTCTCCATGGTAGGCGGGGTGGTGCGCAAGCTGGTTCAAGAGGGTGTGCCAGCATTACTGGTGGCTCCAAGGTGGCCAAGACAGGTGTGGTTCGCAGACGTCGTGCGTCTGGCAGTCGATCAGTACAGGTTGCCCCTTTATTCTAAGTGTGCCATACACTCCACTTCGAACATCATGACATCTGGGTTATATCCTCTAGGGGGCGTACTTTCGCAGAGATGAAATGCAAAAAAGGCAGCCCCTCCCGGCCCGTATAACCTAGGAACCTCCCACCAATTCCCCAGTTACTTCTCTGCGAGCGGACGAGACAGAAGATGAAGACTTCTTTCTTGCAAGTATGCCGGGCTGACGCCCGGTGCCCCATTTTTTTGTCCCTATTGCTGCCAGGATTTTTACCAAATTGTCCCTAGTGAGCCTCCCAGCTTTGGCTGTGGGTCCTGGCAAGGGTAGGAGCACCCTGTGGGTGCTTTGGGAGTCTTAATACACCGTGAGTCCTCAATTGGGGCAGGCGGTGTCACCAGGTTACGGTGATCCTGGTGTGGGATGCCATTAGTCCCTGCCTTATGTGGCCTTATTTCGGCCGGCGCCTCCCTGGGTTCCCCCTCCGGGTCCCTTACTCCCCTTGGGGGGGGGGGGGGCTGGCGTGTCCCAGGCTGGCTTTTTTCCCTTTATTTTTGTGTTATGTGTGTGTATGTGTGGAGGTCTGTGTGTTAGGTGCTTCACACTTTAGTTGCTGTGGTCGTTTGGAAGTAGTCCTTGTTGCATTGGGCTCTTTTTCTGTCAGCCTAAGTGAGTCACTCAGGCTGTGGTGTGTGTAAAAGGGGGCGGGGCGGTGCTAGGTAGCCCCGCCCCCTCGTCGGCGCGATTGGAGGGCCCTAGCTTGCCTTGCTCCGCACTGCAGGGAGGGGGGCGTGGCCTAAAAAAAGGCGCCTTCGGCACTGGCTCGCCCCCCTTCTTCTTCCTGGTCCTGGCTCCTCATGCTTCAGGGGCCATCTTGGAAGTTATCTGTGCTGCTGTGCTGCTTGCAGGGGTCAGGTAGGGGCCTGATGGCCTTTTGTTTTTTATTGTTTAGGGGTCACTCTCTGGTGGAGTGGGCCCCTGGTGGTGCATGTATGTGAGTTTAGGACTATATACTGTATATAGCTGTATATATGGGGTTGCTTGTATTTTTATTTAATGCAGATGCCTCATTGTAATTGTATGCTTTTGTGTGTTGCAGAGTGCTTCAGATTGTGCATATTAAGGGGTTCCTCCTGGTCCTGGGTCCCTAGTTTAAAGTTGGTCTCCTCTAAAATCCTCCCACTGGGACATTTAAGGGGCATCCCAGGTTGCTTTAGCGTAATTCCCTTCGGTCTTGCGACTGACCAATAAAAAATCACCATATGGAGGCTCTGCAGGATACTGGACTCGGGTCCTCATTGGGCCCAGTCCGCCCATGCGTGGGGTGTGGGGCATCCCTCACGGCAGAGGATGTACCAATCTGTACTCCATGCGCTCATAATGCCATAACGCGGAAGTCTGGGTCCCAGCCTTCTGGGTCGGCTCCTCCCGCTTCATCGCCTTCCCCTCCCCGTTTGTTACGTACCCCGAGTGTCGTTGCTGCCAGCGGGGAGTCGCAATCAGATGTATGCGCCAGGTTGGCGAGCATTGAAAAGTTTGTTAGCACGGTGGGCAAGAAGCCCCAAGCTAAAAAGAGGCATTTGTCATCGGCCCAGCCTGTGTGGGACACAGATGACGATTATATGGATTTGTCAGATTATTCCCCTTTAGAGGAGGGGGAAGTGTATGAGGAGACAGAATCTGATTTTGTGCAGTCTGGTGAGACTTTTGGTGGGCAGGCGCCGGGGGATGCCGTAGATACGGCTGCTGTGTTGACGCATATGTTGGAGGTGTTGGATATTGTTCCCCCTGAGGTGCCTCCCTTGAAGAAGGGGGAATTTTTTGGGGTCTGCAAGCCCCGTCTAGAGTTTCCTACGCAGGATCATTTTGATGCACTGATCCAGAAGGAATGGGAGAGGCCCTGTCGGCTGCCGGGTGCTCCCCAGGGATGGGACAAGAAGTATCCCTTCCCGGTGGAGGCGGTCAAGCGATGGTCTTCTCCCCCTGAGGTCGATGCGCCTGTCTTGAGCTTCACCAATTCTTCCGTATTGAACACCCCAGACGCTACCTCCCTTAAGGATGCCGAGGATAGGCGCCTGGATCAGATGGCCTGTCATGCGTTTGGTTGTGTGGGATCAGCCCTGCGGCCGGCTTGTTCATCGGCTCTAGTGCCGCTTGCTACCAGGTCTCTTATCAGGGACTGGCTTAATGACTGTTTGATCCGGCTAGCGCTGAGTTCGCTACTCTTAAGAGGTGTGAATTATTCATGGATTTTGTGTTGTCTGCTATGGAGGATTCTATTGTCATGTGTAGCAAGACTTCGGCCCTATTGGTGGCCATGCGCAGGTTGGTCTGGCTGCGTCAGTGGACAGCGGATTTTGGGGCTAAGAAGTCCCTTACAGCTCTTCACTGTTGCTAAGGGAGGCAAGTTACCTCAGCAGAGGAAACGGCGCCGTCCCTTTCGGGGGGGGGGCGGTTCTTTCACTCTGTCCTTTCGTGGAGCCAGAGCAACTAGGGGTCTGCCCGTCTCTGGTGTCAGGGGCTCGTCCTGGAACAGGGGCAGAGGTCGGGCGCGCCCGCCGGCTGCCTGGGGTTCCAAGCCTAAGCCCACCGGTAAGCCGGCTCAGCAATGAAGGGGCGCCCTCACCCGCACGGGTGGGGGGGCGGCTGCGGCTGCTCTTCCAGGTCTGGGCCAGGGAGGTCACAGACAATTGGATCCTGGAGGTGGTGTCGTCCGGGTACAAACTGGAGTTCGAGTACTGCCCGCCTCCAAGGTTCTTGAGGTCGCGGGTGCCCTCGGACCCTCAGGCTGCTCAGGGGCTCCTGTTAGCAGTAAGAAATCTTCTGGACATGGGAGTTATTTGCCCGGTGCCTCTGTCGCAGAGAAGCAGGGGTTACTACTCCAACCTTTTCACGGTACCCAAAAAGGAGGGTTCGGTGAGACCCATTCTAGATCTCAAGGTTCTGAACAGGTTTATCAGAGCCAAAAAGTTCCGCATGGAGACTCTGCGCTCCGCTATCAATTCCTTTCACCGGGGGGATTTCATGACGTCCATAGACATCAAGGATGCGTATTTGCTTATTCCCGTTTTTCCAGCACATCAGAGATTCCTCCGGTTTACGGTGGAGGATCAACATTTTCAGTTTGTAGCTCTTCCCATCGGGCTGACCTCGGCACCGCGGGTCTTCACTAAGGTCTTGGCGGGGATAGTGGCTCTGCTCAGAGATCAGGGCATTCGCATTGTGCCTTATCTGGACGACCTGTTGATCTCAGCTTCTTCCCTCAGTCAGGCGGAGCTGGACACCCACCAGGTGGTGTCGACTCTGGAGAGGTTCGGGTGGGAGATCAACCGCCCCAAGTCCTCTATTTCTCCATCACTCGTGATTTCCTTTCTGGGCATGAATCTGGATACCATTCAGGCCAGAGTGTTTCTGCCCCAGGCCAAGTTGCAGGGGATTCGGGGTCTGATCCGTCTTCTTCTGGCCAATTCTTGTCCCTCTATCCGACAGGGGATGAAACTGGTGGGCTTGATGTCCTCCTTCGAAGGCGGTACCGTTTGCACAGTTTCACATGAGATCGCTTCAACTTCACCTATTGACGTATTGGGACAGGTGTCCCCAGTCTTTGGATCAATCTTTCAGGATGTCTCCCAGGGTTCGGCAGTCACTTCGGTGGTGGCTGGAGTCGAGCAACCTGTTGAAGGGCAGGTCCTTTCTGGTCCCTTGTTGGGAGACGGTTACCACGGATGCCAGCCTGTCGGGCTGGGGAGGTTTTTGGAAAAGTCATCAGTTCAGTGGGGTGTGGAGCCCTCAGGAGGCTCACAACCCCATCAGTGTCTTGGAGCTCAGGGCCATCCGGCTGATGTCGCAGTTACGGGGTCTGCTGGTTCAGGTTCGGTCAGACAATCGAACGGCGGTGGCCTACATCAATCACCAAGGAGGGACTCGCAGCAGGGGTGCCCTCAAGGAAGTCTCCCTGACTCTGCACTGGGCGGAGAACTTTGTTCCTTGCATTTCGGCAGTTTACATTCCAGGAGTGGAAAACACGGAGGCGGATTCCCTGAGCAGGGGATCTTCTCGCCAAGGAGAGAGGTTTTTCTTTGCCGCAGGTGGGGGACTCCAGAGGTGGATCTCTTTACCTCGAGGCACAATCACAAACTTCCGGCCTTTGTGGCTCTTTCCCAGGATCCTCTAGCATTGGCAGTGGATGCCTTGTCCCTTGCCTGGAAGGATCTGGGGTTTCTGTACCTGTTTCCGCCCTTCGCCATGCTGGGCAAGGTAGTTCGCAAACTGATTCTGGAAGGGGCACCAGCAATTCTGGTGGCTCCAAGGTGGCCAAGAAGGGTTTGGTACGCAGACGTGGTAAGGCTGGCGGTAGATCAGTACCGGCTTCCCTTGTTGCCAGGTCTATTGTCTCAGGGTCAACTTCTTTACCCCAATTTACAAACGCTGGCTTTGACGGCTTGGCTGCTGAAACCTTCATTCTGCACAGTTTCACATGAGATCGCTTCAACTTCACCTATTGACGTATTGGGACAGGTGTCCCCAGTCTTTGGATCAATCTTTCAGGATGTCTCCCAGGGTTCGGCAGTCACTTCGGTGGTGGCTGGAGTCGAGCAACCTGTTGAAGGGCAGGTCCTTTCTGGTCCCTTGTTGGGAGACGGTTACCACGGATGCCAGCCTGTCGGGCTGGGGAGGTTTTTGGAAAAGTCATCAGTTCAGTGGGGTGTGGAGCCCTCAGGAGGCTCACAACCCCATCAGTGTCTTGGAGCTCAGGGCCATCCGGCTTGTTCTGCAACGGCTGATGTCGCAGTTACGGGGTCTGCTGGTTCAGGTTCGGTCAGACAATCGAACGGCGGTGGCCTACATCAATCACCAAGGAGGGACTCGCAGCAGGGGTGCCCTCAAGGAAGTCTCCCTGACTCTGCACTGGGCGGAGAACTTTGTTCCTTGCATTTCGGCAGTTTACATTCCAGGAGTGGAAAACACGGAGGCGGATTCCCTGAGCAGGGGATCTTCTCGCCAAGGAGAGAGGTTTTTCTTTGCCGCAGGTGGGGGACTCCAGAGGTGGATCTCTTTACCTCGAGGCACAATCACAAACTTCCGGCCTTTGTGGCTCTTTCCCAGGATCCTCTAGCATTGGCAGTGGATGCCTTGTCCCTTGCCTGGAAGGATCTGGGGTTTCTGTACCTGTTTCCGCCCTTCGCCATGCTGGGCAAGGTAGTTCGCAAACTGATTCTGGAAGGGGCACCAGCAATTCTGGTGGCTCCAAGGTGGCCAAGAAGGGTTTGGTACGCAGACGTGGTAAGGCTGGCGGTAGATCAGTACCGGCTTCCCTTGTTGCCAGGTCTATTGTCTCAGGGTCAACTTCTTTACCCCAATTTACAAACGCTGGCTTTGACGGCTTGGCTGCTGAAACCTTCATTCTGAAGGAGGAAGGTTTGTCTGAGGCCGTTGTCCAGACCTTGATTAGAGCTAGGAAACGGTCCTCTTCTGGCATTTACTATAGGACTTGGAGGTCCTACATTGATTGGTGTGAGGCTAGGGCCTTGCCTTGTAGGGTGTTTTCTATTCCTAGGATTCTGGAGTTTCTTCAGCATAATCTGGATCTTGGTTTCCAGCTTAGTACCTTGAAAGGACAGGTTTCGGCTTTGTCGTTTTTTTTTTCCAGAAGTCTTTTGCCTTGCACCCGCTGGTTAAGACCTTTTTCCAAGAAGTCGCACATGTGCGGCCTCCTAGGAAGGCGGTAGTTCCTGTTTGGGATTTTAATTTGGTTCTGTCGGCTCTACAGGGTCCTCCTTTTGAGCCACTACAGGATACTGCTCTTTCTATTCTCACTCAGAAGGTTGCCTTTTTGGTGGCTATTACCTCTGTTCGGCATGTCTCTGAGTTGGCGGCTCTGTGGATTCAGGCCCCTTATTTTGAGAGACATCAGGATAAGGTGGTTTTTCACTTTAAGCCAAATTTTCTTCCTAAGGTGGTATCTGCCTTTCATATCAATCAGGATATTGTTCTCCCTTCCTTATGTCCTAAGCCTAGCAATGACAAGGAGAGGGTTCTGCATAATTTGGATGTTGTTCGCTGTGTTAAGTACTACTTGGTCACTACTTCTTCTTTCCGCAAGACGGATGCCTTTTTCTTGGTGCCCTGCGGGCCCAGGAAAGGTTTGGCGCCCGCCAAGTCTACCATTAGCAAATGGATTCGTCAGGCCATTGTTGGGGCCTACTCTGCTAAGGGGAGAACTCCTCCTTTTAGGGTCACTGCGCACTCTACTCGTGCTGTTGGTGCATCCTGGGCTTTTCAGCCCAGGCTTCTGTTGAACAAGTTTGTAAGGCTGCTACTTGGTCTTCCGTTCATACTTTTTCCAAGTTTTACAAGGTTGATGTGCGGGCTTCAGCGGATGCTGTTGTTGGTCGCAAGGTTCTGCAAGCTGCAGTGGTTTAAGTTGGTACATTCTTTACTGTTTATGGTTCCCACCCATGACGGACACTGCTATTGGATGTCCCAGATGTCATGATGTTTGAAGTGGAGTGTATGGCACACTTAGAATAATACCATTTTGTGAAGTACTTACCTTTAAAACGGGTATTAACTCCACTTCGTCCCACCCCTTTTTTTCAGGTATTCCGGAGTTTTTATATGGTGAACCATTGGGTGTTGTTATTGTTATAATTGTTTTTTCCTGGTCCTTACTGCTTTTATACACTGGAGAATTGGTGGGAGATTCCTAGGTTATATGGGCCAGGAGGGGCTGCCTTTTTTGCATTTCATCTCTGCGAAAGTACGCCCTCTAGAGCATATAACCCAGATGTCATGATGTTCAAAGTGGAGTGTATGGCACACTCATAATACCCGTTTTAAAGGTGAGTACTTCACAAAACGGTATATTCTTGGTGTGCCACACACCCCGCTTCACTTTTAAATATTCTTCACTTATTGGGTTAACTCACCGCCAGGTGACGCTGTGCAGAGAGGAAGTCTTGTAACGAGCCCCCTTCCGGCCTATATATACCTGGTACCTCCCATTAATCACCAGTATTTTTCTCTCTGCTTGACGACAAGACAGAAGATTGAAGTCTCCTGCTTACAGGTAGCCGGGGTCTTACCCCGGCACCCCCCTTTTGGTCTATTTCTGCCCGGTTTGAGTGTTTTTACCTTGATGGTGGAATGGAAGCCTCCCAGCCTAGGCTGCTCACTGGGCAAATGGTAGATGGCACTATAGGTGCCTAGGAGCTTATCTCCTCCGCTCGACCCCCTCTTTTGGGGGCAATGCGGCTATCCGGCATGGTGATCCGGAAATGGGATGCCCCTGTCCCGAGGGTCCCCTTAGCCCCTTACTCTCCCGTTATAGTCCCTTCTCCCTTCACTATGGGGGGGGGGTAGAGGGATGTGTATTGTGTGTATGGTTTACTGTATGTTCATGTGTTTTGCTTATTTCAACGTTGTCAGGCTGCACTGCAAGTGAGTGTGCATATGGCCTGACTTTGATTCCTCCTTATATGGCAGTCTCTGTTTTGCGGGCTGCTGCTGCTGGCCTGTAGAGCCAGAGCTTTGGGTCAGCTTTAGGGGTGACTGGGGCGGGCTGTATGGTGTCAGGCTTGCTTTTGGCTGCCTGCGCTTTTCTCACTTTTTCCAGCTCCCCTCCCCCCTCCGCTTTTCTCCTTTGTTTTAATCGGCCACTCCCGCCTTCGCTGACATTTTCTGCCTGTCTCCACCACCTCTTTGGTTGGGTGCTGGGCTTTTGTAAGCCTTACTGGGGCAGGTAAGCGGCCTCACCTGGTGTGGGGCCGTCTATATTTTTATGGGTTTGACTGTTTATTAAAAAGTAATATATTTAATGGAAATATACTTTTGTTTAAAAAAAAAAAAAAAAAAAAAAAAAAAAAAGGGAAAAATATATAAGGAGGAAAATCAGAGGCCAGTTTTATTGCCTCTTCAAAGCACTTGGTGCTGTGTATGTATATTCTAAGTATGTCACACACCCCGCTTCAGATATCCATAACACATGGGTAATACCGACCTGAAGGGGCGTTCCTGCAGAGATGATGCAAAGAGAAAAGCCCCTCCCTGATCCATAAATACCTGGGACCTCCCACTCATTACCCAGTTTTCCATCTCTGCAAGACGGCGAGCAAGTCAGAAGATGATGCCTCCTCCTTGCTCAGGGGGAGTTAAGGTAGCCGGGGTTGCCCCCGGCCTATTTATTCTTATGTTTCCGCTCGGCCTTTTGTTATCCTAGCCAATTTTATTAAATTATATGCCTCCTCAGCTTTGGCTGCGGGCCCGAGCGAGGGTATACGGGCACCTATGGTGCTGAGGAGCTGAGCTCCCCCCCGTGAGACCCTGTTACAGAGGGTAGGCGGTGGCGCCGGTTTGGTGATCCCGGCTTGGGATGCCCCGTCCCTGGTATTGCCCGGGGGGGGGGGGGGGGTCCCATTATGGCCCTTTCCATTCCCTAGTGGGGTTGGGGTTTTGGTCTCTCCGCCTTCCCTATCCTCCTTCCCTATCCTCATTCCCTCCCTATGTGTGTGTGTTAGTGTTTTACTTGTATATTATTAATTAATTCTAGCGCCGCGGCCGCCCGTTGGCCGGGGCGCGGTGGCTCCCTCTGTGAGTTTATGGCGTGAGGTAGTTACCTCACGCCTGTCTTGTGTGGCGGGGCCGGACCGCGGCGCGCTGCCGCGACCGGCCTCCCGATTACTACGGGGGCTTTCTGCCGGCGGGTGCTCCGCCGGTGACTGTGCGGCAGCACCCGCCTGGCTTGTACTCCTAGTCGGCGCCGCGGCAGCGGCGGCGCCGGTTTCTATGGGGCTCAGTTTTGGCGGCTTTTTCGTCGGCGGAGGGGGGCGTCGCCGGCTCGCGGCGCGTCGCCGCGGTTCCGCCCCCCTCCTTTCACTGGGAGGGCTTGTCAGGCGCTGCTGCGCTGCAGAGCGTTTCAGCTCCTGTGTGTTACGTGGGGGGAGGGGGCGCGGTGGCGCGTCTCGCGCTCCTTTCTGGCCACGCCCCGCTCCTCTTCCTGCGCTCTCCTCAGAAGGTCTTTCCCGCTCTGCAAACTGTGAGTGGCCCTGTGGGCCAAATATATATATATACGTTTATAATAGGCTATTCTTCTATGCCTCATTCATTCCCATGGGTCCGTTATGTCCTTCAGGCGGAATTCTTCTGGGGATTTCCTTCACCAGTGATTAGAGGGTTTCTCCCTGTCCTGGATCCCTGGGTTTCATTCCTATAAATCCTCCCACTCGGGACATTAAAGGGGCATCCCGGGTTGCTTACTGGCGTAATTCCCTGGGTCTTAGCGACCACACAAAATCACCTTTATGGAGGCATCCCCTGATACCAGGGGCGGGCACCCCTTCGGGGCATCCCAAAAAGTGCATGTTGTGCGGTGTTTCTGTTACTGGGGACGATGTACTGCTATGTATTCCCTGTGCACAGCATACTATTGCGCGGCAGTCCGGGTCCCAGGCTACGGGATCAGCACCGCCGGCTGATTCATCTCCACTTCCCACCCTGACGCGTGCTCCGTGTGACGTGGTCATGGGCAGGGATCTGCAAGCTGAAATGTGTGCCAGATTGGCCACCCTTGAAAGGATAGTTTCCAGCTCGGCCGCCCGTAAGGCTCCGGCTAAGAGGAAACATGTGTCCCCGGCTCCGCCGGAGGATGACGGTGATGAATTTAATAATCTTGACTGGTCCGATTATTCTGTGCTGGAGGACGGAGAGGTGTCCGACGGTTCAGAGGTTACTGACAATGAGCATTCTGCGAGTGCTGATGCCGAGTTTAGTGAGCTGGGAAGATCAGCGGACTCCCCTCAGGCCTTGGCCTTGACGTTGGAGTTTCTGAATATCTCTCCTCCTGAGGCGGCATCACAGCAGGATGGTGAGCTGTTTGAGGAATCCAGGCCGCGCTTGGAATTTCCTACGCAGCGGCGTTTTGACAAAATCATTGACAAAGAATGGGTCAGGCCGGCTCGGCTCCCGGGTATCCCTCAGGGGTGGGATAGGAAATGTCCCTTTCCTGCTGAGGCGGTCAAGCGCTGGGCATTCTCCCCCGAGGTAGACGCCCCGGTTTTGGGGTTGTCAAATTCCTCGGTTCTAAATAGGCCGGATTGCTCCACCCTCAAGGATGGGGAGGATAAACGTATTGATCAGATGGCTTGTCATGGTTTTACTAGCGTTGGGTCGGCCATACGGCCTGTCTGTGCCTCTGAGCTTATGGTGTTGGCGGCCAGATCCTTGGTTAGGGAACTGCTGACATCTTCCGGACTTCCTCCTGGGAGTAATGAGTTCCTTAGTCTCAAACGCTGTGAGCTGTTTTTATCCTTCGTCTTGACAGCCCTGGATGACACCTTAATGATGTGTGGTAGAACGTCGGCCTTACTGGTGCCTTTTCGACGGTCGGTATGGTTGCGCCAGTGGGCGGTAGACTTTATGTCCAAAAGGTCTGACGGCCCTACCTTTTGTGGGGTTGAGGCTCTTTGGAGAAACCTTGGACTCAGTTACTCAGGGCGGTAGGCTACCGCAGCGTAAGAAGCAGCGTCGTTCCTTTCGGGGGGCGACCACTGCTGCCCCTTCCTTTCGGGGGGCCAGACCTGGAAGAGGATCTACATTGCGTTCTTCCAGAGGTGACTCGGGGAGCAGGGGCAGAGGACGTGCCCGCTCTGGATACAATTGGGGTTCCAAGCCCAAGCCGGCTATCAAGCCAGCTCAGCAATGAGGGGGCGCCCTCACCCTTGCGGGTGGGGGGACGGCTCAAGCACTTCTCCCAGATTTGGGATCAAGAAGTTTCGGACAGGTGGATTCGGGAAGTGGTGTCTTCCGGTTACAAGCTAGAGTTCGAGCTCCGCCCCCCCTCCAGGTTTCTCAGGTCTCGGTTGCCTTCGGAGCCCCTGGCGGCACAGGGGCTCCTGGTGGCAGTAAAGAGTCTTCTGGACATGGATGTCATTTGCCCCGTGCCTCCATCAGAGCAGGGCAAGGGCTTCTATTCCAATCTGTTCACGGTGCCCAAGAAGGACGGGTCGATCCGTCCTATCTTGGACCTCAAGCTTCTCAACAGGTTTGTCAGGCCGCGCAAATTCCGCATGGAGACCTTGCGCTCGGCCATTCAGTCTCTTCGTCAGGGAGATTTTCTGACGTCCATAGACATCAAAGACGCTTATCTACACATTCCGATTTTTCCAGCACACCAGAGGTTTCTCAGGTTTGTCGTAGAGGATCGTCACTTTCAGTTTGTGGCTCTTCCTTTCGGTCTCACCTCGGCACCTCGGGTGTTCACCAAGGTGCTGGCGGGGGTGATGGCACTGCTCAGGGTTCAGGGCATTCGCATTGTACCCTATCTGGACGATCTGCTGATTATGGCAGATTCCTTCAGCCAAGCGGAGTCGGACACCGGTGTGGTGGTGTCCACTCTGGAGAGGTTCGGTTGGGTGATCAACCACCCCAAGTCTTCCCTTTGTCCGTCCAGGATTGTGACGTTTCTGGGGATGTCTTTGGACACCTTGCAGGCCGGGGTTTTTCTGCCCCAGGCCAAGATTCTTTTGATCCAGGAGTTAGTGCAGCTACTCTTGTCAGCTCCTCACCCGTCCTTCCGGTTAGGGATGAGGCTGGTGGGATTAATGGTGGCCTCATTCGAGGCGGTTCCCTTTGCGCAATTCCATACGAGGATGCTTCAGCTTCATCTGCTGAAGGTTTTGGGACAAGTCGCCACTGTCGTTGGACCAGTATTTCCGGTTGACCCCTCAAGTTCGTCGATCCCTACAATGGTGGCTGGGGTCTGTCAATCTGTTGAAGGGCAAATCCTTCCTGGCCCCGTGCTGGGAGACGGTCACCGCGGATGCCAGTCTATCAGGCTGGGGGGGTGTTTGGAAGGATTGCCAGTTTCAGGGTCTATGGAGCCCGCAGGAGGCTCACGAGCCCATCAACATTCTGGAATTGAGAGCCATCGGGTTGGTTCTGTTTCGCTTGACTCATCGGTTGAGGGGCCGGCCAGTTCAGGTCCGGTCGGACAACAGGACGGCGGTTGCTTACATCAATCACCAGGGGGGGACTCGCAGCAGGAGTGCCCTCAGGGAGGTGTCTTTGATTCTGGACTGGGCGGAGGCCCACGTCCCGTGTATCTCAGCAGTCTACATTCCGGGAGCGGAAAACACGGAGGCGGACTCGCTGAGCAGGGCCTCATCTCGTCAGGGGGAGTGGTCTCTCAGTCCCAAGGTGTTTTGTTTGATTTGTCTCAGGTGGGGGTTCCCTGTGGTGGACCTCTTTGCCTCTCGGCACAATCACAAGCTTCCAGTCTTTGTGTCGCTCTCGCAGGATCCTCTGGCTCTGGAGGTGGATGCCATGTCTCTGAACTGGAGGGATCTGGGCTGGATGTACCTGTTTCCCCCGTTCCCGGTGCTAGCCAGGGTGGTGCGCAAGCTGGCGCTGGAAGGCGCATCAGCGATCCTGGTGGCCCTGAGGTGGCCAAGGCGCGTTTGGTTCGCAGATCTGGTAAGGCTGGCGAAAGACCAGTTCGTGCTGCCTCTGAGTCCGGATCTGCTCACTCAGGGTCGGCTGCGTCATCCCAATTTACAATCGCTGGCTTTGACGGCGTGGCTGCTGAGTCCACTATCTTGAAAGAGGAAGGTCTTTCTGATGCTGTTATTCAGACACTTATCAGTGCCAGGAAACGGTCTTCATCAACCATTTATTATAGGTCATGGAAATCCTATATTGACTGGTGTGAGGCTAGGTCCCTTTCTTGCCGGGAGTTCTCTATTCCCAGGCTCTTGGAGTTTCTTCAACATGGTCTGGATCTGGGGCTCCAGATTAGTACCTTAGAGGGGCAGGTTTCTGCCCTGGCGGTTTTCTTTCAATGGTCCTTTGCATTTCATCCCTTAGTCAAGATCTTCTTCCAAGGAGTTATGCATATACGGCCTCCTAGGAAGTCTTTTGTTCCGGTTTGGGATTTAAACTTGGTTCTTTCTGTTCTTCAGGGGCCTCCGTTTGAGCCCATGCATGAGGCTGCCTTGTCGTCCCTTACTCAGAAGGTGGCCTTTTTGGTGGCTATCACTTCTGTTCGGCGTTTTTCTGAGTTGGCAGCTTTATCCATTAAAGCTCCGTATTTTGAAAGGCATCAGGATAAGGTTGTTTTTCGTTTCAAACCAGATTTCCTTCCTAAGGTGGTTTCGGCTTTCCATTTAAATCAGGACATTGTTCTGTCCTTTCTTGTCCCTATCCTAGCACCGAGAAGGAGAGGGTGTTGCATTCCTTGGACGTTGTCCGCGCTGTGAAATATTACCTGGTGGCTACGTCTTCTTTTCGTAAGACGGATGCCTTCTTTGTGGTGCCCTCTGGGCCTAGGAAGGGTTTGGCTCCTGCCAAATCTTCTATCAGTAGATGGATTCGTCCGGCCATTTTTGGGGCCTATTCTGCCAAGGGGAGGAGTCCCCCTTTTCGTGTTACTGCTCAGTCTACTCGTGCTCTTGGAGCGTCCTGGGCCTTCCAGCACCAGGCCTCTGTTGAGCGGGTTTGTAAGGCCGCTACTTGGTCTTCTGTTCACACTTTTTCCAAGTTTTACAAGGTTGATGTTCGGGCCTCAGCGGATGCTGGTTTTGGCCGCCTGGGTTTGCAAACTGTTGTGGCATAGGTTGTGCCTTGTTACCTTGTTTTGGATTCCCGCCCTTTTATGGACACTGCTGTTGGATGTCCCATGTGTTATGGATATCTGAAGCGGGGTGTGTGACATACTTAGAATAATACCATTTTGTGAAATACTCACCTGTAAAATGGGTATTATAAGTATGTCACACACCCCGCTTCACCCGCCCTTGTTTGGTACTCTGGATACTCTATATTGGGCAGTTTGCGTGGTTCTTGGTTTTACTGTTGCCTCTTCCTGGTCCCTTACTTACTGCTTCTGTATACTGGGTAATGAGTGGGAGGTCCCAGGTATTTATGGATCAGGGAGGGGCTTTTCTCTTTGCATCATCTCTGCAGGAACGCCCCTTCAGGTCGGTATTACCCATGTGTTATGGATATCTGAAGCGGGGTGTGTGACATACTTATAATACCCATTTTACAGGTGAGTATTTCACAAAATGGTATTGTTATATTGCATGTTGCCATTGGTTTCTGGGGGTTTTTTACTGTTGGTTTGTTTTTTCCCCACAGATCCTGGGATTCCTTCAATTAGTAGCCTCCCAGTTCTTTATTGCCTGGATAGTCTCTTTTTCTCCTAAATTGGGACATATTTTTATATTTATTTATATATACTTGCGTATATATATTTAAAAAAAAATATATATATATATAAAAAAAAAAAAAAAAAAAAAATATATATATATATATATATATATATATATATATATATATATATATATATATATATAAATCTATATATATATACAATCTATATTTATATATAGATTATTAAGGGGATCTTCTTTTTGAATTAAATCCTCCCCAAAAAAAAAAAATTCCGGGACATTTACAATAAGGGGGCATCCCGGGTCGGCTTATGCCTTAAATCCCAAAAGAATTGCGAATACCATAAATCACCATATGGAGGCTTCCGTTATTACCGGAAATGGTTCCTCTGGGCCATCTAGGGGGTGCGCAAGATGTGGGACTCCGCTCCCAGATGATGATGTCTTTGTATGCATTCCTTGTGCAAGGCAGAGTATTGCGCGTCAGTCCGTCGCTTCGGCTGCTGGCCCGTCGCATCTTCCATCATCTCCTACCTCTCCCTCCCTGTTCCGGACCCCGCATGACACTGTCAAGAGTGGGGATTCGCAATCCGAGGTGGCGGCGCGATTGGCCAGCCTCCGGAAAATAGTGCCCGTTAAAGCAGGGTCTAAAGCCACTGCAAAACGGAAGCACCTGACTCCGATACCTTCGGCTTCACAGGTATGTGAGCCTGTGGAATGGTCCGATGGCTCCCCGGACGAGGGAGAATTCCTGTTGGAGTCAGATGAGCCTGCAGATCAGCTTGAGGCTGATGCTATTGGCGATTGGTCGGCGGGTGTTTCCCTTGACACCCCCTCCATTCTGGCTCAGATGTTTGAAATTCTGAATTTAGATCCGCCTGAGGCTGTCACCCGGCCAAAGGGCCAGTTGTTTAAAGAGCCTCAGCCGCGTTGGGTTTTTCCCAGACAACACCACTTTGAGAGGGTGGTCCTTAAAGAATGGGAACATCCCACGCGGTTATCTGGAATCCCTTCCAGTTGGGAAAAGCGTTATCCTTTTCCGCCAGAATTGGTGAAGCTCTGGTCCGTCCCTCCTGACGTCGATACCCCTGTGCTAGGGCTCTCCAGCACGGCTATGGTACAGTCTGCGGAGACCACTGTCCCTAAAGATGGGGAGGATCGGCGGATTGACCAGTACGCTCGCCATGGTTTTATTTATGCTGGGTCAACGATGCGCCCGGTGTGTGCTTCGGCCCTTCTTCTATTGGCGGTTAGGTCTGTAATTCAGGAGCTGTATGAGGATCTAGATCCCACTTGCAAAGAGTTTACTGCGCTCAAGCAGTGTGAATCTTTTGTTTCCTATGTTCTATCCGCTCAGGACGATGCGCTGGCTATGAGTAGCAAGACAGCTGCAATGCTGGTGGCTATTCGTCGGTCAGTATGGCTGCGTCAGTGGTCGGCGGACTCAGCTTCTAAAAGGGTGCTCACAGCTCTTCCCTTTTTGGGCTTGCGTCTGTTTGGTGAGAAAATTGATTCAGTCGCAAAGGGTGGTAAGATGCCACAACGCAAGAGGCCTCGTCGTCCCTTTAAGGGGACAAGTGCTGGTAGGCCTTCTTTTCGGGGATTCAGAGCGGGTAGGGGGGCTTCCTTTCCCGCTACCAGAGGTGCAGGTTGGACTCGGGGGAGGGGCCATGGCCGTCCCGCTCAGTCCTGGGGCACCAAGCCAAAGCCTGCTGGTAAACCCGCTCAGCAATGAGGGGCTGCCCTCACCCGTGCGGGTGGGGGGACGATTACGACACTTCTCCCAGGTTTGGGACCAGGAGATTCCGGACAGATGGATCTGGGAGGTAGTGTCGTCCGGTTACAAACTGGAATTCGACTATCGCCCTCCTTCACGGTTCTTTCGGTCTCGGGTGCCCATCGATCCTTTGGCCGCACAGGGGCTCCTGGCGTCGGTAAAGAATCTGTTAGAGATGGCGGTCATCCGGCTGGTACCGCGCTTAGAAATGGGCCTCGGGTTTTATTCCAATCTTTTCGCAGTCCCCAAGAAAGACGGGTCAGTCCGTCCCGTCCTGGACCTGAAATTACTCAACAGGTTCATCCGTGTTCGGAAGTTTCGCATGGAAACCTTGCGTACGGCCGTCGGTTCCCTTCGGCAAGGGGACTTCATGACGTCCATAGACATCAAGGATGCTTATCTTCATGTTCCCATCTGCCACGCTCATCAACGTTTTCTTCGATTCGTGATGGAAAATCAGCATTATCAATTCGTGGCACTTCCGTTTGGCCTTACCTCAGCTCCAAGAGTGTTCACCAAGGTGCTGGCAGGGGTCATGGCCATTTTCAGATCTCGGGGCATTCGTGTCGTACCTTATTTGGACGACCTTCTCATCATGGCTTCGTCGCTCAATCAATCGGAGACAGACACCAGGTTGGTGGTCTTCTTGCTGGAAAGCTTTGGTTGGGTGATCAACTTCCCCAAGTCCTTCCTCGCTCCGGCCAGGGTGGTGTTCTTTCTGGGGATGCAGTTGGACTCTCTTCAACACAGAGTGTTTCTCCCCCAGTCCAAAATTCATCTGATCCAGGAGTTGGCTCGGGTCCTACTTTCCAATCCTCGGCTGTCCATCCGTCTGGGGATGAGGCTGATAGGGTTGATGGTCGCCTCTTTCGAGGCAGTTCCTTTTGCTCAATTTCACCCGAGGACGCTTCAGCTTTATCTGTTGGCGTCCTGGGACCGGCAGCCTCGGTCGCTGGATCAGCCCTTCCAGTTGTCCTCCCGGGTCCGGCAGTCCCTCCAGTGGTGGTTGGTCTCGACCAATCTTGTGAAGGGCAGGTCTTTCCTGACCCCTCTTTGGGAAATTGTCACCACGGACGCCAGTCTGTCGGGTTGGGGCGGATTTTGGAAGGAGCTGCGGTTCCAGGGGCAGTGGGGACCTCAAGAGGCCCACTTACCCATCAATGTTCTGGAACTGAGAGCCATCCGTCGGGTGCTTGCTCTCCTGACTCAGCACGTTCTGGGCCTTCCGGTCCAGGTGCGTTCAGACAATCGAACAGCAGTTGCTTACATCAATCATCAGGGAGGGACTCGCAGTCTGAGTGCTCTCAGAGAGGTGTCCCTGATCCTGACCTAGGCAGAGGCCCATGTTCCTTGTCTCTCGGCGGTATACATTCCAGGAGTGGAGAACCAGGAAGCGGACCAGTTGAGCAGGGGCTCTCCCCGTCTGGGAGAATGGGCTCTCCATGCTCGGGTGTTTCGCTCACTGTGTCTCCGATGGGGGACACCAGAGGTGGACCTGTTTGCCTCTCGTCACAATCACAGGCTCCCGAACTTCGTGTCGCTCTCCCAGGATCCTCTGGCTCTGGCAGTGGACGCCATGTCCCTGAGCTGGGGGGATCTGGGATTTCTATACCTGTTTCCTCCGATACCCATGCTGCGCAGGGTGCTTCGGAAGTTGGCTCTGGAAAAGGTGTCCGCCGTTCTCGTGGCCCCAAGGTGGCCAAGGCGAGTGTGGTTCGCAGACATCGTTCGGCTGGCAGTGGACCAGTTCGCCCTGCCTCTTCGGCCCGATCTGCTCACTCAGGGTCGGTTGGAAACCATTACTCCCGGTTTGGGATTTGAATTTGGTTCTTGCTGCTCTTCAGGCTCCTCCTTTTGAGCCTTTGCAAGATATTGCTTTGTCTACCCTGACTCAGAAGATTGTCTTCTTGGTAGCTATCACTTCGGTCCGGCGTGTCTCAGAGTTGGCGGCCTTGTCTATCCAGGCGCCTTACTTTGAGAGGCATCAGGATAAGGTGGTCTTTCGTTTCAAGCCAGACTTTCTTCCCAAGGTTGTTTCTGCTTTTCATTTGAACCAAGACATTGTTCTTCCCTCCTTATGTCCTAATCCTAAGAATGACAAAGAGAGGGTTTTGCATTGTTTGGATGTAGTACGCTGTGTTAAGTACTACTTGATTATCACGTCTCCTTTTCGTAGGACAGATTCCTTTTTTGTTGTGCCCCATGGGCCTAAGAAGGGTTTGGCACCAGCCAAATCTGCCATTAGCAAGTGGATACGTCAGGCCGTTACTGCGGCCTATTCTGCTAAGGGGAAAGTTCCCCCTTTTCGTATCACTGCTCATTCTACTCGCGCCATTGGGGCGTCTTGGGCTTTTCAGCACCAAGCTTCTGTTGAACAAGTTTTTAAGGCCGCCACTTGGTCTTCTGTTCACACTTTTTCTAAGTTTTACAAAGTTGATGTGCGAGCCTCAGCGGATGCTGTTTTTGGCCGCAAAGTTCTGCAGACTGCAGTCATTTAAGTTATGCTTCACCTGGCCTTGAGATGCCCATCCCTTGTGGACACAGCTTTTGGATGTCCCAATAAGTGAAGAATATTTAAAAGTGAAGCGGGGTGTGTGGCACACCAAGAATAATACCATTTTGTACTCACCTGAAAAATGGATATTGTTGGTGTGCCACACACCCCGCTTCACTCCCACCCTTTTAGGTATTCCGAATCCTTTATATGGTGAAGCTTTTATTTATATTGATTTATTTTGAGGTTACCGTTAATTTACTGGTACCTTGTCTTTCTGCTTTTTAATATACTGGTGATTAATGGGAGGTACCAGGTATATATAGGCCGGAAGGGGGCTCGTTACAAGACTTCCTCTCTGCACAGCGTCACCTGGCGGTGAGTTAACCCAATAAGTGAAGAATATTTAAAAGTGAAGCGGGGTGTGTGGCACACCAACAATATCCATTTTTCAGGTGAGTACTCACAAAATGGTATTTTTCCGGATCTGGTCTCAAGGTCAGCTATGTTACCCCAATTTACAAACGCTGGCTTTGACGGCGTGGCTGCTGAGACCTCCATCCTAAAAGAGGAAGGTTTGTCTGTTGTTGTGATCCAGACGCTTGTTAGGGCGGTCATATATCGCTTGGTGTGAGGCTAGGGCCTTGAAAATTCCCAGAATTTTGGAGTTTCTCCAACACGGTTTGGATCTGGGTTTTCAGCTTAGTACTCTAAAAGGGCAGGTCTCCACTCTGGCGGTTTTCTTTCAAAGGTCTTTTGCTCTTCATCCTTTGGTTAAGATTTTTTCCAGGGGGTAACTCGTGTGCGGCCACGAGTTCTATAAGGTTGATGTGCGGGCCTCAGCGGATGCTGTTTTTGGCTGCAAGGTTCTGCAAGCTGCAGTGGTTTAATTTGTGCACTATTGCCTGTTGGGATCCTGCTATTGGATGTCCCACGTGTAATTAATCTTCCGAAGCAGAGTGTGAGACATACTTGGAATAATACCATTTTGTGATTACTCATCTGTAAAATGGGTATTATAAGTATGTCTCACACCCTGCTTCGTCCCACCCTGAGTTTTATCTTGTATCCTCTATATGGTGAAACTTTTTTCTCTTAGATTTTATTGGCTCTTCCTGGTCCCCTTACTGCTTTCTTATACTGGGGAATGTGTGGGAGGACCCAGGTATTTATGGGCTGGAAGGGGCTTCTTTTTTTTCTAGTCATCTCTGCAGAAGTTCGCCCTCTACTGGCTATAACCCACGTGTAATTAATCTTCCGAAGCATGGTGTGAGACATACTTATAATACCCATTTTACAGGTGAGTAATCACAAAATGGTATTTTTTTCTTTGGTCCTCCCTTCCCTCTTTAACCTGTCCCCATTTCTAGGATGTAGGGAGGCAGCATCATGGAACATGACTGAGATTCCCCCTTTTGCCCAGTGACCAGTCACCTCCTGCTGCATTTCCTGGATTTGTCCTTTTATTTGTGATAACGTGTGTCTTCTGTGCAGGTTCAGCGAAAGCTCCTGATGAATGCTTCAAAAAGTTTAACCAAATAGGTGATAAATTTGGGAACTGTGGACAGGTCAATCGGAAATGCACAGAGGCGTAAGTATTTTTTATTCTTTATCCATTTCACCATATATATTACAACATTGCATTTTACAATGATATATTCATTGTGGACATAATCACACCTGGAATGGAATGGACAGTGCCCATGTCATATTTAAAGAGTAGGTGCACTTTAGATTGAATTTTTGAAAGTCTATTTTACTATGTGGCAAAATGTCTTAAAGGTCCTGAGCTGATCTAGCACTTTTTTATTTCTAATGTTAGCAAATGTGTGTTTTATGAAAGCAGTTTTCACTATCTGCAATCTGTTGCTATTGTCAACATCAAGTTCAGATTTGGTGTACGTTGCTAATAGCAATATATTGCACAGAACACTGCTACTGGCCATGTGTAAGGCTGAGTGAGCTTCCTTTGCCTCAGCAGCGGCCATAACAGCAGTGTTCTGTGTGTACCGGACCCTTCTCTCTTCTTAGTGTACGTTGCCAGTAGCAACGGATTGCAGGAAGTGAAAACTGCTTCCATGAAACACACATTTGTTAACATAGGAAAAAATTAAAAGGTATTAGATCAGCTCAGCAACTTGAGCACAACATTTTGACACAAAAATAAACAGTGGACTTACCCTTTAAAGGAGCACTATCGCGACAAATGGCCCTATGGTAAAAATCTATATAAATATGCAGGATGATGGGAGGATTATGAGAGGGGTGCAAGGGGCGCTAGCCTCGGAGCCTCCACCACTTGCCCTGCAAAGGGGGCCTCCACCAACCTTTGGGTTATGGTCTGGTCCAGGAGGCTTTTCAGTCTTTGGTCTGACGGGACATGGGGCCGGCAAGAAAACTATTGGCGGCAGTGGGGGTCCTCTGCACACCTTTTTACTATATCCAGTCCAAGTCATCCCAGAAGTGATGACAGTTGGGTAGGCCGGCAGGTGGCGCAGTCACTGCAAGATCCAGAGCTGTAACTCCTCCCAGCCCCCTATAAAAAGACCCGTCTCCATAGAATTCCCAGAATTCATCTTGCAGTACTGCTGCTAGGATCGTCTTAGATACTCTCTCTGGATACTGCAGCTGAGCGGGGCATTTTAAAGTGGACCAACACCCAGGATTTTGACTATTAGGGGTGCCCCGCTGTGTAAAACCCCCAGAAACTCCCAAACTCACCTCGCCACGCTCCCACGGACAAGCGGCGGACAAGGCAGCGCGTCCGCCACCACCTCCCGCGCGCCCCTCTGACAGTGCGCGCGCCCGCGCCGGCCATTCACAAACGGCCGGCGCGGGCGCGCGCACGGCTAGAGGAGCGCGCGGGAGGCGGCGGCGCCCGCTGCCGCCGCCGATCAGGTGAGTTATTTTTGGGTTTTGGGGGGGGTCCCTCACCGCGGGACATCCCGATCTCAGATGTCCCGCGGTGAGGGGGGTGATCGGCCCGGGAATCTTATAGATTCCCGGGCCGATCACCCATGGGTGACGGTCCACTTTAAGCCTGTCGGCCACTGCACCCCTTTTGCCAGTGTTCCCATGGACCAACTTACGCCTCCCAGCCTCGGCTGACAGGCGGGACAGGTAAAGGTAGGGAGAACGCCAGGGTCGGGTGTTCACAGAGCTAGGCTCTGGGCCGCAGATCCTCCCCTAAAAGGTAGTCGGCCATAGGCGATGGTGAGCCTATTGGGGGGGGGGGGGGGGAACCACCTAATTGCCTGGAGTTTATGCCATTATCTGTGCCCACTAGCTTTATTTTCATAAGTTGTGCTTTTTACCTTACTTTTAAGTCTTTTTTTACCTCAGACTTTGTTGTTGCTGGCAGCTGTGCATACTCACCTTTCCTCATTCCCTCACCTATTCTCCTTCCCCTCCATCTGGTAGCTGTGAGGGAGGCGGGAGCGGCGTTGTTGAGGCCTTCTTCTAGGCGAGGCCTTGGCATGTGGTGCGTCCGGGGGGGGGTGGGGTACTCCTCCGTGGGCCACTCCCCCCCCCCCCCCCCGCTTCCTGCACTCTCGGCGCCATTTTAGGCGAAAAGAGGCGGGGCCGCACGGTGACGCGTTTGGCGTCATTGCTGCGCGGCCTGCCCCTCGAGGTTTTGGCCTTGCTGCGCTCGGGCGCCATTTTCCTTGCTGCTCACTGTGTCATTTGCAGACCCTGGTGAGGGTCCCCACGGCTGTCAACCTCAGTTTTCACCACTCACTGCCTGTGCTCTGGTGCCTGCATCCCGGACCCCCCGCTACCTTGCCGGTCGGTTCCGTGAGTCCTGTTTTTTTCTCTGTTGGATTTTGATGTGCATTTGCTGTGGGATGCTCATGAATCCTTCCGTTTGTGTCCTCTAGGTGGGCCCCCTCCATTGCCAGCTGAGGGTTGTGGTTCCTCCCGGTCTCCTACACCCCCCCTCTCCCTTTAAAGAGGGATTACTAAAAAGAGGGACTAAATTGGGGGTCACTTTGGTTTGGGCCGTTATATTTATATATATATATATATATTTATATTTATATATATATATATATACCTGTATATTTTTCACTATAATCACCATAATGGAGGCTTCTGGGGATAGTGAACTAGGGGCCCCATCTGGGCGGGTGAAGCTTTGCCCCATGTGCGGTACCAGCCCGCTGGGCGGACTCAGCACGGTTTGTGTCACTTGCGCCAGGAGCGTATTGTTGGAGCATGATAGGGCGGGCGTCCCTGCTCCTAGCCCTCATTTGCCTGCGGCCTCGCCAGCCCCCCCACTACTGCATTCAGCCCTCAGCGAAGGGGAAGCCAGCAGGGGGTCCCAAGCCGATTTGGCTTACCGGGTGGCCAGCATGGAGAGACAGTTATCTCGCATGGCTACTGGGAAGGCCACGAGTAAGAAGCGGCACATCGAGCCGGGTTACTCGGATTTTGCTGCTGATGAGGATCTTTTTGGAGGTGGGGACTCCATGGAGGGAGGAGAGCTGTTTAAGAACTCCGCTTCCTCAGGGGATCGGTCGGTTGGTTAGGACATCGAGCCTGATTCGACACCGAGAAGTTGCTGTCTTCTGTGTTTGAGACTTTGCATATTGTCCCTCCTAAAGCGGCTAAGAGGAAGCAAAGTGATTTATTCCGGCCTGAGAGACAGAGGATTGTCTTCCCAGAACAGGCCCACTTTTCCAGTATGGTGTTTAAGGAATGGGAAAGACCTAATAAATTGCCATCGGTGCCTAAGAGTCTGGACAGGCAGTATCCCTTCCCTGAGGAGCTGATCCGCCTCTGGTCCCATCCTCCCGATGTGGATGCCCCTGTCTCGGGGTTATCCAACACTACGGTTATGCCGTCACCCGATACTGCTTCCTTGCGCGACCCTGCTGACAGGCGCATGGAATCAGCTGGCTTGTCATGCGTTTACCTTTTGTGGGTGCTGGGCTTCGCCTGGGGACGGGGTAGGTCTCGCGGCCGACCCAATCCCTCCTGGGGAGCTAAATCCAAACCCTCTGCCAAGCCCTCTCAGGCATGAGGAGGCCCCCTCATCCATCCATGTGGGGGGACGGCTGCTGCTTTTTGCTCACATATGGAGACAGCACGTCTCGGATCGGTGGATTCAGGAGGTGGTGTCCTCCGGGTGTAGAGGTTTGCGCTGGAGGACCAGCATTACCAGTTTGTGGCACTACCGTTCGGGATAGCCTCCACTCCCAGTGTGTTCACCAAGGTGCTGGCAGGCATCATGGCCATCCTGAGGAACCGGGGCATTCGTGTTCTTTCTTATCTGGACTATTTGCTGATTGCGGCTCAGTCCTTTCCGCAGGCCGAGAGCGACACCCGGACGGTGTTATCCACTCTTGAAGATTTTGGATGGGTAATCAATTACCCCAAGTCTTCTATCACTCCCTCAATGATGAGGTCCTTCCAGGGCATGACGTTGGACACCTCTCAGGTCAAGGTATTCCTCCCCCAGCTGAAGGTGGAGGGCCTCCAGACGCAAGTACAGGCCCTACTGGCTTGTCAGCGACCATCTATTTGTCTGGGCCTCATGATGTCCTGCTTCGAGGCAGTGCCCTTTGCCCAGTTCCACATGAATTGAATCTGTTGACCGGTTGGGACCGGACGCAGGAGTCCCTGGATCAGGAATTTTCACTGTCCCCCATGGTCAGACAGTCCCTCTTGTGGTGGTTGGACTCCAGCAATCTGTTGGTGGGCAAGTCCTTTCTGACTCCCCGGTGGGAGATAGTTACCACGGACGCCAGTCTGACCGGCTGGGGAGGTTTTTGGCAAACGCTGAAGTTCCAGGGTCAGTGGGGGCCGCAGGAGACCCACTTACCCATCAATCTTCTGGAGCTGAGAGCGATTCGGTTGGTGCTTATCCAATTGACTCCCCATCTAAGGGGTCGTGCGATTCAGGCCCTGCTTGGACAATCAGACGGCTGTCGCCTACATCAATCACCAGGGCGGGACTTGGAGCAAGCTGGTCCTTCAGAAGGTGTCCCAGATTCCGACTTGGGCGGAGGAGAATGTTCCCTGCATCTCGGCGGTTTACATCCCTGGGGTAGAAAACCAGGAGGCGGACTCCCTGAGCAGGGGGACTTCTCATCTGGGGGAATGGTCTCTCAGCAACAAGATCTTTCACTCTCGCTCTGTGTCTCCGCTGGGGTCAGCCGGACGTGGACCTGTTTGCGTCCAGACACAATCACAAGCTTCCAGGTTCATCTCCCTGTCAAGAGATCCTCTGGCCTTCGCCACAGACGCTCTGGCAATTCCGTGGACGGAGTTCAGGCTCCTTTATGCATTTCCTCAGTTTCCACTCCTGGGGCGAGTGCTGCGCAAGATAGCCCAGGAGGGGGTACCAACCATACTGGTGGCTCCTCGCTGGCCGAGGCAGAGTTGGTTCGCGGACATAGTTCAGATGTCAGTTGATCGTTACATCTTACCCGACGACCCAGGGCTTCTCACTCAGGGATCGCTGCGGCACCCCAATTTACAGACGCTGGCTTTGGACGGCCTGGCTATTGAAACCTCAATCCTAACTGAAACGGGGCTGTCGGCCACGGTTGTTCAGACCATGACTCAGGCGCGGAAGAAGTCTTCTTCCATGATTTACTACAGAGTTTGGCATGCCTACATTGCTTGGTGTGAATCCAAGAGTTTTCCTTGTCGCATTTTTTCTATTTCTAGGATTTTGGCATTTTTACAACATGGCTTTGACTTGGGTCTACAGTTGGGCACCCTCAAGGGTCAGGTCTCGGCCTTGGCCATTTTTTTCCAAAGATTCTTTGCCAATCATAGACTGATCAAGAGTTACCCATGTACGTCCACCGCGTAAGCCTGTATTACCGGTGTGGGATTTGAATTTGGTGCTTTCTGCTCTCCAGGGTCCTCCAATTGAGCCTTTGGGCGACGCTACATTGTCTATCTTGACCGTAAAGGTGGTCTTTTTGGTAGTTGCGTCGTGTGTCAGAACTGGCCGCTCTTTGTATGAAGCCTCCTTACTTTGAGCGGCATAAGGATAAGGTGGTTTTTCGCTTTAAACCTGATTTTTTGCCTAAGGTCGTTTCTCCCTTTCATCTTAATGAGGAAGTGGTTTTGCCTTCCCTGTGTCCAGAACCGTCTGGAGTGGTGATTTCTGTGGTGTTTTTGATGTATTTTGTGGTGTTTTTATTGGCCACGCCGCTTTGTACTGCGTTCCGCGGCTGTATCCTGAGGTGATTTTGCTTAGTCATGGTGGCGGCCGGGTCACGTGAGCGCCGTTTTTTTGCGCTCTTCGGGGGGGGGGGGGGGGGGGGCTGGTGATGACGCGTATTGCGTCGTCCCCCCACGGCCCACCCTTCGAAGTACCTCTGCCCACGCTATTTTGGACGAGCTGCGCGTCTGCATTTCTCCCTTCCTGACTGCAGCGCTGCTTCCTCCGGTGTCTCGACTTATCCTGCCTGAGCGACCCTACGGTGTCTTTGGGCCGTGAGTCCCCCTTGGGGTTTTTTTTATTGCATGGGGTGTATTTGTTGCGGGATGCTCATGTGTCTTTTTACTTTTGTCTTTTGGCCGGGATACCCTTGGGTTGTGGTTTCTCCCGGCTCCACTCCTTCCTCCCCCTTATCTTCCCCTTCACTGTTTCTGGGGGCATCCCGTGGGAGGGCATCCCGGGTGGCTTCTCTCTTAGCCTTTACCCACCACTGACCTATTGTGCCTGTATTAATCACCATATGGAGGCTTCTGCGCATCTCTCGGCTTCACCTACTCGCCCGCTTCTGCAATTTGGTCCCAATGAGGGGGACATTAGCAGGGAGTCGCGCTCTGATCTGGCTTTGCGGGTGGCCAACATTGAGAAGCAGCTTGCCAGGTCTGTTCCTAGGAAGGCCTCTGGCAAGAAGCGGCACCTGGATCCCAGATCCTCTCCTCTTCCTGAGATGTATGTGGGGATTGATGATCTTGGAGAATGTCACCCCCTTGAGATGGGGGAGCTCCCCCAGGATTCTGACTCCTCTGGGAACCAGCAGGAGGGTTGCGATAGTGACCCTGGGTCTGCGTCCGGAGAGGAATCATGGTACCCTGAGGACGCTGATAATATGCTGTCACATATTTTTGAAATGTTGCATATTGCTGCCCCTGAGGTAGCTAAGAGAAAGCAGGGGGAGCTTTTTCGCCCTGGTAAACAGTGTCTAGAGTTCCCTGAGCAGGAACATTTCACCACCTTGGTGCTTAAAGAATGGGAACGTCCTAACAGGCTGTCTGCTGTGCCCAAGGGTCTGGATAAAAGGTATCCCTTTCCTGCTGGACCATGCTTCCATCAACGTCCCAGAACTGCAGGCGATTGGGTTGTACTGTTAAGGTCCGCTCAGACAACCATACGGCGGTTGTCTACATCATCCATCAGGGAGGTACTTGGGGCAAGTGAGCCTTCCAGGGAGTGTCCCTGATTCTGTCTTGGGCGTAACAGCATGTTCCCTGCATCATAGCGGTTTACATTCGGGGGTGGAGAACCGGGTGGCCGACTCCCTGCGTAGGGGATTGTCTCGTCTGGGGGAATGGTCCCTCAACAACCGGGTGCTGCTCTCCCCGTTTCACCGCTGGGGTCATCCGGACGTGAACCTGTTTGGGTCCCGCCACAATCACAAACTTTCAGATTTTGTCTCTGTTTCAGGATCATCCTTTCTTTGCTATGGGTGCCTTTGCATTCCCTTGGACGGATTTTGGCTTCTCTATGAGTTCACTCTGTTTCCTCTTCTGGCCAGTGGTATATGCAACATAGCCCAGGAGCGGGTACCAGCCATCCTGGTGGCCCCTTCTTGACTGTTGAGACCTCCATCTTGGTGATAAAGAGGTTGCCTGCTTCTGTTGTTGATTCCATGATTAGGCCTAGGAAGAAGTCCTTGTACTTCGTCTATTACAGGGTTTGGCTTGTTTACATTGCCCGGTAGGACTCTTAAGTCTCTTCCCTTTAGGGTGTTTTGCTATTCCCAGGACTCTGGAATTCTTGCAACTTGGTTGGATTTGGACCTTCAACTTAGTACACTCAAAGGCCATGTTTCTGCTCTGGCAATTTTCTTCCAATGTGCTTTTGCCACTTACTGGCTGGTTCAGGTTTTTTACAGGGTGTTTCTCACCTGCGTCCATACCTTAATCCTTGCTACCAGTGGGATCTAAATCTGGTGTTGTCTGCTATGCAGGGGCCTCCCTTTGATTCTATCCGGGAGGCTGCCTTGCCCGGTTTGACTCTTAAGGTAGCCTTTTTTGGTGGCTATCACTTCTGTAAGGCTAGTTCTCAGCTAGCGGAGCTTTCCATCAAACCTCCTTATTTTGAGTGGCATCAGGATAGGGCGGTGTTTAGGCTTAAGCCAGATTTCCGACCTAAGGCTGCGTCTGCTCTTCATCTCAATCAGGACATTGTCTTGCCTTCATTGTGTCCCAATCCTACTAATTCCTAGGAGCGAACTCTACATTCTCTGGATGTGGTCTGGGCTCTGAAGTTCTATTTGACTGCTACTAAGACTTTTAGGAAGTCTGATGTTCTATTTGTTCTCACTTTTGAGCCTAGGAAAGGTTTTTGCCTCCTGCTGTATTCACGATCAGCAAGTGGATCCGTCAGGAGGCAGTTCAAAACATTTCTGCTAAGGGAAAGAATCCTCCCTTTAGGGTGACTGCTCATTCCATTCAGGCTATTGGTGCCTCTTAGGTTTTTCAGCCCCTAGCTTCTGTTGAACAAGTTTGTAAGGCCGCTATTTGGTCTTCTGTTCATACTTTTTCTAAGTTCTACAAGTTAATGTTTAGGTCTCAGCGGATGCTGTTTTTTGGCCGCGAGGTACTTCCTTAAGCGGTAGTGACTTGAACTACTGGCCGTTACTCTTTGGGGATCCCACCCTACTTTTGGACACTGCTTTTGGATGTCCCATCTGTTATGAATACCGAAGCGGGCCGTGCCATGCATTAAAGAAAAAAGCAATTCTGTGAGTACTCACCTGTAGAATTGTTCTTGCATGGCACGGCCCGCTTCGCCCCACCCTTGTTATCGTTGTTCTTGGTTGCCTCTTTATGGTGATTGTTCCAAGTTAAATTGGGTTTTTTTTACCTTTTCTACATTCTTACCTTTATTCTCTCCCAGACAACAATAATAGAGCGGACATGCATATAAGCACACCTATCTCTAAAAAAGGAGCACCACAACTTAATAAAGAATTATTATTACAAACTTTTTATTATTAATGCAACGCAAAAAAAAGCTAAACATATAAACCACAAACAATTTAAAAACAACCGAACATGACCAGTATTCTACAGCAATTGATACCCAGACGAGTGTATCCAAACAATTAATACCCCATGGTAACATGGCCCATCAGCAAATCCTGAATAAACTAATTTAGACACGTCAACATATCCTAAATGAATTAATTTAAACACATATCGTTATAGTAAATATATTGCACAGACACACACCTAATCCACGAGACTTAAATGTGAACCATGTGAAAAAAGAAAAAATATCATAATAAATATGCAGTAGCAAGTGCCGACAAACAATACAACATGAATCTCACAAGTACAGGGCCACCCAGGGTATACAATCATAGGGTCAAAGTCGATATAATCCACCCATGCACGCGGCCCCCATGCCGCTTCAAGGGTGAGGGTGTATTCTCTCCCGGCTTCTTGTCTCACTGCTCGTCTACGCTGGGAACTTGTTGGTTAATCCCGTTTTTATAGGAAGCCGGGAGGTGCCACAGCTTTCTGCAGTGCTACTGCGCCACCTAGTGGCGGAATAACCCATCTGTTATGAATACTGAAGCGGGCCGTGCCATGCAAGAACAAAAACAATTCTACAGGTGAGTACTCACAGAATTGCCTTTTTGTTCTCACTGAAGGTTCCAGAAAGGGTTTGCCTCCGGCCAAGTCTACTCTCAGTAAGTGGATTAGACAGGCGGTGGTGCAAGCATATTTTGCCAAGGGGAAGGATCCTTCTTTTCGTATTACAGCTCATTCTACTAGAGCTATTGGTGCTTCCTGGGCTTTTCAGCACCAGGCTTCTGTTGAACAAGTTTGTAAGGCCGCTACTTGGTCTTCTGTTCATACCTTTACAAAGTTTTACAAGGTTGATGTTAGGGCCTCAGCTGATGCTGCTTTTGGCCGAAAGTTGCTTCAGGCGGTAGTGAAATGAAATACTTGATGTTCCGCACTGGGGATCCCGCCCTAAATGGACACTGCTTTTGGATGTCCCAACTGTCATCACTTCTGGGACGACCTGGACTGGATATAGTGAAAAATACAGTTCTGTAAAACTCACCTGTAGAATTGTTTTTGAATATATCCAGTCCAGGTCGTCCCACCCCACCCTTGGTTCACTATTCTTTTGTTTGCCTGTTATGGTGAATACCTTTTTTGTATTGGACCATTGTCCTTAGTTTTTTGTTGGAGAGAGTACATGCTGAAGCTATGTGAGTTAACATGGTTTTTTGGCCTCTCGGCCTGTCTCATTTACTGCTTTTGACATTCTGGGAATTCTATGGAGACTGCTCTTTTTATAGGGGGCCAAGATCCATCCACCTCTGGATCTTGCAGTGACTGCGCCACCTGGTGGCGGACTACCCAACTGTCATCACTTCTGGGACGACCTGGACTGGATATATTCAAAAACAATTCTACAGGTGAGTTTCACAGAATTGTATTTTTTTCTATTTCTTGCTTTTGCAATCCTGCAACTAAAGCCACCCTGGGGCAGGACATAGAGTCTACAGTAGAAAAGCCGCCGCCAGCAACACTACAGTGATGGGTGCGTGCAGGGCTGTTACTGCACATAAGCCACCAAGCACAGCCGCTGGCAGCTCAATGCAGGGAACTGTTTTCTGCTGGACCAGCTGGACGACTACACTACCCCCCACCCAGAATGGCAAAGCAGAAGTCACAAGGACCTCGATCTGACGTTCCAGTAAATAGGCGGGTGCCAGACAACCACCGATCAGTTACTTGGCTGGACTAATATTTTAAAGGAAAAAAATACTGTGGGGCAGATTTTGTGCCCAGGGGCCTCCACCATGCTTAATCTGGTCCTGATGGGAGGAGTCACTTATACACCCGGCATCAAGAAATATCCAGCCTGGCTCTTTTTATTATTTAAATGGAAGGAAGCAAAAATGGGGAGGGGGGGGGGGGGGGGGCTCTGCCATCCCTGATGGACTAAACCTGTTACTCCCGGATTTTATTCCTATATATCCTATAATGAGAGAACAAACCAAAAGCTTGGCGGGAGTTTTATTTGGTTCTGGTATTTATATGGTTATTTAATATTACAAAATTGCACAATGTTGCTCATTTATCATCAGAGGAGGTGCTAAAGAGAAAGGTCCATACAGTCATACGGTGAGAGGTGAAGGTCCGGACGGGGGGGGGCTGTCGCAAGGAATCATAGATTGCACAGGCAAAACTAAAAAAGGCTGGGGCAGAGCTGGGGGTGACAGGATTGAATGGGGATGGGATTGCCAATCAAGTAAAGGGGGCAGTGCAGAGCATAGCAATACAGAAGCAACTGAGTGCAGGGCTGTCAGGGCAGGGGTCCGGAACCTGGTGCCGAGGTCTGCATTTGGACCCTGGTCCACCAGTTGAGTACCGCTGCTCTAGACTCTCTGCACACTGATCTCATAGCGATACTAGCTAAAGCGTATTCAAGTTAAAAAAAAGTTAAAAAATAACTTGTTATCCCCGGCCAACCGATTAATGAATCAATTATTTTTGTATTCATCATGAAGTGCTGTTTATTCTTTCTTGATTTATTTGTATTATTTCTTGTAATATTTCTTGTAATATTGATTTTGCAGGCAAGCGTGCATGTATGTTTACACTATGGTATCTGTGCTATATTATTATATTTAATTTATTTATATACTCCAACACGCTCTGTTTCCCAGTGTACTTGGATAAGCAGCTCGACTGAACCGCTCCACTTACACTGTTTTTTTAAAGGACACCTTGAGTTGCTATGCGATGCAGGGGCTCTTGCGTTGCATTCTCTCATTGCCTTCTGTCCAATAGCAGCCTGGATGGGACGGGGTTGAAAACAGATCCCTGATTTCCATTCTATGCTGTGTCATGCCCTCCTCTTTTTTCTTCCATTGTGATTGGATGCGGACTTGCTTTCGCTCTTATGGTGGCAGCGCACTCCAGGTGATTCTTTTCCTCCGGCAGGTGGGTGAGTATTTCACTTGTATATATAAACACATTAGTCATCTTGTCCTACACCTATGATTAAGGACCTGATTTTTTAAAATCGAAACAAGTAATAAGTAGCGCGCTGACTTCACTCTGCTGAACCAGGTCTGACCATTTCATAGTTTTTATGGAACAATGGTGTACTGGTTTTAATATGTTCCAATAAAGTGGACCTTGTACTGCATTGGGAGCTGCCAGCAACCTCTGTTTTTCCTGCTTATTCATAAGAGGAGTTTTAGTTCACATAAGCTGCAGTTGTAAGCAGATAGATACAATAATACTCACACACCAATGTAAAAAATACCTTATACTAGAAGGAATGTACAAATAAGGTGCTGCCACGATTGTGTGTCCTAAAGCACACCACAGTATCTAACCTAAATGAAAGTAGCGCATACTTTTGGTTCAAAAAATGCATATAGTTTATTAACGATACAAAAAGGACAATACACATAAACATAGGTAAGTATCAAACTACACAAAATGAGCGAAAAACCAGTGCAGCGATATCTTGCATTTAAGATCCGCTTTAAGTTAAGTGCCAATAAAGCATCTCCTAATAAAAAAACATGTCCTAAGGAGTTGTGCTAAAAGAGATTACATTCAAGGAAAGGCAAGATATTGCAAGCTGTAGCCAGAAAAATCATATAAATGCAAATAAATGCACAACGGTTTGGGTCTGCATGAATGAAGGTATGTTCAGATATATGCCAACATGATTAGAATTAAGCTAAGATTAAAGTAAAAACGAAGATTATATACACCGAGCCAGCTGAACCAAACCACAATTCAAGATTATGCTGTCCATAGTAGTGCTGTGCCAGTAATATAACTCAATCTGCTGCCAATCGCCGTACGTACGTTTCGGGATAGCACCGCTCCCTTCTTCAGCGAGAAAGCTGAGCAGCCAATGTCATGGCAGTCCATTTCATGCTCCACCCTTACCTTTACTGAGCACATAATTTTAACCATGCAGATATTGATTCACTTTTTAACTAACTGCAGAGGAAATGCAAAATTTTCACTTATCTACACTTCTACACAGTACAGTTTAAGCGCATGGATTTTGGGTGGCAGCGAGGTTAATATCTACACACAATATCTTGCATTGATATGCGAAGTAAGGTTGGTGACGAAGAGTAAACAGGGCTCCCGTGATATTGGCTGCTCCACTTAAATACCTGTTGCAATTTAAGCGGCTCCCATCTGCTGCACGGAGCCGGTGTTCATGTTCCCGGGCCCCAGAAGGAGAAACAGCAGCAGGGCAGGCTTCATTTACTCTGCCTGTCCACCTTTCCTTGTTCTGGTCTCCCGGTGGCTGTGGCAGCCCTGTCAGCAGCACAGGAGTGTTGGGACATCTGAGTATATTTTTTATATACAGTATATTTTATTTTTACATCCACCCATGAGACGCGCGCACATTTCCCCCTTCTTATAAGGTGAAAAATACAGTAACTATTGTTTGTGTTATATGTTTACCTACCCTGTAATATTTTTCTGTTCACAGGAACAGTCTTTGTGGGAAACTGCAGTGTACTCCGGGCTCCAATATGATCCATTCGGACTATGCCACTATCTCACAGAAGGTTAATGGCACGGATTGTATAAGTGTGGACTTTAACCTGGGCACTGATGTCCCTGACCCAGGACTGGTACACCAGGGATCACCTTGTGCGCCAGGGAAGGTTAGTTGTTTCTTTAAAAGAGCAGCAGAGAATTATACCTCTAAATGTTTAGGTTTCGCTTATATGGCTACTTAATGCATCCTTACTCCCTACAGCAGCAGTACTACAGCTGTCCATGTGATCGCAGACAAGATATGGCGGTCATAATGCTCCCTGGCCATGCAGCAGCACCAATTGGTGCTCTCCAGCAAAGTTTAGCTTGTAGTATTCATATTTATTGCAGTTATTACGATGAGGCTGAACTTCAATGCCGAGCTGTGTGTAACTGAATAAATCATCAATGGAGAGCACCAAGGGGCACTAATGGACATCCAATCTTGGGCAAAGGCTTCAGTAAAAAAGAAACACAGGCTTTTTTCGGGACACAGGGCTGGAGATAGAAGATGTCATAAACTTCCCTTCTAGGTATATTATCACTTTTAAAAAAGCTGCCTGTAATGTACTAATTGGCGTTCATACATCACATCATTAAGATTTAAGGGTGCTGCTTCTCTGACCGTTTTCTAGCATTTCTCCCATGTAGAACCCCCCCCCTCCAAAAAAAAAAAACTCATATCTGTCCGAGTTTCAACACTGGGAGTCCTCAGTGGGGAAGAAAGCACAGATTCTCTGCCCCACTACCGCCTTCTGCCGATTCCCTACGACAGCAGGGAGGGGCTTTTTATACCGGCGAGAGAGGGAGCTGATGTCACCTCATTCCTCCAGTAAAAATGGCCCCTCCCTGCAGCTGGAGTGAGGGGCAGTAGCTGGGAATGGGGCAAAGAACACAGATCCTCCACCCTGCTCCCGGTTTCTGTCGCTCACTTCTGGTTGAAGACTGCAAAGATCAGACAGCGTTGTATATTAAAGGATTTTTGCAAGGATTTTTTTAGTGTGGTCTTAAAGCAGACCAAAACCCACTAAACTTAAAAAACATTTGGCCAGAGCCCCTGCCCCTGAAATTTGTATTTTCATTTTTAAAATCGTCCAGGAAAACTTTTTTTTTTTCTTTTTTGCTGTCTTTCTCTGTTAGATGGCAGGTGATCAGTCATTGCATAGGTGTGACAATGACATCATTGCCACACACCCAACAGTGGCAATGCATGGAAGAGGTGGAGTTTTTCAGGTATAGCAGGTTTTATTATCTTGGATTAAAGTAAAGCAGGAGCAGTAAAATTGGCAAGGGGAGCAATTCAGGGGATGTTATTTAAAAATGTGGGTTTTGATCCGCTTTAACTATTGTATGACTGTAGTGATTGCTATCCCTTGGTGAAGAGGCATCCACCACCATTACCCATGGTATTGCCCAGTTGATTGACCAGTGATCCATGTCATCTGTTATTATACACCTTTGGCATTTTAGCCATTTATTTCAAACTGCAAAGGCTGGAGAGTGAGTACTGCCAGTTAAATAAGCACTAAGGCGAATAAATGGGCCAACTATAAAAATCCATAAGATTATGCTGGATGGAGGGAGGAGGGGACACTTATATACCTGTCATTAAGAAATATCCTGCCAGGCTTGTTTCTTTCTTTTAATTAAAGAAAGAGGAAATGGGGGGACTGTCACCTCCAATAAACTCAAACCTGACACCACTATATTTTATTCCTACCAGGAGAAGAAAACTACAAGCTTGGCGGGAGTTTTATTAGGGTCAGATGTATAGATGGCTACTTCTCTCTTTAGCCCAATGTGTTTATATGGATTTTTAATATTACACAATTTTGCGATACACCCACTTTACGTACAGTTTCCTATCCAGAGGTGTCTAGTTATTACCCATATTGCCCAGTTATGGCTTTTACCTCTTCTGATCAATGGCAAGATGTTCACAGGATTCATTTAGAGCTGTGTTATTTGACCTCTGGCCATACCACTTACTGATGTCAGTAAATGGTACCAACCTTGTTAGCCATGTGATTTCTAATTTTATTTTTGGTAATATTGTTATGTATGTTCTTGCACAGGCTTGTGTCAACTACCAATGTGTGAACGCCTCTCAGCTGGGATTCAACTGTGACATAAAAGGAAAATGTAATGACCATGGGGTAAGTACAGAATAGAGTCTAATACTATTCACCTCTTATTCTTACAGTGTATTATATTTCCTTATTTTTCTGTTAAAGTTACTATTGCCAGGTCAGCATCCTTCAATATTGCTGCAAAATGTGGGAATTAACATAGGCCTTGAACATAGAATGATAATGAATATGGCCACGTTCATACCTGATCATGATGGAGTAATGAGCTTACATTTCTTTTGTCAGCAGTAATTTAGCACTGTTCTGAACTACCTTGGGCACTGACATTAAGCAGTTTAATTTCTATGCCTAGTTTTCCAGAGCCAGCTTCCTGTGTCCATACTGATGCCTTTGATTAAATGAAAAAAATAGCAAATATACCTTACGGTAATGCCCAATTCAGCGAGGGTAGAAAAAACACATAAAACGTGCCCATTGCATGAAAAAAATGTGCGGCTATCGGGCTATTCAAAGAGAGCACACACACACACACGCACTCACTTACTTTCCAATTTTAAGGCGGAACCTGAAGCCGTGCAAGTTCTGGCTGGTGTTTGGCAGCACCAAGCCGGTCTGTACTGCTAGGGCTGTCTCCATGAACAAATCTGCCTGGCCCACCAGACATAGAGCCTGCCAATCCAGGGCTCAGAGGCCTAATTGCCAGCCCCTGACAATCTGGCCCTGCTCTTTGCTCCATCAGCTTTTCTTCCTCTAGGGGTGCCCTTGAACCTCGTGGACCCCTTACATGTTTAAAAAATAGTGGAAATAAAAAGAAGCAAGCCAAGTCTTCAATGCTTTTTTACGATATCCACATATCTGCATCTTCTCTCCAACCCTGGTCCGCTTAAACATATTTTATTAGTGGGGCAAAGGACCCCCTTTCTTCTACCAGTCAGAGGTAATGGCAGAATGCTAGGGAGGAAAGCTTTTATATTACAGAGGCTGGGCCTTTTTGGAATCCCCCTCCCTATCTATTTATGCTACTGGAGGGGGACATGCAGGGGATTTCCAGGGGTCTCCCTCCCATTCAGTGACAAAGATCCACAGATGTTAGCAGGGAGAACAGTAGGATAGTGTTTCTGCCTGGCTAGAGGAAGTTCTCTGGAACATGGTGTAATCACTGCCAATACAGTGTAGTTACTGCCTTGTTGTCTTTTTCTGGTGTACAGCACGGCTTGCTTCATTTAAATTCTTCACATTTGGGTAATCCGCCACAAGGTGGCGCAGTCGACTGCAGAAAGACTTGTGGCTCCTCTCGGCCCATAAAAAGGGCAGGAATAACCCAGAGACCCCCAGAGTTTCTCTGCAGTCCTACTGCAAAGACAGAAGATGGCTCTATCTGGTTATTCGCAGGTGAGCGGGGCAACCCAAGCCGTCGACCCTGCAAGCCTATTCTCACCTGTTTCCAGACCCTTCTGCCTCCCAGCCTCGGCTGATGGATCAGGTGAAGGTAGGGGAACACCTGGGGTCGGGTGTTCGGTGAGCTTTGCTCCGGGCCGCAGACCCTGTAACCGAAGGGTAGCCAGCCATAGGCAAAAGGTGAGCCTATATGGGGGAGAGGAGAAACCTCTAGTGTCACACTTTTGCTGGTGTTTTTCATACTTGAGTGAGCTGTTTAGCTTAATGGTTAGTGTGCTTGTGTTTTACTCGTTTGCCTTAATCCGTAAACCAGGCTGGGGTGAGCGCTACTCTCCCCAGTCCAATCCTGCCCGCTGCATCACCTACTCCCCCACGCCTGCATTTAGCTCCCCGCGAGGGGGGAGGCAGTAGGGGGTCTCAGTCGGACCTGTCGCTGCACGTTGCCAGCATCTAGCGGCAGCTGGCCCATCCGGCTGCCGGCAAGGCCTCTAGTAAAAATAGGCACCTGGCTTCGGGCTTGTCCCTCTTTGCCGATGATGATGATTTGTATGATTCCTATGGCGGCCGTGAATCCATGAAGGAGGGGGAATTGTTCACGATTCCGATTCCTCTGGGGATCGTCATGGCTAGTCTGATAGCGAACCAGGGTCCTCCTCGGACGAGGATTCCGGGCTCCCGGCTGATACTGACAGACTTGTCGGCTGTTTTTGATGCTTTACACATCGTTCCCCCTAAGGCAGCAAAGAGGAAGCAAGGGGAAGCTCTTCCGTCTTGACAAGCAACGCTTAGAGTTCCTGGAGCAGGGACATTTTTCCAATATGGTCCTCAAAGAATGGGAACGGCCCAACAGGTTGCCCTCGGTGCCCAAGGGAATGGATAGAAGGTATCCCTTCTCGGCCGACTTGGTTCGCCGCTGGTCATGTCCCCCCGAGGTGGCCGCCCCTGTCCTGGGGCTGTCCAATACTTCTATTATGCCGTCTCCTGACACCACTACTTTGCGCGATAATGCCGACCAGCATATGGATCAACTAGCCTGTCATGCCTTCACCTTTGTGGGAATGGGTTTACGCCTGTCTGTGCCACGCCAGTCTGTGCCACGGCTGTTGCCATTGCACTTAAGAAGACGGTTAGGCGCCTTGCCGAGGCTGCCAGATCTCACAAGTGAGAGGATGACTACAAGGACCTTTTGCTTTGCTCTGACTATTGCTTTTGTGCTGTCTGCCATGGACAATGCCGTCCGGCTTGGTGGTAGGGCCTCTGCCCTGTTGGTTGCCATGCGTAGGTCCGTCTGGCTGCGTCAGTGGCCGGCTAACGCTGCTACTAAGAAGTCCCTCACCGGGCTTCCCTTCACGGGACTACGTCTCTATGGGGAACGTCTTGATGTTTTGACCAAGGATGGTCGGCTCCCTCAGCGTAGAAAGCATTCTCGGCCCTTTCGGGGGTCCTCCTCATTTCGCCCTTCCCGTTGGGGACGCGGATCTTCCTTCGCAGGTAGCCGCAAAGGCTCTTGGGGACGGGGTAGATCTGTGGTCGCCCTGGTCTCTCCTGGGGTGCTAAGCCCAAGCCCCCTACCAAGGCCCCTCAGGCATAAGGGGGCGCCCTCACCCATCCGGGTGGGGAGAGGGCTTAGACTCTTTGCTCACGTCTGGAGACAACGCGTCTCGGATCGGTGGATTCAGGCGGTGGTGTCCTCCGGTTACAAGAACAAAAAAAATATTGTGATGGCATGAGGTTGGCCGTCCAACGTCTTCTATCGTCCAGAGTGGTTTGTCCTGTGCCTCTTCAGGAACAGGGTCGGGGGTTCTACTCCAGTCAGTTCACGGTGCCCAAGAAGGACGGCTCCCTGAGACCCATCCTGGATCTAAAGGGTCTCAACCAATTTGTCAGGTTCAAATACTTACGCATGGAGACCTCACGGTCGGAGGTGAGCTCTCTTCGGCCAGGGGCATTAGAAGTTCCTGAAGTTCGCTCTGGAGGATCAGCACTACCAGTTTGTGGCCTTGCCGTTCGGTATCACTTCGGCCCCTCGGGTGTTCACCAAGGGCCTGGCGGGTGTCATGGCCCTCCTGAGGAGCCAGGGCACTTACATTCTTCTTTACCTGGACGACCTATTGATTGCTGCTCCATCCGTTCATCAGGCCGAGAGGGATACTCAGGCAGTTGTGTCCACCCTAGAGTCCTTCGGTTGGGTGATCAATTATCCCAAGTCTTCGCTCACTCCGTCATTGGTGAGGTCCTTCCTGGGCATGATGCTGGATACTTCTCAGGTCAAGGTGTTTCTTCCTCAGCAGAAGGTGGAAGGCCTTCAGATGCAGGCGCGAGCCCTGCTGACGTGTCCCCATCCCTCCATTCGTCTGGGGATGCAGTTGGTGGGACTCATGGTGTCATTCTTCGAGGCTGTGCCCTTCGCCCAGTTCCACATGAGACCTCTTCAGTTGAATCTCTTGACCGTTTGGGATCGGAAGCAGGAATCCCTGGAGCGGGAATTCGCTCTGTCCCCTCTGGTCAGACAGTCCCCCTCGTGGTGGCTGGACTCGAGGAATCTTCTAGCGGGCAGGTCCTTTCTACCTCCGTGCTGGGAGATTGTCGCCACGGATGCCAGTCTGACCGGTTGGGGAGGGTTTTGGCACTCTCTGAAGTTCCAGGGCCAGTGGGGCCCTCAGGAGGTCCACACGCCAATCAATCTCATGGAGCTAAGGGCGATCAGGTTGGTTATCTTCCAGTTGACTCCCCACCTTCGGGGTCGTGCAGTTCAGGTCCGTTCTGACAATCAGACGGCTGTCGCTTACATCAATCATCAGGGCGGGACTCGGAGCAAACAAGCCCTCAAGGAGGTGTCCCTGATATTGTCTTGGGCAGAGAGGAATGTTCCCTGCATCTCAGCGGTTTACATCCCAGCTCTGGCACCTCTTGTAAAGTGAGCTTGTCTCACAGAGCGCGTGGGGGATCAGGACCCCGGGATCTAGCAGGGACCCCTCCCAACCCTTCAATTTGGTGATATTTTGCACTTTAACCTTTCTTCAACAAATCTTCTTTTTTGGGGGGCGGGGGCAACTTAGCTGGCTGCTTGCTTTCTTTTTCTATATGGAGAAACATTCTCTAACTGTAGTACTGTAGCACTGCAGCACTTTCTAGGCCAGCTTTCAGCACTGTTTTTGCACTAGACACTTTATATTCATGTATCATATTTAGTATGAGAGGGTTTTTTTCAAAAGGGGAGGAGGGATGGTTGTTGTGTCCCTGCTATTTAATTGGTTTTAACAAATTGTATGTAATGGTGTATTTTTAATAATTAATAAATATTGAGTCATTCATGATACCTTTTTGATGTAATTTACTTGATTTTGTGGTGCTTAAAGCGGACCAACACCCTCCAAAACAACATTATTCTAATCACTTAAATATAAAAAAACACTTACCTTTTGATGACTTTTGCAGCCTTCTGTCCCTCACAGCGCCTGTAATCTTCATAATTTTTCGCCGGAAGTCCCGCCCTGCATCTCTTGTCCGTTCATTACCTTCCTGTCAATCACGCTTCTGGGTTAATTTGCATTTCTTGTCCGTGGAGCAGGTCTCTTCAGCTGTCGCGCGATTTTGCTTGCAGTTCCTCATGTCTCCGCGTCATCGGGTGGGGGGGTTGCCTCTCTCAGCTCTCGGGAGCGTGCACGTCTCCCAGGGCTGTCTGCTAGCTGACCTCATGTGCTCAGCCATGATTGGCTGGAGGCACCTGAGCCTCCGCCTCCCCTCCTCTCACTCCCCTCCCTCCTCCTTCCATTCAGCGTCTGCTCTCTCTCATCTCGTGCTGGATGGTAGGACATGTAAGTTTACTTTTGTTTTATAAATGTCTTGGTCAAATGTGTTTACTGTTTAATTCACTGTAATGTACTGCGCCACTGAGAATGTTATGGGGGGACTCGGCCACTGAGAATGTTATGGGGGGATTCTGCCTGCTGAAAATGTTATGGGGGGATTCTGCCTGCTGAGAATGTTATGGGGGGACTCGGCCACTGAAAATGTTATGGGGGGATTCTGCCTGCTGAAAATGTTATGGGGGGATTCTGCCTACTGAAAATGTTATGGGGGGATTCTGCCTGCTGAAAATGTTATGGGGGGATTCTGCCTGCTGAAAATGTTATGGGGGGATTCTGCCTACTGAAAATGTTATGGGGGGATTCTGCCTGCTGAAAATGTTATGGGGGGATTCTGCCTGCTGAAAATGTTATGGGGGGATTCTGCCTGCTGAAAATGTTATGGGGGGATTCTGCCTGCAGAAAATGTTATGGGGGGATTCTGCCTGCTGAAAATGTTATGGGGGGATTCTGCCTGCTGAAAATGTTATGGGGGGATTCTGCCTGCTGAAAATGTTATGGGGGGATTCTGCCTGCAGAAAATGTTATGGGGGGGATTCTGCCTGCAGAAAATGTTATGGGGGGATTCTGCCTGCAGAAAATGTTATGGGGGGATTCTGCCTGCAGAAAATGTTATGGGGGGATTCTGCCTACTGAAAATGTTATGGGGGGATTCTGCCTGCTGGACATGTTATGGGGGGATTCTGCCTGCTGAAAATGTTATGGGGGGATTCTGCCTGCTGAAAATGTTATGGGGGGATTCTGCCTGCTGAGAATGTTATGGGGGGATTCTGCCTGCTGGACATGTTATGGGGGGATTCTGCCTGCTGAAAATGTTATGGGGGGATTCTGCCTGCTGAAAATGTTATAGGAGGATTCTGCCTGCTAAAAATGTTATGGGGGGATTCTGCCTGCCGAAAATGTTATAGGGGGATTCTGCAGGGACCGGGAGAAGCTGCCTTCTCCTCACTATAGTGACCATTCACCTCACCACAGCTCCCAGCAGAGCGGGAATCATCTGCTACCTCAGAGAGGGCAGCTAAAGGGGAACTCTGCGGAGGTGCAGAAGCCTCGACCCTGCCTGTATCTCAATGGTCTTCTTTATATAAATACATTGTAACATTAAAGAGGACCTGCACCCAGAAAACTAGCCTGTGCCATGGCTTATTGCTGTCCTGACCGGGGGCCAAAAAATCAGCCCGTGAAATCCCTGCTGAGGCCCCCCTCAACCATGATGCCATTGGGGGTTGGGGTTCCTTGGCTTGTGGGCACAATGGGGCCGGTTACAGAGGGAGACTAAGGGGGCAGGGATTGAACGTGGGTGTTAAAAGCACCCTGATTTAATATATTATATATTCCCCCCTTCCTGCATCCTTGCTATATTTTCTATGCTGTGATAGATTAATATCACTTATCAGGGGACACGCAATGGTTTTTCATACCAAGGGGGATCTAATTGTTTTTTTTGGGGGTTGCATTGGTAACATATACATTCCATTTTTTTGTTCATACATTTTCTCATATATTGTAGAGCAATGTGTATGATTTATTGTTTTACTTTAGTGACTTAATATTTTATATGTGGACTTCAGTCTCTTTTTGTAAATCACTGTAAGCTTCCCAAAAGTATACAGATGGTGATCACAGATAGAGGAAGCACAGAGACATCTGCCCTCTGCTTCTCATGTTTACGCAGTTCAAAGACCCAAATAACCATTACCTACAGCAAAGAGTAAATGTGTTACACAGAAAAAACAGGTAGAAAAAATACGTCTTGTTTATTGGGGTGCAGAGGTGAAAGTGGGCCGTTTAAGGAGTGGGCGGAGTCATCAGGGTAAAGAGAGTGCAGATCCCTAGAGTTGAAAGGGGCCCCGGCAGGAAGCATGTGGTGCAGCAAGGCATCAAGGCTGGAGACCTTTACCCCCTGGTGCTGCCAGACCGGAGGGAGCGGGGGAGACGGTCCTTGCGCGCCACCAACCGCCTTCTTCTACAGCAGCAGCGCTCGCCGCTATGCCCCGCCGCGCCGTGCAGCCCGTGAGTCCTCCCTCCAACAGCAGCCGGCAGCCGCTTCACCACCGCGCACTACGTCTCGCCGTCCCTGGCAGGGGGAGACTCGCGCATGCGCAGTAGTGTCAGGTGAAGCGCCGCTCGCTCCCGATGCAAGCGGCGCTTCACCTATCTACCGCGCATGCGCAAGATTTTCAACAGGAAGAGGTCAAAGGATCTCTTCCTGTTTGTAGAAAAATGAAGATAGCACCCGAAATTTGAATGCTAGCGACGCGGAGCGGGATCATAAAAGGTACGTTTTTTTTTCTTAACTTTTTAAATCGGGTCTTCCTGCTTATTTTGTATATTTTTAAATTACACAAAAAAAAAAAAACGGGACAGGGTGTTGGTCCACTTTAAGATGTCTCTGTTGGTTGCTGGGGCCACATATTTTGTGTATGTTGTGTTTGGTTACATTCTGTTAGAGACTCCTTTTAAAGCACACCTCAGATAATACATTGTGGGTGGTGCTGTGATACTTCTTTTTTTCAAATCAATCTCCTGGAGCTAAGGGCGATCAGGTTGGTTATCTTCCAGTTGACTCCCCACCTTCGGGGTCGTGCGGTCCAGGTCCGTTCGGACAATCAGACGGCTGTCGCTTAGATCAATCATCAGGGCGGGACTCGGAGCAAACGAGCCCTCAAGGAGGTGTCCCTGATATTGTCTTGGGCAGAGAGGAATGTTCCCTGCATCTCAGCGGTTTACATCCCAGGGGTGGAGAACCAGGAGGCGGACTCCCTGCGCAGGGGGACGTCTCGTTTGGGGGAATGGTCCCTCGACAACAAGATCTTTCATGCCCTGTGTCGCAGCTGGGGTCAGCCGGACGTGGACCTGTTTGCGTCCCGTCACTAGCCATTCCCTGGACGGATTTCCGGCTCCTCTATGCGTTTCCTCCATTTCCTCTCCTGGGGCGGGTGTTGCGCAAGATAGCCCAGGAGGGGGTACCGACCATTCTGGTGGCCCCCCGCTGGCCGAGGAGAGTATGGTTCGCGGATGTCGTCCAGATGGCAGTGGATCACTTTGTCCTGCCCGACGATCCAGGGCTTCTCACTCAGGGACAGTTGCGCCATCCCAATTTACGAGTGCTGGCTTTGACGGCTTGGCTGCTGAAACCTCCATCCTGATAAGGGATTGCCGGCTTCGGTAGTCAGTACTATGATTCAGGCCCCCAAATGAACCCCTGAATGCAGGAGTCTACCGGGGGACTCCCTGGTACCCCTGTTGGCCTGTCCAAGTGTACACCCATGCTTTCTTTGTTTGGTCTCTGCAACTAGGCAGCAAGGCTAATTATTCCTAATGGGCATGAACGACAACAAAGGGGAAACACTCTAACCCCTTCCTTTTTTATTTAAATGAATTCTGGAAACAATTTTATTTTGAAAATTTTATTTTTTTTTACAACAGGTATGCAACAACAATGGGAACTGTCACTGCAATGATGGCTGGGCTCCTCCGTATTGTGATAGGGGAGGGTATGGAGGAAGTATCGACAGTGGACCTACCCATATCGGTAAATAAAGATAAATACAATACAACTCTAAACCTAACATTATCCATGTATTTCTTTGGTCTGTGGGAGGAGAGTATTGTGCATGGGGAAGCTTTTGTTGAAGTTGGAATTTTGTGTTTATGATATAAAGATATATATATATATATATGTCTTACTAGATACTTCATTAAGGGATGGACTCCTGATATTTTTCCTGCTGGTTGTTCCCATCCTCGTCCTCCTTATTGTCATGTGGATAAAACGGGATGCACTTAAAAGGAAATTTTGCAGAAGAAAGAGGCGAAACCGGTAATAATATGAATGCTTATTCTTTAGAATAAAATAGAATAGAATCTGAGTTTCACATCCGCCCTATGTATCGATCACAAAAGTGTCTATTATTAAAAGCCTAGTGGAAGGTTTTTGAACTTACCATTCTATTGTTACAGGGAATGACTGCTGAATGCCATTCTCCTGTCCTCTGAATTAACAGCATATTGGTTCTGCTGTTCTGTGGATTCTTTTGGGGCCATCTTTAGTTTAAGGCACCCAGTGCTAGAATGGTGCCCTCTGAAGGCACATACATTAGAGACAGACCGTGAGAAAGTATGAGAGCAGGAATAGGGGAAAGTGAAAGAATTTAGGATGATGCCACAGAGCCAGAGAGATGAAGGGAAAATAAAATGCAATGCTGAAAAAAGAGGGAGACTGAGGGAATGTAGGAAAGTGAAAAGGAAAATGTGAATCCTGTGTGAACTAAAGATAGAGGAAGTGTCAAAAATGGGGGAGGGTGGAATAGAAGCGGGAGATTTAAAAAATGTGGGGAAGGGTGAAATATAGTGGGAATGTGAAAAAGACAGAAAGTTGCAAAACTCTTTTCTAAACTGCAGATTCATACTGAAGGCATAGAAACAATACAATAATATACCTAGAATTAAGTAGTGCTTCGCACAATCTTGTTTTGCTCTCAGTTAACTTAATTAGGGTAACCCCCCTGCACCCCCCCCCCCCCCCGGTGCTAAGGCAGGGCAGTGGACACAACAAAATAACTCCTTACTTCACCCGGGATCCAGCACTGTCACCAGCGCTCCTGCAGCTACCACACAGACCATGCACGTGAAAACCAGACAGATCCAAAATGGCTGCACCCAACGACAGAATCGCCGGATGAACAACGCTGGATCCTGGGTGAGGTGGGTCTTTTTTTATATTTTATTTTGCCCCAGTGTGGGGGGGGTACCTGGTTACTGGACATCCATTTCAATAGGTATAACTTTTTATAAGTTAATATGTAGAATTTTTGTCCATCTCAAGTTTGAGACCATCAGTTGTGTTTTAAAGAGGTCAGATTGTTAGACAATTACATACATCACCCGGCCTAAACCCAATATTAGATGGTTTAGGATAAATTTGACTGCAGAATGAAGAAAAAAACAGCTAACGAGTGCTCATCACCTCTAAGAACAACTTTAAGACTCTTCATGATGCGGTTTAGAGAATGCCAAGAGCAGAAGCAGACTGGACCAACCCTCCTCCCCTCCCCCTGCAGGATTCTGAGATGGTCAAAGCTATAACATTGCAGGGACACATCATGGCCGGTGAAAAGCGACTGACTGCTACATGTTGTAAAGATGCGTTTGTAATTGTTTTTGCTTTTTTTTTCCAGAGGCAGAGGTGGAAATGAACAGGCAACCAGACAAATTCGAAACCATAATACAACTCAGAATGGCCCCAGTAACGGGCCAAGAAACCAGGTAATTGTTCAGCCTGGGTATGGGTTGGAAAGACACACAGATGAGTATTAGTATTGGGGTAGTCATTGGCTTGGTGAGGGATTTGGTCTCCTGTTGCCAGTGGCCCTAGGTAAGGTAAGTGTCACCATTATTTCTGTGCAGAAACACATAGCTCAGTGTCTGTATTCTTTCACTTTTACTGGACTGTTTTCACCAACAACCTAGAGTAAAAAGACAAGGGCCTTAAATCACTTTTTTCAGTTGAAAAAAACTCTCATGGTAGCAGTGGCGAAAATTAATTGGGGCCCTTTCACGGCTAATACAGTAAACATTTTTCTGTCTCTTAACTTGGATGCAGCTTGACAGCTAAAGACTGAAACAGCAGAGACGAATGGTGTTTCCTTTCTCCCAATGAAGCCAAGTGAGCACAAATATGATAGATAAGGAGGAGGAGCAACAATGATGAGGCCCCCTGACCTCTGCACCCCAATGTGATAGCACCCCCTCAAGTTATGCCCCTGCATGGTAGTAAAAAATTCTATTCATGAGAAAAATGCCTGAGAATGTCACAGTGAATAACCAGATAGGAAAACAATGAACGTCAATTGCACTTTTTACTACAGGTAAAAAGGGATAAAAAGTTCAATACTTTTCTCAGGAGTAAAAACGTTCAACTGACTTTCATTGTCTTTCTATCTGGTGATTCAATAACAGTGAATTTTTTCTCATGAATTGAATTTTTTAATACCATGAGAATTTTTTTCATCAAAGCCATTGTCTTTCTTTCTAATGCTTCGATAACAGTGACATTCTCAGGCTTTTTTCTCATGAAGTGAATGTTTTACTACCATGAGAATTTTTCTTAGTGAATTGAGGTGAAGGAACCAGGTTACTAAGGCTAGTGCAAGGAACACCACCGAATGAAAATTAGAGCAGATACTATGCTCAACCGACTAGTCCTCCTCCATGTTTCAGCAAAACAAGAATCTGACTGGTTCTTAAGGACACCTTCATATCACCCCTCCTGAGGTGGCAAGAAGAGGGAAGGATGATCTGTTTAAGCCAGTAAGGCAAAGGCAGGTGTTCCCTGAGCAGCCGCACTTTTCTAAAATGGCGTTAAAGGAATGGGAAAATCTAACAAATTACCGGCTGTTCCTAGGATACTAGGCTCTAGGTATCCCTTTCCGGCGGACATGATTAAGCTTTGGTCTTACCCACCTGAGGTGGATTCTCCAGTAGCAGGCTTGTCTAATACTTCCATCATGCCGTCTGCTACTATGGGATCTTTAAGAGATCCCACGAAGAGACGAATGGATCAATGGGCCCGCCATGCTTTTGCTATGAAAGGATCCTTTCTACGTCCTGTTTGTGCCATGGCCATTGTGTCCCTGGCTTCAAGCCACGCCTGTTTTCTTTCTTGGAAGAAGATGAAGAAAAAGTTTAGCCAGGGCTAAGTCTCGCAGGCTTATTCAAGAATCCAAAGATTTTAAGGATTGTTTGGACTTTAACTCGTTCACTATCACTGCGCTGGATGATGCAGTCAGGCTAGCTGCTAGAACTTCTGCTCTGCTTGTGGCCTTGCGCCGTTCCTTATGGCTAAGACAATGGTTGGCGGTTGCCTCCACTAAGAAAGCTCTTATAGGTCTATCTTTTTTAGGGAGCAGATTTTTGGGAGAAAAACTGGACGGTATGGTGAAGGATGGCAAACTGCCTCAGAGGAAGAGGACGACTCGGCCTTTTCAGAGGACTTCATCATATCGACTCTTTTGGACTGGCAGAGGGGCCTTTCGTCCTTGCTCCCGTAGAGTTTTTTGAGGTAGAGGCAGAGCACGTAATAGGGCAGGAGGGGCCTCATTTTGCTCATCATTTTGCTCATATCTGGAGGCGCCGCGTAAGGGATCTGTGGATCCAAGAGATAGTGTCCTCAGGTTACAAAATCGAGTTTGCAGCCAGACCGCCCGCAAGGTTCCTTCGGTCAGGGGCATCCCGGAACCAGTCAAAGTTAGATGCCCTGAAGTCCGCTGTTCGGCACCTCCTTCAAAAAGGGGTGATTTGTCGAGTACCCCTTCAGGAAGAAGGTCAGGGGTTTTATTCAAACCTTTTTACAATCCCCAAAAAGGACGGGTCGATTCGTCCCATTTTAGATCTGAAAGATCTCAACAGATATATCCGCGTGAAGCATTTCCGCATGGAGAAGTTGAGGTCAGCTTTAACAGTAGTTCGACCCGGGGATCTTATGACTACCATAGACATAAGGGACGCGTATCTGCATGTGCCAAATTTTTCGGGACATCAAAGATTCCTGAGGTTTTCCCTGGAAGACAAGCATTTCCAGTTTGTGGCACTCCCATTCGGGATATCCTCGGCTCCAAGAGTATTCACCAAGGTTTTGGCAGGTCTCATGGCAATTTTCAGGAGCCAGGGGATTTGTATTGTCCCCTATTTGGACGATCTTCTAATATCAGCCGGATCGCAGCAGCAGATCCTGAAGGACACACAGACGGTCCGATCGACTCTGGAGGAATTCGGCTGGGTGATCAATTACCCGAAGTCTCATATCACTCCGGCACCAGTAAGGAACTTCTTAGGTATGATTCTGGACACTGTCCAAGTCAAAGTGTATCTACCAGGACAGAAGGCGCGACTAATCCAAGATCAGATAGAGTGCTTCCTGGCTTGCCGGATTCTGATCTGGGCAGAGGAAAGTGTTCCCTGCATCTCGGCAGTTTACATCCCGGGGATAGAAAACCAGGAGGCCGACGCTCTGAGCAGGAAGGTCCTGCGCCGGGGGGAATGGTCCCTCAGTCGGAAGGTTTTCCAAGCCCTTTGTTGGCGCTGGGGGCGCCCGGAAGTGGATCTCTTTGCGTCCAAACACAATCACAAGCGGACAAAATTCATGTCCCTGTCAAGGGACCCTCTGGCCATAGCCACGGACGCCCTCTCAGTCCCTTGGACAAGGTTCAAGCTTCTGTACATTTTTCCCCCGTTTCCGCTTCTGAGTCGAGTGCTAAGAAGGATAATTCAGGAAGGAGTACCCACCATTCTAGTAGCTCCTCATTGGCCAAGAAGAAGTTGGTTCTCGGACAAAACAAGGATGGCGGTAGACCAATGGCGTCTACCGGTCAAGCCAGATCTTTTCACTCAGGGGGTGCTTCGGCACCCGAATTTACAGATGCTGGCTTTGACGGCTTGGCTATTGAGATCGCGGTCCTAGCAGAGAGAGGATTATCAGCTAAGGTCATTCATACCATGATCCAGGCCCGGAAGAAGTCGTCTTCCATGATTTATTACAGGGTCTGGCGGTCATTCATATCCTGGTGTGAGGCTAGGAAATGTTCATGCAGAACATATTCAATTTCCAGAGTTCTAGAATTTCTTCAGGATGGCTTAGAAATGGGCATACGATTAAGTACCCTAAAAGGGCAGGTATCGGCCTTATCTATTTTTTATCCAGAGGTCTATCGCTTGTAATAGACTCATTAAAACTTTTTTTCAGGGAGTCACTCATGTCCGTAAACCGCGCAAATCTATATTACCGGTGTGGGACTTGAATTTGGTGTTGACGGCTCTACAGGGCGCTCCCTTTGAACCTATGATTGACGCTCCAATGAGCGTTTTGACACTTTAAAGTAATTTTTTTAGTGGCAATTACTTTTGTGCGGCGTATTTCGGAGTTAGCTGCCTTATGTATGAAGTCTCCTTATTTTGAGTTACATAGAGACAAGGTAGTTTTTCGTTTTAAGCCTGATTTTTTACCTAAGGTTGTCTCTCCCTTTCACCTTAATCAGGAGGTAATTCTACCCTCCTTATGCCCAGTTCCGGCTAATACTAAGGAAAGGGCACTTCATTCTCTAGACGTGGTTAGAGCCATCAGGTATTATTTGGCAGCTACAGATGCCTTCCGCAAGACGGATTTTCTCTTTGTCATTTCAGAAGGACCAAAAAAGGAAAAAAAAAAAAAAGGGGGGGGGGGTTTCCGCCAGCTAAAGCCACTGTCAGTAAGTGGATTAGGCAGGCAGTAGCTAGAGCTTATTCGGCCAAGGGGAAGGAACCCCCTTTTCAGGTCACGGCCCATTCCACTAGGGCCATTGGTGCTTCTTGGGCTTTTCAACATCAGGCTTCGGTGGAACAGGTTTGCAAAGCTGCCACCTGGTCTTCGGTGCATACATTCATCAAGTTTTACAAGGTAGATGTTAGAGCCTCAGCTGACGCTGTGGGTCGGAAGATTCTACAGGCAGTAGTGAAGTGAACTTCCTGCCGTTCTGCGTTAGAGGATCCCGCCCATAGATGGCACTGCTTTTGGAGATCCCAAGAGTAAGGAGTGTATGGAATGGATTGGAAGAAAAAATGCAATTCTGTGAGGTACTCACCTGTAGAATTGTTTTTTCTGGGAATCCATTCCATACACTCCGGCCCACCCGTTCTGGGTCATGGTATCTTCCGATGTTTTTCTGAGGTGTTAATCCATTTTTTGATTATTAATTCATAGTATTGAAAAAAAAAAAAAAAAAAGTAATAGGACTTAATTTTGAGAGCATTTTTTGTGGTTGAGTTTGATGTGTAGTAACATGGACTCTTTTTAGGGCCTCCCGGTCTGTCTCTAAATTATTTACTGCTTTTTAAGTAAACTGATCTGATTAGGGGCAGCTGCTACTTATGGTCACGTGATCAGCAAGGAGGAGGAAACCCAAGAGTAATGAGTGTATGGAATGGATTCCCAGAAAAAACAATTCTACAGGTGAGTACCTCACAGAATTGCGTTTTTATAAAACATTCTTTATGGGCATATTTTTTAGCTTCATGGCCCTAAGCCCTTAGCTACACCTGGAGAGAGAATTGAAGGAGGTCAATAAAGGCATCAGCATTGTGGCCATGATAGGGAACTGCACATGATCATTGAAGCAGGAGATACAACATTTCCTTCTGTGTTGCACAGTGTCAAAGCAAACCTAAAATCATATGAAAGCAAACCTAAAGTCAACCATAGACCAACCTGCGACCATTACAGTTAATTCCTATCCCGACCACAACCGAGCAAGATTTGGGCTAATGAAAACATAGAAATCACCCAACTGATAGAGTGCCTGTGAGAAAATGGGTCTTGTTTCAGTAAACTTTCCTTAAAGGTATTCTATAGGCAAAAGTAAAGAAAAAATAAACAGCAGCTTTCCTTCTCAAACATTCCTCCAGCGCTGTCACTTTCAGCTTGGAGCCCTGAATGAGGAAATCCCTTTCCTCACTTGGTGCTCCGGCTGCACCCCGCTAATGTGGTCCACCAATCCTCTTTCAGGTTCCATACCAGAACCCTGCCCCCTTCCGACTTGAATGGTGGTCTCTGCCACCAATCCCAGTGAACCCCTCCCTCCCTGCCTTCTTCCTGCCCTGCCTCCCTACAAAGCTTTCTCTCTGCGCTGACAGCTGCCCACCTCCCCAGGCCCAGCAAAGAATCACAGCCAGGGTGACTGAAGGATTATTATGCAGCATCACAGAGCCAAGGGCCACACCCACTTGCTTCAGAAGAGAAATCACAAGGTGAACCTGTAAACCTCAATATCTTCTTCAATATAAAAACGGAAAACAGTTTAGGGCAGTGCCAAATGTCACCCGACACAATGGTGTAACAATTACCTTTGCTATTAATATCACTTTAAAATATCTCACAAAAATAGGGGCCATTTTATGTTTTATTTTAGAATAAGGCAGGAGATAAAATAAGGAGTAATCCAAAGAATAGAGAGTTTATAAATGCTTACAAGAGCACACAAACTGGTTATTAACACCTAAAACTCCTGGGAAGGTATAAGAACCCAAGAAGAAATAATCTTCTTTAAAAAGCAAATAAAAAAAGTTCTCGCATTGCAGTAACAGTTTTAGGTGCAAATCTTACTTTTCCTCTTTACTGAATGCTTAATTTTATCTCATGCCTTAGGGGTTTATTCATCAAGGGATAGCGGCAGGTAGTGTCTCGTAGCGGCAGGGAGCGTCTGGTGAACGCTGAGCGCTGTACGCAATACCACATTTATGAAGGCGATTCTGGTGAGCGACTCTAATAGCGCCATGTAACGTCCGATTCATCATCAGACGGCTCAGTGTATTCTGCCGGCGCTCTGGCTTCCGCTCTCCCATACATTTTAATGGACGTTACTTTTCTTCTCTTTAAACAGGGTTTTCTTTTATTTTTATATATATATACATTTTTATCAAATCATTGTGTGACCTCTCCTTGCCTATTAAAATCATTTTAGATTTTTTATATTTTATGCAGAATTGTCATTACAGGTCTGGTATTAAAGTATTAATGTCACAATATAATAAAGTCATTCCATGTGTTTGCTTTGTTACTAGTGGATATGTGTTCAAAAACGTCCTTTAATCACACAGCGTCTCTGGGCTCTGGGCCACAGCAACTGAATTTTGAGCGCCGGCGCTGTGTGAGGCTGTTTTTTTTTTTTTTTTTTTTTTTTATGAATATGGTTTGAGTTGCTCACACTGACCAGTCGCTCCCATATAGTGCTGTACTGGTGTTCACACATCAAATTCATCAATGCCGGGCAGGGACTGAGGCGCTCAGTAACAGTGAACCATAGCTGACCACAGTGACCACTAGCTGTCGCTCTTAGCGCTTCCCTACAGACGCTCATCTGCTGGTACCTGGCGCTAGTAATGAAACAGCCTCTTATTCTGAAATGAAGCAGGAAACATGCCTTATATTCTAAGTATACAGCACGTCCTGTTCCAGAATATTCCTTACACATGGGTAATACATCCACAAGATGGTGCTGGACTGCAAAAAACAGCTTGTGGCTCCTCCCAGCCCTATATAAGTCGGGGACCTCCCCCAAAATCCCCAGTTTTAATCTGCAGTCTGGACTGCGAAGATAGAAGATGGCTCTCTATATACGCAGGCGAGCGGGGGTTTACCAGCCTGCGGCCCTGCAGGACTATTACCACCCGTTCTGGACCCACTGCCTCGGCTGACTGGTTCGGGTGAAGGTAGGACAGCACCCAGGTTAGGTGCTTGAGGAGCGCTGCTTCGACCGCAGTCCCTTTGACAGGGTAGGCGGTATAGGCCTGTGGTGAGCCTTGTCGGATGCCCTCTCCTGCTCCCGGGGTTGCTCTGCAGCCTGGGTTGCCTGTTACTGGCGCGGCGCCCCCTCGGCTTCGCCTACCCCCCCCACGCTTACATCTGACCCCCTCCGAGGGGCATATTAGCGGGGAGTCTCAACCTGATTTAGCTGCATGGGTGGCCAGCATTGAAAAAAATCTTGCTGGATCTGCCCCGCATAAGGCTTCTGCCAAGTAGCGGCATTTATCACCCGCGGTTTCCCTCTTCTCTGTAGAAGATGAGGGCCCTTACTCACTCTCAGGTCCCTACCCCCTTGAGAAGGGGGAATTATTATTCTAAGCATACAGTACGTCCTGCTCCATATATAATACTTACACGTGGGTTATCCTCCGCCAGATGGTGCTGTGCACTGCAGACATGCAAAAACAGGCTCCTCCCGGCCCTTCATATACCCAGGGACCTCCCACAAATCCCCAGATTTCTCTGCAGTGCTGACTGCGAAGACATGATGTATCACTCTCTCGCAGGTGAGCGGGGCTATTACAGCCCGCGGCCCTGTGGGACTATTTCCACCCGTCCTCTTGTGATGTGCCTCCCAGCCTGGGCTGCGCTGGTCGGGTGAAGGTAGGCAGCACCATGTGTGCTTATGGAGCCACGCTCCACCGCAGTCCCCCACCATAGGGTAGGCGGTCAAGGCTGATGGTGAGCCTTTAGGGGATGCCCCTCCCGCATCATTGCCCCACGCCCCGTGTAGCGGTGGACCCTATGTAACGGGTCGCTATCCTCCCTTGTTCCCCCCTTAGCCAGGGGGAAAAGAAAGGGGGGGGGTTGTGTGTTTGGCGGCCTCAGTGTACCCTATTACACGCTTATGGCTTTAGTATTGTGTTTTTACCGGGAACGGGTGTCAGAGCCGCGCTTTTATGTTATTTTGTATTGATAGCCGCCGCGTCTTTACTATATGGTTGCATTACATGGACGGCGGCGGCTTCGCGGACGCTGCAGCGTCTCTTTCTTTCTTAGCTTATAGTGGCTCTTCTGAGGTAATCCACTCGGTCAATTCCTTCAGGCCTTACTGCCCTGCTGTCCTTATTGGCTACGCGTTTTTGAGCTTCGCGCTCTCTGGGGGGGGCGTGGTTCTGGCTTGGCGCGTTCCGCGTCGCGGTCAGCTCTGGCCCGCCCTTCGAGGTTCGCTTGGCGCCATTTCTTACGCACGCGTGGTGAAGACCGTCCTCCCCTCTCTGTCTGTAAGTGCCCTCACGGGCGACTTTCCATTAGCTTCTATACTCCCTTGCGCATGGCTCTGACATCCTTGTTCCCTTTATGTCTTTCAGACCGTGGATCTCGGTGGCTTCTCCCGGCCCGGTGTAGCTCCCGGTTGTGACCATTAAAATTACTCCCACTTCCCCGCGGGTTATTGGGGCATCCAGGGTAGCTTACAGCGTCAATCCCTACTGGCCTATTGTGCCGATTAAATCACCATATGGAGGCATCTCAGGATATTGTGAACGGGGTTCCTTCGGGACAAGCCCGGCTGTGTGTAGCTTGCGGGGTCTCACCTAGCAGCGGTGACAATGTACGGGTCTGTGTTCCTTGTGCACAGCAGGCGCTATCGGTGTTTCTCGCCTCTTCTGTGGCTGGGCCTGCGCCTCGCCTCACTTCACCTACTCCCCCAAGCTTGAGTCTAACCTGATTTGGCCACTAGACTGGCCAGTGTTGAAAACTTGCTTGATAATTCCTTAGCGCGTAAAGCCACCGCCAAGAGGCGGCATTTGAACCCTGACTCTATCTTCCCTACAGAATCTGATGATCTGTTGCATTCTTATGACCATACCCCCTCAGACGAAGGGGAACTGTTCTCTGACTCAGGGTCATATGACGACGAGTCCAGGGGTCAGGAAGAGTCTGGTTCCGAGCACTGGTCCTCGGATGATGTTGATAGACCGCTGGTTCAGATCTTTGAGGTCTTGTCCCTCTCTCCCCCTGCTGCGGCTCCCCGGCAAAGGGGTGATCTTTTTCATACTGCTAAAGCTCGTTTGGAATTTCCCGAGCAAACCCATTTCAATAGCCTCGTGCTTAAAGAATGGGAACACCCCAGCAGACTTCATGGGGTCCCTAAGAGTGTGGATAGGAAATATCCCTTCCCTGCTGACTTGGTTAAGTGCTGGTCATCGCCACCTGAGGTCGATGCTCCTATTCTAGGGTTGTCCAACACCTCTATTATGCACTCCCCTGACACTACTACACTGCGGGACTCTGAGGACCGGCGTGTTGACCAATTGGCATGCCATGCCTTTGCATTTGGGGGAGCGACTCTGCGCCCGGTTTGTGCCTTAGCCATTACGGCAATGGCGCTCAGGACTGTGGTTAGGAGTGCTCTCGATGGCACAGATGAGTTGCCTTCTGATACTGTCAATGCACTGTCCAGCTGTGATGCGTTTGTGAACTTTATCCTGTCTGCATCGGACGATGCTATTAAGATGTGTGCCAGGTCATCTGCCCTGGTGGTAGCTATACGCCGCGCGGTCTGGTTGTGCCAGTGGGCCGCCGACAATGCCAAGAAAGCCCTTACGGGGCTTCCATTTAAGGGGCTGCGCCTGTTTGGGGACCGTTTAGACCTCTTCGCCAAGGGAGGCAAGTTACCCCAGCGCAGGCGACAGATTCGGCCTTTTCATGGCCAAGGCTCCCTATCGACCCCCTACCGTGGGGCTAAACAAGGCAGAGGGGTGTCTTTCGCTGGGTCCCGCGCAGATTCCTGGCACAGGAACAGAGGATAACGTCCGGTTCCTCATGGGGAGCCAAGCCCAAAGCCCCTCCCCAGACCCCCCAGGCCTGAAGGGGCGCCCTCGCCCATCAGGGTGGGGGGACGTCTGCAGCACTTCGAGCATGTCTGGAGGCGCCACGTCTCAGACCGGTGGATTCAGGAGGTAGTGTCCTCCAGCTACAAAATAGAATTTACTGTACAGCCCCCCACCAGATTCGTTGGGTCCCGGATTCCACAGGACCCTGCCTCAGCTCAGGTCTTGTTGCTGGCCGTGCAGGGACTACTGGATCTAGGGGTCTTTTGCAAGGTCCCCTTAGGAGACAGGGGCATGGGGTTCTATTCCAACCTTTTCACAGTACCCAAGAAGGATGGGTCAGTCAGGCTCATTCTGGATTTAAAAATCCTCAACAAATTTGTCAAAAACAAACACTTTCGTATGGAAACTCTGCGCTCGGCCATCGGCTCTCTGCGCCCAGGGGACTTTGACGTCCGTCGACATAAAGGACGCTTACCTTCACGTCCCGGTGTTTCCAGGACACCAAAGATTTCTCAGATTTGCACTGGAAGATCAGCATTACCAATTTGTGGCCTTGCCATTCGGCCTCACTTCGGCTCCCAGGGTGTTTACCAAGGTGCTGGCAGGGGTGATGTCCCTGTTAAGGCTAAGAGGCATACGTGTGCTGCCCTACCTGGATGATATACTCATCACCTCTCGGTCTCTGCGGCAGGCAGAGTTGGACACTCGGCTGGTAGTGTCCACCCTGGAGTCCTTCAGCTGGGTGATCAATTACCCCAAGTCCTCTCTGTCCCCCTCCTCGGTGACTCCATTCCTGGGGATGATTCTGGATACAGTTCAGTCAAGGATATTCCTTCCTCAACAGAAGGTGGAAGCTCTGACTGCGCAGGCGAAGTTCCTGCTATCGTGCCCGCAGCCCTCCATCAGGCAGGGAATGCAGCTGGTGGGCCTGATGGTGGCGAGTTTCGAGGCGGTGCCCTTTGCCCAGTTCCATTTGAGACCTCTGCAGCTTCACCTTCTGTCAGTGTGGGACAAGAACCCAGTGTCCTTGGACGGGGTCTGTGTGCTTCCACCCTCGGTCAGACAGTCCCTTGCATGGTGGCTGGACCACAGGAACTTGATAGGGGGCAGGTCCTTTCTAGCCCCTTCCTGGGAGATGGTCACAACGGATGCCAGTCTGTCAGGTTGGGGGGGATTCTGGAAGTCCCTGCGTTTCCAGGGGAGGTGGGGCCCTCAGGAGGCCCATCTACCCATCAACATTCTGGAATTGTGGGCAGTCAGGTTGGTGCTGGAGCGGTTGACCCAACACTTGAGGAGTCTGTCGGTCCAGGTACGCTCGGACAACAGAACGGCGGTTGCCTACATCAACCATCAGGGAGGGACCCGGAGCAAGGGTGCTCTCCAAGAGGTGTCTCAGATTCTGACATGGGCGGAGGCCAATGTCCTATGCATTTCGGCTGTGTACATTCTGGGGGCAGAGAATCTGCTAGCGGACGCCCTGAGCAGGGGGACGTCCCGTCAGGGGGAGTGGTCCCTCTGCAACAGGGTATTCCAGTCCCTGTGTCACCGTTGGGGTCTCCCGTCACAATCACAAGCTCCCGACCTTCGTATCCCTGTCTCAGGATCCTCTGGCCTTGACCACGGATCCCTGTCCATGTCTTGGAGGGAGTTTCGTCTCCTGTATGTGTTTCCACCATTCCCCCTTCTGGGCAGGGTTCTGCGCAAGATTGCTCTGGAAGGGGTACCTTTGATTCTAGTGGCCCCCAGGTGGCCAAGAAGAGTGTGGTTCGCAGACGTGGTTCAAATGGCAGTAGACCAGTACGTTCTGCCAGGGGTGCCAGATCTGCTAACTCAAGGATCCTTACGCCATCCCAATTTACAAACTCTGGCTTTGACGGCCTGGCTGCTGAAACCTCCATCTTGATGGAGAAGGGTTTGTCTGCCTCTGTGGTGGCTACTATGGTGCAGGCCAGGAAGAAGACTTCTTCTGCTATCTATTATAGAGTATGGCGTTCCTACATTGATTGGTGTGAGTCCAGGTCTCTTCCCTGACGGGAATTCTCAGTCCCTAGGGTCCTGGAGTTCTTACAGCATGGTCTGGACTTAGGTCTCAAACTTAGTACTCTGAAGGGTCAGGTCTCTGCCCTGTCTATTTTCTTTCAGAAGACCTTTGTCCACCATCACATGATTAAGACCTTCTTTCAGGGGGTCACTCATGTGCGCCCCCCTCGAAAGCCTATGGTCCCTGTCAGGGATTTAAACTTGGTTTTGTCTGCCTTGCAGGGTGCTCTATTTGAGCCTATTCAGGATGCTGCTCTTGCTGTTCTCACTCTCAAGGTTGTCTTCTTGGTGGCTATCACTTCGGTTAGGCGTGTGTCTGAGCTGGCTGCTCTATCTATTCAGTCTCCATACTATGAGAGGCACCAAGACAAGGTAATGTTCCGCTTCAAACCGGATTTTCTGCCTAAGGTTGTGTCTGCATTTCATTTGAATCAGGACATTGTTCTTCCTTCGTTGTGTCCCAATCCTAGCAACGACAAGGAGAGGGTTCTGCATTCCTTGGACGTAGTCAGGTGCTTGAAGTATTACCTGGTTGTCACTGCGGCCTTTAGGAAAACTGATGCTCTCTTCGTTGTGCCTTCTGGGCCTAGGAAGGGTTTGGCTCCTGCCAAGTCTACCATCAGTAAATGGATTCGTCAGGCTTCAGGACTATTCCGTTAAGGGGAAGACTCCGCCTTTCCGTCTTACTGCCCATTCTACTCGTGCTATTGGGGCTTCTTGGGCTTTCCAGCACCAGGCTTCTGTTGAACAAGTTTGCAAGGCCGCTACTTGGTCTTCCGTTAACAAAGTTTTACAAGGTTGATGTTAGGGCCTCAGCTGATGCTGTGTTTGGCCGCAAGGTTTTGCAGGCGGCAGTAATTTAAACTGCTTGCTGTTGCCTTTTTTGTTGGGGATCCCACCCTACTTTATGGACACTGCTATTGGATGTCCCATGTGTAAGTATTATATATGGAGCAGGACGTACTGTATGCTTAGAATAATACAATTCTGTGAGATACTCACCTGTAGAATTGGTATTATACGCATACAGTGCGTCCTGCTCCACCCCACCCTGGTTTTACATTATTCTGGATCCCCTGTATGGTGATTGTTATCATTGTTTCTATTACCAGTTTTGGTGGTTGGTTTCTCCCGGCTTCTTTTTCTCACTGCTTTTCAATGCTGGGGATTTGTGGGAGGTCCCTGGGTATATGAAGGGCCGGGAGGAGCCTGTTTTTGCATGTCTGCAGTGCACAGCACCATCTGGCGGAGGATAACCCATGTGTAAGTACTGTATGCGTATAATACCAATTCTACAGGTGAGTATCTCACAGAATTGTATTTTCTGACTCAGAATCCTCTGAGGAACAACCTAAGATTTACAGTAGTACTGGACTCCCTTTGGGGAAGACCCGTGGTCCCCTGATGACACTGACAGATTGCTGAGTCATATTTTTGAAGTGCTTTGTATTTCTCCCCCGGCAGTGGCCCCGCAGCAGCAGGGTGAGCTTTTTCATACGGTTAAGCCACGCTGGGAGTTCCCTGAGCAGTCTCACTTTAATAATCTAGTGCTCAAGGAATGGGAACGGCCTAGCAAGCTGCCCGGGGTGCCTAAGAGTTTGGACAAGAGGTATCCCTTTCCTGCTGATGTTAAGCGTTGGTCATGTCCTCCCGAGGTGGATGCGCCCGTTCTCGGGTTGTCCAATGCATCGGTCATGCATTCTCCTGATACTACTACCCTGCGGGATGGGGAGGACCGGCGCTTGGACCAACTGGCCTGTCACGCCTTTGCCTGTGTGGGGACGGCTCTGCGCCCGATTTGTGCCTCTGCTATTACGGCTATTGCCATTAAAGGGGTGCTTAAAGCGGTCCTTCACCCTGAATAAGAGCCTAGCTTATATGTTTCCCCCACTCTGTACATACAGATTGCTCACATTAAAAATCATCCTACGTGCACCTACTGCAGGTTATGATCCTTTAAACATCCAAGATGGCAGCTCATGGAACGTCAGGCAGCCTGCAAACAGGAAGTGCCTTCTGACTGTGCTGCTCTGCATTCTGTGATTGCTGACCTTTTCCTGACCCCAGCTCTGCTCTGTCTGAGCAAAGCACAGCTATAACCCGCCCCCCTGTAGTTTATCCCACTCTCCTCTCCTCAGTAAGTGTGATGCTTCTAAATCAAGATGGCGGTGCCCATATCCTAAAGTCCTGAACAGAGTTGCAGCCCAGTGGGTGAAAGAATATTAATTAAGTGACTAAAACACTCACTCGTTTCCCTTTCAAGGGCCTGCGTCTCTTTGAGGAGCGCTTAGATTTGTTTGCCAGGGGTGGCAGGTTACCTCAACGTAGGAGGCCGTCCCGGTCCTTTCGGGGGATGGGTGCCTTTCTCCCATCCTTCCGTGGTTCCAGAACTGGCTGAGGAGTCTCCTTTACTGGGGTCCGAGGAGATCACTGGGGAAGGGACAGAGGACGTGGCCGTCCTGGCCTCTCCTGGGGTCCCAAGCCAAAATCCTTACCCAAGCCCCCTCAGGCATGAAGAAGCACCCTCACCCATCCGGGTGGGGGGACGGATCCAGCTCTTTGCTCATGTCTGGAGGCTTCACGTCTCAGACCGGTGGATTCAGGAGGTAGTGTCCTCCGGTTACAAGATAGAGTTTGCAGCCTGCCCCCCCAAGATTCATCAAATCCCGGATGGCTCAAAACCCCCTCTCAGCTCAGGGTCTGTGCCTTGCTGTCCAAAACCTTCTGGAGTCAGGGGTCATCTGCCAGGTGCCTTTGAGGGAAAGGGGCAAAGGATACTATTCCAATCTTTTCATTGTTCCCAAAAAAGACGGGTCCATCAGACCTATCCTGGACTTAAAGTGTCTCAACAAATTTGTCAGATCCAGGCGCTTTCGCATGGAGACTCTGCGCTCAGCTGTCAATTCCCTAGGCCCGGGCGACTTCATGACCTCTGTAGACATCAAAGATGCTTACCTTCATGTACCAATCTTTCAAGGTCATCAGAGATTCCTCAGGTTTGCTCTGGAGGATCAGCACTATCAATTTGTGGCCTTACCTTTCGGTCTCACCTCGGCTCCCAGGATATTCACCAAGGTGCTGGCGGGCGCACTGGCTCTGCTGAGATCTCAGGGCATCCGCATCCTTCCTTACTTAGATGACATTCTCATCACTTCTCAGTCCTTCCAGCAGGCCTAGCTGGATATCCAGCTGGTGGTGTCCACACTGGAGAACTTTGGCTGGGTGATCAACCATCCCAAGTCTTTCCTGTCACCGTCAATGGTGAGGTCCTTTCTGGGCATGACTTTGGATACATCTCAGGTCAAGATCCTTCTCCCTCAGCAGAAGGTGGAGAATCTTCAGGCCCTAGCCAGGCATCTTCTGTCTTCCCCTCATCCCTCCATCCGGCAGGGGATGCAGTTGGTGGGCCTGATGGTGTCCTGCTTCGAGGCGGTTCCATATGCTCAGTTTCACAGGAGACCCCTTCAAATTCACCTCTTGTCAGTTTGGGATCGGGACCTTCAGTCCCAGGATCAGGTGCTGGTTCTGTCCCTCCTGGCCAGACGGTCTCTCTCGTGGTGGCTGGACTCAAGAAACCTGTTGGTGGGCAGATCCTTTCTGGCCCCGTGCTGGGAGACAGTCACCACAGATGCCAGCCTGACAGGTTGGGGGGGCTTCTGGAAATCCCTGAAATTCCAGGGTCAGTGGGGCCCTCAGGAGGCCTACACCCCTATCAACATTCTGGAATTAAGGGCGATAAGGTTGGTTCTCGCCCAATTGACTCCACACTTTCAAGGTCGGGCGGTTCAGGTCCGCTCGGACAACCAGGCGGCGATTGCCTACATCAATCATCAGGGAGGGACCCAGAGCAAGAGGGCCCTCAAGGAAGTGTCCCTGATTCTGTCTTGGGGGCGGAGGAGAATGTTCCCTGCATCTCAGCCGTGTACATCCCGGGGGTGGGGAATCTGATGTGGATCTGTTTGCGTCCCATCACAATCACAAGCTTCCAGTCTTTGTCTCTCGGCCACAGGACCCTCTGGCCTTGGCCACGGATGCTCTAGCAATGTCTTGGAAGAGCCTTCAGCTTCTCTATGTGTTTCCTACTTTCCCTCTGCTGGGCAGGGTGTTGCGCAAGATTGCTTAGGAGAGGGTACCAGCCATTCTGGTGGCCCCCTGTTGGCCAAGAAGGGTGTGGTTCGCAGACGTCGTGCAGTTGGCAGTAGATCAGTATGCCCTGCCCAAGGATCCAGACCCAGGGGCAGCTACACCATCCCAATTTACAAACGCTGGCTTTGACGGCCTGGCTGCTGAAACCTCCATCCTGATGGAGAAGGGGCTGCCTGCCTCTGTAGGTAATACTATGATTCGGGCTAGGAAGAAGTCCTCGTCATCTATCTACTATAGGGTCTGGCATGCTTACATTGACTGGTGTGAATCGAAGTCGTTTCCATGTCGGGTGTTTTCTATCCCCAGGATTCTGGAATTTTTGCAACATGGTTTGGATTTGGGTCTTCAGCTTAGTACCCTCAAAGGTCATGTTTCTGCTTTGGCCATATTCTTCCGAAGATCCTTTGCTCACCATCGTCTGGTCAAGACCTTCTTCCAGGGGGTTACTCACTTGCGTCTGCCACATAAGCCTATGTTACCAGTCTGGGATTTGAACTTGGTCTTATCTGCATTACAAGGGTCTCCCTTTGAGCCTTTGCTTGAGGCCCCTTTGTCCATATTGACTCTTAAGGTAGCCTTTTTGGTGGCTATCACTTCTGTTAGGCGTGTTTCTGAGTTGGCGGCGCTTTCCATCAAAACCTCTTTACTTTGAGAGACACCAGGACAAGGTGGTGTTTCATTTTAAGCCAGATTTTCTGCCTAAGGTATGTCTGCTTTTCATCTCAATCGGGACATTGTTTTGCCTTCTCTATGCCCTAATCCTAGTAACACTAAGGAGCGGGTTTTACATTCTCTGGATGTGGTCAGATTTCTGGATCCGTCAGGCTGTGATACAGGCAGGGAAAGGAGCCTCCCTTCCGCCCTACTGCTCATTCTACTCATGCTATTGGTGCCTCTTGGGCTTTTTAGCACCAAGCTTCTGTTGAACAAGTTTGCAAGGCCGCCACTTGGTCTTCTGTTCATACTTTTTCTAAGTTTTACAAGGTTGATGTTAAGGCCTCAGCTGATGCTGCTTTTGGTCGCAAAGTTCTGCAGGCGGCAGTGGTTTAAACTGTCTGCTGTTACTTTTGGGGATCCCACCCTACCTTACGGACACTGCTATTGGATGTCCCATGTGTAAGGAATATTCTGGAACAGGACGTGCTGTATACTTAGAATAATACAATTCTGTGACTACTCACCTGTAGAATTGGTATTATACGTATACAGCATGCCCTGTTCCACCCCACCCTTGTTATCATTACTCTTAGTTATCTCTGTATGGTGATTGTTCATATGTTCATTTTTGACGTTATTGACGTTATTGTTCTCCCGGCTTCTTGTTAACTGCTTGTAAATACTGGGGATTTTGGGGGAGGTCCCTGACTTATATAGGGCCGGGAGGAGCCACAAGCGGTTTTCTGCAGTCCAGCGCCATCTTGTGTATGTATTACCCATGTGTAAGGAATATTCTGGAACAAGACGTGCTGTATACGTATAATACTAATTCTACAGGTGAGTAATCACAGAATTGTATTTTTTATGAGCTATTTTAAAACAAGTTTACTGAATCGAGGGAATGGAGAAAGTGAGTGAGGGCCAGATCTACAGTTTACAAAAAATTTAACTATGGTGACAGGGATTAGGAAAGGCAACTAAATATGCATTTAGAATGTTGCCTTTCCTAATCCCTGTAACTGTAGATCTGGACCTCACTTTCCCTCTCTTTGTGGCCTTGATTCAGTACACTTGTCTGTTAAGATTTAACTTCCGCATTAAAGTTAACTTTGGGTTTGCCACTCCAAATGGTTTCAGTTTAGAGCCCTGGATTTCAAAAGGAACGTTTTTGGAGTTTCCCTTTGTCTTATGTTTGAATTACAAGTGCAAAGCAGACTGACCATCTGGAAGACTACAAAATTTCCTGGTGGGCCAGGCTGAAAGTCTGGGGTGTTTCCCTCTGTGCCATAAAAGTGCTGCAAAGAGAGGTGCAGACGCTAGGTGTCCTATGTGTCATTGAATGATGCTGTATCATGGCAGTAAAGGATGCTGCCCCTTGTATACAACTTGCTCATGTGCATTAACAGGGAGATTAAGTGAGCTGGGGATCTGCCAGTTTATGACTATGACCTGACATTGAAATAAATGCTTTTAGCTATGTGATTTTTCCCTGTATGTTCTTCTTTAACAGAACAGGACTTTTTCGGATGTCTTTACCATATCGCACAATGTGCCTCAAAGGTATGTTCACATATATAAGTTCTCCTTATAGTAAATGTACGTACTGATGTAAACAAAGCAACCTGCATTTCCATGACCTAGAATATATATATATATATATATATATATATATATATATATATTCTATATATCTCTATCTATTTATCGAACTCCTGGTGGACCCCTGTCTTGTTTTATTTTACAGTGTACCTCTTATACCACTCCTTAGTTGTGTTTCATGGGGGAGGGGGCGGCCATTGTATTGTCAGGCATTTTCTCAAAGCAGATCTAAAGTAAAAGAAAAACCCTATTTTTCTTATTCACTCGCCAATTAATTCACAGGATTTCTCCGGGGGAGTCGAGGAGAAAGGTAAGATTTCTCCCAGCAGTTTTGTACAAATCAGACTTATAATTGACCGTAGATCAGCTTGGGGTACCGATCAATCTGCACCCTTGTCGAGTACAACTAGTGGTACTTGGTACTAGTACAAAGGTCAGTCATGAAAAAAGTGGGGCAAAAGGGGCTTTCCTTTATTTGGTTTAACTTTGTTGCTGTAATATTTTTATTATTCTACAACAGACAAATCATTGGAGACCTCTGCACTAATGAGTTCCAAATACTTCCAATGAAATACTTAAACCGGACCAACAGCCTGGCACAGTTGGAAAGGTAGCGGCCATTTTGGAGCTTTCATTCCCAACTGACATAACTGAGAAGGAGTTAGATAAGCACATTTTTATGTGCAGCAATCTAAATTGCCCTGGGGAAGAATGCATATGAGCACGGTTTGTTGTGTTGGTCTGGTTTAAATCATTTTTGACTGCTGGTCCACTATAAGGATAGGTTTATTAAGCTCCGACTGTGGGCGTGTATGGGTGCAAAGGATATTCACTTGCTCCTTGAGGGGCAAGCACTGCCACTTTAATTAATGTGGAAAATACATATTTTCTAGAACAGTAGGAGTAGGAAATACAGGTAATAGGGTCAGTCATGAAAAAGTGGGGCAAAAGGGCCTTTCCTTTATTTGGCTTAACTTTGTTGCTGTAATATTTTTTTTTTTATTCTACAACAGAAATCCCATGCCTGGTATGAGGCCACCTCAGCCTGCCCGCCCACCTCCTCCTCGCCCATCAGCCGTTCCACAGTACAACTGGCCGCCTAATGCCTGACATCCTTTCACTGTTGAAAATAAGGTGGCTCCAGATAAAGAAGCAAATGATTGGCCAATGGAAAATTACTAACTTCTGCTAATCCTTCTGGGATACATGCACCAGCACTGGACACATTGCCTATACTGCTGTGCCATAACCACAATGAAGGAAACACAAAACAGGAACTGTTCCTGGTCGGGATGGGGGAAGATGACTTTATGTTGCACTTTATACTATGTACTGTTTGTAAATAGCTTTAGAGGTTTTAGCCATCTGATTTACATGCATTACAAATGCATTACATTTCTTTAGGAGTAAATTATTATCTTGACTAATACTTACCTAATCCCAGGGCCAGATGGTCAAATGCTGACCAGGAAGAACAGGCCTTTTCTGTTATCCGCTGTTGATTGGAGTTAGGAAAGCCCCCAAACTGGTCTTGCCAAGTGCTCGTATCTTAGCATCTCAGGTCTTTAAAGTGCTGGAGCTACTTGGGACAGTGCATTGAGTAAGGGAGATATAGGCCATTTTTTCTTTTAACAACAGATGAGCTTTAAAGCAGAAGCACCCCTCCCCTCTGGCAATCCGGATTTAAAAAGCCATGTGAAACCCAAAACTGGGCTGGATCCCCACTCCAGCAACTACCAAGAAGATTCACTGGGCAGGTGTGGATGTGTAGTGTGAGATACCATGGTGAGCCCTACTGATCACATATAGTGTGAGATGCCATGGATGCCCACTTGGTGAACCCTACTGAACACGAATGGTGTGAGATGCCATGGATGCCTACTTGGTGAACCCTACTGACCACGTATTGTGTGAGATGCCATGGATGCCCACTTGGTGAGGCCTACTATCCATGTATAGTGTGAGGTGCCACGGACCCCCACTTGGTGAGCCCCACTGACCACATATAGTGTGAGATGCCACAGACACCAACGTGGTGAACCCTACTGACCACGTATGGTCTGAGATGCCATGGATGCCCACTTGGTGACCCTAGTGAATAATTTAGCCTGATTTAACTGGTGGACATCCCAGTTGGAAATGCCTGGGGGTCCTGCCCCTTAGCAGGCCCGGACATATGATGGGCTGTAAAGGGGCACCTATAGCCACCATTTCAGTTCCTGATTGATAGGAAGGCAGCAATTGAGCTTGAAGGTCAAACAGTAACTCGTTTTATTACTGCTCACATTTCTATTCTGGTGTAGTATAAGTAAAGAAGCTGGTTGCTATGGGCAACCGGAATGATTACATTTTTAGCACCCCCAGTTTAAGACCCACTGTACTTTTGATCAAATATTAGGACAACACAATTTGTCTTGGTATATTTGCAGATCAAATGGAAGAGCGTTCAGACATACATGAATGTGGAGGAAACTCTAACTCTCAAGTGCCATAATTCCTAGTGTAATAAAGTGGAACTCCTTGAAAGCTGAAAGATTAGTAATCCCTTTTAACTTCTGGGTGCGACAGGTTGTTGAACGTACCATTCCACTTTTACAGCAGAGTACTTCTCAACCAGCCTTATTGAAATGGTAACTATAGTTTTGTACTGCTTTACAGTTGGGCAATACAAAAATGAAATAATACAACTGCATGTGGCATAAATACAGTAAATTGCTATTGCATAAAATATATAAAACTGTCAAATACTCACCTATGATGACTTGCCAGAAAAATTCAAACTTACATGTTGTGAAGGTTCTTTTTTATCCTTTTATCTGTAAGAATATATCAAGGCAACTGGACTTTCTGTTTTACATTTTGCTAGTCATCCGTCAGATTTTCTGAGGTTCGGTTGTCTTGATTTATTTCTACAGATATAGCAGACTTTTTTGGGAAGTATGGCCCTGACTTTGCCCAAAGCTAGTCCCTCTAAAACTGGGAACATGGTTGCAGCTTCCCATGCCATGGCTCTGCCTACTTATGATTGTCAAGTAAAGTATTCTATACAGTATCTAGTATAGTATTCTATAAGTTCAGATTGCCCAACGCTGACGTAAAGTCATAGCAGTGGAGCAGGAAAATCTTATGTTCTGACTTGCCTTTGAAATTATACGCTTGATTTCATTTTATCTGTGACTGTTTATCACGTATTGGTAATTTGTAATAAATATATATATATTTTTTTTTAAAAAGCCTGACTCCTGACATTTCTAAATTTAAGAGGAGGAATTCAGAGCAATTTATTTGGTGTCCTTCATTCTGTAAGTGTCCCTATTGGGGAAATTAAAGTAGACATCTGTTTGCCCAGTGTCAGGCTGGAGTATCTTTAACCCAATAGAGGAAACTTGGTTGGACTTGGATGCTAAGTGATAGGTAAAGTTCCCTGAGGAACCCAAGGATCCTTAAAGGGACTGCAAACCTCACAACAAAAAAGGAGTAAGCATTTCACCTGATGCCTGTCCCAAGTGTCTAGAAAGGCTCAAATGTTTCCCATCTTTCAATTTTATTTTTTCAGGGCCACACACAAAAGGGGTCTGACACCCACTCTCCCCTTGGAGCTTTTTTAATTATTGTTTGCTTACGGCTCGCTTTGATTATGTCTTTCAGACGGCTAACCCATTGGCTTCTCCAGGCCCTCTATTAGTTGGTTAACTTGTGAGGCTCAGTGTAATTACACCCACTTCCCTAGCGCGTTATTAGGGCATCCCGGGTTGCTCTATGGCGTTAATCCCTATCGGCCTATTGTGTCGCTATAATCACCATATGGAGGCATCTCAGGATAATGTGACCGGGGTTCCTTCGGGACAAGCCCGGCTGTCTGTAGCTTGTGGGGTGTCCCCTATTAGCGCTGACAATGCGCGGGTCTATGTACCTTGTGCCGAGCAGGTGCTTGCACTACAATCCGGCCCTCCAGTGGCTGGGCCTACGCCTCGTTTCACTTCACCTACTCCCCCAAGCTTAAATCTCACTCCCACTGACTTGCATACAAGTGGGGATTCTCAGCCTGATGTGTCTTCTAGACTGGCTAGTGTTGAGAAGTTAATTGCTAATACCTTGGCGCGTAAGGCCCCTGCAAAAAAGCGGCACTTAACGCCTGATGTCACTCTTTTCCCTATGGAAGCTGATGAGTTTTGGCATCTATGTGGCTATACCCCTTCGGTCGAAGGGGAGCTATTCTCCGATTCAGGGTCATCTGATGAGAGGCCCAGGGGTCTGACGATTCTGGCTCTGACCCCTGGGCCCCGGATGATACTGATAGATTGCTGGCCCAGATTTTTGAGGTTCTGTCTATTTCTCCCCCTGTTGCGGCTCCTAGGCAAAGCGGGGAACTTTTTAATACTGCTAAGTCAAGCTTGGAATTTCCTGAGCAAGCTCATTTCAATAATCTTGTGCTCAAGGAATGGGAACGTCCCAGTAGACTTCCCGGTGTACCTAAGAATTGGGATAGGAAGTATCCCTTTCCTGCTGATGTGGTAAAGTGTTGGTCATCCCCTCCCGAAGTGGATGCCCCGGTCCTAGGGTTATCTAACACCTCTGTCATGCACTCCCCTGACTCTACTACCCTGCGGAATGCTGAGGACCGGCGCATTGACCAGCTGGCGTCCCATGTGTGGGGACGGCGCTGCGCCTGGTCTGTGCCTCGGCCATTACGGCTGTGGCTATGAGGACCCTGCTCAGAAGTGTCCTTGATAGTGCCCCTGATGATTTGCCTGGTGAGGTGTTTAATGCACTCTCTAGTTGTGATGTTTTTGTGAATTTTGTCCTCTCTGCCTTGGATGACACCATTAGAATGTGTGCCAGAACATCTGCCCTTGTGGTAGCTTTATGCCGCTCGGTTTGGCTGCGCCAGTGGGCTGCTGACAACGCAGCCAAGAAGGCCCTCACTGGTTTTCCCTTCAAAGGACTACGCCTGTTTGGGGACCGCTTGGACCTTTTTGCTAAGGGAGGCAAGTTACCCCAGCGCAGGCGGCAGTCTCGGCCCTTTCGGGGTCAGGGCTCCTTTTCCTCCCCCTACCGTGGTGCTAGACAGGGGAGGGGGGTCTCCTTTACTGGTGCCCGGGGAGACTTCTGGGGTAGGGGCAGAGGACGTGGACGTCCTGGCACTTCCTGGGGCCCCAAGCTTAAGTCCTCTCCCAAGCCCCCTCAGGCATGATGGGGCGCCCTCACCCATCTGGGTGGGGGGACGGCTTCAGCACTTTGCTCACGTCTGGAGGCTTCATGTCTCAGACCGGTGGATTCAGGATTCAGGCTCTGCCATCAGTTCCCTTCGCCCAGGGGATTTCATAACCTCGGTGGACATCAAAGATGCTTACCTTCATATTCCTGTATTTCCAGGTCATCAAAGGTTCCTCAGGTTCGCTCTGGAGGATAAACACTACCAATTTGCGGCATTGGCCTTTGGTCTCACTTCAGCTCCCAGGGTGTTCACCAGGGTGCAGGCTGGATTGATGTCTGTGCTCAGGTTTTAGGGCATCCGCGTGCTGCCTTATCTGGATGACATTCTCATCACCTCCCAGTCTCTACATCAGGCAGAATTGGATACTCAGCTGGTGGTGTCAACCCTGGAGTCATTTGGCTCCCCTCTCTGTCCTCTCTGTCCCCCTCCTTGGTGACTCCATTCCTGGGAATGAATCTGGATACAGTTCAAGCAAGGATTTTTCTTCCTCAACAGAAGGTGGACAGTCTGTTTGCGCAGGTCCAGTTCCTGCTATCTTGTCATCATCCCTCCATCAGGCAGGGAATGCAGCTGGTGGGCCTGATGGTGGCGTACTTCGAGGCGGTCCCTTATGCTCAGTTCCACTTGAGGCCTCTACAAACTTCACCTCTTGTCAGTATGGGACAAGGACCCAGCGTCCCTGGACCGGGTCTGTGCGCTTTCCCCCATGGTCAGGTGGTCCCTCTCGTGGTGGCTGGACTCCAGGAACCTGCTGGGGGGCAGATCCTTTCTGACCCCCTTCCTGGGAGACGGTCACCACGGATGCCAGTCTGTCAGGTTGGGGGGGGTTCTGGAAGTCCCTGCGGTTCCAGGGGAGGTGGGGACCTCAGGAGGCCCACACACATATCAACCTCTTGGAGCTGCGGGCGATCAGGTTAGTTCTGGCTCAGTTGACTCCTCACCTTCGGGGCCTGCCTGTTCAGGTGCGCTTGGACAACCAGACGGCAGTTGCCTACATCAATCAGGGAGGGACCCGGAGCAAGAGGGCCCTCCAGGAAGTGTCTCTGATCCTCACCTGGGCGGGGGCCAATGTTCCCTGCATATCAGCTGTGTACATCCCGGGGGCGGAAAATCTCCTGGCAGATTCTCTGAGCAGGGGGACCTCTCGCCAGAATGGTCCCTCTGCAACAGGGTTTTCCAATCTCTGTGTCACCGTTGGGGTCAACCAGATGTGGATATGTTTGCGTCCCGTCACAATCACAAGCTCCCGGCATTTGTCTCACTGTCCCAGGATCCTCTGGCCTTGACCACGGATGCCCTAGCAATGTCCTGGCAGGACTTTCAGTTCCTGTATGTCTTTCCTCCATTCCCCCTGCTGGGCAGGGTTCTGCGCAAGATTGCTCTGGAAGGGGTGCCAGCAATTCTGGTGGCCCCCAGGTGGCCAAGAAGAGTGTGGTTCGCATACGTGGTGCAGCTGGCAGTAGATCGGTACGTTCTGCCCAGGGTGCCAGATCTGCTCACTCAGGGCCCCTTACGCCATCCCAGTTTACAAACTCTGGCTTTGACGGCCTGGCTGCTGAAACCTCCATCTTGATGGAAAAGGGGCTGTCTACCTCGGTTGTTGATACCATGATAAAGGCTAGGAAGAAGTCTTCTTCCATTTATTACAGGGTTTGGTGTGCCTACATTGACTGGTGTGAGTCTAAGTCTCTTCCCTGTCGTGTGTTCTCTATTCCCAGGATTCTGGAGTTCCTGCAGCATGGGTTGGAGATGGGGCTCCAACTCAGTACTCTCAAGGGTCAGGTTTCTGCCCTGGCTGTTTTCTTCCAGAAGTCCTTTGCTCAACATTCTCTGATCAGGACTTTTTTCCAGGGGGATACTCATGTGCGTCCTCCACGTAAGCCTATGATGCCTGTTTGGGATTTAAACTTGGTTTTGTCAGCCTTGCAGGGTGCACCCTTTGAACCTGTGCAGGATGCTGCCCTGGCCATTCTTACTCTCAAAGTTGTCTTTTTGGTGGCTATCACTTCTGTTAGGCGTGTGTCTGAGTTGGTGGCGCTTTCCATTCAGCCCCCCTACTATGACAGACACCAGGATAAGGTGGTGTTCCGCTTCAAGCCAGATTTTCTGCCTTTCATTTGAATCAGGACATTGTTCTTCCTTCATTGTACCCTTATCCTAGTAATGCTAAGGAGAGGGTTTTGCATTCCTTGGATGTGGTTAGGTGTCTGAAGTACTATCTGGTGGCTACTGCACCTTTCAGAAAAACTGATGCTCTTTTTGTGGTCCCTTCTGGTCCTAGGAAGGGTTTGGCTCCTGCCAAGTCTACTATCAGCAAACGGATCCGTCAGGCTGTTATTAAGGCCTACTCTGCTAAGGGGAAGAATCTTCCCTTCCGCCTTACTGCTCATTCTACTCCGGCTATTGGTGCCTTTTGGGCCTTTCAGCACCAGGCTTCTGTTGAACAAGTTTGCAAGGCCGCTACTTGGTCCTCTGTTCATACCTTTTCTAAGTATTACAAGGTTGATGTTAGGGCCTCAGCTGATGCTGTTTTTGGCCGCTAGGTTTTGCAGGCAGCAGTGATTTAAACTGTCTGCTGTTACCTTTTTTGGGGATCCCACCCTACTTTATAGTAGTACCTGATTGTATGTATTCTATCTGGAGCAGGACGTACTGTATACTCATAATACCAATTCTACAGGTAAGTAATCACAGAATTGTATTATTACTCCATATCAGCATGGATTTATGAGGAATCGCTTCTACCAGACAAACCTAATCAGCTATTCTAAGTATGCAGCACGTCCTGCTCCAGAAATGATTCATAACAGTTGGGATTACCTCCGCCAGAAGGCGCTTAACTGCAGAGATGGCAAAAAGAGGCCCCTCCCGATTCTCATGGCTCCGCGCCCTGTCTTCTTTTGAATTTGCCGCCCTGTGGCGTCCGCGGTCAGCGGCGGCATCACTACCAATTTTCCTGGCCCTCCTATTGGCTGCCTATACAGGCTAATTGCGCGCCTTGCAGAGGGGGCGTGGCCTATCGGGCGCGCTTTCCGTGTCGTCCCCTTATGCGGCCCACCCCTCAAGGTCCCTCCAGCGCCATCTTGCCTTCCTCTGGAGCGTCTGCTGGCCCCTTTAATGTGGTCTGTGAGCGCCCTTGTGGGCTTGTTTGATATACATTTTATCACTGTTGTGTTTTTATGGGTGCTTTTTTATTATGTCTTTCAGACAGGAGAACACTGTATTAAAGAGGTTTATCCCAGTCCTGGCCCTTCTATTAGTTTCCTTAACTTTATTAGAGGCCAAAAGCTTTAAATCCTCCCACTTCCCTGTGGACATTTGGGGCATCCCGGGTTGCTTATACGGCGTAATTCCTACTGGCCAGTTGTGCCACCTTAATCACCATATGGAGGCTTCACATGATATTGTGCTCGGGGTCCCCTCTGGACAAGCCCGGCTGTGTGTAGTGTGTGGGGCATCACCTGTGAGTGATGATGTGCGGGTCTGTGTACCCTGCGCCCAGCAGGCCCTTGCGCTGCATTCTGGGCTATCTGTGACTGGGCCTGCACCCACTATGCCCTCACCCACTCCCCCTCATCTGCTTATGACTCCCAGTGAGCTTAATACTAGGGGGGAGTCTCAGCCTGACGTGTCTTCCAGGTTGGCCAACATTGAGAGGCTGATTGCTAGCTCTTCGGCCCGTAAGGCCCCGGCTAAAAGGCGGCATGTGGCGCCGGGTGCGTCTGCCTTTCCTATGGAGATGGAGAATTTTCTTGATTTGTCTGACTATACCCCACTTGAGGAGGGAAAATTGTTCTCTGACTCAGAGTTGTCTGATGATCAGCATTTCAGTGGTGCTGATTATGGCACTGATCATTGGGATGCTGATGATACCAATAGAATGTTAACTCAGATTTTTGATGTGCTTTCCATCTCCCTTCCTGCTGCGGCTCCCAGTACTGCTAAACCACATCTGAACAGGCCCATTTCAATAATCTTCTTCAATCTTCCATCAAAGAATGGGAGCGTCCTGGCCGGCTCCCGGGAATCCCCAAGGGCTGGGATAGAAGGTACCCTTTCCCCGCTGATGTGGTTAAATGTTGGTCAATCCCTCCAGAGGTGGATGCTCCAGTATTGGGGTTGTCCAACACTTCTGTGGTCCATTCACCTGATTCCACTACTCTTAAGGATAGTGAGGACAGGCGCATTGATCAGCTGGCTTCACATGCCTTTGCCTGTGTGGGTTCTGCCTTGTGCCCTGTCTGTGCTTCTGCTATTACTGCTGTTGCTATCAGGTCTCTCCTCAAGGGTCTGTTGGAAGGCGCTCCTGATGATTCTGCTAGTGATTCTGCTAGTGCTGAGCTCAGGGCCTTGTCACAGTGTGAAATGTTTATTACATATGTCCTTTCTGCCTTAGATGACACCATCAGGATGTGTAGTAGAACCTCTGCATTGGTGGTTGCTATACGCCGCTCTGTTTGGCTGCGCCACTGGGCAGCTGATAACGCTGTTAAGAAGGCCCTCACGGGACTCCCCTTTAAGGGGTTGCGCTTATTCGGTGATCGCTTGGACCGGTTTGCCAAGGGGGGTAAGTTGCCTCAATGTAAGAAGCAGCTGCGGCCCTTTCGGGGTTCGGGAGTCTTTGTTCCCTCCTACCGCGGAGCCAGGCCAGGGAGAGGGGTCTCCTTTGCAGGCTCTAGGGGAGACTTCTGGGGCAGGAGCAAAGGTCGTGCCTGCTCCGGTTCTTCCTGGGGGTCCAAGCCCAAATCTGTTGCCAAGCCTCCTCAGCCATGAAGGGGCGCCCTCACCCATCCGGGTGGGGGGACGGCTGCGGCTCTTTGCTAATGTCTGGTCCAAGACAGGTGGATTCTGGAGGTTGTGTCCTCCGGCTGCAAGCTAGAGTTCGCTGCGTTGCCACCTCCAAGATTTCTCCATTCTCGGATTCCTCTAGACCCCTCGGCAGCTCATGGGTTGTTTCTGGCGGTGCAGAACCTACTGGGCTTGGGGGTCATCTGTCAGGTCCCTCCTGTGGAAAGAGGTCGGGGCTTTTATTCCAATCTGTTTACAGTTCCCAAAAGGGATAGGTCAGTCAGACCCATTCTGGACTTAAAGTTGCTCAACAAGTTCATCAGGACCAGGCACTTTCGCATGGAGACCCTGCGCTCCGCGATCAGTTCGTTGCGCCCGGGAGACTTCATGACCTCCATAGACATCAAAGATGCTTACCTTCATGTTCCAGTCTTCCCAGGGCATCAGAGATTCCTCAGGTTTGCGCTGGCGGACCAGCACTACCAATTTGTGGCACTGCCCTTTGGTCTCACTTCAGCCCCCAGGGTCTTCACCAAGGTGCTGGCGGGTGTCATGGCTCTCCTCAGGGCATTCGCATTCTGACCTATCTGGACGACCTTCTCATCTCTTCTTAGTCCTTCCAGCAGGCGGTAGTGGATATCCAGTGGGTGGTGACGGTTCTGGAGTCATTCGGCTGGGTGAACAATCACCTGAAATCTTTTCATATTCCCGTCTCTGGTGACTTCATTCCTGGGCATGAATCTGGATACTGTTCAGGCCAGGATTTTTCTTCCTCAGCAGAAGGTGGACTCTCTGCAAGCTCTGGTTCACTCCCTGCTGTCATGCCCTCATCCCTCCATTCGGCAGGGGATGCAGCTTGTGGGGCAGATGGTGTCCTGTTTCGAGGCGGTTCCATATGCACAGTTTCCCATGAGACCTCTTCAACTCCGTCTCCTATCAGTCTGGGACAAGAGTCCCCTGTCTCTGGATCAGGCCTTTGTTCTGTCCCTTCTGGTCCGGCGGTCCCTCTTGTGGTGGCTGGACTTGAGGAACCTGTCGGGGGGCAGATCCTGGCCCCCTGTTGGGAGGCGGTCACCACGGATGCCAGCCTGTCAGGTTGGGGGGACTTCTGGAAGTCTCTGCAATTCCAGGGGCTGTGGGGCCCTCAGAAGGCACATGCTCCTATCACCATTCTGGAACTGAGGGCGGTTCGGTTGGTTCTGGCCCAATTGACTCCTCACTGCGGGGTCTGCCGGTCCAAGTTCGCTCAGACAACCAGACGGCGGTTGCTTACATCAATCATCAGGGAGGGACTCGAAGCAAGGGTGCCTTCAAGGAGGTGTCCATGATTCTGTCCTTGGCGGAGGACAATGTCCCTTGCATTTCAGCGGTGTACATTCTGGGGGTGGAGAATCTGGAGGCAGATTTTCTGAGCAGGGGGACTTCTCGCCTGGGGGAATGGTCTCTCAACAGCGAGGTATTCTTATCCCTGTGTCACCGTTGGGGGGGTTCCGGAAGTGGACCTGTTTGCATCTCGCCACAATGACAAGCTCCCAGTCTTTGTTTCTCTGTCCCAGGATCCCCTGGCCCTTGCGGTGGATGCTCTGACTCTATCCTATCCTGGCAGGGGTTCCGTCTCCTGTATCTTTTTCCTCCATTCCCTCTGCTGGGTAGGGTTCTGCTCAAGCTGGCTCAGGAAAGGGTGCCAGCAATCCTGGTGGCCCATCGTCGGCCAAGACAGGTGTGGTTCGCAGATATTGTTCAGCTGGCGGTAGATCAGTACCCTCTGCCCCTGGTGCCGGACCTTCTCACTCAAGGGCGGCTTTGCCATCCCAATTTACAAACGCTGGCTTTGACGGCCTGGCTGCTGAAACCTCCATCTCAAGGGATGAGGGGCTTTCTGATTCTGTGGTTAATACTCTGATCAGGGCTAGGAAGAAGTCTTCTTCTACCATCTACTATAGGATCTGGCAGGCCCACATTGACTGGTGTGAGTCTAAGGTCCTTCCCTGTCAGGTGTTTTCCATTCCTAGGATTCTGGAGTTCCTTCAGCATGGTCTGGATCTGGGTTTTCAGCTCAACACGCTTAAGGGTCACGTGTTTGCCTTGGCTGTTTTCCTCCAGAGATCTTTTGCTCAACATCCTCTGGTTAGGACTTCAGGGGGTTGCTCATGTGCGTCCCCCTCGCAAACCTCTGTTGCCAGTTTGGGACTTGAATTTGGTTCTGTCTGCCTTTCAGGGCCCTCCATTTGAGCCTGTGCATGAGGCTGCTCTGTCTATCCTCACACAGTTGCCTTTTTGGTGGCCATCACTTCGGTCAGGCGTGTTTCGGAGTTGGCGGCCTTTTCCATTCAGGCCCCTACTTTGAGAGACACCGGGACAAGGTGGTTTTCCGCTTTAAATCTGATTTCTTGCCTAAGGTTGTCTCTGCCTTCCATCTCAATCAGGACATTGTGCTTCCTTCCTTGTGACCTAATCCTGGTAATTCCAAGGAGAGGGCCTTACATTGCCTGGATGTGGTCAGGAATTTGAAGTTCTGCTTGGTGGCTACTGCACCTTTCGGAAAGACTGATGCCTTATTTGTGGTTCCTTCGGATCCTAAGAAGGGTCTGGCTCCTGCTAAGTCCACTATTAGCAAATGGATTCGTCAGGCTATTTTTAGGGCCTATTCTGCTAGGGGAAAGGATCCTCCTTTCTGTGTTACTGCTCATTCTACACGTGCTGTTGGGGCCTCCTGGGCCTTCCAGCACCAGGCTTCTGTTGAACAAGTTTTTAAGGCTGCTACTTGGTCTTCTGTTCATATTTTCCCAAGTTTTACAAGGTTGATGTTCGGGCCTCAGCTGATGCTGTTTTTGGCCGCACAGTTCTGCAGGCGGCAGTGGTTTGAACTGTACGTTGTTGCTTTTGGGGATCCCACCCTATTTACGGACACTGCTATTGGATGTCCCAACTGTTATGAATCATTTCTGGAGCAGGACGTGCTGCATACTTATAATACCAATTCTACAAGGTGAGTAATCACAGAATTTGTATTATTCTAAGTATGCAGCATGTCCTGCTCCACCCCACCCTGTTTACATCATCTTGGACCCTCTGTATGGTGATTGTTATCCTTGTTAACGTTATTTATCATTGGCTTCTCCTGGTTCTCTTTACTGCTTTTTAATACTGAGGAATTTGTGGGAGGTCCTGGGTATATATGGGACTGGGAGGGGCCTCTTTTTGCAGTCAAGCGCCCTCTGGCGGAGGTAATCCCAACTGTTATGAATCATTTCTGGAGCAGGACGTGCTGCATACTCATAATACCAATTCTACAAGGTGAGTAATCACAGAATTGTATTTTTATGAGGAGGTAAGTTCAAGATTGGATCAGGCGTCATTGAAGATAGTAATAAAGGATACAGTAAAAATGTTCAAAAGTGGCCTTTGCCTTCCTGGCATGTAATAACATTTCCAGCTATGGCTACTAGACCACTGGAAGGAGATAAACAGGCTGAACTGGATGGACTAAAGTCTTTTTTCAGCCTTACATACTATGTAACCTGCTGTGAGGCAGAACCCCTCCCCCCCCATAACATGCTGGGTGGCAGAATCCCCCATAACATGCTGAGTGGCAGAATCCCCCCACTCACCACGCTGTCCTGCCACTGCTGGAAGCCAGGGATGCCACTCATAGCGCTAGAAGCCCATGAATGCCACTACGAGTCAAGCAACCCTGATGAGCCCGAGCTGCCCGCCCCGTCCTCCATCTGAGGCTCTGTGCAGTAGCCTATGACATCCTGGTGCAGCGCAACCCCACCAGAGTTCCAGCAGATTTTATTTCACAGCAGACCGAGACTCTGTTCATGTTTTTTCCTGCCTGTCTGGACCCAGGTCTTGTTGCTCCCCCCCCCCCCCCAACCCAGACTGAACATGTAAAAAACTGTACCTAACAGTCATTCCACATCAGAGCAATGACACGGCAGATACATTTCTTTCCAGCAGCCAGTGCACAGGAAGCAGAAATTACTCACTAGTTATCCAATCACTGCAGCAGCACTGGTGGGGCTAACGAGTCAAATCCAGTCAACTCCAAATTAGAGCTGCGCAGGTTTTTTTTTTTTTTTATGCTCAAATCAGGTTACCCAAGGGTTATTTTATTGTTGATAACATTTTTACTTATTTACCAGGGCCCCATTTTGGACTTATGTTACACTTTAACTATACTGGTATAATGGCGCCATCTAAGTGTTGCAAATGGACACTACAACATACACAGTTTTCTGGTATTTTTTTCAGTTCAAAATGATCGATTCTTTTCTGTAAAATGCTAAAAATGATACCAATGTACTTAAACTACTAAAATATTTTTTCACCAACTCACACAATGGCATTGGTTGTCTCATGATGATTTAAAGAGGACCAAAACCCACCCTGGAGTCTGAGACTCCAGGGCAGGCATGCTCGCTCCCCCAGGGGTATCCAGATTCGGGATGCCCCGCTGTGTAAAACACCCGAGGTCGCCCGGAAACTCGCCTTCTTTCCCGGTCCAACAGCACATGCACGAACAGCAGCCACATGCCTGCTATCCCTTTAGCAGGGCATGTGCCAGCGCCAGGCATTTGTGAATGGACTGTGCGGCACACTCCCTGTTAAAGGGTAGCGGAGATGCGGCCGCCAGCACGCTCGGATTCGCTCAGCTTAGACGAGCTTTTGGACGAAGGGACAGAAGCGGATCTAATCGCGTTGACTGGACGAGAGGCTATGCATGCGCTGTAGGACCGGGGAAGGGTGAGTGGGCGATCTGGGGGTTTCACACACTTTATAGAGATTAGTGTAAAATTATACACGGCCAACATATCAAATATGTTAACTACATACACATGGCCGGCTCCAGTCCCCTTGCGGTGTGGTATGACACTCCATACATAGTAATAAAGTTGCATGTATAGTGAATACTGCCAAAGAATAGAAAGAAAAAAATAATAGATGAAAAGAAAAAGTACAAAACTAAAGAGTAGAAGGAATGACAGAAATAAAGAATGAAAGATTAAAATTATTGGCAGGTAAAAAGAAGGAAAGAGAGAGAGAAGGAATGAAAGAAAAAGAATAGAATGGCTAGAACAGGAGCACGCTGGGGAGCGTGACCCCCATTGTAAACCATGAGAGCTGCCTGCTGAATGAAGTTGTCACAGCAGACTGAGACCCTGCGCTTGTGTTGTTTTTTTTTCAGGCTTCCTGGGGGGTTTCACACAGCATCCCGATTTGATTGTTAATTTGTTACCAGATAACTATATGAATCAGTTCATGGACACCCCTACTATGGGTGATGCTCTTTTGGATCTGGCAATGTCAAATGATGATGACCTGATAGGAACGGTAACAGTCCCACAATATAGTTGTATTTAACATAAACTGTAAGGACGATTTTCTGTCTGGGAGGGCAAATATAAGAGGCTAAAATTAAACCCCTCATGGCTGACACATATGGTTAAATGGGAAATAAAGAACAAAAAAAGGGCATTTAAACATTACAAGCCGGAGCTCTCAACTGTAACACTTGAAAGGTATAAATTAGTAAATAAAACATGTAAGAAAGAAATAAGGTTGGCAAAAGCTCGAAATGAAAGAGATGTGACCAAAGAAAGCAAAACAAACCCTAAATGTTTTTACATTTATAAATTCAAAGAAAACGTGGAGGCTAATTTAAGATTAGTGCCACGTATTGCCGTGTGTGTGTCTATGTAGCGGCACATAGAGCATCCGCAAGTGGTCTCTGCAAGCTTAGCGGCCGGACAAGTGATGCTGTAGTATCTTGTCCAGCATTGATAAATGTTATGTGTGGTGGGTGCTGTAGAAGCGCTCTCCCTGACTCACTGCAGAGCCAATGGAGAACACTAGCTGGTGTCCTAAGGTCAAACCGCCCAAGACTACGCTACATCTAACAGGACCAACGCTACAGTGAGCGATAGGTAGCGCCAGTTAAGTGCGTCCAACACTCGGCACTGAAGCCCATATTTAAGTAAAAACTACACACACACAGCATCGGCACTCTAAAATTGGCGCTCTAGCGTCGAGCTCCAGAAGCTATGTGATAAAAGTCTGTTTCTAAACACATATATACCAGCACCAGATCGAAAACATATAGATTGACATTGTTTTAACACTGTGACACTGACACTGCAATGCCAGACCTGCACATGCAATTCTGCATATAAAAAAAGTGTTTGGTTGCCAGGCAGGAGAGGCCACACAATGATTTGAACCAAAAATTTAGAACATTACCTTAGGAAAACGCAATTTGTACACAACCAAATGAAGCATCATTGAAATGTATGGGCGGGCACTACTGAGCGACAGGTGCTTTACACGGAGCCACCGCTAGTGATGCATGTGACGCTACCTGACTCTATTAGAAGCACTTACCAGGTTGACTTTCATATATATGAAATATAGTTTGCACATACTGCACTCAGCGCTCACCTGACGCTACATGGCAATACCTGGTGTTAGCGTTTCTTTAATTAACCCCCTAAAACAAAACTGGTAATTAATGATAATGGGGAAATGGTCACTGGGAATGAAGAGAAGGAGGAGCTGGTAAATGGACTCTTTAGCTCTGTGTACATAAGAGAGGAGCAATGATCCAACACAGGAGAAGCCATTGGTAGCAATAGCCCAAGTATAAACATGGATATCATTCAAGGAAGACTAAATAATCGGGCAAGCTGATTCATTACAAGCACCAGGTACTGACAGATGAGCATCTGTAGCGAGGCTTTGAGAGCGACCGCTAGTAGTCGCTGTGCTCGGCCATGGTTCGCTGTTTCAGAGCGCCTCAGTCGCTGGCCGGCATTGATGAATATATTGTGTGAGTCGCTCTAACACCAGTACAGAGCTGTATGGGAGCGAACGGTAGCGCCAGCTCAGTGCGACCAACTCACACGATATTCATAAAAAAAAACTGCCTCATACAGCGCCAGCGCTCAAAATCGGGTCGTTGTAGCCCAGAGCGCCAGACGCTGTGTGATTAAAGTCTGTTTTTGAACTAGTATCCACTAGTAAAAAAGCAAAAACACATGGAATTACATTGTTATTACATTGTAACATGAACACTTTAAACCGGACCTTCACCATGATTTATTGAAAATCTCAAACTTATAAAACTATTCCCCAGCATCTAAAATTAATATATTTTACGTTTTTAGTCACTTACTCATTATTCTATTCTAAGTATGTCACACACCCCACTTCAATCATTAATTATTACACTTGGGGTAACTCCACCAGCAGGTGGCGACGTGCAGAGAAGTCATGAAAAACAAGCCCCTCCTGGTCTATACATTCCTGGCACCTCTCACTCATTCCCCAGTTTTTCTTCTCTGCAAGATGGCGACAAGACAGAAGAAAGAAGTCTCCTGCTTGCAGGTAGCCGGGGTATCACCCCGGCCCCCCCCCAGGTCTATTTCTGCCCGGCTCTTTTTGTGTTTATCCCCTTGTTTAATGGCAGCCTCCCAGCTTAGGCTGTAGGCCGGGCAAGGGTAGATGGCACTTATGGTGCCCAGGAGATTAGCTCCTCCGCTCGACCCCATATTATGGGGCATAGCGGTGTTCCGGTTGGTGATCCGGACGTGGGATGCCCCAGCCCTTATATCCCCAGTAGCTTTGTCTTTTACTTTACTTTTACTTTACACATGTTTGTGTGTTTTTTTGTGTGTTTGTGTGGGCAGGGACGAGTGGTCTGTGGCTGGCTGTCTGTCTCTGCGAGTGATTCATGCTTGGGGGGGGCTCCCTGAGCCCCTGTGTTTGTGACTTGGTCGATTTGGACGGGCGCCATGTCGGGCACCCGTCGTTTGACTGGGATCCTGGTCTGCAGCTTAGTACAGCCTGTCGGCCCGTAGGCCATCGATCGCGCTGGGTGCTTTACTGCGGGCGGGACCGGGCGGCATGCGCGCCACCGGTCCGCCCGATGGCCTCTGCGTCCTCTCCGTCTCTCCCTGGCTGGCCGCCATTGCTGTACCTCCCGGAGCTGCGGGATCCAGGTAGGCTCTTCTCGTTTTTAGGCCCTACGGCCGCTATTATAAGGAGGGTGGGGCGGTTAAGCCGGTCTGGGACTCCGGCTATTATATGCTTCAGGGGCCGGGCTCCTGCGGCGGACCTCTGCGCTCTCCTCCACACCCCCCCTCTCGCTGGGGGCGGTGGCTTTCAGCCAGGCTATGGGCATGTTGGCTGAACTTGTTGTCCATTCTGCATATAGATTTCGTTGGATTGCCTTAAAGCTATGTTTATTTGATTGTTATATGTATCAGGCCCTGTCCCCCTTTTTCTGTTGTCTGGGCCGCCCCTGGCATCTCAGTGTTTTTACTATTGTGTGTTTGCCAGTGTTCTTGTTGTGCTTGAATGTGACTGTTGTCTCTTCCTTGTTTTTCAGATCCCGGGATTCCTTTCTGCAGGGCTCTCCCGGTCTTATATACCTGGCTAGTTGGGGGGTGGTCTTATAGTCATTCCTAGGTTGATTGCTAAATTCCCCTGGCCAGGACTGGATATATATATATAGATATATATATATATATATATATAGATATATATATACATATATATATATATATATATATATATATATGATTCACATATCTATTTTTGCTGAATTACTAGAGGGGCATCCCGGGTCGCTTACTGCGTAAATCCCTGGGTTCTGCGAATACCATAAATTTCACCATATGGAGGCTGCCAAAGATACCGGAAACGGTCCTTCGGGACAATCCAGGCTGTGTGGGGGATGTGGGACTCCGCTACCGGGAGATGATGTCATTATTTGTATTCCATGTGCACAGCGGAACATTGAGCGCCAGTCCGGCACCCCGATGCCTGGTACTTCATCGGCCGCGCCATCTCCCTCCCCTCCCTACCTGTTCCGGACCCCGTGTGACGTTGTCATGGGTGGGGATTCGCAATCTGAGGTGTGCGCCCGTCTGGCCAGCCTCGAGAAAATGTTTTCCACCTTGGCCGCTCAGAAGGTTACTGCTAAGCGAAAACAAATGTCTCCGCCTCCGCCGGACTCCGATGGGGAGGTCATTGAGGATCTGGATTGGCCAGATCGTCCCCTTGAAGAGGGTGAGCTCGTTGAGGAATTAGAGGATCTGGAGGGCCAGCAGTTGGTGGGCGCTGAGGGGGACCAGGCTGAAGGTCCCGTTCCTGATACACATTCTATTTTGACCCAAATGTTTGAGGTTTTGGATTTGGATCCTCCTGAAGTTGCTCCTCGGCCTAAGGGTCAGCTTTTTGGGGTGTCCAAGCAGCACTTGGAGTTTCCCAGTCAACAGCATTTCGAGGACGTTGTCTTTAAGCAATGGGAGCAACCTACGCGTCTCGTAGGGGTACCGCCCAGCTGGGATAGAAAATATCCTTTTCCATCGGATTTGATTAAGCGTTGGGCTGTCCCTCCCGAAGTGGATGCTCCGGTCTTGGGACTGTCTAATACGGCGGTTGTACATTCTCCTGACACGACTTCTCTCAAGGACGGCGAGGATCGCCGGATTGATCAGCTGGCCCGCCATGGTTTTGTCTGTGCGGGTTCAGCATTGAGGCCTGTTTGTGCTTCGGCACTTTTGACGTTGGCAGTTAGGTCTATTGTCAGGGACTTATGTGTGGATCTTGAGCCTACTGGTGATGAGTTTCTTGCTCTTAAGCGTTGTGATTCCTTATTGTCGTTTATTCTGGCCGCTCAGGATGATGCCATGTTGATGTGTGGCAGGGCTACTGCTCTGTTGGTGGCTATTCGCCGCTCTGTGTGGTTGAGGCAGTGGACGGCTGATTTTAATTCTAAAAGATCTCTCACGGCCCTTCCCTTTCTGGGTTTGAGGCTTTTCGGTGAAAAGCTGGATTCTGTTGCCAAGGGAGGTAAGTTACCTCAGCGCAAGAAATTTCGCCGTTCCTTTCGGGGGGCGGCCCCCTTCAATCCGTCCTTTCGGGGAGCCAGAGCCGGCAGGGGTGCGGGCTTCTCGGCTTCCAGGGGCGTCAGTTGGAATAGGGGTAGAGGCCGTGGACGTCCTGTTCACGCCTGGGGCGCCAAGCCCAAGCCAGCCGCCAAGCCCGTTCAGCAATGAGGGGGCGCCCTCACCCGTACGGGTGGGGGGACGGTTACGACTCTTCTCCCGGGTATGGGACCAGGAGGTCTCGGACAGGTGGATCCGGGAGGTGGTGTCGGCCGGTTACAAGCTGGAGTTCGAGTTCCGTCCTCCTCCAAGGTTTTTCAGGTCTCGGGTACCTTCGGATCCGTTGGCCGCGCAGGGGCTCCTGGCGGCGGTAAGGAATCTTCTGGAGTTGGCAGTCATCTGCTCGGTCCCTCTTTCGGAGGTGGGGCACGGGTATTATTCCAATCTCTTCACTGTACCCAAAAAGGATGGGTCGTTCCGTCCCATCTTGGATTTGAAGTTTCTCAACCGGTTTATTCGTCCCCGGAAGTTCCGCATGGAGACCCTGCGGTCTGCGATCGGTTCACTTCGGCAGGGGGACTTTATGACATCCATAGACATCAAGGATGCATACCTTCACATTCCGATTTTTCCGGCTCATCAGAGGTTTCTTCGCTTTGTGGTGGAGGATCGGCATTTCCAGTTTGTAGCTCTTCCTTTCGGCCTCACCTTGGCTCTGAGAGTGTTCACCAAGGTGTTGGTGGGAGTGATGGCCCTGCTCAGAGCTCAGGGGATTCGCATTGTGCCTTACCTGGACGATCTTCTCATCATGGCACCTTCCTTCAGTCAAGCGGAAGGGGACACCAGCATGGTGGTGTCTATGCTGGAGAGGTTCGGCTGGGTGATCAACTACCCCAAGTCCTCTCTGGTTCCGGCCAGGGTGGTGACCTTTCTGGGGATGTCCTTGGACTCTTGCCAGCACAGAGTTTTTTCTCCCTCTGGCCAAGGTTCTTTTGATTCAGGAATTGGCTCAGCTTCTTCTTTCCAATCCTCGCCCGTCCATCCGGCTAGGGATGAGACTGGTGGGGTTGATGGTGTCCTCTTTCGAGGCAGTTCCCTTCGCGCAGTTTTCACACGAGGACGCTTCAGCTTCATCTTTTGGCGTCTTGGGACCGGCGACCGGGGTAGTTGGATCGGTCCTTCCGGTTGTCCCCTCGGGTTCGGCAGTCTCTTCTGTGGTGGATGGTCTCGGACAATCTTCTGAAGGGTAGGTCATTTCTGACCCCGCTTTGGGAAACTGTCACCACGGACGCCAGTTTGTCAGGATGGGGAGTTTTCTGGAAGGATCTTCGGTTCCGGGGGCGGTGAGGCCCTCAGGAAGCCCACTTGCCCATCATTGTTCTGGAGTTGAGAGCCATCAGGTTGGTTCTGTCTCACTTGACGCAGCATTTACAGGGCCTGCCGGTTCAGGTTCGGTCGGACAATCGGACGGCGGTTGCTTACATCAATCACCAAGGAGGGACTCGCAGTCTGGGTGCTCACAGAGAGGTGTCTCTGATTCTAGTTTGGGCAGAGACTCATGTCCCTTGCATCTCGGCAGTGTACATTCCAGGAGTGGAAAACACGGAGGCGGACTTTCTGAGCCGGTGTTCGTCTCGCCGGGGGGAATGGTCTCTCCATCCCCGGGAGTTTCGGTCGCTTTGTCTCCGGTGGGGGACGCCGGAGGTGGATCTGTTTGCCTCTCGTCACAATCACAAGCTTCCGACATTCGTGTCGCTGTCTCAGGATTCTCTGGCTATGGCGGCGGATGCCATGACCCTGAGCTGGAGGGACCTGGGGTTTCCTTATCTGTTTCCTCCGATTCCCATGCTAGGCAGGGTGCTGCGAAAGTTGGTTCTGGAAGGAGTTCCCGCCGTTCTTGTGGCCCCAAGGTGGCCAAGGCGGGTGCGGTTCGCAGACATCGTTCGTCTGGCGGTGGGTCAGTTCGATCTGCCTCTTCGGCCGGATCTTCTCACTCAGGGCCAACTGTGTTACCCCAGTTTACCAACGCTGGCTTTGACGGCTTGGCTGCTGAGACCTCCATCTTAAAGGAGGAGGGTCTTTCGGATTCGGTCATTCGGACTCTTATTAGTGCCAGGAAGAGATCCTCTTCTTCCATCTATTATAGGTCTTGGAGATCTTATATTGATTGGTGTGAGGCTAGGTCTTTACCTTGCCGGGTCTTTTCTGTTTCTAGGATTTTGGAATTTCTTCAATCAGGGCTGGACTCTGGTCTTCAGCTGAGTACTTTGAAGGGGCAGGTCTCTGCTTTGTCTATCTTTTTTCAGGGGTCTTTTGCAAGTCATCCTTTGGTCAAGACTTTTTTCCAGGGGGTTTCGCATCTGCGGTCTCCTAGGAAGCCGTTGCTCCCTGTTTGGGATTTGAATTTGGTTCTCTCTGCTCTTCAGGCTCCTCCTTTTGAGCCTTTGCGGGATATTGCTCTGTCCACTCTGACTCAGAAGGTTGCCCTTCTGGTGGCCATCACTTCGGTTCGGCGTGTTTCGGAGTTGGCAGCCTTGTCTATTCAGGCTCCTTATTTTGAGAAACATCAGGACAAAGTGGTTTTTCGTTTCAAGCCAGACTTTCTCCCTAAAGTGGTTTCTGCTTTTCATCTGAATCAGGACATTGTTCTTCCCTCCTTGTGTCCTAAGCCTAGGAATGACAAGGAGAGGGCGTTGCATTGTTTGGATGTGGTACGTTGTGTCAAGTACTATTTGTGTATTACGTCTTCGTTTCGTAAGACTGATGCCTTTTTCGTGGTGCCCTGTGGGGCTAGGAAAGGTTTTGGCTCCGGCTAAGTCTTCCATTAGTAAATGGATTCGTCAGGCGATTGTTGGGGCCTACTCTGCCAAGGGGAAGGATCCCCCTTTTCGTGTTACTGCTCATTCTACTCGTGCGGTTGGAGCGTCCTGGGCTTTTCAGCACCAGGCTTCTGTTGAACAAGATTGTAAGGCTGCTACTTGGTCTTCAGTTCACACTTTTTCCAAGTTTTACAAGGTTGATGTGCGGGCCTCGGGGGATGCTGTTTTTGGCCGCAAGGTTCTGCAGGCTGCAGTGGTTTGGGTTTTGCATTATTGCCTGGTTGGATACCCCCCCTTTTCTGGACACTGCTGTTGGATGTCCCAAGTGTAATAATTAATGATTGAAGTGGGGTGTGTGACATACTTAGAATAATACCATTTTGTGAATACTCACCTGTAAAATGGGTATTATAAGTATGTCACACAACCCACTTCACCCGCCCTTTTGGTATCCCGGATTCTTTATAGGGTGAAGTTTTGAGGGTTTTTTCCTGGTACCTTGTCTTTACTGTTTTTTGAATACTGGGGAATGAGTGAGAGGTGCCAGGAATGTATAGACCAGGAGGGGCTTGTTTTTCATGACTTCTCTGCACGTTGCCACCTGCTGGTGGAGTTACCCCAAGTGTAATAATTAATGATTGAAGTGGGGTGTGTGACATACTTATAATACCCATTTTACAGGTGAGTATTCACAAAATGGTATTTTCCCCCACTGGGCTACAACTCTGTTCAGGACTTTAGGATACGGGCGCCGCCATCTTGACTCAGAAGCATCACACTTACTGAGGAGAGGAGAGTGGGATAACGTACAGGGGGGCGGGTTATAGCTGTGCTTTGCTAAGACAGAGCAGAGCTGGGGTCAGGAAAAGGTCAGCAATCTCAGAATGCAGAGCAGCACAGTCAGAAGGCACTTCCTGTTTGCAGGCTGCCTGATGTTCCATGAGCCGCCATCTTGGATGTTTAAAGGCTCATAACTGCAGTAGATGCAGGTAGGATGATTTTTAATGTGAGCTGTATGTACAGGGTGTGGGAAACATATAAGATAGACTCTTATTCAGAGTGAATGTCCGCTTTAATACCAGACATGTAAGGACAATTCTGCATAAAAATATTATAAATCAAAAAAGTTTTCAAAAATGACTTTTTATAGTCCAGGAGAGGTGACACAATTATTTGATAATTAAAAAAAAAAGGAGAATAAAAGGATCGGCCATTGAAATGTATGGGAGAGCGACAGGTAATACTAGGCAGTATACGGTGACCCGTCTGTGATCATGAATCGGTCGCTACGTGTCGCTGTTATGAGTCGCTCACCAGATTTGCTTTGAGAAATGTGTCCAATGGTCACTGTTCGCTACCTGTTGTTACCTGTTGCTTCCAGTCGTTACCTGGCACTATGGCTTGATGAATAAAGCCCTAAATGTGAATAAGACTGCAGGACCAGATAGACTTCACCCAAGATGCTATCATGCATTAAAAGAGGCATGCAATCACGGGATAGGGATGTAATTATGCATCTTTACAAGGCACTGGTTTGCCCTCACCTGGAATATGCCGTCCAGTTCTGGACACCCATTCATAGAAAGGGCGTTCTGACTATGGAAAGGGTGCAGAGGAGAGCCACCAAACTAATAAGAGGAATGAAGGATCTTATTAAAGTGGACCAACACCCACGGGTGATCGGCCCGGGAATCTATAAGATTCCCGGGCCGATCACCTCCCTCCCCGCGGGACATCTGAGATCCCCCCCCAAACCCCTTACCTTATCTTCGGCGGCGGCTGGCCGCCGCCACCTCCCTCGCGCCACTCTAGACGTGCGCGCGCCCAGAGTGACGCGCGGGAGGCGGCGGCGGAGGAGCCGCTTGTCCGCGGCTTGTCCGTCGGCGCGGGGAGAGGTGAGTTTTTCGGGGGGTTTCACACAGCGGGGCACCCCGATCGGGGGTGCCCCACCGAAGTGGACCAAGACCCAGGATAGTCAAAATCCTGGGTGTTGGTCCACTTTAATGCGGAAAGATTACAAGAATGAAATCTGTTTAGTCTTGAGGAGACAACTGAGGGGGGACCTGGTTAACTTGGGAAAACATTATTTCAGGTAAAATCCTTTCTAAAGACAAGGGGACGCTCCCATCGACTGGAAAAAAAGAAATTTAATCTCCGGAGGCGACAATCATTTTTTACCATAAGAACTATAAATCTGTGGAATAGCCTCCCATAGAAACTTGTTACAGCATCAAGCGCTGATGGCTTCAAAAAAGGATTAGATGCTTATTTAGAAGAAAATACCATTAACAGTTACTTTTAGCTGTTATCAGTGTAAAAAAAATAAAAAAATAAATAAAAAATAACTTTTCTTACCCCAACACCCTTGGTTGAACTTGACATATGTCCTTTTTCAACCGTATTAACTATGTAAGTTTTGGGCTGGCTTCTGGCCCAATATACTCCTGCTAATGGCCGGGCGTGTACCTAATAGAGATGGGGGCATTTCTACTGGGCTGGCAAGGCTCTGTTCACTGGTGTCAGTGAAGGGGTTCTTTTGCCAGTTGTGTGGACCTGTATGACCTGGTGAAAAATACAATTCTGTGAGTAATCACCTGTAGAATTGTTTTTGTAGTATACAGCATGTCCTGTTTCACTAATTCCTTACGTCTGGGTTATCTGCCACAAGGTGGCGCTGTGGACTGCAGAAACACTTGTGGCATCTCCCGGCCCTATAAAAAGCCAGGAACCTCCCATAAATTCCCAGTGTTACAAAGCAGTCTACTGGGCTGGCAAGGCTCTGTTCACTGGTGTCAGTGAAGGGGTTCTTTTGCCAGTTGTGTGGACCTGTATGACCTGGTGAAAAATACAATTCTGTGAGTAATCACCTGTAGAATTGTTTTTGTAGTATACAGCGTGTCCTGTTTCACTAATTCCTTACGTCTGGGTTATCTGCCACAAGGTGGCGCTGTGGACTGCAGAAACACTTGTGGCATCTCCCGGCCCTATAAAAAGCCAGGAACCTCCAATAAATTCCCAGTGTTACAAAGCAGTTAGACAAGAAGCCGGGAGAACAATAATGAAAGAAATCCCAAAAGGAGCATTTGAACAAATCACCATACAGAGGAAACCAAGAAAAATGATAACAAGGGAGGGATGAAACAGGACGTGCTGTATACTACAAAAACAATTCTACAGGTAGGGTGGGATCCCCAAAAGCAACGGCGCGCAGTTCAAACCACTGCCGCCTGAAGAACCTTGCAGCCAAAAGCAGTATCAGCTGAGGCCCTAACATCAACCTTGTAAAACTTGGAAAAAGAATGAACAGAAGACCAAGTTGCGGCCTTACAAAGTTGTTCAACAGAAGCTTGGTGCTGAAAAGCCCAAGACGCACCAATAGCACGAGTGGAATGAGCAGTAAGACGGAAGGGAGGCTCCTTCCCCTTAGCAGAATAGGCTTGCACCACCGCCTGACGGATCCACTTGCTAATAGTGGATTTAGCCGGAGGCAAACCCTTCCTAGGTCCAGAAGGGAGAACAAAAAGAGAATCAGTCTTCCTGAAGGATTCAGTAGCTACCAAATAAAACTTCAGAACCCTGACCACATACAAAGAATGCAAGGTCCGCTCCTTAGGATTATTAGGATTAGGACACAAATAAGGCAAAACAATGTCCTGATTTAGATGAAAGGCAGACACAACCTTTAGGCAAGAAATCTGGCTTAAACCGAAACACCAGGTGTCGCTCAAAATAAGGAGGTTTGATGGAAAGCGCCGCCAACTCAGAAACACGCCTTTGGTGATAGCCATCAAAAAGGCTACCTTAAGAGTCAGAATGGGCAAAGCGGCCTCACGAAGATGCTCAAAGGGACGACCCTGCAGAGCAGATAATACCAGACTCAGATCCCAAACTGGAAACATAGGCTTACGTGGCGGAGGCACGTGAGAAACCCCCTGGAAAAAGGTCTTAACCAAAAGGTGATTGGCAAAAGATCTTTGGAAAAAAAATAGCCAGAGCTGAAACATGACCTTTGAGGGTACTAAGTTGAAGGCCCAAATCCAAACCATGTTGCAAGAATTCCAGAATCCTGGGAATAGAAAACACCTGACGGGGAAGAGATTTGGACTCACACCTGGCAATGTAAGAATGCCAGACCCTGTAGTAGATAAAGGATGAGGACTTCTTCCTAGCCCTAATCATGGTATCAACAACAGAGGCAGGCAACCCCTTTTCCATCAGGATGGAGGTTTCAGCAGCCAAGCCGTCAAAGCCAGTGTTTGTAAATTGGGAATGGCGCAGCTGCCCTTGAGTGAGCAGGTCCGGATCCTTGGGCAGGTATTGATCTACCGCCAACTGCACGATGTCTGCGAACCACACCCTTCTTGGCCAATAGGGGGCCACCAGAATGGTTGGCACCCCTTCCTGGGCTATCTTGCACAGCACCCTGCCCAACAGAGGAAACGGAGGGAACACAGAGGAGCCGAAACCCCTTCCAAGGCATTGCTAGCGCATCTGTGGCGAAGGCCAGAGGGTCCTGTGACAGAGCGACAAAGAATGGAAGCTTGTGATTGTGACGGGACGCAAACAGGTCCACATCCAGCAGACCCCAGCGATGGCACAGGGAGCGAGTCCGAGTCCCTCCCTGATGATTGATGTAGGCAACCGCCGTCTGGCTGTCCGAGCGGATCTGAACAGCCCGACCCCGAAGGTGTGGGGTCAACTGGGAGAAAACCAACCTTATCGCCCACAGTTCTAGAATGTTGATGGGAGCATGGGCCTCCTGAGGGCCCCACTGACCCTGGAACTTCAGAGACTTCCAAAAGCCACCCCAACCTGTCAGACTGGCATCTGTGGTGACAGTCTCCCAGCACGAGGGCAGAAAGGTCCTGCCCACTAGAAGGTTCCTTGAGTACAATCACCATGAGAGGGACTGACTGACCAGAGGGGACAGAGCAAATTCCTGATCCAGGGACACAGGGTCCCGATCCCACACTGACAAGAGGTGTAGCTCTCATGTGAAACTGAGCAAAGGGGACTGCCTCGAAGCATGACACCATCAGGCCCACCAACTGCATTCCCTGCCGAATGGAGGGCTGAGGACAAGAAAGTAGAAACCGTGCCTGTGTCTGCAGGCTCTCCACCTTCTGCTGAGGCAGGAAAACCTTGACCTGAGATGCCCAGAAAGGACCTCACCAAGGACGGAGACAGTGAAGACTTGGGATGGTTGATCACCCAGCCGAAGGACTCGAGTGTGGAGACCACCATCTGGGTATCCAGCTCGACTTGATGGAAGGACTGAGACGCAATCAGAATGTCGTCCAGATAAGTAAGGATGCGTATGCCCTGAGACCTCAACAGAGCCATCACCCCCGCCAGTACCTTGGTGAAACCCGAGGAAAGACCGAACGGCAAGGCCACAAACTGGTAGTGCTGGTCCTCCAGAGCGAACCTGAGAAATCTCTGATGACCTGGAAAAATTGGAACATGAAGGTAAGCATCTTTGATGTCCACAGCAGTCATGAAGTCACCCGGGTGCAGGGTACTGACCGCCAAGCGAGTCTCCATGAGAAAATGCTTGAACCTGACAAATTTGTTGAGGCGCTTCAAATCCAGGATGGGCCTCAGAGACCCATCCTTTTTGGGAATCGTGAACAGATTGGAGTAGAAGCCTCTGCCCCTTTCCCGGAAGGGCACCGGGACCCAATTCCAAAAGGCTTTGGACCGCAATCCCTGAGCTGACAGTGGGTTTTGAGCCATCCGGGATCTGATGAATCTTGGGGGCGGCCAGGCTGCAAACTCTATCTTGTACCCGGAGGACACCACCTCCTGAATCCACCGGTCTGAGACGCATAGTCTCCAGACGTGAGCAAAGAGCCGCAACCGCCCCCACCCGGATGGGGTGAGGGCGCCTCCTCATGCCTGAGGAGGCTTGGGGGAAGATTTGCACTTGGGACCCCATGAGAGACCGGGACATCCACAGCCTCTACTCCGGCCCCAAAGGTCTCTACACGTCCCTGCAAATGGTGCACCCAGCCAGTCCTGGGAACACGGAAAGAGGGGAGGAAAGAACCAGCCCCACGAAAGGGCCGTGGCTGCCTCCTGCGTTGAGGCAGCCTACCATCCTTGGCAAACAGATCCAGGCGCTCACCAAAGAGCCGTAGCCCCGTAAAGGGGAATCCAGTGAGAGCCTTCTTAGCCGCATTATCAGCCACCCACTGACGCAGCCAAACAGAACGGAGTATAGCCACCAAAAGGGTAGAAGTCTTACCACACATCCTGACCGCATCATCCATAGCAGAAAGAATAAATGCAACAAATTCATAGCAAAGCAGGAGGGATCTATAATCCTCCCCCCTATTGGCAGCCGAGGCATTATCCAGAAGGCACTTGAGCAGCCCTTTAATAGCAATAGCCGTGATGGCAAAAGCGCACACAGGGCGCAGTGCAGTCCCCCACAAGCAAATGCGTGACAGGCCAGCTGATCCACACGCCGGTCCTCACCATCCCTCAGAGTAGAAGTGTCAGGGTAATGCATGACTGGGGTATTGGACAACCCGAGCACAGGAGCATCCACCTCGGGGGGACATGACCAGCGCTTAACCACATCAGCAGGTAAGGGATACCTCCTGTCCCAACTCTTGGGCACCGCACTAGGATGTTCCCACTCCTTGAGCACCAAATTATTAAAGTGGTTCTGCTCAGGGAACTCCAAGCGTTGTTTAACAGTGTGAAAAAGCTCACCCAGCTGTTTTTTAGCTGCCACAGGAGGGGTAATACATAATACTTCAAAACAGCATATCAGTATCCTCGGAAGACCATGGATCTTCTCCAAAAAGAGACCCAGTACCGCCATAAACCTCCTGCTGTTCCCCAGAGGAATCAGAATCAGAGAAAAGTTTCCCCTCTTCTAGGGGGTAAGGGCCAGAAAAGAATAATGTCCCTCATCCTCCTCAGGAAAAAGGGAAACAGTGGGAGTTAAATGCCGTTTCTTGACAGAAGCCTTACAGGGGGCAGGCCTAGTAATATGCCTTTCCAGGTTGGCCACCCGCATAGCCAATTCATAATGTGATTCCCCGCTAGCATGTCCCTTCTAAGTAGAAGGGGGCTCAGAGCTGGGCAGCATAGCAGGCAATCCAGACTGCAGCGCAAGTACCTTCTGGGCGCAGGGCACACATACCCTGACACCATCACTCACAGGGGATACCCCACACGCAGCACACAGCTGGGCTTGTCCCGAAAGAACCCCAAGCACATTATCCCCAGAAGCCTTCATATGGTGATTAATATAGGCGCACGGCCCGTACAGGGTCACGGCTAACCAGAGCCACCCGGGATGCCCCCCCCCAGGGATGCCCAGAAGCCCGCTAGGGAAGGTGGGAGATGTCAAGGGCAGGGGCGGGAGAAACTACAGTCACGGTTGTCCCGCTTGAAAGACACAATGAGGACACATAAATATCCCGCAGCGCAGCTAATACACATAAAAAAATAACCCCGCAGGGGACTCACGGACTAATTGGATCAGGTGCACCAACTGCCAGACCGCAAGGAAAGCACGCTGCAGCTCCTGAAGAACGAGGGCCCCACAGTGCAGTAGAAACAAAATGGCGCCGGAGCGGTCCTTGACGGGCGGGCCACGGTGGTATGGCGTGGAACGCGTCATCCGCAGGTCCCGCCTCCCCCCGAAGAGTGCGAAATCGTGGTCCCATGACCTGCCGGCGCCATGATACACGGAGAAAAAGACACCTCAGAAAATAGCGCCGCCCGCCGCGGAGCGTTGTACAACGCGTTGCGGCGCGAAGCAAACAGTAATAGTAAACCGCAATAAAGGCACAAACACATCTCCAGGGCACCCCCGCCAGCCGCCCCTTACCCAAAAGGGGCTAAACAGCAAGGGTCTCAGCATCCCAATAAAAGCCTGTAACCAGCTACCCTTGTGGAACATGGTTTTGTGGTCTGGAGAAGCGCTCCTCAAGCACCTGACCCTGGTGCCGTCCTACCTTCACCCGAACCAGGCAGCCGAGGCTGGGAGGCAGTGGGTCCAGAACGGGTGGAAATAGTCCTGCAGGGCCGCAGGCTGGTAAGCCCTGCTCGCCTGCGCAGTATAGAGAGCCATCTTCTATCTTCGCAGTCCGACTGCAGAAGGAAAACTGGGAATTTGTGGGAAGTTCCTGGCTTTTTATAGGGCTGGGAGATGCCACAAGTCTTTCTGCAGTCCACAGCGCCACCTTGTGGCAGATAACCCAGACGTAAGGAATTAGTGAAACAGGACGTGCTGTATACTTGGAAAATGTACCATGTGATTCCAACGGCATATACAAGATACAGGTTTCCTCACAATTAGTATGCATCTGCTGAACCTGATTGGCTGCCAGCTGTCATGTGAAAGCAGAACAAAACGCAGGGCAGCTGGCCCTGAAATCTAAAAGCTAGGGCTGGCCGCTGGACTTCCCCAAGGGGCATGCGAAATTATAATGCCCCCGTGCAACCCCCCCCCCAATTAGCATTAAATGCTTACCTTGCCACGGTCCAATGGTGTATGTATGGGCTCCCAGCCAGAGCCATTTGTGGTGCCTATATAATTACTATGGGGAGCGAGAGCATCCCCTGCATCTTTGGTCTGTGCAGGTGCTTCCGCCCCAGCCACTCAGATAGGCTGGGACAGCAGCATGTGCACAGCCCTCTCTCGCTCCCCATGTCTATCAGAGCTATTTGTCAAATGACATAGTCCTGACAAACAGCTCTGATTGGATGAGAGCCTGCTCATGCGCCGTTGGACCGGGTAGGGGTGAGTTGTTGTTTGGGGGGGGGGGGGGGGGGGGGTCAAACAGCAGTGCATGCCAAATCAAGATGCCCCAGGGCACGGGAAAATAAAAACTCAGAATAGTAACCCGGGTTTTTTTCCACTTGAATAGCGGTGCTAGAAATTAAATGCATGGGGCTGTGAAGTGGAGTGAGCTAGTTTGTTTTGGCTAGAGGTCTTAAATAGGAACAAAAGTTAAATCAGACCTTAAGCATCATTCAATAAAAAGCCCAAACCCTTAAAAAGCTATTCCCCAGCATCTAAAATTAATATATTTCAAGTGTTAATCACTTACTTATTATTCCTTCACCTGATAGGCTGCAACTTTGTTCAGGAGTCCAGGATATGGGCGCCACCCATAGGGGGGAAAAGTACAGGGGGTGGGGTTATAGCTGTGCTTTTCAGAGACAGAGCAGACCTGGGGTCAGGAAAAGTCCAGCAATCCCAGAATGCAGAGTGGCATAGTCAGAAGACACTTCCTGTCTGCAGGCAGCCTGATACTCCATGGGCCGCCACCTCGGATGTTTAATAGCTCAGAGAATGCACTAGATGCAGGTAGGATGATTTTTAACGTGGGCAATGTATATGTACAGGGGTGGGGGGGATCATACAATATAGGCTCTTATTCAGGGTGAAGGTCCGGTTTAAAGCGGTTCTTCACTCTAAATAAGAGTCTATCTTATATGTTTCCCACACCCTGTACATACAGATTGCTCACATTAAAAATCGTCCTACCTGCATCTACTGCAGGTTATGAGCCTTTAAACATCCAAGATGGCGGCTTATGGAACATCAGGCAACCTGCAAACAGGAAGTGTCTTCTGACTGTGCTGCATTCTGGGACTGCTGACCTTTTCCTGACCCCAGCTCTGCTCTGTCTGAGCAAAGCACAGCTGTAACCCGCCCCCCTGTACTTTATCCCACTCTCCTCTCCTCAGTAAGTGTGATGCTTTTGAATCAAAATGGCGGCACCCATATTCTAAAGTCTTAGCAGAGTTGCAGCCCAGTGGCGGAAAGAATAATAAGTGACTAAAAACTTAAAATATATTAATTTTAGATGCTGGGGAATCACTTTTTAATGGTCTGGGCTTTTCAATAAATCATGGTGAACTTCCAGTTTAATACTTACCACTTCTTCATTCCATTGTATGGCTGCCTATCACATGACCGCCATTGACCAAACGGGCTTTCCGGTGGTTATGTGATTGGCAGCATTACACCGGACCTTCAGCATCATTTAATGAAAAGCCCAAACCCTTAAAAAGCTTCCCCCTTTCCCCAGCATCTAAAATTTATATATTTTAAGTTTTTAGTCCCTTACTTATTATTCTTTCCCCCACTGGTCTGCAACTCTGTTCAGGACTCTAGGATATGGACACCGCCATCTTGCCTCAGAAGCATCACATATACTGAGGAGATCAGGATAAATTACAGGGGGGGTATAGCTTTGCACAGACAGAGCAGAGCTGGGGTCAGGGAAGGGAAAGGACAGCAATCCCAGAATGCAGAGCAACACAGTCAGGAAACACTTACGTTTGTAGGCTGCCTGATGCTCCATGAGGCGCCATATTGGATATTTAAAGGCTAATAACATGCAGTAGATGCAGGTAGGATGAGTTTTAGAGAAACGTATAGGATATGCTCTTATTCAGGGTGAAGGTCCGCTTTAATTCTAGGCTGACTGGATTCTAATTATGTACATTAGGATTACATTGTGCAAAGATTACAAGCTGTATGGCCAACCCTCACACTAGCCACACGCCCTCCTATTTCATTGTATGATCATAGCCACACATAGCACTACATAATGCCTTGCAAAGACTGCACAGCCCAGTGTTAACAAAGCGCCTCCCTATACTATCTGATGTGAACAAACTCCTTTAGTGTAAGGTCACTTCGCGATTAGTTATCAGAAAGGTAAACACAACTCCCAGCATGCACAACTGGGCGGGGAAGCAAATCGCTCGTCTGACGCATGCGCAGTGAGATGGCGGAACAAGAATGGCAAACCCAAACATAGGACTGTGCGTATTGTGCGGGCTGCCCGGTGCCGGCAAGTCCAGCTTGGCCGCCGCATTAAGAGAACAGCAGAGCCCCTGCTCCATATACGTGATCTGCTATGATGCCATTATCCCGAAGGAAGCGTTCTCCTGGAAGCACCAGAAACCGGGCGGAAGAGAGGTGAGAGCGCTGGCCTATCAGAGCGCACGGATGGACGCGTCACGCTACGGGCCTATCAGAGTCCCGGGAATGTTTAGCTGTAATTTACCTCAGGCCGGCGCTTATTTGGCGCGTACATTGCACAACGACTGAAAACCAGGTTACAAGGCGGCAAAACGTGGTGCTAATACAGCCCACACCATAGAGAATTCTAGTGCCCCAACACCCTCTTAGGGGCTTTCTGCACCCCCTTCTTCCAATTTGGCAGTTACCTCTGCTCATATGTCAAGTGCACGAGGGGCACCAGCGTCACAGCACACACTGCAGCGGCTGCTGACATCCCGGGAAGGGTGTAGATCTGTATTTAACACCTATGAAGTAATAGCCTCTGTTCGGCAATCCAGGTGTGGCATCCAGATTTGGGATGCCCTGCAGTGTGAAACGTCAGTCATCAGTCTCATGGCGCATGTGCACGTGCTACTCCCTACCGACGAGTGCATTCCGACATGAGGGAGTGTCACCAATGCTATGGCTGAGCAGAGCTTGCACAAGGAAGGTCTGTGCATGTGCCCTGGGATGGAGGTGAATATATGGGGGAGGCTCTTACTATATGGGTTTTGGTGTAAACCCTTATTTTTGTAGTTTGGGATGCCCTCTAGGAAAGACATTACCTTGGAGCAGGCCCAAAAATGAGTTTTGGTCCACTTCAGGTCAAGGTAAACCAGACCTGAAGTCAGAATTACTTTAGGTCCATCACAGTTACGCTTAGGTTGTGCGGTGGAAGTACATGAATGCAAGGCAGAGAGCAGTGGAGAAGAGGAGGACCTGGCAGGGTGTTTGTGAAAGACGTGGCAATAAGGACTTCATAATGGCAGAGGAACCAGAGCCTCAGGTGGTAGATACTGAGACTAGTGAGGCTGCGGTCCTCAAAAGAGGTGGCAGTGAGAACCATAAGACCGGCGGGGGCAGCAGGGACAAGTGGTCAGGTGTTGGACTAGGAGTCAGAGGTGAGAACTGATTTATAATGGGAGCAATATGGGTAAAGAGCTGTACATGCGCGCTCCCTATGCAACCCAGACTTCTATGGGCTACAATGCATTTGTTTTTGTAAAATGATGGGCAAAATAGTGATATAGAATAAATTGCTGTGACTAAGGTTAAAGAGGAACAACACACAGGAATTTCACTTTCCCCGCTGTGTGTAGTCGCCCCATACATTCACCTTCCCTTCACTCCTGTGGCGCAGACTTGGGCAAGAACTCTTATTGGCTGGCTGCTACCATACCCTGGCACTGAGGCAGGACAGGTGGGTGGTTACAAACAAAAAAAAAAAAAACCCTTACCCGATCCTCGGACTCCACTCCTCCCGAACATATGACGTCGCAGGAAAAGACACACATTCTCCCGCCGCCAATTTACTTGAATGGAGGGCACACTGAGCTGCTGGATGCTGCTCTGTTCAGCCAAGATAGCGGCGGCCAGGATCTGGAGCACCAGAGGAGTGGTGCTGGCCTGAAGATGAGGAAAGTAGGGTGGCATGATGGGGGGGGGGGGGATTTTGTGACTGGAATTCTGATTTTTTTTAAACAGCCATGCTTACTTTTTATCCCCCCCCCCCCCCCCCCCCCGCAGACCAGCACTTACCTGGTCACCCGATCCCTGTCCCAGACTTCCGGGACCATCGTCCTCCCTCTCACATCTATTCAACGCACCCGTTCATTGCTCAGTTAATATGGACGTGAGCTGCTGAAGATGGTGGCATTGTGGACAGTGCTGGACTGGGATTGGGTGCTCCAGCAAGTGTATCCGTGTCAGACTGGCAGCAATCGCCTGCAAGGGATTAAAGATGAGGATTGGGTTTTTTTTTTGTTCCTGCCTGCCTCTCAGAATCGTGTGGCAGCCCTTCCTCTCCTTCTCCCTGCCCATTGTCCTCCAATGTTTTCCTCGTCCTGGATGATGGACTGCCCATTAAGAACCTTTTGTTTGGCTCCCCTCCTCTCCCAGCCTCTTTCACTCCCAGCCTGACCTCGGGCTGAACGAGCGCCGCTCATATCTCATGAACAGGCAGCTGTGTGATGAGCCTGCTGCTCTCCCTATTACCCTGGCATCAGAGCGCACAATAAAAACATAGGATAAAAGCAGCCCCTATGCTGATGTAAGTGAGTACAATGCTCTACTTCAGAGAACGCTTGCCATGCCAAATGGATATTTATAAAGACCAGATGACAGAAATGTTTTCTCAGCTTTGGGGCAATCTTTTTCAAAAATGTCAAAGGCTATTAACCTTCCAGACTAAAATTGTATTTTATTTGCCTGCCTGGACAATGACTTTAAAGTGGACCAACACCCAGGGGGGATCGGCCCGGAAATCTATAAGATTCCCGGACCGATCAGATCCCTCCCCGCGGGGCATCCGAAATCGGGATGTCCCGCGGGGAGGAACCCCCCAGGAGGCCCACAAACCTTACCTCAGCCCCGTTCCATCGGCGCATGCGTGAGCCGCGTCTCGCGCTTCCCTCTAGCAGGGCGCGCACCCGCGCCGGCCGTTTGTGCTGGCCTAACATTGCCCTATTACACTGTATGATTAGAGCCTTTATTGGTTACCGGGGGTCAGAGCCGCACTTCAAACATTATGTTAACGTTGGCCGCAGCGCCTTTAATGTATTTTGACTTGGTGCGTACGGCGTCTCGGTTTCGCGACGCTATGGCGTTTATTACTGTCTTGTTACGCGCTTAGAGCTTCTCGCTCTCTGGAGGGGGGCGTGGTCTGGTTTGGCGCGTTCCGCGTCATCTGTAGCTCTGGCCCGCCCTTCGAGGTTCGCTTAGCGCCATTTTGTCGGTCTTCCCGCGCGCGCGTGGTCTTCCTCCTCCTTCCTTGGCTACTGTAAGTGCCCTCACGGGCATTTTGGTTATCTTTTTCTTGCTGCGCATGGCTCTGACACAATCTTGTCTCCTTATGTCTTTCAGACGCCAAGATTCCAGTGGCTTCTCCCGGCCAGATATATATATCTTAACGGGTTTACATCTAAATTCTCCCACATTCCCAGCGGGTTTTGGGGCATCCAGGGTTGCTTACAGCATAAATCGCTACTGGCATATTACCTTGATTAATCACCATATGGAGGCATCTCAGAATTATGTGTCCGGGGTCCCGCGGGGACAAGACCGGCTGTGTACTATGTGTGGACAACCCCACGCTGATGCTGACAGAGCACGGGTCTGCGGACCGTGTGTTGATCAAGTGCTGGCCCTGCAATCAGGTTTACCAGTAGCTGCACCTCGCTTCAATACTCCTGTCTCCCCGTGCTTAAATCTCACTCCAGATGAGTCGCACTCGAGCGGGGATAACCAGCAGGTGGTGCCGCGCAGGTTACCCACGGCGGAGCAGGTGATGTCTGGTTTGGCGGAGCGCTTGGGCGCTGGAAAGAAACGGTCCCTGACGCCCCCTAGTTCTAGGTTTCCCACTGAAACTGAGGAGTCTGCCGCTATGCAGGACCTTGATCCTTCTGATGATGGTGAACTGTTCTCAGGTTCCAGTTCCTCAGACGAGATGTCTTGGAGCCGGGACAGTTCTGGCCCGGGTTCTTGGGGCCTGTGTGACACTGATGAGTTACTTATAAAGATCTTTGAAGTACTGTCCATCTCTCCTCCGGGAGAGTCTCCCAAGCCCAAGAGGGAGAGTTTCCACACGGCGACGCCTCGCCTGGAATTTCTGGAACAGGATCATTTCCAGACTCTTATATCTAAGGAATGGGAATCACCTTGTCTGGGACTGGAAGTACCCTTTTCCCCATGATTTGGTTGATCGATGGTCAGTCCCTCCCGAGGTGGATGCGCCTATTATTGGGGTTGCTAACCCTCCCTTCATGGCAGCTTCTACTCCTCGTACCCTTCGGGATGCTGAGGACCGGCGCATTGACAGATTGGCTTCCTACGCCTTTTCGAGTGCAGGGACGGCTCTGCGCCCGGTCTGTGCGGTGGCCGCCAGGACCCTTTTTAGGAAGATACTTGACCAACAACCGGAGGATCTCCCTTGCGAGGTCTTTAATGCACTGTCTGATTGTGATGTTTTTGTGAGGTTTATTCTCTCAGCGATGGATGACACTATTAAAATGTGTGCTAGAACCTCGGTTCTTGTGGTGGCTATTCGCCGCCTGCTTTGGCTGCGACAGTGGGGGGCTGACAATGAGACTAAAAAGGCTCTTACTGGTCTTCCCTTTAGAGGATGATGCTTATTCGGGGCCAGGTTGGACCTTTTTGGAAGAAAGGGTAAGGCGACCTCGCGCAGAAGGCCGTCCCGGCCGCCCAGGGGCAGGGACACCCCTCCCTACGTTAGTGTCAAGCGAGATCCAGATGTGTGCTTCCAACTTTTTGGAGTGGAGGCCCGCCCCAGAGGGGGCAGGCAACGCCCTGGGACCTCCGGCAGGGCGAAACCAAAGTCTGCCAAAACCACTCGAGCATGAAGGGACGCCCTCGCCCTGTTGGGTTGACCTTTGGCTGGTGATTGCATCCACATTACCTTTTCCCTCTGGGATGAAGCAGTCTGACCTGGACCGTCATTCAGGGCCTAGCATTTTTAGTTTTCACAGGCAGTTCCTACATGGTATCCACCTGTTGGGCCGCGGGCGCCCTTGTCCAGTGGACCTCTTGATGCCTGCAAGGATCTATATCCCTTTTTAGTCCCTGGTGCCTTCAGGACACCCAGGCCATTTCCAGCCAGTGTTACAGGACCAATTCTGCGGATTAGGGTCTTATCTTGGGTCCCTCCCCTGCTCCCAGACGGCTCGCCAAGGCGAGTATGGGAGTGTTGTCTTGGACGTGCACCTGTGACATCCGCGCTAGTTCTTCTTGATGGTCATTCTTTTCCAATTTTTGCATCAGGCCGCGTTGGCTGTTGACTTGGGGCTCCTTGGGAGTCTTTTGGATTGGTGCTCAGGCATATCACCTTCTTAGTGTACCCTGGTTCGGTATCTCCCTACGGGGTGGCATTTAGATGGGTTCAGGTTAAAACCTTCCCTTCTGCTATTGTGGCCTTAGGAAGGGGCCTTGCCCTCCTTGTGGTCACACTACTTTCACCTTGCAGCTGGTGGGCCTGTTGGTGGCGGCCCGGACGCTGTCCTTTATTCACTGGTGCCCTTGGGCCATGCGACACCTTAGGTTATTTATCCTGGACGGGGTTCCAACACCCCTGGAAATGGGTCAGTACGCCCCTCCTTTTAGTGAGGGGGTTCCTTTGGAGTTTGTAAATTCAAGAAAGTTGTCAGGGACCATCCCCTTCCTTCTTGCCTATCCCTGTAGATGGTCACCATGGGGACCATGCCAGGCAGGTTGACTAGGGGGTCCTATTTCTTCTGAATTTCCCCGCGGTTCCAAAAGGGGGGTCCCGTTAGGGGGTCCAATTTCATGCTGTCTTTCGGTTATCACTTTGAGCCCCTTTGGTCCCTAAATTGCTGGACTACTTCCCTTCAGGACTTGTTTCTTTGGGGACTCTCGGTCTGTCTGATGACAGTGACATGTCCTTTTTTATCTGTTAAGGTCTTGAACAGGTGACCCTTCAAGAGGGGTATGGTTTTGATCTCAGTGGGGGTTTACATTGCTTGCACCCCATTAGTATTGGCTTGTTGGCTGTCCTACTGTGCTAGGAGGGCCTATTCTAGTGTCTCGCTGAACCCCCTACTGGTGGCCCCGTGGGGCCCCGTGGATATTACAAGGACTCTGTCCTGGTTATTGTCCTGGTCTATTGTTCTGGGTTATTGTTCCTGGACTCTCTGGCCTTGGTCATGGGGACCTAGTATGGCTCTGTCAGGACATTATTCTCTATATGTCTTAACTTCTTCACCCCGCTAGGCGGGTTTCTGCACAAGATTGTTGTAGCAAGGGTGGACCGTTACGCTGAGGGCCCTGGGTGGCCAGTGAGGTGCGGTTCGCAGATTCTGCTGACGACAGTTGTACTGTGAGCCCTCCCACGAGGGCTGTTCTGCCTATTCAGGCTCCTTACTGCGTCGCCCCTATCTACAGGGATTGGACGGTTTGTTCTTCACCCTATTGGAGATGGCTCTCTCTGGGTGTCCTTTCTTTTTGGAGGGTTAGACCTAGCTCCCTCCTCTTCTTCTTCTTCTCCCTTCTCTGCCGGCTATGTTGGGAGATGTCGCTCTAGTTGCGTGCTTGGACTAGCTCTCTCTCCTGCGGGATGTTGCCTTATCCCTGGGTCCTAGAGTCTTATAGTTGGCTCCTCAACTCAGTGCTCGGGGGGGTTTCAGGGCTCAACCCTGTTCGCCCACTGCAGAGCCTAGTTCAATCTGCTGTGTTGAGCATTCCTCAGGGGTTGCTCAGGTGCATTCCCCAGGGTTTTCTAAGTTCTCTGTGGGGGAGTTACTTATTCTGATGCCTTGCTAAGGGTTCCCCTGGGTCTTATTCAGGTTCTTGTCTGAACTGTTCCTTCCCTCTCATCATTCTCCGGGGCGATTACTTCATTCAGAAGTATGCCATAGGGGACGGCTCTGTTAGCCTAGTCACTATATGTATATACATATGTGTTCCTTATCTGTACACCATTGGTGAGGATGTTCCGCCTTATTGGGTCCAGGCGGAGTTTTTTATTCTCCTTATTCCAGACCCTCCGGCTTCTGGGCTAGTGTCTTACTTACTCTGCGCTTAAAGGGATCTGTATCCCTCACCCGGCATTGGAGACGCCTGGACTGTTCCCTGTCCATGGTTGGGACTATGCCCCTTGGGGCTTATAGGCATCTCCATCCTTTCTGCAACAGGATCTGATTGCTTCCACGGGTGTAGGAGCCCTTTGGATTGGTCTTGCTCGGTTGGTTCGTCCTTCTGAGCCTAAAGTGAACGCTTCGGCCTTGCTGAGCCTTGTTAGCATTGTGTTTCAGTATTTCCGCGAGTCTCGCTTAGACCAGGCTTCGTATTCCCTGACGGGGAAGGTTCTAAGGTTGCCATGACTGCCATGTTGTTTGCAGTAGCGTGGTTAGGCTGTTACCCTGGCCTATTTATTTTAGGGGAGATTCATTTTTCTCTCTTGGGTTTTGTTCTCTTCTACTTGTGCTTGGCTTGGGCCTTCAGCACTCGGTTTTGTTGAGCAGGCTGACTAGTTCGCTGCTTGTGTTTCACTTAGCCTTTGTAAGGTTCATAAGTTGAGTTAGAGCATTGCTCACGTTGCTCTTGGTAGCAAGGTTGCGGGTGACAGCTCTTTTACTGTTGGCTGTGCCTTTTCTCATGGGGATCCCACCCTACTTTATGGACACTGCTATTGGATGTCCCACATGTTATTACTATATCTGGAACAGGACGTGCTGTATGCTTAGAATAATACAACTCTGTGAAGTACTCGCCTGTAGAGTTGATATTATACGCATACAGCACGTCCTGCTCCACCCCACCCTGGTTCACCTTGTTCTGGATCCCCTGTATGGTGATTATTATCTTTGAGATTATTGCTAGTCTCTGGGTGGTTGTTTCCTCCTGGCTTCTCTTTCTCACTGCTTGTCAATGCTGGGGATTTGTGGGAGGTCCCTCGGTATATGTAGGGCCGGGGGGAGCTTGTTTTCTACATGTCTGCAGTGCACGGCGCTGAAGGCGGAGGATTACCCACATGTTATTACTATATCTGGAGCAGGACGTGCTGTATGCGTATAATATCAACTCTACAGGTGAGTACTTCACAGAGTTGTATCTTCCTGATGATGCTGTCAGAGGCAGTAACAGGGGTTCGGCCCCGGCAAGATGTCTCCTTTTATTGTAAGGGTTTTCAAGTATTGAAGTGGAATAAGCATGCAAAACCAAGTAGAAAGTTACATTTTCTCTTAAAGTTTGTTGGTAGATATATATATATATATAATTTTTTTTTTCATGTACTGTTTCTTTTGTTTTGTGTCAGTCCCAGTGGAAACAACACCGTCAGCATGTCCTGCAGTGTTTGGATAATCTTTTAATGTCTCTCAGAGGTGGCACCGTTCTACAAGCTCCCAACAGCAACATTGAAGGATCTTGGGAACGATTTTGTGAGTGTCTGGAGCATCAAGGCTTGTTATCAGTTTCAAGTTCAGGCTCCAGTTCCCCGCAACATTTCGTAAATCCAGTGCACGGCCCTCTGTACTTCCTACTGGATGACAATTTCTACTATCAGAGCATGCGCTATGAGGTGTACCAACTAGCACGCAAGTGTGAGTATCTTTATGCGTAGTTAGCAATCAAAGAAAATATACCAAAATTGACTGTAGGTCCCCTGGTTTGGGATGCTCTTTGGGTAAAAGATCGCCCACAATTGGGCGGGATCATTCACTCAGTCCATGCACCTGCACTGCTGTTATGCTGTAGCTAGCGGCCAGTTGGATTTGCCATTGACCTGGTGAATTCAGTTGGTTGCCAGCGAAAAAGGGGACCCACAGATGCCAGTTGATGCAGCCTCAAGTCTGTGAGTTTAAATGCTTCAATCGGAGGGGCATCCCAAATCATTATGCCCCAGATTGGGAGTTAAAAAGGGCCTAAAGTTGTTTGTGTGAATTATCTTATGAAAAAAAGAGCTCCATGAGGAAAAGTCTCTTTACAAACACTTTTCACGTGTTCTGGGCATGTGGTCTTCATCAGCACAAGGTTGGAAGTACTTGGTGGTACGGGGAGTGAGACTTGCTTTAGTGTTCAAAAGCCATGCGGCCGGGCCCTGGAATCTAAAATATTTTATGGCCAGCTGCTAGCCTGCCCCACTGTGTGAAACTCCCGGGGTCTTCGATAAACTCACCTTTAGCAGGCGGCTCCCACCACGCAGCAGTCGTCAGCAATGCATCCACAGCTCCCCTGTAGCTGGGCTGGACAGAGTACCAGGGATGCAGCCAGTGGCTGCACCTCGTCACATTGGTACCTTGGAGATCATCCAATCTAATGTACTGCAGCTGGTGCTATAACCTTATCCCAGCAGGTCTCGCAACGCGATTCAGCCGACGTTCACATCCCCGGCTTTGTGCCGATCGTCTCTCTCAAAAGTGCTGCGTGGCTTCGCTGAGCCAACAGCAGCACCCAGCAGACGGGTGGTGGGGGGTCCCAGACAATGAGCAGTGGACCCAAAATTGGGTTTTTATCCGCTTTAAAGGTGTTCTGCCTTTTTGTTTTCCTCTTCTGGAACGTGAAAAAAAACATTTAGGACTGTGCCCCCAGACCTATGATTTACCTATCGGCATGCTGTTCACGTAAGTTTCTTATATTCCTGCGGGTCTGTGTTGCTAAAGTGGGAACGGCTTTTCTGGCCTTGAGTAAAAATGAACTACAAATCCCAGAATCCTTCCACTGTAACAGGTGAGCTCATCAGTAGCTTTGGTTAAATCACACAGCAGCAATGCCCCCCCCCCCCCCCAGTTGAGAACACTGGTAGTAACCCTGTTAGCTACTGGAAAACAAGATTGTGATCTACTCATGTGAACAGCAGAGGGGTTAACTCTTTCAGTGCCGGCTCCTCAAGAATCGCATAACAGGTGAGCTCATCAGTAGCTTTGGTTAAATCACACAGCAGCAATGCCCCCCCCCCCCCCCCCCAGTTGAGAACACTGGTAGTAACCCTGTTAGCTACTGGAAAACAAGATTGTGATCTACTCATGTGAACAGCAGAGGGGTTAACTCTTTCAGTGCCGGCTCCTCAAGAATCGCATAGCTGACACTTTCTATAAAAAATATATATATATTTAGTGCCCCATACAAGCGCACCTAGCAGGCGGATGGGCTCTCCTTCCACCACCAAGTCCTGCTAAGCTGGTGCCTGGGCTGGTTTTACTGGGAAGGGGGACCCCGCAACAGTTTTTTTATTTTTCTAACCCTTAAAAATAAAAAAAGGCCTGGAGCCCCCCCCCCACTACCTCCCAACCCCACTCCTGACAGCCAGGTGGGAGGGAGGCTTCTTCATTTTCTGCCAGCTTGGAGGGAAGTCTCCCAAAGTCCCTTTCATTTTACAGATTGTGCAGAAGGGGGCCAAGTTAGAATTTGCCCAATGGCCACATGACCATTTTTTTGTTGACCCAGCCTCCTCGAGACAGGGTCAAGAGAGAAGCCTTCTTGGTTGTCATTTCTGAGATTTATCACAAGGCAGATTCCAGGCCTTCATAGAAAGGTTGGGTCTTGCTCCCACATGTTAGTGCAGAAGCCTTCTTGGAAGTTTCTGATGGTTTCTATAGGCCTACCTTCATATTCAGATTCATCCTTCTAACCAGAGATTTCTAAAAGTTGTAGTTCGGCTAGAGGGGAAGGTTACTCATTGGCAGCTCTGAGCAATGCCCTTTGGGTTCTCCTTGTCCCCTCGAAATGTTACAAAAGTGTTAGCGGAAGTGATGGCTTGTCTTAAGATTAAAGCAGATAAATGCTCTGGACCGATTTTCCCTTCTAGTGAAACTGCAATATACTATGCAGTGCTTGCACAAGCTGGGATGGGTCCTGAATTTGGAAAAATCAAAACTCCTCTCCTCTCCTTGCTGATGCCGTTGCCTGAGGTACAAGATCGGTACTCGACAACAAAACATCTTTCCTCCTCAAACCAAGATAGACCGACACCGAAGCAGTGTCACAACTTCAGTGGCCAGCAGTATCCTGGATCAACACCTGTTTTTCTTTAACGGGTGTTGGTTCCGCTGTCTGTTCATCACAACAAGCTCGGGGGGCATCCAGAATGCTGGAGCCCCCCTCGCAGATAACCTCCCAGAGCGCCTGTAATACTCACCTTCATTATGAGCCGGCGCCAGGAAAGGAGTCCCGCGATTGACCAGCGGGCGGTCACTTGGGCCATAGTCACGTCCTCTGCGCCAGCACGACCTGCCCACATCACCGCCGGCAGCCAATCGCGGGACTCCTTTCCCGGCGCTAGCTCGTAATGAAGGTAAGTATTATATATTCATATATTATATTTTCATTTAAAAGTAAGGCATACATTTTTTTCTCTTTCTTATTGCCAAATTTTGGAACCAAGTCTTACAGGTGTTTTGCCTGTCCTGAGGTAGGACTGATTACTTTCCTTCAATAGCTAAGCCGTCCTATTATTAATACCGGTAACGGTATTTCCATTAGTCCTCCAGGGCGGCGTGCTACTCTTGGCACCTTTTGATTTAACCTTTTGGGTTGGTAGCTCAGCTTCTTATCTTATCCTAAGTCTTTTCTGTATCCCCTTCGGTCTTTGTTGTTTCCTGTTTGCTTTCTAAAAACACAAGGGCCAAGGGGAAGGAGTGGGCCTAGTAATGCACTTCCAGTTTTGTGTTTCCTGTACGGGAGAGGAGGAGGTGGCTAAGCCGTCCTGAAGGACTAATGGAAATACCATTAGCAGTAAGAGTAAAAACTGGGGTTTTCAGTTTGGGGGAGTCTCCTGGGCAGGAAAGGGTGTCTAACAATACACATGTGATACTGTTGTTAGCAAGAGAAATTGGGCTTTTACATGCAATATGATTTTATTGAAAAATTAACAACAATACGTTCCACACGTATTACAAAAAAAATTACAAATTGTGAAAAATACTGTAGATTTTTATCCCCAAAACATTGAGAATAAACTAACAAAATTTACAAACAATATATTTCATGTTAAAGCCCAGCTGAAAATAAAACTATATCATTTTCCTGGGAAAGCTTTGTTAATCCCTTAAAAAATCACAGTTAAACATAGCGCACAGTGCAAAATATTGAAAAATGGCAACAGAGCGTGACAAAAACTTTAGGTAGGCCGGCATTTAAAGGGTTAAACCTGCAAGCTCAGGAATTTGGAGAATTGTCTCAGCCAATCAGATAATTTGCAAGCCAGAATCAGGAAATCTCTGCCAGGTACAGCATTGCTAAGATAAACATATTGATGCTAGAGAAAACCTTTATAATACAGCGCTGCAAACAAATGGAAAAGAAAATAATTCACAGATACGTTTAACCCTTTAAATGCCAAGCACGTCGTTTCTACGTGGTTGCTTCTCCTACCGTTAAGTGCCAAGCACGTAGAAACTACGTGCCTGGAATTTCCCCCTGCTAGTTAAAAAATAGAAAAAAAAAAAATTACCTCTGGTATCGATGGGAAGCTGGGGGTCCCCTCTTCTTCCGGGGGGGCATCCGATCCCTCCCCTGTCGTTATCCGTCTTCAGGTGGGGGCCTGAAACCAGTCAGTCACTCACCTCCTCGCCCGATCCCTCCGTCCGGCTCTTCTCTTCACCGTGGGGGGGGTTGTCCGATCCCCCCTGGGCTCCGCAGGCTTCAGGTGAGGACCCTCTTCTGGGTCCTCACCTCCTCTAATGGGGGCAATGGCCGCTGCCCCTAGCCCCGCGTTTTGTGGGAGGAGCGGGATGACGTCATCCCGGCCTCTTAACCCTGACCCCAGCTCCGGCATCTGTCCGATCGGAGCCTTCTCGCCTCTCACCCTCCCTGCGCTGATCACTATCTGCATCTGTCACTGACAGCGGCGAGGGACGCAGGATCGGAGGTGAGTAAAGTAAAAAAAATTAATAAATAAATAAATATGTAATTTTTTTCTTTTTGTGTCCTTGTCTTTATTTTTTACATTTAACCCCTTGAGACCCCTATACCATTTCACAAGGCTGGGGGCTGGCAAGTCACCTGCGGCTAGTGGGTGACTTGCCATTAACCCCCGGCATCCCCATTACCTGCCTCCCCAAAGCCCAGGGGGGGTGCAGAAGAGCCCGTGGCCATGGGCTATGCAGGCTTGTAGCCTACAGGGCCAGGGGCCACAAAAGCTGGCCCCTGCGCCCTGTTCCTACAAGCCCTGCATAGCTGGTCCCGGGCTAGTTACTTCGGGTAAGGGGGACCCATGTCATTTTTTTGGGGATTTTTAAGGGTTAAGGGTTTTTAACCCTTAAAAATCCCCAAAAAATGGGGTCCCCATGTTGTTGTGTTTTTTTTTTTTTTAATTAACCCCTTATGTTCTGTCACCCAGCAGCTATAAAAGGCTTCCAGCAGGTGAGCAGAAGCCAGTGATTGTCAAGGGACACAGTGCTCCAGGGTGGATGGGAGGTAAGTATTAAAAAAAAAAATTATAATAAAAATTCAATTCTGTGAAACTCACCTGTAGAATTGTTTTTGAATATATCCAGTCCAGGTCGTCCCAGAAGTGATGACAGTTGGGTAGTCCGCCACAAGGTGGCGCAGTTACTGCAAGATCCAGAGCTGTAACACCTCCTGGCCCCCTTTAATAAGAGCTGTCTCCATAGAATTCCCAGAATGTCAAAAAGCAGTAATGAGACAGGCCAGGAGGCCAAGAAACCATGTTAACTCACATAGCTTCAGCATGTACTCTCTCCAACAAAAAACTAAGGACAATGGTCCAATACAAAAAAGGTAATCACCATAAAAGGCAAACAGGATATAATGAACCAAGGGCGGGGTGGGACGACCTGGACTGGATATATTCAAAAACAATTCTACAGGTGAGTTTCACAGAATTGTATTTTTCACTATATCCAGTCCAGGTCGTCCCAGAAGTGATGACAGTTGGGACATCCAAAAGCAGTGTCCATTTAGGGCGGGATCCCCAGTGCGGAACATCAAGTATTTCATTTCACTACCGCCTGAAGCACCTTTCGGCCAAGAGCAGCATCAGCTGAGGCCCTAACATCAACCTTGTAAAGCTTTGTAAAGATATGAATAAAAGACCAAGTAGCGGCCTTACAAACTTGTTCAACAGAAGCCTGGTGCTGAAAAGCCCAGGAAGCACCAATAGCTCTAGTAGAATGAGCTGTAACACGAAAAGGGGATCCTTCCCCTTGGCAGAATAAGCTTGCACCACTGCCTGTCTAATCCACTTACTGAGAGTGGACTTGGCCGGAGGAAAACCCTTTCTGGAACCTTCAGTGAGAACAAAGAGTGAATCTGACTTCCTGAAGGATTCAGTCGCAACCATGTAGTACTTAAGAGCTCTGACCAAGGCATGGAGGGTCCTTTCTTTAGAATTAGACGGTTCAGGACACAGGGAAGGCAAAACAACTTCCTAATTAAGATGAAAGGGAGAAACAACCTTAGGCAAAAAATCAGGTTTAAAGCGAAAAACCACCTTATCCTTATGTCGCTCAAAGTAAGAAGGCTTCATACAAAGAGCGGCCAGTTCTGACACACGGTGCACCGAGGTGATAGCCACCAAAAAGACCACCTTAAGTTGACCCTTGACCGACAGACAATGCAGCGTCGCACAAAGGCTCAAAGGGGAGACCCTGGAGAGCAGAAAGCACCAAATTCAAATCCCACACCGGTAATACAGGTTTACGCGGTGGACGTACATGGGTAACTCCTTGGAAAAAAGTCCTAATCAGTCTATGATTGGCAAAGGACCTTTGGAAGAAGATGGCCAAGGCCGAGACCTGGCCCTTGAGGGTGCCCAGCTGTAGACCCAAGTCTAAGCCGTATTGTAAAAACTCCAAAATCCTAGAAATTGAAAGTGCGACAAGGGAAACTCTTGGATTCACACCAAGCAATGTAGGCATGCCAAACTCTGTAGTAAATCATGGAAGAAGACTTCTTCCGTGCCTTACTCATGGTCTGCACAACTGTGGCCGAGAGCCCCTTTTCAGTTAGGATTGAGGTTTCAATAGCCAATCCGTCAAAGCCAGCCTCTGTAAATTGGGGTGCCGCAACGACCCCTGAGTGAGGAGCCCTGTGTCGTCGGGCATGATGTAACGATCGACTGACATCTGAACTATGTCCGTGAACCAACTCCGCCTCAGCCAGCGAGGAGCCACCAGAATGTTTGGTACCCCCTCCTGAGCTATCTTGCTCAGCACCCGGTCCAGGAGTGGAAATGGAGGAAATGCATAAAGGAGCCTGAACTCCGTCCAAGGAATTGGCAGAGCGTCTGTGGCGAAGGCCAGAGGATCTCTTGACAGGGAGACGAACCTTGGAAGTTTGTGATTGTCTGGACGCAAATAGGTCCACGTGCGGCTGACCCCAGCGGAGACACAGAGCGTGAAAGATCTTGTTGCTGAGAGACCATTTCCCCAGGGAGTCTGCCTCCTGGTTTTCTACCCCGGGGATGTAAACCGCCGAGATGCAGGGAACATTCTCCTCCGCCCAAGTCAGGATCTGGGACACCTCCTGAAGGACTCGCTTGCTCCGAGTCCCACCCTGGTGATTGATGTAGGCGACAGCCGTCTGATTGTCCGAGCGGACCTAAATAGCATGACCCCTTAAATGTGGAGTCAATTGAAGGAGCGCCAACCGAATCGCTCTCAGCTCCAGGAGATTGATAGGTAAGTGGGCCTCCTGTGGCCCCCACTGACCCTGGAACTTCAGCATTTGCCAAAAACCTCCCCAGCTGGTCAGACTGGCGTGGGTGGTAACTAACTCCCACCAGGGAGTCAGAAAGGACTTGCCCACCAACAGATTTCTGTAGTCCAACCACCACAAGAGGGACTGTCTGACCATGGGGGATAGTGAAAATTCCTGATCCAGGGACTCCTACATCCGGTCTCAACCGGTTAACAGATTCAATTGAAGAGGTCTCATGTGGAACTGGGCGAAGGGGACTGCCTCGAAGCAGGATACCATGAGGCCCACCAGCTTCATCCCCAGACAGATCGAGGGCCGCTGCCAAGTCAGTAGGACCTGTACCTGCGTCTGGAGGCCTTCCACCTTCTGCTGGGGCAGGAATACCTTGACCTGAGAGGTATCCAGCGTCATGCCCAGAAAGGACCTCACCATTGAGGGAATGATGGAAGACTTGAGGATTTCGGATGGGCAATCAATTACCCCGAGAGTGGATAACACCGTCCAGGTGTCGCTTTCGGCCTGCTAAAGGGACTGAGCCGCAATCAGCAAATCGTCCAGATTCCTCAGGATGGCCATGATGCCTACCAGCACCTTGGTGAACACACAGGGAGCTGAGGCTAGCCTGAACGGCAGTGCCACAAACTGGTAATGCTGATACTCCAGCGCGAACCTCAGGAACTTCTGATGCCCCTGAAAAATCGGGATGTGCAGATAAGCATCCTTGATGTCCACCGTGGTCATAAAGTCGCGGGGCCGAAGAAAACTCACCACGGGCCATAAGGTCTCCATGCGGAAATGCCTGACTCTGACAAACTTGTTGAGACCCTTCAGATCCAAGATAGGTCACATCGTTCCGTCCTTCTTGGGCACCATGAACAAATTGGAGTAGAACCCTCGCCCCCATTCCTGGCGAGGCACGGGACAAATCACACCTGATAGCAGAAGGCTCTGAACGGCCATCCTTAGACCCTGCGCCGTCAAGGCGTTTCCGGAAATCCACGACCGAAGAAATCTTGGGGTCGGCCAGACTGCCAGCTCTATTTTGTACCCGGAGGACACCACCTCCTGAATCCACCTATCCAAGACGTGCTGTCTCCAAATGTGAGCAAAAAGCAGCAGCCGCCCCCCCCACACGGATGGGTGAGGGTGCCTCCTCATGCCTGAGAGGGCTTGGCAGGGGGTTTGGATTTAGCTCCTCAGGAGGGATTGGGTCGCGAGACCTACCTCGTCCCCAGGAATCTCTGCAGCCACCTGAAAATAAAGAGCCTCTTCCTCCTCGAAATGAGTGATAGGCAAAAGAACCCCCGAAAGGGTCGCGCAGGCTTCCGTCGCTGAGGAAGTCTTCCGTCCTTGGCCAGAAGGTCCAGGCACTCCCCAATTAAACCTGAGCCCCAGGAAGGGGATACTAGTGAGCGACTTTTTGGCCGCAGCGTCAGCCGACCACTGCCGCAGCCAGAACGAGCGACAAAGCGCAACAAGCAGAGCCGAAGCCCTGGCACCCAGTCAGACACTATCGTCCATGGCCGAGACTGCAAAAGCAATAAAATCCACACAGGCTTTGAGGTCTTTATACTTCTCCGCCCGCTTGCGAGATTTTGCCAAATCAACAAGGCGCCTCACCTTTTTCCTGATGGCCAAAGATACAATGGCCACGGCACAGACAGGGCGAAGCCCAGCACCCACAAAGGTGAACGCATGACAAGCCAGCTGATCCATGCGCCTGTCAGTAGGATCGCGCAAGGAAGCAGTATCGGGTGACGGCATACCCGTAGTGTTGGATAACCCCGAGACAGGGGCATCCACATCGGGGGACGGGACCAGAGGCGGATCAGCTCCTCAGGGAAGGGATACCGCCTATCCAGACTCTTAGGCACCGATGGCAATTTATTAGGTCTTTCCCATTCTTTAAACACCATATTGGAAAAGTGGGCCTGTTCCGGGAAGACAATCCTCTGTTTCTCATGCCGGAATCCCCCTGCTTCCTCTTAGCCGCTTTAGGAGGGAGAATATGCAAAGTCTCAAACACCGAAGACAGCTATATTTCCATGTCGTCAGGGAGCCACATATCCTCGTCAGAGGAGGAACAAGGCTGCTGTCATAACCAACCAAGCGCAGTCCTTAAACAACTCTCCCTCCTCCATGGAATCCCGGCCTCCAAAAAGATCGTCGGCAAAATCCGAGTAATCTGGCTCGATGTGCCGCTTCTTACTCGTGGCCTTCCCCGTAGCCGTGCAAGATAACTATCTCTCCAGGCTGGCCACCCAGTGTGCTGAATCGGCCTGGGACCCCCTGCTGGCTTCCCCCTAGCTGAGGGCTGACTGCAGTAGTGGGGGGGTTGGTGAGGCCGCAGACACAGGAGGGCTAGGGGCAGAGACGCCCGCCCTATCATGTTCCAAAAGTACGCTCCTGGCGCAAGTGACACAAACCGTGCCCCGGGGGCAGGTATAGCACATGGGGCAAAGCTTCATCTGCCCAGATAGGGCCCCTAGCTCACTATCCCCAGAAGCCTCCATTATGGTGATAGAAAATACAGGTTACAAGGCACTAACGGCCCAAACCTAGTAAGAACCCCCAATTTATTCCCTCTTATCGTGATCCCTCCTATGGGAGAGAGTGCAGAGAGAGAGCGGAGGCTGGGGGGGGGGGGTAGGAGACCGTGAGGAACCACAACCCACAGCTGACAAGGGGATCCCACCTAAAAGACACAATGGGAAAAGCCATGCGATCCCACAGCACATGCACAAGTAAATATATATCTATCAAAAGAGGGACTCACAGACAGAACCACGCAGGAGGGCGTTTAGGGACTCCACAACTGGAGCGGTAGGCAGGTACCAGGCTTGGGCAGGAAAAAAGGTAGTTTCAAGTGCAGAGCAGGGCAGCAGGGAAGATGGCGCCGCAATGCAGCGTCGACGAACCTCGAGGGGCAGGCCGCGTAGCAAAATGCGTCATCGCGGGGCCCTGGCCCCCGTCCCCCACCCCTGCTTTCATCTACCCCCCCTTCACAGCGCTCTGACAAGATGGAGGGGAGAGGGGAAGGCGCAGAGGGAGTGAGGGAGGTAAGCATGCCAGTGACAAAATTACAGTAAAAGCACACACCCACACAAAATATAATAAAGCTGTGGGACAGACAAGGGATAACCCGGGCTTAGGTGGTTCCCCCCCCTCCAATAGGCTCACCATCGCCTATGGCCGGCTACCCTTTAGGGAGGGTCTGAGGCGCAGAGCTTAGCTCTGTGAACGCCCGACCCTGGCGTTCTCCCTACCTTCACCTGTCCCGTCAGCCGAGGCTGGGAGGCATACATGGGTCCACGGGAACAGAGGTAATAGGGGTGCAGCGGCCGACAGGCTTAAAAATGCCCCGCTCGGCTGCCATATCCAGAGAGAGTATCCAAGACGATCCTCGCAGCAGTACTGCAAGACGAATTCAGGGAATTCTATGGCGACAGCTCTTATTATAGGGGGCCGAGAGGAGTTAAAGCTCTGGATCCTGCAGTAACTGCGCCACCTTGTGGCGGACTACCCAACTATCATAACTTCTGGGACGACCTGGACTGTATATAGTGAAAATATTTTTTTGTGTGTGGTGTGTTTTTTTTTTTTTTTACATTTAACCCATTGTGAACTGCTAAGGGATCCATGAGATCCCTATATCAGTTCACAAGGCTGGGGGCTGGCAAGTCACCTGCGGCTAGCGGGTGACTTGCCATTAACCCCCGGCACCCCCATTACCTGCCTCCCCAAAGCCCAGGGGGGGGGGGGGGGGGGCAGAAGAGCCCGTGGCCATGGGCTATGCGGGCTTGTAGCCACAAAAGCTGGCCCCTGTGCCCTGTTCCTACCAGCCCTGCATAGCTGGTCCCGGGCTGGTTACTTTGGGTAAGGGGGACCCCATGTCATTTTTTTAAAGGTTTTTTTAACTCTTTGTAGTGTGGATGGTAGTTGTATTTTATTTGTAAATGTTATAAAGTACTTGTTTCGGTTTGGGTGGGTTTCCTGGGCAGGAATGGGGGGCTACCGATAAATATGTGGTACCGTTCTAATCGGTAGAAATGGGGCTTTCACATGCAATATGGTATTCTTCAATAAAATGCATTTTTTATTTAAAATAAAGGAGGAAACTTTCTAAAAAAATTTGTATTTATTTTTTTTTACTTAATAATATTGTAAAAAACAGAATAAAATTTACAAACAAGACATTTCATGTTAAAGCCTAAACTCTGCTGCAAATATATATATATATATATATATATATATATATATATATATATGTAATTTTATAATTTTCCTGAAAATTCCAGCAAAAATGGCGCAAAACATGACGCAAAATGGGGAAAATGACAACAGAGGGTGACAAAATCTCAAGTAGGCTGGCAATTTAAAAGTGTTCAAAGTAGCTATGCATGTTGGGTATTCTTCTGTTCGGGGGACCTTACGCTTTCAGACTTAGCTTGTTTTTTCTTGTTTGCATATTTATATTTTAGTAAAAGGTGTTTTTTATTCAGCTTTTTTATACATTTTTAGGGAAATCCTGCACAACCAAAGAATTCTTTGAGGTATCAACTCCAGAAAGATGAGCCCACTACAACAAGCTGGGTACGCTTAGAAAGCTTAACATGTGTACTTTCAGGGAATATATGGTTTATGGGGGATATTCCAAATGTAAAGGGTTGTTTTGGTTGAAAAATCGCAAGGTACGCACTTTGTCTGCAGAGCTGAAATTTTCAAGTAAAATTACCGTTACGCATATGCTTTACTTTGAGGTGTTTGGCAACTCTGTCTGACAGTAGCTATGCATGTTGTGTATCATTCTGTCCGAGGGATGTTGCTTTTTCAGATTAAACTTGTTTTTTCTTGTTTGTATATATTTTTTTTAGGAAAATGTGGCTTTGATTCTGCTTTTTTCCTGGTGTCCTGTTCAGGTCGCTCCATTCTTGACAAGTGGGTTATCCGCCACAAGGTGGCGCAGTGACTGCAAGATGAAAATCGTGGCTCCTCCCGGCCCATATAAAGGCATCTGTCTCCCTAAGAATCCCCAGAGTTCTTCTTGAAGTCTGACTGCCAAGATGAATGCTATCTCTCTCTATGGATATCGCAGACGAGCGGGGCATCCCAAGCCTGACGGCCGCTGCTGCCCTATTCCCACCTTTTTCCGGGGACCCATTCTGCCTCCCAGCCTTTGGCTACGAATCAGGTGATGGTAGGGGAATGCCGAGGGTCAGGCGTTCATAGAGCTATGCTCTGGGTGGCAGACCCTCTCCCAAAGGGTAGCCGGCCATAGGCAATGGTGAGCCTATATGGGGGGGGAGGAACCACCTAGGGATCCCTTATCTTTAGGTCTCCCACAAGCTTTATTTTATTGTCAGATGTGTGTTGTGTACATGTTTTTACTTTTACTTGCCTTACTCGCCTCCTTCCTCTTCTCCTCTCCTCCCGTCCATGCTGCGAGGGAGGGGGGCCAGCGGGGGCCGTTGGGCAGTGCTCTGGGGGAGGAGGAGTACGGACGCCGGCCGCGCGCGCTGGAGTGACATTTCCTCCGTGGTGGGGAAGGGCGATGCCTCCCCTGCCGGTTCCTGCTGCTGTCCGGGCACCATTTTGGCCTTCGCGCCAGTTCGCACCCTCTCTGTCGTGCTACGGGGGCGTTCCGCGTCATCGTCGCGCGGCCCGCCCCTCGAGGTACCAACTACACTGTTCGGTGCCATTGCCCCTGTTGCATAGGGACAGGCGCGCTGCTGCGGGTGTTCTTCTTCTTCTTCCGGGATCCTCCGGGCGGTCCTCGCGCTGCAGGCTCCTTCCTCTCCTGGATCGGTGCTGCTCCTGGCCTATATACCTGCGGTCCATGAGTCACCAGTCTTAACTTGCTGTTGTGCATGTGCTGTGGGATGCTTTTTTTTTCTTCATTTCTCCCAGTGTACTCCATAGGTGGTTCCTCCCGGTCTCATTCAACCCCCTTCCCCCCCCCCCCCACCACCTGCCCCAATTTTTTAAGGGTTTTAGAGGGACAAAATTGGGAATTGTCTGGGTTTGGGCCGTTAGTGCCTTGTGACCCGAGTTTTTCCGCTATAATCACCATAATGGAGGCTTCTGGGGATAGCGAGCTTGGGGCCCCCTCGGAACGAGTTAAGGTTTGTCTCATGTGTGGTACATGCCCTCTTAGCGGTCACAACGCTGTTTGTGTACCCTGCGCCCAAAGCGTCATTTCGGAACAGGATGGGGCGAGCGCTGCTGGCCCCAGCCCCATTTTACCTACGGTTTTGCCGACACCCCTGCGTCTGTATTTAGCTTCCAGTGAGGGGCAAGCCAGCAGGGGGTCTCAAACGGACTTGCCGCTCCGAGTCGCCAGTCTAGAGAGACAATACAATTCTGTGATTACTCACCTGTAGAATTGTTTTTACGGTGTACAGCACGGCTTGCTTCATTTCAATTCTTCACATTTGGGTAATCCGCCACAAGGTGGCGCAGTTGACTGCAGAAAGACTTGTGGCTCCTCCCAGCCCATAAAAAGGGCAGGAATTACCCAGAGATTCCAGTGTTTGAAAAGCAGTAATGCAAGAAGCTGGGAGGCAAGACCATGTTAACAAAAGAACACAGTTCCACTAAAATAATTCTCTCAATAAAATCACCATAACAAGGCAAAAAAGGATAACAATAACAAGCTAGGGATGAAGCAAGCCATGCTGTACACCGTAAAAACAATTCTACAGGTGAGTAATCACAGAATTGTGTTTTTCCTGGTGTACAGCACGGCTTGTTTAATTTCAATTCTTCACATTTGGGACATCCAACAGCAGTGTCCATGAAGAAGGGTGGGATCCCCAGTGAGCAACAGCAGGCAGTTCAAGACACTACCGCTTGAAGCACCTTGCGACCAAAAACAGCGTCAGCTGAGGCCCGAACATCAACCTTGTAAAACTTGGAAAAAGTATGAACAGAAGACCAAGTAGTGGCCTTACAAACTTGTTCAACAGAAGCCTGGTGCTGAGAAGCCCAAGAGGCACCAATAGCCCTAGTGGAATGAGCCATAACACGAAAAGGGGGTTCCTTCCCCTTGGCAGAGTACGCTTGCACCACCGCCTGTCTGATCCACTTGCTGATAGTGGATTTGGCTGGAGCAAACCCTTCCTAGGCCTAGCAGGAAGGACAAACCGAGAATCCGACTTCTGAAAAGGCTCAGTGGCGATCAAATAGTATTTAAGCGCCCTGACCGCATCCAGAGAAGGAAGACTTCGTTCCTTAGAATTAGAAAGGGCAGGACACAAGGAAGGCAAGACGATGTCCTCATTGAGATGAAAGGCAGAAACAACCTTGGGCAAAAATTCAGGTTTAAGACGGAATACCACCTTATCCTGATGCCGTTCAAAATAAGGAGGCTTAATAGAAAGTGCCACCAGCTCAGAGACACGACACACCTAAGTGATAGCAACCAAGAAGGCCACCTTAAAAGTCAGAATGGACAGTGCAGCATTGCACAAGGGCTCAAAGGGAGGACCCGGGAGAGCAGAAAGCACCAAATCCCACACCGGTAGCAAGGGCTTACGCGGCGGACGTACATGAATAACTCCCTGGAAAAAAGTCTTGACAAGCCTATGATTGGCGGAAGATCTTTGGAAAAAGATTGCCAAGGCTGAAACCTGACCTTTTGAGGGTACTTAGTTGTAGACCCGACTCCAGACCATGTTGTAAGAACTCCAAAATCCTAGATATGGAGAAAGTGCGACAAGGAAAAGATTTAGACTCGCACCAGGCAATGTAAGCATGCCAGACCCTATAATAAATCAAAGAAGAAGATTTATTCCGAGCCTGAATCATAGTACTGACGACCGAGGCCGGCAAACTCTTATCCATCAGGATGGAGGTTTCAGCAGCCAAGCCGTCAAAGCCAGCGTTTCTGTGATAAGCCTTGGAATGTCAGGCATGACGAAGTGATCCACTGCCATCTGGACGACGTCCGCGAACCATACTCTTTTCGGCCAACGGGGGGCCACCAGAATGGTCGGTACCCCCTCCTGGGCTATCTTGCGCAGCACCCGACCCAGGAGAGGAAAGGGAGGAAACGTATAGAAGAGCCGGAAATCCGTCCAGGGAATGGCTAGAGCGTCTGTGGCGAAGGCCAGCGGATCTCTTGACAGAGAGACGAATCTTGGAAGCTTGTGATTGTGACAGGACGCAAACAAGTCCACGTCCGGCTGACCCCAGCGGCGACACAGGGCATAAAAGATCTTGTTGTCGAGGGACCATTCCCCCAGACGCGACATCCCCCTGCTCAGGGAGTCTGCCTCCTGGTTCTCCACCCCTGGGATGTAAACCGCTGAGATGCAGGGAACATTCTCCTCTGCCCAAGACAATATCAGGGACACCTCCTTGAGGGCTCATTTGCTCCCGCCCTGATGATTGATGTAAGCGACAGCCATCTGATTGTCCGAACGAACCTGGACCGCACGACCCCGAAGGTGGAGAGTCAACAGGAAGAGAACCAACCTGATCGCCCTCAGCTCCAGGAGATTGATAGGTGAGTGGGCCTCCTGAGGGCCCCACTGGCCCTGGAACTTCAGTGAGGGCCAAAACCCTCCCCAACCGGTCAGACTGGCGTCTGTGGTGACAATCTCCCAGCACGGAGGTAGAACCTGCCCGCTAAAAGATTCCTCGAGTCCAACCACCACGAGAGGGACTGTCTGGCCAGAGGGGACAGAGCGAATTCCTGCCCCAGGGATTCCTGATTCCGATCCCAAATGGTCAAGAGATTCAACTGAAGAGGTCTCATGTGGAAGAGTCCCACCAACTGCATCCCCAGACAGATGGAGGGATGAGGAAACGACAGCAGGGCTCGCGCCTGCATCTGAAGGCCCTCCACCTTCTGCTGAGGAAGAAACACCTTGACCTGAGAAATATCCAGCGTCATGCCCAGGAAGGACCTCACCAATGACGGAGTGAGCGAAGACTTGGGATAATTGATCACCCAACCAAAAGACTCTAGGGGGAAGACAACCACCAGAGTATCCCTCTCGGCCTGATGAAAAGATGGAGCAGCAATCAACAGGTCCTCCAGGTAAGGAAGAATGCGAATGCCCTGGCTCCTCAGGAGGGCCATGACACCCGCCAGCACCTTGGTGAACATCCGAGGGGCCGAAGTGATACCGAACGGCAAGGCCACAAACTGGTAGTGCTGATCCCCCAGAGCGAACCTCAGGAACTTGTGATGCCCTAGGAATATAGGAACGTGCAGGTAGGCATCCCTGATGTCCACAGTGGTCATAAAGTCGCCTGGCCGAAGGGAGCTCACCGCCGACCTTAAGGTCTCCATGCGGAAATGCTTGAACCTGACGACAAATTTTTTGAGACCCTTTAGATCCAAGATGGGTCTCAGGGAGCCATCCTTCTTGGGCACCGTGAACAGATTGGAGTAGAACCCCCGACCCCGTTCTTGAGGCACCGGGCAAACCACTCCAGACGATAGAAGATGTTGGACGGCCAACCTCGGGCCCTGGGTCGTGATGGGATTTTGGGAGATCCGGGACCGGAGAAATCTTGGGGGCGGCCAAGCTGCTAGCTCTATCTTGTAACCGGAGGACACCACCTCCTGAATCCACCGATCCGAGACGCGAGCAAAGAGCCGAAGCCGTCCCCCCACCCGGATGGTAGAGGGCGCCCCCTCATGCCTGAGGGGCCTTGGTGGGGGAGTTGGACCCCCAGGAGAGACCACGGCGACCACGGGATCTACCCCGTCCCCAAGAGTCTCTGCGGCTACCTGAGAAGGAGGATCCGCGTCCCCCATGGGAAGGGTGAAACGAAGAGGACCCCCGAAGAGGACCATCCTTGGTCAAAACGTCAAGACGTTCCCCAAAAAGACGTAGTCCCGTGAAGGGAAGCCCGGTGAGGGACTACTTAGCGGAAGTGTCAGCCGGCCACTGATGCAGCCAGACGGACTGACACATGCAACCAACAGGGCCGAGGCCCTACCACCAAGGCGGACGGCATCATCCATGGCAGACAGTACAAAGGCAATAAAGTCAGAGCAAAGCAAAAGATCCTTGTGGTCATCCGCTCGCTTGTGAGATCTGGCAGCTTCGGCAAGGCGCCTAACCTTCTTCTGAATCGCAATGGCAACAATAGCCGTGGCACAGACCGGGCATAAGCCAGCCCCCACGAAGGTGAAAGCATGACAAGCTAGTTGATCCATACGCCGGTCGGCATTATCGCGCAAGGTAGTGGTATCGGGAGACGGCATAACAGAAGTATTGGACAGCCCCAGGACGGGGGCATCCACCTCGGGGGGGACAAGACCAGCGGCGTACCAAGTCGGCCGAGAAGGGATACCTTCTATCCAGTCCCTTGGGCACCGATGGCAACCTGTTGGGCTGTTCCTATTCTTTGAGGACCATATTGGAAAAATGTCCCTGCTCCGGAAACTCTCTAAGCGTTGCTTGTCAGGGCGGAAGAGCTCACCTTGCTCCTTAGGGGGACAATGTGTAAGGTATCAAAAACGTCCGTCAAAAGCCTATCGGTATCATCCGGGAGCCAAGAACCCTTGTCCGAGGAGGACCCTGGTTCGCTATCAGCCTCGCCATGACGATCCCCGGAGGAATCAGAATCACTGAACAATTCCCCCTCCTCCATGGAGTCTCGGCTGCCATAGGTATCAAAAACCTCATCATCATCGGCAAAGAGGGACAAGTCCGTATCCAGATGCCTCTCTTTTTACTAGAGGCCTTGGCAGAGGCCGGACGGGCCAGTTGTCGCTCAATGCTGGCCACGCGCAGCGCCAGGTCCGAATGAGACCCCCCTGCTGACTTTCCCCTCGCTGGGGGCTAAATGCAGGAGTGGGGGAGAAGAAGAAGTTGCAGGAAGAACAGGGCTGGGTAGAGAGGTGCTCGGCCCAACCTGTTCCGCAATGACACTTTGCGCGCATGGGACGCAAATCGCACTGTGACCACTGAAAGGGGATTCCCCCGCAGATTAGACAGAGCCGAGCCTGCCCCGAAGGGCCCCCAAGCTCGCTATCCTCGGAAGCCTCCATATGGTGATTAATTGGAAGTGCTTCCATAATAAACAGACGCAGGATCCCAGACCCAGGATACCCCACAGCCTCGGGAGGGCGTAGGGGGGGAGGGGGGGATGAGACCGGGAGAAACCACAAGTACGAGGGACCTGCCTGGAAGACACAATAGGGACAGGAATTGAGCATCCCACAGCGCATGCACAAGATAAAATATATAAAACTGACAAAAAGGAGCGGACTCACAGATCGTAAGCAGTGTCAGTAGCTCCCGATCAGGCACAGCCGGAGGAGGATCCTCAATGCAGCAGCGGAGCGTGTCCACTAAGGAGCCCCGCAGATGCGCCCCAGCTGGGATCCGGAGGGGGCTGTCAGCAAGTGCCCCGAAGAAAAGAAGAGCAGTGCACCGAGCAGCGAGGGATCGCTTCCGGATCCACACCGCAAAATGGCACCGGGCCGGAGGAACCTCGAGGGGCGGGCCGCGTGGCGATGACGCGAATCGTGTCATCGCGCGGTCCCCCCCCCCTCCCCCTCGAGCACGCCAATGTAGGAGGGTGAGTTATTTCATGATTCTGACTCCTCAGGGGACCGACCGGGGGGCTTTGACAGTGACCCAGGGTCTTCCTCGGATTAGGACATGTGGCTCCCCGATGACACGGAGAAGTTGTTGTCTGCGGTGTTTGAAACCTTGCACATTGTACCCCCGAAGGCAGCCAAAAAGAAGCAGGGGGACCTGTTTCGGCCTGAGAGACAGCGTCTTGTTTTTCCTGGGCAAGGCCACTTCTCTAAAATGGGAGGGGCCTAATAAATTGCCTTCGGTGCCTAAGGGCCTGGACAGACGGTATCCCTTTTCGGAGTAGTTGATTCGTCTCTGGTCCCATCCCCCTGAGGTGGATGCTCCTGTTTTTGGGCTCTCCAATACCACGGTTATGCCGTCTTCTGATACTACTTCCTTGCGCGATCATGCTGACAGGCGCATGGATCAGCTGGCATGTCACGCTTTCACCTTTGTGGGTGCTGGTCTTTGTCCAGTCTGTGCCACGGCCATTGTCTCCATAGCCATCAAAAGGCAGGTGAGATGCCTTGTGGATATCGCCAGATCTCGCAAGCGAGCAGAGGAGTATAAGGACCTCTTAGCTTATGCGGACTTCATTGCCTATGTAATCTCGGCCATGAGCGATACCGTTCAGCTTGGCGGCAGGGCTTCGGCCCTGCTGGTTGCTCTTCGTCGTTCTATCTGGCCGCGACAGTGGGCGGCTGCCGCCGCCAAGAGATGTCTCACTGGTATTCCCTTCCTGGGGATTCGGCTGTTCGGGGAGCGCCTGGATCTCCTGGCAAAAGATGGGAGGCTCCCTCAGCGCCGGAAGCCTCGTCTATCTTTCGCCCCTTTCAAGGGGAAGAGGCTCTTCCTTTTCTGGTGGCCGCCGAGACTCCTTGGGACGAGGCCCCTCAGGCATGAGGAGGCGCCCTTACCCATCCAGGTGGGGGGACGGCTTCTGCTATTTGCTCACGTCTGGAGACAGCACGTCTTGGATCGGTGGATTCAGGAGGTGGTGTTCTCCGGCTACAAAATAGAGCTGGCAGCTTGGCCTCCCCCAAGATTTCTTCAGTCGCTGATCTCCCAGAACCCATTTGACGGCGCAGGGACTAAAACGCCTTCTGTCGTCCGGGGTGATTTGTCCTGTGCCTTACTAGGAACGGGGTCAAGAGTTCTATTCCAATCTGTTCACGGTACCAAAGAAGGACGGTACTCTGAGGCCTATCTTGGACCTGAAGGGTCTCAACAAGTTTGTTAGATTCAGAAACTTTCGCATGGAGACCTTACGGTCCGCGGTAAGCTCGCTTCGGCCAGGCGACTTCATGACCACGGTGGACATCAGAGATGCCTACCTGCACATCCCTATATTCCAGGGACATCAGAAGTTCCTGATGTTCGCGCTGGAGGATCAGCACTACCGCTTTGGGATTTCTTCAGCCCCCCGGGTGTTCACCAAAGTGCTGGCGGGTGTTATGGCCCTGCTGCGGAGCCAGGGCATTCGTGTTCTTCCCTATCTGGACGACTTGCTGATTGCTGCTCAATCTCTTCAGCAGGCCGAAAACGACACCCTTTAGCTGGGTGATCAATTACCCCAAATCCTCGATCACTCCTTCATTGGTGAGGTCCTTCCTGGGCATGATGCTGGACACCTCTCAGGTCAAGGTGTTCCTCTCCCAGCTGAAGGTGGAGGGCCTTCAGGCACAGGCGTGGGCCTTACTGTCATGTCAAAATTCATCCTTCCATCTGGGGATGAAGTTGGTGGGTCTCATGGTGTCTTGTTTCGAGGCTGTGCCCTTCGCCCAGTTCCACATGAGACCTCTTCAGTTGAATCTCTTGACCGTTTGGGATCGGACACAGGAGTTCCTGGAGCAGGAATTCTCTGTCTCCTCAGGCGGTCCCTCTTGTGGTGGTTGGACTCCAGAAATCTCCTAGTGGGCAGGTCCTTTCTGACTCCTTGTTGGGAGATTGTCACCACGGACGCCAGTCTGACCGGCTGGAGAGGTTTCTGACAATCGCTGAAGTTCCAGGGCCAGTGGTGCCCACAGGAGGCTCACATGCCTATCAATCTGGAGCTGAGAGTGATCCAGCTGGTCCTGTTTCATTTGACTCCCCATCTACGGGGTCGTGCGGTCCAGGTCCGCTCGGACAATCAGACGGCGGTCGCCTACCTCAATCATCAGGGTGGGACTCGGAGCAAGCGAGCTCTCAAGGAGGTGACCCAGATTCTGTCTTGGGCGGAGAAGAATGTTCCCTGCATCTCTGCGGTTTACATCCCCGGGGTGGAGAATCAGGAGGCAGACTCTCTGAGCAGGGGGACTTCTCATCTTGGGGAATGGTCTCTCATGCTCTGTGTCGCCGCTGGGGTCTGCCGGACGTGGACCTGTTTGCGTCCCGTCACAATCACAAGCTTCCAAGGTTCGTCTCCCTGTCAAGAGATCCTCTGGCTTTCGCCACGGACGCGCTGGCAATTCCTTGGACGGAGTTCCGACTCCTTTACGCCTTTCCCCCTTTTCCTCTCCTTGGTTGAGTGCTGCGCAAGATAGCGCCAACCATCCTGGTGGCTTCTCGTTGGCCGAGGCGGGTTTGGTTCGCGGACATAGTTCAGATGTCGGTGGATCGCTACGTCATCCCGACGATCCAGGGCTCCTCACGCAGGGGCTGTTACGCCGCCCCAATTTACAAACGCTGGCTTTGACGGCTTGGCTGCTGAAACCTCCATCTTGACCGAGAAAGGGCTGTCTGCCTCGGTCGTGCGTACCATGATTCGGGCTCGGAAGAAATCCTCCTCCATGATTTACTACAGAGTCTGGCACGCTTACATTGCCTGGTGTGAGTCTAGGGGTTTTCCCTGTCGCACTTTCTCTTTTTCTAGAATTTTGGAGTTCCTACAACATGGTTTGGATTCGGGTCTCCAGCTGAGTACCCTCAAGGGTCAGGTTTCGGCCTTGGCTATTTTCTTTCAAAGATCCTTCGCCAATCATAGACTTATCAAGAACTTTTTCCAAGGAGTTACTCATGTACGTCCACCGCGTAAGCCTATGTTGCCGGTGTGGGATTTGAATTTGGTGCTTTCCGCTATCCAGGGTCCTCCTTTTGAGCCCTTGTGCGATGCTACCTTATCCATCCTGACTTTAAAGGTGGTCTTTTTGGTAGCTATCACTTCGGTGCGTCGCGTTTCAGAGTAGCGGCGCTTTGTATGAAGCCTCCTTACTTCGAGCGGCATCAGGATAAGGTGGTTTTTCGTCTTAAACCAGACTTTCTTCCTAAGGTTGTTTCTGCTTTTCATCTCAATGAGGACATTGTCTTGCCTTCTTTGTGTCCTGCGCCTTCTTCGTCTAAGGAGAGGACTCTTCATGCCTTGGATGTGGTCACGGCCCTTAAGCACTAATTGGTTGCTACGGAGTCTTTCAGGAAATCGGATTCTCTCTTTGTCCTTCCCGACGGGCCTAGGAAGGGCTTGCCCCCAGCCAAATCCACTATCAGCAGGTGGAAGGATCCCCCTTTTCATGTTACAGCGCATTCTACTAGAGCTATTGGTGCCTCTTGGGCTTTTCAGCGCCAGGCTTCGGTTTAACAGGTTTGTAAGGCTGCTACTTGGTCTTCAGTTCATACTTTTACAAAGTTTTACAAGGTTGATGTTAGGGCCTCAGTGGGTGCTGTTTTTGGCTGTAAGGTGCTTCAGGCGGTAGTGTCATGAACTACGTGCTGTTGCTCTCTGAGTATCCCACCCTTCTTTTGGACACTGCTTTTGGATGTCCCACTTGTCAAGAATGGAGCCACCTGAACAGGACACTAGGAAAAATACAATTCTGTGAGTACTCACCTGTAGAATTGATTTTGGTGGTGTCCTGTTCAGGTCCCCCCATCCCACCCTTGTTTCTGTTATCCTCTTTTGCCTGTTATGGTGATTACTGTTGTATTGCTTTTTTCTTGAGAGAGTTCATGCTGAGGCTGTGTGAAGTAACATGGTCTCTGGCCTCCCGGCATGTCTCTGTTTTTACTGCTTTTCAACTACTGGGGATTCTTAGGGAGACATATGCCTTTATATGGGCCGGGAGGAGCCACGATTTTCATCTTGCAGTCACTGCGCCACTTTGTGGCGGATAACCTACTTGTCAAGAATGGAGCGACCTGAACAGGACACCACCAAAATCCATTCTACAGGTGAGTACTCACAGAATTGTATTTTTATCCTTTTTTTAGGGAAACTCTTTGCAACCAAAGATTACATTGAGGGATTACTTCCAGAAAACTGTGGCCACATCAACAAGCCTGGTACACCTAGAAAGCTTGAGGTGTGTACTTCCAGAGAATATATAGTTTGTTGGGGGTATTTTCAAATGTAAAGGGTTGTTTTTCTGGAAAAACTGCAAGGTGCGCATAGTATAGTTGTATTTTATCTGAAAAATCCCCTAAAGCGCTGTTTTAGTTTGGGGGAGTCTCCTGGGCAGGAAAGGGTGTCTACCTATACATATGTGGTACCGCTGTAACCGGGAGAAATTGGGATTTCACACGCAATAAGATTTTTTTTGACAAACTTACATTTTTTATTACAAAAAAACACTACAAATTGTAAAAAATAGATTTTTTAAATTTTTTTTCACATATTTCACCCAAAAATATTGAGAATACACCTAAAAAATGACAAACAAGACATTTCATATTAAAGCCCAGACTCTGCTGAAAAAAACAATATATCATTATCCTAGGAAATCCCTGGAAATTCCCTTCAAAAATCACATTTGAACATGGGGAGCGCAAAATGGTCTAGCAACAAAGGGTGACAAAAACTCCAGGTAGGCTGGCACTTAAAGGGTTAATAACTTGATGACAGTTTGGCACACAATGATGGAAACTTTCAAAAATGCCACCGAAAGGGGAATTAGCCTTTAAGGAAAAGGAGGTGCTTTTCTAGAGCAGAAAGTATTTACACAGCAGCCAACACAATGAATAACAGATTTACTCATCACTCCTTGCAGAAGCGGAGCCATGCAAATCCTATCTTTATGCCTCTGTGCCATCCAAGGCACTCAGAAAGCCACCGAGTGTGCAATGCCAAAGATTAGCTTAAAGTACATTTTCAGGCTAAAAAAAACCCTATACTCCGCTTTTCTCCCACGCAGACCATCGCTCCTAGTCTGGGGCTGCAGCACTTACCTGAAAGGCCAGATGCAGGTCCCTTGCCTCCCGGCACCTCGCGCTGCGCGCTCTCACCTTGGGCTTCTCTTTCTGTCTCTCTCCAACTTGGCGACGCCCTCTTCAGTCACGGTGAGCTGCCACGTCCCACCACTGGCTCGGCGTGACTGATGGGGGCATTGCTAGGCCCGCCTCTCCATTGCAATGAATGAATGAAAGTGCAGGGTTCAGACCAAACAGCGAGCGATGCTCATTGTTGGCTGGGGAGCGGCCAACGCCCCATATCCCCCCACTGCCCCAGCGCCGGTCTTACAAACAGCGAGGTTTCCGAGTGACTGACAGGACTGCCACAGGAGTGAGGTTGAGTTCTTGCCTGTTTTTTTTGGGTGGGGGGAGGGGGTTTAGTAACCCTTTAGGTTCAGTCATTTAAAGCTGACCAAAACCCCCAAAGAACAATGCAATCTGTTTTGCTCCTCCACTCCAGGTACATTATTGATTGGATGTTTTATGCTCCCTGTACTGCTTGGTATTTCTGTTATAGTGTTTTTAATTTTAGTTTTCCCCACGTCTGTCATTTGTATGCATTTGGTTTCTGGCAGGATACCATTGTTCTAAACTAGCTGTTTAAGCCTCCCTCCACCCTTCCTTTCAATCTCCTGCTGGGTGCCTGTTGAAAATAGTGCTAGAAGGAAGATAAGAGCAAAAAGAATTAATTTTCCACAGATTTCTTGAGTATTTTCATCCAGTTCACTAGGGGACACGTTTTTTAACCTTCCATAGGATGTGGTTGGTTCGCTTTAAGTCTGTGGTGCTGAGGTAGGGCGGAAGGGAAAGAAAAACCAACCAACTTACCTGGCCCAGAATCCAACGCTGTCCAGGACTTATAGACTGGACTACAAAGGAGCAACCTGACCAAAGAATATACAAGTTCCAGTGACAAACACGTCCATGCAGTTAGATTGATACATTAAGATAGGAAAATAGGCAGGTGTACGATGAACATGCAAGGTAGGTGAATAGACCACAATAAGTAGACAAATTTCAGGCAAATGCCCTTCCTGAGACATATAATCAATAGTTTATGCACTTTTATTGCCATTTATAAATTATCTAATTTTGATGCTTGCTCTTTTGGTATATGTATTTTTTGAGCAGATTGATCCAATCTGCTCAAAAAATGTGTTGGAGACTAGTGCCATCTAATGGCTCCTTTCATGCACTACAAGCTTATATAGGGGTATACAATATAATAATTAAACCGGACCTTCAGCATCATTTAATGAAAAGCCCAAACCCTTAAAAGAAAATTTCCTAGCATGTAAAATTAATATATTTTTAGTTTTTAGTCACTTATTCTTTCCCCCACCGGGCTGCAACTCTGTTCAGGACTCGAGGATAAGGGCGCCGCCATCTTGACTCAGAAGCATCACATACTGAGCAGAGGAGAGAGGCAGGGGGTCGGGTTTATAGATGTGCTTTGCACAGACAGAGCAGAGCTGGGGGTCAGGGAAAGCACAGCAATCCCAGAATGCAGAGTGACAGTCAGAAGACACTTCCTGTTTGCAGGCAGCCAGATGCTCCATCTTGGATGTTTAACCCTTTCAGTGCCAAGCACGTAGTTTCTACGGGCTCGCTTCCACTCCACTTAAGTGCCAAGCACGTAGAATCTACGTGCTTGACTTTCCCCCCTGGTAGTAAAAAAAATAAAAATCAAAAATACTCACCTGACCCCTCGTTGGATCCGGCTGGGTCTCCTCTTTAATTTGGTGCCATCCGATCCCCCGTGGATGGCTCCAGGAGAGCCCCCGGAATAGGGCCCCCCCCCCGTTTGGCAGCAGCAGCTGCTAACTGTAAAAAAAAATAAAAATGACATTTACTTACCTGCAGTCGCGCTGCCTCCCTCCGGGTCTCCTCTTCACTGGGGGGGCCTCCGATCGCCCCCCCCCCCCAGCCTCTTCAGCTTCAGGGGAGAGCCTGAAAGGGCTCTCCCCCTCCTCTCCCGACGGGCGCCGCCATCTTGTTGTCGCCCCTTTGGGGGCGGGGCCTATGACGTCACTCCCGGGCCTCTTGCTGCCTCTCCTCGGCTCAGCTGTCAGATGCCCTGGTGATCGCTGGACAGAGCAGTGGAGGGGCAGGGGATGCTCTGATCCCCTGCCCCCCCCTCCTCTGGCCAGCGATCACCAAGGCATGTGACAGCTGATCACCACAGGAGCTGACAATCGGGTGAGGTGAGTAAAGTAAAAAAAAAAACTTTTTTTTTTTTTTTTTTAATAAATGTATTTTTTTGTGTGTTTTTTTTTTTTTAATGTTAACCCTTTGTGAACTGGTAAGGGGTCCATGAGACCCCTTATACCAGTTCACAAGGCTGGGGTCTGGCAAGCCACCTGCAACTAGCGGGTGGCTTGCCATTAACCCCCGCACCCCCAATTACCTGCCTCCCCAAAGCCCAGGGGGGGGCAGAAGAGCCCGGGCCCACACAGGGTATGTGGGCTCGTAGGCTGCAGGGTGGGGGGCCACAAAAGCTGGCCCCTCCACTCTGTTCCTACAAGCCCCCATAGCTGGTCCCGGGCTGGTTATGACGGGTAAGGGGGACCCTACATCATTTTTTTTTAATTTTAAGGGTTAGGGTTAGCCTAACCCTTAAAATTAAAAAAAAAATGGGTTCCCCCCCCCCCCCGGAGGGGGGACCTTTTGTCATTTTTATTTAATTTTTAAGGGTTAGGGTTAGCTTAACCCTAACCCTTAAAATTAAAAAAAAAAAAAAAAAAATGGGTTCCCCTCTACGTAATTTTTTTATTTTTAAGGGTTAGGGTTAGCCTAACCCTAACCCTTAAAATTCAATAAAAAATTAAAACATTTTTTTTTAAGGGTTAGGGTTAGGGTTAGGCTAACCCTAACCCTTAAAAAAAAAAAAAAAAAAAAAAAGACATGGGGGGGGTCCCCATTTTTTGGGGGGAATTTTTATTTTTGTATATTTTTTTATTTTTAAGGGTTAGGGTTAGCCTAACCCTTAAAATTCAAAAAAAAAATTTAAAAATTTTTTTTAAGGGTTAGGGTTAGGCTAACCCTAACCCTAAAAAAAAAAAAAAAAAAAAAAAGACATGGGGGGATCCCCATTTTTGGGGGGGAATTTTTATTTTTGTATATTTTATTTTTAAGGGTTAGGGTTAGCCTAACCCTTAAAATTCCCCAAAAAAGGGGGGACCCTGTCATTTTTTGGGGGATTTTTGAGGGTTAGGGTTAGCCTAACCCTAAACCCTTAAAATTACCCCCAAAAATGCCCCCCCCCCCCCCCCCTGGAAGGGGGGACCCTATGTCATTTTTTTTTTTAATTAACCCCTTATGTTTATAGTGTGGATAGTAGTTGTATTTTATTTGTAAATGGAATAAAGTGCTCTTTTCAGTTTGGGGGGTCTCCAGGGCAAGAATGGGGGGGCTACCGATACATATGTGGTACCGTTGTAATCGGGAGAAATGGGGCTATCACATGCAATATGGTTTTCATTAAAAAAAAAAAAAGTTTTATTTAAAATAAAGGAGACAATTGTTTAAAAAATATATATATATATATTTTTTTTTAAGCAGAAATATTCAAAAAACAGTAGAAAAATTACAAACAAGACATTTCATGTTAAAGCCTAAACTCTGCTGCAAAAAAATGTATATGTAATGTATATAATTTTTCTGGAAATTCCAGCAAAAATCACGGTTAATCATGCCGCAAAATGGGGAAAAATGACCTGTCAACAGAGGGTGACAAAACTTAGTAGGCTGACAATTAAAAGGGTTAATAGTACCTATGCATGTTGGGTATTGTTCTGCTCGGGGATTTAGCTTGTTTTTTCTTGTTTGCATATTGATATTTTAGGAAAACATGGTTTTTATTCTGCTTTTTTATAATTGTTTTTAGGGAAACCCTATGCAACCTAAGAATTCTTCAATGGATTACTTCCAGAATGATGAGCCCACTACATCAAGCTCAGTACTCTTAGAAAGCTTAACATGTGTACTTTCAGGGAATATATGGTTTATGGGGGATATTCTAAATTTAAAGAGTTGTTTTGGTTGAAAAATCACAAGGTGCGCACTTTGTCTGCAGAGCTGAAATTTTTAAGTAAAATTACCGTTATGCGCACGCTTTACTTTGGTGTGTTTGGCAACTCTTCCCTTGACAGAACCTATGCATGTTGGGTATTGTTCTGTTCGGGGGGTGTTGCTTTTTCAGATTATGTATGTTTTTTTCTGTTTGCATATAGTTTTTTTTAGGAAAATGTGGCTTTGATTCTTCTTTTTATTCTTTTTTAGGGAAACTCTGTGCAACCAAAGAATTGATTGAGGGATTACTTCCAGAAAATTGCACCCATGTCAACAAACCTGGTACGCCTAGAAAGCCTGAGGTGTATACTTCCAGAGAATATATAGTTTTTGGGGGGTATTTCAAATTTAAAGGGTTCTTTTTCTGGAAAGACCGCAAGGTGCGCTTAGCGCGGTGCATACCGTAGTTGTATTTTATCTGAAAATCTCCTAAAGCGCTGTTTCAGTTTGGGGGAGTCTCCTGGGCAGGAAAGGGTGTCTACCAATACATATGTTGTAACGCTGTGACCGGGATTAATTGGGGTTTCACATGCAATAAGATTTTATTGACAAACTTACATTTTTTATTACAAAAAAACACTACAAATTGCAAACAATAGATTTTTTTTTATTTTTTTGCACATTTTTCACCCAAAAGTATTGAGAATACACCGAAAAAATTACAAACAAGACATTTCATGTTAAAGCCCAGACTATGCTGAAAAAAACAATATATCATTTTCCTGGGAAATCCCTGGAAATCCCTTCAAAAATCACATTTGAACATGGGGAGCGCAAAATAGTGCAAAATGGTCTGGCGCCAAGGGTGACAAAAACTCCAGGTAGGCTGGCAGCGAAAGGGTTAAAGGCTCATAACATGCAGTTATGAAACATATAAGATATGCTCTTATTCAGGGTGAAGGTCCGCTTTAAGGTAGTTTTCGTTCTTGTACTGTAGCTTTTATATGTGCTCCATTTATTGACATAGAGGGGGCATGCTACACACTGCCTCAGCACACTTCATTTTCTGAAACCCAGGGGAATTTACTGCAAAATCAGACAGGAAATTAAATATCCTCAATAGGGTCATCGACAGTTCAAAGAAACTAACACTCTGCTACTTGAAAATGATGGAAATGTGTTTAACTGGAGTTTAGTTGTAACATCTTTGAATTTCCAGATAGCTTGGGTTTCTGTCAGTTATATCTTCAGTGCTCCACTGAGAGTTGTCTGCTGAGGAATAGGAGCAGACCTGAACATGTAATGGATGAGACCATCCTGCTGATGGAGAGAAAAATTGAGAGGCCCAATCCCGAGAAGAACATGTGGGAAATGAACAGTCTTCTCCTGGACAGCTGTGGATCAGAAACTTTGGATGGGTAAGGACATGAGCTTTTTTTTTTTGTATGATTAGTAGTATCCATGTGGATTTATATAGCACCACTCTGTTACAAATTGCTTTACAATGTTATTGAAGCCAGTGGCCACCATTTGGCAGAACCTGTAACTTATAGCAAATTGTACCAAGTGCATACAGAATACCAAATGAGAGAAATATCTGCTTCTATTAACCTATATCATGTAGAACAGTGGTCCCCAACCTTTTTTTCACCGTGGACCGGCTCAGGATTTGGTACTTTTACCGCGGCCCGGTGGGGGAGGGGGCGGGGCTGGGGCGGTGCAAGGAGAAAATGGATGAAGAAAAACAGAGAGGGAACATAGGGTGGAGAACAGAGAAAAAGAAAGTAAGAGAAAAAAAGGAGAACGTTAGGAGGTTGGGAAGAAGAGTAAAGAAAGAAAAGGAGAGAAAAAAGGTGAGAAATAGAGAGAAGGGAAAATAAAAAGAAGGAAGTGAGTGAAGCAAGGAAGACAGGGAAAACAGAAGTGGGGGAGGTCACGCGAGAACAGCCTCACTCGGCAAGCCCCCTCTCCTGTGCAGTCTTGTGGAACTGACAGTCAGGGGAGGGGGGGGCAGGTAGAGGTCAATCAGCTCCCGGCCAGGCAGAGATGATTAAACAAAAGTCTCCGACAGCTGGTGGGAGCTCTGAAGCTTTTTTATTTTTACCTTATCTTCCCTGTCTTCGGCAGAGCCCGGGCACACCGCAGTTGTGCCCCGCCCACTCCTCCATCATTGGCCCAGCCGTGATTGGGCCTCCCTCAGCCTCTACAAAGCACCTCCGCCAGTTCTGCTGATGCCGCCGCACAGCGCGTTATTACCCTGGCCCTGGGCACGCCACTCCACAGCGGGACATGGGGGGGATCCCGCATCAGGGTCCGGTACCATTTGAGCCACGGACCGGTAGCGGTCCGCGGCCTGGGGGTTGGGGACCACTGATGTAGAATAAATGGAGGGGGTGTAGTCATAACAGTAAGTTTCATTGCCTTTGCTTGATGTTTTTTACAGTTCAAGAATTAGAAGTCTGCTGAATCAAGCCCTGGATAACCCTGTAAAGCCCCTGGAGGATGATAGTGAGGAAAAGGTAGGGCCAGGATCAATATAGTTGTATAAGCTACAGTGAATGGGGGGCTTTCATTGCTTAACCTTCAGTTGTCAGGCCTTTATGCGGCTATTCCTTATTTAATACACAAGTGTATATATACATTTATTTAAAAATGAGCTATAAGCTACAGGGGCATTTACCTTATGAAATGGGCTAAGGGTGTACAGTTAATAAGTGCATAAAACCAAAAAGTAGCATAAGTTGCCATTTTTTTTTTTTCTATTGAGCTTGCCACTATCAGACTAGCAAACAAAATGAATACGAGTGTATAGACTACAACAATGTCATTTTAACCTTTATGCATTTATGAACTGGCAGAAAAAAGACTCGTGGTGTTATCAAGATGTAAAGTGTCATTTATGATACTAAATTGCTTTACTGGTCCTGTAGTCAAAAACGTTACGTCCGCTAACATTCCCATCCTTGTGCCATTCTGATTTGAGAGTCCCCTTGAAGGGACCGTCCAATGTCACAGGGGGGCACATTCCCCCATGTCGCCAGTGAGAGGTAAATAGGCACCCAAGGAATCCCAGGGCACATGCATGTATATATGCTGTGTTTTTTTTAGTTTGAGCTATCCCTAGGATTGTTCACTGGTCTATGTGTAAGTCATTTGGGAGGATTTTGGACTTAGGCACCTGCTTGTCTGCCGGGCTAACCTGACTGGTTACCAGTGGTCTTGTGGGCTGGCAAAATGGTACCTGGGTACATGGCAAGTGGAAATGATAAGTAAACGATGCCCAGTGTATGGTTTGCCATGTGGGTATGCACAGAACAGGCACAAATCAGGCTGGGGGGCGTCTCTGCAGTGGAGACACTGGAAGAGACGCACGACCATCTCAACTGGGCAGCAATGGACCAGGATTCAGCCTGCAGGTAAGAGCTGCAGCTCTGTTCTAGGAGCAATGGGCTGTGTGGGAGAAAAGGTGACTATATAATGTTTTTTTTAGCTTAAAAATTGTCTTCAATTACCCAGGAGCTCAGTACTGCAGTCTTGGCTTCTGGTCTCCTCCGTTCCTGGAGATCTTAAATGACAATGCGCAATGAATAGGTCATGAGACACCACTCTGTGGCAACTGTGTGACTCTCATGGTGTCTTAGATATGTGAAGTTCCAGGAGAGAGCAAATAATGGATCTGGAGTCAGACAGTGGGAAAAAACATAATTGCTTGTGCCCCCCCCCCCGGGACTATGCAATTCATTTACCTATTGTGTTGTTTGCCAAGTGCCCTGAGGCGACAGCTCTGTTCATATATGTGATGTGCACATTTCTGAGCAGAGTCCATCTCTCATTTTCTGCCACATTTATTGTTGATTGTGATTATTTCCCAACCTCTGTTGGCAGGCTCGGGACCGGGAGATTTGTGCTGCCAGTCTCCTCCATCAGACAGATCAAAGTCTACGCCGGCTCATCTCAGAGACCATGCAGGCAGTAAAAGGTAGTGTCTGACCTCTTCTCGTCACCATTACGCAGTTCCATGTGTTTTTAATTGTATTGTTCAAAACAAGGAGATATGTGAACATGACTAGCAGTACACAATCCAATATGATTGAGTCTGTAAACCTAAATGAAAAAATGCCATTTTGTGATTACTCACCTGTAAAATGGGTATTATAAGTATGTCACACACCCCGCTTCCAATATTCATGACAAGTGGATCATGGCCAGTAGTGGGCGAACTTTCCAGAGATGACAGGAAAAAAAGGAGCCCCTCCCTGTCCATAAATACCTGGGACCTCCCACACATTCCCCAGTATAGGACAGCAGTAAGGGGACCAGGAAGAGCCAAATATAAACAATCATAACACTAAAAGGTTCACCATATAAAAGATCCAAAATACCAATAAGGGCAGAATGAAACGGGGTGTGTGACATACTTATAATACCCATATTCTAAGCAGACAGCACGTCCTGCTCCAGACATAGTCCTTACATGTGGGTATACCCCCGCCTTCAGCGCCATGCACTGCAGAATCATGAAGAAAACAAGCTCCTCCCGGCCCTACATATACCGAGGGACCTCCCACAAATCCCCAGATTCCTCTGCAGTGCTGAAACTGCGAAGACATGAAGTATCACGCTCTCGCAGGCGAGCGGGGCTTGACAGCCCGAGGCCCTGCGGGACTATTGCCACCCATCCTCTTTGTGAGTAACATGCCTCCCAGCCTGGGCTGCGTTGGTCGGGTGAAGGTAGGCAGCACCTAGTGCGCTTACGGAGCGATGCTCCACCGCAATCCCCACCCATGGAGTAGGCGGTTTAGGCTAATGGTGAGCCTCATAGTGAATGCCCCTCCCGCAACTTGCCCCACGCCCCATGTAGCGGTGAACCCCGAGTGCTGGGTCACCTTCTTCCTTAGTTCCCCCGTTAGTGGGGGGAAAAAAGAGGGGGGGGGGAGCTGTGTACGTTGGCCTAATCTTGCCATATCACACGCCTTGCCTTAGCCCTATCGGTTTCCGGGGGTCAGAGCCGCGCTTTAAACTTTATTTTTATGTTGGCCGCAGCGTCTTTAAAATATGTGACTTGGCGCGTAAGGCGGCTCCGTTTCACGACGCCAAGGAGTTTATTTCTGTTCTTTTCCTGTCTTGTTCCGCGGAGCTTCACGCTCTCCGGGGTGGGCGTGGCATGGTTTGGCGCGTTCCGCGTCACCTATAGCTCTGGCCCGCCCTTCGAGGTTCGCTGGCGCCATTTTGTCGGTCTCCCGCGCGCGTGTGGTCACGATCCTCCTTCTCCCTTGGTTGCTGTAAGTGCCCTCACGGGCGTTCGTTTAATTTTCTTCTTGTGCTGCGCATGGCTCTGACACCCTCTTTTCCCCTTATGTCTTTCAGACGCCAAGCTTCCAGTGGCTTCTCCCGGCCTGATATATATTTATCTCACGGGGTTATATTAGAATCTCCCACATTCCCAGCGGGTATTGGGGCATCCAGGGTTGCTTACAGCATAAATCCCTTCCGGCATATTACCTAGATTAATCACCATATGGAGGCATCTCAGAATTTGGTATCCGGGGTCCCGCGGGGACAAGACCGGCTGTGTACCATGTGTAGACAACCCCACGCTGACGCTGACAGAGCACTGGTTTGCGGACCGTGTGCTGAACAAGCGCTGGCCCTGCAATCAGGCTTACCAGTAGCTGCACCTCGCTTCAATACACCTGTCTCCCCGGACTTGAATCTCACTCCTGATGAGTCGCACTCGAGCGGGGATGATCAACAAGTGGTGCCGCGCAAGCTTCCCACCGCGGAGCATATTATGTCAGGCTTGGCAGAGCGCTTGGGCGCTGGGAAGAAACGATCCCTGACACAACCTAGCTATAGGTTTTCCACTGAAACCGAAGAACCTGCTGCTATGCAGGATCTTGATCAGTCCGAGGACGGTGATCTGTTCTCAGGGTCCAGTTCTTCAGATGAGTTGTCTTGGAACCGCAACGGTTCTGGCCCGGAGTCCTGGGGCCTGTGTGAAACTGATGAGTTACTCATTAAGATTTTTGAAGTGCTGTCTATCTCTCCTCCGGGAGAGTCTCCCAAGCCCAAGAGGGAGAGTTTCCACACGCCGATGCCGCGCCTGGAATTCTTGGATCAGGATCATTTCCAGTATCTTATATCTAAGGAATGGGAATCCCCTTGTAATCTCACAGGGGTTCCGGGGGTTTGGTCGAACGATGGTCAGTTCCTCCAGAGGTGGATGCTCCAATTATTGGGGTTGTTAATCCTCCCTTCATGGCGGCTTCCCCCTCTCGCACCCTTCGGGATGCCGAGGACTGGCGCATGGACAGATTGGCCTCCCATGCCTTCTCTAGTGTAGGGACGGCTCTGCGCCCGGTCTGTGCTGCGGCTGTTACCTCGGTGGCCGCCAGGACGCTGATCAGGAAGATAATTGACCAACAGCCGGAGGATCTCCCTTGTGAGGTCTTCAATGCACTGTCAGATTGTGAAGTTTTTGTGAGATTTATCCTCTCAGCTATGGATGACACCATTAAAATGTGTGCTAAAACCTCGGCCCTTGTGGTGGCCATTCGACTGCTTTGGCTGCGACAGTGGGGGGTTGACAGTGACACTAAAAAGGTTCTTACTGCTATTCCCTTTCGAGGACGTCGCTTATTCGGGGCCAGGTTGGACCTTTTGGGCAAAAAGGGTAAGGCGCCCTTGCGCAGACGGTCAGCCAGGCAACCCAGGGGCAGGGACCCCTCGCCCCCTCCTTATGTTTCTGTTAAAAGAGAACCAGAAGTGTGCTTCCAACTTTTTGGAGTGGAAGCAGGGGAGGCAGGCATCGCCCTGGGACCTCTGGCAGGTCAAAACCAAAGTCTGCCAAAACCTCACAAGCATGAAGGGACGCCCGCCCTGCGGGCGAGGGAACTGCCACAGCACTTGGCTCTTATGGCAGGATGCCATGCTTCGTTCGGGTGATGGCAGGTGATGGCCTTCCTGGACGTGGTTCTTGAAAGAATGGAGTGTTTTGGGCAGTTCCCTTCAAAATTAGCCAGGGGTATTCTAGTCCCCGTTGTATCCTTTAGTGATTGGACACAGGTTGAGTTTGGCCTGGAGGGTCTGGGCCTTCTTTTAGGTTGGCCTTGGCTGATAATTGCATTCACTCTGCTCTTCCCCCGGGATGACGCAGTCTGCCCAGATCCGGCGGTTTAGACCGGGCATCTAGGTTCCACGGGCTTTACCTACTTGGTATCCATCTGTTGGGCCGCAGACGCCCTTGTCAAGTGAACCTCTTGATGCCCGCAAGGATCCTTTTCCCCTTCAGTCCCTTGTTCCCTCTGGAAGCCTAGTCCTTATTCTAAGTATGTCACACACCCCACTTCAAGAGATTCATTACCTGTGGGTAGTATGGTCCTGTAGAGGGCTTCTGCAGAGATGATTGGAGGAAAGAAAGCCCCTCCCAGTCCATAAGTACCTGGGACCTCCCAGTCATTACCCAGTCTTCATCTCTGCAGACGGCGAGCAAGCAGCAGATGATATCTCCTCCTTGCACAGGGGGACTTTAAGGTAGCCGGGTCTACTCCCGGCCTATATATATTTTTATTTCCGTTCGGACTCTTTATTCCCTTTATTGATATATAGCTATTTAAATGCCTCCCAGTCTTGACTGCTGTCCGAGCGAGGGTATAACAGCACCTCAGGTGCTCAGGAGCTATGCTCCACCGCGAGACCCTATAAAGAGGGTAGGCGGTTATACCGGGTTGGTGACTCCGGTTTGGGATGCCCTGTCCAAGAGTTTAATTTTCTCCTTAAATGGCCTATTCCCCTTTTTTAGTTGTGTGGAGGCCTCTTATTCAGCTTCTGGTGTTTTTCTATGGGGGCGCCTGGAAAATAGATTTATTTGAAATGTTTGTTTAAAATGTTTACTTTTCTGGTATGAATAGTTATAATGTAAACTTGTTGCAATCTTTTTTGCTGACAGACACCGGCGCCGCCGCGGTGCTGGATTTTTACCTCAGAGCTGAGGGGAGGATTTCTCCCCTCCGCTCTTCAGTGAGGGGGCGGGGCCGGACCTTCGGTATGAGGCCGCAGCCCGCGCCCTTTAGGAGTTTGGAGCTGGTAGCGTGACCGAGCGGGGAGCAGCTCGGCTTGTTATGCGGGCTGCTACCGGCTCTATTATGCGCCCGGTGCCGCGGCTGCCTGCGGCACCGGTGCGCGAGTGTTAATGGAGGGGAGCTTCCCCTCACGTCTGATAGACACTGTGCTGGATTTTTACCTCAGAGCTGAGACAGGTGCTGGATTTTTACCTCAGAGCTGAGGGGAGGATTTCTCCCCTCACGCTCTTCAGTGAGGGGGCGGGGCCGGGCCTTCGGTATGAGGCCGCAGCCCACGCCCTTTAGGAGTTTGGAGCTGCTGGGCGGAGCCTTGCAGCGCGCAATCCACGCTGGCCACGCCCCCCTGCTGCGTCTCCCGCTCTGATCTGTGTTACCTCAGGCAGAGGACACAGTGTATTGGCGCCCAAAGACTCAGTGAGTGGCCCTGCGGCCGTTGCTTATCTGTACATATTTGCATATATATATGTATATATATAGGTATAATAGATATAGGTTTATATAGGGATAACCTCTTACTGTCTTTTTCTATGTTTTTCAGGCTGAACTGCCAGGAATTTTTTTTAGGTTTCTCCTGGTCCTAGAGTACTTTTGCTATTTATTACAAAACCTCCCACTTGGACAATATAAGGGCATCCCGGGTTGCTTAATAGCGTAATTCCCTCACTCATAGCGACTATTCAAGTTCACCTTATGGAGGCATCCCAAGATTCCGGGCTCCCCTCGGGACAATCCCGGAAGTGTATGGGTTGTGGGGTATCCCTAACAGGGGATGATTTTTTCCTATGTATATCATGTGCACAGCAGACTATTACACGGCAGTCCAGTCCCCAGGCATCTGGGTCAGCGCAGCCGGCTTCATCCTCTCCCCCTCCCACTTTGACCCGTGCCCCGTGTGAGATTGCCACGGGGGGGGGCAGTCGCAATCTGATGTGTGTGCCAGGTTGGCCAGTATTGAAAAATTCATTTCCTCCACGGTTGCCAAGAAAGCACCGGCTAAGAGGAAGCATTTATCACCGGTTAATCATTTTGAATATGATGATGACAAGGACGGCCTGGATTGGTCAGATTATTCCCCTCTAGAAGAAGGGGAATTATTTGAGGATTCAGATATTTCTGATGATCAGCAATTTGTTGGTGCTGATCGGAGCTCAGGGACTTCCTTGGATACTCCTAATGTTCTGACTCAGATGTTTGAGGTGCTTGCTATCTCGCCTCCGGTGGAGGTTCCTCAACAGCAAGGGGAGTTTTATGACGAATCCAAGCCGCGGTTGGAATTCCCTAATCAAAAGCATTTTGATAATATTATTTCTAAGGAATGGGAAAGGCCTGCCCGGCTCCCAGGCATTCCCCAAAGTTGGGATAAGAGGTATCCTTTTCCAGTGGATACGGTTAAGCGCTGGGCGTCTCCCCCCGAGGTGGACGCCCCTATTTTGGGGTTATCCAACTCAGCCATATTGAACAACCCTGATTGTTCCTCTCTTAAGGATGGTGAGGATAAACGCATTGACCAGATGGCTTGTCATGGTTTTGCCAGTATTGGGGCAGCAATAAGGCCTGTTTGTGCCTCATCGCTGTTGGCGGTGGCTACGAGAAAGGTGGTCAGGCACTTGTTATCCTCCTCCGGTTTGAATCCGGACAGTGAGGAATTTCGTGAACTAAAACAATGTGAGGTGTTTTTGTCCTTCATGGTGGCCGCTTTGGATGATTCCTTGATGATGAGTAGTAGAGCCTCTGCTCTAATGGTTACTATCAGGCGTTCAATTTGGTTACGCCAGTGGGCGGCTGACTTTGGGTCAAAAAAGTCACTAACAGCTCTTCCCTTCATTGGGTTACGGCTCTTTGGAGACAAGCTGGATGCCGTGGCCAAGGGGGGCAAACTACCTCAACGCAAGAAGCAACGTCGCCCCTTTCGAGGAGAGTCTTCCTTCACTCCTTCCTTTCGGGGATCTAGAGCAGGAAGAGGTTTCGCCTTCCCTTCTACAAGGGGAAATTCCTGGAATAGGGGCAGAGGACGTGCCCGTTCAGGATACATTTGGGGCTCAAAACCCAAACCCGTGGCCAAGCCCGCTCAATAATGAGGGGGCGCCCTCACCCGTGCGGGTGGGGGGACGGCTACAGCACTTCTCCCAGGTCTGGAACCGAGAGGTCTCGGACAGGTGGATCCGGGAAGTGGTGTCTTCCGGCTACAAGCTGGAGTTCGAGTCCTACCCTCCCCCGCGTTTCCTCAGGTCTCGGGTGTCCCCGGAGGCACTGGCTGCGCAGCAGCTCCGGGCGGCAGTATCGAGTCTTCTGGAAATGGCAGTTCCCTCATTAGACCGGGGTCGGGGTTTTTACTCAAATCTGTTCACGGTCCCCAAAAAGGATGGCTCCGTCCGGCCCATACTGGACCTAAAGATTCTCAACAAGTTCGTCAGACTGCGAAGGTTTCGCATGGAAACGTTGCGATCGGCTATTCATTCTCTTCGTCAGGGGGACTTCATGATGTCCATAGACATTCAGGACGCTTACCTCCATGTTCCCATTTTTCCCGCACACCAGAGGTTTCTGAGGTTCGCGGTGGAGGATCGGCACTTTCAGTTTGTAGCTCTTCCCTTCGGTCTCACCACAGCTCCAAGAGTTTTCACCAAGGTGCTTGTTGGGGTGATGGCTCTCCTCAGAGCGCAGGGGATTCGCATTGTGCCATATCTGGACGATCTCATCATGGCACCGTCATTCAGCCAGGCAGAATTGGACACCAGGACGGTAATATCCACTCTGGAGAGGTTCGGCTGGGTGATCAACTACCCCAAGTCCTCCCTACACCCGTCCAGGACAGTATCCTTTCTGGGAATGTCTCTGGATACAGATCTGGCCAGAGTTTTCCTTCCTCAGTCCAAGGTTCTTCTGATTCAGGAGTTGGTTCGGTCGCTCATGTCCATGCCTCGACCGTCCATCCGTCTAGAGACGAGACTGGTGGGTTTGATGGTGGCCTCATTCGAGGCGGTTCCCTTTGCTCAGTTTCACACAAGGACACTACAGCTCCATCTGTTATCGGTCTGGAACAGGTCTCCTCAGTCGCTGGATCATCTTTTTCAGATGTCTCCCCGGGTTCGCCGCTCGCTTCGGTGGTGGCTGAACTCAACCAACCTACTGAGGGGCAGATCCTTTCGGACTCCTCAGTGGGAGATAGTCACTACGGATGCCAGCCTCTCAGGATGGGGGGGCTTTTGGAAGGATCTGCAAGTTCAGGGTTTGTGGAGTCCCCTGGAAGCTCACGAGTCTATCAATGTTCTGGAATTGAGGGCCATCAGGTTGGTTCTTTGTCATTTGACTCATCAACTGCGAGACTTGCCGGTCCAGGTCAGGTCGGACAATCGGACGGCGGTGGCCTACATCAATCACCAGGGAGGAACCCGCAGCAGGAATGCCCTCAAGGAAGTGTCTCTGATCCTGGACTGGGCAGAGAGACATGTCCCGTGTATCTCAGCATTTTACATCCCAGGTGTGGAGAACACGGAGGTGGACTCTCTGAGCAGGATGTCAGCCCGCAAGGGGGAATGGTCTCTCAATCCCAGGGTCTTTCACTCAATTTGTCTCAGGTGGGGGTCACCGGCGGTGGACCTATTTGCCTCCCGTCACAATCACAAACTTCCGGCTTTTGTGTCTCTGGCGAAGGACCCACTGGCTCTCGCGACGGACGCCATGTCCCTGAACTGGAGGGATCTGGGGTTTCCGTACCTGTTCCCTCCGTTTCCCATGGTGGCCAGAGTAGTGCGCAAGCTTGCTCTGGAGAGAGCAACAGCAATTCTGGTAGCTCCAAGGTGGCCAAGACAGGTCTGGTTCGCAGACGTGGTAAGGTTGGCAGAAGATCAGTTCGTTCTGCCCCTGCTGCCAGATCTGCTCACACAGGGTCATCTTCGTTACCCCAATTTACCAACGCTGGCTTTGACGGCGTGGCTGCTGAAACCTCCATCTTGAAGGAGGAAGGTCTTTCTGACGCTGTTATTCAGACTCTCATTCGTGCTAGAAAGAAGTCTTCTTCATCCGTGTACTATAGGACTTGGATATCTTATATTGATTGGTGTGAGTCTAGGGCCTTCCCTTGTAGGGAATTCTCTGTTTCTAGAATTTTGGAGTTCTTGCAACATGGTCTGGACTTAGGGCTCCAACTCAGTACTCTGAAGGGGCAGGTGTCTGCCCTGGCGGTATTTTTCCAAAAGTCTTTTGCACTACATCCTTTGGTTAAGACCTTTTTCCAGGGGGTTACGCATGTGCGGCCTCCTAGGAAGCCTTTGATTCAGGTTTGGGATTTGAATTTGGTTCTTTCTGCGCTACAGGGTCCCCCCTTTGAGCCCTTGCATGATAGTCCTTTGTCTTCCCTTACGCAGAAGGTGGCATTTTTGGTAGCTATCACTTCAGTTAGACGTGTTTCTGAGTTGGCGGCTCTGTCTATTCAAGCTCCATATTTTGAAAGACATCAGGATAAAGTGGTTTTCCGTTTTAAGACGGACTTTCTTCCTAAGGTGGTTTCGTCCTTTCATTTAAATCAGGATATTGTTCTGCCCTCTCTCTGTCCTAACCCCAGCAATGACAAGGAGAGGGTCCTGCATTCTTTGGATGTGGTTCGTGTTGTGAAGTATTATTTGGTGGTAACGTCTGCCTTTCGCAAAACTGATGCATTCTTCGTGGTGCCTTTTGGGCCCAAGAAGGGTCTAGCACCCACAAAGTCTACCATCAGCAGATGGATCCGTCAGGCCATTGTAGGGGCCTATTCTGCTAAGGGGAGAGATCCTCCCTTTCGTGTTACAGCTCATTCTACTCGTGCGGTTGGGGCCTCCTGGGCTTTTCAGCACCAGGCCTCTGTTGAGCAAGTTTGCAAGGCCGCTACCTGGTCTTCTGTTCACACTTTTTCAAAGTTTTACAAGGTTGATGTGCGGGCCTCAGCGGATGCTGTTTTTGGCCGCAAAGTTCTGCAGGCTGCAGTAGTTTGAGTTGTGCTTTATACCTTGTTTTTGGATCCCCACCCTTTATGGACACTGCTATTGGATGTCCCACAGGTAATGAATATCTTGAAGCGGGGTGTGTGACATACTTAGAATAATACCATTTTGTGAATACTCACCTTGTAAAATGGGTATTATAAGTATGTCACACACCCCGCTTCAACCCGCCCTTTGGATTCTGCATCCTTCATATGGTGAACTTTGCGTTGTTATGACTGATATTTGGCTCTTCCTGGTCCTTTACCTTACTGCTTTCTTTATACTGGGTAATGAGTGGGAGGTCCCAGGTACTTATGGACTGGGAGGGGCTTTCTTTCCTCCAATCATCTCTGCAGAAGCCCTCTACAGGACCATACTACCCACAGGTAATGAATATCTTGAAGCGGGGTGTGTGACATACTTATAATACCCATTTTACAAGGTGAGTATTCACAAAATGGTATTTTTTCCAGCCGGTGTTACAGGACCATTCTTTATATTAGGGTCTTGTCTGGGGTCCCTCCCCTGTTCCCAGTTGGCTCGCCAAGGCGAGTATGGGAGCGCTTTCCCGCTCATTCACCGGTGCTGTCCGCACTAGTTTCTACTTTGACTTGGGGCTCTCTTGGAGTCTTTTGGATTGGTGCTTAGGCACATCTATTACTTGGTGTAATCTGATCCATACTCTCCCTACGGGGTGGCATTTAGATGGGTCCAGGTTCAACCTTCCCTTCTGATTGAGTGCCTTGGTAGGGAAGGGGCCTTACCCTCTGTGTAATCTCATTACATTCACCTTGCGGCTGGTGGGCCTACTGCCGGCGGCCCGAGGCTGTTCCTTTGCCCAGATGCCCTGGGGCCTGCGGCACCTTGGGTTACTTATCCTGGATGGGGTTCCAACACCCCTGGAAATAGATCAGTACGTTCCCCCTGTTTTTATGGGGGTTCCCTTCTGGTTGGTCTACTCATGGAAGTCGTTGATGGACATCACTTCCTTCTTGCTATCCCTGTAGATGGTCGCCATGGGGACCAGGTCTGGCAGGGTCACTAATGGGGTTCTATTTCTTATGAAATTCCCTGAGGTACCTAGGGGGGCCCATTTTCATACCATTGGTAGGTCATCACATTGTGCCTTGTTGGGCCCTAGCTTGGGGACTCTCGGTCTGTCCGGTCAGTGGCCTGTCCCAGCTTTTACCCGAGAAGGTCTCGGAACAGGTTGAACCTTCTTGTAGGGTCTGGTTCTGATCCAGTGGAGGTTTTTTTTTACACTCCTTGCGCTTCATTGGTATTGGCTCGTTGGCTGTCCTACTGTGCTGGGAGGGCCTTCCCTAGTGTCTCAATGAGCCTACTGGTTGGGGCCGTGGCCCTGTGACTGTTACAAAGACTCTGTCCTGGTTAAGGTTCTAATTCGTTGCCCTGGGTGATTGTCCCAGGACTCTCTGGCCTTGGTCACGGTGACCTAGTCTGGCCTTTTCTCCGGGTATTCTACCCTGTGTCTGACCCTTCTTACACCCTGCTAGGTGGGGTTCTGCACAGGCTTGCTGTGGCAAGGGTGAACTGTTGCACTGGGGGCTATGAGTGGCCCTGTGTGGTTTGGTTCGCTTTTTCTGCTGGAGACAGTTGTACTGTGTGCCCTCTCACGTGGGCTGTTGTGTCTAGTTAGGCTCCTTCCTACGTCATTCCCTTCACAGGGTTTGGACGATCGTTATTCACCCTATCAGAAATGTTCCCTCTGGGTGTCTCTTCTTTTTGGAGGGTTGGGTCTAGATCCCTCCCTTTTTTATTCTTCTCCCTTTTCTACCAGCTATGTTGGGAGTTGGTGCCCTAGTTGGATGGCTGGGACTAGCTCTCTATTCCCTATGGAATGAGGTCTTACCCATGGGTACTAGAGTTCTTATGGCATGGCTGGAGTTGGTCCCCCAACTCAGTTCCTTGAGAGGTTCCAGGGCTCGCCCTTTTTGTCCTCGGTAGAGACTAGTTTCAAGCTTCGGCGTTGAGCTTTCCTCAGGGGTGGCTCAGGCGCATTCCCCAGAGAATTCTAAGCTCCCTTTGGGGGGATTGCTTATCCTGTTGCCCTGCTAAGGGTTTCCCTGGGTCTTATTCAGGTTCTTGTCTGAACTGTTCCCTGCCTCAAATGACTTCTTCGGGGCGGGTGCCTCAGTCTGGGGCGTGCCATAGGAGACGGCTTTCTTAGCCTAGTCCTTTTTATATTTCTTACAGCTCTTTATATCTGTACACCGTCTGGTGAGGATGTGTCCGCCTTGCACCAAGCTTGAGTCCAGGCGGAGGGTTGTTATGCTTCTCGATTCCAGAACCTATGGTCCTTGGACTGGTGTTCTGCTTACTCTGAGCTTAAAAGGGATCTGTATCCCTCAATAGGCGTTGGGAACCTCTGGACTGCTTCCTGTCCAGGGTTGGGGCTATGCCCGTTGGGCTTATAGACGTCGCCATCCTTCTTGCAGCAGTATCTGGTTGCTCCCATGAGTATGGGAGTCTGTCGGACTGGTCTTGCTTGGCTGGTTGCCCTTCTGAGCTCCTGTTTATCATGTTGGCTCTTGTGGAGCCTTGTTAGCTCGTGTTCAGTATTACGTTGGTCTCGCCGAGACCAGGGTTCGTATTCCCTGACGGGAAAGGTTCTATGGTTGCCATGGCTACCCTGTTATCGTTAGTGGCATGGTTAGGCTGTTACTCTGGCCTGTTTGTTAAGGGAGATTCATTCTTCTCTCTTGGTTTGGATTTCTTCTACCGGTGCTTGGTTTGGGCCTGATGCACTTGGTTGTTGAGCAGGCTGACTAGTTCTCTGCTCGTGTTTCATTAGCCTTGTAAGGTTTCATAAGTTAAGTTAGAGCTTGCTCTAGTTGCTCCTGGTAGCAAGGTTACAGGCGATAGCGCTGTTTTGGTTGGCTGTGCCTTTTTTCATGGGGATCCCACCCTACTTATGGACACTGCTATTGGAAGTCCCACATGTAAGGACTATGTCTGGAGCAGGACGTGCTGTCTGCTTAGAATAATACAACTATGTGAAATACTCACCTGTAGAGTTGGTATTATACGCAGACAGCACGTCCTGCTCCACCCCACCCTGATTCACCTTGTTCTGGATCCCCTGTGTGGTGATTATTATCTTGGATATTATTGTCAGTCTCTGGGTGGTTGTTTTTCCTCCTGGCTTCTTCTCTCACTGCTTTTCAATGCTGGGGATTTGTGGGAGGTCCCTCGGTATATGTAGGGCCGGGAGGAGCTTGTTTTCTTCATGATTCTGCAGTGCACGGCGCTGAAGGCGGGGGTATACCCACATGTAAGGACTATGTCTGGAGCAGGACGTGCTGTCTGCGTATAATACCAACTCTACAGGTGAGTATTTCACAGAGTTGTATTTTTACAGGTGAGTAATCACAAAATGGTATTATTCCAAGTATGTCACACACCCCGCTTCCAATATTCATGACAAGTGGGACATCCAATAGCAGTGTCCATCATGGGTGGGGATCCCAATACGGCAAAAAATGCACAAATTTTAAACCACTGCAGCTTGCAGAAACTTGCGGCCAAAAACAGCATCCGCTGAGGTCCGCACATCAACCTTATAAAACTTGGGAAAAAGTATGAACGGCGGACCAAGAGGCAGCCTTACAAACTTGTTCAACAGAAGCCTGGTGCTGAAAAGCCCAAGAAGCCCCAACAGCACGAGTCGAATGAGCAATGATCTGAAAAGGGGGAACCTTCCCCTTGGCAGTATAGGCCCCAAATATTACTTCACACAACGAACCACATCCAAAGAGTGCAAAACCCTCTCCTTGTCATTGCTAGGCTTAGGACACAAGGAAGGGAGAACTACATCCTGATTGAGGTGGAAGGCAGAAACCACCTTAGGAAGGAAATCTGGCTTAAAGCGAAATACCACCTTGTCCCGGTGTCTCTCAATGTAAGGGGCCTGAATGGACAGAGCCGCCAACTCAGACACGCCGAACAGAGGTAATAGCCACCAAAAAGGCAACTTTTTGAGTGAGCATAGAAAGTGCAACATCCTGCGCCGGCTCAAAAGGAGGCCCCTGGAGGGCTGACAGAACCAAGAAGAATTCAAATCCCAAACGGGCAACAAAGGCTTTCTAGGAGACCGGACATGAGTAACCCCCTGGAAAAAAGTCTTAACCAGAGGATGCAGGGCAAAAGACCTTTGAAAGAAGACAGTCAGAACAGAGACCTGTCCTTTCAAGGTACTAAGCTGGAACCCCAGGTCCAGACCGTGTTGAAGAAACTCCAAAATCCTAGAATTAGAAAGCACCCTGCAAGGCAAAGCCCTAACCTCACACCAGCCAAAATAGGACCTCCAAGTCCTATAGTATATGTTAGAGGAAGATCTCTTCCTAGCTCTAACAAGAGTCTGAATCTCAGCAGCCACGCCGTCAAAGCCAGCGTTTGTAAATTGAAGTAACGTAGTGGACCTTGAGGGATCAGATCCAGAAACAGAGGCAGCCAGTACTGATCTACCGCCATACGACGTCTGCGAACCAAACCTGTCTTGGCCACCTTGCTGCCACCAGAATTGCTAGTGCACCCTCTAGAGCCATCTTGCGCACCACCGTGCCTACCATGGAGAAGGGGGGAAACAGGTACAGGAACCCCAGATCCCTCCAGGCAAGAGACATGGCGTCCACTGCCAGGGCCAGAGGATCCTGAGACAGAGACACAAACTTTGGGAGCTTGTGATTGTGACGTGAGGCAGAGATCCACCTCCGGAAACCCCCACGTGTGACAGAGGGACCGGAATACCTTGTGGATGAGAGACCATTCCCCTCGGCGAGAGGTTTTCCACTCCCGGAATGTACACTGCTGAGATGCATGGAACATTGCTCTCTGCCCATGCAAGAATCAGAGAAACTTCCCTGAGGGCACTCCTGCTGCGAGTCCCTCCTTGGTGATTGATGTAAGCTACCGCAGTTCGATTGTCTGATCGAGCCTGAACCGTTAAGCCGCGTAGGTGATGCGTCAAACATGACAGAACCAACCGAATAGCTCTCAGCTCCAAGACATTGATGGGGTGTGAGCCTTCTGAGGACCCCACAGGCCCTTGAACTGACGCTTCTTCCAAAAAACCTCCCCAGCCCAACAGGCTGTCATCCGTGGTAACAGTCTCCCAACAAAGGGTCAAAAAAGATCTGCCCCTCATCAGATTGCTTGGTTCCAGCCACCACTGAAGGGACTGCCGAACCCGGGGAGACATCATGAATGACTGACCCAATGACTGCGGACATCTGTCCCAGGCCAACAATGGATGGAGCTGGAGCGACCTCATGTGGAACTGAGCAAAGGGAACTGCCTCGAAGAAAGCCACCATCAATCCCACCAGTCTCATCCCTAGCCGGATAGAAGGACGAGGTTTGGACAGGAGAAGACGTATCAGATCCTGAACCATCTGCACCTTGGACTGAGGAAGGAAAACCCTGGTCCGAATGGTATCCAGATTCATGCCCAGAAACGAGATCTCCCTTGAGGTGGAGAGAGAAGACTTGGGATGGTTGATCACCCAGCCGAACCTCTCCAGCGTCGCCACCACCATACCCGGTGTCCAGCTCCGCCTGACTGAGAGAGGATGCCGTAATGAGGAGGTCGTCCAAATACGGCACAATGTGAATGCCCTGGGCTCTGAGAAGGGCCATTATGCCCGCCAGCACCTTGGTGAACGCCCTTGGTGCCGAAGTCAACCCGAAAGGGAGGACCACAAACTGAAAGTGCTGATCTCCCACCACAAACCTGAGAATTCTCTGGTATGCTGGGAAGATTGGTCAAGGGAATCATAGTCACCAAAATCCAGTACCGGCGCGGCCGGCGACAGATGCCTTCTCTTAGCTGGGGCCTTTCTGGCCACAGAGCTAGAAATCAACTTTTCGATGTTGGTCAGCCTAGCACAAACATCAGCTTGCGACTCCCCGCTAATGACAGTGTCACTTGGGGTACGGATAAGGCGGGGTGGGGTAGGTGATGAGGCCGGCGGCACAGACCCAGACGCCTGGGATCCCGACTGCCGCGTAATGACCTGCTGTGCACATGGAATACAAATACACACATTATCCCCCGCAAGGGATGCCCCACAAACCACACACTGCCGGGGTTGCCCCGAAGGGAGCCCGAGCCCATTATCCTGGGAAGCCTCCATATGGTGATTTTTTTTATGGTAGTCGCAATGACCAGTGGGAATTACGGCAGTAATCTACCCGGGATGCCCCTTAACGTCCATTAGTGGGAGGATTTGTAAAGCCCCTATTTGAGTGAGGGACCTAAGGACCGGGAGAACCCCCTTATTCTAAGGGACCCCCAATCACTAAGGAAGTGGCCACCAGGCCCTTACCGTCCCCCAGAAAAACTACAGCAGCAGCAAGGCATCAAGATGGCCCCCATCTCTGAGGCGATCTGGAGAAGCAGGGAAAGAAGGGGGGCAGGCCAGCGCCGAAGGCGCCTTTTCCAGGCCCCACCCCCCTCCCAGCAGCGCGGATCTAGCCAGGGAGGCTCCCCCAGACAACGCGCCGAACGAGGGGGCGGGGCTACCGCGGCCGTGCAGAGCGCCCGCCCCCTTTTCTAACACAGCCTGAGGTAGAGAAGCTCCTCAGGCTGAGAGGCAAAGGCACAGCAGGCTAGGCCAAGCAACCAATCCATCGAGGGACAACTACCAGATGAGCCACTCCAATCACACAATGCCCAAATACAGTGGTAACACCAACACACATTCACATACATACACACAAAATAAAAGTTTAAACAATAAGGGAGAGACATCATGAATGACTGACCCAATGACTGCGGACATCTGTCCCAGGCCAACAATGGATGGAGCTGGAGCGACCTCATGTGGAACTGAGCAAAGGGAACTGCCTCGAAGAAAGCCACCATCAATCCCACCAGTCTCATCCCTAGCCGGATAGAAGGACGAGGTTTGGACAGGAGAAGACGTATCAGATCCTGAACCATCTGCACCTTGGACTGAGGAAGGAAAACCCTGGTCCGAATGGTATCCAGATTCATGCCCAGAAACGAGATCTCCCTTGAGGTGGAGAGAGAAGACTTGGGATGGTTGATCACCCAGCCGAACCTCTCCAGCGTCGCCACCACCATACCAGGTGTCCAGCTCCGCCTGACTGAGAGAGGATGCCGTAATGAGGAGGTCGTCCAAATACGGCACAATGTGAATGCCCTGGGCTCTGAGAAGGGCCATTATGCCCGCCAGCACCTTGGTGAACGCCCTTGGTGCCGAAGTCAACCCGAAAGGGAGGACCACAAACTGAAAGTGCTGATCTCCCACCACAAACCTGAGAATTCTCTGGTATGCTGGGAAGATTGGTCAAGGGAATCATAGTCACCAAAATCCAGTACCGGCGCGGCCGGCGACAGATGCCTTCTCTTAGCTGGGGCCTTTCTGGCCACAGAGCTAGAAATCAACTTTTCGATGTTGGTCAGCCTAGCACAAACATCAGCTTGCGACTCCCCGCTAATGACAGTGTCACTTGGGGTACGGATAAGGCGGGGTGGGGTAGGTGATGAGGCCGGCGGCACAGACCCAGACGCCTGGGATCCCGACTGCCGCGTAATGACCTGCTGTGCACATGGAATACAAATACACACATTATCCCCCGCAAGGGATGCCCCACAAACCACACACTGCCGGGGTTGCCCCGAAGGGAGCCCGAGCCCATTATCCTGGGAAGCCTCCATATGGTGATTTTTTTTATGGTAGTCGCAATGACCAGTGGGAATTACGGCAGTAATCTACCCGGGATGCCCCTTAACGTCCATTAGTGGGAGGATTTGTAAAGCCCCTATTTGAGTGAGGGACCTAAGGACCGGGAGAACCCCCTTATTCTAAGGGACCCCCAATCACTAAGGAAGTGGCCACCAGGCCCTTACCGTCCCCCAGAAAAACTACAGCAGCAGCAAGGCATCAAGATGGCCCCCATCTCTGAGGCGATCTGGAGAAGCAGGGAAAGAAGGGGGGCAGGCCAGCGCCGAAGGCGCCTTTTCCAGGCCCCACCCCCCTCCCAGCAGCGCGGATCTAGCCAGGGAGGCTCCCCCAGACAACGCGCCGAACGAGGGGGCGGGGCTACCGCGGCCGTGCAGAGCGCCCGCCCCCTTTTCTAACACAGCCTGAGGTAGAGAAGCTCCTCAGGCTGAGAGGCAAAGGCACAGCAGGCTAGGCCAAGCAACCAATCCATCGAGGGACAACTACCAGATGAGCCACTCCAATCACACAATGCCCAAATACAGTGGTAACACCAACACACATTCACATACATACACACAAAATAAAAGTTTAAACAATAAGGGAGAGGCCGAGAGGTCTTCATCTTCTGTCTTGTCGCCTTCCCTGCAGAGAAGGAACTGGGGAATTGGTGGGAGGTCCCAGGTATATATGGACCGGGAGGGGCTTTCTTTTTGCATATTAATCTCTGCAGAAGTTCGCCCTCTAACGGAGATTACCCACATGTCATGAAGATCGAAGTGGAGTGTATGGCACACTCATAATACCCGTTTTAAAGGTGAGTACTCACAAAACGGTATTTTAACTATCAAGGAAGGTAATCCCCCTGGAAGACATAATAAAAAAGGGTACCATAAGCATGAATTCATTACAGCAAGCATACATCCAGATATAATCACAGTCATACAATATATCTGTATAACCTTAAAGTACAGTGTTTTTCGCCCTATAAGACGCACCTGCCCATAACGCGCCATGACGCACCTAGGATTTGGAGGAGAAAAATAAGAAAAAAAATATTCTAAGCTAAATGTTGTGCTAAAACACCCCATTACAGGCAGTGTGGCATTCCCCATGGGCAGTGTGGCATCCCCCATCCCATTCCTAATGGGCAGTGTGGCATTCTCCCCTCCCATAGGCAGTGTGGGATGCCCTCATCCCATTCCCATAGGCAGTGTGGCATGCCCCTATCCCATTCCCATAGACAGTGTGGCATGCCCCTATCTCATAGACAGTGTGGCATGCCCCTATCCCATAGACAGTGTGGGATGCCTTCATCCCATTCCCATAGGCAGCGTGGTATTCCCCCCCTTCCTATTCTCCATATAGGCAGTGTGGCACCCCCCTCCAATTCCCCATATAGGTAGTGTGGCATTTCCATCCCCCCCTCCCCATCCCATATAGGTAGTGTGGCATTCATCCCCCCTCCCCATCCCATATAGGCAGTGTGGCATTCATCCCCCCCCTCCCCATCCCATATAGGTAGTGTGGCATTCATCCCCCCTCCCCATCCCATTTAGGTAGTGTGGCATTCATCCCCCCTCCCCATCCCATTTAGGTAATGTGGCATTTCCATCCCCCCTCCCCATCCCATATAGGTAATGTGGCATTCATCCCCCCCCCTCCCCATCCCATATAGGTAATGTGGCATTCATCCCCCCCCCTCCCCTTCCCATATAGGTAATGTGGCATTCATCCCTCCCTCCCCATCCCATATAGGTAATGTGGCATTCATCCCCCCCTCCCCATCCCATATAGGTAGTGTGGCACTTCCATCCCCCCTCCCATTCCCCATAGCCAAAAGTAAAAAGTGAGAAAAAAAAAAGTAAACTCACCTTTCAATCCTCCCCGCTGTCCTCGCCGTCTTCACACAGACACAATGGCTTGGGATAGCGGTGGGCGTGGCCGACACTCGAGCGTCGGCCACGCCCACCGCTGTTTAGGTCCGGGTGTCTCTGTCTGTGGAGAGGTGGCAGGGACAGTGCGAGTGTCGGGGAGCAGCTGCCCCCGTCGCTTGCACTGTCCCTGCCACCTTTCCACGGTGCCAGCAGACAGAGACACCCGGACTTAAACAGCGGTGGGTGTGCCACGCCCACCGCTTTACCAAGCCGAGTGTTCACTCTATGCTGGTGCTGCAGAGAGGAGGCGATGGGGCAGCTGTATCTGCCGCCTCCTCCGCAGCGCGAGAAGGCGGCAGATACAGCTGCCCCATCGCCTCCTCTCTGCGGCACCAGCACAGAGTGAACCCTCGGCTTGGTATAGTGGTGGGCGTGGCCGACGCTTGAGCGTCTGCCACGCCCACCGCTGTAACAGGCTGGGTGTCTGGCTCTGCAGAGAAGGCTGCTTCCGCGGCTTCCGGGACAGCGCGAGCGATGGAAAGATGAGTTAACTTTGCTTTTTATTTATTTTTTTTCCCACCTTCGCCTGATAAGACGCATGGATATTTTCCCACAACTTTTTGGGAAAAATAAGTGCGTCTTATAGGGCGAAAAATACGGTATATGTCAAGGATAACGCAGCATACAAGGCACCCCAATAGAAATACGAATATGCATAACAAAAAAGGCAGATAATAGAACGAGCCCCGCAGGGCACTCACAGTTAGGATGCAAGATGGCGACCGGACACCCAGCAGCATCAGCCAGGCCAGGGGAAGAGAAGGATGGCGGGCCAGCGCGGATTGCGCGCCGCGCGTGGCCCCGCCCCTTCTGCGGGTAAGAGTAACCGCGGTTCCCAGCCATTGCTGGGAACCTCCGTGGGCGCCAAAAGAGAGGGAGGCGGGCCGCATCAGCGCGCCGAGCGCCCGGCCCTGCCCCCTCTCCTGACTAACAGAGAAGCAAAAAACATGGCCGCGCTCCCACAAGGTTGCGGAGCCGGTCCGTGATCCGGGTCGCCGTCTAACAGACGCGGCCCAGCAACAAGTGAAGCAAACAGCCACACAAATACACACATACACTCATACCACACTGACAGCTAATTGGCCAGGCAAAGTCTGAGGTAAAAAATTGGAGGGACATGCCCCCCCTCCCCCACCCCCCCATGATCCAGGGACAGGGAGCAACGGGTGGTGGAAGTCCCAAGCCACCTAATGTAGCGCAGGGAAAATGACGGACAGGGCATCCCAAACCAGGATCCCGAACATGGTATCCGCCTACCCCTTGGAGGGGGTCTCACGAAGGAGCATGGCTCCAAGTTATCACACCACTAAGGTGTATCCTACCTTCACCCGGATCAACAGCCAGGGCTGGGAGGCATAGGGGCTTAATAAAAACAAGGTCCGGGCAGAAATAGGGAAATAAAATGGCCGGGTGTAAACCCGGCTTACCTGCAAGGAGGAGACAGCCATCTTCTGACTCGCCGTCTGCAGAGACGGTTACTGGGGAATGTGTGGGAGGTCCCAGGTATTTATGGACTGGGAGGGGCTCTTTATTCTAAGTATGTCACACACCCCGCTTCAAGACATTCATTACATGTGGGTATACTGATCTGTAGATGGCGATCTTGCAGAGATGTCAATAAAAAAAGTAAGACCCTCCCGGTCCATAAATACCTGGGACCTCCCACTCATTCCCCAGTCTTTCATCTCTGCAGACGGCGAGTAAGTCAGAAGATGGATGTCTCCTCCTTGCAGGTAACCGGGATGACTCCCGGCCCTCTATTTGATCTATTCCTGCCCGGATTCTTTATTGATTTTACTTGCCTCCCAGCCTAGGCTACTGGTCCGGGCAAGGGTAGATGGCACCCTAGGTGCTCAGTAGCTACGCTCCGCCGTGAGACCCCATAACAAGGGGTAGGTGTCTAACCGGGTTGGTGACCCCGGTTTGGGATGCCCTGTCCCTTGGCCTTCCACCCTAGCATGGATTCCCCCTCTCCCGGTTACCTGGGGGGGGGGGGGGGGGGGCTGGTCTCTTATAGATTCATCCTTTATTGTAATGTGTGTGTGTGTTTGGTTACATGTACTTTCGCGGTACTTAGACCGGCGCCGGCTGTCCCGCGGCGCCGGCCTCTGTGGTTTGTCATGGCGGCTGTTCACGGTGCCCAGTGGGAGCTTCTTCCCCTCAGGGCGGGGGGCTGGGCGTTCGCGAGAACGCCTACGGCCCGCCCCCGTGCTGCGGGTGCCGCGGTTTAGGCCCCGGCTTCTGGCCGGGAGCAACGGGGGAGGGGCGGGGCCGGGCGCGGACGCCCTCCTTCTTCCTCTGCCTACGCGCCTTTTTCCTTCCCTGCCAGGCGTGCGTGCGTGACGGTCGGTGAGTGGCCTGTGGCCCCATTAATTTTGCTCAGTATAGTTATTCATGCCCCTCCTTGGGGTTTGTTTGGCAACGCTTCTGTTATTAACCCTTTGGACATTTGCTATGTGGTCTGATTGCTGTGTTTGTGTGTTCCAGGTGGACCATTGTTCCTATTAAAGGGGGGTTCTACTGGTCCTAGGGTCCCTGGTTAAATTTAGGGGTCTGTAAATTCCTCCCACGCAGGACTTAAAGGGGCATCCCGGGTTGCATTACTGCGTAATTCCCTCGGGGCATTGTGCCTATATATAAAAAAAATCACCATATGGAGGCTTTCCCGGATACTGGGCTTGTGCCCCCCTCGGGGCAATCCGGGCTGTTTGGGGTGTGGGGTATCCCTTTTGGGGGATGATGTATTTCTTTGTGTACCCTGTGCGCAACGGTCTATTACGCAGCAGTCCGGATCTCAGGCATCTGGTTCTGCTCCGCCAGTCTCCTCTCCGTCTCCCCCTCACTTGACACGTACCCCATGTGATGTGGTCATTGGTGGGGAGTCGCAATCTGAGGTGTGTGCCAGATTGGCCAATCTTGAAAAATTGTTTTCCAGTGCTGTTGCCAAAAAGGCCACGGCAAAGCGAAAACATTTGTATACAGCCGCGCAGGCCTTTGATATGGAGGAGTTTGACTCCCTGGATTGGTCTGATTGTTCCCCGCTTGAGGAAGGGGAACTGTTTGAGGAGTAGCAGCAGTTTGTGGGTGCTGATACCGAGCAGGGCCAGGGGGATTCCTTGGATACCTCTAGGGTCCTGGCTCATATGTTTGAGGTCCTGGCTATTTCTCCCCCTGAGGCGGCTCCTCCGCTGAAGGGGGAGTTCTTTGAGGTGACCAAGCCGCGCTTGGAATTTCCTTATCAAAAGCATTTTGATGGCAGCATTCTCAAGGAATGGGAGAGGCCGACTTGGCTTCCGGGTGTCCCTCCGGATTGGGACAAAAAATATCCCCCCCCGAGGTGGATGCTCCTGTTTTGGGGTTGTCCAGCACCTCAATCCTGCATTCTCCGGAGTGCACTACTCTCAAGGATGGTGAGGATAAACGCATTGACCAGATGGCTTGTCATGGTTTTGCCAGTGTTGGGTCGGCCTTGCGGCCGGTTTGTGCTTCAGCGCTTTTATTGGTAGCTGCGCCTAGGGCCCGCCCACGTGCTGGAAGTGTCACGTCCCGGCTTCTGGCCGGGAGAGACGGGGGAGGGGAGGGGCCAGGTGCGATGCGCATATCACACCACCCCCCCCCCCCCTCCCTCCTCCCAGTAGTGGCTCTTCTGGAAGTAATCCCTCCTCCCACTGCACATTGCGTGCGTTCCTGCGGGTCCGGTGGTCGGGTGAGGGGCCTGATGGCCGTCACTATCTATTGTCACTGGCTTCTTACTTTTGCCTTGTGCTGTATGTGTGCTCGTGTTCTTGTTCCAGGTGGCCCATTTAGCATATTGAAGGGGGGTTCTCCTGGTCCAGGTCCCTAGTTAAAATTTAGCTGGCCTAAAATCCTCCCACTCGGGACTTAAAGGGGCATCCCGGGTGGCATAATTGCGTAATTCCCGAACAATAAAAAGCGTTTTGTACACATTTATTGTATATACCATATTTAGTACAAAAAATCACCGTATGGAGGCTTCCCCGGATACTGAGCTTGTGCCCCCCTCGGGGCAATCCAGGCTGTGTTTGGGGTGTGGGGTATCCCTTTCGGGGGATAATGTATTTTATGTGTACCCTGTGCGCAGAGGACTATTACGCGGCAGACCGGATCTCAGGCGTCTGGTTCTGCTCCGCTGGTCTCCTCCCCTTCTCCCCCTCGCCTGAAACGTGCGTGTGATGTGGTCATTAGCGGGGAGTCGCGATCTGATGTGTGTGCCAGATTGGCCAACCTTGAAAAATTGTTTTCCAGTGCCATCGCCGAAGAGGCCACGGCAAAGAGAAAACATTTGTATTCGGCTGCACAGGCCTTTGTAGGGAGGACTTTGACTCCCTGGATTGGTCTGATTGCTCCCCGCGTGAGGAAGGGGAGCTGTATGAGGGGTCTGAGGACTCCGACGATCAGCAGTTTGTGGGCGCTGATGCCGAGCAGGGCCAGGGGGATTCCTCGGATATATCCAGGGTCCTGGCTCAGGTGTTTGAGGTCCTGGCTATTTCTCCCCCTGAGGTGGCTCCTCCGCTGAAGGGGGAGTTCTTTGAAGAGACGAAGGGCCGCTTGGAATTTCCTTATCAAAAGTTTTTTTGATGGTATCATTCGCAAGGAACGGGAGAGGCCGCCGCGGCTTCCGGGTGTCCCTCCGGGTTGGGACAAGAATATCCCTTTTCGGCGGACGCAGTGAAGCACTGGTCGTCTCCCACCGAGGTGGATGCTCCTGTTTTGGGGTTGTCCAGCTCCTCAGTCCTCTATTATTCTAAGTATGTCACACACCCCGCTTCAAACATTAATAATTACACTTGGGGTTAACCCACCTGTAGGTGGCGACGTTGCAGAGAAGTCTTGAAAAACAAGCCCCTCCCGGTCTATACATACCTGGGACCTCCCACTTATCTCCCAGTGTTCTTCTCTGCAAGATGGCGACAAGACAGAAGAATGAAGTCTCCTGCTTGCAGGTAGCCGGGGTAACACCCCGGCCCCCCTTCTGGTCTATTTCTGCCCGGCTTGGTTTATTTATTTGCCCCTTAATTCATTGTGTAGCCTCCCAGCTTAGGCTGCCGGCCGGGCGAGGGTAGACGGCACCCTAAGGTGCCTAGGAGCTTGCTCCTCCGCTAGAACCCATACTATGGGGCAACGCGGTTATCTGGCCTGGTGATCCGGATTTGCCCCCTACGGGTATTTGCCCTGTGTCCCACTTGGTTCCCTTCTCCCTGCGCTAGTATGGGGGGGGGGGGGGGCTGTGTCTGTGTGCTTGGTACATGTTGTTTGTCTTCACTTCATGTGTCTGACTGATTTTTGCTATGCGGCTGGCGCGGCCGGTGGGGGGCAGGGCCGGGCGGCGTGCGTGTCGCCGGCCTGCCTGTCTGACCGGTTCCCTGGTTTGTGCGGGGCTCTGGTGAGCCCCTTCTGGCTGAGGAGCGGGCGCCATGTCTTTAGGCGCCCGCTGAGTAAGGCTTGTACTCCGGAGGAGGAGGGGGGTGGGGCCGCGTCTCGCGCGGCCCGCGCTGTGCTGATGCTTGGAGGGGGGCGGGGCTGGAGCGCTTGGGTGGGCCCGCCCGCCCTTCTTCCTCTTCCTTCCTCCTCGTTTCAGGATGGTCGGTTGCTGCTGCGGCTGTCCTCTGCGCCGCCATTTTATAGATCGGCTTTTTAAGGTAGTCTGTGGTGCCCTGTGGGCCTAGGAAGGGTTTGGCTCCAGCTAAGTCTTCCATTAGCAAGTGGATTCGTCAGGCTGTTGTTGGGGCCTATTCTGCCAAGGGGAAGGCTCCCCCTTTTCGTATCACTGCTCATTCCACTCGTGCTGTTGGGGCGTCTTGGGCTTTTCAGCACCAGGCTTCTGTTGAACAAGTTTGTAAGGCTGCTACTTGGTCTTCTGTTCACACTTTTTCCAAGTTTTATATAGTTGACGTGCGGGCTTCAGCGGATGCTGTGTTTGGCCGCAAGGTTCTGCAGGCTGCAGTGATTTGAGTTTTGCATTATTGCCTTGTTGGATACCCGCCCTTTCTGGACACTGCTTTTGGATGTCCCAAGTGTAATTATTAATGTTTGAAGCGGGGTGTGTGACATACTTAGAATAATACCATTTTGTGAATACTCACCTGTAAAATGGGTATTATAAGTATGTCACACACCCCACTTCATCCGCCCTTTTTGGTATCCTGGATCTTTATATGGTGAAGCTTCGTTTACAGTTTGAGGGTTACCAATGGTTTTTCCTGGTACCTTGTCTTTACTGCTGTTTGAAAACTGGGAGATAAGTGGGAGGTCCCAGGTATGTATAGACCGGGAGGGGCTCGTTTTTCAAGACTTCTCTGCAACGTCGCCACCTACAGGTGGGTTAACCCCAAGTGTAATTATTAATGTTTGAAGCGGGGTGTGTGACATACTTATAATACCCATTTTACAGGCGAGTATTCACAAAATGGTATTTTCCGGAGTGCACTACCCTTAAGGATGGTGAGGATAAATGCATTGACCAGATGGCTTGTCATGGTTTTGCCAGTGTTGGATCGGCCTTGCGGCCGGTTTGTGCTTCTGCGCTTTTATTGGTAGCTGCCAGGTCGGTTGTTAGAGGATTGTTGACCTCGTCCGGGCTTGACCCGGCTAGTGAGGAGTTTGCCGATCTTAAGCGCTGTGAGTTATTCTTATCCTTTGTACTGTCCGCCCTGGACGACACTTTGGTGATGTGTAGCAGAGCTGCGGCTCTGCTTGTGGCTATCCGCCGGTTGGTTTGGTTACGCCAGTGGGCGGCTGATTTTGTGTCCAATAAGTCGCTCACGGCCCTTCCCTTTCTGGGGTTGCGGCTCTTTGGAGAAAATTTGGATTCGGTGGCAAACGGAGGTAAGTTACCTCAGCATAAGAAGCAGGGTCGCCCCTTTCGGGGGGCGGCTTCCTTCTCTCAGTCCTTTCGTGGGGCTAGAGTCGGCAGGGGTTTGGCTTTCCCCTCATTCAGAAGTGATTCCTGGACCAGGGGCAGGGGTCGGGCCCCTCCAGGACACAGTTTGGGCTCCTAGCCTAGAGTCGCTGCCAAGTCGGCTCAGCAATGAGGGGGCGCCCTCACCCTTGCGGGTGGGGGGATGGCTGCTACTTTTCTCCCAGGTTTGGGTTCGAGAGGTCTCGGACGGGTGGATTCAGGAAGTGGTGTCTTCCGGTTATAAGCTGGAGTTCGAGTTCCGGCCCCTTTCCAGATTCTTCAGTTCTCGGGTGCCGTCAGATCCTCTGGCCGCCCAGGGGCTTCGGGTGGCAGTAGCAAGTCTCTTGGACATGGCTGTCATCTGCCCGGTGTCCCACTCAGACCGGGGCCTGGGCTTCTATTCCAATTTGTTCACGGTGCCCAAGAAGGACGGATCAGTTTGTCCCATTCTGGCTGAAGTTGCTCAACAGGTTTGTTCGTCCCCGGAAGTTCCGTATGGAAACTCTGCGCTCAGCCATCCACTCACTGCGTCAGGGGGACTTCATGCCGTCCATAGACATCAAGGATGCTTACCTGCATATTCCTATATTTCAGGCACACCAGAGATTCCTCAGGCTTGTCGTGGACAATCGACATTTTCAGTTTGTGGCTCTTCCGTTTGGCCTTACCTCGGCTCCAAGGGTTTTTACCAAGGTGTTGGCAGGAGTGATGGCCATCCTCAGAGCCAGGGGTATCCGCATCGTGCCCTATCTGGACGATCTTCTCATCGTGGCATCTTCCTTCAGTCAGGCGCAGCTGGATACCAGGATTGTGGTGTCCACTCTGGAGAGTTTCGGTTGGGTGATCAATTATCCCAAGTCCTGCCTCACTCCCTCCAGGGTGGTGGAGTTCCTGGGAATGTCGCTGGATTCTTCTCAGGCCAGGGGGTTTCTCCCCCGGGCCAAGGTTCTTCTGATTCAGGAATTGACTCAGCGTCTTCTATCCATTCCCCGTCCGTCCATCCAGCTATGGATGCGACTCGTGGGGTTGATGGTGGCGTCGTTCGCGGCGGTTCCCTTTGCCCAGTTTCACACAAGGACGCTCCAGCTCCTTCTCTTGGCAGCCTGGGACGGGTCCCCGCTGTTGTAAATAAATAATAACTAAAATATTATATCAATAATATCTCCTGGCTGGCGCAAGCCAATTATGTAAACAATTTAACTAGCCTAAACAATTTAATAACGAGATATTAATTTATAACTATAAATCTCCTGCCTGGGTCGCCACTTATGTAAACAATACAACCTCTCCTGAATGGCACGTGCCAATTATGTAAACAATATTTATATTAATAACTAAAATATTAATAATATTATATGTATATATATATCTATCCTGCCCGGCTCGACTAAAATAGGCAAACACATATACAAATATTATCAATATCTGGCCAATGATCACACAATGGATATACGCATAAGACTGTAAGACTGTAGGTTCTTTTGACTTCTGGTATATGCTGAGGACACTGAGACAAAGAGTAAATACAGAGATATATTGTAGTGAAGACAATACAATTTACTCTACATGCGACCACAGATATATTAACCCCTAATGGGTGGATTTACAGCACCAATACCATACTGAGACAGAAAATTCACAAAAAGGAACTTACAATTAATCACGCAGAAAAGAAAAGAGCCACACAAGTTAAATGGACACCCCAATACAATGCTAGACGTCAAGGTTATGGTAGGCAACCCAGCAATATCCCCTGATAGCACTAACCAGTGTTAGCTATGGCACAACATCAGTAGCAGCTCAGTTACCTGCCTCAGTGGATCGTCTCTCTCAGCGCTATCGCAAGGCCCTTCTCATGTCCTCACACAGACTCTCCTTCTTGCCTTCCTTCCTCCTGCCTTCCTTCCTTCTCTCCCCCAATCTGGCTGCACTCACCTCAATTATACTTCCCCACCCTTTGATCTCCAGTCCTGCTGTCCTCTCCCCCTCGGGCCTGTCCCACCGGTTATGCTAAGAGGGTCCATCACGGAAATTCCCAGCAGCCGTTTGTATATTTCGTCGTGCCAGCGTCTATTGTCTGTCTAACCCTTTGATGTCCAGTCGTTGCCTGTCTACCTTTTGATGTCCCACCCGTTTTGCTAAGAGGGTGCATAATGGGATTACCCAGCAGCTGCTCTTTCAGGTCTTGTTTGCATGTCTATTTACAACATATTTATGGTATGGTCACAGAATGTTGATATTATCTAGTGCCCTCTCATACCTCTTTTGTTCTTATTATTTGGTTTCGGAATGCAGATATTATCTAGCTTGGAAAACCTGCCTTAGGCCTTCCCACTTCATGTCATGCCATGCTGTATATTCATATTATTTACATATCGCCCACTAGAGACAGAGATATATATATATTATATCTATATATATCGAGGTCTCTCAAATATATAAAACGTAAGTCTTAAAAGTGATTCAAATTTGCTGAGACTGATGGGACCCGATATATACCAACACAAAGCTATGACAACCTACAGTATCTCAAGTTACAGTCCGAATCCTTCAGCCACCACACAATGATTTCATGCCACCCCTTCTTCAACAGATCATCAAATATAGTTCATATTTTTTTTCACCATCCATAACTGCTTATATGATTTTGGGTGACCAAATCTGGTGACATCCGGATTTATTCACTGCTGCTGGTATTGACAGACATCAGTCAACTTCCATTGTAAGTTGCAGACGATGCTTTATCAGCTGTCCATGAGTCTCCAAGGCCTGTATTATCATCAGCGAGGTGGGTGCACAAGGTGACAGTCCATAATATACTGAGTGCACAGCGTGACAGTCCATATTGTTATGGGTGCACCGCGTCAGAACAGTCCATAATGTCATGGGTGCATATCATTAGAACAGTCCATATGGTTATGTGTGCACATCATCAGAATAGTCCATATTGTTATGGGTGCACATGTACTTTGACAGTTCACACAGACCATAAGGAGTTACAGCAACAGTACCTCTGCAATATTAGCAGCAACTGGTGATATACTCTCCAACAAAGTGATACACAGCAGACTCCAAGAAATAGATTTTTGGTCACAGAGCAATTACATCATGCAAAACAGCAAACCGCGTATTATGGCGAAATGTCTGTAAGAAAACCTTGAACAAAAGAAAGTGTGACTCTGTAGATGTGGCTTTGAGGATTCAAGCTATAACCAAAGAACAATAAGGTTGCCACTATGCTATATCAATAATCCCCTCCGTCTCTGCAAACTCAAATCAAGGGCGTCTCTGGGCTGTCTATGGATAAATACTGTTTACAGGTTATGTTTACAACAATATACAACATATTAAACAAACATCCATAAGATATTAGGTCCGCCTAATGCAGACCTGGTGTGTTGACCATATTGAACAATCCTAAGCTCTAAACCTCGCCCACTTCATACCATTTCAAAAGTAATGCATGAGCAGGAACTGGGGAGAAAAAGCTGCTCGCCCACTTCATACCATTCAAAGTGAAGAAACATAAACAGACAATTTCAAATTGTGTGCCTGTGTACAAACTACAAAAAAAAGTTACTTAGGAAAAAAGTAATGGTTCCCACTCCAATAACCTAACAGGAAAAAAAGCTTACAAGCACACAATTTAAAATGATTGATCCAATGAACAGGCCAAAATATGAATTTTAACCTTTTCATTGTAAAAGGAAAAAGCTTTAAAACCGGTTCCCAAAGCATTGTCACTGGAAAGACACTAGCTGTATAGGAATGCTAATCAGCCTGGGAGTGACCCTCTGCAGTCCCAGCAACAGAGCATTCCACACAGCCTGTCAGTGACACCTGGGGGGAAATCCTACATACACTAGGCTGGCACTAGTTATTAAATATGCACAATCTGTAAAATATAGCGCAATCATAAAAAAAACACAAAATGTACACATTAATTGGAATCAGGGATAATTCAGAAACCCTGTCCATGCCATCTTAGCAGTTCAGGTCTTTTAACTCAAAAACAAAAATGAATTTAGATTTTTGATAACCTGACTGCTTTTATCAAATTAATATTTGAGGCTTATCCTAAACGTGTGCACATAAAAAAAAACCAACGCAAAAAAGCCCACGTTAAGGTCCCCAAAGCCTAATGTAAAGATAAAAGAGTTAATCAGAGACTTAGCCGGGATTTTATCCAAAGGACCTGAAAGACAAAGCACATAAAGTTAATAACACCTAACTGGGTGCCTCTCTATAAGCTTTTGTGCAAGCCTTGGCTCATCCGACCTTCTGTTCCCCAATATGCTCACCTCCTCTCTTATGGCCATAACCTGTTGTATCAGGGAGCTCATATCGCTCCTCAACTGCAGATTTTCTGCCATAAGGTATTCATTTCGGGCTCTTAACCATTTTACTGGGACACACTTTACAGGTTTGCTTTGACTATAATGCTCCCTAGCAAATTTCTTATGGTTAAAGCTTCCTGTCCCAAATCTAGCAGAATACACCATTGTCTGCCTTTTGTGGGTTCTATACCCCTGGATATTATTACTATTCATTTGTTTTGCAGAGGGGCAGAGCCTGGAAATGTGACCCGATTGGCCACAAGAGTGACACTTCACACTTCCAGCTCTCTTTAAATTGTCTCTGCAGGGTACAGCAGAGTTAATTAGTCTAGGCATTGCTTTTTGTAATGGGGACCTTGAGACTGCCATTTGAGCTTGTGTGACTGCACTAACCTTTGGTGCTACCTTTGGGTAATTTTCACTTATACAATTACCCTGCACCCCTGAATCTGTATGCTTATTTGGTGAAGACCCGCATGAAACCTCCTCAACAGCACTAGGAAAGGCATCTTCCTGTCTCCTGATATTCACAGACACAAGTTCAACTTCTTTTTCTGTGGTTATCAGCTTTTCTGACATTATCTGATTGTTTATGCGCAACTCTATGCTCTCAGCTCTCAGCTGCTCCACAATTGCGCCCAAACTTTCAGTAGATGCCCTCATGGCTCCTAGCGCTTTACCCAGGGAGTTTACCTCCTCTCTGAGGCTTTCATTTTGTATTTTCACCAAAACAAACTCCTTTGCAATCCAAACTGCCCCATAAATCAAAAAGCATTTGCCCTCAGATTTGGAAATTAGTTTAGCAGCAATGCATTTAGACACATAATCCTGGGCTTCAGCCCATGGGTTACTGGATCCCTGCATTGCTCTAATAATCCCCTCTGCATTCTTTATCTTGTTCATCTTTTTTACAAGACCCTCCATGTCTATAAAAATAAGGCACTTCCAATCAATTGCAACACTTTAAAATATGCTATACTCACCGATAGCAACAGCGGTCTGTGAACTATAGAAATTGAATTGCACAATGTATTATATACCACAATACACTCAATATTCACCACAACTCGGCGCTCCGCAAACACACAAGATGCCTCCTGCCTGGCTCGCCAATTATGTAAATAAATAACAACTAAAATATTATATCAATAATATCTCCTGGCTGGCGCAAGCCAATTATGTAAATAATTTAACTAGCCTAAACAATTTAATAACTAGATATTAATTTATAACTATAAATCTCCTGCCTGGGTCGCCACTTATGTAAACAATACAACCTCTCCTGAATGGCACGTGCCAATTATGTAAACAATATTTATATTAATAACTAAAATAACTATTAATAATATTATATGTATATATATCTATCCTGCCCGGCTCGACTAAAATAGGCAAACACATATACAAATATTATCAATATCTGGCCAATGATCACACAATGGATATACGCATAAGACTGTAAGACTGTAGGTTCTTTTGACTTCTGGTATATGCAGAGGACACTGAGACAAAGAGTAAATAAAGAGATATTTTGTAGTGAAGACAATACAATTTACTCTACATGCGACCACAGATATATTAACCCCTAATGGGTGGATTTACAGCACCAATACCATACTGATACAGAAAATTCACACAAGGAACTTACAATTAATCACGCAGAAAAGAAAAGAGCCACACAAGTTAAATGGACACCCCAATACAATGCTAGACGTCAAGGTTATGGTAGGCAACCCAGCAATATCCCCTGATAGCACTAACCAGTGTTAGCTATGGCACAACATTAGTAGCAGCTCAGTTACCTGCCTCAGTGGATCGTCTCTCTCAGCGCTATCGCAAGGCCCTTCTCATGTCCTCACACAGACTCTCCTTCTTGCCTTCCTTCCTCCTGCCTTCCTTCCTTCTCTCCCCCAATCTGGCTGCACTCACCTCAATTATACTTCCCCACCCTTTGATCTCCAGTCCTGCTGTCCTCTCCCCCTCGGGCCTGTCCCACCGGTTATGCTAAGAGGGTCCATCACGGAAATTCCCAGCAGCCGTTTATATATTTCGTGGTGCCAGCGTCTATTGTCTGTCTAACCCTTTGATGTCCAGCCGTTGCCTGTCTACCTTTTGATGTCCCACCCGTTTTGCTAAGAGGGTGCATAATGGGATTACCCAGCAGCTGCTCTTTCAGGTCTTGTTTGCATGTCTATTTACAACATATTTATGGTATGGTCACAGAATGTTGATATTATCTAGTGCCCTCTCATACCTCTTTTGTTCTTATTATTTGGTTTCGGAATGCAGATATTATCTAGCTTGGAAAACCTGCCTTAGGCCTTCCCACTTCATGTCATGCCATGCTGTATATTATTAACAATATTGATTTTCCATAAAGGCCCCTTATTTACACTGTCATTGGATCAGTCCTTTCTGATGTCCCCCCGGGTGCGGCGTTCCCTTCGGTGGTGGCTGAAACCAAGCAATCTGGCGAGGGGCGGGTCCTTTCTGACCCCTCGTGGGGAGACGGTCTCCATGGATGCCAGCCTGTCAGGTTGGGGGGGATTTTGGAAGGATCTTCAGTTTCAGGGACTGTGGGGGCTGTGGAGGATCACGATCCCATCAATGATCTGGAGTTGAGAGCCCTCCGGCTGGTTCTGGCTCTCTTGACTCATCAGTTGCGGGGCCTACCGGTCCAAGTTTGGTTGGACAATCGGACGGCGGTCGCCTACATCAATCACCAGGGAGGGACTCGCAGCAGGCGTGCCCTCAGGGAAGTGTCCTTGATCCTTGCCTGGGCGGAGAGCAATGTCCCATGCATCTCGGCGGTGTACATTCCGGGAGTGGAGCACACGGAGGCGGACTCCCTGAGCAGGGGGTCTTCTCGCCGGGGCGACTGGCCGCTCTGCCCCAAGGTGTTTCGGTCGCTTTGCCAGCGGTGGGGGTCTCCTGTGGTGGACCTCTTTGCCTCTCGTCACAAGCTCAAGCTTCTGGCATTTGTGTCTCTCTCGTGGGATCCACTGGCTCTGGCAGTGGATGCCATGTCTCTGAACTGGAGGGATCTGGGGTTTCTGTACCTGTTCGCTCCATTTCCCATGGTGGGCTGAGTGGTGCACAAGCTGGCCCTAGAGGGCGCATAAGCTATCCTGGTGGCTCCAAGGTGGCCAAGACCGCAGACGTGGTACGGTTGGCGGAGGTTCAGTTAGACCTGTCCCTTCTGCCGGATCTGCTCACTCAGGTGCCACTGCTCTACCCCAATTTACCAACGCTGGCTTTGACGGCATGGTTGCTGAAGCCTCCATCTTGTGGGAGGTAGGTCTTTCTGATGCTGTCATTCAGACTCTGGTTAGGGCTAGTACGCAGTCTTCCTCTGCCATCTATTATAGGACTTGGAGGTCTTATGTTGATTGGTGTGAGGTCAGGGCCTTGCCTTGCAGGTTGTTCTCTATCCCTAGGGTTTTGGAATTTCTGCAACATGGTCTGGTCCACGGTTTGCAGCTTAGTGCGCTGAAGGGGCTGGTTTCTGCCCTGGCGGTTTTCTTTCAAAGTCTTTTGCCCTTCATCCTCTGGTTAAGACCTTTTTTTCCAGGGGGTTATGCATGTGCGGCCTCCTAGGAATCCTTTGTTCCTGGTTTGGGATTTGAATTTGGTTTTGTCTGCTTTGCAGGGTCCTCCTTTTGAACCTTTGCAGGATAAGTGTACTTTCTGCGCTTACTCAGAAGGTTGTTTTTCTGGTTGCCATCACCTCCGTTAGACGTGTTTCGGAGTTGGCAGTCTTGTCTATTAAGGCTCCTTCCTTTGAGAGGCATCAGGACAAGGTTGTTTTCCGCTTTAAACCAGATTTCCTTCCTAAGGTGGTCTCTGTTTTTCGTTTGCATCTGGATATTGTTCTTCTCTCCTTGTGTCCTAAGCACGGCAATGACGAGGAGAGGGTTTTTGCATTCTTTGGATGTGGTTCGCTGTGTGAAGTACTATTTGGTGGCTACTTCTCCGTTTCGTAGGACTGACGCCCTTTTTGTGGTGCCCTCTGGGCCTAGGAAGGGTTTGGCTCCTGCCAAGTCTTCCATTAGTAATTGGATTCGCCAGGCCATTTTTTGGGGCCTATTCTGTCAAGGGGAAGGTTCCCCCTTTTCGTGTTACTGCTCTTTCTGCTCGTGCTGTTGGGGCATCCTGAGCCTTCCAGCACCAGGCTTTTGTTGAGCAGGTTTGTAAGGCTGCCACTTGGTCTTCGGTTCTCACTTTTTCTAAGTTTTACAAGGTTGATGTTCGGGCCTCAGTGGATGCTGTTTTTGGCCGTTAAGTTCTGCAAGCTGCAGTGGTTTAAGTTTGTGCCTTGTTACCTTGTTTTTTTTTTGGATCCCCGCCCTTTATGGACACTGCTATTGGATGTCCCACATGTAATGAATGTCTTGAAGCGGGGTGTGTGACATACTTAGAATAATACCATTTTGTGAATACTCACCTGTAAAGTGGGTATTGTAAGTATGTCACACACCCCGCTTCACCCCGCCCTTTTGTATTCTGGATCCTTTATATGGTGAACTTTTGTTAGTTGTAATTGGCTTTCCTGGTCCCTTGATCTTACTGCTATCTTTATACTGGGTAATGAGTGGGAGGTCGCAGGTATTTATGGGCCGGGAGGATCTTAAATTTTTTGATATCATCTCTGCAAGATCGCCATCTACAGGTCAGTATACCCACATGTAATGAATGTCTTGAAGCGGGGTGTGTGACATACTTATAATACCCATTTTACAGGTGAGTATTCACAAAATGGTATTTTTCAGTTTGTGGCTCTTCCTTTTGGCCTTACCTTGGCTCCAAGGGTTTTCACCAAGGTGTTGGCAGGAGTGATGGCCATCCTTAGAGCCCGGGGTATCCGCATCGTGCCATATCTGGACGACCTCATCATGGCGTCTTCCCTCAGTCAGGCGCAGCTGGATACCAGGACCATGGTGTCCACTCTGGAGAGTTTCGGTTGGGTGATCAACTATCCCAAGTCCTGCCTCTCTCCCTCCAGGGTGGTGGAGTTCCTGGGAATGTCTCTGGATACTTCTCAGGCCAGGGTGTTCCTCCTCCGGGCCAAGGTTCTTCTGATTCAGCAATTGACTCAGCGTCTCCTATCTATCCCTCGCCCGTCCATCCGGCTGGGGATGAGACTGGTGGGATTGATGGTGGCATCGTTCAAGGCGGTTCCCTTTGCCCAGTTTCACACAAGGACGCTCCAGCTCCATCTCTTGGCGGCCTGGGAGGGGTCCCCGCTGTCATTGGATCAGTCCTTTCTGATGTCCCTCCGGGTGCGGCGTTCCCTTCCGTGGTGGCTGAAACTGAAACCAAGCAATCTGACGAGGGGCAGGTCCTTTCTGACCCCTCGTTGGGAGACGGTCACCACGGATGCCAGCCTGTCAGGTTGGGGGGGATTTTGGAAGGATCTTCAGTTTCAGGGACTGTGGGGGCCTCTGGAGGCTCACGATCCCATCAATGTTCTGGAGTTGAGAGCCATCAGGTTGGTTCTGGCTCACTTGACTCATCAGTTGCGCGGACTACCGGTTCAAGTTCGGTCGGACAATCGGACGGCGGTCGCCTACATCAATCACCAGGGAGGGACTCGCAGCAGGCGTGCCCTCGGGGAAGTGTCTTTGATCCTGGATTGGGCAGAGGGCAATGTCCCATGCATCTCGGCAGTGTACATTCCGGGAGTGGAGAACACTGAGGCGGACTCCCTGAGCAGGGGGTCATCTCGCCGGGGGGAATGGTCGCTCAGCCCCAAGGTGTTTCGGTCGCTTTGCTACCGGTGGGGGACTCCGGAGGTGGACCTCTTTGCCTCTCGTCACAATCACAAGCTTCCGGCATTTGTGTCTCTCTCGCGGGATCCGCTGGCTCTGGCAGCGGATGCCATGTCTCTGAACTGGAGGGATCTGGGGTTTCTATACCTGTTCCCTCCGTTTCCCATGGTGGGCAAAGTGGTACGCAAGCTGGCCCTAGAGGGCGCGTCAGCAATCCTGGTGGCTCCAAGGTGGCCAAGACAGGTTTGGTTCGCAGACGTGGTAAGGTTGGCAGAGGATCAGTTAGTTCTGCCCCTTCTGACGGATCTGCTTACTCAGGGTCCACTGCTCTACCCCAATTTACCAACACTTGCTTTGACGGCGTGGCTGCTGAAACCTCCATCTTGAAGGAGGAAGGTCTTTCTGATGCTGTCATTCAGACTCTGGTTAGGGCTAGAAAGAAGTCTTCCTCTGCCATCTACTATAGGATTTGGAGGTCTTATATTGATTGGTGTGAGGTCAGGGCCTTGCCTTGCAGGGCGTTTTCCATCCCTAGGGTTTTGGAATTTCGGCAACATGGTCTGGACCTAGGTTTGCAGCTTAGTGTGCTGAAAGGGCATGTTTCTGCCCTGGCGGTTTTCTTTCAAAAGTCTTTTGCTCTTCATCTTCTGGTTAAGACCTTTTTCCAGGGGGTTACGCATGTGCGGCCTCCTAGGAAGCCTTTGCTCCCAGTTTGGGATTTGAATTTGGTTCTTTCTGCCTTGCAGGGTCCTCCTTTTGAACCTTTGCAGGATATTGCACTTTCTACGCTTACTCAGAAGGTTGTTTTTCTGGTTGCCATCACTTCCGTTCGGCGTGTATCGGAGTTGGCGGCCTTGTCCATTAAGGCCCCTTACTTTGAGAGGCATCAGGACAAGGTTGTTTTCCGCTTCAAGCCAGATTTCCTTCCTAAGGTGGTCTCTGCTTTTCATCTTAATCAGGACATTGTTCTACCCTCCTTGTGTCCTAAGCCTAGCAATGGCAAGGAGAGGGTTTTGCATTCTTTGGATGTGGTTCGCTGTGTGAAGTACTATTTGGTGGCTGCTTCCTCTTTTCGTAGGACTGACGCCCTTTTTGTGGTGCCCTCTGGGTCTGGTTAGGGTTTGGCTCCCGCCAAGTCTTCCATTAGTAAATGGATTCGCCAGGCCATTGTTGGGGCCTATTCTGCCAAGGGGAAGATTCCCCCTTTTCGTGCTACTGCTCATTCTATTCGTGCTGTTGGGGCATCCTGGGCCTTCCAGCACCAGGCCTCTGTTGAGCAGGTTTGTAAGGCTGCTACTTGGTCTTCGGTTCACACTTTTTCCAAGTTTTACAAGGTTGATGTGCGGGCCTCAGCAGATGCTGTTTTTGGCCGCAAGGTTCTGCAAGCTGCAGTGGTTTAAGTTTGTGCCTTGTCTTGTTTTTGGATCCCCGCCCTTTATGGACACTGCTATTGGATGTCACACATGTATGTGTGACATACTTAGCATAATACCATTTTGGGATTACTCACCTGTAAAATGGGTATTATAAGTATGTCACACACCCCGCTTCACCCCGCCCTTTGGTATTCTGGATCCTTTATATGGTGAATCTTTGTTAGTTTTAATTGGCTTTCCTGGTCCCTTTACCTTACTGCTATCTTTATACTGTGGAATGAGTGGGAGGTCCCAGGTATTTATGGACCTGGAGGGTCTTACTTTTTTTATTGACATCTCTGCAAGATCGCCATCTACAGGTCAGTATACCCACATGTAATGAATGGCTTGAAGCGGGGTGTGTGACATACTTATAATACCCATTTTACAGGTGAGTAATCCCAAAATGGTATTTTTTTCCTGTCATCTCTGCAAAGTTCGCCCTCTACTGGCCATAACCCACTTGTCATGAATATTGGAAGCGGGGTGTGTGACATACTTGGAATAAGTACTTCTCCTTTATTCTAAGTATACAGCACGTCCTGCTCCAGAAGATTCCTTACACTTCGGTTATACATCCACAAGATGGCACTGGACTGCAGAGACAGCAAAAAAGTGGCTCCTCCCGGCTCCATATATACCAGGGACCTCCCACAAATTCCCCAGATCTTCTCTTTGGTCTGGGCTGCGATGACTAGAATATGGCTCTCTCTACTTACAGGTGAGCGGGGCTGCGGCCCTGTAGGACTATTCCCACCCATTTCCTTTTACTGTTTCCCAGCTTAGGCTGCACTGGTTTGGTGAAGGTAGGCAGCACCGCTGTCAGGTGCTAAAGAGCGCTGCTCCAACCGCAGTCCCCCACCAAAGGGTAGGCGGTACAGGCCGCAGCTGGATACCAGGACCATGGTGTCCACTCTGGAGAGTTTCGGTTGGGTGATCAACTATCCCAAGTCCTGCCTCTCTCCCTCCAGGGTGGTGGAGTTCCTGGGAATGTCTCTGGATACTTCTCAGGCCAGGGTGTTCCTCCTCCGGGCCAAGGTTCTTCTGATTCAGCAATTGACTCAGCGTCTCCTATCTATCCCTCGCCCATCCATCCGACTGGGGATGAGACTGGTGGGATTGATGGTGGCATCGTTCAAGGCGGTTCCCTTTGCCCAGTTTCACACAAGGACGCTCCAGCTCCATCTCTTGGCGGCCTGGGAGGGGTCCCCGCTGTCATTGGATCAGTCCTTTCTGATGTCCCTAGACATCATAGATCAGCTGTCTTACCATGCTTTTGCCTGTGTGGGGACCGCGCTGCGTCCGGTCTGTGCCTCTGCTATTACAGTTGTTGCTATCAAGAGCCTGCTCAGGAGTGTCTTAGATGGGGCCCCTGATGATGCAGGTAGTGAAGAGTATAGAGCTCTTCTGCGTTGTGAGGAATTTGTTGCTTATGTTCTTTCTGCCCTGGATGATACCATTAGGATGTGTGGCAGGGCACTCTGCCTTATTGGTGGCTATACGCCGCTCGGTCTGGCTGCGCCAGTGGGCAGCTGACACTGCTGCCAAGAAGGCTCTCACTGGTTTTCCCTTCAAGGGGCTGCACCTCTTTGGTGAACGTCTGGATTTGTTTGCTAAGGGAGGCAAGTTACCTCAGCGTAAAAGGCAGCCCCGGCCCTTTCAGGGTTCAGGTCTTCCTTCCTTCCATGGTTCCAGAGTTGGACGGGGAGCTTCCTTTTCTGGGGCCTGCAGAGATTTTTGGGGCAGGGGCAGAGGACGTGGCCGCCCTGGTCCCTCCTCGGGTCCCAAGCCTAAGTCCTCCCCCAAGCCCCCTCAGGCATGAAGGGGCGCCCTCACCCATCCGGGTGGGGGGACGGCTTCGGCTCTTTGCTCACGTCTGGAGGCGTCATGTCTCAGACCGGTGGATTCAGGAGGTAGTGTCCTCTGGTTACAAGATAGAGTTTGCAGCCTGGCCGCCCCCAAGATTCATCAGATCCTGGGTAGCTCAAAACCCCTTGTCAGCTCAGGGTCTGTCCTTTACTGTCCAGAACCTTCTGGAGTTGAAGGTCATCCACCAAGTGCCCTTAAGGGAAAGGGGCAAGGGCTATTATTCCAATCTTTTCACTGTTCCCAAAAAAGACGGGTCCTTCAGACCCATCCTAGATTTAAAACGCCTCAACAAATTTGTCAGATTCAGACACTTTCACATGGAGACTCTGCGCTCAGCTGTGACTTCTCTGCATCCAGGGGACTTCTTGACCTCTGTAGACATCAAGGATGCTTACCTTCATGTACCTATCTTTCCAGGTCATCAGAGATTCCTCAGGTTCGCTCTGGAGGATCAGCACTATCAATTTGTGGCTTTGGCTTTCGGTATCACCTAGGCTCCCAGGGTATTCACCAAGGTGCTGGCGGGCATACTGGCTTTGCTGAGATTTCAGGGCATTCGCATCCTTCCTTACTTAGACGACATTCTCATCATGTCTCAATCTCTCCAGAAGGCCGAGCGGGATAATCAGCTGGTGGGGTCCACACTGGAGTCCTTTGGCTGGGTGATCCACCACCCCAAGTCTTTCCTGTCACCGTCAATGGTGAGGTCCTTTCTGGGCATGACTCTGTATACATCTCAGGTCAAGATTTTTCTCCCTTAGCAGAAGGTGGAGAGTCTTCAGGCCCAAGTCAGGTTCCTTATGTCTTGGCCTCATCCCTCCATCCGGCAGGGAATGCAGCTGGTGGGCCTGATGGTGGCCTGCTTCAAGGCGGTTCCATATGCTCAGTTTTACATGAGGCCTCTTCAGCTTCATCAGCTTCATCTCTTGTCAGTTTGGGATCGGGACCCTGCGTCTCTGGAGGTGTTTGTTCTGTCCCCTCTGGCCAGGCCGTCTCTATCGTGGTGGCTGGACTCAAGGAACCTGCTGGGGGGCAGATCCTTTCTGGTCCCTTGCTGGGAGACTGTCACCACGGATGCCAGTCTGACCGGTTGGGGCGGCTTCTGGAAGTCCCTGCAATTCCAGGGTCAGTGGGGCCCTCAGGAGGCCCACACCCCTATCAACATTCTGGAGTTGAGGGCGATCAGGTTGGTTCTCGCCCACTTAACCCCACAACTTCGGGGTCGGGCTGTTCAGGTCCGCTCAGACAACCAGACGGCGGTTGCCTACATCAATCATCAGGGAGGGACCCGGAGCAGAAGGGCCCTCAGGGAAGTGTCTTTTTCTGATTCTGTCTTGGGCGGAGGACAATGTTCCTTGCATCTCAGCAGTGTACATTCCGGGGGTGGAGAATCTGGAGGCGGGTTCTCTGAGCAGGGGGACTTCTCGTCTGGGAGAATGGTCCCTCAGCAACAGGGTGTTTTGCTCCCTGTGTCACCGTTGGGGTCAGGCAGATGTGGATCTGTTTGCGTCCCGTCACAATCACAAGCTTCCAGTATTTGTCTCTCTGTCCCAGGACCCTCTGGCCTTAGCCATGGATGCCCTGGCAATGTCTTGGAAGAACTTTCAGCTCCTGTATGTGTTTCCCCTGTTTCCTCTGCTGGGCAGGGTGCTGCGCAAGATAGCTCAGGAAGGGGTGCCAGCCATTCTGGTGGCCCCCTGTTGGCCACGAAGAGTGTGGTTCGCAGACATCGTGCAGCTGGCAGTAGATCAGTACGTCCTGCCCAGGGTTCCAGATCTGCTCACTCAGGGGCAGCTACGCCACCCCAATTTACAAACGCTGGCTTTGACGGCCTGGCTGCTGAAACCTCCATCTTGATGGAGAAAGGGATGCCTGCCTCGGTTGTTAACACCATGATCAGGGCTAGGAAAAGGTCCTCTTCTTCCATCTTCTATAGGGTTTGGCGTACCTACATTGACTGGTGCGAGTCTAAGTCACTCCCCTGTTGTGTTTTCTATTCCTAGGATTCTGGAATTTCTGCAACATGGTTTGGATCTGGGTCTTCCACTCAGTACTCTTAAAGGTCATGTTTCTGCCTTGGCCATTTTCTTCCAAAATCCTTTGCTCAGCATCCCCTGGTCAAGACCTTTTTCCAGGGGGTTACTCACGTGCGTCCCCCATGTAAGCCTATGTTACCTGTCTGGGACTTGAATTTGGTCTTATCTGCCTTGCAGGGGTCCCCTTTTGAACCCTTGCAGGAGGCCCCTTTGTCTATTCTTACACTTAAGGTAGTCTTTTTGGTGGCTATTACCTTGTTAGGCGTGTCTGAGCTGGCGGCGCTTTCCATCAAGCCCCCTTACTTTGAGAGACACCAGGAGAAGGTGGTGTTTCGATTTAAGCCAGACTTTCTACCTAAGGTTGTGTCTGCCTTTCATCTCAATCAGGACATTGTTTTGCCTTCTCTGTGTCCTAAACGTATTAACTCTATAGAGAGGCTCTTGCATTCTCTGGATGTGGTCAGGAACTTGAAGTTCTTTTTGGTGGCTACTGATTCCTTCAGGAGGACGGATGCTCTTTTTGTTCTTCCTTCTGGACCTAAGAAGGGTCTGGCTCCAGCTAAATCTACTATCAGCAAGTGGATTTGTCAGGCTGTGATTCAGGCCTATTCTGCTAAGGGGAAGAATCCTCCCTTCCGCCTTACTGCTCATTCCACTCGTGCTATTGGTGCCTCTTGGGCTTTTCAGCACCAGGCTTCTGTTGAACAAGTTTGCAAGGTCTTCTGTTCATACTTTTTCCAAGTTTTACAAAGTTGATGTTAGGGCCTCAGCTGACGCTGCTTTTGGCCGCAAAGTTCTGCAGGCGGCAGTGGTTTAAACTGCCCGCTGTTACTTCTTGGGGATCCCACCCTACCTTACGGACACTGCTATTGGATGTCCCAAGTGTAAGCAATCTTCTGGAGCAGGACGTGCTGTATACTTAGAATAATACAATTCTGTGATTACTCACCTGTAGAATTGGTATTATGAGTATACAGCACATCCTGCTCCACCCCACCCTTGTTATCATTATTCTCAGTTACCTCTTTATGGTGATTGGTCAGATGTTCATTGAATTTTGATTGTTATAGTTCTCCCGGCTTCATTTTAACTGCTTTTTAATACTGGGGAATTTGTGGGAGGTCCCTGGTATATATGGGGCAGGGAGGAGCCACTTTTTTGCTGTCTCTGCAGTCCAGCGCCATCTTGTGGATGTATAACCCAAGTGTAAGGAATCTTCTGGAGCAGGACGTGCTGTATACTCATAATATCAATTCTACAGGTGAGTAATCACAGAATTGTATTATCCTCCTCTATAGTTTCAGAAAACGCAATGAGCATGCTCCCTGGGATTCTTTGTGCATCTGGACAACACTTGCTCTTTGACGTGGCCTGTTACCCCCCCTCTGCAATGGGGGGGTGGTTCCAGCACAGTGCCCTTCCATTGCAGTGAACAGAGGCGGTGTGCGCCACTGACGGAAGTGGGGGCCAGCAAGCGCATGCAAAGACACCTGGAGGTTACAGAGCAGCAGACCAGCGGGTAGCTGCTGCAGGGGAGAAACGGGGAGTAACTTTTTTTTTTTCTCTCTTTTATTTGGGTTTACAAATGCTTTACCCAAAAAAGCACTCTGATCTCCCATTGCCAAACATTACTATTTGGCTACTTGATAGATATGAGTGTCGATGGGAAATGTGTGCACAGTGACTCATACAACATACATATTATACCTCTCTATATAGGGACTAGCCCCTATGCACTTGGGCATGAGTTGCTTTTCCAGGACTGCCAGGCTCTTTTGCAAAGGGGGGCAGGTAGTCTGGCGGGGATACCAGCTATGGCCCCCTACCCTGTGAAATGGTAAAGGGGTCTCCTCGGCCCCTACCAGGTCACCCAAAGTAGTGTAATAATAAAACACAACACTAAAATAAACTTTATTACTCTAAATCTAACTACTTACCCGTTGGCGTCTTTTACCCATAGGCTTCATGACATCACCTGTGAATCATGTGATAGAAAATTAGTAGGAGTATACATTTAGTCCCACCCTGCAACCCCTAGTGGATTTCCTATCCTGTGATTCACAGGAATGGGATGCCATGGAGCGCAAAGCACATGGAGAGGAGTGAGTCACCCTCCTTTTTGGACGGAACCGCGACCATGCGCTTGGGCGACTGGAACCCTCCTATGTGATTCTGAAAACCCTGGGGGCATGGCGGTGTGTGCGCTGGCGTGCCCCACGAAGCTTATCCTTCCCTAATTAGGATGGCAGTCGGGCTGGTAGCATCCGGTGCACTGCTCCTTCCTCCGGCCCCCCCTTGTCTCCCGGTGTGTGCCTCTCGTCCCTATCCAGGTGCAGAGCGAGAGCCCACAAAGTCTCATGGGATCTTACGGCCATCTTCAAACTTTGAGAGGCGGTGTCGCCATCTTAGGACACCCGATAATGATCTGCTCGAGTAGTGGGGAAGCCTTGAGCCTGGGTAGGTGCTGCAAATCTTTTTTTCCCTGTTATTGTTAGTAAGGAAGGGAATTAGATTAGTGACCCTCTTTTGCCTGTGCAAAAGAGGGGTATCTTCTTAGAATGTCCTAGGGAGTATTTTCTTAGAATGTCCTAGTAAACCCCTGAAAAAGGAAATTAAGTCTAAGATCCCTAAACCTCAAGAAAAAGCGCAAAAGTCATGCCCAATATGCAGCACAATCGTTCCAGAGGACCGAAAAATGTACAGAAAACATTGTTCAGCAAGAATCACCAGTGGTAATTCAGTCCATCCTGACATTCTGTAGAACTGAAATAGACAAATCCGATAAAACAGCAACCAGTAAGGAAGGCCCCAGCTAAACGTAATTAATAAAAAACACTACGTTTCAGGATCTAAAGAAGATACAGACTCTGAAAGGGAGTTTCAGGAGTATAAAGAGGACTCATCCAAGTCTGTAACAAAGTGCAGATACAGAAGATACAGAACAATTACTTGAAGCTATGGAGGAAATAGTTAACAAGCAGCAGCAGGCCGTGACTAAAATGGCCGAAGAGATTCAATACAAGGTCTTGGGGTACTCGGCAACTTTCCATAAAGGTCCATTTACCAGGGTCTGCTGCAAGATGCAAGCTAAAGGGGAGTAGCACGACCCCGGAACTCATTCTGAATGGAGTTCCATGGTGCATAGGTGGGTTGTGCCCCATCCCTCGCTACCCTCAAGCTGCCATGCCCGCCTGCGGCAGCCGTCCATCTAATTGGATGGTGGCTGGGGCGCACACCACTGGAGGTGCTAGGCACAGCATAAAAAGAGCTCTTTTGAAAAGAGCACCAGCATAGGCAGCAGGAGTGTCCATATCCTTGCGGTCTGTGGCACGCTCCTGCCCCTAGTCTATCTGCGCCCCTCATCTGGAGAGGGAGCACGGCGTGGGAGCTCCGGAAAGGTAAGTGATTGCCGGCCTGCATGGAGGGTTCACACAGTGGGGCATTCCAGGGCACTTAGTCGGCTGGCCCTGTAGTCCTTTTTATCTCCCTCCCTACCCCCTATGACTTTTTTTTAATCTTGTCTGGCGCATCCTTACAAATACCTAATATTCAGAAGATTTTAGATTTTCTTCAAAATCGGCTTAGAGGGTCTCAAACCCTCTACCCTTAAAACTCAAGTGGCGACTCTAGGCAGCATATACAACGCTAGTGGGTCCGAAGGTTCTTTGTCGCAGTTCAGATAATCAGTCCAGATCAACTTGTCCCTCTTGGGACCTAAAGTTTTACAGTGCAAATTGAATTGACAGTTGAACCTTATGTGCCTATGGATTCCTCCACATTAAAAGTTATGACACGGAAGACTAGTCTTTTTAGTGGCCATTACCACAGCAAAAAGAATTTCTGAAATCCAGGCTCTTTCATTCAAACTTCCCTACTGCTTGATCAGGAAAAAGTCATTTTACTTGTCTTCCCTACAGATGCCTCTTCATGGGAGGCTTCCCTCGATGTCCGAAACTGCATCATCAAATACATGGACAGCAGAACAATTTGTTCATTTCTTACTCAGGAAGGAATAAAGGGAAGAAACTGACTAAACCAACCATTTCTAGATTCCGGAATGTGATTGCATGGCCCTATCAAGATGATGAATAGTTCTCTCACACTACAATAAAGGCACATTCCACTAGGGCCATCTCTACCGCAGGGACTGAGGCTTCCTCAGTAACTATAGAACAAGTCTGCAATGTAGCTACTTGGTCCAGCATCACAACATTTATCAGGCACCACAGACTTGATGTAGTGAAAGCAGAGGACCTGAACTTTAGCAGAGCAATCTTTACTACAGTAACCCACCCATTAAGGTAAAGATCTTTGGTATATTTCCATGGTGATGTCATAGAGTGCAAGTTACTTACTGGTAACATCTTTTCCCTCTAGACTCCATGACACCAGGGATTTCTCACCCACAGTTACCGAACTGAAATTTATTTCATGGCTTATTAGTTACCCTGGGATGGGTTGTAGGATGGGGCTAAAATTTATACTCCTATATCCCATGATGGTGGGAACATCTCTCTTGTGGTGATGTTTTGGAGACTAGAGGGAAAAGACCTTACCAGTAAGTAACTTTTTCCAAGTCATCCTTCAGCTTGACCACATGGGGATATTATGCTCCACCCCCTGGGAGGAAACACAAAACAGGAACAGAGTTTAAAAGCCCCACCCCTTCCTCCCCACTTCAGTTCTTTGTGTTTCCTCCCTGGGAAACCTTGGGACAGAGTGTGTGCTGATGTTTCTTAGTAAACGGCCGATTTTTTGTTTTAGTTTATTGTTTTATACCCTCCATAGTTTGGAGTTAGCCACCTGCACCAGATATAACCCACAGGAGACCCTGTTGGAGACTGGATGCACCTGGGGCTATATCCCTCATAGTTACTGGAAAAGGCACAGACAGTGCTATTTTCACTTTTAAAATCCTGCTCCACTATGGAGTAGGTACGCTGGAGTGGCATGGTGATCTGAGAGTAATCCCTGAGGAACGGTTGCGCTAGTTATACATAGTTCGCTAGTTGCAAACTTTTTCCCTCCATTATTTTAAACTTGGAGGTGTGTCTCTGACATCATCGCCCATCATTTCCTGTTTTCGGCAGGAAACAGGAAGTGGTAACCAGCATGGTTCACTGATCGGGCAAGGATAGCATCGGATCAGCTGGAAAAGGAGGGACAGCGGCCGCAAGGTTCACTGTTTCATGATTATTATACATATAGAGATATGTGTACTAAGGTTGTCTATGTATGGTATATATATATATATATATATATGTATGTATGTATGTATGTATGTATGTATAATACAAAGGGACTGCAGTATATACATACACATGTACAGATTTGGTATTGGAGATATATATATATATATATATTTGTCTATATATATGGATATGTGTATATATATGTGTATATATTATGTTAGTCCTTGGAGTTATATATTTATGTATAAGATCATGCATATATGGAGATATATATATATCCTTTTAATAAGGGGGTCTGTCTAAAACATGCATTTGTTCAAATTATGTTTTAGAGAAGTCAGATTCTGAAACAATAACTGAACAGAAACAACCCATTATCAATGGTCTCTTGCTATTGCATATATAGCTAATGCCATCACAGAGAGCCAGGTCAAGGGAGTTATTTAATAATTTGAATACTCAAAAAACCTCCCACAACCACTATCCAAATAAATCAACAAGGATTTTGGATGTGGTTCGGAGAAGTATGTCTAAGTGGATAGACAAAATCAAGGCTCAAAATGAGTTCCTCATCTAGAAAATTGAGGTTCTCCCAACATTATACAGAGCCATCTTTTTACACATGCTTGTCAAAAAATCATCAGAGCCTCAGCTAGGGGCTAGTGTTCGTCGGGCAATCGGGCTAAAGACTGATCTGGGAACAGTAGTTCAAAAAAAAAAAAAAAAAAAATATATATATATATATATATATATATATATATATATATATAAACTGTGTTCCATTCTTTTCAGGGTAGAAATTACAACAATATTCACAGAATCAGGAAAGAGATTTCCTGTTAAAAAAAAAAAAAAATACATTATATTCTTTCAGGTCAGGGTCAGGAAGAGAGGGAACATGAGAATTCCCATTATCTCACTGAGGATCTAGACTTAATGTTAAATTACAGAGAATTCTTAATTAAACAATATGAAGAATCTTTTCCAATTAATTCAGTGTTAAATGATTTATTTAAAACTGAATGGGATAACCCTGGGAAAAAAGTTTTTTTTTCTCCCAAAACTTAATACCCCTTTAAGGTTACTACTTTTTTTTCTGGTAATAAACCATCGGGGAAAAACAGAATTGTTCGGCAAGAGGTTCAGAATACAATCAATCTACTCTGTACGGCGCACTCTGATCCAAGATGCCTTGATGGCCAATCTGGATCCTTAGAATGCGTATCCACACATTACAATCCGGGAAGCTCACCGCAAATAATTGAGATTTGCGGTTCAGCTAGACCAAGAGATGGTCATATACAATACAGAGTACTTCCATTTAACCTGTCAGCCTCTCCCAGAGTCTCTATGAAAATATTAGCAGAGTCTATGGCACTCCTCAGACAACTAGGAATCAATGTCATTCCATATCTGGAAGATCTTCTGATTCTAAATAAGTTCCAAAGAGACCCTGTTAGTACATTTGGTAAAGACTATAACAGTCCTAAGGGATCTGGAATGGGTGTTAACCTGGAGAGGTCCAGTCTAATTCTCTCACAGGAGTGCAAATTTCTGGGTTCCCTAATAGACAGCACCCAGAGGAAAATAATTCTGCCTGAAGCAAAGTCACTAAGGATAGTGAAGGAGGTGGTTTTCTGGCAAAAGAGCCAAGATTAACCCTAGAAGCAATAATAAAGGTGCTAGGACTTTAACCATTCCAGCAGTACACTCAAGGGCTCTGCAGAATTACTGCTACTAAAGTGGAACAAAGAGCAGAGGTCAATGATCAGTTGGTGCAGTCAAGCTCAGCAGTCCTAAAGGATATTCTCTGGCAGACAGAGGCCAAAAACTAACAAGGGGCAGAGAATGGAGACAGTCCAACCCAGCAGTACTAAAGGCAGTTGGGGCTGGGGGCCATACCAGGAGACTTACCAAGAGAGATGGCCAAAAGAAATAGCAAGGAAGTCCTCAAATGTCATGGAGTTTATACCAGTAAAACCAGCACTAAACATCTTCCAGAAGGAAAGAGGGGGGGAAGAGGTGCAGATTAGGTCAGACCATATTACAGCAGTAGCCTACCTAAACTTTCAAGGGGGAACAAAGTCAAAGACATGGATCACACTAGTGATAGGTCTGTTAATTCCTTTACAGAAACAGGTAGATTCCTTAACAGCAAACGCTCTAAGTTGAGGTAAAGTGCATCAAACAGAGTGGCGTATGAAGTAAGACATATTCGGTTTGAGCACGAGTACTTGGGGACAACCTCAAATAGACCTGTTTACAAACAAAAGAGAATGTAAAAAGTTCTTCTCTCTAGTGAGGGAGGAGGGAGCAGTAGCAATAGAGGCGCTTCCTCAAAAAATGGAACTTTCATCTTGCCTATTGTCAGGAATAGCCTTGTTACGTCTGTCTAGTTGAACTGTTTCCCTTAAGTTTTCCCTTAGTTAAGATGGCGGATTGTGTCTCAGCTGGGTGCCATCTTACTTCCTGTCATATATATAAACCTCTCAGGCCTGTTGCTCAGTGCTTGAGTATTGTGTTTGACTTCCTGCTTGTGCAGTTCTCTAGCCTGGAACTTACTCTCCGGTTTGTTCCTCCACTTGCGGTTTACCCTGCAAATCCTTGCTACCTGCTCACCCGGATTGGACTTTGACTCTGCATTGATCTGCTTCCCTGCTGCTGACCCGGATTGGACTTTAACTCTGCATTGATCTGCTTCCCTGTTGCTGACCCGGATTGGACTTTGACTCCGCTTTGATCTGCTTCCCTGTTGCTGACCCGGATTGGACTTTGACTCCGTTTTGATCTGCTTCCCTGTTTGGACTTTGACCTTCTGAGCTTTGGCCTAGTCTCTGCCATTGGACTCCAGCAGTATTCACCAGTATCGTGACAGGATACTCAAGCCAAAAATGGAGTCCGCTGGGACTGGGTGTTTGGAGGTTCGCATTAACCAGCTGCAGTCTACTCTGGCACGCCGAGATGCAGACGTTGAAAAAATACCATTTTGTGAATACTCACCTTGTAAAATGGGTATTATGAGTATGTCACACACCCCGCTTCAAGAATCCATAACATGTGGGTAATATCGTCCTGAAGAGGGCGTTCCTGCAGAGATGATAGCAAAAGAAAGCCCCTCCCTGATCCATAAATACCTGGGACCTCCCACTCACTACCCAGTATACAGAAAGCAGTAAGGTAAGGGACCAGGAAGAGGCAAATATAAACAACAACCACGCAAAGTTCGCAATAAAGAGGATCCTGAATACAAAAGGGCGGGTTGAAGCGGGGTGTGTGACATACTCATAATACCCATTTTACAAGGTGAGTATTCACAAAATGGTATTATTCTTAGTATGTCACACACCCCGCTTCAAGAATCCATAACATGTGGGACATCCAACAGCAGTGTCCATAACAAGGGCGGGGATCCAAAACTAGGCAACAATGCACAACCTTAAACCACAACAGCTTGCAAAACTTTGCGGCCAAAAACAGCATCCGCTGATGCCCTAACATCAACCTTGTAAAACTTGGAAAAGGTGTGAACCGAAGACCAGGTAGCGGCCTTACAAACTTGTTCAACAGAAGCCTGGTGCTGAAAGGCCCAGGACGCACCAACCGCACGAGTAGAATGAGCAGTAACACGAAAAGGGGGACTCCTCCCCTTGGCAGAATAGGCCCCAATGATGGCCTGACGAATCCATTTACTAATGGAAGATTTGGCAGGAGCCAAACCTTTCCTAGGCCCGCAGGGCACCACAAAGAAAGCATCAGTCTTACGAAAGGAAGACGTAACCTCCAGATAATGTTCCACAACACGAACTACATCCAAGGAATGCAATGCCCTTTCCTTGTCGTCGCTGGGATTTGGGCATAGAGAGGGCAAAACAATGTCCTGATTCAGATGAAACTCCGAGACCACTTTAGGAAGAAAATCCTGCTTGAAACGAAAGACAACCTTGTCCTGATGTTTCTCGAAGTACGGAGCTGTAATGGATAAAGCTGCCAACTCAGAAACACGCCTAACCGAAGTGATAGCCACCAAAAAGGCCACCTTTTGCGTAAGAGAAGACAAAGCTATCTCATTCAAGGGCTCAAACGGAGGGCCCTGGAGAGCAGAAAGAACCAGGTTCAAATCCCAAACTGGAACAAAAGGCTTCCTAGGAGGCCGAACATGTGTAACACCTTGAAAAAAGGTCTTGACTAAGGGATGAAGTGCAAAAGACCTTTGGAAGAACACCGCCAGGGCAGAAACCTGCCCTTTCAATGTACTAAGCTGGAGCCCCAGATCTAGACCATGTTGGAGAAACTCTAAAATTCTAGGAATGGAGAACTCTCGACAAGAGAAAGACCTACTTTCACACCAATCAATATAGGCCCTCCAAGTCCTGTAGTAAATAGAAGAGGAAGAGCGCTTCCTGGCACAGATAAGAGTCTGAATCACTGCGTCAGAAAGACCTTCCTCCTTCAAGATGGCGGTTTCAGCAGCCATGCCGTCAAAGCCAGCGATGGTAAATTGGGATAGCGCAGCCGACCCTGGGTGAGCAGGTCCGGCAGCAGAGGCAGGGCGAACTGATCCTCTGCCAGTCTTACAAGATCTGCGAACCAAACTCGCCTTGGCCACCTTGGGGCCACCAGAATTGCCGACGCACCATCCAAGGCCAGTTTGCGCAGCACTCTGGCTAGCATTGGGAACGGAGGAAACAGGTAAAGGAGCCCCAGATCCCTCCAGTTTAGAGACATGGCATCCACTGTCAGAGCCAGAGGATCCTGCGAGAGAGACACAAAGACTGGAAGCTTGTGATTGTGACGAGAAGCAAAGAGGTCCACCGCTGGGACCCCCCACCTGAGACATATCGAACGAAACACCTTGGGACTGAGAGACCACTCCCCCTGACGAGAGGAGGCCCTGCTCAGCAAGTCCGCCTCCGTGTTCTCCACTCCCGGAATGTAGACTGCTGAGATACACGGGACGTGGGTCTCTGCCCAGTCCAGAATCAAAGACACTTCCCTGAGGGCACTCCTGCTGCGAGTCCCTCCTTGGTGATTGATGTAAGCAACCGCCGTTCTGTTGTCCGACCGGACCTGAACTGGCAGGCCTCTCAACTGATGAGTCAAGCGAAACAGAACCAACCTGATGGCTCTCAACTCCAGAACATTGATGGGCTCGTGAGCCTCCCGCGGGCCCCACAAACCCTGAAACTGGAGGTCCTTCCAAACACCCCCCCAACCTGACAGACTGGCATCCGTGGTGACTGTTTCCCAACACGGAGCCAGAAAAGATCTGCCCTTCAACAGATTGACCGACCCCAGCCACCATTGCAGGGATCGACGAACTCGGGGAGTCATCAGGAAGGACTGATCCAACGATAGAGGAGACTTGTCCCAAACCTTCAACAGATGAAGCTGAAGCGTCCTTGTGTGAAACTGCGCAAAGGGAACTGCCTCGAATGAGGCCACCATTAACCCCACCAGCCTCATCCCTAACCGGATGGTCGGATGAGGGGTAGACAAGAGAAGCCGAACTAACTCCTGAATCAAAAGAATCTTGGCCTGGGGTAGAAACACCCTGGCCTGTGAAGTGTCCAGAGACATTCCCAGAAAGGTCAGAATTCTGGACGGAGAAAGAGAAGACTTGGGGTGGTTGATCACCCAACCGAACCTTTCCAGAGTGGACACCACCGCTCTGGTGTCCAACTCCGCTTGGTTGAAGGAAGAGGCCATGATCAGTAGATCGTCCAAATAGGGCACGATGCGGATACCCTGGCCTCTGAGCAGAGCCATCACCCCCGCTAGCACCTTGGTGAACACCCGAGGAGCTGAGGTGAGACCGAAAGGAAGTGCCACAAACTGAAAGTGCCGATCCTCCACCACGAACCTGAGAAACCTCTGGTGTGCTGGAAAAACCGGAACGTGTAGATAAGCATCCTTGATGTCTATGGACGTCAGAAAGTCTCCCTGACGAAGAGAGTGAATGGCCGAACGCAGCGTTTCCATGCGGAATTTCCTCGGCCGGATGAACCTGTTGAGAAACTTCAGATCCAAGATGGGTCGGACCAACCCGTCCTTCTTGGGTACCGTGAACAGATTGGAATAAAAGCCCCTGCCCCGATCTGAAGGGGGCACTGGGCAAATGACAGCCATGTCCAGAAGATTCTCCACTGCCACCAGGAGCCCCCGCGCCGCTAGAGGCTCCGACGGCATCCGAGACCTGACAAATCTGGAAGGGGGGTGGAGCTCGAGCTCCAGCTTGTAGCCGGAAGACACCACTTCCCGGATCCATCTGTCCGAGACCTCTTGATCCCAGATCTGAGAGAAGTGCTGCAGCCGTCCCCCCACCCGCATGGGTGAGGGCGCCCCCTCATTGCTGAGCCGGCTTAGCAGCCGGTTTGGGCTTAGAGCCCCAACTGTATCCAGAACGGGCACGTCCTCTGCCCCTGTTTCCGGAATCTCCTCTGGAAGAGGGAAATGCAGAACCCCTACCAGATCTGGCCCCCCGAAAGGAGGGGGTAAAGGCAGGCGCCCCCCGAAAAGGGCGGCGTTGTTTCTTACGTTGAGGTAACCTACCACCCTTGGTGACAGAGTCCAATGTCTCTCCAAAGAGCCGTAGACCAACAAAGGGTAAAGCCGTCAGTGATTTTTTGGACATAAAATCGGCCGCCCACTGGCGCAGCCACACCGACCGCCGAATAGCCACAAGCAGAGCCGACGTCCTACCACACATCATCAAAGTGTCATCCAAGGCAGTCAACACAAAGGATAGAAACAACTCACACCGTTTAAGGCTAAGGAACTCGTTACTACCAGGACGAAGCCCGGAAGAAGTCAACAGGTCCCTGACCACAGACCTGGTAGCCAACACCATTAGCTCCGAAGCGCACACAGGCCGGATGGCCGACCCAATGCTAGTAAAGCCATGAGAAGCCATCTGATCAATACGTTTATCCTCTCCATCTTTGAGAGTGGAACAATCAGGTCTGTTTAAAACCGAGGAGTTAGACAACCCCAAAACCGGTGCATCCACCTTGGGGGGAGATGCCCAGCGCTTGACCGCCTCAGAAGGAAAGGGATATTTCCTATCCCACCCCTGAGGGATGCCAGGGAGCCGAGCCGGCCTATCCCATTCCTTGTCAATGATTCTATCAAAATGGCGTTGCGTAGGAAACTCCAGGCGCGGCCTGGATTCCTCAAACAATTCACCTTTCTGCTGTGACGCCTCCTCGGGAGGGGAAATATTCAGAACTTCCAGCATGAGAGACAGAGCGTGAGGAGAGTCCAAGGATCTCCCTAAATCAGAAAGCTCGGCATCAGCGCCAGCAGACTGCTCATCATCCGAAAATTCTGAACCCTCATCAACTTCCCCCTCCTCTAGCTGAGGATAATCAGACCAATCCAGATTGTCTCTGTCATCAAGATCATCCACCGGCGGAGCCGGCGACAAATGCTTTCTCTTAGACGGAGCCTTACGGGCGACCGAGCTAGAGAGCATTTTCTCAAGGCTAGCCAATCTGGCACACATCTCGGATTGCAGATCCCTGCCCATGACCACGTCACACGGGGCACGAGTCAAGGCGGGAGGGGGAGTTGAGGTGGCCGGCTGTGCTGACCCCGCCGCTTGGGGTTCGGACTGCCGCGTAATAGTTTGCTGTGCACATGGTATACACAGTAACACATCATCCCCAGTAATGTAAATCCCACACAACATACACTTTTTGGGATGCCCCGAAGGGGTCCCAGTCCCAGTATCCGGGGATGCCTCCATAAGGTGAATTTTGAGTGGTCGCTATGACCCAGGGAATTACGCCAGTTAGACAACCCGGGATGCCCCTTTAATGTCCCGAGTGGGAGGATTTGTGATGCTAAAATGGACCCAGGGACCCAGGATCAGGAGAGACCTTCCAATACTACAGAAGATCCTCCTGGATAACCTTCACCTAAAAGACAAAGAGAGACCCATAAGTCCCTACAATAAGACTTAACAGATAAAGAAAAGAAGAAATAAATGAGGCCCACAGGGCCACTCACAAACGCTGCGGTGAACGATCCGCCTCAGAACAATGGCGATTTCTGAGGTGAAGTGAAGAGAAGAACAACTGCCTTGTCAGCGGCGTGGTCTGCGCAGCCCGCGCAAAGCTGATCTGTGCCCCTTAAGCTGCCTAGTAACAGGGAGCTGCCTAGTAACAGGGAGGTCAGCTCCGCAGTGGCGCCAGTACAGAGGAGGGCGGAGCCGCGGCGACGCGCCGAAAGCCCGGCTCCGCCCCCCCTTCCAGTGTGAATGAAGCGTGAGGGAAGAAGTCCCTCACGCACCAGCCCAGAGACCGGCGCCGCCGACAACCGCGGCGCCGGCTGCCATGACAGCGGGTGCTCCCGCTAACACTAGCGGAGCACCCGCCCAGCTCGCTGCGGCGAGGAATGAATGAGAGAACGGGGGCTGGCCGCGGCAGAGCGCCGAGTGCCAGCCCCGCCCCCCCAAAGCGTGTGAGGTAAAAAAAATTACCTCACAGACTGAAAAACCCCGGCACCCGGCTGCAATGACAGCCGCGGTGCTGCAACATAGTAACAACAGTGCAACCAATTCATTGAGGGATTACTTCCAGACGCTCCACATCAACAAGAGAAAGTGAATAAAGAGAAAGAGAATAAAGCTAACCCCTATGAGAGGAACCCCCAGCCCCCATAGTTGGTAAAGGGAAGGGCCCCCCCCAGGGGAAAAGTCAAGGGATGGGGCATCCCAAACCGGGATCACCTACCCGGTATGACCGCCTACCCTCTCTTTTAGGGTCTCACGGTGGAGCTCTGCTCCTCAGCACCAGAGGTGCCAATGTACCCTCGCTCGGGCCAGCAGCCAAGACTGTGGAGGCATGTAATCTGAGGTAAATTTTGGGACAAACAGGGGTCCGAGCGGAAATAGACAAAATAAGAGGCCGGGAGTTACCCCGGCTACCTGAAATCCCCCTGTGCAAGGAGGAGCCATCATCTTCTGACTTGCTCGCCGTCTGCAGAGATGGAAAACTGGGTAGTGAGTGGGAGGTCCCAGGTATTTATGGATCAGGGAGGGGCTTTCTTTTGCTATCATCTCTGCAGGAACGCCCTCTTCAGGACGATATTACCCACATGTTATGGATTCTTGAAGCGGGGTGTGTGACATACTAAGAATACAAATATGATGCCTTTTGAAGGATAGACTTCTCACAATGTCCATATTTATGGACAAACAATACAAGAGCTACGTGGAACGGTGCAGACATTATCTGACCGGATGGCTCACTTGGAGGCTCAAGCTTCTGTACTACCTACTTCCGTGCCTGCCATGAGTCCTAAGTTGCCACCATTCAGATTTGGCGGAGACCGTGACAAATTCAGGGGATTCCTCAATCAATGTAGGCTATACTTTGATGCAAATCCAACCCAGTTTCCTACTGACCGGTCTAAAGTCCTGTGTATCATCATGTTGCTGACACATGAAGCCATAGCCTGGGCTAGTCCACTAATTGAGACCCAAGACCCCCGGCTGAACAACCTTGAAGACTTCATCAACGCCATGAGTCAAATGTTTGATGATCCCTATCGAGGTGCTACAGCTGAAGCAGCACTACTAGCTTTGCGCCAAGGCAGACGCCCCGTCACCGAGTATGCAATGGAGTTCAAGAGGTGGGCTATCGACACTGATTGGAATGAAGCGGCGAAAATGTATTTTTTTAGGAAAGGACTTTCCAGCGCATTAAAAGACGAACTTGCCCGTGCAGAGGCCCCTTTAGGCTTAGACAACTTTATTAACCATTGTATTAGAATTGACACCCGACTATCTGAACAACGACAAGAGAAATGGGCTACCTTGAATTTTGATACTAAGCAGTACCCTTCTTTTCCTGTAGCTATTTCTAAGGAACCGCAAGGAAAGAGTCAAAGAGAATCGGGCAGTGAGCCGATGCAAGTAGATTCCATACTAAGGCGTGAAAGCGTTGACAGAAGAGAGCACAGGCTCCGGGAAAGCTTATGCTTCTACTGCGGAAAATCTGTCCACTTCTTTATCAACTGCCCTAGCCGCCCTCGGAGATTGGTAGCAGCTATTATGGATCCTGACTTTTCGGACAGAGAATCAATTGTTTCCGAAACAGAATTATCTGAGAAAGCAGTTATCCATTCCATCTCATCGGTGGCCCCTCATATTAAGAAAGAAAATAAAGACTCCCATTGCTTCCTTCCCATTAAGTTTCTGACTAATTCTCAGTGGATTTCTGCCTCTGCTATGGTGGACTCTGGGGCTAGTGGCAATTTCATGGACCTTTCTTTTGCCCAAAAGCATGGGGTCAGATTTAACAAAAAACTCTCACCCTTGGTAATGGAAACCGTAGATGGATCTCCACTGAGCTCAGGGCCTGTGGATCAAGAGACGGAGCCACTTGAGGTCATTATAACACCCCAGCACCGTGAAGTCCTCTCTTTCCTGTTGATCTCGTCTCCACATTTTCCTGTTATTTTAGGCCTACCATGGTTGCAAGCACAGAACCCTGTCATCAACTGGGAAAATAAAGAAATAAGCTTCCCTGGGGAGGATGGTCTTTCGACAGGGTACTCTGAACAAGATTCTAAAGAACCAGTTGAAAATAATAAAATGGTAGAATTACCCTCTGTATACAAGAACTATGCGGACGTGTGCGAAAAACAAAATGCAGACAAGCTTCCCCCACATAGATCTTATGACTGTCCCATAGAATTGTTTCCTGGTGCACCTATACCCTTTGGACACATTTACCCTTTGGCAGACCCCGAACTAAAAGCCTACATAGAAGAAAACCTGGCTAAGGGGTTCATTCGCCCATCTTCTTCACCTGCAGGGGCTCTCATATTCTTTGTCAAAAAAAAGGACGGTTCTCTAAGGCCGTGCATTGACTACAGGGAACTTAACAAAATTACAATCAAGGACTGCTACCCTCTACCATTGATTCCTGAGCTCTTGGAGAGAGTACGACATGCAAAGCAAGTTAGACCTGCGTGGCGCTTATAACTTGGTCCGTATAAGACCCAGAGATGAATGGAAGACAGCGTTTAGGTCACGTTATGGACATTATGAATATCTCGTGATGCCTTTTGGTCTTTGCAACGCCCCTGCTACCTTCCAACATCTTGTCAATGATATCTTCAGAGATCTTTTGGACCAGTTTGTAGTCGTCTATTTGGATGATATCTTAATTTTTTCCAACTCTATGGAAGAACATCAGAGACATGTGAAATTGATTCTGGATCGTCTAAGGAAGAATCAACTCTACATTAAAATTGAAAAATGTGATTTTCATCAAACTGAAATACAATTTCTGGGTTATATAATTTCACCCCGTGGTTTACACATGGACCCTAGCAAGATTAAAGCAATAGTAGACTGGCCTACTCCAAAAATCATAAAGGATGTTCAACGTTTCATAGGTTTTGCCAATTTTTATAGACGTTTTATTAGGAATTTCTCGGAGATCATAACTCCTATTACACAGTTGACTAAGAAAGGACATGCCTGTGCTTGGGCTCCTCAAGCACAAGAATCCTTTTGTCTCCTAAAGTCCAAGTTCACTACAGCCCCAGTGTTAATCCATCCCGACCCAGAATGCGCCTTCATTGTGGAAGTAGATGCTTCAGACTGTGCTATAGGGGCTATTCTGTCTCAAAGAACAGGAGACAAGGGGTTATTGCATCCCTGTGCCTTTTTCTCCTGACGTTTATCACCCGCTGAGAAGAATTATGATGTGGGGAATAAAGAACTGTTGGCCATCATTGCAGCATTTAAAGAATGGAGGCATCTCCTTCAAGGAACCTCGCAGTAAATAATTGTTCTAACTGATCACCATAACTTGGAGTTTGTTAGATCAGCCAAGTGTCTATCTCCTTGCCAAACTCTGAGTCTTTTTCTCAACCAATTCAACTTTGTAATCTCATACCGGCCTGGATCTCGTAATGGCAAAGCGGATGCTCTATCTAGAATTTTTTCCAAAGATTCCACTTCTATTATTCCACCCAAAACTATTGTTCCTGAGTCTAATTTTATTGGAGTAATCCAAAATAAGGACTTGCTGGAAGAGATAAAAGAGGCCTATAACACCGATTCCTTGCTGTCTCAACCATCTGATGAGGTGCACTTAATGCTTAAAAACAAGACGTGGATCCATGGGCAGCAGCTATATATACCCGAAACAGTAAGATTGAAAATTCTAAAGCTAGTCCATGATTCTAAGATTGCTGGTCACAAGGGAGTGCAGAAGACACAGGAATTCCTATCTCGTTTCTTTTGGTGGCCCAATTATCAACAGGACGTAAGAAAATATGTATTGTCATGTGACGTTTGTGCTAGATGCAAGACTCCACGTTCTTCACCCTTGGGTTTGTTACAGCCTTTGCCGATCCCCTCTCGTCCCTGGGGTTCCATTTCCATGGACTTTATAGTAGATCTACCTACCTCTAAAGGAAAAAATACAATTCTGGTAGTAGTTGACCGGCTAACCAAGGCTGCACACTTCATTCCATGTACCGGCCTACCTTCCGCTAAAGACACTGCTGACCTTGTAGTTCAGAATGTGTTTCGTTTTCATGGAGTTCCTGATGAAGTCATCTCGGATCGTGGGGTACAGTTTACTTCAAAATTTTGGCGGAGTTTTTGTTCAGCACTTGATATTGAGGTTAACTTATCAACCGCCTTTCACCCACAAACTAATGGACAAACTGAGCGCACAAATCAGACCCTGGAACAGTACTTACGATGCTATATCTGTCATTTACAAGATGATTGGGTCGATCTGCTTTCGGTGGCGTTCCCTACAATAACTCCCAAAATGCCTCCACTAAGCAAACTCCTTTCTTTGCAAACTTGGGGTATCATCCAAATATTCTACCCAAATTCCCTGCTGTTTTACCTATGCCTGCAGTTGCGGAAAGGATCTCTAAATTACAGCAAAATTTGAAACTAATCAAGACAACGTTGGAGAAGGCTCAAGAATTACAAGAAGGCGGCAGATACATTTCGTAGGCCAGCACCAATGTTTAAAGTGGGAGGTAAAGTATGGCTTTCCACCAGAAATTTGAGACTCAAGTTGCCTTCACCAAAACTGGGACAGAAATTTATTGGGCCCTATAAGATTATCAGGATTACTAGTCCTGTAGCTGTTAAGCTTCAACTCCCACAGTCCATGAAGATTCATCCTGTGTTTCACGTGTCTCTGTTAAAACCTGTTGTGCTCAACCCTTTTCCGGAACGTATTCCTTCTCCTCCCGATGCAGTGGAGGTAGATGGGCAAGAACAGTTTATTGTAGAAGAAATCTTGGACTCTAGAATCTTTAGGAACCAATTACAATACCTCATTAAGTGGCAAGGTTATGGGCCTGAAGAAAATTCTTGGGAACCTGTGAGTAATATTAATGCTCCCCGACTGATCAGACAGTTTCACCAAAGACATCCTGGAAGGCCGAGGCAGGTCACGTCCAGAGGCCGCTGTTGAGGTGGGAGTAATGTCAGGAATAGCCTTGTTACGTCTGTCTAGTTGAACTGTTTCCCTTAAGTTTTCCCTTAGTTAAGATGGCGGATTGTGTCTCAGCTGGGTGCCATCTTACTTCCTGTCATATATATAAACCTCTCAGGCCTGTTGCTCAGTGCTTGAGTATTGTGTTTGACTTCCTGCTTGTGCAGTTCTCTAGCCTGGAACTTACTCTCCGGTTTGTTCCTCCACTTGCGGTTTACCCTGCAAATCCTTGCTACCTGCTCACCCAGATTGGACTTTGACTCTGCATTGATCTGCTTCCCTGCTGCTGACCCGGATTGGACTTTGACTCCGCTTTGATCTGCTTCCCTGTTGCTGACCCGGATTGGACTTTGACTCCGCTTTGATCTGCTTCCCTGTTTGGACTTTGACCTTCTGCGCTTTGGCCTAGTCTCTGCCATTGGACTCCAGCAGTATTCACCAGTATCATGACACCTATGCTTTTTCACCCTTCAGAATTCTGCCGCAGGTGATATGGAAGGCGGCCCAGGAGAAAGAAAATAGGATACTCTTCGCACCTTACTGGCCAAAAAGAGTGTGGTTTGCAGAATTAACCAGGATGGGGATAAGAGGTCCTCGGAATCTGTCGGAAGTTGTAGACATCATACATCAGAAGTCAGTACTGCATCCGAATCCAGCAAGTATTCAAATGACAGCATGGATCCTGAAAGGGCCCCATGCAGATGAAAGAGGGGGTTCCCCGAGAGGGATAGAAATATTCAGCAAAATCGTAAGTTATATACAAGGAAAAGTTTTCTTCTTTTGGGAGCTTCACAATCTGAAGGTAGAAGATGTAGTTACAGTGCTAGATTTGTTGCTAAAAGGATTCGAAAAGGGACAGGATGTAAGTACCCTGAAGACTCCTGCATTATCAGTTTGTTCGGGATCAAAAACTTGAACAGAATGAATATCTCTAACCCTATGTTACCTCTAACCCTATGTTACCTCTAACCCTATGTTACCTCTAACCCTAGGCTACCTCTAACCCTAGGCTATCTCTAACCCTAGGCTATCTCTAACCCTGGGCTATCTCTAACCCTGGGCTATCTCTAACCCTATGCTACCTCTAACCCTAGGCTACCTCTAACCCTAGGCTACCTCTAGGCCTAGGCTACCTCTAGGCCTAGGCTATCTCTATCCCTAGGCTGATCTTAACTCTAACCCTAGTAACAAAAAGGGTTAATGATTTCAAGCATAATTAAGTATAGGAATTTTATTGGGGCTATACTTCCAGATAAAATAATTCTAGACCCAGTCCGTTTATTTTTTGCCTAAGATAGCAACTTCTGATAACAGGTAGCAAGAGATAGTTCTTCCAACGCTGTCAGGTGCAGTTGGTAAGGAGGAGGATCTTTCGTTGCTTGATGGCAGAAGAGCTCTGATTATTATTGAAAAGGTCAAAGTGCTGGCACTTGACAGAGCAAATGCTAGTAGCATTAAGGGGAAAAAATAAAGGTTCAGCAGCCTCAAGGGCTACTATTGCTAGATGGTTAAAACTGACTAGGGCAAAGTCATATGTTAGTAAGGGAGTGACTCCCCCTGAAGTGTCGGTTCACTTCACAAGGGCAATGGGCACATCTTGGGCAGAAAGAACTGGGGCTCCTATAGATGTAAAGCTGCCATATGGTTTTCGCCCCACACCTTCCTTAAACACTATAGACTTGATCTACTATCTGCAAACATCAGTCCTTCGGTAGAAGGGTACTCCTTGCAGCATCCCACCCCTAAGGTATAATTACTTGCCTAATCCTCTCCATGTGGTCAAGCTGAAGGATGACTTGGAAAAACCTCCGTTACTTACCGGTAACGTCCTTTTTAGGAATCCTTCAGCTTGAGCGCTTATTAGCCACCCAGATGTCAAGGGTTGAAGTTCGGTTACTGTTCTATAACTGAAGTGGGGAGGAAGGGGTGGGGATTTTAAACTCTGTTCCTGTTTTGTGTTTCCTCCCAGGGGGTGGAGCATTATCTCTCCATGTGGTCAAGTTGAAGGATTCCTAAAAAGGACGTTACCGGTAAGTAACGGAGGTTTTCTTATACTTCTTCTGAACTGGTAAGGGGCCCCTGCAATTTCAATTACAAAGCATCAGTCTTCAATCCATCACATAGTGGTTTTAAATACATTTTATCAAAATAAAATATTTTCTATTAACATGTGTATTTCAGGATCAGCTTCTGCACAAGATATTAAAAGAATAGCTGGGGAGCTCCAGTGTGTAAAGGCCAAAGCCCTGGAACAACTAAGGCAACACCTAACCCTTCACTTTCCTGGTGATGCAGAACAACGTTTCAGTGCACAGTCATTTTTTACAGAAGAGAGAGAACGGATCTTGCAGCCATACCTGTGCCAAGCTCACAAGCAATGTTAGTATTAAATATTCATTTATATAACCGTGTTTACAAGCTTTTATTAGCATCATACTTTCCTGATTATAAGAATCCAGAGTAAGAGGAGGTGTCTTAGCACTTTTTTTTCTCCTTAGTGCCCTGAAGGTGTCTGCACTGTGATGGTCACATTACTGTGCTACCTCTTATCACATTTTTGTGTATTCCTTAGCTCATGTCATGCAAAGAGAACAATTACTGAGAATTTTTCTTAAATGAGGTCAAAACCTGGGATTCTCCTGATTTGGGATGCCCCAGTGTGTGATAGTTCCTGGTTTAGCCTATATTTACCTCTGGCAATCCCACAGTGCAGGCGTGGACCTCATCCAATAGTCATTGCCTCCTTCCAGCTGTGCGCACTCACCACCAACTATTTAGATACCCCTAGTGTGGGTATACTCTGGCGATACCTTTCAGCAGCCTGTGCATATGCTGTAATATTGCCAGAGACAAACCTGGGGGCTTCACACACAGGGGCATCCTAAGTCAGGATGCCCCTAGGGAGAGCTTTAATAAACCCTGGAGTCTTCTGGACCCACACCCATTTCCCTGCTAACGGGTGGGAGTCAGACCATCTCGGAGGGGGTATCTAAAATGCTGGAGCCCCCGTCCTGCGCATCGCTTGCCGGCGGCTATGTGTACGGGTCCTTTCGGCAGCTAAAACAGAGAATGGGACTCCAACCTATTTGACCGCCAGGGGCCAATAGTGGGGCTGCATTCCCGGACATGGTAAAAATTCTGGGGGGGGGCGATGCGCTGAAATCTAGGGAACTATATTCTAAGTATACAGCACGTCCTGTTCCAGAATATTCATTACACTTGGGTAATACATCCACAAGATGGCGCTGGACTGCAGAGACAGAAAAGCGGCTCCTCCCGGCCCCATATATATACCAGGGACCTCCCACAAATTCCCCAGTTCTTCTCTGCAGTCTGGGCTGCGATGACTAGAAGATGGCTCTTTCTACTCGCAGGTGAGCGGGGCTTATTAGCCTGCGGCCCTGTACGACTATTCCCACCCGTTCCTTTTCACTGCCTCCCAGCTTAGGCTGTGCTGGTCGGGTGATGGTAGGCAGCACCGCTGTCAGGTGCTAAGGAGCGCTGCTCTAACCGCAGTCCCCCACCAAAGGGCAGGCGGTACAGGCCCGTGGTGAGCCTTATGGGATGTCCCTCCCGCGGCCGTTTGCCCTTCGCCCCCTGTCCCCTCAGTTAGGCTCCTCTTAGGCCGGCCACTGCTTCCCCTTCGCTCTTCCTGGGTGGATCTCGGGCGGGGGGGGGGGGCGGGGGGGGGATGTATTAACTAGGTATTTATCCATGTTGTGATCCCGCTTTGATTTGGTTGCACTGGGTTTGTATTATCGTCGCCACGTGCTTTTACTTCGCTTCGCGGACGGCGGCGACATCACCTCAGGCGCTGCTGCGCCGTCATTGGCTGGCCTCTTCGGGGGGGCGGGCCTTGCGGATGCCGTTTTCCGCATTACTTCTCCGCGGCCCGCCCCTCGAGGTATATGCGGGCGCCATTTTGGAGCTCCTGTGCTGCGTGTCTGGCGTCTCCCTTTCGCGGTCCGTAAGTGCCCCTGCGGGCTGGCTTTTCTTTGTATTTCATTGCATTATGCTTACGGGATCTTTGCTTTATGTCTTGCAGGGGGGGTCAAACTTTTTTGAGGTTTCTCCCGGTCCTATCCCCTCTATTTAGCGTTAACTCCTTATTGGAGAACTATTGTGATCCATTGTCTCCCACTTCCCTAGCGGGCTATTGGGGTATCCCGGGTAGCCTTATTAGCGTCAGTCCCAATTGGCCTAATCACCATATGGAGGCTTCTCAGGATAATGTGCTTGGGGTTCCTTCAGGACAAGCCCGGCTGTGTATGGCGTGTGGGGTATCCTCTATAAGTGACGATGTCAGGGTGTGTGTACCCTGCGCTGCAGTCTGGGTTACCGGTGGCTGAGCCTGCGCCCCCTCTAGCTTCGCCTACCCCCCCACGCTTACATCTGACTCCTAGTGAGGTGCATACCAGTGGGGAGTCTCAACCTGATTTGCCTGCACAGGTGGCTAGCATTGAGAGACATATTGCTGGCTCTGGCCCGCGTAAGGCTTCTGCTAAGAAGCGGCATTTATCACCTGGTGTTACTCTCTTTCCTATGGAGGCTGAGGAGCTTTTTGACATTACCGGTTATACCCCCCTGGAAGAGGGGGAATTATTTTCTGATTCAGAATCATCTGAGGAACAGCCTAAGGTTTATGGTGCCGATTCTGGGTCCTGTAGGACTATTCCCACCCCTTCCATTAGTAATATGCCTCCCAGCCTTTGCTGCGCTGGTCGGGTGAAGGTAGGCAGCACCGCTGTTAGGTGCTTAGGAGCGCTGCTCCACCGCAATCCCCCACCAAAGGGTACGCGGTTCAGGCTTATGGTGAGCCTCTATGGGATGCCCCTCCCGCACTATTGCCCCTTGCCCCTGCCTATCGGTGGGCCCTATTTAAGTGGCCCCTGTCCTCCCTCATTCTCCTTGTAGCCTTCGGGGGAAAAGAGGGGGGGGTGTAGGTGTGTATGCTGTGCATTATGTGTTTTAACCTTATACTTTATTCATTCTGTCTTGTGTCAGCCGCCGCGCTGGCTTGCCTTCCTTTACTGTATTTAAAATTGCCGCCGCGCGCCTTTTCTGTCACTATGTTCCACGCTTGGCGGCGGCGTTACCTCAGGCGCTGGTGCGCCGTCATTGGCTGCTTGTCATGTCCTGGCTTTGCGCTCTTCGGGGGGGGGGCCGTCTATGGCGCGTCCCGCGTCATTGCTGATACCGGCCCGCCCCTCGAGGTATACCGACGCCATCTTTGATCTGCTTGGTTGGCTTATGCGCGACGGACCCCTACCTACCGCGGTCTGTAAGTGCCCTCGCGGGCGGCTTTATTATCTACCTTTTATTACAGTGTGTTTACGGCCTCCTTCTATTATGTCTTTCAGGCAGGGCGAATCCATTGGCTTCTCCCGGCCCTCTATTAGTTTATAACTTGTTAGGCCTTGTGTAATACTCCCACTTCCCTAGCGGGTTATTGGGGCATCCAGGGTTGCTGTATAGTGTTAATCCCTTTCGGCCTATAGTGCCACTATAATCACCATATGGAGGCATCTCAGGATAATGTGACCGGGGTTCATTCGGGACAAGCCCGGCGTGTGGGCAGCCTCATGCTGACGCTGACAAGGCGCGGGTCTGTGTACCCTGTGCTGAGCAGGTGCAGGCCTTCCAGTGGCTGGGCCTGCACCGCGTTTCACTTCACCTACCCCCCCAAGCTTAAATCTCACTCCTACTGAGTTGTATACAAGTGGGGATTCTCAGCCTGATGTGTCTTTTAGACTGGCTACTGTTGAGGAGTTGATTGCTAATACCTTGGCGCGTAAGTGCTGCAAAAAAGCCGCACTTAACGCCTAATGTCACTCTTTTCCCTATGGAAACTGAGGAGTTTTGGAATCTTTGTGGCTATACCCCGTCGGATGAAGGGGAGCTTTTCTCTGACTCAGGCTCATCTGATGAAAGGCCAAGGGGTCATGACGATTCTGGCTCTGACCCCTGGGCCCCGGATGACACTGACAGATTGCTGACCCAGATTTTTGAGGTCCTGTCCATCTCTCCCCCTGTTGCGGCTCCCAGGCAAAGGGGGGAGCTTTTCCATACAGCAAAATCACGTTTGGAATTTCCCGAGCAAGCACATTTCCACAACCTTGTGCTCAGGGAATGGGAGCGCCCCAGTAAACTTCCCGGGGTACCTAAAAGTTGGGATAGGAAGTATCCCTTTCCTGCTGATGTGGTAAAGTGTTGGTCATCCCCTCCCGAGGTGGATGCCCTGGCCCTAGGGCTATTTAACACCTCTGTCATGCATTCCCCTGACTCTACTACCCTGCGGGATGCTGAGGACCGGCGCATTGACCAGCTGGCATCCCATGCCTTTGCATGTGCGGGGACGGCGCTGCGCCCGGTCTGTGCTTCTGCCATTAGCGCTGTGGCCACTAGAACCCTTATCAGAAATATACTTGATAGTGCCCTTGATGATTTGCCTTGTGAGGTGTTCAATGCACTCTCCAGTTGTGATGTTATTCTTATTCCAGATATAGTACTTACACTTGGGTTATCCTCCGCCAGATGGCGCTGCACTGCAGAGACATGCAAAACAGGCTCCTCCCGGCCCCTCAAATACCCGGGACCTCCCACAAATCCCCAGATTTCTCTGCAGTGCTTACTGCGAAGACATGAAGTATCACTCTCTCGCAGGTGAGCGGGGCTTTTAAGCCTGCGGCCCTGTTGGACTATTCCCACCCGTTCCTCGTGTGATGTGCCTCCCAGCCTGGGCTGCGCTGGTCGGGTGAAGGTAGGCAGCACCATGCGTGCTTATGGAGCGCTGCTCCACCGCAGTCCCCCACCAAAGGGTAGGCGGTATAGGCTGATGGTGAGCCTTATGGATGCCCCTCCCGCATTATTGCCCCATGCCCCGTGTAGCGGTGGGTCCTCTACAAAGGGCCGCCATCCTCCCTCATTCTCCCTGTAGCCTTCGGGAGGGAAAGAAGGGGGGGGTGGGTTAGCGTGTAGCGCGATTCGTGCATACGGCGTTTGTCATGTCTTTTGACTGGTATATGTGGTGTCTGCCGCCGCGCTGACTTGTCTTTTTTACTATTGCAAATGCCGCAGCCGCCGCGTGGCTGCTTGTCTGTGGGCTTCGCGCTCTTCGGGGGGGCGGGGCCTGGCTTGGCGCGCCCTGCGTCGCAGCACGCTCTGGCCCGCCCTTCGAGGTACTCTCTGCGCCATTTTGTCAGCGCGCGCGTGTGGCGGTTATACTTACCGCGGTCCTTAAGTGCCCTCGCAGGCGGTTTTATACTCATTGTAGTGTGTTTGATCCCGACACCCTTTCTTCCCACTGTGTCTTTCAGACGGGTGAAGCCATTGACTTCTCCCGGCCCGGTGTAATTGATAGTTGGGCCTTGTATAATTACTCCCACTTCCCTAGCGGGTCATTGGGGCATCCAGGGTTGCTTATAGCGTAAATCCCTACTGGCATATCGTGCCTAATAATCACCATATGGAGGCATCCCAGGACCCGGGGTCCCTTTGGGACAAGCCCGGCTGCGTGTAGCGTGTGGGCAGCCTCGTGCTGACGCTGACAAGGCACGGGTCTGTGTACCCTGTGCTGAGCAGGTGCTTGCATTGCAATCTGGCCTGCCAGTGGCTGCGCCTCGTTTCACTTCATCTACTCCCCCAAGCTTAAATCTCACTCCCGTTGAGTTGCATACTAGTGGGGATGCTCAGCCTGATGTGTCTTCTAGACTGGCTACTGTTGAACAGATTATTGCGAGGTCTTTAGAGCGTAAGCGGCACTTGACGCCTAATGTTACTGTTTTCCCTATGGGAACTGAGGAGTTTATGAATCTGTGTGGCTATACCCGGTCTGATGAAGGGGAGCTCCTTTCTGATTCAGGCTCATCTGATGAGAGACCAAGGGGTCATGACGATTCTGGCTCTGACCCCTGGGCCCCGGATGACACTGACAGATTATTGACCCAAACCTTGAGGTTCTGTCTATCTCTCTCCCTGTTGAGGCTCCCAGGCAAAAAAAGGAGCTTTTCCATACAGCAAATCACGTTTGGAAATTCCAGGGCAGGCATATTTCCATAACCTTGTGCTCAAGGAATGGGAGCACCCCAGTAAACTTCCCGGGGCTCCAAATATTTGGGATAGGAAGTATCCCTTTCCTGCTGAGGTGGGTAAAGGTTGGTCATCCCCCCCCCCCCCCCCCCCTCGAGGTGGAGGCTCCGATCCTAGGGCTATCTAACACCTCTGTCATGCATTCCCCTGATTCTACTATCCTGCCTTTACATGTGCGGGGACGGCGCTGCGCCCGGTCTGTGCCTCTGCTATTACTTCTGTGGCCACTAGAACCCTTATCAGAAATATGCTTGATAGTGCCCCTGATGATTTGCCTTGTGAGGTGTTTATTGCACTCTCTAGTTGATGTTTTTTGTAAATGTTGTCCTGTCAGCATTGGATGACACCATCAGAATGTGTGCCAGAACTTCTACCCTCGTGGTGGCTGTGCGCCGCTCGGTTTGGCTGCGCTAGTGGGCCACTGACAATGCTGCCAAGAAGGCCCTCACCGGTTTTCCCTTTAAAGGACGGCATCTGTTTGGAGACCGCCTGGACCTTTCTTGCTAAGGGAGGCAGGTTACCCCAGCGCAGGCGGCAACCTCGGCCCTTTAGGGGTCAGGGTTCCTTCTCCTCCCCTTACCGTGATGCAAGACAGGGAAGGGGGGGTATCCTTCCCTGGGGCCCGGGGAGATTCCTGGGGTAGAGGCAGAGGACGTGGACGTCCTGGCTCCTCCTGGGACCCCAAAAGCTAAATCCTCTCCCAAGCATGTTGGGCCGCCCTCACCCATCCGCGTGGGGGGACGGCTGCAGCACTTCGTTCAGGTCTGCAGGATTCATGTCTCAGACCGGTGAATTCAGGAGGTAGTGTCCTCCGGTTACAAGTTGGAGTTTGCTGCCGATCCCCCTCCAAGATTCATCAGGTCCCGGATTCCTCAGGACCCTGTGTCAGCTCAGGAGCTAGTGCAAGCAGTGCAAGGCCTCCTGGAGCTGGCATCTGCCAGGTGCCTTTAAGAGAAAAAGGCAAGGACTTTTATTCCAACATATTCACAGTACCCAAAAAGGATGGTTCTGTCAGGTTCATCATGGACTTAAAGATTCTTAACAAGTTTTTGTCAAGGGCAGGCGCTTTCACATGGAGACTCTGCGCTCAGCCATCTATTCCCTGCGCCAAGGGGATTTCATGGCTTCTGTGGACATCAAAGATGCTTACGTTCATATTCCTGTGTTCCCAGGTCATCAAAAGTCCCTCAGGTTCACTCTGCTGGATCAACATTACCAATTTGTGGCCTTGCCCTTCGGCCTCACTTCAGCTCCCAGGGTGTTCACCAAGGTGCTGGCTGGCGTGATGTCTCTACTCAGATGTTAGGGTGTCAGCGTGCTTCCCTATCTGGACGACATCCTCTTCACTTCCACAGTCCCTACATCAGGCAGAGTTGGATACTCAGCTGGTGGTGCCCATTCTGGAGTCATTTGGATGGGTGATCAACCACCCCAAGTCCTCACTGTCCCCTTCCTTAGTAACTCCATTCCTAGGAATGAATCTGGATACAGTTTAGGCAAGGATCTTCCTTCCTCAGCAGAAGGTGGACAATCTGATTGCACAGGCTCAGTCCCTCCTGCTGGTGGGCCTGATGGCGGCGTCCTTCGAAACGGTCCCTTATGCTCCGTTCCAATTGAGGCCTCTGCAACTTCACCTATTGTCTGTATGGGACAAGGACCCAGCGTCCCTGGACAGGGTCTGTGTGCTCCCCCCCCCCCCCTGGTCAGGAGGTCCCTCTTGTGGTGGATGGACTCAAGGAACCTGTTGGGGGCAGATCCTTTCTTGCCCCTTCCTGGGAGACGGTCACCACGGATGCTGGTCTATCAGGTTGGGGGGGGGGGTTCTGGAAGTCCCTGCGGTTCCAGGGGAGGTGGGGCCCTCAGGAGGCCCACACACCTATCAATATCTTGGAGCTGCGAGCGATCAGGTTAGTTCTGGCTCGCTTGACTACTCATTTTTAGGGCCTGCCTGTTCAGTTGGCGCTCGGACAACCAGACGCCAGTTGCCTACATCATTCATCAGGGAGGGACCCGGAGCAAGAGGGCCCTCCAGGAAATGTCTCTGATCCTGACCTGGGTGGAGGCCAATGTTCCCTGCATATCAGCGGTGTACATTCCGGGGGTGAAAAATCTGCTGGCAGATCCTCTGAGCAGGGGGACCTCTCGCTAGGGAGCATGGTCCCTCTGCAACAGGGGGTTCCAATCTCTGTGCCACCGTTGGGGCCAACCAGATGTGGATCTGTTTGCTTCCCGTCACAATCACAAGCTCCCGGCCTTTGTCTCCCTGCCCTGGGATCCTCTGGCCTTGACCTCGGATGATTTAGCACTGTCATGGCACGACATTCAGTTCCTGTATGTCTTTACTCCATTCCCCCTGCTGTGCAGGGTTCTGCGCAAGATTGCTCTGGAGGAGGTGCCAGCAATTCTGGTGGCCCCCAGGCGGCTAAGAAGAGTGTGTTCGCAGACGTGGTGCAGATGGCAGTAGACCAGTACGTTCTGCCAAGGGTGCCAGATCTGCTCACTCAGGGCCCATTACGCCATCCCAATTTACAAACTCTGGCCTTGACGGCCTGGCTGCTGAAACCTCCATCTTGATGGAAAAAGGCTTGTTCGCCTCGGTGGTTGATATCATGAAGAAGGCTAGGAAGAAAACTTCTTCTTCTATCTATTACAGGGTATGGCGTACCTACTTTGACTGGTGTGAGTCTAGGTCTCCTCCCTGTCGGGTGTTTTCAGTCCCCAGGGTTCTGGAGTTCTTACAGCTTGGGACTCCAACTCAGTACTCTGAAGGGTCAGGGTTTCTGCCTTGTCTGTTTTCTTTCAGAAGTCTTTTGCTCTGCATTCTTTGATTAAGACCTTTTGTTCCAGGGGGTCACTCATGTGCGTTCCCCACGTAAACCTGTGGTCCCTGTTGGGATTTGAACTTGGTTTTGTCTGCCTTGCGGGGTGCTCCCTTTAAACCTATGCAGGATTCTGCTCTGGCTGTTCTTACCCTCAAGGTGGTCTTTCTGGTAGCCATTACTTCGGTCAGGCGTGTGTCTGAGTTGGCGGCTTTTTCTATTCAGCCCCCATACTTTGGGAAGACACCAGGACAAGGTGGTGTTTCGCTTTAAGCCAGATTTTCTTCCTAAGGTAGTGTCTGCTTTTCATTTAAATCAAGATATTGTTCTTGCTTCTTTGTGCCCTAATCCTAGCAACGCTAAGGAGAGGGTTTTGCACTCTTTGGATGTGGTTAGGTGTCTGAAGTACTATCTGGTGGCTACTGCACCCTTCAGGAAAACTGATGCTCTTTTTGTGGTCCCTTCTGGTCCTAGGAAGGGTTTGGCTCCTGCCAAGTCTACTATCAGCAAATGGATCCGTCAGGCTGTGATTCAGGCCTACTCTGCTAAGGGGAAGAATCCTCCCTTCCGCCTTACTGCTCATTCCACTCGTGCTATTGGTGCTTCTTGGGCTTTTCAGCGCCAGGCTTCTGTTGAACAAGTTTGCAAGGCCCCTACTTGGTCTTCTGTTCATACCTTTTCTAAGTTTTACAAGGTTGATGTTAGGGCCTCAGCTGATGCTGCTTTTGGCCGAAAGGTTCTGCAGGCGGCAGTGGTTTAAACTGTCTGCTCTAACCTTTTGGGGATCCCACCCTACCTTACGGACACTGCTATTGGATGTCCCAAGTGTAATGAATATTCTGGAACAGAACGTGCTGTATACTTAGAATAATACAATTATGTGATTACTCACCTGTAAAATTGGTATTATACGTATACAGCACGTCCTGTTCCACCCCGCCTTTGTTATCATTATTTTTAGTTACCTCTTTATGGTGATTGTTCTTATGTTCAATATTTGATAATGGTTATAGTTCTCCCGGCTTCATTTTAACTGCTTTTCAATACTGGGGAATTTGTGGGAGGTCCCTGGTATATATGGGGCCGGGAGGAGCCGCTTTTCTGTCTCTGCAGTCCAGCGCCATCTTGTGGATGTATTACCCAAGTGTAATGAATATTCTGGAACAGGACATGCTGTATACGTATAATACCAATTCTACAGGTGAGTAATCACAGAATTGTATTTTTTGTTGTCTTACTGTGATAAAATCTTCCAAAATCGGGATTCCCCGCTGTGTGAAACCCCCGTGTGCCCCCATAAAAACTCACCTTCCGACACATGGGTTGCCTGGGGGGTTTCACACAGCAGGGCATCCCGATTCAGGCTGGGTTTTGTTCCACTTTAAGTGCAGCATGGATGGGGTAGGGGAGGAGGAATAAGGAAGTATATACTATACAATAGACTGGTAGTGAATATAGGGGACTAGGAAGGGTGAAGTGGTTGACCATCAGGAGTATGCTGGTCCATGCCTGAAGGCTTAGTTGGAAAAGAAAGCCAGCGGCAATTTTCCCTATATCCAGTCCAGGTAGTCCCAGTGATGACATGTGGGTATTCCGCCCCCAGGGGGCGCTCGACTGCAAGATCAAAAGCTGACGCTCCTCCCGGCCCCCTATAAAGGCAGGTGTCCCTCTATCATTCCCCAGTCTTCATCTTGCAGTCTGGCTGCTGAAGATCGTTGGATACTCTCTCTCGGATTTTGGCAGCAGAGCGGGGCCCCCTAGCCCATCGGCCCCTGCGGGCCCTATTCCCATTGATCCTGTGAGACCCACTCTTGCCTCCCAGCCGCTGGCTGCCTCGGGATCGTGACGGTAGGGAGAACGCCGGGGTCAGGTGTTTTATGGCAGAGCTAGGCTCTGGTCCGCAGACCCTGTTTAATGGGTAGCCGGCCATAGGCTGATGGTGAGCCTAACTGGGGGAACCACGTGTACAGGCTAGTGGGTGCCTTTATATCCCTCCCATCCCACAAGCTTTATTATTGTGTATGCTGTGCTTTGACTGTGCAACGTTACTTGGCCTGTTGGCGGTGCGCGCTGTAGTTTTTCGCTTTGTGCACCCGCCCTGTCATGGCGCTTGGTGCCCTTTCTGGAGTGTGGACCGCTTTCACGGCTGTGTTGGGGGCAGCCCCGCCCCTCGAGGTTCCGTGCGGTGGTGCCATTTTGGGCTGTGCTGCCTGTGTAGGGAAGGTGTGCGTGGCTGCTGGGGACCATCCTGTTGTCGCTGACAATTTGTCTGGTGCCGGGCTCTTCTCCGTGTCTGCCTGTCATCATGTGAGCGCTGCGGGGGGTCGCAATCACTTCCATCGGTCCGTGAGTTCCATGTGGGGTTTATTCTAAGCATACAGCACGTCCTGCTCCATCTATAATACTTACACATGGGTAATCCTCCGCCTGAGGGCGCTGTTCACTGCAGACATGCAAAAACAGGCTCCTCCCGGCCCTACATATACCGAGGGACCTCCCACAAATCCCCAGATTTCTCTGCAGTGCTGACTGCGGAGACATGAAGTATCACGTTCTCGCAGGCGAGCGGGGCTTTACAGCCCGCGGCCCTGTGGGACTATTTCCACCCGTCCTCCTTGTGAAGTATTGCCTCCCAGCCTGGGCTGCGTTGGTCGGGTGAAGGTAGGCAGCACCGTGTGTGCTTACGGAGCTAAGCTCCACCGCAATCCCCCACCATAGAGTACGCGGTCAAGGCTAATGGTGAGCCTTAAGAGGATGCCCCACGCCCCGTGTAGCGGTGAACCCCATGTATTGGGTCACCTTCCTCCCTAGTTCCCCCCTTTATTGGGGGGGAAAAAAAAAAAGAGGGAGGGGTTGTGTGTACGATGGCCTAACCTTGCCCTATTACACTAGTAAGCTTAATAGCCCTTAACGGTTACTGGGTGTCAGAGCCGCACCTTGCATTGGTTGTAATGTTAGCCGCAGCGCCTTTACTGTATTTTACTTGGCGCGTACGGCGGCTCTGTTCGCGGACGCTACGGCGTTTATTTCTGTATTCTATTCTGTCATATTTTAGTCTCTGAGGTAATTCACTCGGTCTGGTTTCAGGCGTTACTAACTGCTGTTTCTGATTGGCTACGTGCCTTCGAGCTTCGCGCTCTCCGGGGGGGGGGGGGGGGGGGTCTGGTTTGGCACATTCAGCTCTGGCACGCCCTTCGAGGTTCGCTTGGCGCCATTTCTTACTCACGCGCGCGTGGTGAAGACCGTCCTCCTCTCGTCTGTAAGTGCCCTCATGGGCGACCCTTTCTTCAGCTTTTACTTCTTCTCGCTTGGCTCTGACATCCTCGTTCCCCTTGTGTCTTTCAGACCGTGGACTTCGGTGGCTTCTCCCGGCCCAGTGTAGCGCCCGGTCCTTACCATTAAAAATTACTCCCACTTCCCCGCGGGTCATTGGGGCATCCAGGGTTGCTTTATAGCGTCAATCCCTGGGACTATTTCCACCCGTCCTCCTTGTGAAGTATTGCCTCCCAGCCTGGGCTGCGTTGGTCGGGTGAAGGTAGGCAGCAGCGTGTGTGCTTACGGAGCTAAGCTCCACCGCAATCCCCCACCATAGAGTACGCGGTCAAGGCTAATGGTGAGCCTTAAGAGGATGCCCCACGCCCCGTGTAGAGGTGAACCCCATGTATTGGGTCACCTTCCTCCCTAGTTCCCCCCTTTATTGGGGGGGGAAAAAAAAAGAGGGAGGGCTTGTGTGTACGATGGCCTAACCTTGCCCTATTACACTAGTAAGCTTAATAGCCCTTAACGGTTACTGGGTGTCAGAGCCGCACCTTGCATTGGTTGTAATGTTAGCCGCAGCGCCTTTACTGTATTTTACTTGGCGCGTACGGCGGCTCTGTTCGCGGACGCTACGGCGTTTATTTCTGTATTCTATTCTGTCATATTTTAGTCTCTGAGGTAATTCACTCGGTCTGGTTATAGGCGTTACTAACTGCTGTTTCTGATTGGCTACGCGTCTTCGAGCTTCGCGCTCTCGGGGGGGGGGGGGTTCTGGTTTGGCGCATTCAGCTCTGGCCCGCCCTTCGAGGTTCGCTTGCGCCATTTCTTACTCACGCGCGCGTGGTGAAGACCGTCCTCCTCTCGTTGTCTGTAAGTGCCCTCATGGGCGACCCTTTCTTCAGCTTTTGCTTCTTCTCGCTTGGCTCTGACATCCTCGTTCCCCTTGTGTCTTTCAGACCGTGGACTTCGGTGGCTTCTCCCGGCCCGGTGTAGCGCCCGGTCCTTACCATTAAAACTTACTCCCACTTCCCCGCGGGTCATTGGGGCATCCAGGGTTGCTTTATAGCGTCAGTCCCTACTGGCTTATTGTGCTCAATAATCACCATATGGAGGCATCTCAGGATATTGTGAACGGGGTTCCTTCGGGATAAGTCCGTCTGTGTGTAGCTTGTGGGGTCTTACCTAGCAGTGGTGACAATGCACGGGTCTGTGTTCCTTGTGCTCAGCAGGCGCTAGCTGGTCTTCCCGCCTCTTCTGAGGCTGGGCTTGCACCTCGCCTCACTTCACCTACTCCCCCCAAGTCTGAGTCTAACCCCCAATACCAGTGGGGAGTCTCATCCTGATTTGGCCACTAGACTAGCTAGTGTTGAAAGCTTGATTGCTGGCTCCTTAGCGCGTAAGGCCACTGCCAAGAGGCGGCATTTGAATCCTGAATCGACTATCTTTCCTATAGAATCTGACGATTTACTGCTTTCTTATGCTCATCCCCCCTCAGACGAAGGGGAGCTGTTCTCTGACTCTGGGTCATATGACGACGAGTCCAGGGGACAGGAGGAGTCTGGTTCTGAACATTGGTCCTTGGATGACATTGATAGACTGTTGGCCCAGATCTTTGATGTCTTGTCCCTCTCTCCCCCTGCCGCGGCTCCCTGGCAAAGGGGTGATCTGTTTCACACCGCTAGGGCGCGTTTGGAATTTCCTGTACAAACCCATTTTAATAGTCTCGTGCTGAAAGAATGGGAACACCCCAGCAGACTTCATGGGGTTCCTAAAAATGTGGATAAGAAATATCCATTCCCTGCTGACCTGGTCAAGTGCTGGACATCGCCACCCGAGGTCGATGCACCAATTTTAAGTTTGTCCAACACCTCTATTATGCACTCCCCCGACACTACTACGCTGTGGGATTCTGAGGACAGGCGTGTTGACCAATTGGCATGTCATGCCTTTGCATTTGGGGGAGCGACGCTCCGCCCGGTTTGCGCCTTAGCCATTACGGCGGTGGCGCTCAGGACTGTGGTTAGGAATGCTCTTGAAGGCGCGGATGACTTGCCCTCTGATGCTGCCAATGCTCTGTCCACCTGTGAGACTTTTGTTAACTTTATCCTATCTGCATCGGACGATGCGATTAAGCTGAGCGCTAGATCTTCTGCTCTGGTGGTAGCCATACGCCGGGCGGTCTGGTTGCGCCAGTGGGCCGCTGATAACGCCGCCAAGAAGGCCCTTACGGGGCTTCCATTTAAGGGACTGTTTGGAGAAAGGTTAGACATCTTCGCCAAGGGTGGCAAGTTGCCCCAGCGCAGGCGTCAGACTCGGCCCTTTCGTGGTCCAAGCTCCCAATCGACCCCCTACCGTGGGGCTAAGCAAAGCAGAGGAGTGTCCTTCGCTGGGTCTCGCGCAGATTCCTGGAACAAGAACAGAGGACGCCGTCCCGGTTCCTCCTGGGGGCCCAAGCCCAAAGCCCCTCCCCCAGGCATGAAGGGGCGCCCTCGCCCGTCAGGGTGGGGGGACGTCTACAGCACTTCGAGCATGTTTGGAGACGCTACATCTCAGACTGGTGGATTCAGGAGGTAGTGTCCTCCGGTTACAAGATAGAATTTGCTGTACGGCCCCCTACCCGGTTCGTTGGGTCCCGTATCCCACATGACCCTGCCTCAGCTCAGGTCTTGTTGCTGGCCGTGCAGGACCTTCTGGATCTAGGGGTCATTTGCAAGGTCCCCTTAAGAGACAGGGGCATGGGGTTCTATTCCAACCTTTTCACAGTGCCCAAGAAGGACGGGTCAGTCAGGCCCATTCTGGATTTAAAAATCCTCAACAAATTTGTCAGAAACAAACATTTTCGTATGGAAACCTTGCGCTCGGCCATCGCCTCGCTGCGCCCAGGGGACTTTGACATCCGTGGACATCAATGATGCTTACCTTCACGTTCCGGTGTTTCCAGGACACCAAAGGTTTCTCAGATTTGCGCTGCTGGATCAGCATTACCAATTCGTGGCCTTGCCATTCGGCCTCACGTCGGCTCCCAGGGTATTCACCAAGGTGCTGGCAGGGGTGATGTCCCTGTTAAGGCTAAGGGGCATACGGGTGTTGCCCTACCTGGACGCTATACTCATCACCTCTCGGTCTCTGCGGCAGGCAGAGCTGGACACTCGGTTGGTAGTGTCCACCCTGGAGTCCTTCGGCTGGGTGATCAATTACCCCAAGTCCTCTCTGTCCCCCTCCTCGGTGGCCCCGTTCCTGGGGATGATTCTGGATACAGTTCAGTCAAGGATATTCCTTCCTCAGCAGAAGGTGGAAGCTCTGACAACGCAGGCGAGGTCCCTGCTTTCGAGCCCTCATCCCTCCATCCGGCAGGGAATGCAGTTGGTGGGCTTGATGGTGGCAAGCTTCGAGGCGGTGCCCTTTGCCCAGTTCCTCTGCAGCTTCACCTTCTGTCAGTTTGGAACAAGAACCCAGCGTCTTTGGACGAGATCTGGGTGCTCCCCCCCCTCGGTCAGACAATCCCTTGCGTGGTGGCTGGACCACAGGAACTTGACAAGGGGAAGATCCTTCCCGGCCCCCTCCTGGGAGATGGTCACAACGGATGCCAGTCTGTCGGGTTCGGGGGGATTCTGGAAGTCCCTGCGCTTCCAGGGGAGGTGGGGCCCTCAGGAGGCCCATCTACCCATCAATGTCTTAGAACTCAGGGCGGTCAGATTGGTGCTGGAACAATTGACCCATCACCTGAGGGGTCTGGCGGTTCAGGTACGCTCAGACAACAGAACGGCGGTTGCCTACATCAACCATCAGGGAGGGACCCGGAGCAAGGGGGCTCTCCAGGAAGTATCTCTGATTCTAACATGGGCGGAGGCCAATGTCCAATGCATCTCGGCTGTCTACATTCCGGGGGCGGAGAACCTGCTGGCAGATGCTCTGAGCAGGGGGTCGTCCCGTCAGGGGGAGTGGTCCCTCTGCAACAGGGTATTCCAGTCCCTGTGTCACCGTTGGGGTGTGCCAGATGTGGATCTGTTTGCGTCCCGTCACAATCACAAGCTCCCGAGCTTTGTATCCCTGTCTCAGGATCCTCTGGCTCTGGCCACGGATGCCCTGTCCATGTCTTGGAGGGAGTTTCGGCTCCTGTATGTGTTTCCACCAATTCCCCTTCTAGGCAGAGTTCTGCGCAAGATTGCTCTGGAAGGGGTACCCGCGATTCTGGTGGCCCCAAGGTGGCCAAGAAGAGTGTGGTTCGCAGACGTGGTTCAAATGGCAGTAGATCAGTACGATCTGCCAAGGTTGCCAGATCTTCTAACTCAGGGGTCTCTACGCCATCCCAATTTACTAACTCTGGCTTTGACGGCTTGGCTGTTGAAACCTCCATCTTGATGGAGAAGGGTTTGTCTGCGTCTGTAGTGGCTACTATGGTGCAAGCCAGGAAAACGACTTCTTCTGCTATCTATTATAGAGTATGGCGTTCTTACGTTGACTGGTGTGAGTCCAGGTCTCTTCCCTGCCGGGAATTCTTAGTCTCTAGGGTGCTGGAGTTTTTACAACATGGTCTAGACTTAGGTCTCAAGCTTAGTACTCTGAAGGGTCAGGTTTCGGCCCTGTCTATCTTCTTTCAGAAGACCTTTGCCCAGCATCCCCTGATCAAGACCTTCTTTCAGGGGGTCACTCACATGCGTCCCCCTCGAAAACCTATGGTACCTGTTTGGGATTTAAACTTGGTTTTATCGGCTCTGCAGGGTGCTCCCTTTGAGCCTATTCAGGAGGCTGCTCTCGCTGTTCTCGCGCTCAAGGTCGTTTTTCTGGTAGCTATCACTTCTGTTAGGCGTGTGTCTGAGTTGGCTGCTTTATCTATTCAGCCTCCCTACTATGAGAGACACCAGGATAAGGTGGTGTTCCGCTTCAAGACAGACTTTCTGCCTAAAGTGGTGTCTGCATTTCATTTGAATCAAGATATTGTACTTCCTTCTTTGTGCCCTAATCCTAGTAACCCCAAGAAGAGGGTCTTGCATTCCTTGGATGTGGTTAGGTGCGTCAAATATTACCTAGTTATCACTAAGGCTTTCAGGAAGACTGATGCTCTCTTCGTTGTGCCTCACGGGCCTAGGAAGGGTTTGGCTCCTGCCAAGTCTACCATCAGTAAATGGATTCGTCAGGCTGTGGTTCAGGCCTATTCTACTAAGGGGAGGACTCCCCCTTCCGTCTTACTGCTCATTCTACGCGGGCTGTTGGGGCTTCTTGGGCTTTCCAGCACCAGGCCTCTGTTGAACAAGTTTGCAAGGCCGCTACTTGGCCTTCTGTTCATACCTTTACAAAGTTTTACAAGGTTGATGTTAGGGCCTCAGCTGATGCTGTGTTTGGCAGAAGGTTTTGCAGGCGGCAGTGGTTTAAACTGCTTGCTGTTGCCTTTTCTGTTGGGGATCCCACCCTACCTTACGGACACTGCTATTGGATGTCCCATGTGTAAGTATTATAGATGGAGCAGGACGTGCTGTATGCTTAGAATAATACAATTCTGTGAAATACTCACGTGTAGAATTGGTATTATACGCATACAGCACGTCCTGCTCCAACCCACCCTGGTTTTCACTTTGTTCTGGATCCCCTGTATGGTGATTGTTATCATTGTTATTATTGCCAGTTTCTGGGTGGTTGGTTTCTCCCGGCTTCTCCTTCTCACTGCTTTTCAATGCTGGGGATTTGTGGTAGGTCCCTCGGTATATGTAGGGCCGGGAGGAGCCTGTTTTTGCATGCCTGCAGTGAACAGCGTCCTCAGGCGGAGGATTACCCATGTGTAAGTATTATAGATGGAGCAGGACGTGCTGTATGCGTATAATACCAATTCTATAGGTGAGTATTTCACAGAATTGTATTTTTACTTCGGGACATGTGCTGCGGGATACTTATGGCTTTTCATGCTTGTCTTTCAGGGGGTAGCAGCTTGTGGCTTCTCTCGGTCTGATACTCTCCCCCCCCCCCCTCCCTCTCCCGGTCACCCCCTTTATTGGGGCTTCCCGGGTGGCTTCTTTTAGCCATTACCCTGTGCTGGCCTATTGTGCCGCAGATAATCACCATATGGAGGCTTCTGGGGACAGCGAGCTTTGGGGCCCCTCGGGGCAGCCTCGGCTGTGTCATGTGTGGGGCATCCCCTATGAGTGGTGGTGGCGCGGTTTGTGTGCTGTGTGCCCAAAGTATCACTGCGGATCAGGCTGGGCCGAGTGCTTCTCTTTCCAGTCCTGCGTTCCCTACGGCATCTCCTGGCCCTCCGTGCCTGCATTTAGCCCCCAGTGAGGGGGATACTAGCAGGGGGTCGCATTCAGATCTGGCGCTGTGCGTGGCCAGCATTGAGCGGCAATTGGCTCGACCGGCGGCGGGCAAGGCCTCTAGCAAGAAGCGACACCTTGGTGCTGCATTGTCCCTATTTGCCGAGGAGGATGGGGGCCTTTATGTGTATGGCGGCCGTGACTCCCCGGAGGAGGGAGAGCTTTCCGTGACTCGGACTCTTCTGGGGATCGCCAGGACGGTTAAGATAGTGACATAGGGTCCTACTCTGATGAGGATACTTGGCTCCCGGATGATACCGATAGCCTCTTGTCGGCGGTTTTCGATACATTGAGCATCGCCCCCCCCAAGGCGGCGAAGAAGAAGCAGGGCAAGCTCTTCCGCCCTGGCAAGCAACGTTTGGAGTTCCCGGACCAGGGCCTTTTCTCAAATATAGTTCTGAAGGAGTGGGACCGTCCTAATAGATTACCCTCGGTGCCCAAGGGGTTGGATAGGAGGTATCCGTTTTCGGCAGACTTGGTTAAGCGCTGGTCGTGCCCTCCTGGTGGTGGACGCTCCGGTCCTGGGGCTATCTAACACTTCGGTCATGCCATCCCCCGACACTAACATGCTGTGTGATAGCGTGGACCGGCGTATGGATCAGTTGGCTTGTCATGCCTTTACCTTTGTGGGGGCCGGTTTGCGCCCGGTCTGCGCCGCAGCCATTGTGGCTGTCACCATTAAAAAGGAGGTCAGACGTCTTGCTGAGGCCGCCCGGTCTGGTAAGAATAGGGAGGATTATAAGGACCTCTTGCTTTGCTCTGATTTTATTGCGTTTGTGCTGGCTGCCATGGACGATGCTGTCCGGCTTGGTGGTAGGGCTTCGGCCCTGTTGGTGGCTATGCTTCGGTCAGTTTGGTTGCGTCAGTGGACTGCTGACACTGCCGCTAAGAAGGCTCTCACTGGGCTTCCCGTCACGGGTCTCCGTCTTTTTGGTGAGCGTCTGGATGCTCTGGCTATGGATGGTAGGCTCCCCCAGCGTAGAAAGCAGGCTCGGCCCTTTCGGGGCTTCTCCTCCTTTCTCCCTTCATGGGGAGGACGTGGCACCCTTTTCTCAGGTAGTCGCAGAGACTCTTGGGGCCGAGGCAGATCCCGCGGTCGCCCCGGTTTCTCTTGGGGGACCAAACCCAAACCCCCTCCCAAGGCCCCTCAGGCACGAGGAGGCGCCCTCACTCGACCAGGTGGGGGGACGGCTTCGGCTTTTTGCTCACGTCTGGAGGCTTCGCGTCTCAGACCGGTGGATTCAGAAGGTGTCCTCCGGTTACAAGATAGTTTGCAGCCTGGCCGCACCCAAGATTCCTTTGATCCCGGATATCCCAAAACCCTGTGTCGGCTCAGGGACTGCGTCTGGCTCAGGTGTCATCTGTCAGGTACCTCTTCAAGAACAGGGTCGGGGGTACTACTCCAACCTGTTCACGGTGCCCAAGAAGGATGGCTCCCTGAGGCCCATCCTGGACTTAAAGGGTCTCAACAAGTTTGTCAGGTTCAAGCACTTTCGTATGGAGACTTTACGCTCAACCGTAAGTTCTCTTTGGCCGGGCGACTTCATGACCACGGTGGACATCAAGGATGCCGATCTTCACATGCCAATCTTCCCAGGTCACCAGAGGTTCCTGAGGTTCGCTCTGGGGGATCAACACTACCAGTTTGTGGCTTTGCCGTTCGGTATCACCTCGGCTCCTCAGGTTTTCACCAAGGTGTTGGCCGGCGTCATGGCTCTCCTGAGGAATCAGGGCATTCGCATCCTTCCTTACCTGGACGACATTCTGATTGCTGCTCAGTCTCTTCATCAGGCCGAGAGGGATACTAAGGTGGTGACGTCCACTCTCGAGGCCTTCGGCTGGGTGATCAACAATCCCAAGTCTTCACCATCTCCGTCTTTGGCGAGGTCCTTCCTGGGCATGACTCTGGATACTCCTCAGGTCAAGGTATATCTCCCTCAGCAGAAGGTGGAGAGCATTCAGATGCAGGCACGGGCCCTGCTGTCGTGTCCCCACCCCTCCATTCGGCAGGGGATGCAGTTGGTGGGCCTCATGGTGTCTTGCTTCGAGGCGGTTCCCTTTGCTCAGTTCCACATGAGACTTCAGTTGCATCTCTTGTCGGTTTGGGATCGGAATCAGGAGTCCCTGGATCAGGAGTTTGCTCTGTCCCCTCCGGTCAGGCAGTCTCTCTCCTGGTGGCTGGACTAGAGGAATCGTCTAGTGGGCATGTCCTTTCTGCCTCCGCGCTGGGAGATTGTCACCACGGATGCCAGTCTGACCGGCTGGCAGTCTCTGAAGTTCCGGGGTCAGTGGGGTCCCCAGGAGGCCCACGCGCCCATCAATATTCTAGAGCTGCGGGTGATCAGGTTGGTTCTCTCCCAGTTGACCCCCCACCTTCGGGGTCGTGCTGTACAGGTCCGCTCGGACAATCAGACAGCGGTTGCCTACATCAATCATCAGGGAGGGACCTGGAGCAAGCGGGCCCTCAAGGAAGTGTCTCTGATCTTGTCTTGGGCGGAGGAGACCGTTCCCTGCATCTCACCGGTTTACATTCCAGGGGTGGAGAATCAGGAGGCGGACTCCCTGAGGGGGACGTCTCGCCTGGGGGAATGCTCCCTCAGCATCAAGATCTTTCACGCCCTGTGTCACCACTGGGGTCAGCTGGACGTGGACTTGTTTGCGTCCCGTCACAATCACAAGCTTCCAAAATTTGTCTCCCTGTCAAAGGACCCTCTGGCCTTTCGCCACGGATGCGCTGGCAATTCCTTGGACGGAGTTTCAGCTCCTCTATGTATTTCCTCCCTTTCCTCTGCTGGGTCGGGTGCTGTGCAAGATAGCCCAGGAGGGGGTACCGGCCATTCTGGTGGCCCACCACTGGCCGAGGAGGGTATGGTTCGCGGACGTCGTACAAATGGCAGTAGATCGGTTCGTTTTGGCCGAGGATCCAGAGCTTCTCACGCAGGGACAGCTGCGTCATCCCAATTTACCAATGCTTGCTTTAACGGCTTGGCTGCTGAAACCTCTATCCTGATGGGCAAGGGTTTGCCGGCCTCTGTGGTTGATACCTTGATTCAGGCTTGGAAGAAATCCTCATCTTTTATCTACTACAGGGTCTGGCATGCTTACATTGCTTGGTGCAAGTCCAAGTCTCTTTATTCTAAGTATACACGTATGCACGTCCTGTTCCAGAATATTCCTTACACTTGGGTAATACATCCACAAGATGGTGCTGGACTGCAGAAAAAAGCTTGTGGCTCCTCCCGGCCCCCTTATAAGTAAGGGACCTCCCACAAATTCCCCAGTTCATTTCTGCAGTCTGCGCTGAGAAGATAGAAGATAGGTCTTTTGTGGCGCAGGTGAGCAGGGCTTATATGCCTGCGGCCCTGCAGGACTATTCCCACCCGTTCCGTACTATATATATATATATATTGCCTCCCAGCCTCGGCTGACAAGGTTCGGGTGAAGGTAGGTTTGTAAGCACCAGAGTAGGTGCTGAGGAGCTACGCTCCTACCGCAGTCCCTGCTTTAACAGGGTAGGCGGTTTAGGCTGATGGTGAGCCTCTTTGGGATGCCCCCACTGCTTTTTGGGTTTTGCCAGGCTCCTCCTGTGCACTTAATCCTATGACCATGGTATTCCCCTCCTCCCTCACTTTTCCGGGTGCCCCGGGAATCCCGTATGTAACCCCTCTCGTTCTCCCTTTGGGTGATCTCCGCTATTGGCCGGCAGGATCACGTGGGCACGTTTCGCGCTCTTTGGGGGGGGGGGGGGCGGGCTCCGGGGATGATGATTTTGATGTCACATCTCCACGGAGCCTGCCCCTCAAGGTCGGCGGACGCCATTTTGTTGCCATTGCGGTGTGGCCTGCCTAGCTCCTGCGGTCCGTGAGTAACCCCGGTGGGGTAAAATCTTTCTGGATTTTCTGGCTGTATGCTCATGGGAATGCTTGTTATGTCTTTCAGGCGGGTTACAACTTCAGCACTGTGGTTTCTTCCAGCCATCTCCCCTCATTATCTCCCACTTCCCTAGCGGGTCATTGGGGCATCCCAGGTAGCTCTTTAGCATTAACCCTTATTGGCCTACTGTGCCATTCAAATCACCATATGGAGGCTTCTGGGGATAATGGGCCTGGGGTTCCTTCGGGACAAGCCCGGCTATGTGTTGCGTGTGGGGTATCCCCAATCGGTGATGATGTCAGGGTATGTGTACCTTGTGCCCAGCAGGTACTTGCGCTGCAATCTGAGTTACCTGCTGCTGGGCCTGCGCCCCCCTCGGGCTTCGCCCCCCCACACTTACATTTGACCCCCAGTGAGGTGCATACCAGTGGGGAGTCTCAACCTGATTTGGCTGCACGGGTGGCCAGCATTGAAAAACATCTTGCTGGGTCTGCCCCGTGTAAGGCTTCTGCTAAGAAGTGGCATTTATCACCCGCTGTTTCTCTATTTCCCATAGAGGATGAGGAAATTTTTGACACTACTGGTTATTCCCCCCTGGAGGAGGGGGAATTGTTCTCTGATTCAGAATCATCTGAGGAGCAGCCTAGGGTTTATGGTGCTACAGGGTCTCCCTTTGGGGAAGATCTATGGTCCTCAGATGACACTGACAGGCTTTTGGCTCATATCTTTGAAGTGCTCTGTATATCCCCTCCTGCCATGGCTCCACAGCAGCAGGGCGAGCTCTTTCATACGGTTAAACCACGTTTGGAATTCCCTGAGCAGCCTCACTTTAATAATCTGGTGCTCAAAGAATGGGAGCGGCCTAGCAAGCTGCCAGGGGTGCCCAAGAGATGGACGCGCCCGTTCTGGGGCTGTCCAATACATCTAATTAATGTTATTGTCGGCACACCACTAGGAAAGAACTAACATGTAGATTGGGTGCTTCTTCCTTGGGGATTTTCCTCAATTTCCCCACACACAATCCAAAATGTACTAAAGAAAGTAGAAGCACACCACTTTTATATGTTTGCAATGTATTTATAGGTCATAAAAAAGTGATACATATATACAGTGTAGTACACACAAAAATACCTTGTATGTTATAAAGTACAGTGCCAATAATATATAGAATAAAATCTGAAAAAAAGGATACAATATTGTCCTACTTGGCAAATGTTGTCAGAGCTGTGTATACCTTACTGTTGAAAAACAAGATATATTATAGCCTTATCAGTAACCTTACAAACACAGACTATATGATAATGGTAAAAAGTTACCTGGTTCTAGAGACATTTAAAGTAAGGTATTCACCGGATGTTTCCTCAGATTGTATTCCTTGCATACAATATCTGAGTGAGGCATGAGTTAAAGCAGGGGTACTCAAATGGCGGACCGCGTTCCGAATCCGGACCGCAGACGCCATTTGTCCGGACCGCTGCCCAGGGCTGGTGTAGTGTCCCTGGAGCCAGGGGCGGGCTGGCCATAGGGCATACCGGGCAGCCCGGGATCCGGCAGTGCCGGTGACAATTGCCGGCCGGGGCTGTCAGAGCTGGGGGCGGGCACATGGGCGTGGCCAGGCCGGGGAAGGTGGAAGCGGCTCGGGCCTCGTAGGCGGGGGGGAGGAGTGGAGACGAAGAGGCGCGGGAGGAGGAAGGAGCCGAGAGCACGGAGCTGGCGGAGGCTTCGGGCGGCAAGCAGAGCCCGCTGCACACACCTGGAGGCCCGTCATGTCCACTCGCACTGCTGCCGCCCCCACCGCCGGTGCGGCTAGAACAGGCCTGACTCTGGGAAGAGGTGGCCTGCCTGAGGGAGGTGGCGGCCCCGGAGTCAGTGGTGTCCCGGCATCAGAGCACACTGCTGCGCTGGCTGGAGGAGCGGCTGGCCCGGGGCGAGGAGGCCATTACTCGGGACCAGTTCATCGAGCTGCTGGAGAACCGGGCCAGTGGCCGAGAAAGTGCAAGGAGGTGAGATTCCTGTCCCCCATTTACTTCATGTGTAGAGTGCAAGCTCCTCAGCCAACCTGAGCAATGAGCTTTCCTGTCCCCCCACCCACCTGTCATTTACTTCCTGCTTCTCGCCCTTCTGTGTAGAGTGCAAGCTCTTCAGCTAACAACATGCTGGAAAGGGAGACCTGAGCAATGAGCTTTCCTGTCCCCCATCCACCTCTCATTTACTTCCTGCTTCTCGCCCTCCTGTGTAGAGTGCAAGCTTTTCAGCCAACAACATGCTGATAAGGGAGACCTGAGCAATGACCCTTCCTGTGCCGGACAGGCCCGTGCTGTTTGAGCCCCGGTGAGACACCCTGTTAGCGGCTGCGGCAGAAAGGTAAGAGCCGGCTGTGTGCGTTCTCCTCCCAGCAGAGACAGTAGCGCCCTCTCTGCCTGTAAAGCGGGATGCCCCTCTCTGCCTGTAAAGCGGGATGCCCCTCTCTGCCTGTAAAGCGGGATGCCCTTCTCTGCCTGTAAAGCGGGATGCCCTTCTCTGCCTGTAAAGCGGGATGCCCCTCTCTGCCTGTAAAGCGGGATGCCCCTCTCTGCCTGTAAAGCGGGATGCCCCTCTCTGCCTGTAAAGCGGGATGCCCCTCTCTGCCTGTAAAGCGGGATGCCCCTCTCTGCCTGTAAAGCGGGACGCCCCTCTCTGCCTGTAAAGCGGGACGCCCCTCTCTGCCTGTAATGCGGGACGCCTCTCTCCCTTGCTGCACACAGGCTGTAGATAGATGATGGAGCATGAAAGCAGCCAGTGTGTGGACCTGTTGATTGCAATTCATTATTGCCAGACACCTAACCCTCACCCCAACTGCTGGACCTGTACCCTCACCCCAGCTCCTGGACCTGTACCCTTCACCTAACCCTCACCCCAGCTCCTTGACCTGTACCCTTCACCTAACTTTCTCCCCAGCTGCTGACTTGCACCCCTCACCTAACCCTTCTACACATCCACTGACCCTCACCTACCCCCCCAGCAGCTGATCTGCACCCTCCCCTAACCCTTCTCCCAGCCCGTGACATGCACTCTTACTTACCCCCCCCCCCCCCCCGACTCCCTCACACCAAATTGGCCTTATTGCTAGGGGACCAGGGTTCTTTACTGTCGGTGTGCAGGTCGGACCTTCATCCCACGGCAGACCCTGGTAAGTGGACCTCCACTGAAAGTAGTTGAGTACCCCTGAGTTAAAGGATACATATAGGACATCAGTATATTCAGTACAAAATGATGTCTGTATCAGTAATGCACAGATCCATCATCTCACAGACTAGAAAGCATAATACAAAGAACAGGATGCCTTAATCATGACGTCTATATCGTGGCATCAGTGCATAAATAACATACAATTTTGCAGAGTAAAGGAATTACAATAGGAAATGCATGACAAGAAGTATATAGGATCGCAAAGGGTTACCAACGTTTCACGGCCGCTGGCCGTTTCATCAGGGTAGCGATGGCGTTGAAATGCGAACCGCACGTTTATATATGTCTTGCTATCCCCCCTGGCCGGCCAGACGTCATGATTAAGGCATCCTGTTCTTTGTATTATGCTTTCTAGTCTGTGAGATGATGGATCTGTGCATTACTGATACAGACATCATTTTGTACTGAATATACTGATGTCCTATATGTATCCTTTAACTCATGCCTCACTCAGATATTGTATGCAAGGAATACAATCTGAGGAAACATCCTGTGAATACCTTACTTTAAATGTCTCTAGCACCAGGTAACTTTTTACCATTATCATATAGTCTGTGTTTGTAAGGTTACTGATAAGGCTATAATATATCTTGTTTTTCAACAGTAAGGTATACACAGCTCTGACAACATTTGCCAAGTAGGACAATATTGTATCCTTTTTTTCAGATTTTATTCTATATATTATTGGCACTGTACTTTATAACATACAAGGTATTTTTGTGTGTACTACACTGTATATATGTATCACTTTTTTATGACCTATAAATACATTGCAAACATATATAAGTGGTGTGCTTCTGCTGTCCAATACATCTGTCATGCATTCTCCTGACACTACTACCCTGAGGGATGGTGAGGACCGGCGTATGGACCAACTGGCTTGCCATGCCTTTGCCTGTGTGGGGACCGCGCTATGACCGGTCTGTGCCTCTGCCATTACAGCTGTTGCTATTAAGGTTTTGCTTAAGAGTCTCTTAGAGAGGGCCTCTGATGACGCGGGAGGAGAAGAGTATAGATCTCTCCTGCTTTGCTATGAATTTGTTGCATATGTCCTGTCTGCTATGAATAATGCCATTAGAATGTGTGGAAGAACTTCTCCTGTTGGTGGCTATACGCCGCTCTGTCTGGCTACGTCAGTGGGTAGCTGATAATGCTGCTAAGAAGGCTCTTACTGGTTTCCCTTTCAAGGGCCTGCGCCTTTTTAGTGAATGCTTGGATTTGTTTGCCTGGGGCGTTAGGTTACCTCAACGTAGGAGGCCGTCCCGGTCCTTTCGGGGGATGGGTGCCCTTCTCTCATCATTCCGTGGTTCCAGACCTGGCCGAGGAGTCTCCTTTACTGGGGCCCGCGGAGATCACTGGGGAAGGGGCAGAGGACATGGCCGTCCAGGCCTCTCCTGGGGTCCCAAGCCAAAATCCTCACCCAAGCCCCCTCAGGCATGAAGGGGCGCCCTCACCCATCCAGGGTGTTTTTGGCCGCAAGGTGCTTCAGGCGGTAGTGGTTTGAACTGCCTGCCGTTACTCTTTGGGGATCCCACCCTACTTTAAGGACACTGCTATTGGATGTCCCAGAAGTAATGTTTGAATGAAACAGGCCGTGCTTTACACTTGGAAAAATACAATTCTGTGATTACCCACATGTAGAATTGATTTTACTGTGTACAGCACGGCCTGTTTCATCCCTCCCTTGTTATCGTTGCTCTTGGTTGCCTCTTTATGGTGCTTGGTTTCAAGTTAGCCTTTTTTAGGCTGTGTTTTCTTTGATCATGGTTTATCTCCCGGCTTCTTGCATAACTTCTTTTCAACACTGGGGGTCTATTGGTGATTCTTGGCCGGGAGCCACAATTCTTCTGCAGTCAACTGCGCCACCTAGTGGCGGAATACCCAGAAGTAATGATTGAATGAAACAGGCCGTGCTGTACACAGTAAAATCAATTCTACAGGTGAGTAATCACAGAATTGTATTTTACCCTCCCCTCCATCTTGTCTCATCACATATGCTGTGGGGGGGGGGGGGGCGCCGCTCGCGCGGCTCTGCTTTGACCGGCGGCGGCGCGGATTGCCGCCCTGCTTCTGGCGGCCGTTTGACGGTGGGGCCCATGTCCTTGGCGCTCTTTTAAAGGGGCGGGCGCGTCCTTCGCAACGCCGGGGGGGGTGGAGCCGCTCGCTGACACTTTTTGCGTCATTGCGGTGCGGCCCGCCCCTCGAGGAACTCGTCAGAAACTGTGTGTGCATTGTGCGGACAGCTCCTCTCTCTCTCCGGTGACGACGCTGCTGCTGCCTTTGGCCTGTCGCATAATGCTCCTGTCGGTGTTGTGAGTCCCTCTTGCTAACGATTGTGCTTTGCTTTACTCTGCATACAATTGTGGGAGTCTGATGGCCCTCTCTTTTTCTGTTATAGGTTGGGCCTAGTGATTGAGGGTTGTGGTTCCTCCCGGTCCCCCATTCCTTATTAAGAGGGATCATATAGGTTTGGGCCGTTAGTGCCTTGTAACCTTTATTTGACAATTCTAATCACCATAATGGAGGCATCTGGGGATAGTGAGCTAGGGGCCCCATCTGGGCGGGGGAAGCTCTGCCCCTTGTGCAGTGCTCGTCCTCTGGGCGGATTCAGGACTGTGTGCACCACTTTCGCCAAGAGCATCTTTCTGGACCATGACCGGGTGGGCATCCCTGCCCCTAGCCCGTCACGGCCTGTGGCCTCGCCAGATCCTCTGCTGCTGCACTCAGCCCTCAGTGAGGGGGAAGCTAGCCGGGGGTCCCAGGTTGATTTGGCGCATAGGGTGGCCAGTCTCGAGCAGCAGATCTCGCAAGTGGCTCCTAAAAAGGCCACGAGTAAAAGGCGGCACATCAAGCCCGTTTACTCGGATAATGACGATCTTTTTCCTTGTGTACAGCACGGCTTGCCTCAGTTCAATTCTTTTTAACGATTGGGTAATCCGCCAGAAGGTGGCGCAGTCGACTGCAGAAAGACTTGTGGCTCCTCCCGGCCCATATAAAGGGCAGGAACAACCCAGAGAACCCCAGTGTTTTTTCTACAGTCACACTGCGAAGACAGACGATGGCTCTATCTGGATCGCAGGTGAGCGGGGCATCCCGAGCCCGCAGCCCTGCTGTTCTGGACCCTCCTGCCTCCCAGCACTGCTGCAGGTTCAGGTGATGGTAGGGGAGCACCTGGGGTCGGGTGCTCGCAGAGCTCTGCTCTGGGCCGCAGACCCTAACTGTAAAGGGTAGCCGGCCGAGGCTATGGTGAGCCTGGTGAGGGAGGGGAGAAACCACACTAGGTCCCTGTATGTGCTGTTTCACTGTGCATCGGGGTCTCTTTTTTTGCTGTGTTGCTCCCCCCGTTCTGGGCTCTTCCCTGTCTCTCTTTCTCCCCTTCCCCTCCTCTCACGGCCAGTCTCCGCTGGTTGGGGGGGGGGGGGTCGAGTGCGTCTTTGCGCGCGGTGGAGGTCGGGGCTTGATGGACCCAGACGGTGTGGCGACGCCACATGGCTGGAGCCCTGCCTTTGGGCCTTTACTTGTGGCATCCTTCCTGGGGGCCATTGCTGCCTGTGAGGTGCGGCTCCTCAGAGCTTCGCGTGCTCCCCCCCCCCCCTTTGCTGCATGGGCTTTCTCCTCGGGGCACTGCTACGGCCCTGGTGGCTCTCCGGACCTCCGGGTGGTCAAGTCTGTGCTCACCCACGCTTCTGCGGTGCTCCCTTGGATCCTGCCCACGCTGCTGCCTCTGCGGTGCATCTGCCTGTGCCTGCTCGTGTCAGATCTTATACGGTCCATGAGTCTGATCCTCTTTCATGTATTTTATGGGTGCATGCTCTGTGGGATGCTCAATCCCTGTCTATGTTGTGTTTTTCAGGCGGGGGATATTGTACTTGTGGTTTCTCTCGGTTCTCTTTGACCCCCCCCCCCATGCCCTCCCGAGGCTGTGGGGTATCCTGGGTCTGGGGTCCAGCGTCCGTTTTTGGACACGCTCCTAATGAATCACCATATGGAGGCTTCTGGGGATGGCGAGCTTGGGGGTCCTTCGGGACAGGCTCAGCTGTGTATCATGTGCTGCGAGTGGTCGCAGCGCAATTTGTGTTACGTGCGCCCATAGCATCATTGCGGAACAGACTGGGCCGAGCGCCTCTTTACCCAGTCCTGTTCTCCCTGCATCTTGGCCTACTCCCCCACGCCTGCATTTAGCCCCCAGTGAGGGGGAAGCCAGCAGGGGATCCCAGTCTGACTTAGCTCTGCGCGTTGCCGGCATTGAGCGGCAACTGGGCCGTCCGTCTGCCGGCAAGGCCTCTAGTAAAAAGAGGCACCTGACTACGGGCTTGTCCCTCTTTGCCGATGATGATGATTTGTATGATTCCTATGGCGGCCGTGAGTTCATGGAGGAGAGGGAATTGTTCTGTAACAAATAAAGAAATTCCCGCACAGCAGAGCTCGCGCCTGCATCTGAAGGCCCTCCACCTTCTGGAAGAAACACCTTGACCTGAGAAGTATCCAGCATCATGCCCGGGAAGGACCTCACCACTGACGGAGCGAGCGAAGACTTGGGATAATTGATCACCCAACCCTAGAGCTTGGGTTTAGCACCCCAGGAGAGACCAGGGCAACCTCGGGATCAGCCGCGTCCCTAAGAGTCCCTGCGGCTACCTGTGAAGGCAGCTCCGCGCCCCCCACGGTAAGGACAAAATGAGGAGGACCCCTGAAAGGGCCGAGAATGCTTCCTACGCTGAGGGAGCCGACCATCCTTGGTTAAATCATCAAGACGTTCCCCAAAGAGACGTAGTCCCGTAAAGGGGAGCCCAGTGAGGGACTTCTTAGCAGCAGCATCAGCCGCCCACTGACGCAGCCAAACGGACCTACGCATGGCAACCAACAGGGCAGAGGCCCTACCACCGAGCCGGACGGCATCGACGCGTTGCGTGGCAATCGTCCTAATGCCACTTCATCAGGATATCCACTTCATCCTGTGGATCGGTGGCGTCGGTTTGCGGAGCACTAAAGTGGACCTAGACTCTTTACTTGGTAATGTTTATTTTTACATTGTTTATTGAAAATTATTCTCTATTGCCATTTGCTGCTATATATGCCTTGGTGCCTCGCTATTCATCTTTCTTAGCATTGCACAATCTGCACTTTAGCACTTTTATTTGAGCACTCATGTATCTATAGGGACACCTTAGTCCCCTCATTTATTTCTTGCTGTGGACTTTGCACAATTTTGTCTTTTTGCACAATTAGCGATTCCTTATATTACACACCTTATTCTATGCACTAGCACTTTCTGTGGGGGAGACCCTAAGGCATAACAAGTATCTATGGCATCATTTTTATGTACCAGATTTCTGAACTAGGTTATTATTAGTCTAATATGTCCATTTATCTCCGCATATGTGTTTTTAATTGTTTTTAATGTGTATGTCTTTTGTGGCTTTTTGTACATAATTTCTAAATTATTAAATGCAATAAAAGATTGATTCCAATATATTTACTGTAGTGCGGCTGAATTATAGAGGGGGCATTGTTCCACGATTCCAATTCCTCTGGGGGTCGTCATGGCGGGTATGATAGTGAACTCTTGTCGGCCGTTTTTGATGCTTTACACATCGATCCCCCTAAGACAGTAAAGGGGGAGCTCTTCCGCCCTGACAAGCAAAGCCTAGAGTTCCCAGAGCAGGGACATTTTTCCAATATGGTCCTCAAGGAATGGGAAAGCCCTAGCAGGTTGCCCTCAGTGCCCAAGGGAATGGATAGAAGGTATTCCTTTTCGGCCGACTTGGTTCGCCGCTGGTCTTGTCCCCCCCCCCTCGAGGTGGACGTCCTGGGGCTCTCCAACACTTCTCTTATGCCGTCTCCTGACACCACTACCTTGTGGGATAATGCCAACCGGTGTTTGGATCAACTAGCCTGTCATGCCTTCACATTTGTGGGAACGGGCTAACGTCCGGTATGTACTGCGGCTATTGTTGCCATTGCACTTAAAAAAGACAGGTGCTTTGCCGAGGCTGCCAGATCTAGCAAGCGAGAGGACGACTACAAGGACCTTATGATTTGCTCTGATTTTATTGCCTTTTGCGGTCTGCTATGGACGATGCTGTCCGGCTCGCTGGTAGGGCCTCTGCCCTGTTGGTTGCCATGCGTAGGTCCGTTTGGCTGCGTCAGTGGCCCGCTGACACTGCTGCTAAGAAGTCCCTCACTGGGCTCCCCTTTACAGGACTACGTCTCTTTGGGGAACGTCTTGATGTTTTGACCAAGGATGGTCAGCTCCCTCAGCGTAGGAAGCATTCTGTGCCCTTTCAGGGGTCGTCCTCATTTCGTGGGGGGCGCGGAGCTGCCTTCGCAGGTAGCCGCAGGGACTCTTGGGGACGCGGCAGATCCCGAGGTTGCCCTGGTCTCTCCTGGGGTGCTAAACCCAAGCTCTAGGTTTGAGTGATCAATTATCCCAAGTCTTCGCTCGCTCCGTCAGTGGTGAGGTCCTTCCTGGGCATGGCACTGGATACTTCTCAGGTCAAGGTGTTTCTTCCTCAGCAGAAGGTGGAGGGCCTTCAGATGCACGCGCGAGCTCTGCTGTCGTGTCCTCATCTTTCCATTAGTCTGGGGATGCAGTTGGTGGGACTCATAGTGTCTTGCTTCGAGGCTGTACCCTTCGCCCAGTTCCACATGAGACCTCTTCAGTTGAACCTCTTGACCGTTTGGGATCGGAATCAGGAATCCCTGGAGCAGTAATTCGCTCTGTCCCCTCTGGCCAGACAGTCCCTCTCGTGGTGGTTGGACTCAAGGAATCACCTAGCGGGCAGGTCCTTTCTGCCTCCGTGCTGGGAGATTGTCACCACGGACGCCAGTCTAACCGGTTGGGGAGGGTTTTGGCAATCGCTGAAGTTCCAGGGCTGAGTGGGGGCCTCAGGAGGCCCACACGCCCATCAATCTCCTGGAGCTGAGAGCGATCAGGTTGGTTCTCTTTCAATTGACTCCCCACCTACGGAGTCGTGCGGTCCAGGTCAGTTCGGACAATCAGACGGCTGTAGCTTACATCGATCATCAGGGCGGGACTCGGAGCAAACGAGCCCTCAAGGAGGTGTCCCTGATATTGTCTTGGGTGGAGGAGAATGTTCCCTGCATCTCAGCGGTTTACATCCCGGGGGTGGAGAACAAGGAGGCGGACTCCCTGAGCAGGAGGACGTCTTGGCTGGGGGAATGGTCCCTCGACAACAAGATCTTTCATGCCCTGTGTCGCCGCTGTCAGCCGGACGTGGACCTGTTTGCGTCCCGTCACAATCACAAGCTTCCAAGATTCGTCTCTCTGTCAAGAGACCCTCTGGCCGTCGCCACGGACGCTCTAGCCATTCCCTGGTCGGAATTCCGGCTCCTCTATGTGTTTCCTGCATTTCCTCTCGTGGGGCGGGTGTTGCGCAAGATAGCCCAGGAGGGGGTACCGACCATTCTGGTGGCCCCCCGCTGGCCGAGGAGAGTATGGTTCGCGGACATCATTCAGATGGCAGTGGATCACTTCGTCCTGCCCGACGATCCGAGGCCTCTAACTCAGGGTCAGTTGTGCCACCCCAATTTACAAGAGTTGGCTTTGACGGCTTGGCTGCTGAAACCTCCATCCTGATGGATAAGGGACTGCCGGCTTCGGTAGTCAGTACTATGATTCGGGTGCGAAAGAAATCCTCTTCCATTATCTATTACAGGGTCTGGCATGCTTACATTGCTTGGTGCGAGTCTAAATCCTTTCCTTCTCGCACCTTCTTCATTTCCAGGATTTTGGAGTTTTTGCAACATGGTCTGGAGTCAGGTTTGCAAAGGTCAAAGGCCAGGTTTCAGCCCTGGCAATCTTCTTCCAAAGATCTTTCGCCAATCATAGACTTGTCAAGACTTTTTTCCAAGGAGTTACTCATGTACGTCCACCGCGTAAGCCTCTGCTGCCGGTGTGGGATTTGAAATTGGTGCTGTCTGCTCTCCAGGGTCCCCCTTTTGAGCCTTTGAACAATGCTGCGCTGCCCATTATGACTCTTAAGGTAGTCTTTTTGGTGGCTATCACTTCTGTACGTCGTGTTTCTGAGCTGGCGGCGCTTTCTATTAAGCCTCCTTATTTTGAACGGCATCAGGATAAGGTGGTATTCCGTCTCAATCCTGAATTCTTACCTAAGGTCGTTTCTGCCTTTCATCTGAATGAGGTCATTATCTTGCCGTCCTTATGTCCTGCGCCTTCTAACTCTAAGGAACGAAATCTTCATTCTCTGGATGTGGTCAGGGCGCTCAAATTCTATTTGACCGCCACTGCTTTTTGTAAGTCGGATTCTCTGTTTATCCATCCTACTGGACCTAGGAAGGGTTTGCCTCCGGTCAAGTCCACTATCAGCAAGTGGATCCGTCAGGCGGTGGGGCAAGCTTACGCTGCCAAGGGGAAGGAGCCTCCTTTTCGTGTTATGGCTCATTCCACTAGAGCTATTGGTGCTTCTTGGGCTTTTCAGCACCAGATGTCTGTTGAACAAGTTTGTAAGGCCGCTACTGGGTCGTCTGTTCATACTTTTTCTAAGTTTTACAAGGCTGATGTTAGTGCCTTAGCTGACGCTGTTTTTGGTCACAAGGTGCTTCAGGCTGTAGTGTCTTAAACTGCCTGCTGTCGCTCACCGGGGATCCCACACTTTTCACTGCTGTTGGATGTCCCAATCGTTAAGAATTGAACTAAGGCAAGCCGTGCTGTACACAAGGAAAAATACTAATTCTGTTACTCTGTTACTACAGGTGTTACTCACCTGTAGAATTGTTTTTACTGTGTACAGCACGGCTTGCCTCATCCCTCCCTTGTTATTGTCATCCTATTTGCCTTTTTATGGTGATGTTCTTGAGTGAGGGTTATCTTAGTGGGCTGTGTTTCTTAACATGGTCTTGCCTCCCGGCTTCTTGTTTACGGCTTTCAAAAATACTGGGGTTCTCTGAGTTATTCCTGCCATTTATATGGGCCGGGAGGAGCCACAAGTCTTTCTGCAGTCGACTGTGCCACCTTGTGGCGGATTACCCATTTGTTAAGAATTGAACTGAGGCAAGCCGTGCTGTACACAGTAAAAACAATTCTACAGTAATCACAGAATAGTATTTTTGATGATCTTTTGATGGGCTCTGTGGAGGAAGGTGAGTTGCCAGATGATGCCCGTTCAACTGCGGACTATTCTGCTGGCGATGACAGTTTGGTTCTTCCTCGGATGAGGATGCGTGGCTCCCTGATGATACGGAGAGGTTGCTTGCCTCAGTTTTTGAGACCTTACACATCTCTTCCTTACGTGACCCAGCTGACAGGCGCATGGATCAACTGGTCTGTCATGCTTTCACCTTTGCTGGTGCCTTGTTTCGCCCTGTGTGCGCCGCGGCTATCTCGGTGAGACGCCTTGTGGACAGTGCTAAGTCTCGCAAGCGGGCGGAGGAGTATAAGGACCTCAAGGTCTGCGTGGATTTCATTGCCTTTGTGGTCTCTGCCATGGACGATGGTGTCCGGCTTGGTGCCAGGATTTCGGGTCTGCTTGTTGCACTTCACCCCTCGCTCTGGTTGCGGCAATGGTCGGCTGATGCCGCGGCCAAAAAGTCGATTACTAGTATCCCCTTCGTGGGGCACAGGTTGTTCGGGGAGCATCTGGACCTCCTGGTCAAAGATGGTAGACTCCCTCAGAGATGGAGGCCTGCTCGGCCCTTTCGGAACTCATCTGCCTATCGCTCCTTTCGAGGAGGAAGTGGCTCTTCATTTTCAGGTGGCCGCAGAGATACCTGGGGTAGAGGTAGGTCCCGTGGCCGACCCAATCCTGCCTGGGGAGCCAAGTCTAAACCCCCTGCCAAGTCCCCCTCAGGCATGAGGAGGCGCCCTCACCCATTCGGGTGGGGGGATGGCTTCTGCTATTTGCTCATATCTGGAGACCCATTGAAGGCACGGGGTTTGAGAATGGCCGTGCAACACCTTCTGCGGTTAGGTGTGATTTGTCCTGTACCTCATCAGGAACAGGGTCAAAGGTTTTTACTCCAACCTGTTAACGGTTCCCAAGAAGGACGGAACGCTAAGACCTATCCTGGACCTGAAGAGTCTCAAAAGGTTTGTCAGAGTCAGACATTTTCGCATGGAAACCTTACGGTCGGCGGTGAGCTCGCTTCAGCCCGGCGACTTCATGATCACGGTGGATATCAGGGATGCTTATCTGCACATCCCGTTTTTCCTGGGGCATCAGAAGTTCCTGAGATTTGCTCTGGAGGATCAGCACTACCAGTTTGTGGCACTTCCATTCGGGATCTCCTCAGCCCCCTGTGTGTTCACCAAGGTGCTGGTAGGCATCATGGCTATCTTGAGGAACCAGGGCATTCGTGTGCTGCCTTATATGGACGACCTGCTGATTGCGGCCCAGTCCTTGCAGCAGGCCGAGAGCGATACTCGGACGGTGTTGTCAACCCTGGAGGCCTTCGGCTGGTTAATCAATTACCCAAAGTCCTTTCTCTCTCCCTTAACAGTGAGATCTTTCCTAGGAATGACGAAAGATACCACTGAGGTAAAGGTTTTTCTGCCACAGCAGAAGGTCTCGGGTCTCCAGACGCAGGTGCAGGCCTTGCTCGCCTGTCAGCGGCCGTCGATACGTCTGGGGATGAGATTGGTGGGCCTAATGGTGTCATGCTTCGAGGCGGTGCCCTTCGCCCAATTTCACATGAGACCTCTTCAATTGAACCTGTTGACCGGCTGGGACCGGATGCAGGAGCAGTTGGAACAAGCATTTTCGCTGTCCCCCCTGGCCAGACATTCCCTCGTGTGGTGGTTGGACTCCAGGAACCTGTTGATGGGCAAGTCCTTTCTGACTCCCTGTTGGGAGATAGTTACCACGGATGCCAGTCTGACTGGCTGGGGAGGCTTTTGGCAGACTCTGAAGATCCAGGGTCAGTGGGGTCAGCAAGAGAACCACTTACCCATAAATATCTTGGAGCTGAGTGCGATCCGGTTGGTGCTTTTTCACTTGACTCCCCATCTAAGGGATCGTGCGATCCAGGTTCGCTCAGACAATCAGATGGCTGTCGCCTACATCAATCACCAGGGTGGAACTCGGAGCAGGCGAGCCCTCAAGGAGGTGACCCAGATTCTGACTTGGGCAGAGGAAAATGTTCCCTGCATCTCGGCGGTTTACATTCCCTGGGTTGAAAACCCCCAAGGAGCGCCTCTCGCCTGGGGGAATGGTCTCTCAGCAACAAGATCTTTCACGCTCTGTGTGTCAGCCGGACATGGACCTGTTTGCGTCCAGACACAATGACAAGCTCCCAAGGTTCGTCTCCCTCTCAAGAGATCCTCTGGCCATTGCCACAGACGCTCTGGCAATTCCCTGGACAGAGTTCAAGTTCCTTTATGCTTTCCCTCCGTTTCCACTCCTGGGCAGAGTGCTGCGCAAGATAGCCTAGGAAGGGGTACCAACCATTCTGGTGGCTCCTCGCTGGCCGAGAAGGAGTTGGTTTGCGGACATAGTTCGGATGTCAGTAGATCGCTACATCATGCCCAATGACCCAGGGCTTCTTACACAGGGGTCGCTGCGGCACCCCAATTTACAGATGCTGGCTTTGATTGCCTGGCTATTGAAACCTCAATCCTGACGGAAAAGGGGCTGTCGGCCACGGTTGTGCATACCATGATACAGGCACGGAAGAAGTCTTCTTCCATGATATACTACAGAGTTTGACATGCCCACATTGCTTGGTGCGAGTCCAAGAGTCTCCCTTGCCGCACATTTTCTATTTCTAGGATTCTGGAGTTTTTACAACACGGCTTAGACTTGGGTCTCCAGCTGAGCGCCCTCAAAGGTCAGGTCTTGGCTTTAGCCATCTTCTTCGAGAGATCCATTGGCAACCATAGGTTGATCAAGACATTTTTCCAGGGAGTCACCCATGTCTGTCCACCACGTAAGTCAGTAATACCGGTGTGGGACTTGAATTTAGTACTTTCTGCTCTTGAGGGTCCTCCCTTTGAACCATTGTGCGATGCTGTATTGCCTATTTTGACTCTCAAAGTGGTCTTTTTGGTAGCGATCACCTCGGTGCGTCGCGTGTCAGAACTGGCGGCGCTTTGTATGAAGCCTCCCTATTTTGAGCGGCATAAGGATAAGGTGGTTTTTCGCTTTAAACCTGATTTTTTGCCTAAGGTCGTTTCTCCCTTTCACCTTAGTGAGGAAGTTGTCTTGCCTTCCTTGTGTCCAGCACCGACTAATTCTAAGGAAAGGACCCTCCATGCCTTGGATGTGGTCAGAGCCATTAAGTATTACCTGGTTGCGACTGAATCCTTCAGGAAATCGGATTTGCTCTTTGTCCTAACAGAGGGCTCTAGGAAGGGTTTGCAACCAGCCAAGTCCACTCTCAGTAAGTGGATCAGACAGGCGGTGGTGCAAGCCTATTCTGCCAAGGGGAAGGAACCCCCTTTTTGGATCACTGCTCATTCTACCAGAGCTATTGGTGCCTCCTGGGCCTTTCAGCACCAGGCATCGGTTGAACAAGTTTGTAAGGCCGCCACTTGGCCTTCTGTTCATACAAAGTTTTACAAGGTTGATGTTAGGGCCTCAGCTGACGCTGTATTTGGCCGAAAGGTGCTTCAGGCAGTAGTGAAATGAACTACATGCTGTTCAGCACTGGGGATCCCGCCCTATTTGGACACTGCTTTTGGATGTCCCACATGTCATCACTGGGAGGACCTGGACTGGATATAGGGAAAAATACAACTCTGTGATTACTCACCTGTAGAATTGTTTTTGAGTATATCCAGTCCAGGTCGTCCCACCCCGCCCTTGTTCATTATCTCTGTTTGCCTGTTATGGTGCTTACCATTTTTTATTCTTGGATTGAGTCCTTGTTTTTGTCTAGAGAAAGTACAAGCTCAAGCTATGTGAAGTAACATGGTTTCTTGGCCTCCCGGCCTTTCTCCTCTTTTACTGCTTTTTAACCACTGGGGAATGATAGAGGGAGACCTGCCTTTATAGGGGGCCGGGAGGAGCATCAGCTTTTGATCTTGCAGTCGGGCGTCCCCTGGAAATACCCACATGTCATCACTGGGACGACCTGGACTGGATATACTCAAAAACAATTCTGCAGGTGAGTCTCACAGAATTGTATTTTTGGAGCTTCCACTCCCAACTGACATAACTGACAATGCACAGTAAAAAGGAAGCCTGGCAGCACTTCCTGTTTACAGGTGGCCTGCAATGCATGAGCGGCCATCTTGTATTTAAAATTGACCCCAGCAGGAGTTAGAAAAAGGTAAATGAATTTTTATGTGTGGCAATCTAAATTGCCCTGGGGAGGGATGCATATGAGCACTGTTTGTTGTGTTGGTCTGGTTTAAGTCATTTTTGACTGTTGGTCGGCTTTAAATATGATTTTATAGTAATGAATGTATAAAGCATTTCTCTTATAGAACGCCGTAGCCAGAGGTCTTTTTAGACAACTACAATAGATAAGAGAACCTGTTTACTTCCCAACAACAATGACCTTTGGTAATCCTCGGACGATGCAGAGTGCGTTTATTTAGAGACCACTGACATCAAGGCCACGCAGGGTCCTCCAGGTGCAGTCAAATACAGACAACTACATATAAAAACAAACTAAAAACTATATAAAAGACTCAAAACACTCAACATGATTAAAACATCATATCTGGCCTTGTGACTTTACATCAGTGACAACAAAAATGGAACCGCTTAAGGCAATACAAAAAATACAGTGAGCTTTAAAGGGTACAAATATGTTTCAGAACACATTAGTTGGAAAGTGAACACCTTTGCCACTATAGTGCCTAGCGCCTCTTCCTCATTTTAGCTTCCAGATCTTTGTGGAAGCTTTGCTTGTGGCAACAAGTTTTTGTGTTATTATTTTCAAAAGAAATCGTGCATGTCTGAGATTTGTGCAACTTCAGCTTTGTAAAGGAGTTCAGTGATTCCACTAAGCAGATTAACCTTAATTCCCTTCTCAAATAACCAGACAAAAACATCCACAAGTGTCAATTGCTTAGACTTTGTACTGGTGGCACCACTTTCATCACCTATGAGGTAATGAAGCTGGATGAACTTTGGTAACTGCAGACAGGAAGTGAGCCTAAATCTCCCAAATATTCACAAACTGAAAACACCTAACTTTTTCTTACTTTATCCAAGACTAAAAAGGAGTCATGGGGTCTGCTTTAAAACAAATCTTAAACACATGTAGACAGTAACTCTCGTTGCTCCTTCACTTTCCCAGTAACTCTAGGTTAGTGAGTTACTCTGCATTGCTTTGTGACAACACTCTAGGTATTGTTTCTCTCCATTGAGGCATACTGAGTTGGGTTGGCCCATTGTGTGAAAGCCCTGGGATCACCTGTAAACACTTACCTTTCACCAGTCTCTCTGGTGAATTTAGAAATTCCTGGCACAGGTTCGCACTTCAACTAGAGGGGGATGCATTCTGCAAATGTAGTAAGTAGTTTTTACAGGTAAACACAGGGCTTTCAAATAGCTGGGCATCTTTCAAACTCTGGGGGGGGGGGGGGGGGGGGCTAAAGTATTGTATCCTTTCCTCTCAGTGACCCATAAGTCAGCCCATCACAGAAGCGTGTCTCCCAACTCACTTGTAGTCCTACAACTATGGCAGCTGGCATACAGAGTCCCGGTTTTGCTGTGGATGCAAGAGCAATAGTTTTGTTTTAATGCCCAAAACTGCCTTTGGCGTTGGGGACAAGAGATGGGGTGGCAATTTGGAAGGTCGAGCTTTTTGTTATGTAGAAACTAATTTCTAACATTACTGATAATCTACACTATTGTCTGGTAGCGAGCTGCTCCACTGTAATGTGTTTGGTCTGCCCGTGTGCACCTTCGTACCCGACAGTCACCTTTCACATCAGCAGCTTATGGTACTCCATTGGCACTGATTGGTCATGGAGTCTCGCTATATATGCTTAATCAGCTAATGTGTCCTGAAATATTCTCTTTAACTTACTATTTAAGATTAGTGACTATGAGAGTAAGAACTTAAATGTATGGTGGAGTCTGGCAATACTTTTGGTACCCGTGATGACATACAGCTTACCTGCAATTTGAGTCATTGGTGAGTCTAATGAATAGGACTAAACGTTCACTTCTTATGCATTACATTGTAGGTTAGATTGGAGCATAGTGCAGCCCTGTGCCAAGTTTGGGCTTAGGAATTAATGATTAGGGATGTTATTGTGTCATGCCAGGCAACTAAAAAAAACATGACTGCAGTTTGGGAGAAAAAAAGGCTTCTAGATTCAGGTCTAAGTTTTGCAGTTCTGGTTAGGGTGACATTGTGGGAACCGCTCTGCTGCCATACTGGTGCTGGCTTTTTTGTGAGTAGCAAATTTTACATTTGCACATACAAATATGGTGCTTAATTGCGAGGAAAAAAATCTCACAATGTTCTCACAAAAAAAGTGAGATAAAAAAACTCACGGTATTGAATCAGCCTTTATGTAGGTAGTTATTAATGATGAGGTTTAAGTTTATGGGAACAGCACTTTGGCATGTAGAGATTCATAGCTGCTTTTGGCAATGGAAAATAAATGATGTTTTGGGGTGGATACTTGGTTATAACTGGTAGTACTTACTCCTAATGTATAAATTGGCTCGATCATGAATGGTGTCACACATATTCAGATCACACCATGAGAGTAGTTAGGACCGGGAGACAGAACACAATGCTAGTTTACAGAAAAGTGTCAATCTTTGGAAAATATGTGGAAAACACCATAAAAATATCTGTACAAACATAACAATGCAGGAGGCGAAATTAAATTAAAAAACAAGAAAACACTTAAATCCGTGGGAAACCACCATAATTTAGCGTGACCATTACCTTCAAGTCCCTTGTGTTAGAAGGGGGCAGGCCATAGCCTGTAATAAATATTTGTAGGAACCAATAAAGGAAGAGGAGAGTTACCGCTTGAACAGTCGCCATTCTGCTACTGAATACAGTGATTCAGCGGCAAGTCTCCTCCCCTGTGCTCCTTGTGGGCAGGACATAACATGGGACAACAGACATCTGGAGGACATCTAAACATTAGATGCCAGATCCAGTTCACAAACAGGCCTACTTGGGCTTACAGTCTTTTTTTTTTTAGGTGCTTCATCTGCTCATAGCAATCTCTGCTGAGCACCATTGTGACAGCTTGTCTCCTTTCCTCTGAATACTGCGGCCCTAGATTCAGGAAAGGTCATTACAAGACACACACATATTTACATTGTATATAGAATATCCTCAAATGACAGGCACTGTAGAAACACTGGGCCCCGAGAAGCAGATTAAAATAATAAGTAGGGGATAAAAAGGCCACCTGGGAGTCAGTGTTGGCTGTGCTGCCCTCGAGCAAAATGACAAGCAAAGTCATATTTGTTTTTGCATTTGCACCCGCAAATGTTGCACTGGAAAGGGTTTTCAAAGCCGTGGCAGCCCATGTGGATTGTGTACAGTATGTTATCTGCAAAGTACATGTCACAGTGCTGACAGTGGTGGAGAAGCTGAGGGTCCTGGGCAGGAAGGGCAGGAGCTGGTGTGCTGGGTTGGCTATTGCTGATACTCGGGGTGCTGGTTCTCCCACTGCGTTCGCTGCTCGGCCCGGCCACGGGACTGCAGTTCCTGTGATTGTGGCCAGGACGTGCCTCAGGGCTGGCTGGGGAGGAGCTTTGGGGAACACTGGTGGAGACGACAGAGGCACAAGCTGGTGCCTGTGGCTGTTGAATCATGAAGGGTTTTTCGTCAGGACATGGACCTGCGTCAGGAGAGGCAGGGTTCTGAGTGTCTGGAGGGAGGCTAGAAAGTTGTCCGGCCAGAGTAGACAGTTGATTTAAAGGATTGTCCACCATGAGTTCTTGCGGGTCCCTAGACATTCCTGCATGAGAGGCCTTGGCTAGATTCTCATAGGCCTCACTCTGGATGCTGGGGATCTCGTGAGCAAAGTCACTCAAATAATCAGGCTTGTGCACCACCATGGATGGCGGGCTGAGGTTGATTAGCGTTCTGCGGCTGTACCCGAGGCTGCTGACTTTCTTTTGAAGGACTCCCCACATCTTCTTGTTGCTGAGAGATGGACGTGTTCCCTTAATGGGTAGCATCTTGTGCTTGCGGCGCCGGTGATGAGACAGGTTACTACGGTCACTGCAGCGGAAGGAGCACAACTCGCACTTGTAAGGCTTCTCCCCGGTGTGAGATCGCATGTGAGCCTCTAGGTGGCGCTCATAGGCAGAGGCAAAGGGGCAGAGATGGCAGCGATGTGGCTTCTCACCTGTAAAGAGGTACAAAGAAATGTTTTATCTAGTGTATTGTGAAGGGAGGCAATCACTTCATTGTCAGGTGCTTCTCACTGCTATTCTCTTCAGGCAGTGCAATTTGCACCTCAGGTCATGTGAGCCCTTTCTATCCAATAGAGATCATCACAGCCAGGGGGACAGGACCACCTGGTGATGCAGTATTCAGGCTGCCTAAGCTACAGTCAGTTTACCCACCTCCTTGGATCTTCCCTTCTAACTTCATTTAAGTCTCCCCATTCCCATGGCGCTAATTGCTCTACTGCAACCCCAGTACCTGAAGCTGGGTGCTGCACTTCCGCACTTCTGCCTGTAGCTGGGCCTGTGTGGTCTCTGAGAACAGAACGAGGTGCCCATGTTCTCTAGACAAGGACACTGAAAGCATGGCACCAGGCTTCAGATGCCTGGTCTGCGGCAGAGAAATTTTAAAGCAACCCTGTGGTTATATATCACATGCCACCTCCTACTAAGATTTAAAGCATGATGGTAATGGTGCTTTGCAGCAACCTACTCTGCATCATCAGAGGAGGCCATGCAATCAAATGCCTAACCTCTACTCTAGAGGTTTACACAGGAGCTTTTATTCTGTTCAGTATCAGGATTACTTGCAGCTCTGACTTATATCATGAGCATGAGAAGCAATGCTAGAGAGCCCAGTAAGGCGTTCTTGGAGACCACATTTTTTTTAAACAAGAAACTGGGTGCTAGAGAATAAGTCTGGGGATGTGGCCAGGGGGCGTGACGTGTTCCACGCCTTTTATATAGGCCCCAGCCTTTCATATAGGCTCTGATAGACCCGCCGAAAGGACCAGAACTCAGGATAGTCAAAATCCTGGGTTTTGGTCCACTTTAAAGTAGTATCTACCCTGCAACAACCAAATCTGCATGGTATATACTGTAAATACTAATTTTAGTATCTTGGGGGGGTCACTCGGCTTCCATTATCTGAGCTCCCTTTTTCTTGGTTCCTGTGGGCTCTGCTACTCCCAGCCTTTCAGCTGGTTACTATTGTAAATGCAGAACAACCATGCTACCCTGCCATCTTGTTTGTTCCACTACAATTCCTCTTTGTGTGACCTAAACCCTCCTGGGAACAGATAAGATGCAGGTCCGCATGGACCCTAACCCACCTGTTTCTGCTGTCCACAAGCCTAGCATTTAGCAGATTCACACTTTTTCCTTGTGAATATAGGGAGTAAGCCCCCTCCTCCTATTGCAGGTGGTCTGGCTTCTGCCTGTCTTTACATCTGTTTCCTGTCAGTTGATGCTCTGCTAGGAAAAGTACCTTCCAATGCAGGGCTCATTGATGGTGAGTTAGGTTAGCTTAGAGTCCCTGTTGAAACGGACCCTTTCTGGGACTAAGCAAAGTCCACTTGTATGTGGATTTTTTTTCCCAAAGACCCCAAAATAGAAGCACCAAAGTGTCATGAGGCCACCTGGTTCCGGAGGCCTTGCAGACAGTCCTGCACTTCTGGTCTGTGTCTTGCATTAGGTATGTTGAGCTAAAGCAGGGCAAATACCAACCACCCCAGGTAACACGAACAAAAGCAGTGCAAGTTCCCTGCTGGTTCCAGGTCCCCCCAATCCGCAAAGAAGGCTGTGCGTTCAGGGGGGAAGAGAGAGCTGAAGCTGACTTTTTTACTTAAACCATTGCTGTTAAGTCAGATCAGCTGGTCCAGGGATAAGGTGAGTAAAGGCACAAGTAAGTCCAAGTTGCAGTTCCAGTACAAAAGGTCCCCAACAAGCACACTCACATCGACATACCACCCCCACCCCCCCGTAGCGCATACAGGGACAGGGTCCTACCTGTGTGTATGCGAATGTGCTCTATGAGGCGGGCAGTGCCTTTGCTGGCATAGTTGCAGTATCGGCATTTTAGCTTCCCATCATATGTCCGTTCAAAGCCATCGACCAGCATCCCCGCGCTCTCATCCAGCGACACCTCCACTGAGGGGTGGTCCAGCCCATTTTGATCGCTGTCTGTCCCAGCTGCCGGTAGAGCAAGGCACGGAGAGTTAGCGGTGAGCACAGCGTGGTTTTGTGACCCTAATTTACAGAAAATGAGTCAATAAACAGAATGCCTGGCGCCAGAAGGTGCCTCAGCCCAGAGGAACGAAACATACAGACCAAATTTAAATGTGAAATGCAGGAAATATTACACCCCCTTATAAGTGTCTTGGTAGAAATAAAAAAAAATAATAAAAAACTTACCTAGTAACTAAAAACTAGCCATCCTGGCATCAGCACACATTTCTAGAGAAATGTTATGAGGAAAAAAAAGTATTAACACTACATCAAAAGTACCTCCCCCCCCCCCCCCCCCCCCCAAAAAAAACAAAACTTCAGTGTGGTTTAAAGGCTCACCCAACACAAGGCAAGTGTGCAGCTCGGGCAGGGGGTTATGCAGCAATTCCTACTGTTGGGCATCCCAAATCAGGATGCCCCATAGAAGTCCTACTATCCAAACAATAAGTTCATTTTGACTTTTGGTCCAAGTTGCCCTAGGTCTTCAATTTTAAAGTGGAACTATAGTCAGAAATTACCGTAGTCCCTCTTGAATATGCAGCCCGACCTGGGCTGCCCGCAGTAAAAAGAAAGGACCAGGCCGTCCATCACTCACCTCTTCCAGGATTCTTCTATGGCTGCTGTGGAGCAGCCTATCCGCTTGCACGGCCAGCAACAGCTGTGATGATAGGCTGCTTGCAGTCATGTGGAAGCACAACCCAGGAAAAGTGAGCATCAGGGTGGCCGGTTGTTTATCCTTAGTATACAGTACGTCCTGCTCCAGATAAGAATCATTACACTTGGGTATTACTCCGCCAGACAGTGCTGGACTGCAGAGACAGCGAAATTGGCTCCTCCCGGCCCCTCAAATACTCAGGACCTCCCACAAATCCCCAGAATTTCTCTGCAGTCTGGACTGCGAAGGACAAGAAGACGTCTCTCTCTTCTCGCAGGTGAGCGGGGCTTTTAGCCTGCGGCCCTGTAGGACTATTCCCACCCATTCCATTTTTAATGTGCCTCACCGCCTTGGCTGCGCTGGTCCAGGTGATGGTAGGCAGCACTGCTGTCGGGTGCTTAGGAGCGCTGCTCCACCGCAGGCGGTATAGGTATATGGTGAGCCTCTATGGGATGCCCTTCCCTCCCTATTGCCCCTGTCTATCAGTGGGCCCTATGTTAAGTGGACGCTGTCCTCCCTCGCTCTCCCTTGTAGCCCTCGGGGGGGGGGGGGGGGGGGGGTGTATATGCCTTGGTGCATTCACTGTATTATGCTTCCACTGTGCTCCGCGGTTGGCGGTGGCATTACCTCAGGCGCTGGTGCGCTGTTATTGGCTGCTTGTCACGTATGCCGCTTCACGCTCTTCGGGGGGGTATACCCTCGAGGCGAATACCCGGTGCCATTTTGTCTCTGGATTCGGCTGCTGCGTGGCTGGCATCTACCTACCTCGGTCCGTGAGTGCCCTCATTATACATGTCACTTACGGGGTTCTCTTCGCTTATGTCTTTCAGACAGGTTGACCTCTATTGGTTTCTCCCGGCCCTACTCCCTCTAGTTATTAAACTTGTGAGGCCTAGTGTGTAAATTACTCCCACTTCCCTAGTGGGCTATTGGGGCATCCCGGGTTGCTTTTATAGCGTGAATCCCTATCGGCCTATTGTGCAGCTATAATCACCATATGGAGGCGTCTCAGGATAATGTGCTCGGGGTTCCTTCGGGACAAGCCCGGCTGTGTGTAGCTTGTGGGGTGTCCCCTACTAGTGCCGACAATGTGCGGGTCTGTGTACCTTGTGCCCAGCAGGTGCTTGCGCTGCAGCCTGGTTTACCAGTATTTGGGCCTGCGCCTCATATGGCGTCGCCTACTCCCCCAAGCTTAAATTTGACCCCCATTGAGTTGCATACCAGTGGGGATTCTCAGCCTGATGTGTCTTCCAGACTGGTTAGTGTTGAGAAGTTGCTTGCTAATACCCTAGCGCGTAAGGCCTCTGCTAAGAAGCGGCACTTGACGCCTGATGTCACTCTATTCTCAGTGTGTCACACACCCCGCTTCCCCTTTAATTCTTACGATCGGGTTACTCCACCAGCAGGTGGCGACGTTGCAGAGAGAAGTCTTGAAAACGAGCCCCTTCCGGCCTATATATACCTGGGACCTCCCACTTACCACCCAGTGTTTTCTCTCTGCATGAGGTGACAAGACAGAAGAAAGAAGTCTCCTGCTTGCAAGTAGCCGGGGGTTGATCCCCGGCACCCCCTTTTGGTCTATTTCTGCCCAGTCTGTTGTGTTTTTTATGCCTAGATAACGGAAGCCTCCCAGCCTAGGCTGCTGGCTGGGCAAGGGTAGACGGCACTTTAGGTGCCTAGGAGCTTATCTCCTCCGCTCGACCCCACGTGTGGGGCAATGCGGCTATCCGGCTTGGTGAGGTTCCCCTTGGCCACCTTCTCCCGCTCGGTCCCTTCTCCCTTTGCTTGGGGGGGGGGGGTGCTTGTTCGCATGGGGTGCTTTTCACTTGTTATACGTGTGTTAGGCTGGCGGCGCGTGGCCTGAGCTGCTGGAGCTCTTTCACTTTACTCTTATTTTTTTGAATTTTCCCCCCCATTATTGCATGCGGCGCCGCCATTGGGCGAGCCGCGTCACTGGACGGGCGGGGCGGCGCTCTCTGCGGCCTCGCTCGGTGACTCACTGGCAGGGGGCGTGGCTGGGGCGCGCTGTGTCCGGGCCCGCCTCACTTCCTCTGTCCCATTAACTGAGACAGGTGTGCTGGAGCTGGCTGGGGGAAAAGGTGCGGTCCAGGAGTGCGGCTTTAGCAGTATCAGGTAATGGTCCCCACCTCGTGCACGTGGGGCCGTCTTTTGTGCTGTATGTTATTTGTGTAATGGCCTGGCATTTTTTAGTGTTATTCCTGGAGGCACTTTTCTCTTTGAGGGATATGTATGTGTGTATGTAGGTATGTGTGTGTGTATATATATTTATATTTATATATTGATACACTCTCTGGCTTTTGTTGGCCCTAAACAGCATGTGTCATGTTTAATTTTATTCATGTATATACTGTTCATTTATGTTTTACCACGTTTTGTTTATGTATGAGTGTGGTGCATACTGGTTTAATTCCCTGGGGGACTGACTGTGGTCTCTTTTCCCCCACAGATTCTGGGATCCCCTCACTGCAGTGGCTCTCCCGGTCTGTTATACCTGGCTAGTCTTAGTCTTTAAATTGGGATTTTCCTAGGCTTAAAAAATCCTCCCACTTCCGGGACTTTAATTACAAAGGGGCATCCCGGGTTGCTTAATGCGTAAAACCCAGGGTTTTTGCGAATACCATAATTTCACCATATGGAGGCTTCCGACGTTACCGGAAATGGCTCTTCGGGGCTATCCAGGCTGTGTGGGGGTTGTGGGGCTCCGCTCCCAGGCGATGTCATATTATGCGTTCCATGTGCAAAGCAGAATATTGCGCGCCAGTCCGTCGCTCCGGCTTCTGGCTCCTCGCAACTTCCGTCATCTCCTACCCCCCTCCCTTATTCCGGACCCCGTGTGACATTGTCAAGAATGGGGATTCGCATTCCGAGGTGCATGCGCGGTTGGCCAACCTCGAGAAGATAATTTCCGCTACGGTAGCCCAGAAGGCTACGGCAAAGCGGAAGCACCTTTCTCCGGCAGTGCCTGCTTCGGAGGGTGAGGTACCTGAAATTTTGGATTGGTCCGATTGTCCCCCTGATGAGGAGGGGGAACGCCTTGTGGAGTCGGATGAGCCTGCAGACCAGCTATTGGTTGACACTGCTGGCGATCAGGCTGTGGGGGTGTCCCTTGACACTCCTTCCATTTTGGCTCAAATGTTTAAGGTTTTGGCTTTGGATCCGCCCACGGTGGTCCCCCCACCAAAGGGTGAGTTGTTTGATGTGCCCCAGCCGCGTTTGGTGTTTCCCAACAACACTTTGAGAGGGTTGTCCTTAAGGAATGGGAACAACCCACGCGCCTGGCTGGGACTCCTCCTAATTGGGATAAGTGTTATCCCTTTCCGGAGGACTTGGTGAAGCTTTGGTCAGTTCCCCCTGACGTCGATACCCCTGTGTTAGGGCTGTCTAGCTCGGCTGTGTTGCACTCCTCTGACACCACTACCATTAAAGATGGTGAGGATCGTCGGATTGATCAATTGGCTCGCCATGGTTTTATCAGTGCCGGATCGACACTGCGGCCGGTTTGTGCTTCGGCGCTTCTTCTGTTGGCGGTTAGGTCCATTATTAGGGATCTGTACGCAGGTCTTGATCTCGCTTGTGATGTGTTTAGTTCTCTCAAGCAGTGTGAGTCATTTATTTCCTTTGTCTTGACCGCCCAGGACGATGCTCTTGCGACGAGTAGCAGGACAGCGGCACTGCTGGTTGCTATTCGTCGGTCAGTGTGGCTGCGCCAGTGGATGGCAGAGGGGCTTCCTTTCCCGTTACCGGGGGTGTAGGTCGGACCCGGGGAAGGGGCCGAGGCCGTCCCGGTCAGTCCTGGGGCGCCAAGCCCAAGCCTACTGGTAAGCCCACTCAGCAATGAGGGGCTGCCCTCACCCGTGCGGGTGGGGGGACGATTGCGACACTTCTCCCTGGTTTGGGACCAGGAGATTCCGGACAGATAGATCCGGGAAGTGGTGTCGTCCGGTTACAAGCTGGAGTTCGAGTCTCGCCCTCCTTCACGGTTTTTCCGGTCTCGGGTGCTCACCGATCCTTTGGCCGCACAGGGGCTCCTGGCGTCGGTAAGGAATCTTCTGGAAATGGCGGTCATCCGACCGGTGCCGCGCTTAGAGGTGGGCCTCGGTTTTTACTCCAGTCTTTTCACAGTCCCCAAGAAGGACGGATCGGCTCGCCCCGTCCTGGATCTGAAGTTTCTCAACCTTCCCAAGTCCTCCCTCGCTCCGGCCAGGGTGGTGTCCTTTCTGGGAATGCGGTTGGATTCCGGTCAACACAGGGTGTTTCTCCCTCAGTCCAAAATTTGGCTGATTCAGGAGTTGGCTCGGGTCCTTCTTTCCAATCCTCGGCCGTCCATCCGTCTGGGGATGAGGCTGGTAGGGTTGATGGTTGCCTCGTTCGAGGCAGTTCCTTTCGCTCATTTTCACACGAGGACGCTTCAGTTTCACCTGTTGGCATCCTTGGACTGGCGACCACGGCCGTTGGTTCTTCAGTTTCGGGGGCAGTGGGGACTTCGAGAGGTCCACTTGCCCATCAATGTTCTGGAACTAAGAGCCATCCGTCTGGTTCTTGCTCTTTTGTCTCAACATGTTCTGGGCCTTCTGGTTCAGGTTCGCTCGGACAATCAAACAGCGGTTGCTTACATCAATCATCAGGGAGGGACTCGCAGACTGGGTGCCCTCAGAGAGGTGTCCCTGATCCTGACCTGTGCGGAGGCACATGTTCCTTGTCTCTCGGCAGTCTGCATTCCGCTCCGGTGGGGGACACCGGAGGTGGACCTGTTTGCCTCTTGTCACAATTGCAGGCTCCCGAACTCCCATTCTCGTGGCCCCAAGGTGGCCAAGGCGAGTATGGTGCGCAGACATCGTTCGGCTGGCAGTGGATCTGTTCATTCTGCCTCTTCGTCCCGATCTGCTCACTCAGGGTCGGCTGTCTTACCCCAATTTACCAACGCTGGGTTTGACGGCTTGGCTGCTGAGACCTCCATCTTAAAGGAGGAGGGTCTTTCTGACTCGGTTGTTAAGACTCTGATCGGTGCCCGGAAGAGGTCTTCTTCTATCATCTACTATAGGACTTCGAAAGCCTATATCGCTTGGTGTGAGGTTAGATCTTTGCCTTGTAGGGTCTTTTCGGTCTCCAGGATTCTGGAGTTTTTGCAATCAGGGCTGGACTCCGGTCTTCAGCTGAGTACTTTGAAAGGGCAGGTTTCTGCCTTGTCTATCTTTTTTCAGAAGCGTTTTGCGCTTCATCCTTTAGTTAAAACCTTTTTCCAGGGGGTTACACATGTGCGGCCTCCCAGGAAACCATTACTCCCTGTTTGGAACTTGAACTTGGTTCTCTCTGCTCTTCAGGCTCCTCCCTTTGAGCCTTTGCAGGATATTGCTTTGTCTACCTTGACTCAGAAGACTGCCTTCTTGGTGGCTATCACTTCGGTTCGGCGTGTCTCGGAGTTGGCGGCCTTGTCTATTCAGGCGCCCTACTTTGAGAGGCATCAGGACAAGGTGGTCTTTCGGTTCAAACCGGACTTTCTTCCTAAGGTTGTTTCTGCTTTTCATTTGAATCAGGATATTGTTCTTCCCTCCTTGTGTCCTAAGCCTAAGAATGACAAGGAGAGGGTTTTGCATTGTTTGGATGTAGTACGCTGTGTTAAGTACTATTTGATTATTACTTCTCCTTTTCGTAAAACTGATGCCTTTTTTTTTGTTGTGCCCTGTGGGCCTAGGAAGGGTTTGGCGCCGGCCAAATCTTCCATTAGCAAATGGATACGTCAGGCCGTTATTGCGGCCTATTCTGCTAAGGGGAAAGTTCCCCCTTTTCGTATCACTGCTCATTCTACTCGCGCCGTTGGAGCGTCTTGGGCTTTTCAGCACCAAGCTTCTGTTGAACAAGTTTGTAAGGCTGCTACTTGGTCTTCTGTTCATACTTTTTCTAAGTTTTACAAGGTTGATGTGCCGGCCTCAGCGGATGCTGTGTTTGGCCGCAAAGTTCTGCAGACTGCAGTCATTTAAGTTATGCTTCATTTTGCCTTCGGATACCCATCCCTTGTGGACACTGCTTTTGGATGTCCCGATCGTAAGAATTAAAGGGGAAGTGGGGTGTGTGACACACTGAGAATAATACCATTTTGTGAGTACTCACCTGAAAAATGGATATTGTCAGTGTGTCACACACCCCGCTTCACCCGCCCTTTTCGGTATCCTGGATCCTTTATATGGTGAAGCTTTTCTTTATTTTGAGGTTACCATTGGATTTCCTGGTACCTTGTCTTTCTGCTTTTGAATTCACTGGGTGTCCCAGGTATATATAGGCCGGAAGGGGCTCGTTTTCAAGACTTCTCTCTGCAACGTCGCCACCTGCTGGTGGAGTAACCCGATCGTAAGAATTAAAGGGGAAGCGGGGTGTATGACACACTGACAATATCCATTTTTCAGGTGAGTACTCACAAAATGGTATTTTTCCCTATGGAGGCTGATGAGTTTTTGGAACTGTCTGGTTATACCCCTTTGGAAAAAGGGGAGCTGTTTTCTGACTCTGAGTCATCTGATGAGAGGCCCAGGGGTCATGATGATTCTGGCTCTGACCCCTGGGCCCCAGATGATACTGATAGGCTGTTGGCTCAGATTTTTGAGGTACTGTCTATCTCTCCCCCGGTTGCGGCCCCCAGGCAGCAGGGGGAATTGTTTCATACTGCAAAGCCTCGTTTAGAGTTTCCTGAGCAAGCCCATTTTAATAATCTCGTGCTCAAGGAATGGGAGCGTCCCAGCAGGCTTCCCGGAGTCCCCACGAGTTGGGATAAGAGGTATCCCTTTCCTGCTGATGTGGTATAGCATTGGTCATCCCCTTCAGAGGTGGATGCCCCGGTCCTAGGGTTATCTAACACCTCTGTCATGCATTCCCCTGACTCTACTACGCTGCGGGATGGTGAGGACCGGCGTATTGATCAGCTGGCGTACCATGCCTTTGCCTGTGTGGGGACAGCACTGTGCCTGGTCTGTGCCTCTGCCATTACAGCTGTGGCTATTAGGACCCTGCTTAGGAGTGTCCTAGATGGTGCTCCTGATGATGTGTCTAGTGAGGAGTTTAATGCATTCTCTCGTTGTGAGGTTTTTGTGACTTATGTCCTCTCTGCCTTGGATGATACCATTAGGATGTGTAGCAGAACCTCTGCCCTTGTGGTGGCTATACGCCACTCGGTTTGGCTGCGCCAGTGGGCTGCTGACAACACTGCCAAGAAAGCTCTCACTGGTTTTCCCTTCAAAGGACTACGCCTGTTTGGGGACCGCCTGGACCTGTTTGCTAAGGGAGGCAGGTTACCCCAGCGCAGGCGGCAGTCTAGGCCCTTTTGGGGTCAGGGCTCCCTTTCCTCCCCCTATCGTGGTGCCAGACAGGGGCTCCAAGCTTAAGTCTTCTCCCAAGCCCTCTCAGGCATGAAGGGGCACCCTCACCCATCTGGGTGGGGGGACGGCTTCAGCATTTTGCTCACGTCTGGAGGCTTCATGTCTCAGACCGGTGGATTCAGGAGGTAGTGTCCTCCGGTTACAAGATAGAGTTTGCTGCCTGGCCTCCTCCAAGATTCATCAGATCCCGGATCTCTCAGGACCCTATGTCAGCTTGGGCTCTAGTTCTGGCGGTGCAAAGTCTTCTGAAGCTGGGGGTCATCTGTCAGGTCCCCTTACGACAAAGGGGGCAAGGGGTTCTATTCCAACCTTTTCACCGTGCCCAAAAGAGATGGGTCAGTCAGGGTTATCATGGACTTGAAAATCCTCAACAAATTTGTCAGGTGCAGGCGCTTTTGCATGGAAACTTTGCGCTCTGCCATCAGTTCGCTGCATCCAGGGGACTTCATGACCTCTGTGGACATCAAGGATGCTTACCTTCATATTCCTGTTTTTCCAGGTCATCAAAGGTTCCTCAGGTTCGCTCTGGAGGATCAGCACTACCAATCTGTGGTATTGCCCTTCGGTCTCACTTCAGCTCCCAGAGTGTTCACTAAGGTGCTGGCAGGGGTGATGTCTCTGCTCAGGTCATTCGCGTGCTGCCCTACTTGGACGACATTCTCATCACTTCTCAGTCCCTCCAACAGGCAGAGCTGGATACTCAGCTGGTAGTGTCCACTCTGGAGTCATTTGGCTGGGTGATCAACCATCCCAAATCTTCCCTGTCTCCCTCCTTGGTGACAGCCTTCCTGGGAATGAATCTGGATACAGTTCAGGCAATTTTTTCTTCCTCAGCAAAAATACAATTCTGTGAAATACTCACCTGTAGAATTGGTATTATAAGTATACAGTATGTCCTGCTCCAGATAGATTACTTACACTTGGGTTATCCTCCGCCAGATGGCGCTGCACTGCAGAGACATGTAAAACAGGCTCCTCCCGGCCCCTCAAATACCCAGGGACCTCCCACAAATCCCCAGCATTGAAAAGCAGTGAACAAGAAGCCGGGAGAATTTAACCACCAAAAACTGGTAACTATAATGATAACAATCACCATACAGGGGATCCAGAATAACGCAAAAACCAGGGTGGGGGTGGAGCAGGACGTACTGTATACTTATAATACCAATTCTACAGGTGAGTATTTCACAGAATTGTATTATTCTTAGTATACAGTACGTCCTGCTCCAGATATAGTACTTACACTTGGGACATCCAATAGCAGTGTCCATAAAGTAGGGTGGGATCCCCCAACAAAAAGGTAACAGCAGACAGTTTAAACCACTGTCGCCTGCAACCATGCGGCCAAAAACAGCATCAGCTGAGGCCCTAACATCAACCTTGTAAAACTTTGAAAAGGTATGATCAGAAGACCAAGTAGCGGCCTTGCAAACTTGTTCAACAGAAGCCCAGTGCTGGAAGGCCCAAGAGGCACCAATAGCACAAGTAGAATGAGCAGTAAGGCGGAAGGGAGGACTCTTCCCCTTAGCAGAATAGGCCTGAATCATGGCCTGACATATCCATTTGCTAATAGTAGACTTGGCAGGAGCCAAACCCTTCCTGGGCCCAGAAGGGACCCCAAAAAGAGCATCAGTTTTCCTGAAGGACGCAGTGACTACCAGGTAATAATTCAGACACCTGGCCACATCCAAGGAATGCAAGACCCTTTCCTTAGCGTTGCTAGGATTAGGGCACAGTGAAGGAAGAACAATATCTTGATTCAAATGAAAAGCAGACACCACCTTAGGCAGAAAGTCCGGCTTAAAGCGGAACACCACCTTATCCTGGTGTCTCTCAAAGTATGGGGGCTGGATAGACAGAGCCGCCAGCTCAGACACACGCCTGACCGAAGTAATAACCACCAGAAAGACAACCTTGAGGGTAAGTACAGCCAGAGCAGCATCCTGATAGGATCAAAGGGAGCACCCTGCAAGGCAGACAAAACCAAGTTCAAATCCCAAACAGGGACCATAGGTTTACGTGGGGAACGCACATGAGTAACCCCCTGGAAGAAGGTCTTAACCAAAGAATGCTGAGCAAAAGACTTCTGAAAGAAGACAGACAAGGCTGAAACCCGACCCTTCAGAGTACTGAGTTGGAGACCCGACTCCAACCCATGCTGTAAAAACTCCAGAACCCTGGGGACTGAGAACACCCGACAGGGAAGAGACCTAGACTCACACCAATCAATATAGGTATGCCATACCCTATAATAGATGGAAGAAGAAGTGTTCTTCCTAACCTTCACCATGGTCTCAATCACCGAGGCAGACAAGCCTTTCTCCATCAAGATGGAGGTTTCAGCAGCCAGGCAGTCAAGCCAGAGTTTGTAAATTGGGATGGCGTAAGGGGCCCTGAGTGAGCAGATCTGGCACCCCTGGCAAAACGTACTGGTCTACTGCCATCTGCGAACCACACTCTTCTTGGCCACCTGGGGGCCACCAGAATCACTGGCACCCCTTCCAGAGCAATCTTGCGCAGGACCCTGCCTAGCAGGGGGAATAGTGGAAAGACATACAAAACAGAATGTCCTGCCATGACATTACTAAAGCATCCGTGGTCACGGCCAGAGGATCCTGGGACAGGGAGACAAGGGCCGGGAGCTTGTGATTGTGACGGGACACAAACAGATCCACCTCTGGTTGGTCCCCACGGTGACACAGAGATTGGAACACCCTGTTGCTGAGGGACCCCCCCAGAATGTATACCGCTGATATGCAGGGAACATTGGCCTCCACCCATGTCAGGATCAGAGACGCCTCCTGGAGGACCTTCTTGCTCCGGGTCCCTCCCTGACGATTGATGTAGGCAACTGCTGTCAGATTGACCTTGCGGCCCTGAACAGGCAGGCCCTGAAGATGAGTAGTCAAGCGAGTCAGAACTAACCTGATCGCTCACAGTTTCAAAACATTGATAGGTGTATGAGCCTCCTAAGGGCCCCACCTCCCCTGGAACCGCAGGGACTTCCAGAAGACCCCCCCCCAACTTGCTAGACTGGCATCCATGGTGACCGTCTCCCAGGAAGGGGCAAGAAAGGATCTGCCCCCCAACAGGTTCTTTGAGTCCATCCACTACAAGAGGGACCTCCTTACCAGGGGGGAAGGCACACAGACCCTGTCCAGGGATGCTGGGTCCTTGTCCCATACAAACAATAGGAGAAATTGCAGAAGTCCCAAGTGGGACTGAGCATAAGGGACCGATTCGAAGCACGCCACCATCAGGCCCACCAGCTGCATCCCCTGCCTGGTGGAGGGAAGGGGACAGCTAGGAGGGAGTGAGCCCGTGCAACCAAATTGTCCACTTTCTGCTGAGGAAGGAAGATCCTTGCCTGAACTGTATCCAGATTCATTCCTAGGAATGGAGTTACCAAGGAAGGGGACAGTGAGGACTTGGGGTGGTTGATCACCCATCCAAATGACTCCCGAATGGACACCACCAGCTGAGTATCCAACTTAGCCTGATGTATAGACTGGGAAGTGATGAGGACGCCCCTTGGTCTCATCAGGGACATCACCCCCGTCAGCACCTTGGTGAGCACTCTGGGAGCTGAAGAGAGGCCAGATGGCAAGGCCACACATTGGCAGTGTTGGTCTTCCAACGTGAATCTGAGGAACCTTGGTGTCCTTAAAACACAGGGATGTGAAAATAAGCATCTTTGATCTCCACATACGGCATGAAGCCCCCGGGGCGCAAGGAGCTGATGGCCGAGCGCAGAGTTTCCAAGCAGAAAACGCCTGTACTTGACGATTTGCTGAAGATCTGTAAATCCAGAATGGGCCAGACTGACCCATCCTTTTGGGGAACTGTGGAAAGGATGGTGTAGAGTCCCTTGCCTCTGTCTGTTAAGGGAAAACTGCAAATGACCCCCAGACCCCGCAGGCCTTACACGGCCTGCGCCAACACCTGAGCAGAGGCAGGGACCAGGAGTACCCGGGACCTGATAATCTTGGGGGAGGCCGCACAGCAAACTATCTTGTAGCCGGAGGACACTACCTCCTGAATCCACCGGTCTGAGGCGTGATGCCTCCAGACATGAGCAAGGTGCCGCAGCCGTCCCCTCACCCTGACGGCCGAGGGCGCCCCATCATGCTCGAGGGGACTTGGGAGAAGATTTGGGCTTAGCCCCCCCGGAGGAGCCAGGGTGTTGTCTGCTGCTCCTGGGGCAGGAATCTGCGCGAGCCCCCGCGAAGGCCCCCCTGCTTCCTGTTTAACACCATGGTAGGGGGTAGAAGGGGGGCCCTGGCCCCAAAGGGGCCGAGACAGCCGCCTGCACTGGGGTAACTTACCTCTCTTACCAAACAGGTCTAGACGGGCCCCAAACAGGCGTAGCCCCTTAAAAGGAAGCCCAGTAAGGGCCTTCTTCGCAGCATTGTCAGCACCCCACTGTCGCAGCCAGACCAAGCGACGTATAGCCACCACAAGGGCAGAAGTTCTTGCACACATTCTGATGGTGTCATCCAATGCTAATAGGACAAATTTTACAAACACATCACAAGTAGAGAGTGCATTAACACCTCCCAAGGGAGATCATCAGGGGCACGATCAAGCATTTTTCTGATGAGGGTTCTAGCGGCCACAGCAGTAATGCCAGAGGCAATGAGAAGAAAGGGTGTCAGAACCGAAAAACACTACAATGAGTATAAAGCCGCCCGCGAGGGCACTTACGGACCACGGTAAGTAAGAAAAATGGCGCTGAGTACCTCGAAGGGCGGGCCAGAGCGAGCTGGGGCACGCCAGGCCCCGTCCCCCTGATGGGCGCGAAGTCCAACAAAGCAGCCTATGAGTACGCAGAAGCGTCATAGGTAACGCCACCGCCCGGCGCGGAACATCCAAATGAAGGAAAAAGCGCGCGCGGCGGCGGAATTTGCAAGAGTAAGAAGACAAGCCAGCGCGGCGGCTGACACCACATATACTAGTCTTAAAGACATTACAAAAGGCCATATGCACGTAATCATGATACACTGACACCCACACCCCCCCCACCCTTTTTCCCCCGAAGACTACAGGGAGAATGAGGGAGGGGCATCCCATAGAGGCTCACCATCAGCCTATACCGCCTACCCTTTGGTGGGGGACTGCGGTGGAGCAACGCTCCATAAGCACGCATGGTGCTGCCTACCTTCACCCGACCAGCGCAGCCCAGGCTGGGAGGCACATCACACGAAGGACGGGTGGGAATAGTCCAACAGGGCCGCAGGCTGTAATAGCCCCGCTCACCTGCGAAAGAGTGATACTTCATGTCTTCGCAGTAAGCACTGCAGAGAAATCTGGGGATTTGTGGGAGGTCCCTGGGTATATAAGGGGCCGGGAGGAGCCCGTTTACATGTCGCTGCAGTGCAGCTCCATCTGGCGGAGGATAACCCAAGTGTAAGTAATCTATCTGGAGCAGGACGTACTGTATACTAAGAATAGGTGGACAGTCTGCTAGCGCAGGTTCAGTTCCTGCTATCTTGCCCTCGTCTTTCCATCAGGCAGGGAATGCAGCTGGTGGGCCTGATAGTGTCGTGCTTCGAGGCGGTCCCTTATGCCCAGTTTCACATGAGGCCTCAGCAACTCCACCTCTTGTCAGTATGGGATAAGGATCCTGCATCCCTGGACCAGGTCCTTGTGCTGCCCTCCCTAGTCAGGCGGTCCCTCTCGTGGTGCCCGGACTCCAGGAACCTGTTGGTGGGCAGATTCTTTCTGGCTCCCTGCTGGGAGACGGTCACCACGGATGCCAGTCTGACAGGTTGGGGGGGTTTCTGGAAGTCCCTGCAGTTCCAAGGGCGGTGGGACCCTCATGAGGCCCACACACCTATCAACATTCTGGAACTGAGGGCGATCAGGTTGGTTCTGGCTCACTTGACCCATCATCTTCGGGGCCGGCCTGTTCAGGTACGCTCGGACAACCAGACGGCAGTTGCCTACATCAATCATCAGGGAGGGACCTGGAGCAAGGGGGCCCTCAAGGAAGTGTCTCTGATCCTGGCCTGGGCGGAGGACAATGTTCCCTGCATATACATTCCGGGGGTGGAGAATCTGCAGGCAGACTCTCTGAGCAGGGGGACCTCTCGCCTGGGAGAATGGTCCCTCTGCGACAGGGTGTTTCAATCTCTGTGTCACCGTTAGGGCCAACCAGATGTGGATCTGTTTGCGTCCCGTCACAATCACAAGCTCCCGGCCTTTGTCTCCCTGTCCCAGGATCCTCTGGCCTTGGCCACGGATGCCCTAGCAATGTCATGGCAGAACTTTCAGCCTCCTGTATGTCTTTCCTCCATTCCCCCTGTTGGGCAGGGTTCTGCACAAGATGGCTCAGGAGGGGGTGCCAGCTATCCTGGTGGCCCCCAGGTGGCCAAGAAGAGTGTGGTTCGCAGACGTGGTGCAACTGGCAGTAGATCAGTACGTTCTGCCCAGGTTGCCAGACCTGTTCACTCAGGGTCACTTACGCCATCCCAATTTACAAACTCTGGCTTTGACGGCCTGGCTGTTGAAACCTCTATCTTGATGGAGAAAGGGCTGTCTGCCTCTGTTGTTGATACCATGATAAAGGCTAGAAAGAAGTCTTCTTCCATTTACTATAGGGTTTGGTGTGCCTACATTGACTGGTGTGAGTCTAAGTCTCTTCCCTGTCGTGTGTTCTCTATTCCCAGGATCCTGGAGGATCCAACTCAGTACTCTGAAGGGTCATGTCTCTGCCCTGGCTGTTTTCTTCCAGAGGTCCTTTGCCCAGTATTCTCTGATCAGGACTTTTTTCCATGTGCGTCCCCCACGTAAGCCTATGTTGCCAGTTTGGGATTTGAATTTGGTGTTTTCTGCCTTGCAGGGTCCTCCCTTTGAACCTGTGCAGGAGGCTGCCCTGGCCATTCTTGCTCTCAAGGTTGTCTTTTTGGTGGCTATCACCTCTGTTAGGCGTGTGTCTGAGTTGGCGGTGCTTTCCATCCAGCCCCCCTACTTTGAGAGAGACCAGAACAAGGTGGTGTTTCGCTTCAAGCCAGATTTTCTGCCTAAGTTCGTGTCTGCCTTTCATTTGAATCAGGACATTGTTCTTTCTTTCTTTGCCCTAATCCTAGTAATGCTAAGGAGAGGGTCTTGCATTCCTTGGATGTGGTTAGGTGTCTGAAGTACTATCTGGTGGCTACTGCTCCATTCAGAAAAACTGATGCTCTTTTTGTGGTCCCTTCTGGTCCTAGGAAGGGTCTGGCTCCTGCTAAATCTACTATCAGTAAATGGATCCGCCAGGCTGTGATTCAGGCCTACTCTGCTAAGGGGAAGAATCCTCCCCTCCGCCTTACTGCTCATTCTACTCGTGCTATTGGTGCTTCTTGGACTTTTCAGCACCAGGCTTCTGTTGAACAAGTTTGCAAGGCCGCTATTTGGTTTTCTGTTCATACCTTTTCAAAGTTTTACAAGGTTGATGTTAGGGCCTCAGCTGATGCTGCTTTTGGCTGCAAGGTTCTGCAGGCGGCAGTGGTCTGACCTGTCTGTTGTTACCTTTGGGGATCCCACCCTACTTTATGGACACTGCTATTGGATGTCCCAAGTGTAATGATTCTTATCTGGAGCAGGACGTACTGTATACTAAGAATAATACAATTCTGTGATTACTCACCTGCAGAATTGTTATGAGTATACAGTACGTCCTGCTCCACCCCACCCTTGGTTTTGCATTATCCTGGTTCCCCTGTATGGTGATTGTTATCATTGTTATAGTTACTAGTTGGTTCTGTTTTCTTTCTCCCGGCTTCTCGTTAAATGCTTTTCAATGCTGGGGATTTGTGGGAGGTCCTGGGTATTTGAGGGGCCGGCAGGAGCCAATTTTGCTGTCTCTGCAGTCCAGCGCCATCTGGCAGAGTAATACCCAAATGTAATGATTCTTATCTGGAGCAGGACGTACTGTATACTCATAATAACAATTCTACAGGTGAGACATCACAGAATTGTATTTTTTAGCGGAGTGGCAACATCACCGTTTACATTACAACTGGTCCAGTATTTTAAAACGTACCCGTCCTGGAGATCTAAACTCCAGCTTCCTGTGCGTAAGCCCCTCCCACCTATGACAGCCAAAGGAGCAGATTGAGGCATACAGTGACTAGAGACAAATGCTCAATTCCAAACCCCCCCCCCCCCCCCACCCCTGTGGTGTCAACAACTCTTAAGGTAACAGCTGACTGGCCACAGTCTGGTGCTAACACACCTTGCACCACTGTGACCGATGGCCGTTCATCGGGCAGGCTTCAGAAAGAAGATTGTCCCTGAATGGTGTTGAGACTCACGCAATCCAGTGAGTGTTGGTCTGCTGCCATTAAAGTGGACCAACACCCAGGATTTTCACTATCCTGGGTTTTGGTCCACTTCTGCGGGGCAGCCCCATGGCGTGAACCCCCCCCCAGAACTCCCGATAAAACCCACCTCACCCCGCTCCTACGGTGCATGCGTGGCTGCTCGTCCAATCAGCGCGCTCGAGGCCACTGTGGTATGCGCGTCCAACCACAGCGGCTCCGAGCACACTGGCGGCCGTATCTCGCGCTTCCCTCTAACATGGAGAGTGCCCGCTCCGGCCATTCACAAATGGCCGTCGCGGGCAAGCGCCCTGCTACAGAGAAGCGCGAGATGCGGCCCGCGCATGCACCGTTGGCCCGGGAGTATGGTGAGGTTAGAGGGCGTCCTGGGGAGGGGGTTTCACACAGCGGGGCATCCAGATTTTGTACCCCCCGCAGGGAGGGATCGGATCGGCCTGGGAATCTATCAAGGAGGGTGTTGGTCCACTTTAAGCTGCAGGGGGGACAAATGGGGCGTATACCTTTTTACTTGCCTGGATTGTTTCTCTAAATTCCCTGTCCATGGCTAAAAACAAAAAAAAAAACGTCTATATTCACATTTTATCCCCCGCAGCGTCGCCCTTTTCTCACTTATTGTTACTGGAGTACCAGTGATTCCATCCTTAGGCTGGCCTGATGCCCCCTTACACTCCTACTCCCTTCATTACAATATAAAAAAGGGCGTGCTGAGGTGGGTGCACCAAACCCACATTGACATGCAGTCTCTATTGCAATGAATGGAATAGGCATGTAGGGTGAAAACCAGGCCCCCAGGACACCACCAAGAGAGGTTGCGCAGCTCGAAGAAGAAATTACTGCATCTCAGCCCTCAGTATTTGTATAGATATAGACTCACACAGGAAGCTGTGGAATATAGGCTTTTTTATTTTATGGCTAATCCCTTGTAAACCACCGCAAAACCCTTAAATATAAGGGAATTGTATGTATTACTTACCATAATATTTCCCTTCTCTTAATCTTCACTCAGTCACACAGATTCCTTTCAGTAGGGTTATATACTCCTGTTTCTAGGAGTGGCAGACAATGGAGGAGTACCTCCTCATCCTCAGTGAGGTTCATCCCACCCCAGTTTTGGAAACAAGCTGTAGGAAGCATGACCCGGGATGGACAGAACAATCCAATAGAATAATGCAACATAATGTGACCCACACAAAGTGCAGGAGGCCTGAAGCCATGATCCATCAGCCAACTCAACAGTGTAACAGCGCAGCTACCAAGCGAGGGGGTGCTGTGTGACTGAGTGAACATTAAGAACTATTACAGTAATACATAAAGTGTCCCTTTCACTTCACTCAGTCACACAGATTCCTCTCGGTAGGGACGTTAAGCGAGAAAAAAAGGCAATTCTGTGAAACTCACCTGTAGAATTGCTTTTGTTTCCGATCCATTCCAGCCCGTCCAGAAGTCATAACGACTGGGAGTTCGCCCCTAGGGGGTGGAGAGGTAGCTCCTCCGGGCCCACTATAAAGGCAGTTGCCTCTCAACACAGCCCCAGTTATTTAAAAGCAGTGCTCAAATCGAAGAGGCAGACCAGGAAGGTCCAAAAAATAGAAGACCATGTTACCTCACATAGCCTCCGCTTGTACTCTCTCGAATCAAAAACGTAAAACCAAAAACTTGTATAACCAGTGTCCTATGAGCAAAAATGGTTCAATCACCATAACAGGCATGCAGGACATAATAAACCTTAAGGGCGGGGTGGACGGGCTGGAATGGATCGGACACAAAAGCAATTCTACAGGTGAATTTCACAGAATTGCCTTTTTCTTTACAATCCATTCCAGCCCGTCCAGAAGTCATCACGATTGAGACAACCAAAAGCAGTGTCCATATGGGCGGGATCCCCAGTGCAGAACAGCAGGTAATTTATTTCACTACTGCCTGAAGCACCTTTCAGCCAAAAACAGCGTCAGATGAGGCCCTGACATCCACCTTGTAAAACTTTGTAAAGGTATGAACTGAAGTGTGGTAGCCATGAACCAAGTGGCAGCCTTACAAACTTGTTCCACCAAGGCCTGATGCTGAAAAGCCCACGAAGCACCGATGACTGTAGTAGAATGAGCTGTGATCCGAAAAGGGGGTTCCTTCCCCCTGGCAGAATAAGCTCGTACCACCGCCTGTCTAATCCACTTACTGAAAGTGGACTTGGCTGGTGGCAATCCCTTCCTAGAACCTTCAGTCAAGACAAAAACAGATCCGATTTCCTGAAGGATGCAGTCTCAGCCAGGGAATACCTTATGGCTCTGACCACATCCAACGCATGGAGAGTCCGTTCTTTGGGATTAGCCGGTGCTGGACACAAGGAAGGTAAGACAACTTCCTCATTAAGGTGAAAAAGAGAAACGACTTTAGGCAAAAAATCCGGCTTAAAACGAAAAACCACCTTATCTCTGTGCATCTCAAAATAGGGTGGTTTCATACATAGCGCGGCCAGCTCTGATACGCGACGCACTAAGGTGATCGCCACCAGAAAAAAACACCTTGAGTGTCAGCATAGACAATGTAGCGTCCATCAATGGCTCGAAGGGGGGACCCTGGAGAGCCGATAGCACTAGATTTAGGTCCCACACCGGTAAGACTAATTTACGCGGTGGACGGACATGGGTGACCCCCTAGAAAAAAGTCTTGATCAATCTATGATTGGCAATGGACCTCTGGAAAAAAATGGATAAGGCCCCAAGCGATATAGGCCCGCCAAACTCTGTAGTATATCATGGAAAAAGACTTCTTCCATGCCTGAATCATTGTATGAATAACCATGGCCGATAAACCCTTCTCCGTTAGGATGGAGATTTCAATAGCCAGGCCGTCAAAGCCAGCGTCCGTAAATTCGGGTGCTGTAGCGACCCCTGTGTGAGAAGCTCTGGATCGTCGGGCATGACGTAGTGATCTATTGACATCTGAACTATGTCCGCAAACCAACTCCTCCTTGGCCAGCGAGGAGCTACCAGGATGGCTGGTACCCCCTCCTGGGCTATCTTGCGTAGCACTCCCCAGGAGCGGAAACGGAGGGAATGCATACAGAAGGTTGAACTCCGTCCAAGGGATCGCCAGAGCGTCTGTTGCTATGGCCAGAGGGTCTCTTGAGAGAGAGAGACGAACCTTGGAAGCTTGTGATTGTGTCTGGATGCAAAAAGATCTACGTCTGGTTGACCCCAGTGGAGGCACAGAGCCTGAAAGGTCTCGCTGCTGAGGGATCATTCCCCCAGGCGCAAGGAGCTCCTGCTCAGGGAGTCTGCCTCCTGGTTCTCCACCCCTGGGATGTAAATCCCCGAGATGCAGGGAACATTCTCCTCTGCCCAAGTCAGAATCCGGCTTACCTCCTTGAGGGATCTCTTGCTCAGAGTACCGCCCTGGTGCTTGATGTAGGCTACAGCCGTCTGAATGTCCGAGCAGACCTGAACCGCATGGCCTCTTAAATAGGGAGTCAGATGTAGTAGAACCAACCAAATTGCTCTCAGAGATTTATGGGTAACAGATTCTCCTTCGGACCCCACTGACCCTGGATTTCTGGGTCTGCCAAATGCCTTCCCAACCTGTAAGACTGGCATCCATGGTAACTATCTCCCATTGGGGAGTCCGAAAGGACTTGCCTACAGCAGGTTCCGGGAGTCCAACCACAAGAGGGATTGCCTGGGGGGGACAGCAAAAATCCCTGTTCCAGGGATTCCGGTGACCGATTCCAGTTGGTCAGCAGGTTCAGCTGTAGAGGTCTCATGTGGAATTGGGCGAAGGGCACTGCCTCGAAGCACACCACCATTAGGCCCACCAATCTCATCCCCAGACGCACCGATGTCTGTTGGCAAGCCAGCAAGGCCTGCACTTGCATCTGGAGTCCCAAAACTTTCTGCTGTGGCAAAAAGACCTTTACCTGACCGGTGTCTAGTGTCATCCCCAGATCTCACTGTTGAAAGCATGATATACGACTTGGGGTAGTTGATCACCCAACCGAAGGCTTCCAGGGTTAACAGCACAGTCCGGGTGTCTCTCTCGGCCTCCTGAAGGGACCGGGCCGAGATCAGAAGGTCGTCTAGATAGGGTAACACACGAATACCCTGACTCAGGATAGCCATGATGCCTGCCAGAACCTTGGTAAACACTCAGAGAGCTGAGGATATGCCAAAGGGGAGTGCCACAAACTAGTAATGTTGATCCTCCAGTGCAAATCTCAAAAACCTTTGATGACCCTGGAAAATCAGGATGTGCAGATACGCTTTCCTGATGTCCACCGTAGTCATAAGGTTGCTGGGCCGAAACGATCTCACCGCCGGCCGCAATGTTTCCATGCGGAAAAGTCTGACCTTTATAAATTTGTCGAGACCCTTTAGGTCCAAGATCGGCCACAGCGATCCATCCTTCTTGGGGACCATTACCAGGTTGGAGTAGAATCCCCGACCCTGCTCCTGCCGGGGCACATGGCAAATCACCCCAGGAGGTGCTGAACAGCTGCTCTCAAAGCCTCTGCAGATTTCGGGATGTCTTTGAACACAGAAATTTTGTGGGTGGTCTGGCTGCCAGCTCTATCTTGTAACCTGACGACACCACCTCCAGAATCCAACAATCCGAGACGTGACGTCTCAAGATTGGAGCAAACAGCAGAAGCCGTCCCCCCACCTGTACGGGTGAGGGCGCCCCCTCATGCCCGAGTAGGCTTGGCTGGGGGTTTAGGCTTAGCTCCCCAGGCAGGGTTGGGCCGGCTGTGGGACATACCTCTGCCCCAGGTATCTCTGCGGGCACCGGAAAATGAAGAACCTCTTCCTCCTCGAAAGGACCGATAAGAAAAGGAGTGCCGAAAGGGCCGAGTAGGCTTTCTTCTCTGAGGAAGCTTACATCTTTGACCAAAAGGTCCAGTCGCTCCCCAAACAGCCAGCTCCCCACAAAGGGCAGACTTGCGAGGGACTTCTTGGCGGCCGCATCGGCCGACCACTGCTTCAACCACAGCGAGCAGAGTAATGCTACAAGCAAGGCCGAAATTCTGTCACCAAGCCTGACCACATCATCCATGGCAGTACCGACAAAGCCGATGAAATCCAAAGAGGCCTTGAGTTCCTTAAACTCCTCCGCCCGTTTGCGAGATTTAGCCTTAGCCACAAGGTGTTTAACCTTTCTCCTGGTGGCTAGGGAAACAATTGCCGTGGCACACGCAGGCCGAAAAAGGGCACCAACGAAGGGCAACTGATCCATGCGTTTGTCCGCAGGATCACGTAAGGAAGCATTGTCCGGTAACGGCATAACCGTGGTGTTGGACAGACCTGAAACCAGAGGGTCCACCTCGGGAGGATGAGACAATCGAATCAACTCGGCAGGGAAGGGATACTGTCTATCCAGGCCCTTAGGAACCGACGGTAGCTTGTTGGGCCGCTCCCATTCCTTAAGTATCATGTTAGAAAAATGCGGCTGCTCGGGAAAAACTCGCCGCTGTCTTTCAGGCCGAAACAAATGACCCTTTTTCCTTTTAGCCAGTCTGGGAGGAACAATGTGCAAGGTATCAAAAACGGAAGAAAGTAAACTTTCTGGATCACCCGGAAGGAATCCTTATCCGAGGAGGAGCCAGAAATGCTGTCATCTCTGGCAGAGAGCAACTCAGTCACTGAAAGTGGGTCATCTGGCAACTTACCTTCCTCCACTGATCCCAAAGAATCATAAAAATCATCATCCGAGTAAACCGGCTCCAAATGCCGCTTCTTGCTCGAGGTCTTCTTAGGGGCTGCCAACGAGATCTGTTTCTCAAGGCTAGCCAGGCTGTGCGCAAAATCAGCGTGTTACTCCCTGCTGGCTCCCCCATCACTAGGGACTAACTGCAGCAGCGGAGGATCCGGAGAGGCCGGTGGTATCGCAAGACTAGGGTCAGGAACGACCGCCCGCTCATGGTCCAAAACAATGCCTCTGGAGCAAGTGGAACAAATTGTGCTGAATCCGCCCAGGGAATTTCGTCTGCACAAGGAGCAGACCCTGTCCTGCCCAAGTGGGGTGCCCGGCTCACTATCCCATGATGCCTCCATTATGGTGATTTGGAATAAATAATTCAATAAGGCTAATAGACACTAATGGCCTAAGCCTAATAGCCGATCCCTCTTTTTAACAATGGGGACCGGGAAAAACCACAACCCTCAACCTTCAGCCCACAGTCTAAATCAAAAAGAGAAAACACAGCAATTACAAAATGACCCACAATGTCATGCATTAACACATAAAAGAAATAAAAAGTGATTATACAGTGCATAATACATTGCATAAATACAATATCTATCCCCTTTACCCCCTTAAGGAAGACAACAAGAGGGACTCACGACCGCGCCTGCTCAGCGCTAAGGTGACGACAGGAGTAAGCAAGAGGGATCACCACCAAGGTCCCCAGCCGCACGTGCTTCCAGGACAATCCAGCCGGGGGAGCATCATAGGAGCGATGGCCAGCCTGCGTGCCGCCGCCCATGACTCCGACCCCTCCCGGCGCGTCACATCTCTGCTTAGTTGCGGCGCCACCTGACATCGCCCCCGCTGACCAGCGAGGAGCCCCAGGGCGCGTCTGCCCGCATGCGGACCAGGACCCGGAGAGGGAGCGAGGAAGGTAAGATGTGGAAGGAGCGGCGTCGGACCACTCTTCGCTGTAGCATGCTATGGCGATGGAGCTCTCCACCGCTCCACATACAGTAGCACCAAGCACACACATTCACCAACATAATAAAGCATGTGGGAGAAGGGAGGGCATATATAAAATATATATATAGGTGGTTCCCCAGCAGGCTCATCATAGAATGCCTGCGGCTGATCTGCTTTTTTTGTAATAAAGCCTGCGGCCCAGAGCCATGTGCTCTGCCAGAACGCCCCAGACCCCGGAGTTATACCCTACCGTACACGGATCCCTGTTATCAGCCAAAGCTAGGAGGCAAGGATGGGTCAGAAGAGATCCGAGGAAATAGGGTCCTAAGTCAGAGAGAGTGTAAGCGATCCTGTGCAATCAACTGCAAGCAAAGAACTGGGGCTGTGTTGAGAGGCAGCTGCCTTTATAGGGGGCCGGGAGAGGCTACATCTCTGATCTTGCAGTCAGCGCCCCCTAGGGGCGAACTCCCAATCGTGATGACTTCTGGACGTGCTGGAATGGATTGGAAAGAAAAAACAACCCAAATGTAGCTGCGCAATACTGATAAGGCCATTACCCTACTCCAGTACAATCTACGACACAATACAGCACCAGCCATTTCACATGCATCTACTCCTTAGAACTTGGTGACGTCTAAATGGACCTCAAGTAGTTGCCTCACAGATCTGCCCAGAGACCGCCTGGTGGTGAAAATGCCAGGAGGAGCCTATGGGCCCGATCAAAAATGCAGTGCAGTAATAAATTAGCTGATAGACGATACCCTTCCCTAACCTTGTCCAAAGGTAAGGTAAAGTGATTCCGCTGCCAAAATTGCCAGATTGGACCCCTGCGGATCTGAAGCGTGGCCTGTATACTAAGTCACTTACCTCCATTGCCTGCGTCCATAGTGGAAAAACTCACCTGACACTAGGCCTTCTGCGCCTATACATGCTTCTCATTGCAGAATCCCCTCCTTGCAACAGCAGGATCTTGAGCTGTGTCGGGGCAAGAAGAGGGTCCTGAGCAGGTAGACAAACTACACAGCTGTGCATCTGTGTCTGGCTTTGACATCCATAGAAAAATAAATCCTGCAAGACACACGTCTGTCTCCTACTGGAAGAGATAAAACTGAGGTAGGATTGACTTCACTGAGGAGGAGGTCACTCCTAGGTACAGGACTATATAACCCTACCGTAAGGAATCTGTGTGACTGAGTGAAGAGTTACCACTTTATAGTCTGGCGACCAATAAGATTCAACATCACCACATGTGGCACCTAGTATCTCCCATTGCCCACATGGGCAGCAGGAATGCCATAGGGGATTTGAGGCATGGGGGGGGGGGGGGGTTAATAGTGTAGGTCACCTTAAAACACCAGAAATGTTACTCTGTACACTGGGATATATAGAGACCACACAGGATGCAGTGTGGCACCTACCACCTTGTAGGGTGTCTGCCTCCTTCTCTCCGCTCACAGCGCCAGATATCATGTTGACGTGATGTGTCTGCTGCGTGAGGTACTCCTGGAAATCCTTCACAAAATCAATCGCCTCTGGCTTTTTCTCCCCCATATTCAGTCTTGGTGTGTTCCAGCCAAGCCCCTGCCTGCATAGGAAACACATTACAATTATATATATATACACAGCAATGATAGGTGGCAAGAGCTTGTATGTAAATAATTCCCCCCCCCCCAGGCTAGTTATAAGAAGGGGGAACAATAGAAAGAAACAAGTGGCTTAGTCCTGCTTCTTAATATTCAGAAGAGAAACACGAACCTAATTAACCACAGATTTCAGTCACCATTTACTACCTGAGGGCTATTGACAGCAGCATGTCTCTGCTTTCCTTGATGGTTTGGGTCAGTTAAATGCTGGATTAGAGCAACAGTAGGTCCACCAGGGAACTCTTCTAAAGGAATGCAAGGTGTGGAGTGTGGGCAAAGCATATTTTCAGGCAGAGATGCCGGTTACAAAACGCACCATAATTGTGCAACGCTAAAGCTGGAGTACAGACAGACAGCTTATTATCCTTAGCCCACCTCCCCCACTTTACAGCAGAAGCCATGATTAATCATTAAAGAGGAAACTCCAGATTTTTCTAATTTTAGCACTTCTTAAAGTGGACTTGCAACTCTTTGCTAGGGAGGGTCCTGGTCCTCATGGACACTATGCTAACTTCAATTACCCCTTCACACCATCAGTGAGCCCTGTATGGAAGATATGCAAACCTTTTTCTAGCAGAACTCCGTCCAATGGGGGAAAGGAGACCACTGCACACAGCGGCAGCTACATCTCTAATAGGAGAAATGTGGACCTAACCATGATTTTAACCATCCCCGCTCTTGGTTTATGGTTTTGCCCACTGTGTGACACTCCCTGGGATTGACGTATACGCACCTCACTGGTGCTCTCATACAATCATCGCTCTATGCTGGGCATTAACTATGCTGGGCATTAAAATGAATTCTATTTCAGCACTTCCCAAATGTATCTTTTAGTTGAATTTTAAAATCATATAACTACTCCTGGTCTGTCCTGTTGGCGTCCTCATACAGAAAGATGCTACTAAGGCAATATCATTATATATATATATATATATATATATATATATATATATATATATATATATGTCTCCCCACTCAAATCCTTCCAGATGGGACTGAGTCGCCTCGTTGTCTGAAGTGTTCTGCAGAGTCGGCTGACATTTACCATGGGCTGTGGGATTGCCCCGTAGTCAAAAGATTTTGGAGGAGGGTAGCCCAATACACAAGCCTGGACCTGGTAACCTACGCCCCTCCCTCAAAGGAATGGGCAATATTCGCGGAATACATGATGGGAGGGCTGAAAATATCCAAAGGTACCAGGAGATTTTTGCTAATCATCTCAGCAATAGCAAGGAAAACCATATTGCAAGTTTGGATACACCCCAAATTAGGGTCCTGCAATTCTTTAAGTTCAATTGGACAGACACGGCATCCCATAGAGAATCAAGAGTCGAAACCTTTTTTTAGCACATGGGAAAGCTTTATTAACACTTTGAATGTGGAACTTAGAACCAAGGTCCGAGATACATTTAAAGACATGGAGTGGTACATTATGAGACTGATAGCAGGAGACCCTCCAGTGGTGGGGGGACTGGTCACGGGGTAACTAACATCTGAAGGGGGACTGGATTTCACAAGAGCTGCTTGTATGGTGGTGTACTTTTCTTGGGACCTGAAGAATGGGATACGGGAGTGGGTGGTATGGCTCATTTATAAGCGAGACACTGTATCAGAGTTGCTGTCAAAATATTTTATACTTTGCCTTTGTCTTTATATTTGTAATGTGCCTATCCTCAATAAAAATATTTGGAAAAAAAATTAATTCTATTTGACAACAGACCCTGGTATAGAAAATGAAACGAAACCCAGTGAGGCCGGACCTGGAAGAGGTAAACTGATGTTGGCGTCCTTGGGGGGGGGGTTTCCATACAGCAGGGCACCCCCGGGGAAAGGATCAAAACCCACAGCGATGTAAACAATGTTAGTTGCATCTCAGGGCTGAGGTGCACCCATGTCTAAAGGGAAACTGGGGATGCAGCTGCTCCCACTCACTGCTGAGCTCTGTGTCCTCACAGAGCTGTATGCTGATTGGACGAGAGCCTGACCACTTGCATTGTGGGACCGAGGAAAGGTACATTTTTGGGGGCGATTCAGGAAGTTTCACACAAACCAGGAACAAAAGCTGGAATAGTGAAAAAAACCCAGGTTTTGTTCCACTTTAAATATGACTGCACTTCCTCTTAATTGGGCAGCAGGGGGGAATTGGGATGCCTCTCTGTTGCATCGGCGCTTGTAAGCTGGGGGGTACAGATGCTTACCAGAATCCTTCCCCCGCTTAACGAGCATCGATGCATAGTGGGGCATCCTGATTCCGCATGCCCCCCCCCCACTGTCTTAATAACAGGTAGTTCAGTCATTTTTGACTAGACTTCCTCTTTAAAAAATGTATTGAGTGCAGCTGGGCATGATGGTATGTATCGGCATAAGCCATGCAGTGTACTGAAGCCCCCTCCTCACACAGTGACGGCCTTATCCCATGTTTGTATAACAGGCCGGTGTGTGTGGGGAACTGGGTGGCCTTCCACTAAGACTACACAGGCGCCATTCATAGAGCTCAGCGCAGGCCTGCTGCAGCTTTATCTCCAGCTCTGCATCCACAGCTCAGCCGCTGATCTAACTAAACACTTCTCTGGCATCTGTGTTACAAAATAGAAATGACACGTCTTCATCCAGTAGCGAGCAGATAAGACTGACCTCATTTCTAAATCTAGCCTATCTACCTACCAAACATCACCCCTGGTGGATCCCGATTCGGGATGCACCTATGGATGATGGGGGACAGGAAGTAGCTGCACGGCGGCAGGAAGCATGTCTCCTCTAGTACTAGGTGCACCTGTCACATGTGTGCTACCATTTCCTGTTTTTCATCGGGTGGAGCTCTGCTAGTAAATATTGCAGGGCTAACTGATGGTGTGAGTCAGGTTAGGTAGGTGTCCTTGTGAGCCGGGACCCTTTTTGGTCTACACTTTTCCCAAGGAGAAGAAATACTCCTCCAGCATCTTGGAGGAGTATTTACAGTCACAGAGGAGTAGACAAGCAAGAGCTATAGGTGATGCTAAAGCAACACAAAAGCCATGCTGGCCTACCTCAGGGGCATCCTAAATTGTGACAGCACCAATGGTGCTCTCCCGCGCCCATCCTGGCTGGGGGTGAGAGGGAAGCCAGGAATGCGGCCAGCTGGCTGTTCACATAACCCAGCACTTTTAAAATCAGCGTTCTCAAAAATGCCACATGAGCATGGCAAGCTGGACGCATCACCCAAGGTAATCGGGCAGGTGAGGGGAAGGGTTTTGTGTCGCTTTAAAGGGACAGTCCAAGCAATGGGTTAATTTAGCCGTACATGTATCTCAAATGGCGCAGTGTGCATTCAAACAGGAGACCTTTTCTGAATGGCTGGGTGGTTGGGGATGCGACCGCCGATGGGAGCCAGGGAAAAAGGTGGGTTTTTGTGGTGGCCGGGGGGGTAGAAGTAGCTATGCACTGCAATTAGCGTAATTAGGAGGTACAGCTGTCGTAAAGGTGTGCAGCTGTTTCCTGGCCACCATCAGGTGGAGCTCCCATAGAAAAGAGTGATTATCTCTATGCAGAGTTTATTGATGCAGCGAGGCAGTGGGTTAGGATAGTTATGTGACCCTGTGAACCGGGCTCCTTACTGGCAAAGAGTTGCCAGGCAGTGTGGAGGTCCAATTTAAAGTGGACCAATCTCCAGGATTTTCTTATAGATTCCCGGGCCGATCACGCGAGGGTGACGGTCCACTTTAATAGCCTCTAATTATGGGATGCCCTGCAGCATAACAAGGCCTAGGAAGCCTATTAGACTCGAAGGTCGGTGGTCTCCCTCTTTGTGGGGCATTACCTTTTTAGTGTCCCCCAACACATGAATTGTCACTACATCACCAGCATCCCCCATATTGCACAGATAGGTTGGCACGGGAGCACGTGCGTCAGCCAGAGGGAGACTGGGGATGTGCCCCCCCTCTCTATGCCCACATTTATGCACCCCAGGATTTCTTGGGTGCCCATCCACTGTTCATATGCCAAATGGTGGTTATGTCCAACGTGATATCATTCGGCAGAGAGCTCTCATTTACCAGAATGTGGAACTCGCACTGCCGCATCCCCGGCCATGCGCATGTTGTAAACAGTGAGAGCCGCCTCCCGAATGTCATAGTTATACCGGCCAGCTCTCATTGGATGAGAGCCCGTGCACTGTTGGAGCAGGAAAAGTTGATTTTTTATGGGGCGCCGGGGGGGGGGGGTCACACATTGGGACATCACGATTTGGGATGCCCTGGGGAATAGCCAGTGGCTGGCCCTGGAATTTTTTAGATTCCAGGCTGACTGCTGCTGGGTTTTGTTCTGCTTTAAAGCAGGCATAAACCTTCTCTGAAAGGGAGGGTTATGGTCTACAGGGACACCAACTAACCTCCCCATCAGTGAGCCATGCATTTGAGAGATGCCTACCGTTTCCCAGCAGAGCTCCAGCCAGTGCTTTGAGGGTTCCTACCCTAGACCTTTGTTGGAAAAAGGTGAGTATCGCCTGAATTCAGGGTTCGCAGACAGGTGGGTTGGGATCTGGGGTGAGGGTTTAATTCTGCTTTAGGAGCTGCGCAGTGAGAACATACATGCATATAGGGGGTGCTGTATCTGTTACTGGAGACCCTGCATTTGCAACAACGCTCCAGTGAGGAATATTATGAAAAATATTATTTCCACGTCTCTGAGAGATCTAGGTCCCCTGACAATAGCTAAGCTCCCAGTCTATGTAGCTGGCATAGAACCCAAATTATGGAGAAGCCGGGTCCGGAACCATATCAAACAGCCGTGTTAGAATGGCCAGTGTCCCGAGTCATTTAACACCAGAGCTGGGGTCTTACGACCTTCCTAAGTTACTCTCCATAAATCGTTTTAACTACGTGATCACTGGGTTGGGGGGGGGGGGGGGGAGTACCTGACTTTGGATCAAAGTTGAAAGTCCTAGGCCTCCAGGGTCACAAGTAGGTGTAGAAGGAGTCCCAAGGAATCCACTGTCTGTCTCACGCCCCCCTGTGGTGGGCCTTCCTCATTACTAATCTGATTTATTTTATTTGTAATTGCTACCTGTGATCTGCCCTTCTGACCTGTATATAATCTGTTCATTGTTTGTGTATGGTCAAGCGCACACTTATCACAATGAAATATATGAATTAAAGAGGAACATCAGGGGACCTGACCGATCTGCTGCTCCCCTCCCCCCTGGCTTTACCTTTGGGCACTATTTACTCACCTCGCCAGGGGATGTATTTTTCTGGGTCCCTCGGGTTTCCGGATGGTGCCATCTTGCATCCCATCAGGCAATCTCACGACTTTGAAGAGCAAGGCTAAAGCCATGCTGCCACTTACAGATGGCTAAGCCGGGGGCAGTGATCGCAGCAGGTAGCGATGACATCCAAAAGGTAAGTAGGGGCTTTTTTATTTTTGGTCTGATGTTCTTCTTTAATTTTGAGCTGCTCCTTTTGCCTAGATACATTTTGAACCAATGACTTTTCGGGCATATTATAGGCTACAGAAAGCTATCTTCTGGCCTTAGATCTGCTAAGTGGCCAGGCCAACAGAGCTGGTGGCAATTATTGGGGCTGGCAGGACTCGCCTCTGGGCGTGAAGGGGTCCTGCGCCTGCGCAGTATCTTTGGTCCAGGTAACGGATTTGCTCACAGCCCGTGTCAATATCACAGACCTAGAGTAAAGCTGACCCCACTGCCCACAATCTGGACGATTTCACCATATACTGGTAAATAAACAAAGCGGGTAAGCCGATCAGGCCCGCCCAACTCATTATACAGCAATGCTCGAACACTCCGTGGCCAACTCTACTCGAAAAACTATCACAGCTTCCGGCGATCAGCTGCTCCGACCACACACATCAGACTGGATCTGCTACGACGTCACGCCCCCTTTTGGCCCCGCCCCCTGTGGGTTCCCCGCCCTACCGTCAGCGGAAGCTTCTCCCGGCCCGACTCAACATTCCGCCTCTAGCTCGCTGAGGGAAGCCGCGGTGGACCCCTCCGTCTCGCTAACACGGGCCGCTGCTCTTCTCGGGGCCCCAACTACACCGCAATGCGCAGGCGCAGACCTATCCCCGCCTCCATGACGGCAGCGTGCGTAGCCAGGGCGCTGGGTCTGCTGGGAAATGTAGTTTCTATTTTGCATTATCAGATTCGCCTTGTTTTGTTACTTCAAATATCAGCCTGCAGACTTGCCTGTCTGTGGTAATTACATTTATTTTAACAGAACGCCATCTATTAGGGTTGCATGCCCTAATAGAATGCATGCCCTGAATGTGGTTTCTGAGCTATCGCGGGACTAAACTGTCTGGAGAGTGGAGAGGAGTAGTCTCGCGATAAGCAACAGAAGATGACAGAATGGCGGTGACATTAGGACGCTGTGCGCAGGTGAGGGAGGCAACAGCATCTCCCCTCATACCACAGGAGCTTGCACTCACTATATTATGGCTCTGACATATGCTGCAGCGCTGTACAGGCAACACTGAGCACTTCATACCACAGGAGCTTACACTCACTATAGTATGTCTCTGACATATGCTGCAGCGCTGTACAGGCAACACTGATTACCACATACCACAGGAGCTTACACTCTAATGTCCTCTCTACACTCCCTATATTATGGCTCTGACATATGCTGCAGCGCTGTACAGGCAACACTAAGCACCTCATACCACAGGAGCTTACACTTTAATGTCCTTGCTACACTCCTGATATTATGGCTCTGACATATGCTGCAGCGCTGTACAGGCAACACTGATTACCACATACCACAGGAGCTTACACTCTAATGTCCTCTCTACACTCCCTATATTATGGCTCTGACATATGCTGCAGCGCTGTACAGGCAACACTGAGCACTTCATACCACAGGAGCTTACACTCTAATGTCCTCTCTACACTCCCTATATTATGGCTCTGACATATACTGCAGCGCTGTACAGGCAACACTAATTAACACATACCACAGGAGCTTACACTCTAATGTCCTCGCTACACTCCTGATATTATGGCTCTGACATATACTGCAGCGCTGTACAGGCAACACTAATTAACACATACCACAGGAGCTTACACTCTAATGTCCTCGCTACACTCCTGATATTATGGCTCTGACATATACTGCAGCGCTGTACAGGCAACACTGATTACCACAGGAGCTTACACTCTAATGTCCTCTCCACACTCCCTATATTATGGCTCTGACATATACTGCAGCGCTGTACAGGCAACACTGAGCACCTCATACCACAGGAGCTTACACTCTAATGTCCTCCCTACACTCCCTATATTTTGGCTCTGACATATACTGCAGCGCTGTACAGGCAACACTGAGCACCTCATACCACAGGAGCTTACACTCTAATGTCCTCTCCACACTCCCTATATTATGGCTCTGACATATACTGCAGCTCTGTACAGGCAACACTGATTACCACATATCACAGGAGCTTACACTCTAATGTCCTCTCTACACTCCCTATATTATGGCTCTGACATATGCTGCAGCGCTGTACAGGCAACACTGAGCACCTCATACCACAGGAGCTTACACTCTAATGTCCTCTCTACACTCCCTATATTATGGCTCTGACATATACTGCAGCGCTGTACAGGCAACACTGAGCACCTCATACCACAGGAGCTTACACTCTAATGTCCTCTCTACACTCCCGATATTATGGCTCTGACATATACTGCAGTGCTGTACAGGCAACACTGATTACCACATACCACAGGAGCTTACACTCTAATGTCCTCGCTACACTCCCGATATTATGGCTCTGACATATACTGCAGTGCTGTACAGGCAACACTGATTACCACATACCACAGGAGCTTACACTCTAATGTCCTCTCTACACTCCCTATATTATGGCTCTGACATATACTGCAGCGCTGTACAGGCAACACTGAGCACCTCATACCACAGGAGCTTACACTCTAATGTCCTCTCTACACTCCCTATATTATGGCTCTGACATATACTGCAGCGCTGTACAGGCAACACTGAGCACCTCATACCACAGGAGCTTACACTCTAATGTCCTCTCTACACTCCCGATATTATGGCTCTGACATATACTGCAGTGCTGTACAGGCAACACTAAGCACCTCATACCACAGGAGCTTACACCCTTAATGTCCTCTACACTTCCTATATTATGACTCTGACATATACTGCAGCGCTGTACAGGCAACACTGAGCACCTCGTACCACAGGAGCTTACACTCTAATGTCCTCTCTACACTCCCGATATTATGGCTCTGACATATGCTGCAGCGCTGTACAGGCAACACTGAGCACCTCATACCACAGGAGCTTACACTCTTAATGTCCTCTACACTTCCTATATTATGGCTCAGACATATGCTGCGGCACTGTACAGGCAACACTGAGCACCTCATACCACAATAATCTAGTAATTTTTTTATCCCCTTCATGCTGATAACACTTGTATACTATTATAAATGTGTTGAACTCTTACTAATTCTGCATGGCTGTATAGAGACCATTTAGCAGAGAAGCTTGCACTCTAAAGTCCTATGGGCAATATTCTTATAGATTTACATTGCTTTGGCAAGAGAATGCACTGCACCATGGGAGGCTTAACACTTATTTTTCAATGTAATCTTTTATTATAATACTATTGCTTTAATAGAGTGCCTAGATGTGAAGAACATATTATTGTTTATTTATATAGCGCCATCTTCTTCCGTAGTGCAGTTTGTTATATTGTGAACCAGTGCTTGGTGCCAGAGCAGCTTGCTCACCAATGTCACATGCTGTTTGCTTTAGATAGCTCTGACCTTGGCATATCTGGTCGGGTGTTATTCATTATATCTGACTGCAAAGCATCTTATGACCTGAGGGCATTTAACCTCCAATGTGAATTAAACTGATGCTATGTGAGAATAAGAGATTTCGTTTTCTTCTCCTTTAGCTGCTGGGTCGGGCTCTGCCTCGCTGCTTGTTTACGACACAGAATCTGCAGTACCGATGGAGATCAACAAAGCCGGATGCCTTGGCTGTAAATACCAGGGAAGGAGCCACAATTGCCCCCCTGGCCACATTCACAGAAGAGGAGGTCATGATCAGAGACATGGGTAAGGGCGATAAGCCATGAAGTCACTTCTATGTTGCATTACTTTTGACCAAGTGACTGGGCTCTTTCAAGTGTGAGAAGCACCTTTGATGCCCTCTCTCATTTCTGCAGCAGATTGAGTATGTGGAAGGTAGGTTTCCTTTTGGGATGGCAAGCTAGAGGGGTAAAGGGAAAGTCCACAGACCTCATTTCACAAATTGCCAGCAAGCACAATACTGCTGTGTTCGAAGTTGCCCATTTTAAGGGGACCTGCCATACACAGGACAGGTTCACCTGCCTATGGGCAGCAGGTAAGCAGAGGAGTCTCATACACCTTTTGGATCTGAGGTCTGTGGAGAGGTCCACTTTCCCTTTAAAGGCTCCTTGCTAATAACAAACCTTACACCACAGACAGAGGATCCAGCACCTGCTTCGCTCCCTCCTTCTCTTGGCTGTAGACACACTCCCACCTCCAGTTCTGAAGAAGACAGCTCCTTTGATTGGACAGAGAAATGTGACGGCACTGAGTGCTCATAGTTCAGCATTGCTGTCTTGGCATTCTGGAGTGAGCTGGGGGATGCACCTGCAGTACCAGTGAGGAGGAAAGACTAACAATACTTTGTGCTGACTGGTATAAGGGGCAGTTATGGCCTAGAGGTGGGGAAACAGGCCTGTGACCGGAAGGTGGCAGGTTTGATTCCCAACCATGGGACATTACTAAAGTGCAACCCTGACCTTGAGCATGGCACCTAACTCCCAATACTTCACTGCCCCTTAGTTTGTAATTCACTTGTGTATAGTCACTCACATGGTGTTTATTCATTGGTGTGTTCACAGGTTGTGCTGTTCACAGTTCACGGATGGGTAAAATACGGATAAGGAATTCCATACAATGGCCACTATTGCACTATTATCTATTTATCTTTCTTTATCTATTTGTTTGTGTCTTTGTTTCTTTCATTCCTTTTTTTTTCCTCTGTCTATCTCACTCAGAAAAACGTTGTGTTCATTGTCGAAGCAGTCTGTGTTCTCTCTGCTTTTCAGCGCTGCACACTGATTGTCCTTTATTGTCCTTCTGTGTCTCCTTGCCCAACACTCCCAGCTAACTGACTGATAGCAAGACAATATGAGTCAATTTGACACCAGTTATAAAAAGTTCATTGTGTGTGAAAAAATAAAACAGAAGCACTTTTTGCACCTGGTGCTCAAACCCTATCACAGTGAATGGCACTTTTCACCTAGTGCATAAGTGGGACTGCATTGTTTGAATGGCAGGTAGTTCTGTGTTATTTATTCCTCATCCGATACCATTGTGGGGTTGGTAGCATAAGGAGACGTTTTCCTTTACATTTCAATTATGTGACCCATGTACTCCTGAATAAATATTTTTTTGCTTTCCTCTGTAGTACGAAAATTTGCACAGGATCAGATTGCTCCAGTTGTTAGATCTATGGATGCCAACTCACAAATGGATGACTCTGTCATAAAGGGACTGTTTGAACTTGGGGTTGGTATTTTTCTTTACTAGTGAAGTGTATACAAGTTAAGTAAGTAAGTTACAAGTTACTTTGAGGTTTATTAAGTTGCTATCTAGAGCGTCATAACTTTGTGTGAGCATTATCTCCTGCAGCCTTAGCTGGCAACCACTGGCTGTTGCCCTGCTTCCAACTACGGAGGAGCGGGCTCCATCTTTAAATTGGAGGGAGGGGCATGCAGACCCACCACAACTAAGATTGCTACAAGTTTCATCTGAGATTTGTATCACTGCGCAGGAGCACAGTGAACAACTGTCTATTTGTTTACAGCATGGGCAGCTTGCTCCGGCTACCCAGGGCTTTAAAACAGCGGGGCATCCTGATTTAGGATGACTCCAGGCTAGTGGCTTGCCCTGGAGTCTTTTAGATTCCAGGGCCACGTCGCAAGGGTTTTGCTTTAATGTGGATGCTGTAAGTCAGGCCATTTATGCTAATGATAAACCTACTACCTATGGCAAACTGTTTTCATATCAAACATTTTTAGCAGCTAGATGTGTGCCAGACCATATATGCCAGATTTCAGATGCTGTAAAGAAATATGCTGAATGGTTTTGAATTATTTAACACATAATAAATGATATACAGCAAAGGATAAAGATTCGAGATTCCGTGTTCGACACAAAGCTCTGTAGTGTAGTACAGTCTTGGAACATGTTCCAAGTTACAGACAGATGTAGACTTGCTGGCACATCAGAATCAGGTTGGTCTTACTAGGTATATATTACATAGCCTCTCTGCTTCAAAGAATTTCCAGTATGTATAAGTGCAGGGTAGTGGGGGGGTAGGGAATTACCACTAAACAAAATTAGCTGAGTAAGGAATAGAGTAAACGGGGTTTAGGATGAGAGGGAGAGGAGGGCCTTCCCAGTCCTAGAAGCCGTTGTCCAGGTGGCCAATTCCAAGGGCTTCTGGTCCAAGGAAGGAAAGAGAAGAGCTAGTGGAAGTACTATTGCAAGTAGGTTTGTGTGAATAAATAGTGACTTATTTCATGTGTAGCGGTTTGCATTTCCAATGTTTAACCGCATTTACTGTTCATTTCCGCATTTCAGCTGATGGGTGTAGAAGTGGATCCCAAGTATGGCGGCACTGGAGCATCCTTTTTCTCCTCCATTCTGGTGATTGAAGAGCTGGCTAAAGTGGACCCATCTATATCTGTTATGTGTGATATCCAAAATACGCTCATCAATTCTTTATTTGAGAAGCTGGGGACAGAAGAGCAGAAGAACACCTACCTTACCAGGCTGTGTAAAGATATGGTGAGAGCCTTCCATTTATCTGTATATAAATGACGGCCTGTTTGTAAAGTGATGGGCACTCAGGACCCTGTAGTCTAATTTTGTTGGTAAAGCTTATAAATGGTTTGGGCTAAAGGACAGCAGACAGCAGCTGGTAGTTACATCCTCACTTGAGCCTAGTTGTATTCCATATTCCATGACACTGCTTTATGCCAAAGCATATCCATTATTGACCATGTGCCTTGATGATAACTGCAAGAAAATGAAGAGCAGTGCACCATAAGATGACATGGGCCGAACTGGTGCCTGATACAGAAGCTAAAAATGAAAAAGATAGCCCAGGCTTCTGTATATCTATTTAATTCAGATTTCCAGTCAGCTAATAACCCCAAGTGAATGGGCGGACGCAAAACGGGAGCATGCGCAAATCGAGGTTGGGGGGGGGGGGGGGGTGCCGCTTTGTGTCCCTCTCTGCGGCTGCTGCACGTGCTTGGGAGAATGGCGCTGGCCAGCGGGTCAGGTCGGGGTTTTTCTTTGTACCCCCCTGTTCTACCTCAGTGTCAGGTAAGGGAGTGGCAGGGTGGTAATTGGTGACTGGAATTATGCTTTAAGGGGACCATCAAGCAGGGTCTTGCTGTTCACAAATGTGCCCATGATTCCTCCGGCACTCACTCATCAGTGTTGCCATTCTATACTGCCATTCTATACTGGGCACCTCCTCCCTTCCATCCAATAGAGATCTGGGACCCTGTTATTCTCCATTGAGCTGCTATGGATTTTTGATTTGATAGGGGAGCACCCAGATATGCCTTCACTCTTCACAGTCGGCAATCCCTTGGCAAGCAGCCCCTATTGTTGACTGAAAAGATGCAGAAGTTGGGTAGCCAGGGCTCCTTAGGACACTTGTTATATTCTGAAGTCACCTGTAGTAGTAATGTAGCCAGAGTTGTAGTTGAGTAAACTGCTGATCAGACCTGTTTTTAAATGCCATATATAGCAAAGGGCTTCACCTTTTTCCTGCAGTGGTTCTTTTATGAACCTGCTTATGTGCTGTGTGTATTTGTTCTATCCTAATATACAGGTATCGGAGAAATAAAGCTGGTGTTTTTATGCTATACATAGGTGGGCAGCTTTTGCCTCTCCGAAGCTGGTTCTGGCAGTGACGCTTTCTCCTTGAAAACTACAGCCCAGAAGCACAAAGATTATTATGTCCTCAACGGCTCCAAGATGTGGATCAGTAACTCCATGGAAGCCGGTGTCTTTCTTGTCATGGCAAATGCTGAGCCGTCTGCAGTAAGTTTGCTTCTTTTAAATATTCTGTGGTGTTGCTTGTGCTTGTTAGCTCTTCTATAGAGAGATGTGGAAACTTTCAGGGCTATTCCCCTTCTCGAAAATTAGTAGTTAGCCACTGGATCAGTTAAGGCTGCTTCAGTTAACATAGGGATTATCTGAGACAACTGGACTTGCTGATGTGCTTACTTGAAGTTTCCCCAGTCATCCAACAGTCTAGAAGCAATATATATTCATATTCTGCATCCTCTATCTACTGTAAACAGAATGAAGCAAATATTGATTGCATTAACTGGAGCTATGAGGTGTTATTACACTGCCTTGGGTGGTGTATTAACAAGGCATTGTAGGTCGCAGACAAATGTGTCCCAGGCCCTGCCTCTATTCAAGCTTGACTTCTTAATTATTACAGAAATGGCTTCTTTCACACCTCTTTGGAAGCAGTCTGCTTCAGTATCCAGAATGTGAACATGTATCACATTCTGGTGGAGGTCTGAATACGGGTAACCAGGGTTCCACTGCCCATTAAGAACGACCCTGGAGTCTACTACCCAGAACCCAAGCCTGCATGAGAGGTCCCAGGTCATGCCCGTGGAGTCAAGGGACTGAGCAGGCAGACAGTGCTTCCCGGTATAGATGGTTAAAGCCTAACAAAGAAAATGGAGGGTGTTGAACAGCGCTTATAGAAATGTGGGATCAGGCTGCAGCCTGACCGGATGGCTAATCCGTGAAAACACAGGTGAAAAGGGATTGATAGATCAGAGAAGCATAAGGCAAACTGGTTGCTTGATGCCTGTCTATCTTCAGGCGCGCTCTTTGTGTGGGATACTCAAATAGTCAGGATAAAGAATATGAATTACTCTTATCCTTTTTCAAAAACTTTTTTGTTGTATCCTCATACTTTTATATTGCTGCAAAAAGAGTGCCGTTACAATTCAACTTTTGCAGTCTGGATATAGTGTACCCAAATCCTTAACTTATATGAGAATCAACCATAAATAAGAATGGAAAATGGGACTTACCCGCCAGGCCCGGAGGTTAACACCTGACCTGGGCCACTTTCAGAAATGGGCTCGCAAAATAAATCGCTCGTAGTTCTTCTCTGTGTTATCCGCATTCAACTTCTTTATTAATATAGCAGATAAAACTTCACATAAAATGGATAAAAGGTTGCAGGTGATTATATCTTAATCGGGGACGACAGGTCCTTTAAAAACACACACAGCAGCTCCTTTACAGAGTGTCTATTCAGCATACATAGCTTCCTGTGTTGTTGTTCAAGTTAGACTTATGTTCTGAAAAGGCTCCTAGGAGTGTGCTGGCTGGGGCTTCTTCTGTCGCTCAGCAAAGTTCTTCAAAAGTTCCGGTGGTTAGACAATAGCAGAGCTCAGATGCCGGCAAATGAATGTACTGAGCAGCTGCCACGGAGAGTGAGGTCCTTGTCCCTTTGGGGTGTCTCCTCCCAAGGCAAGGGTGATTTGTCCTGTCCCAACCGAAAAGGGGTAGTGGGTGATGGGGATGGGTACTCCTGTAGGGGTTCATATCTGTTTGATGTTCCCCTATGTCTCTGCTGGTTTTCCCACCATTTCTTTTGGTATTGATTCCCATTTCTAAAGGGTGGATGATCTGCCTTTCTGGGATTTCTCCAAGCTGGTCCCTCATGCCTATCCCCGAATCTGTTAGATGAACTTTTGTCCTTCCTAATAGGGGAATAATATCGGGACCTAGAGCTGTTGTTTCGCTCTTGTTTATATGCTTGTTGCTCTCTATTTTGTTGTGGGGAACTGTTCCATCTTGTGTTTTCTGGTCTAGGTCTTCTATGGTCCTCCTGAATATTTTCTCGATTTAAATCCTTTACTGGTTGATTTTGCCATTTAAAGACTTTATCAGAAGCATAGTCACGTTGGTCCCTTTGTATTTTTCAAATTTTTCTACTTTTAATAACGGCTTCTTCTTTTGCTAGCCGTTCCCTGAGTGCCACAGATCGTCCATAGAAGTCTTGCGTGGAGCTCAGGGGGGTCAATCTCTCCCTAAGTTCTTCTTTTTGTGTTGTAAGGTTAAAGAGTTGTTCCTTTTTCTTTTTTATTAGTCTATCCAGTAATAGCAATCCACATTCATTAAAAAAATTAAACCATTCCCTCGTTGATTCTGGACTGTCATCACCATCATATATCATTAGAGACCATCTCAATTGTTGAGGGACCATTTTCTATTTAACATACTGTTCCAGGGTGGCCACATCCCACTTTAACCGAAGCTCTTTATTCAGTGTTTTATACAGATTTTTAAAATCCGACTCTAGGTCAGGTGTAGAAGTACTAGAAGTGTCAGTGGCCATGATGGATTCAAAATCTACCTTATTAGAGCTGCAGTAGTTAAATATCCATCTTAATTAAATGGTACTTTTTTACAAGTGGAGTTAGTTTGTATCAGCTGCTGGTTATTAGGGGTAAATGTGTAAAGCTGCTTTAAGTTGGAATATAACCGTGCTGATTTTTTTAAATAATGCAAATTTCAATAGATTACTGTTGCTCAACGTGTGTTAATCCTTTTCCCCTATGGATCCTACATACACATACTTTTCTAGAAACACAGAGCAATCAATAACATAGCATTACAGTTTAGGTCAACTTCAACTGCTAAAATGAGTTCAAAAGTCCAAACTTCTAAGATGTGTTGACAGATATAGATATCCTCAAAGGTTAAGTGTTTTAATGTCCTTTTATCACAGGGATACTCGCACTCTTGTAATAATTTCAAAAAATCCACCACGTGTATGTGACATCAATTTGCTGGTCTAAGATTTGTGCCCACCACCTCCTTCAAGTTACTCTTACCAGATAGCGATGTGCTTTAATGCCTTATTGAAAATCCTCCTTATTAGTCCATTCCTCTCTAATTAGAAGGAGAGCAGGTTTCATGTTCTTATCCCCACTTTGACTTTTAAAATTGTCCCATAATGGGCAAAACATGTAAAAGAAAGAACCAATAGAAAGATCTAACGTAACAACGTTTTAATCATGTGCGCTATTTGAGCTAAAAATGCACTCAGATAAAAACAATGTATAACAGCTGTTAAGAGACGCCAGGCAGGATTCTCACCAAACCCTCAGTGCGCCTCGGCCGATCGATGCCTCAAAGGGAGAGGGGAAATGTATGATGTCCCTGGGGTGTTGCCTCTCAATGTGCTGTCAGAAATCCTTCCGCCGCCGTCTTGGTTCCACCTCTCCATCCACGTTTTCTCCCTCCTTTCTTTTTCTGGAGGTCCGAGCTAAATCTAGTTTGGTTATATTCCAACTTAAAGCAGTATTAATCCAATAACCATAGGATTGATCTAGGAAGATCTTTGGGGCTGGAGCTTCCTATTTATAAAGTTCAGTATCCTGTGATGTCAGCAACAAGCTTTCCCTATTAAAGGACTTTCCTCCTTAAAAGGCATGCTAATGTGCAAGCAATTAATTTGCATGCACGCACTGTGAACGTAACTGTGCGCATGTGCACTGAAACGGGGCTTGCTATTTGCAGTATGCATGTGAATAGGCCTTCACGCATGAGCACTGCAAGCCGGATTTGCACATGGTGTGCTCAGACCTGTGACAACTTGTCTGTCATCAATGGAGTTTTTGGCCCCCTGGCCATGCAGCAGCGCCCCCTAGAGCTCTCTAGGGATGATTTAGTTACACACAGTCCAGCACTGAGGGTCAGCCGTAAATACAAATCATTTTGAAAGCACTACAAACGTAACTGCCACATACATCTCATTTGACAGTTTAGCTGGTAATTGAATGGATCATTTCTGGAAAGCACCAGGAGGGCGCTGCTGCACGGCCAGCCACCATTCGGGCATCATACTGCATCCTGTTAGTGTTTTTATAAATACTGGGCAAAGGAAAAAAAATGAAACCCAGGCTGTTTTAAAGCACTGGGCTGGGGATGGAAGGTGACCACATAAACTTCCTTTTCATTGTCCTGAAGCAACAACACTTCTTGTGACCAATCTCTTAGTAGAGTGAAGCTTATTGCTCTAGAAGAAAAAGAAACGCGTGTTGTTGCTTCTGGACAATGAAAGGAAGTTTATGTAGTCACCTTCTATCCATCCAAGTGCTGTTTTACCTCTGAGGAATACAACCTGGAAGTCTGTCCTGGGAATCTCTCTAGGTGGCCGTGGAGTTAGGGGCATGCTCCCCTTTTGTCCCCCACAGCTGCTCAGTGGTAGTCTGGTGCTTAGGCTGCACCTCCTGTCACTAGAAGGCCTCCACAGCACACGGCCCCTGCCACCATCAGTCACATTGCCTGCAGCATGTCCAGTGTATTCACTGCTATAGAGGGGGCAGGCAGTGAATGAAGTGGCTTCAAACTTATCCTGCTCTGTCATAGAGGGAGGGCACCAAGGCATGTGGAGCCGTCCCCTCCCTCACTGTAAAGAAAGCAGAGAGACATTTTGGTCACAGCCCTGCTTTTGGCAGCCCATGGTTAGACTGCAAAATCCAGTGTCTACAGATGAACCCACGATGGGCTAAATGATTTTTGGATGGCATCCAGGAACTGTTCAAGTGCGGGAGATTTAAAAGTACATATCCTTTTTTTATGCCTACAGATACCCATCCAATAAACATTATAAAGGTATCCATTTCCATGTGGTGAACTTATCTTTTTACTTGCCGTCCAAAGCAAAAGTGCTAGATCAGAACTGTTTGTTTTTGTTCTGATAAGCTGCATTTAAATAAATATTGTGTCTTCCATAAGACCCAGACTGTCCAGTGGAAACAGATTTCTGAACTGATCAGGTAACTCGGCTAACAGTGTGTAAACATGTAAAACAATATCTATTTGCTCCAACTGATTTTTGACGAGTTGATGATCCAATGTTCTCTGCATCAAATTAAGGCCAGTCTGAGGTTTGCACATAATACATGCAATTTAACCATTGTATTGTGATTGTGTTTCAGGGCTACAGAGGTATCACATGCTTCATAATTCCCAGGGACACAGAAGGATTTTACATCGGAAAGAAGGAGGATAAACTTGGGCTCAGAGCATCTTCTACCTGCGGTTTGACATTTGATAATGTCAAGGTACATAGCAAAAATAATGTAATCAAAAACCAGTTGCCATGCTAATGGCAAAACCCTTCTATCGTCTTTGTCCAAGCAGGAAAAACAGAAAGGGCACTTACCTGCCAACTACTGTCCTGGTCTTGTGGGCTGCAGTCCTCTGATTGCCATGCTTTTGGTGCCAACAGTGAGCTTTCCTTCTGGCCTTACTGAGTGCCCCTGTTGCATCATGTGACTGCTGAAAATGCCACATTCTTAATTCATATCCCGTCCAGAAGTAAAGTGCCCCTTTTTTAAAGTTATTCCAAACTCTGGAAGATGGAGCTTTCTACCCCCTTCTACGACATGGCCCTGAAGTCTTGGAATACAGTGGCCAGATGCTGCCTGGCCAAACTGCTTCATCCCCCAAGAGTTCATCCACAATACTTTATTCCGTTAGTCATCCCCTCCACTGCACACTTCTATAAGGTAAAGTCTGCTCAGGAACACCCCAAGCCAGAATACCTCCCCGATGCTCAAGAGGTTTAGGAGTGTGCAGTTGCTTTTGATCTCTGTAGACTGAGAAGGCCTAGTTGAGGAAGACATTTTGCTCGGGGAAGGGGGGGGGGGTGAAGCTGTTTGGCCGGAAACATATGCTGAGTTTTTCCATGGCTTTTTCATAAATAATGGTGGGTTTCAGGGAGCAAGGGCCAGTAGGTTGGGAGCAAACTTAACTTTGCAGGGTATAGGATCGCTTTAGAGGCTTTTAGAAAGTAGCCAACCTTGACCGTCCCATTTTCTTTTATAGCAAGTGTCCCATTTTTCTTGTCATTCAACAAGCTTACCAAAACATTGTTTTATAAGATTATTTAATTGGAATAGATTCTTCAGACTTCTTAGAGCAGGTAAATAGTCCCTGGTTCATGGGGATCCCTTTTTGTCTCTTAACCTTCATTGTTGACTGTCAAGTATGGTTGGAATATCAACAAATGTACGGCTGGCCTTAATTTTTTATTCTGTAACACCATGACAAACGCCATTAATTACTACAAACAAGAATGTATAGTTTAATTAATTGATATACCTTTATTAAAGAATAAATGAGCACAAAATGTTAAGAAATAGAAATAGCCGAGGACAGTGAAACAGCCCTAGATGGAAATATGGTGTGCCAGAGATATAATAATACAATATTACTGGTGATGCACAATACATAAGCATACCATATGAGGGGTGTGATTGCCAATACAATAAGTGAACTAGTCAGCTGTAGAGGTCCAGATATAAGGATGCAAGTGTGGGTATTGACCCAATATCAAAATACACTAGCCAGCACAAATCAAAGCAAATTAAAAATCGTAATCTTATTCTGTATCCCACAGAATGAATTAAGCTACATTGATTTGCGGAAGGTGTCTGTAGTATATATTTGATTGCTTATGGATTTTTTGATTTTTTTTCTGGACTGTTGACATTTATTAATATTGCCTTATTGGCTGTTTTGGTGCTCCTGGTTTTAAATGTTTTTATCTTTGGAGCATTTGAATAAACTGTTTGAACTTTGACCTTAATGATTGGATCTGTGTATGGCCTTATAGGTGTGGTTTATTCATTTCTTGCCACAGAGTGAATTTCATACAGTTTCTAGTAGCAGTGTTGGTTAATGTTGTGTTCTGTCTGGGTGCAGGTTCCCGAGTCTAGTATACTCGGCAAGCTGGGACAAGGCTACAAATATGCCATCGAAATGCTCAATGAAGGCCGAATTGGAATCGCTGCTCAGGTAATGGGACAGGACTTGTGTGTTAAAATGTTATTTTATTGTATGGTGCTGTTAAGAAACGTTGCCGTAAAGAGTAGAGTTAGAAATCCAAGCTCGATCCTGAGAATCCTTTCATATGGAGAGGGTTCTGGAGATGTAGAGAGGGAGTATTTGCAAACGCTACCTAGGGATCTGCTTTATTAAAGTAGATTTGGTTTAGAAATGCCACCTACCTGGAGGGGTGACACAAATCCTGATCTTGCAGGGTGTGTAAGTCTTCCCCTATGGGCTATACCCTTTGTGGGTCGACTGGCATAAAACAAGCAGGCACTGACAGAGTTCTTGTGCAAACACAGGATTTTTATTCTCCGGAATAGTTCCAGTTCAGCATTGCATCAATAGTCCATCAACCAAATCATGCTTTTCTCAGCAACAAAGTCAAATACATAATTCCAGAGCTCACCCAGTAACAGGCTTTCAGGCAGATGCTGGCTCTCTCCAGGTTCCGGCAGAGCTGCAGGTTTAGCTCCCCCCTGCTGCTCAGCTCACATCTCTTTTGTCTGTCTGACATTCAGCAGCTTTTCCCTTAATATCAACTCAAAAGCAACTCATCAATATCAAAAGCAAACCTAAGTCTTCAGCCAGCAGTTTGTGAATCCTGGACAGGAGTACAGGAGTGGTTATCGCGGCCACCAGACTCTACAGCCACTTTTAAATCCCAGACCCACAAACTGCTTGACAAGCTAGCTGTTGCCAGTCAGACACTTTACTCAAGACTTATGCCTCTGAAAGTCTCCGCCTCTGTGGCACATATTTTCCATCTAGGACCAACCCTGCTGACTGCTTACACCTTATACTAGATAGTTCTGCTTAGTATATGTTGGAGATGGATGTTTTTATTCATTTTACACTTCCCCTGAAGCTTTTTAGGGTTTAAGCAGATTAAACAGATTTTTTTACTTTTTCTATGGTTCTATTACACTGCAAACATGTGTATCCCTTTGATCCCACAGTGAAGACCCCCTGCCAACACTGGCTGAAGAAAAGCTAAATGAAGCAGGTGCCGCAGGCCATACCCCCGCTCTCCTGTGTACCTGCACCAGGTATTCAGAAAAGCCTGGTCCTGGTACACTCACAACATAGTTAAATTTAGTATAGCGGACCACATATGTACTGTGATTTTCCCGGTGGGTACGTTTACAAGTGTTTCCGGGGAGTTCCCACATCACGGCATCCAAATATTTATGGAGGGGGACCACCAGTTACTCCTCTTTAATATCTTACATACCACTGAAGTGAATCCGCAGTGATGGCCCCCCTATCTTACCTCTGCTGATGACACGGCGCACATGGCCATATCCCCTGCATCTAACAGCTGAAGTGTGCTCTGCACCTAGAAATTTGGGATGGGGCAAGAGCGCGCCGTAGACCAGAGGTGTTTACTCCTTGCGCTATGCCAAGGCTCTTTTCCATAAATTCCAATACCCCCTCTGGCAGAGAGTTCCATAGTCTCACTGCTCTTACAGAGAAGAATCCCTTCCTATGTAGGTGGAGGAATCAGCTATCCTCTAACCTTAGTGGATGCCCTCGGGTTAAGGTTAAAATCTGTGGTATAAATAGATCATAGGAAAGATCTTTGTATTGATCCCGGATATATTTATACATAGTTATTAATCACCTAAACTTTGACCATCTATCAGGATACTCTAGTCCCTGCATTCCATTTACTTATTTAGTTGCCCACCTTTGCACGCGCTCCAGTTCTGACACGCCCTCCTTATGCACTGGTGCCCATAACTGTACACATTATTTCATATGGCGTCTGACCAGGGACTTATAAGATGAGTAAAATGATGTTCTGATCATGGGCACCTATGACCCTCGTGATGCACCTAATGATCCTGTTTGCCCTGGCAGATGCTGCCTGGTATTGAAATAATTAATAGTAACAGTAACTTCTTGAAAGAAAACATGATATTCCGGTATCCACCTTCTAAATAATATATTTTTTTATATCTCTTGAATTGGAGCAAAGGAAAAGTAATATCAAAGGAAGCAAAGGGTTGTGTAAATGAAGTATGGTCAGTGTGAACTTCCCTAGAGACTTGTTGGCTCCTGAATAGCTGATCACCTCTGGTTTGCTGTGGACAAGGTTTAGGTACTTTAGTATTGTGTAATTGCCTAGATCTTGTCCAAGCTCTGCACCAATCAAAGTACAGCCAAGAAGCTTTGATCTACATTTCTACCCAGCTCATGGCAACTAAACACTTCTGGTGCAGGCAATAGCCATAACGTACCCCTGGGACTGCTGTAATGCAGCAACAGCAGGCAAGGGTGCAGGCAACAGCAGAGAAATGGAACTTTAGATATTGGCAAATCACATTGTAAATCATTATTCACGCAGTGTATGCATCTGTAACCAAGATGTTTGGAAATGCAGTTATAAAGGCCTTAATTCCCCTGGTTATTGCCATTTTGTCTTCTAATTTTCTAATTTTGCTCATTCTATTTATTACAGATGTTGGGTTTGGCCCAGGGCTGTTTTGATCAGACCATTCCATACACCAAGCAAAGGGTACAGTTTGGAAAGAGGATATTTGACTTTCAGGTATGGAGTGTTGTTGGTGTGTGTGTGTGTTTGTATCTGTCAAATGTTGGCACTCCTTTTATAGTTTGTCATTGGTCTCCGACACATCCCAAGGAGAGGGGGACGCCGGAAGGTATTTGTGTGTTCTAGCAAACAAGGAGATCTGAAAACCTCTTGTGACATAGCACCTTTTAAGGTATAAATATTTTTCCCTATTTTGCAAGGTGAATCATGTAGAGAAAAATCGACAGTAGTAAAATCATTGAAGGATACCTGATACCTGCACTCTAAAACACTCCAGGGTTTCCCGACCCAGGTAGCCCTGCTGTGTGAAACCCTGCCGATCGGCCCAAAAAATGTTGCTGTGGACCCCCACAACGTTTTTGCATCCTGCAGCCTCATCCTCCAGCTTTCCTTTAGAGGGTTTTGGACTGCTTTAAAGCGGATCTGTAGACAAATCCCACCTGCCCGACACCCCTCTGTGGAAGCAGGGCACATGGAGCCTGGCTACAGCCAGGGATTGTGAGTTCTGCATAACTTCAGCAGGTCCTGGAAACACCTAAGGACTGCCAAAGAACCTCCCAATTTGGGATAGCCCACAGTGTAATATTAAAAGTGGAGTCTGAAAAGGTGGTGACTTAATGGTTCAGCTCCGCTTTCATTATGATAGCACCCTCAAAACGCATCACCAAATTGAAGAACCTGAGCCTGCACGGATCCCTTTGTCAAGAGATCCTTGACTTTAAGTGACAGACCACAATCCGTACAGGTGGGTAAGCACATATCCTCCTCAGCATCAGAGTATGGACAGAGTATCCAGGTTTTGTTACTTAGGACCATTTCACATGGTCCGAGCACATTACCACTATGGCGAAGAAAGCTCAACAAAGACTATATCCTCTTGTGTAAGGTGCAAGAAAACTTCTACAAATGTTTCATTGAGAGCATTCTGACAGGGGAACATCACAGCCTGGTTTGGTAATAGCACTAGACCAGATAGACGAGCTCTCCAGCAGGTAAGGCATATAGCAGAAGGCATTATCCATGCCAACCTACCCGACCTGCAGTCAATATACAGGCAATGCTACACCAGAGCCAGGAATTTTGACCGACCCCTTTCGCCCAAATAATGGGATCTTCACTCTGCTGCCATATGGGAAACTGATCCGCTGTCTGGGGCAAAGACTGAGAGATTAGGGCAGAGCTTCTTTCTGCAAGCCATCAAGTTTCTCAATTCAATTGGAAATGTAGTCACCACAAATACCCCCACAAACTGATATGAATGCACAAGCAAATGTGCAACGCAAAAAAAAAAAACAGAAATCTATCCGACCATACAGCTAACAAAATACGTTTTTGGAACTGAACTTTGTCGGCAATGTAACTCAACAAATATGACTTATTATGTAAATTTTTTGAAATGTCTATTTAGTAAGCTAATTTATCTCCTATTTGTAGTATATATTACCATTGTCTTGATACTTCTTATGTTCCTCATATTCTCCCCTAAAAAAAATCCATACACCTGCTTTAAAAAATGAGCATTTCACTGCATGCGATGCTTATTTATGTTTATGAATGTGACAAATAAAAGAACCTTGTTGGAAGATGCAAGTGGGAAGTATTTGAGCCTGTCCTCTGGCTTTCTTTTTACTATTACACTGTGGGGTATTCCAAATAGAGAAGTGGAGGTTATGCTATGTACCTAAAGTTTTTTTTTTCTACATCTTTTAGGTCTAGGGGGTGTATTCAGAGGATTTTTGATCTGCTTTATTGCTGCCCGTTAATGAAAATCATCCTAGGCCAGTGTTTCTTTTTTCATGAAGTACCAAGTACTACTTCCAATAGTTTTCAAGTACCACACAATGCTTAGTCGCCTATTTCAAGACCCCAAATTGGGATAACTGCCATGAAAGAATGGGTTTCTATTTTGTTTGATGATACACTTCAACTTTAACATATGTAAAGGTGGGTGCTTGTCCAACAACAGGTGGAAAAGAATTTGTAATAATGGGGCTACAAAGGAGAAATATTGCAGCTACTCATGAAATAAAGCTTGCAGAAGTCCACCATTTCACTGAATAGATTAGGTATAGGAAGAGGAAGGCATATAGGTAGCAAACATGAAAACCACCAGGTTATAGGCGGGAATCTGTGTATGTAATTTGTTTGAATAAATATTTAGTGATTTCAATTTGAGTGTGCAGCACAAATATATATATATATATATATATATATATAATATATATATATAATGTTGGGTCACCTCTGGGCCATGACTGGGGTTAGTTGGTATGACTATATCAAATAAATGTTTCATACCTCATTAGTACTTTTCAAATATATTTATATTTGATATAGTCAAATATAGACTGTAAGCTTGCAAGGGCAGGGCTCTCTTTCCTATTGTATCTTGTATTTAGAATATCCATTGTTAACTCTGTAACACTGCATCTGAAATGGTCTATGTACTGTATGTTTCTACCCTGTCTGTAATTACTACTTTGTACAGCGCTATAGAAAATGGTGGCGCTATATAAATAAACAATAATAATAATATTCATACCTCATTAGTACTTATTTCTTTTAGCAAAATAAAGAGGCACATTAAAACCACTTAAAAGATGGATATGATTAGCAGTCCTAATACATATTGTTAACCTTCTGGCAAACGTGTTCCCTTGAGGGGTATGTCTGGCGCTGTACTTTCTAAAAATGTGTTTTTAAAAAGTCTAAAAATGACATATTGCTGTGTATGGGTCATTTACCTTCGTCTTAGCTGTGACAATATGTCCAGAGACATTATGTATCCATATTGGTGTTATTTGCTGTAACCCCCTGCTTCTCTGTTTAGGGCATGCAGCATCAGATCGCACATGTGGCTAGCCAGCTGGAGGCAGCACGGCTACTAACCTACAATGCAGCCAGGCTAAAAGAAGCAGGAAAACCCTTTAAAAAGGAGGCGTGCATGGCCAAGTACTTCTCCTCCGAGGTAATTCCACACAAAATGCAGCAACCAGAGGTGCTTCCACTTGCTTTCCACAAGAGAATTGCATTTTCAAACGTCTTTATTAGCGTAATTAATCTACATATTGACTCACTACAAAACAAGTTCCAGTACCTCGAGCTGACCTGATGCACTGGAGTCCCCTTACCCTAAACAACAAGGCCAGGACATGCTTCTTAATTTATGCCAGAACTAGAGAAAATGCAACTCTTGTCATTACGGGCCTAGTGATTGACTTATTGTATAATACAGCTGTGGCTTTGTTACTGTTGCTGGTTACGCACATTCCCTCCATATTCCACCATTACCATTTCCACATTTTTGGTGAACACATTCAAGGAGTTGGGTAATCGGAATGTATCAGGGACAATAGTACCAACCTCTGTTCTTAAATGTCAGGTGTAGAGAGGTGTATTGGCCATGTAAAAGAACCCAAATCAGTGGAGTCATAAATGCCCAGATGGAGGTAGTTAGAAAAGAAGCATGCTGTCTGGCAGTAGACAGCAGCAACTTAATTTCACATTTCTGACTCAAGTGCCTGGGATGTGTGTACATTGGAAACCATCCGCCCACTCCTCTTTCCAGTGATTGTGCCTCTTCAGGTGCCCCCTGTTTTAAAGGGAAGATTTGGCTTTCTTCTCACATGGAGATTTCCCATGCCCTCCTTTTTTGTGCGTGTTCTGAAGCTCATCACAACTGGAAGTTTTTTCTTTACACCATTTCATCAATTTTTAAAGTTCCATACTCTGCTTTTGTAGTTTGTACATCGGTTTTTCTCATTGTTGCTCTAATTGTTAAGTCAGTAGAAGAAATACAAGAAGTATTGAAACAAAGGGAAACCAAATTATTCTGGCGTTTTGTATTTCTTCTACAAAGTGTTCCCTGCTTAATGCCCTGTTCTTTTTAGGCAGCTGTGATGACAACTAGCAAGTGTATGGATTGGATGGGAGGTGTAGGATTCACCAAGGACTATCCAATAGAAAAATATTACCGAGATGTCAAGATAGGTAAGATGGTCGGCTCATTGGAATCTTTGTGAAAAAAGTAATAAAAGCTGACTGAAGAGTGCTTTAAACAGGACAATAAAACTACACACACAGTACGTGTGTGTATATATATATAATATATTTCACCCCTGTAAAATGCATTTGTGTCAAATGCTATACCTATAAATACATAAACCACCTCCTGCATGGTTGCATTGCCTTCCAGCCCCCCCCCAGCATGTTCTTTCTAAAAAGTCCTAACGTCTGGAGCATGTACATGCTCCTGTAACTTGGTTATCTTGACCCCAGGTTTACTATTCTAAGTATACAGCACGTCCTGTTCCAGAATATTCCTTACTCCTGGGTAATACATCCACAAGATGGCGCTGGACTGCAGAGACAGAAAAGTGGCTCCTCCCGGCCCCATATATACCAGGGACCTCCCACAAATTCCCCAGTTCTTCTCTGCAGTCTGGGCTGTGATGACTAGAAGATGGCTCTTTCTACTCGCAGGTGAGCGGGGCTTATTAGCCTGTGGCCTTGTAGGACTATTCCCACCCTTTCCTTTTCACTGCCTCCCAGCTTAGGCTGCGCTGGTCGGGTGATGGTAGGTAGCACCGTTGTCAGGTGCTAAGGAGCGCTGCTCCATCCGCAGTCCCCCACCAAAGGGTAGGCGGTACAGGCCCGTGGTGAGCCTTATGGGATGTCCCTCCCGCGGCCGTTTGCCCTTCGCCCCCTGTCCCCTCAGGCTCCTCTTAGGCCGGCCGCTGCTTCCCCTTCGCTCTCCCTGGGTAGATCTCGGGGGGGTGTATGTATTAAGTATGTGTTTATCCATGTTGTGATCCCGCTTTGATTTGGTTGCACTGGTTTTTTTTTATTATTGCCGCCGCGCGCTTGTACTTTGCTCCGCGGACGGCGGCAACATCGCCTCAGACGCTGCTGCGCCGTCATTGGCTGGCCTTGTCATGTGGGCGCATTTTCGCGCTCTTCGGGGGGACGGGCCTTGCGGATGACGTTTTCCGCATCACATCTCCGAGGCCCGCCCCTCGAGGTATATGCAGGCGCCATTTTGGAGCTCCTGTGCTGCGTGTCTGGCATCTCCCTATCGCGGTCCGTAAGTGCCCCTGCGGGCTGGCTTTTCTTTGTATTTCATTGCATTATGCTTATGGGATCTTTGTTTTATGTCTTGCAGGTGGGTCAAACATTTTTTTGTGGTTTCTCCCGGTCCTATCCCCTCTATTTAGCGTTAACTCCTTATTGGAGGACTATTGTGATCCATTGTCTCTCACTTCCCTAGCTGGCTATTGGGGCATCCCGGGTTGCTTTATTAGCGTCAATCCCAATTGGCCTGTTGTGCCACAATAATCACCATATGGAGGCTTCCCAGGATAATGTGCTTGGGGTTCCTTCGGGACAAGCCCGGCTGTGTATGGCGTGTGGGGTATCCCCTATAAGTGACGATGTCACGGTGTGTGTACCCTGCGCCCAGCAGACGCTTGCTCTGCAGTCTGGGTTACCGGTGGCTGGGCCTAGTGCTGCGCCCCCTCTGGCTTCGCCTACCCCCCCACGCTTACATCTGACTCCTAGTGAGGTGCATACTAGTGGGGAGTCTCAACCTGATTTGGCTGCACGGGTGGCCAGCATTGAAAGGCATATTGCTGGGTCTGGCCAGCGTAAGGCTTCTGCTAAGAAGCGGCATTTATCACCTGGTGTTAATCTCTTTCCTATGGAGGCTGAGGAATTTTTTGACTTTACCGGTTATACCCCCCTGGAAGAGGGGGAATTATTTTCTGATTCAGAATCATCTGAGGAACAGCCTAAGGTTTATGGTGCCGATTCTGGGTCTGACCCTTGGGCTTCAGATGATACCGACAGGCTTTTTAGCTCACATTTTTGAAGTACTCTGTATCTCTCCTCCTGCCGTGGCTGTTTCATACTGTTAAACCACGCTTGGAGTTTCCTGAACAAACTCATTTTAATAATCTGGTGCTCAAAGAGTGGGAACGGCCTAGCAGGCTTCCCGGGGTACCAAAGAGTTGGGATAAGAGGTATCCCTTTCCCGCTGAGATGGTTAAAAGTTGGTCATGTCCTCCCGAGGTGGATGCACCTGTTCTGGGGTTGTCCAACACATCCGTCATGCATTCCCCTGACTCTACTACCCTGAGGGATGGGGAGGACAAGCGCATGGATCAGCTGGCTTGCCATGCCTTTGCCTGTGTGGGGACCGTGCTGCGTCCGGTCTGTGCCTCCATTACGGCTGTTGCTATTAAAAGCCTGCTCAAGAGTCTCTTAGATGGGGCCCCTGATGATGCAGGTAGTGAAGAGTATAGAGCTCTTCTGCGTTGTGAGGAATTTGTTGCATATGTTCTCTCAGCCTTGGATGATACCATTAGAATGTGTGGGAGGTCTGGCTGCGCCAGTGGGCAGCTGACAACGCTGCTAAGAAGGCTCTCACTGGTTTTCCCTTTAAGGGGCTGCCCCTCTTTGGTGAATATCTGGACTTGTTTGCTAAGGGAGGCAAGTTACCTCAGCGTAGAAGGCAGCCCCGGTCCTTTCGGGGCTCAGGTGCCTTTCTTCCTTCCTTCCATGGTTCCAGAATTGGACGGGGAGCTTCCTTTGCTGGGGCCCACGGAGATTTTTGGGGCAGGGGCAGAGGAAGTGGCTGTCCTGGCCTCTCCTGGGGTCCCAAGCCTAAGTCCTCCCCCAAGCCCCCTCAGGCATGAAGGGGCGCCCTCACCCATCCGGGTGGAGGGACGGCTTCGGCTCTTTGCTCACTTCTGGAGGCGTCATGTCTCAGACCAGTGGATTCAGGAGGTAGTGTCCTCCGGTTACAAGATAGAGTTTGCAGCCTGGCCGCCCCCAAGATTCATCAGATCCCAGATAGCTCAAAACCCTCTGTCAGCTCAGGGTCTGTCCCTTGCTGTCCAAAGCCTTCTGGAATTGGGAGTCATCTGCCAGGTGCCCTTAAGGGAAAGGGGCAAAGGCTACTATTCCAATCTTTTCACTGTTCCCAAAAAAGACGGGTCCATCAGACCCCTGGATTTAAAGCGCCTCAACAAATTTGTCAGATTCAGACACTTTCGCATGGAGACTCTGCGCTCCACTGTGAATTCTCTACGCCCAGGGGACTTCATGACCTCTGTAGACATCAAGGATGCTTACCTTCACATACCAATCTTTCCAGGTCATCAGAGATTGCTCAGGTTTGCTCTGGAGGATCAGCACTACCAATTTGTCGGCTTGCCCTTCGGTCTCACCTGGGCTCCAAGGGTATTCACCAAGGTGCTGGCAGGAGTGATGGCTCTGCTGAGATCTCAGGGCATTCGCATCTTGATCGACATTCTTATCGCTTCTCAGTCCTTCCAACAGGCAGAGCTGGATACCCAGCGGGTGGTGTCCGCACTGGAGTCATTCAGCTGGGTGATCAACCACCCCAAATCTTCCCTGTCTCCTTCCATGGTGAAGTCCTTTCTGGGCATGATTCTGGATTCATCTCAGGTCAAGATCTTTCTTCCTCAGCAGAAGGTGGAGAGTCTTCAAGAGCAAGCACAGCTCCTTCTGTCTTGTCCTCATCCGTCCATCAGGCAGGGAATGCAGATGGTGTCCTGCTTCGAGGCGGTTCCGTATGCTCAGTTTCACAAGAGACCTCTTCAGCTTCACCTCTTATCAGTATGGGATCGGGACCCCGTGTCCTTGGATCAGGTGTTTGTTCTCTCCCCTCTGGCCAGGCGGTCTCTATCATGGTGGCTGGACTCAAGGAACCTGCTGGGGTGCAGATCCTTTCTGGCCCCTTGCTGGGAGACTGTCACCGCGGATGCCAGTCTGACAGGTTGGGGGGGGGGCTTTTGGAAATCCCTGAAATTCCAGGATCAGTGGGGCCCTCAGGAGGCCCACACCCCTATCAACATTCTGGAGTTGAGGGCGATCAGGTTGGTTCTCGCCCACTTAACCCCACACATTCGGGGTCGGGCTGTTCAGGTCCGCTCGGACAACCAGATGGCGGTTGCCTACATCAATCATCAGGGAGGGACCCGGAGCAGGAGGGCCCTCAAGGAAGTGTCTATGATTCTGTCCTGGGTGGAGGTGAATGTTCCCTATATCTCGGCTGTGTACATTCCCGGGGGTGGAGAATCTGGAGGCAGACTCCCTGAGTCTCTCGTCTGGGAGAATGGTCCCTCAGCAGCAGGGTGTTTCGCTCCCTGTGCCACCGCTGGGGTCAGCCGGATGTGGATCTGTTTGCGTGCTGTCACAATCACAAGCTTCCAGTCTTTGTCTCTCTGTCCCAGGATCCTCTGGCCCTAGCCATGGATGCCTTAGCAATGTCTTGGACGCGCTTTCAGCTCCTGTATGTGTTTCCCCCATTTCCCCTGCTGGGCAGGGTGCTGCGCAAGATAGCTCAGGAAGGCGTGCCAGACATACTGGTGGCCCCCTGTTGGCCAAGAGTGTGGTTCGCAGACATCGTGCAGCTGGCAGTAGATCAGTACGCCCTGCCCCGGGTTCCAGATCTGCTCACTCAGGGGCAGCTACGCCACCCCAATTTACAAACGCTGGCTTTGACGGCCTGGCTACTGAAACCTCCATCTTGATGGAGAAAGGGCTGCCTGCCTCGGTTGTTGATACCATGATCAGGGCTAGGAAAAAGTCCTCTTCTTCCATCTACTATAGGGTTTGGCATACTTACATTGACTGGTGTGAGTCTAAGTCGCTTCCCTGTCGTGTGTTTTCTATTCCTAGGATTCTGGAGTTTCTGCAACATGGTTTGGATCTGGGTCTTCAGCTCAGTACTCTGAAAGGTCATGTTTCTGCCTTGGCCATCTTTTGCTCAGCATCCCCTGGTCAAGACCTTCTTCCAGGGGGTTACTCACATGTGTTCCCCACGTAAGTCTATGTTACCAGTCTGGGACTTGAACTTGGTCTTATCTGCCTTGCAGGGGGCCCCTTTGTCCATTCTTACGCTTAAGGTAGTCTTTTTGGTGGCTATCACTTCTGTTAGGTGTGTTTCTGAGTTGGCTGTGCTTTCCATCAAACCCCCTTCCTTTGAGAGACACCAGGAAAAGGTGGTGTTCCGTTTTAAGCCAGACTTTCTGCCTAAAGGTTGTTTCTGCTTTCCATCTCAATCAAGACATTGTTTTGCCTTCTCTGTGTCCTAATCCTAGTAACCCTAAGAAGAGGGTTTTGCACTCTTTGGATATGGTCAGGACTCTGAAGTTCTATTTGGTGGCTACTGAATCCTTCAGGAAGACTGAAGCTCTTTTTGTACTCCCGTCTGGACCTAAGAAGGGTCTGGCTCCAGCTAAATCTACTATCAGCAAGTGGATTTGTCAGGCTGTGATTCAGGCCTATTCTGCTAAGGGGAAGAATCCTCCCTTCCGCCTTACTGCTCATTCCACTCATGCTATTGGTGCCTCTTGGGCTTTTCAGCACCAGGCTTCTGTTGAACAAGTTTGTAAGGCTGCTACTTGGTCTTCTGTTCATACCTTTTCTAAGTTTTACAAGGTTGATGTTAGGTCCTCAGCTGACGCTGCTTTTGGCCACAAAGTTCTGCAGGCGGCAGTGGTTTAAACTGCCCGCCGTTACTTTGTGGGGATCCCGCCCTACCTTACGGACACTGCTATTGGATGTCCCAGGAGTAAGGAATATTCTGGAACAGGACGTGCTGTATACTTAGCATAATACAATTCTGTGATTACTCACCTGTAGAATTGGTATTATACGTATACAGCACGTCCTGTTCCACCCCACCCTTGTTATCATTATTCTTAGTTACCTCTTTATGGTGATTTGTTCTTATGTTCTATTTTTGATAATGGTTATAGTTCTCCCGGCTTCATTTTAACTGCTTTTCAATACTGGGGAATTTGTGGGAGGTCCCTGGTTTATATGGGGCCGGGAGGAGCCACTTTTCTGTCTCTGCAGTCCAGCGCCATCTTGTGGATGTATTACGCAGGAGTAAGGAATATTCTGGAGCAGGACGTGCTGTATACGTATAATACCAATTCTACAGGTGAGTAATCACAGAATTGTATTTTTAACTGTGATAGAAAATAAAGAATTTACTTGGCACAGAGAGGCTGTGAATAACAGGATTTACCCATGATTCTAAGCAAGTTGCTGATAATCGTTCTCTGTTAACCCAAATGCTCAGTAATAATGAGTGTCATTTATAATAACTCCTGCGTTTGGACACTTGTGTTGACCTTTGTCGGCATAGGGCTGAAAGTTGATGGTTTTATAGTAGGTCAGGCTTTGGAGCGCTGTAACGGAAGCAAACCAGACCCATGTTAGGCCTTATACAGTGGGCTAAAAGAGACAAAGATCCCCATATTCAAGGGTAAATGGTAAGTTAGTACATTCAAAATGATGAATGATGATGCAAAAAGATGATTAACAAGAGAAATCCCAACGAAGCCACTGGGAGATTTACATGGCTCAGTGGCTAGTAGTAGAAAATCCACCCTACAAGAACTGGGCTTAAAAGCAGTAATACCTGGAAGCCACATAATACCTCACCTACATTTTGTCAGAAAACATGTAAATGTTTGTATAGGAAACCTGATGCACGATTTTTCCACCTAGCTCAAAAGAAAAGCTCTTAAAAATTCAATAAAGTCAGTTTGTATGTCTAACTGTACTCTGTAAAGACAATCTTTGCGTCCATCAATCGGTATGCACTAGCAAATGTAATAGAAAATAAAAAGGGCATTTTGGGAAAAAAACCTGATGGGAACATGCTCTAGAGCTTTGCCTTCACAGAGCATGGGAGTCCTGAACTTCATGCAGCAGAGAGTTTGTGTTTGTTCACTTGCAGTCCATGTTTTGACAGAGCCTAAGATTTGCTAGACTAGTGTAAAGTAGTGGAACATGACCAAAAATAAAGCAACCTGATTTTATGTCTGCAAGGCTGAATGTGGATTCTGGCCCTCTAAAACTAAATTTCTAAAGGCTCGCTGCAGATGTTCTTGCTGAGGTCCCTGCCCTAGAACATGTACAGCGAGGGAGTATGGGAACTGCAGCTTTCCTCTCTTTTTAAAATGTTATTGTGCATGAAACCCCAGCCAGTGTTGGATAGTTTATATTTGATAACTGATCAGTGTATATTTATCTCTATTTTGCTTGTAGGTACTATTTATGAGGGAACCTCAAACATCCAGCTGAGCACAATTGCAAAGTTTATCGATCAAGAATACTGAAGTGAGAATGTCCAATATGTCGTCTGGTTCATTCCACTTGTCCATTTTCCCTTAAGGCAGGCAAATTTCTTTTCACAATCCAGAGCTGCTCCCTAATGCATTTCTAATTCTTCAGCGCTTTCTTTTAATAAGTGATTACCTGACTCATTAATTAAGAAAATCTCTATAGTCAAAAGTCAAAGCAACTTTTTCTAGTTATCCGATTAGCCCAGTTCACTTTGGGTGATAGCAAGTCGAGCTGCTTTGGCTTATTCATACAGATATCCAGATCATGATATGACCGAGAGGCTCTTTTGCTTGCCTTTCACACAATCTTTCCTGGTACACGGCACATACCCCTCACCCACAGGCCAGAAGCTGGAGGTGCAGCACACTGCTTCAGTTGCTGGGGCTGTAGGTTGAGGATTGCAGCCCCAGGATTGGGTGAAAAGTAAGCAGGAAGCCTTACTCCTCCATGTAGCCCCCATTAAAGTCATCTGTCTTTTTTTTTTTATTTACATCACTGACTATGTCACTTTGGGTGATAGCAAGTCAAGCTGCTTAGGCTTATTCGTACAGATACCCAGATCATGATATGACCGAGAGGCTCCTTTGCTTGCCTTTCACACAATCTTTCCTGGTCTGGCATTTCCTGAAGCTCAGGGTGCCCATAGAAAATAACGGGTTCCTTCATCAGGCCTTGTACTCTGCATATGCCCACCCACAGACCACAAGCTGGAGGTGCAGCACACCTCTTCATGCCTTGATCAAGCCTTGTACTCTGCATATGCCCACCCACAGGCCACAAACCGCTTCATGCCTTGATCAAGCCTTGTACTCTGCATATGCCCACCCACAGACCACAAACCGCTTCATGCCTTGATCAAGCCTTGTACTCTGCATATGCCCACCCACAGGCCACAAACCGCTTCATGCCTTGATCAAGCCTTGTACTCTGCATATGCCCACCCACAGACCACAAACCGCTTCATGCCTTGATCAAGCCTTGTACTCTGCATATGCCCACCCACAGGCCACAAGCTGGAGGTGCAGCACACCTCTTCATGCCTTGATCAAGCCTTGTACTCTGCATATGCCCACCCACAGGCCACAAACCGCTTCATGCCTTGATCAAGCCTTGTACTCTGCATATGCCCACCCACAGGCCACAAGCTGGAGGTGCAGCACACCGCTTCATGCCTTCATCAGGCCTTGTACTCTGCATATGCCCACCCACAGACCACAAGCTGGAGGTGCAGCACACCTCTTCATGCCTTCATCAGGCCTTGTACTCTGCATATGCCCACCCACAGGCCACAAGCTGGAGGTGCAGCACACCGCTTCAGGCCTTGTACTCTGCATATGCCCACCCACAGACCACAAGCTGGAGGTGCAGCACACCTCTTCATGCCTTGATCAAGCCTTGTACTCTGCATATGCCCACCCACAGACCACAAGCTGGAGGTGCAGCACACAGCTTCATGCCTTCATCAGGCCTTGTACTCTGCATATGCCCACCCACAGGCCACAAGCTGGAGGTGCAGCACACCGCTTCATGCCTTCATCAGGCCTTGTACTCTGCATATGCCCACCCACAGACCACAAGCTGGAGGTGCAGCACACAGCTTCATGCCTTCATCAGGCCTTGTACTCTGCATATGCCCACCCACAGACCACAAGCTGGAGGTGCAGCACACCGCTTCATGCCTTCATCAGGCCTTGTACTCTGCATATGCCCACCCACAGGCCACAAGCTGGAGGTGCAGCACACAGCTTCATGCCTTCATCAGGCCTTGTACTCTGCATATGCCCACCCACAGACCACAAGCTGGAGGTGCAGCACACCGCTTCATGCCTTCATCAGGCCTTGTACTCTGCATATGCCCACCCACAGACCACAAGCTGGAGGTGCAGCACACCGCTTCATGCCTTCATCAGGCCTTGTACTCTGCATATGCCCACCCACAGGCCACAAGCTGGAGGTGCAGCACACCTCTTCATGCCTTGATCAAGCCTTGTACTCTGCATATGCCCACCCACAGGCCACAAGCTGGAGGTGCAGCACACAGCTTCAGGCCTTGTACTCTGCATATGCCCACCCACAGTCCACAAGCTGGAGGTGCAGCACACCGCTTCATTTGCTGGGGCTGTAAGTAAAGGATTGCAGCCCCAGGATTGGTAAGCAGGAAGCCTTACTCCTCCACGTACCCCCATTAAAGTCATCTTTTTTAATTTACATCCGCTGGCTATGTTATGTAAAACATGTTCCAACACCTATCTGATTTTAATAATTGTCATAGGCTTCAGTGGCAAGTATGAAGGTAGACATCTGTGGCAGAAACAATTCATTTGAAAATGCAAATCCAGTAACGAGTCTACCTGGGAACTACACCTGTCCAATTATGCTGTTTATTTATTGGCCAACGTATTAATCTCTGCTAATGTGAATAAAAATTAGCATTATCTTCTCCAGCTATTGTTAACTGGGTGTGAAATGCTATATGATCCCATAGACGTACCCTCAGCCTTTGAGGGTGAGCGTCTGGGGAAAGAAAGTGCACGCTTTAATATCCAGCTTCCTAAAAGGCCTTAGATCACACCCCTTGGAGCCTCCATGCCGTTCTTTGACTGACTGTCCTAATATAGTCAAGAATTGAAAACTGCAATTCTGCAGTTAGTGAAGAAATGATTATACCTGCTGCTATTTTCCGTTATCTCTACTGTTGCATTCTACATGAGGTGGGTTTGATAGGGAAGATCTCACTAGAGTTACAGAGGAATGTTGATATAAAAAACAAACACTAATTAATTAGCCCATTTATATAGACTGAAACGTTTTGTCCAGAATGGTAGACTAAGTGTCATTAATAGTGTAAAGCTAAGTCAATGCAGTAGGGGTGTTTGTTACGTTATTCAAGGTTTGCCGATATTAGCACTTTATCTTGTGTTCAGGTTGACATTTGGTTACAGGGAAAATAATTTAACCTTTTGTAGCTATTCAGTTTTGCTGGAATAGTACTTTGTCATACAGTTAAATAAAAACATGGTATATAATGTTTTTGGGTTTTGTGAGCTTGTTTATCAAAACTGTAAAATAAATATTAACAGAAAGATTATGGTTATATACAGATAAATGTGATGCGATGAGTTGAGATTCCACCAAAGATTACTTATAGGATTACAATACAAACAGGAATGGATAAAAAGACGTTAACCCAATATACATCAGGGACACAGTAATTCAAAGGTGAAACAAAGCCTCAAAAGTGGCACATAGAGATTTATGTAAAAATACAACACTACCACCACTACAATTATAATTCACATACATTAGCTGAAATATCCATGCAAAAATACATCTGTATTACTGGATCTTACTTTCACCTGCAAGTCTTCTCCGCCAGATGTTGGGGCAAGCCAAAATGTGTACCAAATCCTGGGAGGCCCTGCTGTGTGAAACCCCCCCAGGTCACCCCTAATTAAGACCTCTGTTCCTACTGCGCAGGCTTTGGTCCAATAAATGCAGTGCTCGGGAGTGCACCTCAGATTCAGGGTGGCTGGGGATGTGGCTGCCGAACGTGGGAACCCTGGAAAGGTGATATTCTAAGTGTGTCACACACCCCGCTTCAAAACATTAAGAATTACACTTGGGTTACTCCACCAGCAGGTGGCGACGTTGCAGAGAAGTCTTGAAAAAACAAGCCCCTCCTGATCTATAATACCTGGGACCTCCCACTCATCTCCCAGTGTTCTTCTCTGCAAGATAGCGACAAGACAGAAGAATGAAGTCTCCTGCTTGCAGGTAGCCGGGGTAACACCCCGCCCCCCCCCCCCTTCCCCTTCTGGTCTATTTCTACCCACTCATTTTTTGTTTAATATTTAGTAAATACTGGAAGCCTCCCAGCCTTGGCTGCTGGCTGGGTAATGGTAGATGGCACTTCATGGTGCCTAGGAGCTTATCTCCTACGCTAGACCCCACGCGTGGGGCAACACGGTTATCCGGCTGGTGATCCGGATTTGGGATGCCCCGTCCCGGTGTGCCCCTTAGTCTCCCTGTTCCCTGCTTGGTCCCTTCGCTATTGGGGGGGGGTTGGCATTGTGGGTGATTTATGCTGTGTTTGTGTGGATCTGGCTGCCCCTGGGGTCGGCACTGCGGAGTGCGGGCATTTGTACAGGGCTGCTGGACTCCGTGCGCAGTGTGTGTGGTTTGCGCCTGGCTTTGAGCGCCTGTGGCTACTGTTAGTTTAGGTGGCGGTGCCGCCATTGTGCGGCCTGAGGCGATTGGGGAAGGGGGCCGGGCCGTGCTCCGTCGCGGCCCGCGCTGTACGGTCTATGGCGGAGGGGCGGGGCCGGAGCGCCCTTCGTCTCCCTCCATGTCCTCTCCTGCGCCTCCCCTCGCTGGGGTTGTTCGCCGCCATCTCAGGTACTCTCACGCATGCGTTTGTTGTCTGTGAGGGCCACTTCAGTTTTATGTGATTAGTACGTTTAGGGCACGGCTGCTAACAGACACATGAGTAACATGCAGCCTGGCATTTACCCTGTTACTAAGCGGCTCCAGGGACCTAAAGAGAAATGGCCTTCACTATAGTTCCTCAATCAAATCAATACAACACTGAGCTGAACCTGAACTGAAGTTTTATGTGATTGTCCAGGTAGGGACCAGTCCCATGGGCTGGTTGTCCTCAGGATTGGGGTCTGTGCTTGTATTCTATGCATTACATACCATTTATATTTCCCTTTCTATATATATATATATATATATATATATATATCTATATATTTATATGTATATATTTACCTATATGGATTTTTGGTACCTTTTTAATGCATCATGTGTATAAAGTATGTGAGTGCATGATTGTTTGCTCCTTATCACTGTGTTAGTGCTCTTTTTTCCTTACACTGGTATTGACTGTGGTCCTTTTCCCTTACAGATCCTGGGATACCCGTGTTAAAAGGGTTCTCCCGGTCATAACATAACTGGCTTGTTGGCCTTTTTTCTTATAAGGGGCTAAAATCCTTCCACTCCCGGGACATGTAAAAAGGGGCATCCCGGGTTGCATACTGCGTTAATCCCTGGGTTATTGCGAATACCATAATTTCACCATATGGAGGCTTCCAAGGATACCGGAAACGGCCCTTCGGGGCAGTCTAGGCTGTGTGGGGGTTGTGGTGCTCTGCTCCCATAATGATGTCATTATATGCATTCCATGTGCGCAGAGGGACATTGAGCGCCAGTCCGGCACCCCGGGTGCTGGCCTCTCGCCGCCCGTGTCATCCCCTACTCCTCCCCGCCTGTTCCGGACCCCGTGTGACGTTGTCATGGGTGGGGATTCGCAATCCGAGGTATGCGCCCGGTTGGCTAGCCTCGAGAAAAGGTTTTCCGCTGTGGTTGCTCAGTAGGCTCCGGCTAGGCGGAAACATTTGTCCCCGCCTCCGCCGGACTCAGACGTGGATGTTATGGAGGCATTGGATTGGTCAGATTGCCCCCCGGCTGAAGAGGGGGAGATTCTAGAGGAATTGGACGACCCTGAGGTCCAGCAGTTGTTTGGTGCTGAGGGTGACCAGGCGGCGGGGACGGTATTTGACATCCCTTCCATATTGGCTCAAATGTTTGAAGTTTTTAGCTTTAGACTCTCCCGAGGCGGTTCCTCCGCCTAAGGGTGAGTGTTTTGATGTGGCCTAGCCGCGTTTGGAGTTTCCCAGTCAACGACATTTTGTGACTGTCGTCCTTAAAGAGTGGGAGCAGCCTACGTGTCTCGTTGGTGTTCCGCCTCGTTAGGATAAGAAGTATCCTTTCCGGCGGACTTGGTGAAGCGTTGGTCTTCCCCCAACCCCCCCAAACCCCCCCCCCCCCCCCGAGGTTGCGGTTTTTCTAACATGGCGGGTGTTGCATTCTCCTGACACGACTACCCTTAAGGATGGCGAAGTTCGCCGGATTGACCAGCTGGCTCGCCATGGTTTTACCTGTGCGGGTTCGGCTTTGAGGCCTGTTTGTGCTTCGGCACTTTTGTTGTTGGTGGTTAGGTCCATTGTCAGGGATTTATGTGCGGATCTTGATCCTATTTGTGATGAGTTCCTTGCTCTCAAACGTTGTGAGTCCTTCGTTTCGTTTGTCCTTGCCGCTCAGGATGACGCCATGGTGATGTGTGGCAGGACCACGGCCTTGTTGGTGGCTATCCGATGGTCGGTGTGGTTGCGGCAATGGACTGCTGACTTTAATTCTAAGAAGTCGCTTACGGCTCTTCCCTTTTTTGGGTTTGCGCCTGTTTGGTGAGAAATTGGATTCGGTTGCCAAGGGAGGTAAGTTACCTCAGCGTCGTTCCTTTCGGGGGGCGGTCTCTTTTAATCCCTTCTTTCGGGGAGCCAGAGCTGGCAGAGGCGCGGGCTTTACGGCCCTCAGGGGTGCAAGCTGGAACAGGGGTTGAGGCCGTGGCCGTCCCGTTCACTCCTGGGGTGCCAAACCCAAGCCAGCTGCCAAGCCCGTTCAGCAATGAGGGGGCGCCCTCACCCTTGCGGGTGGGGGGGGCGGTTGCGACTCTTCTCCCGGGTACGGGACCAGGCGCTCTCGGACAGGTGGATCCGGGAGGTGGTGTCGGCCGGTTACGAGTTGGAGTTCGAGTTCGACCTCCTCTAAGATTTTTCAGGTCTCGTGTGCCCTCAGATCCTTTGGCCGCGCAGGGGCTCCTGGTGGCGGTGAGGAATCTTCTGGAAATGGCAGTCATCTGCCTGGTCCCCCCTTCGGAGGTGGGCCGCGGGTATTATTCCAATCTCTTCACAGTGACCTAGTAGGACGGGTCGGTTCGTCCCATCCTGGATCTGAAGTTCCTCAATGTGTTTATTCGTCCCCGGAAGTTTCGCATGGAAACTCTGCGTTCTGCTATCAGTTCTCTGCGGCAGGGGGACTTCATGACGTCCATAGACATCAAGGATGCCTATCTTCATATTCCTATATTTCCGGCTCACCAAAGGTTTCTTCGCTTCGTGGTGGAAGATCGGCTTTTTCAATTTGTGGCTCTTTCGTTCGGCCTTTCCTCGGTTCCAAGAGTGTTCACCAAGGTGTTGGCGGGCGTGATGGCCCTTCTCAGAGCTCTGGGGATTCGTATTGTGCCCTATCTGGACGATCTTCTCATCATGGCTCCTTCCTTCAGTCAAGCGGAAATGGACACCAGAACGGTGGTATCCACTCTGGAGAGGTTCGGCTGGGTGATCAACTACCCCAAGTCCTCTCTTGTTCCGGCCAGGGTGGTGCCTTTTCTGGGGATGTCCTTGGATTCTTGCCAGCACAGAGTTTTTCTACCTCAGGCCAAGGTTCTCTTGATTCAGGAATTGACGCAGCTTCTTCTTTCCACTCCTTGCCCGTCCATTCGGCTGGGGATGAGACTGGTAGGGATGATGGTAGCTTCCTTCGAGGCAGTTCCCTTTGCTCAGTTTCACACGAGGACGCTTCAGCTTCATCTGTTGGCGTCTTGGGACCGGCGACCGCGGTCGTTGGATCGGTCTTTCCGGATGTCCCCCCGGGTTCGGCAGTCTCTACAGTGGTGGATGGTCTCGGACAATCTATTGAGGGGCAGGTCATTTCTGATGCCTCTTTGGGAAACTGTCACCACGGACGCCAGTTTGTCAGGATGGGGAGGTTTCTGGAAGGATCTTCGGTTCCGGGGGCGGTGGGGTCCTCAGGAGGCCCATCAACGTTCTGGAGTTGAGAGCCATCAGGTTGGTTCTTGACACTTGACACAGCATTTACAGGGCTTGCCGGGTTCAGGTTCGGTCGGACAATCGGACGGCGGTTGCTTACATCAATCACCAAGGAGGGACTCGCAGTCTGGGTGCCCTCAGAGAGGTGTCTCTGATCCTAGTTTGGGCGGAGACTCATGTCCCTTGCATCTCGGCAGTGTACATTCCAGGAGTGGAAAACACGGAGGCGGACTTCCTGAGCCGGTGCTTTTCCCGCCAGGGGAATGGTCTCTTCACCCCCACATGTTTCGGTCGATTTGCCTCCGGTGGGGGACGCCGGAGGTGGATCTGTTTGCCTCTCGTCACAATTACAAGCTTCCGACGTTTGTGTCGCTCTCTCAGGATCCTCTGGCTCTGGCGGTGGATGCCATGTCCCTGAGCTGGGGGGACCTGGGGTTCCTTTATCTGTTTCCTCCGATTCCCATGCTAGGCAGGGTGTTGCGAAAGCTGGCCCTGGAAGGGGTTCCCGCCATTCTCGTGGCTCCAAGGTGGCCAAGGCGGGTGTGGTTCGCAGACATCGTTCGTCTGGCGGTGGATCAGTTCGGTCTGCCTCTTCGGCCGGATCTTCTCACACAGGGTCAACTGCGTTACCGCAATTTACCAACGCTGGCTTTGACGGCCTGGCTGCTGAAACCTCCATCTTAAGGGAGGAAGGTCTTTCGGATTCTGTTATTCAGACTCTTATTAGTGCCAGGAAGAGGTCCTCTTCTACCATCTACTATAGGACGTGGAGATCTTATATTGATTGGTGTGAGGCTAGATCTTTGCCCTGTCGGGTCTTCTCTGTTTCCAGGATTTTGGAATTTCTTCGATCGGGGCTGGACTCTGGTCTTCAGCTGAGTACTTTGTAGGGGCAGGTTTCTGCCTTGTCTGTCTTTTTTCAAAAGTCATTTGCGCTTCATCCTTTGGTCAAGACTTCTTCCAGGGGCTTTTGCATCTGCGGCCTCCTAGGAAGCCTTTGCTCCCTGTTTGGGATTTGAATTTGGTTTTATCTGCTCTTCAGGCTCCTCCTTTTGAGCCTTTGCAGGATATTGCTCTTTCTACTCTGACTCAGAAAGTTGCCTTTTTGGTGGCCATCACTTCGGTTCGGCATGTTTCGGAGTTGGCAGCCTTGTCGATTCAGGCTCCTTATTTTGAGAGACATCAGGACAAAGTGGTTTTCCGCTTCAAACCAGACTTTCTTCCTAAGGTGGTCTCTGCTTTTCATCTTAACCAGGACATTGTTCTTCGGTCCTTGTGTCCTAAGCCTAGGAATGACAAGGAGAGGGCTTTGCATTGTTTGGATGTCGTACGTTGTGTTAAGTGCTATTTGCGTACTACATCTCCTTTTCGTAAGACTGATGTCTTTTTCGTGGTGCCCTGCAGGCCTAGGAAGTTTTTGGCTCCAGCTAAGTCTTCCATTAGCAAGTGGATTCGTCAGGCTGTTGTTAGGTCCTATTCTGCCAAAGGGAAGGCTCCCCCTTTTCGTATCACTGCTCATTCTACTCGTGCTGTTGGGGCGTCTTGGGCTTTTCAGCACCAGGCTTCTGTTGAGCAAGTTTGTTAGGCTGCTACTTGGCCTGCTGTTCACACCTTTTCCAAGTTTTGTAAGGTTGACATGCGGGCTTCAGCGGATGCTGTGTTTGGCCGCAAGGTTCTGCAAGCTGCAGTGGTTTGCGTTTTGCATTATTGCCTTGTTGGATACCCGCCCTTTGTGGACACTGCTTTTGGATGTCCCAAGTGTAATTCTTAATGTTTTGAAGCGGGGTGTGTGACATACTTAGAATAATACCATTTTGTGAATACTCACCTGTAAAATGGGTATTATAAGTATGTCACACACCCCGCTTCACCCGCACTTTTTGGTATCCTGGATTCTTTATAGGGTGAAGCTTCGTTTACAGTTTGAGGGTTACCAATGTTTTTTTTCCTGGTACCTTGTCTTTACTGCTGTTTGAAAACTGGGAGATGAGTGGGAGGTCCCAGGTATTATAGATCAGGAGGGGCTTGTTTTTTCAAGACTTCTCTGCAACGTCGCCACCTGCTGGTGGAGTAACCCAAGTGTAATTCTTGATGTTTTGAAGCGGGGTGTGTGACATACTTATAATACCCATTTTACAGGTGAGTATTCACAAAATGGTATTTTTCTGAATCAGGATGCCCTAGGGGGACTAAACCGTCCAGTCTGATATTTACGGAGGTTGGTCCATTTTAAGCAGTTGAGCTCAAAGTGCGGGCATCATTATTGATAATGCTTAGTCACTCCACATTATTTCTGGGATGTGTGGAGCATGCAGCATTTGTCTTAATTGTAAATGAAGGGGTATCCATAGGCGATTGGGAACACTTTAAAAAAAAAAAAACAACTTTAAAAAAATGTAATCAATTCTGGGCACACCACAACCTCCCCCAGCAACCATTACCAGTTAAAGCAGACCAAAAGTCAAGAAGAGAAAGTTTAGTAAAATGCTTCCCTAAAGCCCCCTCTTCTGGCAAAAACTATTTGAGAGCTTAACTCCATGCAGATGTTCTGGAATAACAGGCTGATTCCTTGCTGCAGAACTGCTTGGGAGTGGCCATCTTGTCAAACACAAAAGCATGAGGGGAGAGCTGTGCCAACAGCAGCCCACACCAAACAGAGATAAATGCCTCAGAAACACAGGCAACTTGTGTATTATGTTATATAAACACACACACACACACACCGAATAACCAGCTGCTAGAGAGATTGTGTGAGACGGGAAAGCTGCAACAATGTATTTTATTCACTGTGAACTTTGGATTTACTGCACAACCATTCAGTCAGTGTAAACATATGTATCTTCTAAAATGTTACATTTCTTTAAAGAGGAACATTTCAGTTATTAATAAAAACTCCCTAAACCTGGTTTGGTCGCCCTCAGATTTCACAATTTACAACTTTAAACTTACCTGTCCGGTCGCATTGCGCTCCAGCATCCCTCGGCCAGCGCCATCTCTGTGGGGCAGTGCCATCTTGACGTCCCATCATGCACTACGCCGCCCCTCAGATCTTGGGCATGTGCAGTGTCTCTGCATAGTTTTGAAGAGTGGTGCTGGACATTTGAAATGGGGCATCGAAGTGTAATTAACATGTCTGCGTTTTAGATAACGCTAGCATCAAAAAGGCAGTGAGGGAGGGGGTAGGGATGTTTAGAGAGGAACATCAGAAAAGGTCTGATGTTCCCCTTTAAGCTGTGCAGCAGAGCCATGATCCATCACAGCTGATCTTTCTACTAGAAATATGGAGTTAAGCCCTCTCAAATAGTTTGTCACCGATGACCAGAGTGGGGCTTTAGAGGTGCAATTTATTAAACTTGTTTTTTTTTTTACTTTTGGTCTGCTTTAAAGAGTGTCCTGAGGGGATCAGATGCAGGCTGTGTTTCTAACCTTTTTTTTTTTCTTTTTTTCTTCCAGGTATTTATATTTCCACCTATGTTGAATCCCCTCACCTTTTTTCCCCATTTACAAAAAAAGATTTATTTTAGTTCATCCTTTGAGGTAAAAAAAAGGTAACCATGGCCTAAAAAATTAAAACATCCCAACAAGGCACCTATAGCTCCCTCAATATGGGTGTTTCAGCCATACTATCTTAGGTACATTGCAAATGACCACTACACCTGTAAGAGATGTAGTGACATGCTCAGTCTGTTGTAGCCAAGACTAACTACAAAAACAGTCTATGTGTGCAACAGTCAATTTGCCCTTAGCGGTTGTAGATATGGCATTGTCTTTTGCAACAATAGCCCAAGCACTTATTCGCTACCCTGTCCATCCATTCCTTAACAACCCTGCTGTGGAGCTGTCACTCAATCTAGCCAATGTGAATAATAATAATAGGGGTCCAGGGCTGGGTAGTCATACACCTGTTTCTCCAAAGGTGTCTGGTGAGATGAGCAAGAAGCAGCACAGAGTTTCCTCATCTTTGGATGATTCAGAAGACACTGTGATTCGGTTAAAAAAAACTAAGAGCTCTGATCTGGATGTGGCCTCTGACCCACTTGACAGGGATATACCTTCCAATACGAAGGAGGATATGAGGAGTGTTATTTAATGTGTCAGGGAAGTCAGACACTTTCCAGAATCAAAATGGTCTGAACAAGTTCCAGAAGGTATCTCAGAAGGTTTGCCCTACACTGTTTTTTCCTGATCGTTCAGAATTCGGGGATACTTCAAAACATAAGTGGTGAAAGTGGGCCAGATCCATGGTATCCTTTTCCAGATTTCATTAAAAAAGGTGTGAAGCTGCTAAGGTTGATAGTCCTAACACAGAGCATTACAAAAGGTTCTTCCTTACCAACCGGAGATCCTTAAAGAATCTTCTCACCGACTGATCTAAGTCTTTGCTAAAACATCAGCAAACGGTTTTGGGTGCAGAAATTAGGCCTAGTTGTGTTTTAGTTCTAATACCCACTGCAGTGAATAGGCTAGAACGTACCCATTTGGAGCAGTCTTGTTCCTGATGAGTAAATCAGACTTGAGTCTAGATGGCAGAAGATTAGGTTAGGGCACAAATCAGTGTGCAGCCTTTCTCGAGTACCATTGGTTAAGAACCCCCCTAGGCTAGTGGATTTGGTGAATAATGTTACTAACCATGCCTCTCCGTACAAAATTGTATCTAATATCCAGGATCTCTGTATCTGTGATGGACAGCATCTTTAGCAGACTTTAAAATGAATGTCAATGTCAGCAGAGGGCTATGGCTCTTAAACTGGACCTTCACCCTGAATAGGAGCCTATCTTGTATGCACACCCCCCCCCCCCCCCCCCAGTACATGCAGATTGCCCACATTCAACCTACCCGCAACTTTGAGTTTTTAAACATCCAAGATTGCGGGACCCCCCCCCCCCCCTCCCCCCGGCTGCCTGCAGAAAGGAAGTGTCTTCTGAATGTGCCGCTCTGCATTCTCCAATTGGTGTCCTTTACCTGATGTCTGCGCAGAACACAGCTATTACATGCCCCCTGCACATGCCCCCCTCTCCTCAGCATCTGATTTTTCTGAGGTGGTGACCGTATCCTGGCGTCCTGAATGGATTTGCAGCTTAGTGGGGAAGAGAATAATAAGTAAAATATATTCATTTTAAATGCTGAGGAATAGTTTTTTTAAGGGTTTGGGCTTTTCATCAAATGATGAAAGTCCAGGTTTAATGTTGGTTCTAGAATAATTCTTTGGTTAAAAGCTTTTTTAGGTGATCTCCCTACAGAGGTGGTAAACTTTTTGGAGATGACCTTGAGGCTTTGATCAAGGAGGTCACAGAAGGAAAGAGCACTCCTTTTGCCCTCAAAGAAAGCCTTTCAATAGCCCTAGGAAAATGTTTGGAAATTATCTTTTTTGCTACTTCAGTAGATACAGTAGACCAACACGCATGAGGACAAGATGTGTTTCCCACTCGCAGGTATGAAAATACCTGTAAGATTTGGTTCCCTTTAAAGGCAAATCAGTTGGGTTCTCACAGACCAGTGGTGTCGAGCATGCTGTGCTTGGTCATGTCAAGTCCTTCTATACCCTTTGCAGACCATGGCAGATGCCCTAAGGTGTGGATCAGGTTGACAATTGGAGGGGTCCATTCGGAGTTAGGACTACACACTCATTATCTCTGCCCTTGGGGGATCCAGTTGTAGATGTAGTGGACAAAATGTCTAGGGCAAGAGGCCCTTGGGCCTTCAAATGTCAGACCTCTGTAGACCAGGTATGTAAGATGGCCATTTGGTACAAGGCATACGTGTCAAGTGATAAAGTTGTCAGCTATGTTGTTGTTGCAGTTGGCTCTATTCTGTGAGTATCTGGATACTATATCTGTGCCCCAGAATAGATTGATGTAAAGTTAATTTCTGTAACCCTGTGTTGCTGCGACTGCATCAGTTCCAAAATAGGGCCTCAGATATTCTGATGTAAGTATTGTCTGTTTTTCCTGAGTACCTATACAGAGTTATTTTTACCCCTCTCCATTTGATGAGAGTAAATTATAAGATTCATTCTTAATTATTAGATCCATTCAAACTTTAAAATCAATTGCCTGGCGGCTTATCTTAGGACAGCACATTGTAGTTTAGCATAGGTAGTGTTTTCACAGCAATTTCGAGGCAATCACAAGCGAACCATGATCAGCCTTGAAAACATGATGGCGTGAAAGTAGCCTGGCAGAATTGTGGTAGAGATACAGGAAGGTTAAAGCTCAGGTTGCAGTTGGTCAGTTGTACAGGTTTGAGGTAGATGTGGATTGTGGTCTTGCAGAGATAAGAGGGAGCTTTAGTTTGCATCAGAATACAGATAAGATAGAACTGAGGAGCAGGATTTGTGTTTTATGGTCCAGTGGGGCTTATGCTTTTGCTATGCTCACATAGTGCTGTCAGTTGGCTGCTAGAAGAGTTTGCCCATCTTCAGCTGTGCCCTGCCCACTAGAGGGCTGTTGCAGCCAGAAATACCAATGATAACGGAGATTTGTCATGACATCATAAGTATCTATTGTCACTGGTGGAGGTGGGATAATGGCCTGATTGCTGCATAGCCAGGCACCCAGCTTTTCTATAGTCAGGCCACCTTCTGCTAAGGGAAAAGAGTGGCCACACCCCCTTGCCCTTGCTGCATCACAGTGTACACATGGGGGCCCTGCACTCTCCAAAATGTTCAACCAATGTAAAAAATCAAGCTTCTGCTTCTCTTTAACCACTGGATACATACTTTGCTTAAAGTGGACCAATCACCCCTGCAGCCAGCCCTGGAGTCTTAAAGATGGTCGTGAGGTTGTGGTTTGGGCGATCTGTGGGGGGGGGTTTCAAACAAAGAAAAAACAAATGTGTACTTTATTTCCCCCTCAGTTTGATATGACAATGTTTAATGATTCAGTGATGTTATAATTATATATATGTTCTATTATGGCCAGTGTGCTTCCTCTATATAAACAGATCATATGGATCAACATCCAAAAAAAGAATTAAAGCGGACCTTCATGCTAAATAAGAGTCTTATCTGATATGCTTACCCCACCTCATAGATACAGATTGTCCACATTAAAAATTATCCTACCTGCATCTACTGCATTTTCTGAGCCTTTAAACATCCAAGATGGTGGCACATGGTGTCTCAGGCTGCCTGCAAACAGGAAGTGACTTCTTACTATGCCGCTCTGCATTCTGGGATTACTGTCCTTTTCCTGACCGCAACTCAGCTCTGTCTGTGCAAAACACAGCTATAACCCCCCCCCCCTGCACTTTTCCCCCCTCTTCTCAGTATGTGATACTTCTGAGGCAAGATGACGGTGCCTGTATCCTAGAGTCCTGAACAGAGTTGAAACCCAGTGGGGAAAAGAAGCAACTAAGAACTTAAAATACATTTTTAAAGGGTTTGGGCTTTTCATTAAATGATTCTGAATGTCCAGTTTAACAGGAAATTTATTATCACAGGTACTTACCCCTTGCAGCCTGGGAGCGCTGTGTAAAGTATCCCCTCCTGCCTTTTACAGGCTCTCATCAGTTTGGCTGGCAACACATCCAGGCTGCGCTTCTCAGTGACCCGTCGGCCCGCAATCTCCGCAAATACTTGTCTCTGTGCAAATCCTGCCTCTCCCCCTTTTTGCATGCTGTAAGTCCTACACATACTTCGTCTCTCAACATCATCTGGGACTTGCTTTATGGCTGCAAACTATCCCTTTTTAAAGGGTCACCCTTCTCAGGTGTATCTCATCATAATCAGTAACGCATGGTTACTACTACTGATTGCTGGGAATTCTAGCTCATGTCCACTCTACTTCTAAATATTCTCTAGGTACATATAAAAATAAAACTGGCCAGACATCAGTATTAACAATTGGTAAATAAAATATGGCAATGCACAAATAATACAACTTAAAATATCAACATATCTATCTATAAAAGCTTATCATAAAAAGAAGTCTAAAAGCTATGCAAGCATTGATCTAGAAATAAATGAATACGTGTACATTTGAAAAGATATCAAATATTCCTATTGTATATAATGGATAAATACTTGAAATGAAGCAATAGCGCTGATTCAGTACCATAATTCCTTTTTCATTTTTGTGAGAAAAAAAAACTTAGAATTATTTTTTTGCTTAGGGAAATTTAGCACCATGTTTAGCTGTGTATTTTTTTTAAATAATTTGCATAGCTAACTATGGTGCTGTATTGCAAAAAGGAAAAATAATTGTATTTTTTTTCTCACAAAAAACATGGGAAAAAAATGTTCTTACGGTGCAGAATCAGCCCTAAAATATTATATACTAAAATATTCCAAACTATCAACCTTTAAAGTATAGTCAAAATCCTGGGTTTTGGTTCTAACTCCCCTATCGGGGTGCCCGCAGCGGCCATTCGCAAATGCCTGGTGTGTGCACTCACCCTGCTAGAGGGATAGCGGCCGCGGCCATTGGATCGGGAGGCAAGGTAAACCTGGGGGTTTCACACAGCAGGGCATCCTGATTTTGGCAGGAAATCGGTCTTATAGATTCCCGGGCTCATTGCGTACGGGTTTGGTCCACTTTAAGAACCATAAATGTAACATAAGGCTATCATTATAATATGGGGTGGAAGAATAAATATCTCTGGAGGAAAGCTCCCTTTTTGTCAGGTTTTGGGTGTTCTGCCTTATTGTTTTCCTCTTCTGGGATGTAGGATAAACATTTGTGTTAGGATTGTGCTCCCAGACCTGTGATTTACTTATCACCATGCTGTTTCCAAGTTTTCTATATTCCTATGTGGCTGTGATGGGAGTGGTATTCTTAGTATACAGTACGTCCTGCTCCAGATAGAATACTTACACTCGGGTACTACTCCGCCAGATGGCGCTGGACTACAGAGACATCGAAAATAGGCTCCTCCCGGCCCCTCAAATACCCAGGGACCTCCCACAACCCCCAGATCTTCTCTGCAGTCTGGACTGCAAAGGACAAGAAGATGGCTCTCTACTCGCAGGTGAGCGGGGCTATTAGCCTGCGCCCTGTAGGACTATTCCCACCCGTTCCATCAGTAATTGCCTCCCAGCCTTGGCTGTGCTGGTCGGGTGACAGTAGGCACCACCGCAATCCCCCACCAAAGGGTAGGCGGTACAGGCATATGGTGAGCCTCTATGGGATGCCCCTCCCGCCCTTTTGCCCCTGTCAATCGGTGGGCCCTATGTTAAGTGGCGATGTCCTCCCTCACTCTCCTTGTAGCCTTCGGGGGAAAGGGGGGGGTGTATATGTATATACATGTTTTGGCTTTTATGTTTCACTACATTATGCTCGGTGTCAGCCGCCGCGCTGACTTGTTTTCATTTATTGTGCTTGAAATTGCCGCCGCCGCTGCGCGCGTTTTTCCTGTGTTCCGCGCTTGGTGGCGGCGTTACCTCAGGCGCCGGTGCGCCGTCATTGGCTGCTTGTCACATGTTGGCTTTGCGCTCTTCGGGGGGGCGGGGCCTGTCTTTGGCGCGTTCCGCGTCATTGCTCATGCGGGCCCACCCCTCGAGGTATACCGACGTCATTTTTTTGCTTGGATCCGGCTGCTGCGTGACGGCCTTCTACCTACCGCGGTCCGTGAGTGCCCTCGCGGGCGGCTTTATTACCGCTGTTAATTATTGTATACTTACGGCTCCCCTTTGATTATGTCTTTCAGACGGGCGACCCCTTTGGCTTCTCACGGCCCTACTCCCTCTATTTAGTGGGTTAACTTGTGAGGCCTAGTGTTAATTACTCCCACTTCCCTAGCGGGTTATTGGGGCATCTCAGGTTGCTGGATAGCGTTAATCTCTATCGGCTTATTGTGCCGCTATAATCACCATATGGAGGCGTCTCAGGATAATGTGCTCGGGGTTCCTTCCGAACAAGCCCGGCTGTGTGTAGCTTGTGGGGAGCCCCATGTTGACGCTGACAAGGCGCGGGTCTGTGTACCCTGTGCCAAACAGGTGCTTGCGCTGCAATCTGGCCTTCCAGTGGCTGAGTCTGCGATTCGTTTCGCCTCACCTACTCCCCCAAGCTTAAATCTCACTCCCTCTGAGTTGCATACTAGTGGGGATTCTCAGCCTGATGTGTCTTCAAGACTGGCTAGTGTTGAGAAGTTAATTGCTAATACCTTGGCGCGTAAGGCCTCTGCAAAAAAGTGGCACTTAACGCCTGATGTCACTCTTTTCCCTATGGAAGCTGATGAGTTTTTGCAACTGTCTGGCTATACCCCTTTGGAGGAAGGGGAGCTATTCTCCGACTCAGGGTCATCTGATAAGAGGCCCAGGGGTCATGACGATTTTGGCTCTGACCCCTGGGCCCCGGATGATACTGATAGACTGTTGGCTCAGATTTTTGAGGTTCTGTCTATCTCTCCCCCTGTTGCGGCCCCCAGGCAATAGGGGGAACTTTTTTTTTTGTGTGTGCAATATATCTTTATTGAGTTTTATAAAGACTTTACATACATTGAGACAGCAAGAAACAGTGCAAGAAAGGCGCAAGGCCATAGCGCCTCAAATATATAATGAAGATACACAGCGTAGGCATAATAATGGCAGAACTGGTAAAAGCTTACAGTGATGATATTAGCAGTAGTTAGTCCGCTCAAGCACTTCATACTCTTACTATGCATTGATAAGATATCAATAACAGTAATGCCCATAAAAGAAAGCGCTAGGCAAGGGAAAAGGCACAAGATATATAAACGAAGAAAGAAGAGGGAGAAGGAAGAAAACAAGAAAAGAAGAAAGAGGGAAAAAAGGAGAATGTCCGCATCAACCATTTCTCTCCAGTAGATCCCGGATCCCCGGGGAACTCCTAGATACATCCCATATTGTCCAGGTCTTATAGTGCTTCTCGGCCCCACCCTTGACACCGTCGAGTGCGAGTTCCTCCATCCTTTTGATATTCTCCAACTCCCCGTACCATTCAATTAAGGAGGGTACAGTATTGGAACGCCAATGTCGGGGTATTACTGATCTAGCTGCCGTAAGCATGTGCCTCAGCAGGCCCCCCCTCCCTGTAGCCACCGAACCCGGAGTCATCGACAGAAGGGTCAGCTGAGGGGAGTTGGGGACACTCTCAAGCGTCGTAAGCTCATAGACCCTCAACACCCTCTCCCAGAAAGTATTAATAGCAGGGCATTCCCACCAGACATGAGTTAGGTTCCCACGCGCTCTGTTACACCTCCAACAGTTGTCCGTCTCCGAGCCCCCGTATCTCACCAAGTCCGCAGGGCTCCTATACCATCTGGTCAGAGTTTTATAGTTCCTTTCCTGGGCCCTGCAGGCCATCGAGATTTTATGCGTTAGGGCAAAGGTTTTTTCCCAATCCTCCTTCTCAAACGTCTGACCCAGTTCTTCCTCCCATCTCCTACAGAACAGCAGGAGCCCTTCTTCCATACCCCCAGCTTGGTGGATCCTATATAGGGTCGAGATTGCTCGCGGAGGGGGAGACCGAGCCTTAAGGATCGCCTCCAGCGCTGTTAAGGGCCGAGACAGGGTAGTCCCGGAAGCGAAAGATCCAATAAAGGCGCTTAACTGGGCATATAAAAACTAGGACAGTTTCCTCCCCCCGCCCCGTTCTCCCAAATCAGATAGCGACGGCAGGCCAGATCCAGAAGTAATCTTGCCCAACCTTGTGTCCTGGGATGCATCCCATATGAAAAAATGTCTTGGCACCAAGTCCCGGAGTGAATGCAGGGTTATCAAAGAGCGGGGTGAGAGGACCAGGTCTATGCGATAAGCCCCTTTGCTTCAGAGACCTATCCCAGAGGGTCAACAGAGGATTTACAAGGTAGGGATGTTCCCGCCTCTTTGGTCGGAACTCTGGGTCCACCCAAGGCAGACTGATTGGAGAAATGTTGTTTTCCAGATCCACCCATTGTTTACTCCCCTTATGATGGAACCAGTCAACGAGCCTCACTAGGACCGCAGCCGCATGGTATGACTTCATGTCGGGGACCCCCAGCCCCCCTGCGCACTTAGGCCTACATAGCATCCTCCTACTCACCCTGGGCTTCTTCCCGTCCCATACGAAATTGAAGAAGGCAGTCTGTAGCTGCTTAAAGAACCCCCGTTCCGGCAACAACGGCAAAGTCTGAAAAACATATAGGAACCGAGGTAGCACGTCCATTTTTAACATATTGGTTCTCCCTAACCAGGAGTATTGCTTTTTAGCATATGCTTTTGCCCGCAAGGTTCTGCAGGCGGCAGTGGTTTAAACTGTCTGCTGTTACCTTTGGGGATCCCACCCTACTTTATGGACACTGCTATTGGATGTCTCGAGTGTAAGTATTCTATCTGGAGCAGGATGTACTGTATACTAAGAATAATACAATTCTGTGATTACTCACCTGTAGAATTGGTATTATGAGTATACAGTACGTCCTGCTCCACCCCACCCTTGGTTTTTGCATTTTCTTGGATCCCCTGTATGGTGATTGTTATCATTGTTATAGTTACTAGTTTGGGTTGTTTTAATTCTCCCGGCTTCTCGTTAACTGCTTTTCAATGCTGGGGATTGTGGGAGGTCCCTGGGTATTTGAGGGGCCGGGAGGAGCCTATTTTCGATGTCTCTGCAGTCCAGCGCCATCTGGCGGAGTAGTACCCGAGTGTAAGTATTCTATGTGGAGCAGGACGTACTGTATACTCATAATACCAATTCTACAGGTGAGTAATCACAGAATTGCATTTATTCTAAGCATACAGTATGTCCTGCTCCAATATAATACTTACAGGTGGGTAATCCTCTGCCAGAGGGCGCTGTTCACTGCAGACATGCAAAAACAGGCTCCTCCCGGCCCTTAATATACCCAGGGACCTCCCACAAATCCCCAGATTTCTCTGCAGTGCTGACTGCGAAGACATGAAGTATCAACTCTCTCGCAGGTGAGCGGGGCTTTTACAGCCTGCGGCACTGCAGGACTATTACCACCCGTCCTCTTCGATAAGGATGTGCCTCCCAGCCTGGGCTGCGCTGGTCGGGTGAAGGTAGGCAGCACCTCGTGTGCTCACGGAGCTACGCTCCACCGCAATCCCCCACCATAGGGTAGGCGGTTTAGGCCGATGGTGAGCCTCCATTAGATGCCCCTCCCGCATTGTTGCCCGTGCCCCTCATAGCGATGAACCCTGGGTGCAGGTTCGCTTCTCCCTCGCTTCCTCCCGTAGCTCGGGGGAAAAGAAAGGGGGGTATGTGTGTGGCGGTCCCAGCGTAATGTTAGACACGTTTATGGCCGTTGCCTTTTTATTGATACTTGGGTGTCAGTGCCGCACTCCTTGCTCCACATAAACCTTGTCTGGTTGTGCGCGTGTGTGTCCTTTCATTACAAGAAGTGTACAGCCCGGGCGGCAGCATCATTCTCTTGTGTTGAGAGCAATCTCCTTAATCACACTCTGTATGTGTGTCCTATCCACTGCTGTCATTGACGCTGCGCTGGTTAGAGCTTCGCGCTCTTTGGGGGAGGCGGGTACTTGGCATGGCGCGCCCCGCGTCATGGCCAGATCAGGCCTGCCCCTCGAGGTTCGCTTGGCGCCATTTTGACGGTCTTCGCGCGCGCGTGGTTGCGATCCGCCTCCTCCCTTGGTCATGTAAGTGCCCTCCCGGGCGGTTTTTGTTCCTATGATTTTTTATTCAGCTGCGCATGGCACTGACACCCCCCTCTTATCCCCTTTTTGTCTTTCAGACGCAAGATTTCGGTGGCTTCTCCCGGCCTGACATATATTATAGCGGGTTCACATAAAAAAATCTCCCACATTCCTAGCGGGTCTTGGGGCATCCAGGGTAAATCCCTGCGGGCATACTGCTCAGATAATCACCATATGGAGGCATCTCAGAATTATGTACCCGGGGTCCCTCGGGGACAAGACCAGCTGTGTACAGTGTGTGGTCAGCCCCATGCTGATGCTGACAGAGCACGGGTCTGCGGACCGTGTGCTGAACAGGCACTGACCCTGCAATCAGTTTTGCCAGTGGCTGCACCTCACTTCAATACACCCGTCTCCCCGGATTTAAATCTCACTCCTGATGAGTCGCACTCGAGCGGGGATGATCAGTAAGCCGTGCCGCGCAGGCTGCCTACAGCTGAGCAGGTGCTATCTAGTTTGGCGGAGCGCTTGGGCCCTGGAAAGAAGCGGTCCCTGACGCCTCCTGGTTCTCCGGTTCCTAATGATACTGATGAATCTGCTGCTATGCAGGACCTTGATCCTTCTGATGAAGGTGAGCTATTCTCTGATTCGGGCTCCTCGGATGAGATGCCCTGGAGCCGTGATGATTCTGGGCCCGGTTCTTGGGGCCTGTGTGACACAGATGAACTACTTATTAAGATCTTTGAGATTTTGTCAATCTCCCCTCCTGGAGAGGCTCCCAAGCCTAAGAAGTAGAGTTTCCACACAGCGCCGCCGTGCTTGGAATTCCTGGAACAGGAGCATTTCCAGAATCTTATATCCCAAGAATGGGAATCTCCTTGTAAACTTAAAGGGGTCCCAGGGATCTGGGATTGGAAGTACCCTTTCCCTCCTGATGTGGTTAACTTTTGGTCAGCACCTCCTGTGGTGGATGCACCGATTATCGGGGTTACTAACCCCCCCTTCATGACTGCTCCTCATTACCGTACCCTTCGGGATGCTGAGGACCGGCGCATTGACAGACTGGCTTCCCACGCCTTTTCGTGTGCAGGGACGGCTCTGCGCCCGGTTTGTGCTGCGGCCATCACTGGAGTGGCCGCCAGGACTCTCATTAGAAAACTACTTGATCACCGACCTGAGGACCTCCCCTGCTGGAGCAGGCCTGCTGGAGTGGCCGCCAGGACTCTCATTAGAAAACTACTTGATCACCGACCTGAGGACCTCCCCTGGGGGGTCTTTAATGCACTCTCAGATTGTGATGTGTTTGTGAGGTTTATCCTCTCAGCGCTGGATGACACCATTAAGATGTGTGCTAGAACCTCTGCCCTTGTGGTAGCTATTCGCCGCCTGGTCTGGCTGCGACAGTGGGGTGCTGACGATGATACGAAAAAGGCTCTCACTGGCCTTCCTTTCAGAGGACGGCGTCTATTTGGGGCCTGTTTGGACCTTTTTGGAAAAAAGGGTAAGGCACCCCTACGCAGAAGGCCGTCTCGGCCTCCTCGGGGCAAGGACACCCCTCCCTACGTTAGTGTCAAACACGAACCTGAGGTGTGCTTCCAACTTTTCCACCACAGGGTGGGCAGGCAACGCCCTGGGCCCTCTGGCAGGGCTAAGTCCAAATCTGCCAAGACTTCCCAAGCATGAAGGGACGCCCTCGCCCTTCTGGGCGAGGGGACTGCCGCAGCACCTGACTCCTATCTGGGAGCGTATCTTCTCCTTCTGGTGGTTCCAGGAGGTAGTTCCCCTGGACACAGGATAGAATTTGCTGGGCGGTCCCTCTCAGAGGTTGTCAGGGTGCTTCTAGCCCCTGTTTCCCCCTCAGGAGTTGGTGCAGGCCTGCAGAGTCTGGGCTTACTTGCAAGTTGCCCTTGCAACAGAGTGGGGCTATGGCCTCTATGTTAACCTTCCTCTTTCCCTTAAAAATGATGAGGCAGTCTGGACCATGCTGGCCTATGGTAGGCTTGGCAATTCTACACTCACAGGTAGTCCCTGCATGATATCTCTGTCTTGGGACACAGGTGCCCTGTGCAAGGGGGGCTTCTGGCCTCCTGTGGAGATCTAGATCCTTTTAGTTTCCCCTGTGTCTTCTGGACACCAAGACCTTTACTAGTCAGTGTTGAAGGACCAACCCTGCGGATTGGGGCCTTGTTTTTGGCCTCTCTTCTGCTCCCAGGCTACTCGCCAAGGCGCGGATGGGGGTGATGTTTCTGACATGCCCGTGGGGCGTCCGCACTAGGATCTACCGGATCGTCCTTCCTTACTTCCCAATCTCTACGTCAGGCCGAGTGGGTTAGTCGGCCGGCGGTGTCTTCTGGGAGTTATATTGGATGGGTGCTCAGTCACCTCTACCCCTCATGGTCCCTTATTCGCTATCTCCATTCCTTGGATTCGGTTCAGGCTTGAGCTTTCTTCCTTGGCAATAAGTGGACTCCTGGTTATATGGGTTCTGTCCCTCTTTGCTGACACCTTACTTTCACCAGGCAGGATTGCAGCTGGTGGGCCCGCTGGTGGCGGATCAGATGATGTCCCTTATATACAGAGCCCTTGGGCTCTTCGGCACAGTAGGTTATTGATCCTGGATGGGGTTCCAGCACCCCTGGAGCTAGGTCTGTGCTCATTCCCCCTTGGTACGGTGGTTCCTATTGACCTGGTTAAATCCAAGGGGGCACCCCCTTCTTTGCTTGCATTTTCCTGTGAGTGGTCACCATGGGTACCAAGTCTCGCAGGTTGGCGGGGGGGGTTTTCTTCCAAACCCCCCCCCCCCCCGCGGTTCCTAGGTAGGGTCCCTTAGAGGGTCCATCTTACCTACTGATTTTGTTAAAACAGTGAGCCTTCAGTTTGGCTCTATCTTGCTGGACTTCTCCTCTTCAGGACCTGTCTATTTGGGGACTCTTGGCCTGTCGGAGGACAGTGGTCTGTATTTATTATTGGCCTGGAACTTTAAGCAGGATGATTCTCCTGGAAGGTTTCTGATCCTGATCTAGGTGGGGGTCTACGTTCCCTGCACCTCAGTGGTATTCGCTCCAATGGATTTCCTTCAATGGCTGGTTGTGCTATCCTGGTGTCCCTCTGAGAGCCAACTAGGGTGGCTCTGTTGGGTCCCGTTAATATCATAGGGGCTCTGCCCTTGTTTTTACTGCCCCAGATTATTCTGACTCTGGTCATGGGGGCTTATTATTTTATGTCTGGACATTCTATTTTATATGTCTTCTCTTCATTCACCCGCTATGTGGGGTTCTACGCAAGATTGCGCTGATAAGGGGACCCGTGATACTGATGGCTCCTGGGTGGCCTAGTGGACTGTGGTTCGCAGATGTTTCTGTTGAGGACAGCGGTCCTGTACGCTCTATCAGGAGTGCGGTTCTGCCCTTTTTCAAGCTCCTTATTATGTCGCCCCAATCTACAGGCTCTTGTCTGATGGCTTGACAGTTGATTCATTCACCCTTTCGGAGACGGGTTATCTTCTGGGTGACTATGGTTTGCCTATGGGGGGCTAGGAGCAAGCTTCTTCTTCTTCCCCGTTCTCCGTCTATTATAGGGTATGGCGTACCCATATTGATTGGCGTGAGTCTTGGTCTCTCCCCTGTTGGACGCTCTCGGTTTCCAGGGTTCTAGAGTTATTACAGCATGGGTTGGGGTTGGCTCCCCATCTTGGTACTCTGAATGTTCAGGTTCTATCCTGTCTGCCTTCCTGTAGAAGTCTTGTTCAGTCTTCCTTGCTAAGTTTTCTCTTGGGGATTGCTCACGTGCATCTCCCAAGTAGTTCTATGGTCCCTGTTGGGATACATTTTCCTTCTGTTTGCCTTGCGGGTTGTTTCCTTGGGACTTCTTCTGGATGCTGTCTGAGCTGTTTCGTAGTTCAAGTTGCTCCTCCGGGGGCTGTTGCTTCAGTCAGACATGTGTCTGAGAAGGTGGCTCTGTTTAGTTAAGCCCTCGATCATTATATATATATATATATATATATATATATATATATATATATACACCATGATGTGGTGGTATTCCGCCTTACGCCGGACCTTTTGCCCAAGGTGGTGTCATCATTATTTAAGTCCTGTTAGTCTGCCTATGGGCCTTATTCTTAGTAATGCTGAAGTAAGGGGGTCTACATTCCCTCAACAGGTGTTGAAGTTTTCCTGGTTGTTTCTTGTCCCTTAGGGGGACTGTTGCCCTTTGGGGTCTGCGGGCGCCTCCATATGTATGCGCCTGATCTCGTTTGCTTCCAGGGCCTATGCGCCCTTTGAACTGATCTTACTTGGATGGTTGGCCTTCCTGGTCCTGAGTAAAGGTTTCGGCTTCTTGCTGATCCTTGTTGGTGTAGTGGTCAGTATCCCCGCCTGTCTGGCGGGAGACCTGGTTTCTAAGAGTTCTAAGTTTTGCCCAGGCTCCTGTTGCATTTGGGGCTGGTCAGGCCGTTACTCTGGCCTATTCCTTTAAGGGGAAGAATCTTCCTCTCTTTATTCTGTTCTACTTGTGCTTGGGTACTGCAGCACCAGGTTTCTGTTAAACTGGTTTGCTAGACCGCTGCTTGTTTTCTGTTCATACCTTTTCAAAGGTTTTGTTATGAGACTGACGTTAGAGCCTTTGCTCATGTCGTACTTGGTAGCAAGGTTTGCAGGTGACAGCGCCTTTACTGTCTGCTGTGCCTTTTTTGATGGGGATCCCACCCTACTTTATGGACACTGCTATTGGATGTCCCACGTGTAAGTATTATATTGGAGCAGGACGTACTGTATGCTTAGAATAATACAATTCTGTGAAATACTCACCTGTAGAATTGGTATTATACGCATACAGTACATCCTGCTCCACCCCACCCTGGTTTTACATTTTCTGGATCCCCTGTATGGTGATTGTTATCATTGCTACTGTTACCAGTTTGGTGGTTGGTTTCTCCCAGCTTCTTTTCTCACTGCTTTTCAATGCTGGGGATTTGTGGGAGGTCCCTGGGTATATGAAGGGCCGGGAGGAGCCTGTTTTTGCATGTCTGCAGTGAACAGCGCCCTCTGGCGGAGGATTACCCACGTGTAAGTATTATATTGGAGCAGGACGTACTGTATGCGTATAATACCAATTCTACAGGTGAGTATTTCACAGAATTGTATTTTACTGACCTTAAACCGGACCAACACCCGTTTTTTTTTTTAAGGGGGTGTTGGTCCCACAAACAGCGAATAAGAACAAGCTTGAACACCTGATCTCCTTACCTTCAACTTCGGGAAAGGAGTCCTGTGATTGGCCGCTTGGTCCGGTTTAAGTAAAAAGTACTGACTGCATATCCCACAATCCCTCCAGTGTAACAGGTGAGCACATTAGCAGCTTTGGCTAAGTGAAGCAGCAGCCATGACCTATCCCAGCTAGGAAGGCTCCCAGTAACCCTTTAGCTGCTGAATACAAGATTGTGATCCTGAATAAGCTGATTTACAGAAAAATGAGTTAAGAAATGGATCCAGGATGGGGGTGAGCTTTCAAGTAATCAGCATAATGGGCGGGGCCTGTAAGATTCTCAGAACTTGCTTCAGACACCCTGGCTGTGCTCCTCGCCTCTCCCCTTGTTGTTAGGCGACATTGAATCCTAGACCAGCACTCCCAGACATACTTGGCCGCACTCCCAATCGACATGCACGCACCCCCAAATGCACAATCCCAAATGTGCATGTGTGCACTCCCAAATGCAAGTTCTCTCAACCCAAAAGCACATGCATGCACTCCAAATGCACATACATACAATTCCAAACATGCGTGCATGCACTCCCAGATGTGCAGACCAGATCAGTAGGTGGGCAGGTAGGTAGCTGGGTTAGTGGGTAGGTAGACGGGCAAGTAGGTGGGTGGGTGGTTGGTAATTGGGTGTGCAGGTAGATGGGTGGGCAAGTAAGTTGGTAGGTAGTCAATGGGGGCTGGGTAGCTGTCAGCAACCCCCACAGCCGGAGCACCTTCAGCAGTGGGGGCCAGGCAGTGGAGGTCGGTACAGCCTCCCTCATACTGCATGCTGGCAGGGCTTGAGTCTCTGGAGCTGAAGGTGGGGACTCTGAAGGGGGAGTGAAGCTGCTCTAGCTCCCGGGACTGGCCAGGAGGAGATATAATGAAGGGGGGAGTACAGCTGCTCTAGCTCCTGGGACAGGCAGGGGGGACATAATTGAGGTGGGGCTTACAATGGCGGCTTCTGGCGCTGCTGTCTGTTGTTCCCATTGTCGGCTGTCCCCACTCTCTGATACCTCCTCAGCTCAAGTCACAGAGGCACAGAGAAAGCATAAGAGAGCAGGGACCAGAGGAACAGACAGACAGACAGTTGGACGCCACCATTGTAAGTAAGAGCTGCACTGTATTATCAAAATAGCATCTCAGCCAGGTGGCCACTTTCTTACAGAATGAACACAGCATGAATGGTGCCAGGGGAGTGGGCATAACTTGAATGGGGGGGTACATGTCGAGAAACGGAGAGCTGTGATAGCGTAACATGTGTGAAGGGACAGGCACCTTGAATGGCCGGGCGGACACGCATGGCGGCATCAGGCATCTGAGTAAAGTGGGTGGTGCTGCAATCGATTGACTGCTTGATTACAGGTCAGGTGTTTTTATGTAACCCCCGCCCTGCTTTAGCGCTAGGGCAGTGCTTTCAAAATCGGCAGTCTGACTGGACTGGCCCTTTAATGTTTCCTTGCTTTCTTTAGTTTTCAGGAAATGCAAAATGACCTGCCCCCCCCCCCCTTGGACACAGTGAATAAAATGTCTCTGAACTCCAGTGCTTGCTTCTGAAGACTGGGGCTAGATCTTCCCAGTTGGTAAGCTTTTGATCTGACCAGCCTGACCATGTCTCGCATTTACAAACCTGCCATAACATAGGACAGTCATAACTTCTGTCCAGACTCCCTGGGTGGATCTTCTCACCAACACTACCCTCCCCCAGTGTCTTGGGCTAGCATCCAAGGTGATCCATGTCCCTGAACCGAGGGGAAGAATCATCCCTCCTGAGGCCGGGGACCACCACAGAAGAGCCAACCTTAGCCAGTTAGTAACGGAGAGGGAGGGTGAAAGCGAGACCCATAATGACTAAGTGGACCTGTTCAATATGGCAAGGGGAAGAGACCTGGTATGTACCTGACCATATTTCCCCTCCACCCACAACTTCCACTATCTTCCTCCAAAATCTTATGCACTGCCTTAGGGTGGGGGGTTCTAGGGGCATGTGTAGCCCTCACACACCTGGTGTTTGATGAGGACGGCAGGGAGCAGGTTCTTCTGGGCCCAGGGTGCTCCAAGTGTGTCTGTGTTGGTGAGATGCTGGGGCGCTACCATAGGGAATGTTAGTAATCACTGTGCAGCTCAAAAATGATGATAGACAGTCCAATGGATAAAAGCAGAGTTCCTCTTTATTGATTCAAATAGCAGACATCAAAACATGGCACATCTTCATACATACACTTCTCTCTGTCCCTTCCAACCAAAGGTTCAACCAGCAGGTGTTACTCACCAAGGAGGATTCCCCAGGGCTTCCTTCCCATCTTATTGGATCTGTCACACTCTCTCTGACAGAGTCTGGATTAACATCAGCTCCTCTACAATTCAAATGGCTTAAAATGTGGCCTCCATATAACTTCTTGCTACCCTCCAGAACATTCCATCATGTTTGGCCACATGCCAGACACATGATAGGCTGTTCTCTAAACCCTCCAACCAATCACTATCTTTCTAGTTATTACTATGTTTCTACCAATCATCCTGTTATTAACTCTTTATACCTTACCTTCTAGAACCATCTCCATTTAACTCTATGGGCCAATGATTGTCTATGGCCTGTTACTGCTGCCTTCTCGAGTCTAATTAAGGGTACTACCATGTCTATACACTTTAATGGTTAGAAATGTCTTATTAACTCTATGTACATGGGTTTCTTATTAACTAACTGACATGTTCATATTTACACCCAGGCTCTTACACATGTCTCCAACCAATGGCATCTCCCTGCCAAGAGGAATGCCCTGGCCATTGAAACATCCCCGGTGTGGGGGTAAATGTCTCCAGCCTCTGTCTTAGTTGGCTAAAACAACTGCTTTCTACCAGGTGGTCATCTAGGTAATACACACGTGACTAACCCTCCCCCTAAAGGCCACCAAATGGCAAGGTCTTGAAGATTTCCACACTCAGAGCTATAGACTGAGCACCAATTACTACACCTGTGCATCATTGCGGACATTTGCCAAACCAAGGCTTTTGGTAGCCCTTGAGGAGGAGCGTTGAGCACCCCCAAGGTAATAGATTACACCAATTAATCATTACTGGAAAAGCATTCTGACAATCTGAGCACAGCCACCCTAGAATCCCAAGGTGCGCACAGCTGTTCTGACAAGGTGGCAGTAGAAGCCTGAGCCCTGATTATGGGTCAGCACCAGAGAGATCACCCTGCTGGGATGTATGGTCATCTCCAGGAAAACAGCCTTCTGCAGGAGACAAGACACATGGGAGGCAAAAAGCCTGGAACTGTATTCCACAGCCAGACATGACAGCCAGACATGACAGGGGAGGTTTAGTGATAGATTTAAGCTTGTCTGGTCAAGGATGTCTACCTAGGAGAAATATTAACTATGTATTGGTAATAATAATTAGGAGGTTTATTCCCTGGCAAACTCTACTGGCCAGCATCAGTCACGGTGGAGGCACAATCAATTTCGTCCCCCAGGATGCTCCCAGTGACTGGACAAAAAAATCTAATTAATCAAAAGTAAAAATGACTGGGGGTTTGCTGTTAGGTTGCATTGCCCATTTTGCCCCTAATGGGATTTATTTACAGATTTATTTTCAAAGGGGTGTTTTATGGCATTTGCCTCTGTAGGCATTCTGTACATGTGATTTATTTCATGAATTAGTCATATGCATAATTTATTTTAAGTGTGCCATACACTCCACTTCGGTCTTCATGACATCTGGGTAATCTCCACTAGAGGGCGACCTTCTGCAGAGATGAATATGCAAAAAAAGAAAGCCCCTCCCAGTCCATATATACCTGGGACCTCCCACCAATTCCCCAGTTTCTTCTCTGCAGGACGTCGAGCAAGTCAGAAGATGGATATCTCCTCCTTGCAGTCTGCTTGGAGAAAGGTAGCCGAGTTACCCCGGCATATTTTCCTATTACTGTCTGGACCTCTTTACCTTAACCCATATCATGCCTCCCAGCCTTGGCTGCTCTGGTCCGAGCAAAGGTAGGATACACCTCCATGGTGTGTTAGGGAGCCATGCTCCCCCGTGAGACCTCATTTGGGGTAGGCGGTTCCGGGTTGGTGATCCCGGTTTGGGATGCCCTGTCCCTGGCCATTATTCCCTCCACTTGGTGGTGCGGATTCCCCTCCTGGTCCCTCGTCCCTTGGGGGGGGGGGGGGTGCTGTCCCTACCTCTTGTCCCTTTATTGTTTTATTTTATTGTTGTGTGTGTGTGTGTGAGAGTGTGGTGCTTGGTGCGCACTATGGAAGGCATGCTGGCTGTTATCCCTCATGAATCGAGTTGCACACTCGGTTCTGCGGGGGAGCTTCTCCCCCTCGGGCATGGATTCTCTTCTGAGGGGGGGACGGCGCTTGGCGCGCGGCCCGCCCCCTCTCCTCCTGGCGCCTGAAGGGAGCGCGTTTCCATGGTAGCAGGGGGGGCGGGGCCGGGCGCGTCCCGCGTTCTGTGCAGGCCCGCCCCTCTTCTTCCCAGGCTTGTTCTCCAGCTTGACAGGGGGACGCCATTGCTGTGCCGTGAGTGCCCCTGCGGGCCCTTCCTTATTATTCTACTGTGTGCGCCCTGTCTGTTAAATTGGCTGGGCGCTTGATATTTGAATGTATGTTTTATGTACTATTTGGAGTTCACGGCCTCCCTTGGTTGTTTCCTTCAGAAGGATCCCTTTCACTTGGATTAAGGGGGATTCTCCCATTACTAGGGTCCCTTGGGTCCAAATTGGGTATTATTCAAATCCTCCCACGTGGGACTTCAAGGGGCATCCCGGGTTGCTTACCAGCTTAATTCCCTCTGGTCATTGCGACTACCATTAAAATCACCTTATGGAGGCTTCCCAGGATACTGGGCTCGGGCTCCCTCTGGGACAATCCGGGCCATGTGTGGGGTATCCCTTACGGGGGAGAATGTGCTATTCTGTATACCATGCGCACAAAAGGCCATAACGCGGCAGTCTGGTACCCAGCCTTCTGGGTCGGCTCCTCCCACTTCATCGCCTTCCCCTCCCCGCCTTATCCGTACCCCAAGTGGCATTGGTGCCAGCGGGGAATCGCACTCTGATGCATCAAGAAATTATTGCTAGCACGGTGGGCAAGAAGCCCAGGCTAAAAAGAGACATTTGTCGTCGGCCCAGCCCTTGTGGGATGTTGACGACGATTCCGTTGTTTTGTCAGATTATTCCCCGTTAGGGGAATTGTATGAGGAAACAGAGGCTGACTATGTTCAGTCTGGTGAATGAACATAGTCACAACGTGGATACGGCCACTGTTTTGTTTCATCTATTGGAGGTGTTGGATACGCCTGAGGCGCCTCTTCTCAAGAAGGGGGAATTTTTTTTTGGGGGGGGGTCCGCAAGCCCCGTCTGGAATTTCCTACCCAGGGTCACTTTGATGCGGTCCTGAGTGGAACAGGACAAGATTAGCAGTCTCACTGCGCAAGGAGGAAACACACATGCTTGTGGGAAGCCATGTTTTACTGATCCTTAGAGAATGGGAGAGGCCCAGGCGGCTTCCTGGTGCTCCTCAGGGATGGGATAAGATTTATCCTTTCCCGGTGGAGGCGGTTAAGCGCTGCTCTTCTCCTCCCGAGGTCGACCTGCCTGTTTTAGGTGTGACCAACTCTTCTGCGCTGAACACCCCTGACGCCACTTCCCTTTAAGGATGGCGAGGATAAGCGCCTTGAGCACATGGCGTGCCTCGCATTTGCCAGCGTGGGCTCGGCCCTGCGGCCTGGTTGTGCATCTGCCCTGGTGTCGCTTGCTACCAGGTCTCTTATCAGGGACTGACTGAATGACGCTCAGTTTGATCCAGCTAGCGCTGAGTTCGCTACCCTTAAGAGATGTGGTAGGACTTCAGTCTTATTGGTGGCAATGCGCAGATCGGTCTGGCTCTGACAGTGGACGGCGGACTTTGGGGCCAAGAAGTCGCTCACAGCTCTTTCCTTCTTGAGTAAGCGGCTGTTTGGAGATAAATTGGATGCTGTTGCTAAGGGAGGTAAGTTACCTCAGCGGAAGAAACAGCGACGTCCTTTTCGGGGGGTTTGGCCTTCTCGGGTGTTAGGGGCTCATCCTGGAACAGCGGCAGAGGTCGGGCACGTCCCGCGGCTGCCTGGGGTCCCAAGCCTGCCGTTAAACCGGCTCGGCAATGAAGGGGCGCCCTCACCCGCCTGGGTGGGGGGACGGCTGCGGCTCTTCTTCCAGGTCTGGGCCCGGGAGGTCACAGACAATTGAATCTTGGAAGTGGTCTCCTCCGGGTACAAACTGGAGTTCGAGTACTGGCCGCCCCCAAGATTCTTAAGGTCTCGGGTCCCCTCGGACCCTCAGGCTGCACAGGGGCTCCTGTTAGCAGTGAAAAACCTTCTGGACATGGGGATTATATGCCCGGTGCCTCCGTCAGAGAGAGGCAGGGGTTACTCTCTAACCTTTTCACGGTTCCCAAAAAGGGGGGTTCGGTGAGACCCATTCTAGAGCTCAAGGTTCTCAACAGGTTTATCAGAGCCAATAAGTTCCTCATGGAGACTCTACGCTCGGCTATCAATTCCCTTCGCCAAGGGGATTTTATGACATCCATAGACATCAAGGATGCGTATCTGCATGTTCCGATTGTCAGGTCCCGTGGGACGCCCACCTTCCAATAAGTCAGCAACCCCCAATCTCCGCTGCTTTCTTCGCCTATAGCCAAGCCCCCATTTGCCGGGACGCTAGACACGCCTCACCGGACACGGTTGCCCCCAGGACTTGTTAGCACAAAGGATGCTGACTTATGCAGGGGAAGGCAGACGAACCAGGAACAAGACTGGGTAGAGACAACGGGCAGAGGTCATACACGGGTGGTCAATCCAAGGAAGCACGGTACAGAAGGGTTAAGATGAAAGAATAGTCAGGGCTAGCCAAAGGTCGCAACGGGAGGTCAGAGATACGCGGTACAGAGGAGCAGGCAGAAATCGTGGTCAAAAAACAGGCAAGGTCGTTCCAGGCGGCAATCAGGGATGGTCATACACGGCAAGATTCACAGGGAAAACAGAGATCACAATCACACCCAGCAGCACGCTATCACGGGCAAGGATCAACTGCAGGGGGAACACCTTTATAGAAATGATGGAACAAGGGAAGGGACGTGATTGGTGCACACAGGAACCCTAAAGTGATTGCCCCATTCAAATTAATAATCTTGGGCTCATTGGCCCCGCTGTGCACAGCGCCGCCGGAGGGCATAAAAAGAAGACAGTCGCGCGCGCCGGGAGCGCGCCGAGATGGCAGTGGCGCGGCCGCTCCCGACGCCGCCGAAGAGGAGGCCGCCCGAGCAGCCGAGCAGCGGCCGGGAACAACACACGCCGGACCGCCGCCTGCTGCAGACGCCGCCCAGCCCGCGCTCTGGTCGAGCGAGAGCAGCCGACGTGGGACCGGAGGACAGGTGAGTGTGAGGAGGTGGTGGAGGAGGTGGTTCCCGTGACACTACCCCCCCCCTTCACGAGGGGCCTCTGGACCCTTACCTGGCTTATCCGGATTCTCACGATGGAATCTATTAATTAGGGTTTTGGCATGGACATCCTTGGCCGGTACCCAACACCTCTCCTCAGGACCAAAACCCTTCCAATCTATTAAATACTGTAATGAGTTTTGAAGTACCCGAGCGTCGAGTATTCTATTAATTTCATATTCAGGCTCATCTCCCACTATGACCGGGGGAGGAGATGACACCTGAATATTTTTGGCAGATTTTAACAAAGAAACATGAAAGGTCGACGGAATTTTCATGGATAAAGGTAACTTGACTTTAAAGGTAACATTGCTCAGTTTGTTAACAATAGGAAAAGGACCGATGTACTTAGGGCCTAGCTTAGACGAGGGTTGTCTAAGGGCAATATTTCTTGTCGATACCCAGACCCAATCTCCCACCTGAAATGGTGGTTCTCGCGACCTATGTCGGTCCGCAAAAACTTTATAAGTTCTGGAGGCTTTCTTTAAGTTAGTCTGTATCTCGGACCATACCTTAGTCCTCTCCCGTAGCCATTCCTCCAAGGCCGGCAAGTTGGAGGAAGGACCAGAGAAGGAGGATGCCTTAGGATTCCTACCATAGTTACAGAAAAATGGTGAAAACTTAGTTGATTCGCTAGGCGCATTGTTAAAGGCGAATTCCGCAAATTCGATGAATTCCGCCCATTGTTCTTGGCGGTCGGACACGAAACAGCGTAAATATTGTTCTAAACTCTGATTCACCCGTTCGGTCTGTCCGTTAGACTGGGGGTGATAGGCTGTAGAGAGAGAAACTTTACTACCTAAGCGATTACAGAAGGCTTTCCAGAAACGGGACACAAACTGGACTCCTCGATCTGAAACAATATTCTGCGGTAGACCATGGAGGCGAAAGACATGTTTAACGAATAGTTGTACTAAGTCTGGTGCCGATGGAAGTTTTATCAGTGGAATAAAGTGTGCCATTTTACTAAAGCGGTCCACTACTACCCAAATTACAGTATTTCCCTGCGACGGAGGTAGATCTACAACAAAATCCATGGATATGTGAGACCATGGCTCACTGGGGATTTCTAAAGGAACTAATAATCCCGCTGGGGACCCATGGGTAGTTTTACTCCGGGCACATACAGGACATGCTTCGACAAAGGCGGAAGTATCACGTCTGATGGTGGGCCACCAGACATGGCGTTTGGCGATGGCCAAGGTCTTCCGAATACCTAAGTGACCGGCGGACTTGGCATCATGAAGTTCTTGTAAGACGGCAAGACGTAAGTGAGGTGGAACAAATAAACATTCGGAGGGTTTGCCAGGAGGAGAATCAACCTGGAATGGCATCAACGAGCTAGACAAGTCAGGGAGAAGAGCGGCCACAACACAACCTAAAGGCAGAATCGATTCAGCAGGACCAACCTGGTCCTTACAATCACCGAAGTTCCGAGATAGGGCATCTGCTTTGGTATTCTTCTTCCCTGGTTTATAGGTAATAATGAAATTGAATCGAGAGAAGAAGAGTGCCCAGCGAGCCTGACGGGAGTTGAGCCTTTTAGCGGACTCTAAATATTCTAGATTTTTGTGATCAGTATATACAGTGATGGGGTGTAGGGAGCCTTCTAGCCAGTGACGCCATTCTTCAAAGGCCAGTTTAATACCCAATAGTTCCCTATTCCCAACATCGTAATTGCGTTCGGCGGACGAAAATTTACGGGAGAAGAACGCACAAGGATGCAGTCTCTCAGGACTGCCTGAATACTGAGAGAGGACCGCTCCTACCCCCAGTTCTGAGGCATCAACCTCCAACAGGAATGGATGCTTAGTATCGGGATGTATCAAAATTGGAGCAGAGGTAAAAGTTTCTTTTAGTAATTGAAAGGCGTTTTTTGCTGAGGGAGGCCACTCCTCAACAAAAGCGCCCTTACGAGTAAGATCAGTTAAAGGACTCACAATGGACGAGAATCCCCTTATAAATTGTCTGTAAAAATTCGCAAATCCTAAAAATCTCTGAAGCGCCTTAAGGGTTCTAGGTTGCTCCCATTCCATTATAGCGGAAACCTTGGAGGGATCCATAACCAACCCACGCTTGGAGATTATATATCCTAGGAACGGAATTTCAGACACTTCAAATACACATTTGGAGATCTTAGCATACAGACGATTCTCCCGTAACCTCTGTAACACCGCTTTGACATGTTGACGGTGCTCCACCAGGGAACGGGAAAAAATCAGTATGTCATCCAAATAAACCACCAGAAATCGACCTAGAAAATCACGAAATATGTAGTTAACAAAATCTTGAAACACTGCAGGAGCATTACATAAACCGAAAGGCATCACCAAATATTCATAATGCCCATCTTTTACATTGAAGGCTGTCTTCCATTCATCCCCCTGGCGTATGCGAATTAGGTTATATGCCCCTCGAAGATCTAATTTGGAGAAGACCTGAGCTCCTGTAACCTGGTTAAAAAGGTCATTGATTAAAGGTAGCGGATACCTATTCTTCACCGTAACCTTGTTTAACCCTCGATAGTCTATACAGGGGCGTAACCCGCCGTCCTTCTTCTCGACGAAGAAGAACCCTGCACCAGCAGGTGAGGTAGATGGACGGATAAATCCCTTCTGGAGGTTCTCTGTAATATAATCTTTCATAGCCTGCTCTTCTGACCGTGTGAGATTATATATCTTCCCTCTAGGGGGCATAGTCCCTGGGAGTAAATCGATAGGACAGTCGTAGGCCCTATGAGGGGGAAGAATATCAGCGGACTTTTCTGAGAACACATCTGCCCAATCTGCGTAGGCTGGTGGTAAACCATCAAGGATGATAGGTGAGGATCTAAGGGATATGGAGAAGCAACGATCATGACAGGAAGGACTCCATTTTACAAGGTCCCCAGACCTCCAATCTATCACTGGGTTATGGGTCTTTAACCAAGGAAATCCCAACACAATAGGGGAAACGGGACTTTCAATAACAAGAAATTCTAATTCTTCCGAGTGAGCTGAACCCACAGTTAAATTTACCAAGGGAGTCTTGTAGGAGACCAACCCTCCCTCAATGGGCTTATTATTGACCGCCAGGACCCGAAGGGAATTTTCTAATGGAATTAAAGGTATCCCAAGAGTGGTGGCAAGTGATCTATCCAGGAAATTGCCAGCCGCTCCACTGTCAATGAAGGCGGAGGCAATGGTCCTGGAAGGACCCCAAGAGAGCATAACGGGTAGAAGTACTCGATTAACAAGAGGGAATGATACCTGACCGCCTAGATGAAGTCCCTCAGCAGGATCTAGACGCTGTAGTTTCCCGCCACCGGAGCTTTGTTTGGACAGCTCTTGGCGAAGTGACCAGAATTCCCGCAATAAAGGCAGAGGCCTTGGGATCTACGCCGAATCTTCTCTGCCTGGAAGAGATGGGTCACTCCAAGCTGCATAGGTTCTTCAGGCGACGAAGGAGAAGAGGAAGCGACTGCACCCCTAAGGCTTGACTCTTGGCGTGAGGGTCCCCAAGGTTGGTCCTTGCCTCTTTCCTGGCGTCTTTCCCTGAGACGTCGATCCACTCTAATGGCCAGCTGCATATACTCATCCAGGCTCTTGGGTAGTGGATAATTAACTAGGATGTCTTTTATATTTTCAGAGAGTCCAATTCTAAATTGGCTACACAAAGCTGGGTCATTCCACTTGGAATCAATGGCCCATCGCCGGAATTCTGCGCTATACTCCTCTGCAGAGCGTTTGGCCTGTTTAAGATTCCGTAGCTTAGAATCAGCTGTTGCAGCCCGATCAGGGTCAGCATATAAGAGTTCCATAGCAGAAAAGAAGGCGGTGACCGATTGTAGGGCTTCATCAGTAGGAGCTAGTCCAAATGCCCAGGTTTGAGGATCACCCTGGAGAAGTGATATGACAAGGCCAACACGTTGAGACTCTGATCCAGTTGCATGGGGTCGAAGACGGAAGTAAAGCTCGCAAGAGTTCTTAAAGTTAGAAAACTTCGTCCGATCCCCGAAGAATTTCTCAGGAAGAGGAATTTTGGGCTCAATGGCTGGGCCAGGGTCCACTGGCGCAGGAATTTGGCGACTCTCCTGAGTAGCCACTCGCTGGGCCAGCTGGTTGATGGCGGTGGCCATAGCTTGTACCTGCTGCATTAATTCTTCCATCTAGGATAGTTTTTTGGCCCGTGATAATGTCAGGTCCCGTGGGACGCCCACCTTCCAATAAGTCAGCAACCCCCAATCTCCGCTGCTTTCTTCGCCTATAGCCAAGCCCCCGTTTGCCGGGACGCTAGACACGCCTCACCGGACACGGTTGCCCCCAGGACTTGTTAGCACAAAGGATGCTGACTTATGCAGAGGAAGGCAGACGAACCAGGAACAAGACTGGGTAGAGACAACGGGCAGAGGTCATACACGGGTGGTCAATCCAAGGAAGCACGGTACAGGAGGGTTAAGATGAAAGAATAGTCAGGGCTAGCCAAAGGTCGCAACGGGAGGTCAGAGATACGCGGTACAGAGGAGCAGGCAGAAATCGTGGTCAAAAAACAGGCAAGGTCGGTCCAGGCGGCAATCAGGGATGGTCATACACGGCAAGATTCACAGGGAAAACAGAGATCACAATCACACCCAGCAGCACGCTATCACGGGCAAGGATCAACTGCAGGGGGAACACCTTTATAGAAATGATGGAACAAGGGAAGGGACGTGATTGGTGCACACAGGAACCCTAAAGTGATTGCCCCATTCAAATTAATAATCTTGGGCTCATTGGCCCAGAGCTGATTACCTCCGGCGGCCGCGCTGTGCACAGCGCCGCCGGAGGGCATAAAAAGAAGACAGTCGCGCGCGTGCACGATGCTGCGCGCCGGGAGCGCGCCGAGATGGCAGTGGCGCAGCCGCTCCCGACGCCGCCGAAGAGGAGACCGCCCGAGCAGCCGCTCGCGACGGACAGAGCCGAGCGGCTGCTTGCGGCGGAAATAGCCGAGCGGCGGCCGGGAACAACACACGCCGGACCGCCGCCTGCTGCAGACGCCGCCCAGCCCACGCTCTGGTCGAGCGAGAGCAGCCGACGTGGGACCGGAGGACAGGTGAGTGTGAGGAGGTGGTTCCCGTGACACCGATTTTTCAGGCACATCAGAGATTCCTCCGGTTTGCGGTGGAGGATCATCATTATCAGTTTGTAGCTCTTCCCTTCGGTCTGACCTCGGCGCCGAGGGTCTTCACCAAGGTCTTGGCGGGCATAATGGCTCTGCTCAGAGCTCAGGGCATTCGCATTTGGCCTTATCTGGACAACCTGTTGATCTCACCCACCAGGTGGTGTCGACCCTGGAGAGGTTCGGGTGGGTCACCAACAGCACCAAGTCTTCTCTCTCCCCGTCTCGTGTGATTTCATTTCTGGGCATGATTCTGGATACCATTCGGGCCAGAGTGTTTCTGCCCCAGACCAAGGTACAGGAGATTCAGGGCCCGATCCGTATTCTTCTGGCCAGTCCTTGTCCCTCTATCTGACAGGGGATGAAACTGGTGGGGTTGATGGTAGCCTCCTTCGAGGCGGTACTGTTTGCACAGTTTCACATGAGATCTCTTCAACTTCACCTATTGACGCATTGGGACAGGTGCCCGCGGTCATTGGATCAACCTTTCAGGATGTCTCCCAGGGTTCAGCAGTCCTTTCGGTGGTGGCTGGACTCGAGCAATCTGGTGAAGGGCAGATCCTTCCTGGGCCCTTGTTGGGAGACGGTTACCATGGATGCCAGCCTGTCGGGCTGGGGAGGTTATTGGAAAAGTCATCAGTTCAGCGGGGTGTGGGGTCCCCAGGAGGCTCACGCCCCCATCCATGTCTTGGAGCTCAGAGCCATCCGACTGGTTCTGGCTCGGCTGACCTCGCGTTTATGGGGTCTACCGGTTCAGGTTCGTTTGGACAACCAAACGACGGTAGCTTACATCAATCACCAAGGAGGGACTCGCAGCAGGAGTGCCCTCAGGGAGGTGTCTCTGATCCTGCGATGGGCGGAGAGCAATGTTCCTTGCCTTTCGGCAGACTACATTCCGGGAGTGGAGAACACGGAGGCGGATTCCCTGAGCAGGGGATCCTCTCGCCACGGAGAGTGGTCTCTCAACCCCGAGGTTTTTCTGGATCTTTGCCGCAAGAGGGGTACTCCGGAGGTGGATCTCTTTGCCTTGAGGCACAATCACAAACTTCCGGCCTTTGTGTCTCTTTCTCAGGATCCTCTGTCTCTGGCAGTGGATGCCTTGTCACTGGCTTGGAAGGACCTGGGTTTTCTGTACTTGTTTCCACCTGTCTCCATGCTGGGCAAGGTAGTTCGCAAACTGGTTCTAGAAGGGGCACCAGCGCTTCTGGTGGCTCCAAGGTGGCCAAGAAGGGTTTGGTACGCAGACGTCGTAAGGATGGCCGTAGACCAGTACCGGCTTCCCTTGTTGCCGGACCTGCTATCTCAGGGTCATCTACTTTACCCCAATTTACAAACACTGGCTTTGACGGCTTGGCTGCTGAAACCTTCATCTTGAAAGAGGAAGGTTTGTCTGAGGCTGTTGTTCAGACCCTGATTAGGGCTAGGAAGCGGTCCTCTTCTGGCATTTACTATAGGACTTTGAGGTCCTATATTGATTGGTGTGAGGCCAGGGCCTTGCCTTGCGGGGTTTTTTCTATACCCAGGATTTTGGAGTTTCTTCAGCATAATCTGGATCTTGGGTTCCAGCTTAGTACTTTGAAAGGACAGGTTTCTGCTCTGTGGGTTTTCTTCCAGAGGTCTTTTGCTTTACACCCGCTGGTTAAGACCTTTTTCCAAGGGGTGGCGCATGTGCGGCCCCTCGGAAGGCTGTAGTTCCTGTTTGGGATTTGAATTTGGTTCTTTCGGCTCTGCAGGGTCTTCCTTTTGAGCCGTTACAGGATATTGCTCTTTCGGTTCTCACTCAGAAGGTTGCTTTCTTGGTGGCTATTGCCTCTGTTCGGCGTGTCTCTGAGTTGGCGGCCCTGTCGATTCAGGCCCCTTACTTTGAGAGACACCAGGACAAGGTGGTTTTTTGTCTTTTGCCGGATTTCCTTCCTAAGGCGGTGTCTGCTTTCCACCTCAATCAGGACATTGTTCTCCCTTCCTTGTGTCCTAAGCCTAACAATGACAAGGAGAGGGTTCTGCACAATTTGGATGTTGTTCGCTGTGTGAAGTACTATTTGGTGTCTACTTCTTCCTTCCGCAAGACGGATGCTTTTTTTGTGGTGCGCTGTGGGCCCAGGAAAGGTTTGGCGCCTGCCAAGTCTACCATAAGCAAATGGATTCGTCAGGCCATTGTTGGGGCCTATTCTGCTAAGGGGAGGACTCCCCCTTTTAGGGTCACTGCGCATTCTACTCGTGCTGTTGGAGCGTCCTGGGCTTTTCAGCACCAGGCTTCTGTTGAACAAGTTTGTAAGGCTGCTACTTGGTCTTCCGTTCATACTTTTTCCAAGTTTTACAAGGTTGATGTGCGGGCTTCAGCGGATGCTGTTTTTGGCCGCAAGGTTCTGCAAGCTGCAGTGGTTTGAGTTGGTACATTCTTTACTGTTTCTGGTTCCCACCCATGACGGACACTGCTATTGGATGTCCCAGATGTCATGGCACACTTAGAATAATACCGTTTTGTGAGTACTCACCTTTAAAACGGGTATTATGAGTGTGCCATACACTCCACTTCGCCCCACCCCTTTTTTTTCGGTATTCTGGGGCTTTTATATGGTGAACCATTGGTTTTGATTGTTGTGTTCTTCCTGGTCCCTTTACTGCTTTTATACACTGGGGAATTGGTGGGAGGTCCCAGGTATATATGGACCGGGAGGGGCTTTCTTTTTTTGCATATTCAACTCTGCAGAATTCGCCCTCTAGTGGAGATTACCCAGATGTCATGAAGACCGAAGTGGAGTGTATGGCACACTCATAATACCCGTTTTAAAGGTGAGTACTCACAAAACGGTATTTTTTCTGCAGATCAATGTAACATGAACTGGAAGTATCTGCATTGTGGTGGGTGTGCTGCACCCATAGGTTAAATCTACCTTCACATAGAAGATGCATAATCCTCTAGAAGTGACTCTCTCTGTAAGTAGCCAATTAAGAATCCTGTCCTTACGGGCGCAAGAGAAAGCAGTATCAAAGAGAATGCGCAAGAGAAGAGATTTCTTTTTTATGTAGAAAGTGTGCCCGGTTATGTGTGCACAATGGGCCTTATATCCCCGTCATTCTTCTAGAAAGGTTAAGATGGCTTTATCAGTAAGCCTCAGATATTTATGTTCCAGTTACATCTCCTCAGGAGCACTACCTTCTGTAAAGAGGTGAAAGAAAGAAAGCCAGTGGGGGATCAGCGAGTATGGAGGGGGTCTCTTTTTGTCTCTTTTTATAAACTCACCCTTTACTTAATTTCCTCAGTGCCAGGCCTGTCCCAGTTAATAAATGTAATTGGCGTCTTTCATGAAAATACTATTATCCTGATCACACGTTACAGTGGCAAAGCTCTTCTCTACTTAAACACAGCGACTCTCGTCTCTAATTATTCCCCTATCAAGTGGCTGGCACACAATAGAGCGTTGTGTCAGGAGGCGCAAGCTATGAAAGACCGGCAAGCAGGGAACAGTGCCTAGATTACACATTAATTTCCTGCTCAACACTCAAACAATTTGCTGTCTTTAAAAGATGAAGGCGAAAAGAAAATCTTCCCAGCTCCTTCCATTTGATGATCGGGGACTGACAGGAACATAATACTGACGCTAGTTTCAAACCTGTGAAATCTTCAGATGTCTTACATGATCTTAGATGTTATAGTTAAGTTACGGCGTGTGATTGTTTTAAATCATCTTTAAGGTACAATATGCTGGAACTGAATTAAAACTAAATGTGCTAAGCTGCAGGCCCAGAGTTTGATTCTCTATGGAAGCTATATACATAAGGGTGCTGAATTGTACTGCCAAAGGAAAGCTCCACAACCAGGGCTCACTGCCAGGGAAGGTTGACCCAGACACCAGCACAAGTAACTTGGGGCAGAAACAAGGCTGTAATGATAGATAATAAACATCCTTTGCTTTATTAAGCAAATGAATAGGTTATTTGGCTTCAGGAAAACAACACTGGTACAGGGTAAAAAGAAAACCCTTAAAGGGACTCTAAACCCAAGGACAATAATAAGCAGCAAGCAGCTCATCTGATGCCTGTCCTATGTGCCTCTCCTTATTTCCTGCAGCACTGGGTAGAAGCAGTAGCAGGGCTCTGAAGTTTGATCCTCCTTTCAATTTAATTTCTCTAAGACCATGCAAAAAAAGGGATCTAACAGACACTCTGTCCCTTGATACTCTCAGCGTGAGTGAGCACAGCAAGCCACAGTGGTCCCACAGCTGGCTGTTACTCCAGCAGAGCCTGCTCAAGACTCAAAGCTGTGTCATGACTTGCCCTTTTCAGCGCATCCATGACTCTGAAATTGAGGCGAAGAAAGTGGCTTTACTTACATACTTTACATACTTAAGGAATTTACATATAATCAGATTTTTAAAAGCTGCGGAATGGTTAATTTTACATTGTTCCCAATGTGAATAAGGGGGGAGAACGTTGGAGTGTGCATCGACATGGACTTCATGGAACCCAGGCTGCACTAACAAAAGAAAAATGGGGTGCTGAAAATGTTAGACTCCAGGGCTGCCCTGCTTGGTGGTTGCTCCACTTTAGGGTCCAGATGCCTGGTGCCACAGGTGGGGGCTAATGCGTCTGCTAGCCAGGCTGCTCCCCAATACACCCACTGTGTCTGTCATTGTAAATACACGATCCTGACAGTGTCCCCCTACTTTTTGAAGTGGGCTCCAAACCACATCCACCATATAGGCAACACAAACTTACAGCAATGAAAAGACCATAGAAAGTTTGTTATAGCAAAAGCACAAATGACCAATTTGGGATCTGGAGTCCAGAAATTCAATACCCCTTGGTCTAAAGCTGGATTGGGATCTGGACAGGGCATGGCACTGAAATAATGATAGGAACAGGACATGACTCCCACAAGTTCAGACCCCATCTGCTGCCACCCCCTTTGCGGTAAGGGAGTGCCGGTCCTCCCAGCGTGGCTGCATGTGGAGGCTGTGAAACCGGTAAGAAGGTAAATGGGGTGGGGTCCATGCAATTTGGCCCCTCAAGAAGTGTCCCACCCTGCCAAGCGTGGGGGTAGAAGGCAACGTTGTAGATCATTCCATCAGAAAATCCCTGTCTGTGAAACTATGGCCAGATTGTACCACCAATACCAGATTTCTAGTTAGCGATACCACCCTTGTCAAATAGTTAGGAGTTGATATATTAGCAAGAGTGGGGGGCTGTTATAGGGTTACAAATAGATGGTACTGTCACCACAACTGGTAGTCTGGAGGAAACAGATGTTTGTTTAGAATGCAGTGGTCTAAAATTCAGTAATATGCTTTCTTCCAGAGCGAGTAAAACAACTTTTGGACTCCTGACCACTTATGGGCCCCTATGATGTAGGTGAATTACCAGTGCCCCAGTACATGTAAAGTTGAAGCCTGGGTCACCCCTCCCCCAACAGAAGCAGTACCCTCTAAGTCTTGCACAGTCAGCTGCTATTTTAGCAAGCGTTCAGGAACTCCTTAAAGCGGTCCTTCACTCTGAATAAGAGTCTATCTTATATGGTTCCCACACCCTGCACAGATTGCTTGCATTAAAAATCATCCTACCTGCATCTACTGCATGTTATGAGCATTTAAACATCCAAGATGGCGGCTCATGGAACGTCAGGCAGCCTGCAAACAGGAAGTGCCTTCTGATTGTGCTGCTCTGCATTCTGGGATTGCTGACCTTTTCCTGACCCCAGCTCTGCTCTGTCTGAGCAAAGCACGGTTATAACCTTCCCCCCCGTACTTTATCCCACTCTCCTCTCCTCAGTAAGTGTGATGCTTCTGAGTCAAGATGGCGGCGCCTGTATCCTAAAGTCCTGAACAGAGTTGCCGCCCAGTGGGGGAAAGAATAATAAGTAAGTGACTAAAAACTTAAAATATATTAACTTTAGATGCTGGGGAATCGTTTTTAAGGGTTTGGGCTTTTCAATAAATCATGGTGAAGGTCCGGTTTATGGCTGGGATAATAGAGGAAACATCCTCCCCTTGCAACACACTGATGTACCCTGTGAGGAAAAAGACCCCCAAGGTGCCCAGAATTCCCCCATGAGTACACCCAAGCCATGTCCACAGTGTTAGCTTACTGGCAAGGCCCAGATTTCCAGGTAGTTCTGCTACAATATGTCGATGATATGCTCCTACCGTATTTTCCCTCTTTTTCTCAGAAAGACACTAAGCGCATCCACAGCACTCTGTACGGGCATGCATGCTCCTGCATCCAGCCATTCAGAGAGGCTGGGAGCGAGTTTACCGGCAACCCTGGGGGTTTCACACAGCAGGAAATCCTGCTTCTGGGCGGCCCAGTACAGACCAGTACATACTGATGTCTTCCCACTTTTGGTAGTCATATGTAGTCTATCTTAATTTGTTACCCACATTGTGCTGTGCACAAATCACACATCCCTATACATACTTGGCTGCAGAGTTGGTGAATCCAGGTGAAACTGATGTAGAAGAGTCAGATCACATATGGCCTGTTTGGACTGGTGGGTCACCCCTGGAGAGAGAAATAGAAATTGGGAATGTGGAAAAGACAGAGCGAGAATGAGGGAATATGGAAAAGAGAATAAGAGAAGGAGGTAAGGTGGGAATGAGGGAATGCGAGAAGAAGGGAATGAGGGAAGTAGGAAATGTGGAAAAGAGATAGTGAAGAAGGTAATTTGGAGAAGATAAATTACGGAACAAATGTGGAGATGAGAGAGATGGAGGCAATGTAAAAAGAAAGTAGTGGAAAGAGAATAAGGTAGAAGAATAACTATATAAGGGATTATTTAGAGAAAAAACACCTTCAGACAATCCCTAAATATGCAGATTGCAGCTTTAATAAACCAGTTATGGTTTATATGAAGCCAATTACATGTAAATGACATTGGTGATGGTAATACTCCCTCTTTCGAGCTGTATTTGTATTATAATGGTCCCTGGCCTCGTGCGCTTGCTGTGACCTTTTCTCCCTGCACACATTAAGCTTGCTTGCAGTAATAAAAAAGACACCTAAATTAAGGAGAAACGCAGCAATCGGTAAAACATCCTGTTAGTGTCGGAGGAGCAGCCTCTGGTCGCCTTGTAAATTTATGTGCACCTAAGAGAGAAGACTTATGGGCACGTTCCACAGTATTTTCCGTGGGAATGGCACCTTGCGACCATTATGGCAGTATTTATTTGGTTCTGAAGGTGCACAAAAGCCGGCTCCACAAATAAAAAAGATTGAGGAGCCGCCGGTGAGTGGCGAGCAGGCTTTAAACTCTGAATGAGGTGTCCGCCACTGACATACTGTGTCCAAGCGTCATTTGTACAGTGCGAGAAGTGCAAGTATTTCTTCAAGCTGTCAGTGCGCACAGCAGAGAGTGATGCTGAGTGCAACGGCATGGCTGAGTACATTGCTCTTCACTGCACTCTGCCAAATGTATCAACCTAGGCCCTGGCTCTTGCTGTGTTTACCCTTCCATATCTGCGAGTACCATACTGGAATATTCTAATAGGTTACTTTACACTGTGTATGGTCTTCCCAACCTCGGACAAGGCACACTGTGTAGGGAAAACACAGGGGTTGGGTGAAAAATGCTGGCAAAGATACTGCTCCCCCAGCTCCTCTCAAAGACTGGGATGTGGATGAGGGGTCTCTTTTGGATTAAGGAAGTGTTTATTTCATGTTTGTGGAGTATTTAACTGACTGTTGCCTGGATTGACTGGGTATTTATTTGAGCTAGGAAGGCGTAGCTCCGCAGTTATACTAATCTGCTCCAGGTCTCTTTTTTTCCGTACCTAAAAAAGGGGCCCAGACAGCCCTGGAACACTATACATATCATTTATGGACTAAAAAAAGGTGTGTGCCAGTGAAATCTCCTAAATATTTCTGGGGGACAAGGGAACGGAAGCAGTGTGCTGGACTTCTGTGTCAAGTCCTTCTGTATTTAACTATCTCAAGTCCGTAACCTAGCCGTGGCCTGTAAATGTGGGTGCCACTGCTTCAGTGCCACAAGGGATCATACATTACCCTTTTATCATCAATGTGGCAGCCAGTCCATGACCACAACAGTGACTGGTTGGTGTGGTAAGGTGCAAGGGGCCGTCATTGACGGAAGGTATGTGGCACCAAGGTACCTGGCCTTGGTGCAGTAAAACCGTGTGTTTTGTTTCCCAGCATCAGCTGCTAATGGCAGTCTGGTGCTGAAGTGTTAGTATAGCCGAAAGACTAACCCGGGACGGTTTTACTGGGATGGAGTAGAGCAGGGTGGGACTCCATCCCACTACCCAGGTCTGGGTTTTACAGGCCGCATGAATAGCCTGGGGAATCAGCTGTGCACTGTCTGTGACTGGAGCTCACTTGTGGAGTGAGACTCTATGAGCCTGGCTGAAAACTCCTATGCAGGTGGTTTCATGCGGACCCAAGGTGGATTCGGGTGCAAAGCAGCAACTTTGCCCAAGGACTAAAAGCGCTGTTTGCCTGTCTGATTGACTTATGCTGCATTTTCCTGAAAAGGTGATGTAACCCGAAAGGGCATATGCTTTTATGGATTTTGGTGTGAATAAACACGGACTTTAAGTTTAACTTTTTCGTCTCTGAGCCTCTATACTGCAAACATCCTGCTGTCTACCAGAGCTAATCATCACATTTGGTGTCGGATGCGGCCAGAGCAGCGAGGCCGTTGCTAGGAGCAACCGACAGAATAGCTTTTTTGTGCATGTCCTACATTAAGCCTGCCAGGCTGCTACCTGTGACCGCAGACAACATGGAGGCTGTCGTGAAAGCGCTCATGGAGGCGAATCTGCAGCAGCACGAGGCCAACAAGCAGCAGCAGGAGACCAACAAGCAGCAGCAGGAGACCAATCAGCTGCTATTGCAACATGTGATGGCGCTGCAAGCTGCAGGAGCGCCCAAAAGTGTCTCTGATGCCCGGAAAGCTGTCCGCTTGGCGCTTACAAAAATGACCCCTTCGGATGACGTTGAGACCTACCTGGCGGTGTTTGAAAAGGTGGCTGCAAGGGAGAAGTTGCCACGTGACCAGTGGGCTGACGTCATCGCTCCATTTTTGGCATCTGGACCCCAGCAGGTGTTGTTTGATCTTCGAGACGACCAAGCCGCTGATTACCCGACTCTGAAGGGTGAGATACTGGCCAGACTGGGGGTGAATGTGTGGGTTCAGCGGGTGCATCAGTGGAGCTACCAGTCAACAGGGCCCACCAGACCCCAGTACTATAAACTGCTGCACCTACTGCAAAAATAGCTGCAGCCAGACTTATTAAGCCCCACTGCCATGTTGGACCGCTTGCTGGCGGACATGTTCTGGAGGGCTTTACCGCACCCTCTCCAGCACTGGGTTGGCCAGGTATCCCCCGGCAACGCTCTAGATTTGGTGGACCTAGTGGAGCGATATGAGGCCACCAGGAACTTGCAAGGGGGCTCCACGGGGAGGAATTCGGGGAAACCCCGGAGGTCCCCGCCCCAGCCCCGGTGAGTGGCATCCCCTAAACCCCCGCAGGACCTACCCCCCAAAGTCCCTGCCCCAGTGTTGTGTTGGGGGTGTAAGGAGCCGGGACATATCAGAGCCAATTGTCCCCACCAAGGGGAGCCCATGGACGTGAATTTTGGTTACCACCCTTCAATGTATGCCAGGAGGCTGTGTGCTGCCAGTGTCCCTGAGCTTGTGGGGCAAAGTCACCTCTGTCAGGTGAAAGTGGGAGATACCCTGGCTGTGGCCCTTTTGGACTTGGGGAGTATGGTTACCCTGGTAAGACCCGCCATGGTACTGCCCGATGAGTACACGGGGTGGAAAACCGGGGTCTTGTGCATTCACGGGGACTTGAGAGACTATGCCACAGCACAAGTGACTCCACCGTCTCCGGCAGCTGGAACCACAAAGTCGCCGTCGCCGCTAAACTCCCGTACGAACTTATTATTGGGAGAGACTTTCCGGGATTCATGTCACTATGGACCAAGTTGGGAGTTCCGGAAATCCCGCGAGGCGGGTGTGTCCCCAATATACTGGCCCTACTCAGGGGTGACCCCGGAACCCTGGGAACCGGAGTCAGGAGGGACAACGGTAGGGGTGACCACCTCTACGGTGGAAGAGGGGGAGTCAACCCCACTGAGTGTTATGGTTGGAGATGTGGAAGAGTTGGCAATGGGTCCAGAGTTGGCAGATCTCCATGTCTCCACAGTTAATTTTGGTACAGCACAACACCAGGACCCGACTCTATCTCGGGCCTGGGAGAATGTTCTTGAGGTGGAAGGTGAACCACAACAGCCGGGGGCGGAGTTACAGTTTCCTCGCTTTTTGGTTCACCAGGATATGCTGTACCGAGTAAACAAGGTACGTGAAGAGGTGGTGGAACAATTGGTGGTACCCAATCCCTATCGCAAGCTGGTGTTGGATTTGGCCCACCAACATGTTCTGGGTGGACACCTAGGCCAGCAGAAAACTCTGGACCGAATTTTACAACGTTTCTACTGGCCCAGTGTGTACAAGGAGGTGGAGAGATATTGTGAGTCCTGCCCAACATGTCAGCTGACCAGCCCCCAGCCTCATTACCGTGTTCCCCTAGTTCCTCTTCCAGTTATTTAGGTACCCTTTGAGCGGATTGCCATGGATCTGGTGGGTCCAGTGCCAAAATCCGCTAGAGGGCATCAACATATTCTGGTGGTCTTGGACTATGCCACGCGGTACCCCGAGGCCATACCCCTGCGACACACCTCAGCCAAGCTCATTGCTAAGGAGCTTATGGAAATGTTTTCCCGAGTAGGCCTGCCTAAAGAGGTCCTGACCGATCAAGGTACCCTGTTTATGTCTAAAGTAATGAAAGAGCTCTGTAAATTGTTGCAGGTGAAACAATTGCGGACATCCGTTTACCACCCGCAAACAGACGGCCTGGTAGAATGGTTTAACCAAACTTTAAAAACCATGTTAAAACGGGTGGTCGCCAAGGATGGGAAGAATTGGGACTTGCTGCTGCCCTACCTGATGGTCGCAGCGCGAGAAGTGCCCCAGTCCTCTACGGGGTTCTCGCCCTTCAAACTCTTATACGGTCGGCATCCACGGGGCCTGTTGGATATAGCCAAGGAGGCTTGGGAACAGCAACCCACACCCCACAAAAGTGTGGTAGAGTACGTTACTCACCTACAGGAACGGATAGAGACCGTGTTGCCGCTGGTGAGGGAACATATGGAGGCAGCACAGTGGGCCCAAAGCAGGATTTATAACTGGCAAGCCAGGGTACGGAGCTTTAACCCAGGTGACAGGGTTGTGGTTCTGGTACCCACAGTGGACATTAAATTTCTGGCTAGGAGGCAGGGTCCCTACTAGGTGATTGGAAAAGTTGGGGAAGTGACTTACAAGGTACATCAGCCCGGGCGGAGAAAGCCAGAGCAGGTGTACCATGTAAACCTGCGGAAGCTGTGGAAAGACAGGGAGACCCCTGTGGGTGACAGTCCCCAACCAGGTATGTTAGGGGTGGAGCTTCCCGTCCCTTGGTCTGCTGATAGAGAAGCGGTAGTTGAGGTGAAAGCTGGTGACAACCTCTCCTCTAAACAGACCCAGGAATCCAGGGAATTTGTCAGCAGAAACACGGATGTGTTTTCAGATCTCCCAGGGCGCACTTATGTCATCCAACATGACATTGTCACGGAGCCTCAGGTTAAGATCCGGTTGAAGCCTTACCGGGTACCTGAGTCCCGGCGACAAGCTATCGCGGAAGAAGTGCAGCAAATGCTCCGGTTAGACATGATTGAAGAATCAAAGAGCGAGTGGGCCAGCCCAATAGTCTTGATTCCCAAGCCCGATGGTACGTTGCGGTTTTGTAACGATTTCCGCAAACTTAACGAAATTTCTAAGTTTGATGCCTACCCAGAGTAGACGAGCTTATTGAGAAGCTAGGCCAAGCCAGGTATTTTTCTGTTTTGGACCTCACAAAAGGGTACTGGCAGGTACCCTTGACTGAGGCTGCCAAGGAGAAAACAGCCTTTATCACACCAGAGGGACTGTTCCAGTACAAGGTATTACCCTTTGGTTTACATGGCGCTCCCGCTACGTTCCAAAGGTTAATGGATATTGTCCTCCGGCCACATCGTCGGTATGCTTCGGCCTATCTGGACGATATAATTATCCATAGTACGGATTGGGAAAGTCACCTGCCCAAAGTCCAGGCCGTAGTGGATTCCCTCAGGAAGGCTGGTTTGACGGGGTTGGTGGGGTATTACATGAGGTTCATTCCCAATTTTGCCACCATAGCAGCACCATTGACAGACCTGTTAAAGGGACGCAAGTCTGTCATGGTGAAATGGAATGAACAGGCCGAAAAAGCGTTCTCCGCTTTGAAGTCTGCCCTGTGTGGGTCTCTTTAAGAGGAACTTTAAGAGGGAGTTTATAGTACAGACCGATGCCTCCGAGGTAGGTCTCGGTGCTGTACTGTCTCAGGAAGTCAACGGGGAAGAACACCCCTACGTGAGTCGCAAATTGACACCTGCGGAGACCCGGTATAGTATCGTGGAGAGAGAGTGTTTGGCCATTAAGTGGGCCCTTGAGTCTCTTCGCTACTACTTGCTGGGGAGAAGTTTCCATCTGATTACGGACCATTCTCCCCTCAAGTGGATGTGCCAGGCTAAGGACAGGAATGCCAGGGTCACCCAGTGGTTCCTGTCCTTGCAAAATTTCAAGTTCTCCGTAGAGCAGAGAGCGGGACGGTTGTTGGGTAATGCGGATGCCCTGTCCCGGGCACATTGTTTGTCGCGTGTCCAGCCCCTCAGGGTTGAACAAGGGGGGGGGGGGTATGTGGTAAGGTGCAAGGGGCTGTCTCATTCATGGAAGGTATGTGGCACCAAGGTACCTGGCCTTGGTGCAGTAAAACCGTGTATTTTGTTTCCCAGCATCAGCTGCTAATGGCAGTCTGGTGCTGAAGTTAGTATAGCTGAAAGGCTAACCCGGGACGGTTTTACTGGGATGGAGTAGAGCAGAGTGGGACTCCATCCCACTACCCAGGTCCGGGTTTTACAGGCCGCATAAATAGCCTGGGGAATCAGCTGTGCACTGGCTGTGACTGGAGCTCACTTGTGGAGTGAGACTCTGTGAGCCTGGCTGAAAACTCCTATGCAGGCGGTTTCATGCGGACCCAAGGTGGATTCGGGTGCAAAGCAGCAACTTTGCCCAAGGACTAAAAGCGCTGTTTGCCTGTCTGATTGACTTATGCTGCATTTTCCTGAAAAGGTGATGTAACCCAAAAGGGCATATGCTTTTATGGATTTTGGTGTGAATAAACACGGACTTTAAGTTTAACTTTTCGCCTCTGAGCCTCTATACTGCAAACATCCTGCTGTCTACCAGAGCTAATCATCACACTGGACAATGAAAGAGTCACCCATGATCCCCTACAGAGCATGGAAGCTGAGCATACAAGACTTGGCATTAATAAACCAAATCTGGGTTGGAGGTAATGTCTAAGGCTATGTAGTCTCTGTGAAATATCTTAAAGGTCTAAAGGGTTGTTCAGTTCTTAGGCAAAAGTATTTGTTCTGTATGTGTGATGTTTATTAGGATGATCTCAAATAATTGTGTATATTTGGTTAAGGGGTCAATGAAGGCTTCAATTAAGCTGGTGAGGGATTTTTTATATGGGCTGAGGGGTACAGGTGTATAGAGGTTCCTACTATAGATTGTGGGAAGGTCAGACTTATAATGGAGTACTATATATTTGACTTGGGGACATATATTGATGGCTTAAGTAATGGGTTATTCTTCAGTTGACCATTCAATTCAAATGTCAAACATATCATTACTCCCAACTTGCTAGATATGGCTTTTTAACCTCTTGTATGATCAAGATTTAGATTTTTAAAAAGTAAAAAAAAAAAAATCAATCGATGCGTTACTTGCCTTTCAAACAATTCCAAGACTCAACTGACCACTGTATCTTTCCCAATCATTTTTCTAACCTCATATGGTCGTAACAGGCTTATGATATCTGTCTGTTGCTAAAGTAAGAGATTGAGCCATGTTTTATCTGTGTCCCTCAATAGCCCCTGGGGAACATACTGTATATTTTCTCAAACTTTGGCCTAATACTGCACTAGGAAGAGGTACCTGCTTATCCCACTTTCCTCCTCTGTATAAGTTATAAGGGTTACCAGGGTAGAAGATATGACCAAACTTTTATTACAACAGAAGTAGATTACTTTAACCTTAAACTGCCAATCTACCATTGTAAATCAGATCCTCAGCCAACCTTTCTTACTTTTCAGGGGGTCAAATAAAAACGTAAAACCCACGTATGTCAGATTTGTTGAGTGATTTGAGTTTGGGAATGGGGTGTCATCCATTAAAAAGGATTATATAGCCAGATATAGAGGTTGATTCAGTAAAAAAAACTCACTTTTGGGAGAAAAATTCATTTTGATTGTCTACTTTGGGGCTGATTCAGAGCCAAGTGAAAATGTACACCCGGTGGACAATGAAAAAAGTGAGTTTTCTCACCAGGCTCTGTATTTACCCCAGAGTGGTAACAGGGGGAAAAATAGTCTTGGATGGCCAGATGTAGATATGCCAAATGTTTGTGGCCACTGGAAGGAAGATTGGGACCATGCAAACGTTCCAAATAACATTCCGACCCCTAGAGAAGCTGTGGGTGCCCCAATATTGTTTTGCCCCAATTAGCACTTTTATTAGGAAGATATATACTTATTGCACATGGTCACTTTACATGTTAGTTTTTGCACATGGTCACTTTATATAGTGTTTATCTGTGGTATATTAGGGCATTAATATTTGTATTTATAATATTTGGGCAGATATGTTTATGATTTTCGGATTGTGGGGTTTGACATTATTTATTCATATGCTTTGAGTTGCCGCATGTACTATGTATTAATTGAGGTGTTTATACCAATATTATTGTGATTTCATATATCCTACAAATTTTACATAATCATTGGTGCTGTGTAGGTCCTGGGTCTGTTTTTTATTTGTATTTTTTTAAAAATGTGTTGTCATTGTGATTTTTGTGTTTTATATTGTGTGATGGCCTAGTCTAGATAATAAAGATTTTTGTGATACATATTAACCGATTGAGTGCCCTGCTTCAAGTTGGACTCCTTGGTTAGGGTGTTCTTTTGTGGTTACTATGCATATGTGATGAGCCCGGGGTGCACCTTCCGGTGTCAATATTTTAGTATTTGCTTATAATTGTTAGTGGTGCCCTCACCCATTTGTTTTCTTATTCCAAATAACAGCATGAACGTAAAGCTACATACAGACGCTGCTGACAGAAGAGCAACCTACCAAGATTCTTTATTCCACTTGACAGTCCACCCAATGAAAAGCTCTGCCCAGCATCTGATGTAAAAAAAAACTAATATAAAAATGATTGAACATAATCTCCTGTATATTAATTGGGTGACGGAATTATTTAATTACAGACACATAATAAACAGCGTGTAGCCTTGCGTTAGGTGGTCGGAGGACACTTACATCCTCATAAGGATTGATAACGAGGAACGGTGACTGGTCCCTGACCTCTATAGATTGCAGTCCTGGGACACAGCTGCGCTCTACAGACCGGTCAGCTGAGGAGGAATTGAAAGTCTCCAATGTCATCGTCATCAATAAACCTTCTGAGAACTCCACTATGTGCCAGCTAAAAACACCCACTTCACCCAAAACACTGTACCAGAGCCAGCCACCCGGCCCTCACATGCAGCCATGATCAGAATACACTTTGCATGGCTGGAAATGACCACCCCTTTAAATATGCTAGTTGCCTGTGACTGTGACCAAACCTATCTCCACTATACAGCCGCCAGACTCTAGACCAGTAATTGGTATCTGAATCATTTATAATGAGCACCATGGGTTTTTGGACACTGTTTGTCCATAATAGACAGGTATAACAGTTTCTCTATAAGTGGTGCTAGTTAAGAGATGGGGATTTCCCTGTTTTTGAGACAACCTATATCATCACTTCTGACATATTTATCACCTTCTCTTAAAGTAATCTATACTCCTAAAGTGAAGTCTCTCCGGATTGGGGCGTAGAGTACCTCTTATGCTACCCTACCAGACTACTGGACCTGGAGCAACAGCCTGGCAGTTGGAAGAGAAAACTCCCTAAATGCACTTGCCCATCTGCATAATATTGAAGCATTATCAGCACTTGCATTTGCTCCTGCATCTAAACACAGCTGAAACGCCGCCTCACTGATTTTCTAGTGGTAGAAGACATTTCGGAGCTTCTTTTCCCAGCATCTCAGCCAGGGCCGGCGCCAGCACAGGGCAAACCTGGGCAACTGCCAGGGCCCCTGGAATCTTCAGGGGCCCACTCAGGCTCACACTTGGCCATGGTATTATTTTACAGTGGACCCGAACCACCAAATGCCGGGTGCTGTGTTGCAGACCTACTCACAGCTGGCCTCAGCAACAGGGGTTGATCACCAACAATGGAGAAGGTGGCATGGAATGAAGATCACCCATTTGTAGCAGCGTAGCCGAAAGGTGACATCATGTGACTCACTACTTTGGGGCCCCCTCAAGATTCTCTTGCCCAAGGGCACCCAAAAACTTGGAGCCAGCCCTAATCTCAGCCATGATGCTGCCTCCATTTACCTTACATAACTGACAATGTACAGTAACAGGAAACCCAGCAGCACTTACTGTTTGCAGGCCACCTGCAGATCCATTTTGTTTTTAAAATTTACCACAGCAGGAGTTTTTTATGTGCAGCAAACTAATTTGCCCTGGGGATGGATGCATATGAGGACTGTTTGCTGTGTTGTTCTGGTTTAAGTCATTTTATATTGTTAGTACACTTGAATAGCAGGTCAGAGACAGAGGGCTATTCGGGGGGGTGGCTTCTCGCCAGCATCACACTCAATGGTGACCGGCCACAAGAAGAGTTGGGAGAATTCCTGGTAAGCTGCTCTGCCTTGGGGCTGGCTGAGCTGGGTGTAGCCCCAACATGACAGATACATCACCATGTGCATGTGTCTGAATGTATTTATCCTGTCAGTGTGCTGCTTAGTCTAACACCCGCTCCACATCCTGCCCCAAAGCCCATGTTCTGCTCCACCACTGCCATGTTGTCTGCCACAATGCTAAATCTTCAGTACCATTACTTTAAGACTGGCTATAACCAACCCAGCCAAAATATGCCCCCGCCACACCCTCATTGCCCAGCAAAGAAGTGCATATTGGTAGCGGGAATATTGTGGGCCAATCATGGCCACACGTATATGGGTGCACTTTACATAGAAACCTGTAATGAGCTGCCACTCCTAATCTTTATGTTGTCTGTCTATCTATTATGTAGACAATAGTAAGCAGTCTTATGATACAGGGGTAGAAAACTGAGGGAGTATCAAGATGGCAGACAGAGATGCCGGGAAGCCTTTTCTGAACTCCAGAGGATAAATGTAATGGGCCAGTGGCCAGTGTTTTCACTTGTAGAGGAATCCTATATCACCTTACACATTACTGCCATCCTGAATAAATATTACAGGTTAAATCAATGTTGTCATTTTGAAAAGATGCATGTGCTAATATGTTCTCCTCTCAAGTGGCAGCATGTAAGCAGTTTCTAATGGTGAAGTGGGTTTCTCTTTTGTCTCGGGAGAACCCACTACCCTGCATGGAGGGGGGGGGGGTTAGGGCTACACAGTTTCACAATTAGCCTTGGAATTTCCAGGCCCAGTTGGTGACCTACAATCTATAGGTTTTTACTACAGGGGATAGTTTAACAACCATGAAACCTATTTTAGTTACTTTAACAGTTCTGGTTTTTTGAGCACAGTGTCAAGCTTTAAAGATCAGTAGTATTCAATTACTGTAAATAGTAGTAGGGACCCTACCATCATTCCATGTGAGTCACCTTGATATGAACAGTGCTGCTATTGGAGATGTAGGCATTTTCTACTATCCGGTTGTCCATCATCTTCTTATGCTATTAACAAGTCCTACATAGTAGTGCAGTCCTCTACCTCTTTAAGGTCCTCCCGTATTTCCAAGCACCCAGCGACAGGCTTATCATTTCTGAGGCCTCATGCAGGGCTGTGTCTGGGGACCCTAATCAAAGATTAGCATATCGAGCGAAATACAATATTAACGCACCTTGTCAGCGATGTAGCTGCGACATGCTCATGAGCTGTGGAGTGTGAGCGGACCCAGAGGGTTTCACACAGAGGGGCATCCTGGCATTGTCTTTCCATGGCATAGGGAATTTTCTGGGAATTGCCCATATGGCCATCCAATTTCTATGCCCTGTGGCATCCCAAACTAGGATGCCCCAGGTCACAGCCTCACGATATCTTTAGCTAGGTGCATACCCTGGGGGCAGTCATTTGTGATTGGCCAGCCTAGGCAATCCCCTAGCTAGAGGTGAGCAGGGAGGCAACCAGTGGCTTGCTCTGCACCATTCAGCTCGCTGGCTGTGGTGATGTCACAGCATCTTGTATAACTGAATGGAGCTGAGCACGCTGATTCTGCAGCAGCTGTGTACAGTGAACAGTGGCTTCCTATCTGCTGCACACTCTGCATTGTGTAAAGTGGCACCCCTCACTTGCTACAGGTTGTCTGCCCATCCCCACTGATCTGACCCTGCCTCTGGCGCCCCCCTGGAATGTGGGGGCCCCATGCATTTGCATGGTTTGTGTGGGGATTAGGCACGCCACTGCAAGCACCCCTATATACAATACTTTGATCCACTCATACACCCTCAAAACCCACCTATGTGTTCAACCCACAACCACCCAACCCCCTATACCATTCAAGTTACTCATTATACAACCCTGTCACCTGAACCCCCACATTACCATATCTTGCAACCTCCTTTTTACCCCCACCCTCTTATTTATTGGTATAGAATAAATAGGTTTCTGCATGTGGTTGTTGGTCTGGGGCCCAGTGACCAATTGTTTTAAGCTGGTCAACCCTATGTTATTGTAATGATATTGACTTGTGATGTTTTTTTATTTTATGCCACTTGAATTTGTTTCACTTTATTCCTTGTATCTGAGTATAAAACTATATCCTGTATATCCTTTGTTGTACATACTAGTGCATGTGTCTTTTACATAAAGAAACCAGACAAATTTGACACATTTGTTTTTGGGTTGTATAAGGGTTACCTGGGGCAACCAGGGCAGGGTGTCATCTGTACACCCCTCACACAGCACTATATTTACCTCAAAACAGACCTTCACTGAAGAATTTCTAATAGCACAAGCTACCCCCCCCAACAGGCATTCAAGTTTTGGAACTGTGTCAACCTCGCAAGTGCCGCCATTCTATTGCACCAATGCGGTCTCCTGCTCAGCTGTGCGTTTGCTCTGGCAGTGGTTTCCTTCTGTCTCGAAAAGAGTCAGGATCCCTTCAGGTTGTGCTGCCAGATGGTTAACACATGACCGCAGTGGATAGAGATTGGTCTTGAGAAAAGCTGGAGGGTGTGGTGCAATGTCCTGGAAGGGGGGCACTTAAAGGAGCACTATCACGAAAAAATGCATAGAAATATACTGGATGGTGGGAGGAGGGGTCACTTTTATACCTGGCATCAAGAAATATCCAGAGAGGCTTGTTTTTTTTATTTGAATAGAAGGAAGATGACATCGGGGTGACAAGCTGTGTCACCCCTGATACATTAAACCTGTCACCCCTGGATTTTATTCCTACCATAAGAGGATAAACCACAAGCTTGGTGGGAGTTTTATTCAGTTTGAGTGTATAAGTGACCCCTCCTCTCATTAGCCGACGTGTTAATATGGATTTTTTATATTACACAATTTCACAATAGTGCTCCATGAAACAGGGCACAATTAAACAGGTCCATTTTTTCATTACAGGGACCTCCCTACCATGATGGCAACAGAGATTAAAGGGCTTGGGGGTTGCTGGTTCTCTCAGTTATCTTGTGTTAAAGTGGACCATCACCCTCGGGTGATCGGCCCGGGAATCTATAAGATTCCCGGGCCGATCACCTCCCTCCCCGCGGGACATCCGAGATCGGGATGTCCCGCGGGGTGAAACCCCCCCAAAACCCCTTACCTTAGTTTCGGCGGTGGCCGGCCGCCGCCGCCTCCCTCGCGCCCCTCTAGGCGTGCGCGCCCCCGCGCCGGCCGTCTGTGAATGGCCGGCGCGGGGGCGCGCGCGTCAAGAGGGACGCGCGGGAGGCGGCGGCGGAGGAGCCACGGACAAGCGGCTGTCAAATCGCTTGTCCGTCGGCGCTGGGAGCGGGGAGAGGTGAGTTTTCCGGGTGTTTGGGGGGGTTTCACACAGCGGGGCACCCCGATCGGGGGTGCCCCACCGAAGTGGACCAAGACCCAGGATAGTCAAAATCCTGGGTGTTGGTCCACTTTAAATACTGAACATTCTTTGCAGGAAACCTTTGTCACAGTGGGTGTGGTCCCTTCCCATTTTTAGGTTTCTGTGTGGTTGATGGTACTCCTAAAAAACAAGTGAGTTTGGATGCAGGCTTTTTCTCGGTTACAGATTATTCAAATCCCATTTTTACTTGGCTTTACATGAAATGTGACTTTTGGTCCACTTTAAATGTTTTCAGTGTTACACCTGTGTTTTTTTTTTTAAATGAACCATGTAACAGATGTTTACTGGTGTTTTTCAGTGTTCATCAAAGGGCTCCCTTGAAGGTTACAACGCCCTCCAAATAGAGAGGGTAGAACATTGGTCTCGTCCTTCTAAATATCACAGCGCGCTCCATCCATCAAACATCACATTGCGCTGATTGGGAGATATCCTGCTCATGTTTAAGCGCAGCCGAAAGTGGGAAGGTAACTGAGCATGCAAAAGCTTTCAGAACATAATGCTGAAATAAATTGGGGAAACACACTGGGGATCCCTTGGCCACCGAGCGCATGGCAAGAACGATGCTGATAAAATGCTGGAGGATAAAAATAAAATACAACCAGACTCCGGGAAAAGGAGAGGAAAAAAAGTCCTTTCTATAAATCAAGAGAACAAGAGGAAGGGGGAATAAGGGGAGTTTAGAGCCGTTTCACTCTTAAATGAGGCAATATGAGGCTCATTTATTTGTGAGTGAGATGCCTGAAGTGGTAACTCCTTCACTGCCAGGACAAGCTAGTGCACAACATTAATGCAAGACATTGTTAGGGCAGATTCACAAGAACTTAGAAATACAGTACAATGACATGCAGGACTCCACCCAATGTTACTGTCTCTGGTAGTATCCTATAACAGTGCCCCTGAGCTTGTTGGTAATGGCAACCAACTAACCAGGTTCAATGATATCTCCCCAAATACTTTCCCCCATTAAACTCTGTATTGATAACTTAAAATGTGTCATTCCAGCTAATTCTGGTCCTTATACATTGGCCAACAAAAGAGGGGTGGCAGCCGCTCAGACCATTTTATAACTAACCAGGGAGGTGCACATTAGCAGGGCAATTAGAATACAAAAGTCTTAAAGGAGCCACAGCACTCAAACCAGTTAGCTTGCTGACCAGGTAAGCCTGCTCCCAATTTATCTATTGCATTGTATGTCCCAAATGGGGCTCTTAGAGACTAGAATTAGTACTAGAGTTAGGACTGCACCTCACAGGGGCACCTTGGCGCCGGTGGTGCAGCTTAAGCATACTTCTGCAGATGTGTGTGACCGAGCTCCCTGTTTTTAACCTAGTTTAGAGACAGATTGTAGGTTGGTCAGCAAGCTAACTGGTTTGAGTGCTGTGGCCCCTTTAAGACCCTTATACATTGGCCAGCACAAAATCCTACAGGAAGTATCTTGCCAAATATTTGTGCTTTAAATAGATTTATAAGGAATGGAAGCCAGAAATCAGCATTTCCTTACCATGGATCCCATATGTGGCACAGTCAGAAGACACTTCCTGTTTGCAGGCAGCCCGAGACTCAATGTGTCGTCATCTTGAATGTTTAAATGCTCAGAAAATGCAGTAGATGCAGGTAGGATGATTTCTAATGTGGGCAATCTGTATGTAGAGGAGGGAGGAAACATAAGATATGTTATTATTCAGGGTGAAGGTCCGGAATAATGTGGGCAATCTGTATGTAGAGGGGGGAGGAAACATATAAGATATGTTCTTATTCAGGGTGAAGGTCCGGATTAATGTGGGCAATCTGTATGTAGAGGGGGGAGGAAACATAAGATATGTTATTATTCAGGGTGAAGGTCCGGAATAATGTGGGCAATCTGTATGTAGAGGGGGGAGGAAACATAAGATATGTTATTATTCAGGGTGAAGGTCTGGATTAATGTGGGCAATCTGTATGTAGAGGGGGGAGGAAACATATAAGATATGTTCTTATTCAGGGTGAAGGTCCGGATTAATGTGGGCAATCTGTATGTAGAGGGGGGAGGAAACATAAGATATGTTATTATTCAGGGTGAAGGTCCGGAATAATGTGGGCAATCTGTATGTAGAGGGGGGAGGAAACATAAGATATGTTATTATTCAGGGTGAAGGTCCGGATTAATGTGGGCAATCTGTATGTAGGGGGGGGGGGACATATAAGATATGTTCTTATTCAGGGTGAAGGTCCGGTTTAAATGCCATGACAGTCAGCCAAGAATTTGATACTGAAACGGAGCAGAATTGAAATGGGAGATTAATCTGTAACAATGGAGATTACTGAGGTTACACCTTTGCTCATGTAGTCATGTGCTGGTTTGGGTCTCTCTGGTTGTGGTTCTTGACAGGCTTTGCATGGGTCAGCTGGGCTGATGCAGAGATTCAGTCTGGCAGAAGTGGATTGTGTGCTTAAAGTCAGATGGTCTATGTCCATTACAGCACTGTTACTACTTAAAGAAAATTCTAATTTACCTAGCAAAGTGCTAATAAAATAATTATCAATTAATGGCATAGATTCCCTGCGCACCTCTGGCTTTCTTTCCAGCATGCTGGTGTTGAAGTTCAGCGATTGGCCACCGGGCGGTCACGTGGGCAGGTCCTGCCAGCGGCCGGCACAGAGGATGTGAATGCGGCCCATGTGACCGCCTGGCGGCCAACCACAGGGCTCCTTTCCCGGCGTTGGCTCATAATGAAGGTGATTATTTTGCGCGTCCTGTGCAAGTTATAACGGGTGTTGGTCCAGTTTAAAGGAAAAGTCAACTTTTGATGGCATTTTTAAATACAGAACTCCACAATTGATTATACAAATGAAGGTTTGATCCCCATTTTTATGGTCTATTTTCAAGACAGGACACTCATTACGCCAATAATTAGGATTGTTTTTATTTTCTGTCATTTAGCAGATGTACTGGATATTTGAGAAATGGTTATCCCCCCAAGATGAAAGATTGCAAGACATATTCAACTATCCCTGACCTCATTGCAAAGTGCTCCATATGTACTGCTTCATGTTTTGTAACCATCTACTATTTATACAAGCAGCCATTTTCCTGAATTCCCGGAGGACCGACGCCTGTGGGCGGCGACACGTCATATCCGCCCACCATCTGACGGGCGATATGACATTTCCACCAACCAGGCGCAGCCAGCTGGTCGGGACGTCGGCTCCGGATGTCACGTCACAGACGGCGCCAGGAAGTACGCTGTCCGTGACGCTCACTCACTGGCCGGTCAGGGGGATACCATTACACATAAAAGCGCGTCTGGTAACATATCACTATCGCTACCCTGATGAAACAGCCAGCGCCCCTGAAACGGCGGTAACCTATATGTGATCCTATATATTAACAGCTATGCATTTTCTTTTGTAATGTCTTGACTCTGCAAATTGCATGTTATATGTTATACACTGATGCCATGATCAGGATGTCATGACTGAGGCATCTTTCTTTTGTGCGTTTTGTGTGTTTTTTTGCGCATTGAAATGGTCTGTGAAATGATGGAACTGTGTACCTCTGACACAGACATCATTTAATACACTGTATATTTATACTCTCTGTGCAATTTATTTAACTCATGGTATGCTCAGATACTGTATGCAAGGAATACAATCTGAAGGTTATCTTGTGGATACCTTACTATAGAATTCTCTAGCAATAGGTAACTTATTACCAATATTAGTCCATTATATGTACTGATACCGTTAAGATTACTATGCATTTTCTTTTTCTCTGACAGTAAGGTATACACAGTCTTGACAGAACTTCATATCAGGACAAAAGGCTCGATTCAAAGAAACATTCGTCCGGACTTCCGTAGCTGTCTGTGAAAGTTTTGGTGGGTGTTTGTCATTTTTTTGCTTTTTTTCGTATATTTTCCACTCGCACGAACGTTCGAGAACATGCGTATATGCTCTTTCGATAATGGTGCCAAAATCGGAAGATTTTCGTTACTTCGGGAGCTTTTTCCCACCAAATCGGAAATGTTTCGTCCGTTCAGAATTTTTTCGTTATTGCAATGGGCTTGCGATTAATTCAGAGAGCTGATTGCCGATGGTCCCACACCTCATAAATTCGTTTCAGGGCAAAAACATTCCCGGCACCTTTTTGACTACGGGAGCGCGAGCCAGCCATGGACGAGGCTACTGCCTTTGAGGAGCATGAGGATCTGCAACTCATGGGCATTGAGATCGTCCGGAGGGCACAGACCAGATTGCACCGGCGGCGACGCATGGACATCAATAGCATGCATGACACTGAGCTGTTCGAGCTGACCAGGCTTAATCGCGCTTCCCTCCATAAATTATATAGTGAGCTGCGGCCATGGTTAGCCCGCACCACAAGGAAGGGGCAAGCAATTTCAGGTATGACCAAGATGCTTGGCTGCCTGCAATTTTTGGCGAACGGCTCGTTCCAGAGGCTGGGTGCCCTCTCCGTGGGGATTTCACAGCCTACGCTGAGCCGCGCGCTATCCCAATTTTTGGAAGGCATGGCTACCATAACTCGGAAATATATTTGTTTCCCTGAGGATATGGTAGCCAGAAACGCCATTAAGCTGGCATTTTTTAATATCGCCGACATGCCCAATGTCATGGGTGCTATTGACTGCACCCACGTTGCCCTCGTCCCTCCGTCAAGCGACGAGTATATATACAGGCAAGTTTTGGCTTCCATTGTCTCTAAATATTTGTGTGTCCCTCCTTTGCTCAATCACATTATTCGTTTGGTTCATTGGCAATAGTCCCTCCTTTCCAGAAAAGTTTCCTTGTGACTAATCTCGCCATTTGTAGTAACTTTCATTGCCAATAGTCCCTCCTTTCCAGAAAAGCTTCCTTGTGACTAATCTCGCCATTTGGAGTAACTTTCATTGCCAATAGTCCCTCCTTTCCAGAAAAGCTTCCTTGTGACTAATCTCGCCATTTGTAGTAACTTTCATTGCCAATAGTCCCTCCTTTCCAGAAAAGTTTCCTTGTGACTAATCTCGCCATTTGTAGTAACTTTCATTGCCAATAGTCCCTCCTTTCCAGAAAAGCTTCCTTGTGACTAATCTCGCCATTTGGAGTAACTTTCATTGCCAATAGTCCCTCCTTTCCAGAAAAGCTTCCTTGTGACTAATCTCGCCATTTGTAGTAACTTTCATTGCCAATAGTCCCTCCTTTCCAGAAAAGTTTCCTTGTGACTAATCTCGCCATTTGTAGTAACTTTCATTGCCAATAGTCCCTCCTTTTGTTTAGTCCCTCTAGGTTAATATACACTCAGATTTTACATCTTCACTCATTGCAATCACTCCCTCCTTGCTAATGCTCCCTCCTTGCCAAGAGTGTATGTGCACCAACGGCCCTTATTTATAAATTAGTCCCAAAGTTAGTTATTTCAAAGTAAAACATTTGTAAGTGTCCTTTTAATAGAACAAGTAAGACTGTCAAGGCTTAAACATTGTTCTTCTTTTACATGTTACATTTTGACATAGGCTGTTTGAAGTGTGCGTTGGATTTGTTTACTAAACGTAATTTTTGGGTGGTTTCTGTTTCCTTTTTCACCAGAAATCGCAAAATGGGCCATTCGCTGAATGTGCAAGCGGTGGTGGCCCAGGACCTGCGCTTTCTGAGCGTCCTGGCAGGCTACCCTGGCTCAGCCCATGATGCGTATATCCTGCGCAGATCTGGATTATTCCGCCGGTTTGAGTCAGGGGAATTTGCGGGTGCATGGCTCCTTGGTAAGTTGGCTCAAATTATCGCTTTGGATTGTATATGTATGGCCAACTTTTATGTTGGATTTACCTTTCAGAAACGCTGCCTTGCCCCTCACCTTGTGAACATGTGTAAGCACACTGTAACCATTAGCTTAGACAAACTCCATTTGCTGCAACATTGTTTGGCCTGCATTGTTTTAATTAATAAGTGTAATGTGAGGCCAAGTCTGAACCAGCCTTCGAAACCATTTTCTTTCGAAATCTGTAATTGACTTTACCAGAGAGTCAGCGCCATCTTTGCTTACATGCATTTAACTTACTGAGTAGAGGTGAGCGGGATAAAGTGCAGGGGCAGGCTTACACCGGTTTGTGAGTAAGGCAAGAATTCTAAAGGGGCAGGTCAAGTTAGACCATACTACATTGTTCTGCAGCACAGGCAGGAAACAATATCTGCTAACAGTCTGCCTGATTGCCCACCATCCCCAGTATTATTTGCCTACTTTTGACCCACATCTATCACATATGTTTAATTCTTGTTTTAGCATCTGCAATCTGTATGCTCATGTTTGTGTGACAATGTCACATACCTCTTTTATTTTTATTGCAGTAGTAATGTTGCGTGGCAATGTATGATTTCCTGTTATTAATTTTTTTGGTTTTTTTGGGCTGATTTAGGAGATTTGGGCTATCCACTACTGCCGTGGCTCATGACTCCGGTCCTCCGGCCACAAACTCCAGCACAAGAGGCCTATAACCGTGCACATCGAAAGACCAGGGCAGTGGTGGAGAGGGCCTTTGGACTCCTCAAGACCCGGTTTCGGTGCTTGGACCACACTGGGGGCTCCCTGCAGTATGACCCGAAAAAGGTCATTGACATTATAATGGCATGTGCCGCGCTCCATAATTTAGCCATTATGCAAAGGGTCCCCCGATATCTGGATTGCCCACCCTCTCCACCCTCCGATGAGGCAGACGACGCCTATGTGGGCCAGCCAAGTGCGTCTGGGCAAGCCGTGCGGGCAAATTTAATAGCCACACATTTTTCCTAATTTAGTTTTTATTTTTTTTTTATTTTTTTTTAATTTTGGCTATGTTTAATTTCATTATGAAGTAAACAATAATGAATTTGTGCAACCCAAAAAATAAAATATGTTGGAGTATTTATTTGGAGACCTTGGTTCTTGTTTGTTTTCGTCCCAACTTGAACTCAGATTTCTATCTCAAAACACCACACACATGAGCTTGGTCCAAAAAAAATGTTTACTACTTAGTAAAAGGTATATGTGAGACAAACAGAATCGGAGGTGAGTGCCCCTCACATACTTTGGGACCACACCTGTACATGCAATTATGTTCAATACATTTGTACACAAAATAAATAGCACAAAATGAAGCCCTCTCCTGCTTGCCCACATTTTCCACCGACACAGGTTGAAAGCAATCCTAGCTATGCCACATCTACACCTGTAAGTCAGTGGGCCACCCAAACAAGAACACCCAGTCCCAATCCAAATCCAGTACAATCACAGCCAGGGTCCAAGGTCTTTGATGTTGAGGCCAGAATGTCACCCAATCATGCCGCCAAACATGAGGAGCCACCACAAATGTTATTGTGGCCAGGGCAGGCGCGCAACACCTTAAGTGGCCGATTCACTGAGTCTGGGACTCTGGCATTGGCTACTGGGCTACCTCAGGCCTTGAATGAGCTATATGGTGGATAATCAAAAGCAACCGAGCAAGAACAGCGCAAAATGTGTGATTTTTAGCCCTCACCAGACAAGTCAATCCAGTGGGTAGGTTTTGCAAAGATATGGACCAGATTCATGCCTAACACACCTTAATATGTGTGATGCCCATAGAACCCAGGTTGGGGCCCTTGGTGGGGGGGGGGGGCCATAACATGGGCCTGTGTGGCATTCAGAATCTGCAACTGTTCCAAAATGTGTCTTTGGTTAGTGTGCATTTCGGCCATGCCTGACCTAATTTCTGAAGTCAAGTTGGCCATGTGGCTGTTATGGGTCCTCAATTCAGTCAGCACGGCACTGAAGGTAGTATTTAGGGACTCTAATTGGCCCCTAATATGCTCCTGATTTTGTTGGTTTTGGCGCCGAAAAAGGCGCCTCTCATGGTGCCATGCTGACTCCATCATCTGCACGCCCCTCCCCTGGGAAACTGGGCGACGTTGCTGAGTACGCCGCCCAATTCCCCGGGTTGTGGGGCATGCAGATGATGTGGCTCGAGGACCCCCAACAGCCACAGGTCTGCTCGCCAAATCCTCAGCAGCAGATCTGAAACTGGGGACTGGAGGGTCAGTCTCTGCATGCTGCCCACGATGTGCAGGCAGCATGCAGCCAGCTTCACTCTGCTGCTGTGGATTTGGCGGAGACACATTTTGGGACAGTTGCAGATTCTGTCCCAGGGGAAGATCTTCAGAATCTCCTATGAAGCTTCCATCTTCCTCCTGCTCCTGGATTTGCTCCATCAGTGTGTGGCTCTGTTGGGGACATGTAAAAAAAAACAGGTTCAGTGTGTGGAATACCTATAAAAACCACACAAGCCAAACATGGCAAGCTACATGCATACACAACACCCTCAAAATACACTTACCGTAGACATCGGATCCTGGGTCCTATGCAGCGCGGAAGAAGACGGACGCGGTAACATGGCAGAGGAGTCCCCACTAGCTGAGGGATGATGCTGGCCTGGTTTGGAAGAAAAACAGCGATTAATACACACAACTATGCATAGTTTATGATTAAGAACACATATGGTAATCCAAGAAACGTGGCAAAGCAGTAAGGGCCCCTCCCACAACGTGGCCACTTGGCATTCCCTATGAATCCCATTACATTAGTGCATGGATTGTTAAACCAGACTAGACACATCACGTGTCTCAAACCAAACATGCAAAGAATGGCTGATGTGTGAGTTGCAACATCCCTTTAAGGGGAGGAAGTTAACACACTAAGGTGGGAAAAAACACTTACAATATGATTCTGGTGGGGAACATTTGTATGGCATAAAACCTTCCTAGAAAACCATCTTAATCAGTTGTGCAACTAAACCAGCTCCAAACAAATTGACCAACAGGCAAAGATGTTATTGTGGCGTGTGCTTCTCAATTAATACATAGCACCCATTCCTTTTCGACACTTCTAAGTGACATATTTGTCACACATTTCATTAAACATCATGTATGTGGATGTCAATTTGCACATTACCAGGCCACACCCATGACACTCCCTAGTCAAAGTGAGCACTCCTAACAAACCCACCCCCTAGAGCCATGTGCTTAGCTAGCCCTTGCTCCCACCCCCTACAGCCATGTGCTTAGCTAGCCCTTGCTCCCACCCCCTACAGCCATGTGCTTAGCTAGCCCTTGCTCCAACCCCCTACAGCCATGTGCTTAGCTAGCCCTTGCTCCCACCCCCTACAGCCATGTGCTTAGCTAGCCCTTGCTCCCACCCCCTACAGCCATGTGCTTAGCTAGCCCTTGCTCCCACCCCCTAGAGCCATGTGCTTAGCTAGCCCTTGCTCCCACCCCCTACAGCCATGTGCTTAGCTAGCCCTTGCTCCCACCCCCTACAGCCATGTGCTTAGCTAGCCCTTGCTCCCACCCCCTAGAGCCATGTGCTTAGCTAGCCCTTGCTCCAACCCCCTACAGCCATGTGCTTAGCTAGCCCTTGCTCCCACCCCCTACAGCCATGTGCTTAGCTAGCCCGTGCTGCGTATGTGTATGTTTCTATACATTTGTGTGGTCATTCAGACATTACTAACCTGCAGGAATTGGTGGGTTGTCGGTGTCCTGCTGGCCTGAGTGTCCCTCTAAGGCCACGGGATGTAATAAGGACAGCACCATCTCCTCAGCCGGTGTAAACCGCATTTTGGTTGGGAAACCTCCGCCAGTTGTTTCGCTGAAAAACATAGTAAGCATAATTAAGCGCACTGATGGACAGACAAGAATAATAAAAACCCAAACATTAGCTATGTACCTGTGCATCCGCCGTAGATTCTCTTTCTTCCGCACTGCATATTTCAGGTCCGAAATCTTCCGTTGAATCTGGTCCATATCTTTACGTTCCTCACCCGCTGCATTGACTTGCCTGGTGAGTTCTTCAAAAATCTCGGTTTTGCGCTGTTTACTGGTGTGTTTTGATCTTCTACCATATAGCTCATCAAAATGTAAGGTGAGACCAGTAGCCAATGCCAGAGTTTGGGACTCAGCAAAACGGCCACCCAAGTGTCCTCTGCGCAAGTTGCGCCCTCTTCGGGGTGGTTGTGGCTCCTCACTGCTTGGTTGCAAATGGGGTGACATTCTGGCCTGGGGGGATGGAGGAGACCTCAAGGACTGGAGGCTGGCTGTTGATCTTACTGGACTTGGGAAGGGACTGGGTGTTCTTGGCTGGGTGGACCCTGAAGTTGCAGGTGTAGATGTGGCATAGGGTGAATGCATGCCAACCTGTGCCGGAGGATAATGTGGGCGAGCAAGAGAGGGTGTTGGCGACCTTGAGCTGCTGCTGTGGCTCTGTGGGGCCTTGGAGGTGGTTGGCTGGGTCTGTGGGCCCTTGGAGGTGGTCGGCTGGGTCTGTGGGGCCTTGGAGGTGGGTTGCTTGGCCTTAGTTTTTGAGCCATGTGCGGGGGGGAGGGGGCCGTTGGCCTTTGGCGGCTTTTCGGGCTTCTGGAGCGTGTCCTGGTTTGGCCCCTGCGGCGCCTTGGGCCCCTGCTGCGGCTTCTGGACCGGGAGGTGGTTCGGCCCCTGCGGCGCCTTGGGCCCCTGCTGCGGCTTCTGGACCGGGAGGTGGTTCGGCCCCTGCTGCGCCTTGGGCCCCTGCTGCGGCTTCTGGACCGGGAGGTGGTTCGGCCCCTGCGGCGCCTTGGGCCCCTGCTGCGGCTTCTGGACCGGGAGGTGGTTCGGCCCCTGCTGCGCCTTGGGCCCCTGCTGCGGCTTCTGGACCGGGAGGTGGTTCGGCCCCTGCGGCGCCTTGGGCCCCTGCTGCGGCTTGTGGACCGGGAGGTGGTTCGGCCCCTGCTGCGGCTTCTGGCCCGGTGTTTTTGGCCTTTGCCTATGGCCTTGGTGCCACGTGGGGGGGGGTGATGTGGGGCAGGGTGGGGTGGGGCTTCGTCCCCTCTTACCCATCTGTGGGCCAGGAGTTTTAGCAGCCTTGGTTACCTTGCCCCTTGGTTGTGGTGGTGCTGCAACCTCCTTTTTTGCCGCAGCCTTGGTGGTAGCCCTTAGTCGGGCTTTAGGCTCTTGCGACCGTGTTTGCGGACCCACGCCCTGCTCAGCCTGCTTGCTCTGCTTCTTAGCTGGAAGTTTTCTTTTTGGTGCCATTTTGTGTGGACTCTCAAAGAGAATGAGCTGTGTGTGCAGGGACCTTTAAATAAGGTCTCCGGCGTGTGACGCCTACGCGTTCGCTTACGCGCACGTCCGGCCGTTCGCACGGCCGTGCGAAACCCGGAAACCGCTGGGGCCATGCTTATCTGCTGCCTAGAAGAAGAAGAAAGATGGCGCCCACTATCTTCACCCGCCAACAAGAAGAGATAATCATGCTTGTAAGTGTCTTTTAACGACTTTGCTTGGATTGTTAATTGTTGCTCTACATGTTAAGGATGCGCAAAAAGTTATCTTTTTGTTAAAGCTTTGGTTGGACTACATGCACAACCAAGCGCACACCACACACGTGCCAAACGACAGTGCTGCCATATTTGAAAGTTAACTTAGGCTAAAAGTGTGTGTGTGTATGTGTTCATGTGATTGAACAAAATAATGTATTGTTGCCTCTTCTACATATGCATTTCTGAGTTCTTGCTATGTTTGTTTTTTGTTTTGCAGACCATGCTGGAGCGCAGGTACGACTACCTGCCCAACTCGTTTGCCAAACGAAACGTCGCCCTGGAGATCATCTCGGAGATACAACACCAGACCGACACCACCTTCACCCACACACAGATCATGCAGCATTGGTCGGACCTGAAGCGACTGCACATGCCCCGGGTGCGGAGGTTTTTTGCAATCCATTTCCCAAGTAAGTACATAGCGCTTGCATGCAAGATGTAACTAGGACAGAATTTATGCCTTTTATTTATAATGCCTTCTCTTTGGTAGTGTTGGAAATGGATTACAGAATTCGCCGCACCCGGAGGCGCCCAGGCCGACCAGTGCTGCATGATTCTGCAGCTGGGAGTGAAGGTGGTGGATCTCCAGGGCGACGGGCCGACCCCTCCTCTGTGGCCTCCTCAGACCAGCCCCTGGACCTTACCACAGAGGAGGGGCGGCACAGCGTGGGCAGGCAGTCGTACCCTGCCACGCATGCGGGATCCTCTGGTATGTCACTCTTCATGTCTACACCCAAACATCTAATTGCTAGCTCCTGATATCACCAAACTGAATCCTTTATTCTGTCTTTGTAGATGTTTCTGTTGCGGGTGAAGTAGTGGGTGAGGAGGCAGCAGATAGGAGCCCACAAGACCCTGGAGAAGGTGAGTGATGTGACCCAGACTTAGCTAAAAACATTTGAGGACTGCGGAATCAGACATCCAAACTAACCATTTGGCCCATGTTTCAACAGGCACTTCTTCACAGCAGAGCCAGGAACCAGGACCTCAGGGTGTTGTCCCCAACGAGCCATCTCTCGGCCACCAACCAAGTAAGTAGTCATGGCATTATAAAGATTTCTGTCTAAATTCCCATGAACACCAAAACACATAATGCCCTAGTCAATGCCAATATAAGAGGGACCTGTGGCCACTGAATTAGCTTAATTAGTTGCCCAACTGTCCTGTGGCCACTGAATTAGCTTAATTAGTTGCCCAACTGTCCTGTGGCCACTGAATTAGCTTAATTAGTTGCCCAACTGTCCTGTGGCCACTGAATTAGCTTAATTAGTTGCCCAACTGTCCTGTGGCCACTGAATTAGCTTAATTAGTTGCCCAACTGTCCTGTGGCCACTGAATTAGCTTAATTAGTTGCCCAACTGTCCTGTGGCCACTGAATTAGCTTAATTAGTTGCCCAACTGTCCTGTGGCCACTGAATTAGCTTAATTAGTTGCCCAACTGTCCTGTGGCCACTGAATTAGCTTAATTAGTTGCCCAACTGTCCTGTGGCCACTGAATTAGCTTAATTAGTTGCCCAACTGTCCTGTGGCCACTGAATTAGCTTAATGACCTGTGGCCACTTCCTAACCTTAATTCCTGTCATTAATGACATCTGTGCATTATAGTTAATTTGTTTCTTAAAATACATTAAATCCACAGGTGAGAAACATGTATTGTTCTCCGAATAATTTGTTTTTCTGTTTTTTTGGCAGGGACCACAAGACAGCGACTTGCTGATATGAATCGGAGGGTCCTTGAGTTGGTGGCCGATCTGCAGGCGATGCGGGACACGTTGGGGACAACAGAAGAGGAAGACTAGTGTCCTGGTTCCTGGCCCTGTAGATTTGTAAATAGTTTTATTTGTAGATAGTTTTATTGGTTAAACACCAAAGTTTTTTGTATATAGTTTCCTTTTTTAAAAAAAAGTTTTTATTGTATATAGTTTTTAAAGTTTTTTAGAAAAAATTAGTGTATATATTTTTAATAACCAACCAACAATTTGTATATAGTTTTTAATTTTTTAGTGCCAAAGTTGGGCCCCAAATTTTTACAACAAATGGCAATTGACCAATAAATACCAAAAACAAAAAAAAACATGTGGTCCCATTTATTTGCACACATACATTTAACAAAAACAAGGGGCCAATGACATATTTGAAAATCAAGATTGTGATGTCCGTGAAGTGATTTGGGTAAGTTTTAGGGTGTGAAAATGGAAGAAGAAACAAGGCGCTAAGTGATTTGGGTAAGTTTTAGGGTGTGAAAATGGAATAAGAAACAAGGCGCTAAGTGATTTGGGTAAGTTTTAGGGTGTGAAAATGGAAGAAGAAACAAGGCGCTAAGTGATTTGGGTAAGTTTTAGGGTGTGAAAATGGAAGAAGAAACAAGGCGCTAAGTGATTTGGGTAAGTTTTAGGGACCTCAAATGGAAGAAGAAACAAGGCGCTAAGTGATTTGGGTAAGTTTTAGGGTGTGAAAATGGAAGAAGAAACAAGGCGCTAAGTGATTTGGGTAAGTTTTAGGGTGTGAAAATGGAAGAAGAAACAAGGCGCTAAGTGATTTGGGTAAGTTTGAGGGTGTGAAAATGGAAGAAGAAACAAGGCGCTAAGTGATTTGGGTAAGTTTGAGGGTGTGAAAATGGAAGAAGAAACAAGGCGCTAAGTGATTTGGGTAAGTTTTAGGGACCTCAAATGGAAGAAGAAACAAGGCGCTAAGTGATTTGGGTAAGTTTTAGGGTGTGAAAATGGAAGAAGAAACAAGGCGCTAAGTGATTTGGGTAAGTTTTAGGGTGTGAAAATGGAAGAAGAAACAAGGCGCTAAGTGATTTGGGTAAGTTTGAGGGACCTCAAATGGAAGAAGAAACAAGGCGCTAAGTGATTTGGGTAAGTTTTAGGGACCTAAAATGGAAGAAGAAACAAGGCGCTAAGTGATTTGGGTAAGTTTTAGGGACCTCAAGTGAAAAGGCAGGATAGCGCGAAGTGGTTAGGGTGAGCTTTAAGGGACCTCAAGGGAAAAGGCAGGATAGCGCGAAGTGGTTAGGGTGAGTTTTAAGGGACCTCAAGGGAAAAGGCAGGATAGCGCGAAGTGGTTAGGGTGAGCTTTAAGGGACCTCAAGGGAAAAGGCAGGATAGCGCGAAGTGGTTAGGGTGAGTTTTAAGGGACCTCAAGGGAAAAGGCAGGATAGCGCGAAGTGGTTAGGGTGAGCTTTAAGGGACCTCAAGGGAAAAGGCAGGATAGCGCGAAGTGGTTAGGGTGAGTTTTAAGGGACCTCAAGGGAAAAGGCAGGATAGCGCAAAGTGGTTAGGGTGAGCTTTAAGGGACCTCAAGGGAAAAGGCAGGATAGCGCGAAGTGGTTAGGGTGAGTTTTAAGGGACCTCAAGGGAAAAGGCAGGATAGCGCGAAGTGGTTAGGGTGAGCTTTAAGGGACCTCAAGGGAAAAGGCAGGATAGCGCGAAGTGGTTAGGGTGAGTTTAGTGATGGAAGTGAAATTATGTAGGCAAGCACTTTAATGAGAGAAGTTTGTAGTGCGCAGGCGCAATATCGTAAGAATTTCGTCTGGCCAGATATTTTAGGAAAAAATGAAGCAGGATGTAGCGGGAAAATGATAGGATTCGTGTGAGGATACGATGGGAAAAGGGCAAAAACGAAAGGCTACGTTGGTAGTTGTGAAAAATGAATCTGAACATTTTCGATGGAAAATGACAGCCTCGTCTGCGTACTCTGGCATACGAGCACACGGACGCGCTACGGAAGGTTTACGAAGCATGCACAGAATCGCTCGAACGTTCATGCGAGAGCGGGAAATTTTGAAAATCTTACGACGTCGGCACCAAAGCGAAAGTTTTTTTGTGTCTCTCTGAATCGAGCCTAAAATTGTATCCTTTTTTCTATAATTATATTCTATGTACCATTGGCACGGTGTTTGTAACGTGCATGGATATGTGTGTATATCTTTGTAAATATGTAACACATTTATTTTCTTTGATACTATAAATTAATAGCAAACTCTAAAAATATTGGTGTGCTTCCACTTCTTTTGATTTTGATTGGTATTTTAAATACAGAACTTCACAAAGAAAAAAACCCTTACCTTAGCCAGACACCCTCGCCGCTCCTCCGGCGCTCCAGATCCTGGGCGTCGCCACTTTAAAGCGGAATGTCCCTTAAAAATGCCCCCTGCGCTGCCACCCTGCCCTGGCGCTGAGCCCTTAACTTAGTCACCTGGCCGTCCTCCCGGTCTCCCAAGGCCGCAAAGCCTCATCCCGCCTATTCAGGTGAATGGGTGGCAGGAGCGTATGCAGAGCCAGGGGATTGTGCGGTTGCCAATAACAACAGATTGCAGGTAGGTAGGTACCGCTTCCATAAAACACACGTTTGTCAACACATAAGAAAAAAATACTAGCTCGTTGCATTGAGGACATCATTTTGGCACACAAAAATATACACTTCAAAAATGCCATTGCAAGTGTACTTTCCCTTTGAAAATAGGCTTTATCATCCGATGAGTTTTACACCACACTTATTCATTAGCTTTATTATTTTGAAGTCATGGCCAAGTAGACAGGGAGGCCGATTCATTAATAGCGTCAGGTAGCGACAGTTGAGCGACTGTAGCGGAATTTTCAGAGCGCCCGCTAGTAGTCGCTGTGCTTGCCCGTTGTTCGGTAGTTGATAGCGACTCATTTGGTTTGCCGTAATGTTGAATATTGGGTGAGGAGTCGCTATTTGACAGGTTCCGCGCTGTATGGGAGCGCATGATAGCGACTGGTCAGAGCGGCCGGCTTCCACCATATTCATTAACAAATCACGCTCTCGCGCTGTGAAATGCATGTTTAAACCCCAGAGCGCTGGCGGCGATGGGTTAAAAGTAGTTTTTTAACCCCCAAACAACCATATTTTTGGAAACCCAAAAAAACAAGTTTTTAAAATAATTTTGTAATATGAATACATTAATATCAGACCTGTAATATCAATTCTGTACATTTTTTAAAAAAATGTTTTACCTTAAAAAAATTATTTAAAATGGCAGAAGTGGTCACAGAATTTTTCACATTTAAAAAAAAAAATAAAAAATTATAACAATTAATTATGAATATTTAAAGATTGTTCCATTGAAATGCATTGGAGCGCACCAGGTAGCGAGAGGTCATACCTGTCGCTGTTCAAGGTGGGACGCTGGCGCTGTGGGCTGAGGCTGGAATAATGATGAATGAGTCGCTATATGGCGCTATCTATCTTGATAAATGTGTGATTGTGGTGGGGAGCCCGCATTCTCGTGGCGGGGCCCGTCATTACGGGCCGCTCACCAGTCGGTACCTGGCGCTATCCCTTCATAAATAAGGGCCTGTATATGGCGGGGGGCATTTACTTTAGTGTCACTAGAGGATGCTGGTATAGTGCTATGTACTCACTGCTGCCTGTTTCTTATTTCTATCATGGACTTCCACCTGATAGCTTGAAGAGGGTCACTGCAATGAGATTAGGCTTATCAGAATAATTGCCAAATAATCCAGAGCACTCCTTTAACTGAAGTGTACCGAAACCCCCCAAAAACAACTCAATCTATTTTCCTCCCCCACCCCAGGTACATTACCATTCGGGTGCTTTCTGTGCTTAATGCTGCTTGGTATTCTTATTATAGTGATTTTAATTTTTGTTTTTCCAAGGTATGCCATTTGTATGCCGTTGGTTTCTGATACCATTGTTCTAAAGTAGTTGTTTAAGCTACCTCATGCTGTGAGCAATTAGAGCCTGTTGAAAATATTGCTAGAAGCTAGAAGATAAGAACCGCAAGAAGATTTTTTTTTTAAAGCCAAAATAATTTCTGAATAGTTTTTTTTTTAATTTAACCTTCCATGGGACGTGGTTGGTTCATTTTAAGATACCAGGTACCATAGGTTATGATGGTAGTTATACCTATGTCTGCTTCCAAAAATACATTGTAATTTTTTAGTAGGTAATTTGCACACCCAAAAACTTGATTTGAAAGTTGATTGAAAAAAAGTGTCTTTAGTAATAAAATGTAATATATATACACATATAGCAGTGAATCATATAATAAATCACAGCCAGACATAATTACCCAATAGCTCTTGGAGATATCATTAAATTGGCAGCAAAATATAATATAGCAATTAGTATCTAATAGAGAACCTGGCAAGTATATATGGTAACACAGTGTCTTATTAACTCATAGGTAAAGTACAAAGCAGTAATGCATGTGGGCAATGCCTTAATACAGACAACAGGTATTATAATATCATAGAGAGTACCATGCTGGAAATAGGATATAAAGAGACTTGTCACATGTCATGTGCCCTACGTTTCAGGGTATCAAACTCCTTTTTCAAGGAAGTGCAAACACTTCTAACCGTGCTCTTTGTATACCTGAGTTTGCTTGTGCCCCATGTAGTTCCCTTCCTTTGTTCTCTGGGCTGCTCACCTTAAAATGTTTGGTTGAAATATTCAGCAAACCAGAAGAGGTTGACATTTTAAACTAAGGAACACTAAATAATTCTGCTCCCTGACTACAAGACTCTCTCAGTTCATATCTGATATAAGTCATCACTGATAAATGCCTAAGAAGTCTTTCTGTCCCATCTGGTCCTTCTCAACTCTGCACACTGGCGCCTTGGGCAAGAGAGCTGTGTAGTTAAACAAGGTCATATATTAAACCGTGACATAGACACCATCCAAATTAGTTTTATTTTTTGATTATATGTAATAACTTTGGGGCTGTGTATTTTGATACCACTGTTGTCTTTTGCCTCTATTCTAGTGTTATCGGCAGACTGATCAGAACCCCTGACCTAAATGACTGGCTTTCTGGACCTAAAAGACAGAACCCCTGACCTAAAAGACTGTCTGGTTAAATTACTGGCCAATAGGAAGGGCACTTAGTGGTAAAATGTTTTTCAAACAGTGGCATTTTTTTAAAATTGCTACAATATCCAGTTGAACCTTTACATTCATCAGCTGATAAATCCAAGGGTTGCCTCTCCGTTCTCCTCTATTCTCCATGTTGGTCCCCTGGGCAGAAGGGATGTGTGGTTAAAACATGGGACAAAGGGAGGGTCTCAGATTCCCAATAGGGGTGATTCTTTTTCTTCCTTCTAATTCCTCCCCTAGGAAGTCATTGGTCTATCAATCAAATAAATTGGAAAGCTATTAGCAGGTCCAGTTTATGCGTTTCAAGCTGTTAACTAGAGTTTGATGAATAGCGTTCCTTTTGATGGGATATAGAGCCTGATCTGACTGGCTTGCGTGCGGCTATAAATTACGGGGCCAGCTTCCCAGGGAGAATCTAGCCCGCAGGCACGGCCTGCTTCCAGCTCTCTGCACAGCCTCTGCTTTATGGAGCCATTTAGCCGGCAAGCTCCTCAGCAATCCTAGCCTCCAAAAAATCGAAGCATAATCAAGGTGTATGTTTGGAAAATTTATTGTTATAATTTTCCCCGAGTAATCTCCTCCATTTTCCCGGCAGCTCCACGCCATAGATCATCATCTAAAAGGCAAAATGAATAGCAGTTTAAAATTTATCGGTCTTTGATTCTCAATTATACGTGTTTATGGCTTCATCTGTCTTCGGTGGCTTCAACCTTTTCCATTCCGATGGAATATTATTTGTACGAGATCCATTAAATTCACAATCCAGCCCTAATGGTCGGCTGTAGCATTTTCAGAAGGAAATTTTTTGAAAGGTGGTTTGCAAAAAGCGCAGCTGTTATGACATTAGAAATTGCCTTATTGATGGCTCCTTTCTCCCCCGCGCCATGTGCAATTTGTAATCCGGTCCATATCTATATCTTAGGCTGACAGCTCCAGAGCACCCCTCCGAGACCCAATAGCACATCATCTCCGTCAATGACAGGGGCACCTGGACAGACAGATGGTGACAGACAGAGACCTGTCACCCACAATCACAACCCATATTACAGTAAGGCAGTACAAGGACCATCTAGCATGTGCAACAACCTGACCTATTTGCTGCCTCTCTATTCTTCTGCTTCTTTACCATGACATTGGTCCTAACCACTTCCAACTTTCTATGTAACCACATGGGGGAGTAACAAGAAGCATACAATGAGAAAGAGGGGTATTGAGGGTAAATAGAAGTACCGTAAATTAAGGGGGGCAGGAGGTCCCTGGGAAGCAGGGTTTTAAGAAAAATGAAGTTTGAGGGTCAAGGAAGTATACATAGAGGGGCATAGAGTAGGGGACATACATACCATAGAGGCAGGAGAGGCCATTGCTACTGGGCCCATGACAGAAGGGCGCCCAATGTCAGCTGCATCCCCCTGCCTTGCAGCACCTGTGGCAACAGCATCTGACTGGGCCCACAGCAGTATGCAATGTTGGTGCTCTGTCTGCAAGGAGCACTGTGGGTTCATCCAGCACTGAGCGGTGTCCTCCCACTTTCCAGCATCTCTGGGAGCCAGCAGAATCAATCAGATCTCTGCCAGTATTTGAAAGGTAGGAGGAGGCCCCCCTTCCAGGCAGGCACTGGGAATGGCTTTGCAGTAATGCCCCTAGCAGAATTTGAAAGCTAGGTAGATTCCCATTGAAGCCAAGTCCTAGGGTATAAATGGTGCTGGTGAGGGACTCCAGAGGCACCAGAGCAGTGGGAGGACACTGCCCAGCACTGGATTTAGAGCAAAATATTTTTGTGTTTTTCCAATGAGGTAAGAAAAGTTGTTTGGAAACAACAACATCCAAATTATGTAGAACAAAAATAACAAATTCCTTAGCATTGCCCATAGGGTGTTGTTCTTTACAAGCTTTCAAACAATTATTCTTACTTACCTAAATGGAAAAATGATAGACCTCACCTGTAAAAATGCCCCATCACATGTGCAGGTGATTTTTTTAGGAAACATTAAAACAAATATTTTTTTTATGCAATATATATTTAGCAAGATTTGCAATATACATCAGAATGAACAGAGCTACAGTAAGATAAGATAAAGGGGTACAGAAGTACAGAAAAGAACATGTTGGTCTCAGATTCACAAGCGTATTTATAATAATTACATATGAAATCGACAACAAACTCCCCCCCCCCGCCCCCATGACCACCCATCACATCCTCGGCATGATATATATAAACCATTGCCTGGCTATGTGTCACATTGGACGCCTCCCGTCTTCTCCCTTTTAACTCTTAACCTCCACACCGGGGGCTTGGGAGCTGCGCCCGTTATTGGATGAGGCCAGGACGATACAAGGCCGCACAAGGACGAGGCGGACGGGAGGGGTTCAGGGGCGTCGCGATCTGGTTGGGGACCTCCATTAAGACTCGAGAAAGATAGACCAGAACAGTAAGGAGAAAAGACATAAATAGGGTAGAAATAGGAGCGGGACAAGAGTCAGGAGCAAGTCGAAAGCCAGAGGCAGGAACGCGCAGGCAGCTATCTACTGCGCCCAGAAGGGTAGGTGGGAGTCCCTGTAATCTACGCACCCGGCCCAAGTTATTGTATACCGCTCTTGTGTATCCTCCGACTCTTAGGCTAACTCCTCCATGCGGCGGATGGCTTCCACCTCCCGTGCCCACTCCATAAGCGTTGGAGAAGTTACTGACCTCCAGTGTCTAGGGATTATAGTCTTCATTGCTGTAATAAAGTGTCGCAAGACCCCCTTCTTATTATTAGAGATAGAGCCCGGGAGCAGAGATAACAGTGTCAGCTGAGGTGTATTCTGAAAACAAATATTTTTATTGCACTTTTTTGTGTGTTAAAGTTTAAAAGCTCACCAAAATGCAGGTGGCAATTTACACCCAAATGTGCACACAGAGTTGGACTTGCTTCACTAAATCTTTAGCATGACCCTCACCATTTTTCTTCTTCTTCATTATTATTATAATTATAATTATTAATAATAATAATAAACAACTATGTATTAAAAAAATAAAATATCTAGTACTATAAATTTGGCAATAGAGCATTAATGAAAGCAGCATTAAAAGCAGTAAAATCTATACATGAACAGCCTATAATAAATAACACTCTTAACTCTCCAATTCTTGGCGCTCATTGGCTGGTGTCAATGCAAAGAATGAACATGTTCCCACAGTATGGTGTCAGCACACTACAAACATTTTGAGCCCCGGCTGGCTGGGTTGGCAGACTGCATTATTAGTGCGTGCAGGAGAGGAGGCCATATAAGTGCACATAGGATGATGGATGACTGTCTACAGCTACTCTTTATTCTAGAATAAACTCCATTTACACTCCTGGCAAAGCTGCAGTGTGACTTAGGGCGTCTCCTGCAAAAGAAGCTTATTTCCTCCTAGCGCCTGCTTATACCTTTCTAGACTGCGGAAAGCTTTATGAGACATTTAGATAACCCAAGTCCTGGGAGAGGTCTAGCCTGTTTAAAAGCTGTAAAGCAAAAATACAGGAAATTCAGCTGGAGCAGAGGAAGAATAGGCTGTTTAGAGTAAAAACACACTGGGGGTCAAACCTAGAGTGTTTCTGATAGAATCCAATTAGCACTCTTATAGCCTGCATCTCTTGCTTCAAGGAGCATGCCCCTCAGATGGCCCTATGATGCTGCCACATTCATTTCAGTTTGCCCTATTTCGGTTGGCCCTATCCACTGTAATAAACCTGAAACTTGAGCTAAGGGGGTTACATAGAAGCATAGAAGGATGACAGACTATATAGTCCAGTGATGGCTAACCTTTTAGGGACAGAGTGCCCAAACTGCAAGCCAAAACCCAACCCTTTCTTTAAGTGCCAACTCTGGTGCCAGGTGGAGATGAAAAAAACTTAAAATGCATTTACAGGAAAGATGAGGGGTGCCCACAGAGAGGGCTCTAAGTGCCACCTCTGGCATGGGTGCCATAGGTTCAGCACCACTCATATAGTCCGTCTAATCTGCCCATATGCGCAAATATTCTCTTTTTCTTGAGATAAATTAACCCCATGCAGATGATAGGGAACAGCTTGCAAATGTGGTGCTCCTAAAACTACATGGAAGCGGCCATCTTGCTACACAGCTCACAGTCCTGCTTACACATGAGCATTGGGGGAGAAATGCCAGCAGCAGCCCACACCAGACTGAGAGAGATTTATGCCTCAGAAACACAGGGCAGCTTGTCTATCATTACACACACACACACACACACACACACACACACACACACTAAATAATCAGCTTTGTATGTCAGAGAGGGAGGCTGTTACAATGTATATCTATAGAGCGTCTGTGGCAATGGCCTTGGAAGACCTTGGAAGCTTGTGATTGTGTCTGGACGCAAACAGGTCCACATCTGGCTGACCCCAGCGAAGACACAGAGCGTGAAAGGTCCCGCTGCTGAGAGACCATTCTCCCAGGCACGAGGCCTCCAGGTTTTCTACCCCGGGAATGTAGACCGCCGAGATGCAGGGAACATTCTCCTCTGCCCAAGTCAGAATCTGGGTCACCTCCTTGAGGGCTTTCTTGCTCCTGGTGATTGATGTAGGCGACAGCCATCTGATTGTCCGTGCAAACCTGGGTCGCACGACCCCTTAAATGGGAAGTCAAGCGAAGAAGCACCAACGGGATCGCTCTCAGCTCCAGGAGATTTATGGGTAAGTGGTTCTCCTGTGGATCCCACTGACCCTGGATCTGCGTCTGCCAAAAGCCTCCCCAGTCGGTCAGACTGGCATCCGTGGTAACTATCTCCCATTGGGGAGCCAGAAAGGACTTGCCTACCAACAAGTTCCTGGACTCCAACCGCCACAAGAGGGACTGCCTCGCCAGGGGGGACAGTGAAAATCCCTGTTCCAGCGACTCCTGCATCCGGTCCCAGCCGGTCAACAGGTTCAATTGAAGAGGTCTCATGTGAAATTGTGAAAAGGGCACTGCCTCGAAGCATGACACCATTAGGCCCACCAGCCTCATCCCCAGACAGATCGATGGCCGTTGACAAGACAGAAAAGCCTGCACCTGCGTCTGGAGACCCAAAACCTTCTGCTGTGGCAGAAAGACCTTGACCTGAGAGGTGTCTATCATCATGCCCAGGAAGGACCTCACTGTCGAGGGAGTGATAAAAGACTTTGGGCAATTGACTACCCATCCGAAGGCCTCGAGAGTGGACAACACTGTCCGGGTATCGCTCTCGGCCTGCTGAAGAGACTGGGCTGCAATCAGCAAGTCGTCCAGATAGGGCAGCACACGAATGCCCTGATTCCTCAGGATGGCCATGATGCCCGCCAGCACCTTGGTGAGGACGCGGTGCGCTGAGGAAATCCCGAATGGCAGAGCCACAAACTGGCAATGCTGGTCCTCCAGAGCAAACAGAGCCCCAGGCAAATCGGGATGTGCAGATAAGCATCCCTGATGTCCACCGTGGTCATGAAGTCGCCCGGTCGAAGCGAGCTCACCACCGACCGTAAGGTTTCCATGCGAAAATGTCTGACTCTGACAAACCTGTTGAGACCCTTCAGGTCCAGGATAGGCCTTAACGTTCTGTCCTTCTTGGGGTCCTTCTTGGGAGCCGCGGCATCAGCCGGCCATTGCCGCAAACAAAGCGAGCAGCGGAGGGCAACAAGCAGGGCCGAAATCCTGGCACCAAGCCGGACTCCATTGTCCATGGCCGAGGCAACAAAACCAATGAATTCCAAGCAGGCCTTGAATTCTTTATACTCCTCCGCCCGCTTGTGAGCCTTAGCTCTATGCACAAGAAGTCTCACCTTCTTTCTGATGGCCAGTGAGACAATCGCCTCGGCGCACAGGGCGAAACAGTGCACCAGCAAACGTAAAGGCATGGGAGACCAGCTGGTCCATGCGCTTGTCAGCCGGGTCACGTAAGGAAGTGGTATCAGGTGATGGCATAATAGTAGTGTTGGACAACCCCGACACAGGTGAATCCACTTCGGGAGGGCGAGACCATAGCCGGACCAGCTCCTCAGGGAAGGGATACCGCCTATCCAGGCCCTTAGGCACCGACTGTGGCTTGTTAGGCCTTTCCCATTCCTTGAAAATCATATTAGAAAAATTAGCCTGCTCCAGAAAGACCCGCCTCTGTCTTTCGGGCCTAAACAAATCACCTCGCGTCCTCTTAGCTGCTCTGGGAGGAACAATGTGTAAAGTCTCAAACACTGAGGAAAGCAGCTTCTCCGTATCATGAGGGAGCGACGCATCCTTCTCCGAGGAAGGACCAGACAAACTGTCATCGCCAGCAGAATAATCCGCAGTGGAACGGGAATCATCTGGCAACTCACCTTCCTCCACAGAGCCCAGATCATCAAAAATATCGTCATTATCCGAGTAAACGGGCTCGATGTGCCTTCTCTTACTCATGGCCTTTTTAGGAGTCGTTCGCGAGATCTGTCTCTCGAGACTGGCCACCCTGTGCGCCAAATCAACAGCCCCTCACTGGGGGCTGAGTGCAGCAGCGGAGGGTCCAGAGAGGCCGCAGGCAGTGAAGGGCTAAGGGCAGGAAAGCCTGCCCGGTCATGATCCAAAATAATGGCCCTGGCGCAAGTGGTACAAACAGTGCTGAATCCGCCCAAGGGATTTGCGCTGCACAAGGGGCAGAGCTTCACCTTCCCAGATGGGGCCCCCAGCTCACTATCCCCAGATGCCTCCATTATGGTGATTACATTTGCAATTGAAAAGTTACAAGACATTAACGGCCCAAACCTATATGATCCCTCTTAATAAAAAAAGGGGGAACCACAACTCTAAATCACTAAGCCCACGACCTGTACAAAGAAAGGGAGACAAGCCCCATGATCAGAAAAAAACACCACACAAACCAATAATAGCACAATGCAGTCAAAATACAAAAAGAGACTCAGGACACCGACAGAGGGATAGATTCCCCAGCAGCAGCAGTGGTGTTGAGGCCCTTCAATGCCCAGGCTCCACAGTAACAACAGGCCTCCAATAGCAGCAGCAGCAGCAGCAGAAGCAGTGGAAGGACTCCGCAGCATCAGCAGACCTCCGGCCGCATCCACAGCCGCAGCAGAGCACGCCTGTACCGCCGCCTGCACAGAGAGGGAGAAGAGAGGGCCTTCCAGAAGAAAACATGCTCCTGGAGGGGCGGGCGGCGCTGTGATGACGCGAAACGCACCAGCGCCCGGCTCCGCCCCATCCGGAAGCGCGAACATCACACCCGCCAGTCCTCATCAATGCTGCACGCTCTGCCCAAGTCTCCAACAGCGGCAGCCATTACAATGGCCGCGGGGTCCGCCGGTCTGAGCCAGCTCCGTGCCAGCTGCGACCTCCCCCCCCCCCCATCACAGACAGAGCTGCACAGCTTCGAAATGCAGTCCGCGGGGTACGGCGACCCCCAAACCAGAGACGGCGAGGGAGGTATGTACATGCTCCAAGCCCAGCAGAGCCAGCGAGGAGCCACCGCAAGAAAGTCAACAGTAAAATAGACAAGCAAATTCAGAAAACCAATAAAGCTTGTGGGCAGACATATGGGAGGGTATATACAGGTAAAAAAAAAAGAGTGGTTCCCCCCCCCTTCAGGCTCACCATAACCTGAGGCCGGCTACCTCTTAATGGGAGGTCTGCGGCCCAGGGACCCATGTGGCGTTCAGCTTCCTTCACGGATACCGTAGCAGCCAAGGGCTGGGCAGTAGTGGGTCAGATGGGATCCGTAGAAATAGGTCTCACAGCGGCCGACGGGCTATGTGGCCCCGCTCAGCTGCCAAAATCCAGAGAGAGTATCCAATGATCGACTGCAAGATGAACACTGGGGAATGATAGAGGGACACCTGCCCTTTTAGGGGGCCGGGAGGAGCGGCAGCTTTTGTTCTTGCAGTTGAGCGCCCCCTGGGGGCGGAATACCCCACATGTCATCACTGGGACGACCTGGACTGGATATAGGGAAAATAGCTTATGTCACTGATTGCAAGAGGGAGACTTTAAGAGAGCAATTTACTAAGCTTTGATTTTTTTGACTGGAGGTCTGCTTTAAGTCTCACACAGAAACAATGGAAAGCAAATCACTATTTAGCCCTGAGCTGTTAGCTTTGTGTTCTTAAAAGACATCTAAAGGCTAAGGTTAAAATCAAAACACACTGGTCCTTGATGGTCAGCAGCTGATACCTGACTGCTCATTCAAGGCTACAGTAAGTTGCTAAAGGTTAACTATTGTTCTATAGCCAAAAAGTCAGAACACCAGCCAGAGGCATAACAATGCCATGATCTCCTTAGCAGACATTTGACTGCCTCCCCACCAGAGAACACACCTTCTGTACTTCAGCTGCCCACAATAAATGCCACCCAGTGGGTGCCCACCAAGTCCCCCCCATGTTGATATTCTCTGGCCACTATGTGGGTTGGGGGGCACTGGTACTGGGCAGTGCAGAGCATGTAGTCAAGACCAAATAAGGAATGTAGAGTGTAGGCACTACCTTAGCTCCTTTAATGATTACACAAAGCACCACAGATGCCCCCCAAATCCCAATATTAAGCAGAGCAGAGTAAAACCTTCCCCAAACCTCACCGATCTGCTGGCCCCTCTGGTTTTACCTTTGGGTAGCTTTTACTCATCTCCCCGAGAGATTCATCTTCTGGGCCCCTCAGATTCCGGCAACCTTCCAACGGGCGGCGACATCTTTCATCCCATCAGGCACTGCACACGGATCACAGTGCCAATAGCTGGGATACGGTGGAGCCGTCCAAAGTCTTGCAAGATTTTGTTGGGCAGTGCAGGATTTTGCAGAGGCTGGCTAAAGCCGTTCTGTTCTCATTTGCAGACAGCTAAGCCATTGCGGGGGGGCGAAGATCGGGCCCTGAAGCAGCTGGATGTCGCCGCAGCAGGCAGCTGTGACATCCAAAAGGTAAGTAGGGGCCGATGGGGGAGGGGGAATTGGTCCCTTTTTATTTTATGTCTCTTTAATCTAAGTTCCTCTTTAATAAATAGAGTGACAGTTGTGCCTCAGAACCTAAAAATAGCCAGTGTGGTAGAATCCCCCCCCCCCCCAAAAAAAAAAAGATAATGACAGGCAGTAAGGCAGAACCCCCCACCCCCTGGGAAACCCCTTAATAGGCAGACAGGCAGTGAGGCAGAACCCTCTCACCCCCTTGATAGGCAGACAGGGAGTGTGGCAGAGCCCCCCTCAAAGACCCATAGCAGGGAGTGTGGCAACCCACCCAGGAACCCCATAATAGCTAGTGTGGCAGAGCTCCCCCCAAGAAACACATAACAGGCAGTGTGGCACAGCCCCACAAGAACCCCATAACAGGGCAGTGTGGCAGAGCCCCCCCCCCAAGAACTCCATAATAGGTAATATGGCAGGGTCCCCCCAAGACCCCCATAACAGACAATGCGTCAGAGCCGCCCCCTCAAGGATCTCATACCAGGAAGTGCCATACCAGACAGTGTGGCAGAACCCATGCCTTTAAAAACCCTATAATGTGCGGATAGGGAGCACTTAAACTCACCAACAAGCTTTGCGTGCTTATATTATGCTGCTCAGACAAGTGAAAAAGGTGTCACATGACAGCTTTCCTCTTTTGTCTGAGCCCCTCCTTACACACACCACTGCTGCGCTACCTGGGATTTAAAGCACTGGGTACTGGCCTCCTGCACCTTCGCCCCACAATTGCAGTCGCAGGTAGTACAATGTGGCAATTTGAGTGTTTGTGGGGAAATTCCGAATCGGGATGCCTCCCGGGGGTACTTGATTGGCCTGGCCTGGGGTCTTTTAGGCTCCAGAGTTGGTTAAATAGATAGTTGTTTCTCTTTAAAGAGGGCTACTCTGAGATAAGCAGATGTTGCATTCATCTCGACTAAACTAAACCTCTATGCAGAAACTAAACCAGCAGGCACTGACCATGGTGCTGAAAAATCCAAGCCAACTGAAGCCAAAAAGCACAAGTTCCAGTCAGTACTTAAAGAGGAACAACACATAGGAATTTCACTTTCCTGTGTGTTGTTCCATTGTGCGATGGCATCCCGGATTGGGATGTCCCGCTGTGTGTACCACCCCGGGTCACCCCATACAATCACCTTCCTTCCGCTCGCACGGCACAGACTCAGATGAGAGCCAGTGCGCTGATTGGCTGAGCGGTACTCAGCAAATCAGCGCGCTCACTGTCATTTGGCTCCCTTCAGCGCTGCTGATGGCTAAGCCACCTGGACAGCTAAGCAGCAGAGCGGCGCCAAAGGGAATTGAGCAGCTCACTATGCAGCCTTGGCATACTCGCGCCGCCCATTCAGGAAGGCAGGGTGCGGGAGCACGCATGGCTAGAGGTGAGCGACTATGTGGCTGTAGCGCACTGATGCGGAGACGGCTCTGGGAGAGAGTGATCCAGGGGGTTTCACTCAGCGGGGATGCCCCAATGACTGGAACTGGGGAGGCCAAATGGTACATCATAAATGAGGCCCTTAGTTTCTTTCCTGTAGCCCAGTCCCTGGATTTTATTTGTCTATGACCACCTTTTTTAGCATTTAGAGGTGGACCTATCTCCACCAATCTTGCATCAGACTGTGTGGGACACACCAACGCTAAGGGAAGATAGATGTCTGTCTGTTTTTTTGGGGATAAGTCAAATCCAGGGGCTTTAAACTTTCGGGTTTTGTTCCTTGTCCTCAGTACATCACGATGCCCCACAGGTAGCCCCCACAGGTAGCCTGTAAAAACTCACCTTTCCTTGGACGGTGCTCTTTTCCAATCAGAAACATTTGCCATGCATATTTAATGTACGCTCTGTTTACAATAATCGGGAACAAGAAGGGCCACATCCCCAGCAGCCTTTCTGAATGGCTGCGGATGGGAGCCTGGACACAGCCCAAAGATGCTGAGGATGTGGTGGCTTTCCCTCCCCATTGTTCACTACCAACGTAGCTGCGGGAAGATTTGTGGCACCCCATGGAGGTTTCACACAGAAGAGGGCCAGCAGCCAGCCCTTTGAATTAAAGATTCTAAAATCTAGGGTTGGCCATGTTGGGTTTTGTTCTGCTTGAAATATGAACAGTTTAGTGATGGCCTAATAAGACAAAAGATAACAGCCATCTTCTACTTTCATTGCTATGCTGGATCTTTTGCCTGTGGGGTAGGGTGAGTATATAGGGATTTTTTTTACTTAGTATGGATCAAGATGCAGCTGATAAAAACTTCAATAATGTTTGAGCAGAATAGGATTTGTTTTCTTTGTCAGCGCATACGCTGGCTATGGTGGATTCATAACTGTGCCAAGCAAATGTCTGTGCATGAATAACCTCTGAACACTGATGAGTCAGTGGATGAAGCATTTTTCTCTATACATATAGACTATTGAAGGAAGGAGGTATCAGTGCCCCACACTATCAGACCTGGACGCATGGCTGGCCACAGGGCATGAAGCAATAGGCATCATCCCACTGTCCTAAAATAAAGAATAACCTCTGTAATTTGCCTGATTTATGATGGGAGTGATGACCTCTAAATACAGCAATGCTGTACTTAACAGCTGTTTTATAAATTGTCAAAAGTGGCACTAAAACCGCCCGCTAAGCATCAGCCTATATCTGCGCGAGAGCAAATTATGGAAAGACGAGCCGCCACTATTATCCAGCGCTATGGTTGTGTGGTTTATATTGCAGCTATTCAGACGTACAACAGATGTTATCTCCTCCGTCACGGTGGTATTAAAATGTCATTAAGTTATAGTAACACAGGGAGACAGCGGCCAGTCATTGTTTACAACAAAGCGGGAGGATAATGGGGTCAGATGGGACCAATGCCTGGGGCCTGGCTCTGGATGAGGCCTAGGCGTTTATCATATGCACCAACACCAATGGTGATTATTAATAACTAGATGGGGTTATGAAACATATGACGGGCCTATGTAATAAGGTAGTGTAAAGGGCATCAACCCAAAGCAACCAGACAACAGATGAAGCTTTCAATATCATTTCTTTTTGCACAAAAAAAAAATTAAAATTAAAGTGGACCAATCACCAGGATCTTGACTATCCTGGTAATTGATCCTTGTCTCGGGGAGTAGGATGTCCCCCCCATGTGAAGCCCCCCAGATCGCCCACTTTCACTCAACTTTCCCCACGGCACATGCACGGGCACTAGTCCAATCAGCGATTTTTATGCTGCATACTAATGCGTGGCATAAAGCCACTGATTTGAACTGGCTCCCCTATTGAGTGTGTGCTCCAACATGCCCGGACGATCTGATTGGCTGGGCCCAGGGAGCACGCACAGCTACAGAGAAGCCAGGCATGCGGCGCCGGCAGAGACCAACTGGGATCTGGTAAGATCACCGGCGCCCCGGGGGGTTTCACATATTGGGTCATCCCAATGGGGAATCTTTTAGATTCCAAGCCGGCCGCAGGGGTGATTGGTTCACTTTAACAACTGACTTTTTTTTTCATTGTCATGAAATGCTGTAAGGGGCTTAATTTTTAGGAGAAGCATGGTGTTATCACTCCAAATTCATTGAATTACAATGTGTGTATAAGGTTTCCTTTGGCTTGGCTCCTAAACCAGCCACAGATATCTAAAATAGGCTTTATCTAGGCCGAAGTCATGTGAAACAGTATATATATATATATATATATATATATATATATATATATTACAGTACATGTATATACATATACATAATGTATTACTTTTCATACTTACTCAGCGTGCTGCATCATACAGATATTTCAATGTCATTATGTTAGATGCAGATTCAATAGATTTTTCATGCAAAAGCTTAAATAAAATAAACAGCAGCTTACCTCAGCACGGCGTTGTGAATGAGGAAATACACTTCCTCATCTGCCCCTCCAGCACCACCCCTCTGATTAAGGCCACCAATACCAACTCAAGGAGCTAGTCCAGACCACACCCCCACTATATGGATAGCTTGAATTGTGCTCTCAGAGCTACCATTCAAGCCCAGCTAACCCCTCTCTCCTTCCCTCCAGCCTCCTCCTAGAAAGCGCTCACGCTCCTAGCAACAACATCTGCCCACACTGTACCAAAGGCAGCTAAAGGCCACACCCACATGCTCCAGAAAATAAGTCATGAGGTACGTAGGCGGACATAGTGGTCTAAGCATTGACTCTTTGACTGTTCTATCATTTTCAGTTTATTTACCACAAAGTAAATAATATATACAACTACATTCATAAGTCAAACCTAGGTAAACCAGGGTCTACGTTAAAGAAGAACAAAACCTGATTTGGGTACTGCGAGCTCTTGCCCAATCTGTGCATATGTAATGTTACGCAAACAACTCTGTGGCAATCGGGAGCACAGACGGCCACATCCCCAGCAGTGGGCACACTCCTGCCCCCAGCCTATCTGAATGGCTGGTGGCGGGAGATGCTGGGAATGTGGCTACTGGTGTTTACATCAGCAAGGGAGCCAGGTAGAATGTGAGCTTTGTGGCTCCCCGGGAGGGGGTTCACACAACCCGATTTGCAATGCCCTAGAGGTAGGCCAGCGGTCTTTTAGATTCCAGGGCTGGCTCTGTTGGGGTTTGTTCCTCTTTAATGTGGGTGGTAGACCAGCAGGCAATTGCATAAGATAGACAGGCATGTTAACAGGGTTGCCATCATGGCAGTACAGACAGGACTCATTTATGGACTCATTTATGGGGCCCAGTCGTTCAGAAGTCGTATGACTTTTCATCTGCTCCTATGCTTTCAAGGACTCCTCTTACCCACTGCTGCTCAGCCTCTGTTCTCTTTCTTGGGGTATGCAGTTAGTCCTGGCACTGTTGAAGTCTTTCTAATGCCCATAAAATAGAGGTCTAGTGAAGCTATTTTGGCAGATGTGTTTCTAATTAGCATCAGTGTTGTAGCAGAAGCATTGCTCTGGCTGCCCTAGAAACAGCTCCTCTATGGTAAACCATGTTCCAGGAGTCTGGGATTTAAAAATATCGCCAAACAATTGGAATTCCTCTATCTAGAAAATTTCATAAAACAACCAAAAAAGGCCAACTCAACAAATTTAGCTTGAAACTTAGCAAGAACTTAGATCACTTAGGTACATGACCTACAGGTAGCTGCTGCCACTTCTGATATCACAAAGTCGATTATTAGAAAGGAGCTGGAAAATTATCTCTACAATAGGTGTCATACTAGAGATGAATCATTTGCTGTTCAGAAGAGAGGTTCTAGAGAAAACCCCAAGACAATGTGGTCGATTCAGAGCCAGGTGAGAAAACTCACTTGTTTTTTAGGAGAGAAAATTGCCTTTCACTTTCATTGTCTACCTTGGGCCTGATTCAGAGCCAGGTGAAAATGTACACCTTGTAGACAATGAAAGTCAATGGCAGATTTCTCTCCTAAAACAGAAGTGGGTTTTCTCATCAGGCTTTGAATAGACCCCAATGTTTGACCTGGCCCAAAAATGGCAATGGCCAAAATGGTAGGAGAGAATGCCAGGAGCAAGCAAAGATATGCAGAAATGGGTGCTTTTTATTTTAATAACGATTTTTTATAAATGAGGGGAGAAGCTACAGTATGTCTTTGTTCTACTTGTTACTGCTTGTGATCTGTTACCTCTCTCTAGTTCAAAGGATAGGGGAGTTGGCAAACCACCTGTCTGGCATGTGGTGGGAGGCTGGCTGATTCCACCGCACCCCCTCCAATGGGGTGCGGAAGAACCCAATGCTCATCGGCAGTGTTCTTACAGGGGTGCAAGGGTTGGGCAGAAGTCAAATAGGGTGTAGTTCAGATGAAGGGGTGCCATCATTGAGGTATACCTAGAATAGCATGAAAAAATGTGTACATGGCTGGCAGAGGGGGGCACTGGGAGGCAGAAAGAGCAGCCACATGTGGGCTAAAGGGGAACTACCAGAAGGGGTACATGGGGGCAGTGGGAGGAAGACAAGAAAAAAGATGGAAGGACATGGTTAGTAAGGGGAACACTGGGGGACAGAATGGGTACATGGGGGGCTGGGGAAACTGGGACATAAATTGGGACATGCTTGGGGCAAGAATGTGCAGAAAGTATGGTATGTGGGACACAGGGGGCATTTGGACACAGAAGGGATGCATTCGGGCCACAGGAAGAATGTTGGAGGCAAAAGAACGAAATGCTGTGGGCTTTTAAGTATATATCTTGGCCCTATCATATTTATCATTACACAGTCTTTCAAATGGCCTTCAGAATATAAAAGGTAAACCTGCCCCCCCTAAAAAGAGTAAAGTACTTAATATTTCCCCTCTGCATCTTTAATTTCTTCTATGTCAATACTTGGCGCCAGGCTGAAAAATTGAAAGCATGAAGCGCACACCAGGGGGTGCATAAGAAAAATCAAACTGCGTCCTTTTGCTATTTATTCTTTTTTAGATATATTTTGTAGAGCGCGAATAAAAGTCAAGGAGAAAGAATTGTTAGCGAGGTGAGATTTTTCATCATTTACTCATTGGATGGTGATGGATGTTTAGCTATAAAAATACCTAAACTAAAACCTTTAACCATCCAGCAGGCTACCATTCTCATCATCGCTTTAATAGGACTCAGTGGCTGCCCAGGACCATTTGTCATCCTCACACTGGAAGAATCAATATCTTGGCTATGAAATTAATAATTTAACACTCCCCCATACATTATTTTCCCTTTCAGTTCCTGTTAAGTAGAAGTTAGGCCGAGCAGCTCCTGATCCGGGCCCTTAACAGAATAATGATTTTTTACAGTAGAAGGATAATCCAGCTTTAAAACATCTGTATGTAAAGTTAGAGATCCTCTTTAACAGCATAATGTTGTTGTTTTTTACAGAGAAAGAATTTTGCCTCTTTAAAACAATTACAACATCTGTATTTAAAGCTAAAAGTCACCATTACCAGAATAATCCCACTTCAAGAACCTCCAACTTATTTAACCACTAAAGCAGGGTTACTCAACCTATTCTTGTAAAGTTTATTTAAAAGCATCCGGTGAGAGGTGAAGATCCAGACGGAGGGCTGTCCGAGGAGGGGGGGGGGGGCGGGGCAGTTAGAAATCAGCACACTGGGGGAGGGGCTATAGATTCCCCAGGCAAAACTAAAAAAGGCTGCTTGCCCCCCACCCCAAAAATCCCATTGGGCACTGGGAAAAAACAGAAGCTTTTTTTTTGGGCCCCACAGAACCTACAGCTGTGGCCCACGCCACACTGCTTGAACCCACTCCTTACATTCTGTGCAGGCCGTGTACAGGGGTAAACTAAGGTCCAAAATGTTACTGGCAATAAGGTCTGGTAACATGGATAGATAGGACTCGGGGGAGAGGGAGGGATAGAAACAATAGGACGGACAGAGAGGGATGGAGAGAGAGCTGGCAGAAGGGATGAATGGGCAGAACTAGAAGGACAGGAATGAATGGGCAGAGCTGGGGTAGATGGCCAGACCTGGAAGAAAGAGTAATGGATTGTCAAAGCTGGAAGGCTGAGGATTGGATAGGTAAAACTGGGAGGACATGAAGTGATGGGGCAGAAAAACTGGGCTGGATGGGGCAGAATTGAGTGGATAGGAATTGTAAGGGCTGGGAGGACAAGAATAGATGGGGCAGAGAGACTGGGCTGGATGGGGCAGGGCTGAGGGGATAGGGATGCATGGGGCAGAGCTGAGGGGATGGGGAATAGCTGGGGGGGACAGGGATGGATGGGGAAAACATGGGGGGACAGGAATTGATGGGGATGGCATGAATGGGGCAAAGTTTGGAGGACAGGGATAATTATTCCAGTGTTTGTGGTACAGTATGGCTTAAGTGTAATACCACACACTGAACACTAGAGGGAGAACACTTCTACAAAGTAACTAAAGGGAGCACAAGCAAGACGAATGTGATGGGTTGGGTATTTATAGTGAATGTTCTATGCAATTAGAAAATAATCTCTAAGCTCTGGTAGTGCTAATGGCTTATTAGGAAAAATGGATGCAGCATTTAGGCATTTAGGCGAGTGACAATGACTCACAATTTATTTTCACCCATTTAAAATGATACTTCGCCTTTAGTACATAGCAAAATATTAAAGTGTTCCAACCCATAATCAATACAATCCAATTTCTGTGCATCAATGAATTCCATTTCACACCGGAGAGAAGGCTCGAAAAATAACCTCAATAAACCTGAATTGCTGCTATTGAGTTTTCTCTCCTGATTGAGGAAAGGGTGATTGCATGCTTCTTATGGTTATATGTATATTATTATTTATATGTATTATTTCTTTTCTATATATCTGGAATGCATTTTATTTGTTATTGCAGTAATAATAGACATCCACAGAATTTTTTTCGAAAGCAGAACATTACAAGCAGGATGTAAAGGGAAACAACTGTGTTCTTTTACATGAAATTAGATATTATGTTTATTTAACGTAAGTATTCATATTTTAGGGAAATGTGGTTTTGATTCAGCTTTTTTTGGGGAAGCCCTGTGCAACAGTGAATACCTTGAGGGTTTGCATCCAGAAAACTGCGCCCCCGACAACGAGCCTGATATGCCTAGAAAACTTGAGGTGTGCACTTCCAGAAAATATATATATATGTATTTTATTTGAAAATCTCCTAAAGTGCTGTTTCAGTTTGGGGTGTGTCCTGGGCAGGAAAGGGTGTCTACCGATACATATGTCGCACAATTAAAACTGGGAGGAATGGGATTTTTATGTGCAATATGATTTTCCTGCAAAACTTATATTTTTTTTAAAAAGGTACAAAATGTAATAAAAATGCATTTTTTCCTACATATTTCACCCAAAAATATTGTGAAAGCACTGACAAAAATTAGAAACAAGGCATTTCCTGTTAAAGCCCAAACTCTGCTGAAAAAACTATATATAATTTTCCTGGGAAATCCCTGGATATCCCTTCAAAAATCACAGTTATCATATATAGCACAAAATGGTGAACAATGGTCTGGCAACGAAGGGTAGGTAGGCTGTCACTTACAGGTTACAGTTAAAGAAGTTCTATCACTGAAAATGGTCTAAAATCAAAATTGTGCAAAAATCTAAAAGACAGGGTTATTATACAATCTGCATAAAAAATCCTATTACTGACTGGAAGGTAATGATGCAGTGCCTGTGTGGTGCAGGTGTTGGTCTGTGCCACTATAAGATAGGCTGGGGGGGCATCGGCTGCCGGCGCTCACATGGGCAAGACATTCTGGTAGCCAATAACGTTGTTTGCTAGCCACATGGGTGCCACGAAAATTGCTGCACTGGATTCCCAGCAGGAGACCAAGGTAAAAGTAAGATTTACAGGCGTTCTGGGGGTTTATGTGCGGGGGTTCCAGCACTCTGAGGGGGACCAAACTGTCAAGCCTCCTGGCTACAATCATGGGGAGAGCTGAGCTCCAGGTATGGGGCGAAGTGAAGCAGAAAAAACTCCAAAGAGCAAATAAAAAGTCTGAGCAGAGTCCAAGGGTGAATCCGGGGTCAGAGGCAGGCAGAAAACAGGCAAAGTCCATAAGCAATCCGCGTCAAAAATCAGGTTATCCGTCCGTGTATAAATCCAGGTATTCAATCAGGTATTCAGGAATCAGGGAAACAAGGTCCAGGAAGTAAGCTGATAACACAGCATTGGCTGTAGGCCAGCTGTCCTCTTAAATAGGGCTATCAATCGGCACAGGGAGGGATGTGCCAGAGTCTGGTGAAGTCACTTCCTGTCCATTCAAACTCAGGACACCAGGAAGTGAAATCAAGTCCAAGAGCTTACACTCTAGGCCTTGTGCACTTCCAATGGGCTGAACAGCAGGTGTCACTGTGGAGCATGCGACAGAAGAAGAGCCTGCTCTGTTAAAACCATGCAGCTGAGCATGTCTGCTGCTGCATGCAGTCCGTGGTATGGCGCGCTCACGATGCCTTAAAGGGTAGGAAAGGCGAGGAGACTGACACAAACCTGCGCTGCACAGGTGTTGCTCTGCTTTAAATGTTTCATTTTGTTTTTACAAGGGAGGATTGTTAAACTCAAACCCCTATATGCATCAAGCTATCAGGGTTGCAAGACAAATCCGCCCTTCCAAGTTTACAGGAGTACCTTCTGAGGTGACCTTGACCTTAAAGTGAACCTCTAGTATTTTTACATATCACCCAGTCGCCCTCCCTGGGGGCAAGCCCAATTTGAATCCATAATAAAATAAATACCTAGTTACAATGATCCTCCTGCAATCCCCAAGGTAGTTCAGCACTGTTCCTGCTGTGACCTCTGAGTCAGCCAACCATAGCTGCAGAAGCATTGGAGATTGCAGGTTGATTGACACAATAGCAAAAACATTCAAATGATTCCGCATGAGCCTAGAAGCATGACGGCTGCGTGCACATGCCGGGCGAACGTGCAAATCGCATCAAATGGTAAGTGCACGGGAGAAGCCCAAATTGCCTCTTCTTGTGCCAATTTGCACCTTTTGTAAGGAAAATCTGCTGTTTTGAAGCGTAAATGGCCCTTCCCCATGTGCATTTGGCCGGCTAAGAGCTTAACTGCTCCCCCAAGTTTCTCCCCTTTGCGTTACTGTTTCTCTGTGTTTTTTGTGGGGAATATTCTGATTCCAGTAAACCCTTTAAGTTTTTTTGCCCAATATTTTGTCCCAGATGTTCTCTTTAACCCTCCCTCTCGTTTGGTTTGCATATTAATGCTTAAACATTTAACTATCATTTTTTATTAATTTTGTTTTAGGGGGGCCCAATATCCAAATTTTTGTTGTTTGGATCTTCATCTTTGTGTTTTTTTTAACCTTTTTATAATTTTTTTGTAAGAACCCAAACAAAAAAAAACGGTTCAGTCCCTAAAAAGCTTGCGGCTGACACTTTCATTGTTCATAAACACACTGCCGGCATGTGTTTTTGGAATGAAATAAGCCTGTTTACTCATTGGAATCGGCAGTTTCCTCCAAATTGCACGCTTTTCTGCCCTCTAAACATACCATAAATCAGGAGAGTTCGGTGCCCAAGATGGACGGAAACGTGACACAGTGGCGAATGGTAGTGCATGAACTGAAGCTAAAATGAAAGCACATCCCATTTTGACGACCATGAATCAGACGGAGGCTCGAACACGACTTGACACCTCAAATAGCATGCGCAAACTCACCAGCACACCGACCATAAGTGGACCCTGTTCAGTTAGAGATGCTCCATCCCATCCCATGTTGAAAGGGCAGTGTTGCTGACAGAACCGACCTGCAGGGTGTATAGCTAAGCTGCCCAATACTTCCCCTGAGTTCCTGCAAGACAGAATAGCACCTCAGCCATTGAGGCCTATGTTTGTCCACACATGTTCACAAGTTATGACCTTTCTCCTGTCCATCAGTACTGGCAAAGTACAGGTCTTATAACTCTCTACAACCAGTAGTTAAAGGCAGAGGTCACCATAACTCAACAAATATATTTGAAAGTGGAAAAAGTTAGAAGAAGCCCACTTTTACTATAGTACACTTCATAATTCATGTTTGAGAACCCCTTTAACAGATTAATGTATATTCACAGTGGAAGAATGATTCCTCTTTAACTCTTTAAGGTAATCTAGAATAATGTTAAGTGGAAGAATTCCCCTTTTCTTTATGGTATAACACACATGTGCTCAACCCTCCTCCCCAAGGGTCACTAACAGGCCGGATTTTGCAGATCTCCACACAGATGCACAGGTGAGGTGATTAGCTTAGACATAGTTATAGACTGAGAACGAATTACTTCACCTGTGCATTAGTGTGAAGATCTGCAAATCCTGGCATGTTAGTGGCCCCTGGGGAGGAGGGTTGAGCACCTATGGTATGGTGCAGTGGTGGTGCAGTGGTGTAACTAAATGTGATGGGGCACTGGTACGAACATTAAATTGTGGCCTTTCAAGGCTCATACAGTAAACCTTAACTCAGCTGGATGCAGCTAGACGAATAAAAGACTTGGAGCGTGATTTATGTCATTGGCATCGAATGTCCGCGCCATGCAACTTGGTGCATCCAAGTGGTGTTTAGCGTGAGGGCTTGTTTTTGAATTGGCGCACGTGTTTCATAAATCTGTGTTGGACTCATAAGCTTACATGGGACTAATACTCTGCCAATAACCCAGCCTACTTTACACATACACATCTTACACGGCCCTGCGCGCCTTATACTGACATGTCCTGTTTATTTGGTTGTGCAAATCATTAATACAAATCATTAATCACTTTTGTGCTTTTTTTGTGTGTGTGTTCTTTTGTTTTTTGTTTTTCTTGTGGCTTAGACAATCACAACAATAAGCCAGCGTGAACTATGTGAAAATGACAGGCAAAAACACACGCATCAACACAAAGTACACGAGACACACCAAAATACCACCCAAAACAAACTCAAGCCAGTCTCAAATTTGCTGCATGAGTGGAGACTATGGGGGTTATTTAAGAAGGGATAGCGCCAGGTAGTGCCTCATAGCGGCAGGTAGCGGCAGGTGAACGCCGGGCGCTGTAGACAAAACCACATTTAAGAAAGCGAAATGTGAGCGACTCTAACAGCGCCATGTAGCGTCTGATGTATTATTACAGGCGGCTTAGTGAATAGCATCGGCGCTCTAGCTTCCAGAGCGCCATGTATTACCTTTCGCTCAGTGTCGCTCTCCCATACATTTCAATGGCCGTTCATTTGCTTGTGTTTAAACAGCGTGTTTGACATTTTTTTCTTTTTGCTCATATTGTGTGACCTCTCCTGGCTGCAAACAAACATTTTTAGAAACTTTTTTGACTTTTTATATTTTTATGCAGAATTGTCATTACAGGTCTGGCACTAAAGTGTTAATGTCACAGTGTTAAAACAATGTCATTCCATGTGTTTTCTCTTTCTTACAGGTGTATATGGTGTATATATATGGTGGTATGGTGTGGAGCGCTGAGAGTCCGTCGCACTGAGCTGGTGCTACATTTCGCTCCCTGCAGCACTGTACTGGTGTTAGAGCGCCCAATATACATCATATTCATCAATGCCGGCCAGATTACTAGAGCGACTGAGGTGCGCTGTTACAGTGCTCGATACCCGCTTACAGCATCTACTAACGGTCGCTCTAAGCGCCGGTATACAGCCGGTATATCTGCTGATACCTGGCGTTAGTAGTGAATCAGCTAAGTAGGCTTGAACGGCGTGTAAGACCAAGCAGCACATTTAATAATGCAGAAAAAAATGGATGCGCTGCAGTTGTGACAAAAATTCAAAGGCAGCAGCTGCACTAGTCCGTGAGGTCAGCGTATTACTCAGATTTATGTGATTCTAAGCATGGGCGCATGTAAACACACTGAAACAGACACCCGTTATGCGTATTTGCTCTGCTACAGGTATAGGGCCTTATTCATGAAGGGATAACGCCAGGTAGTGCCTGTACAGCGGCAGGTAGTGTCAGGTGAATGCCAGAGACAGCACGCAATTACACATTTATGAAGCCGAATCTGGTGAGCGACTAGAAAAACGCCATGTAGCGTATGATTCATCATTATGCCAGCCTCAGCGTACAGCGCCGGCGTTCATCCTTGCAGAGCGCCACGTCTAACCTGTCGCTACCTGACGCTCTCCCATACATTTCAATGGACGATCCTTAAATCCCTTTCCTGATTCCAATTTCTTTTTTATTTCCATTAAAAAAAATCTCAAAACTTCTTACATGTGTCCTGGGCAAGAAAATGACATTTTTGAAAACTTTTTAGATTAATAATATTTTTATGCAGAATTGTCCTTACATGTCTGGTATTGGTATAAGGTGTTCATGTTACAATGTAATAACATATATTTTCGCTTTGTTACTAGTGGATACATGTTCAAAAACAGACTTTAATCACACCAATTCTGGCGCTATGGGCTACAACTACATGATTTTGAGCGCCAGCGATGTTTGAGGCGTTTTTTTTGATGAATGTGATGTGAATCAGTCGCACTGAGCTGGCGCTACCATTCGGTCCCATACAGCGTAGTACTGCGACTCATACATGATATTCATCAATGCTGGACAGCGACTGAGGCAGTCTGAAACAATGATCCATGGCTGAGCACAGCGACTACTAGCGGTCGCTCTGAAATCTGCTCTGTCGCTACCTGGCGTTAGTAATGAATCAGCCTGCCAATAGACACTTAACAACAACCGTAGCAACACAAAAACCAAAAAGACATGTTTAGCAAGATCAAGAAAGGAGAAATTGCCCAAAAAGAACAAAAATTTAAAAAAATAAAAATACATAAAAGGAACATCTAAAACAAGGGACAAGACATACGAACACAACCATTCCCTCACCAGATGAAAACTATGACCAAATAGGCCAAAACTCGCAACACAGAAAAATAAACCAAATACACCGACTATGACCAAATAGGCCAAAACTCGCAACACAGAAAAATACACCAAATACACCGACTATGACCAAATAGGCCAAAACTCGCAACACAGAAAAATAAACCAAATACACTGACTATGACCAAATAGGCCGAAACTCGCAACACAGAAAAATAAACCAAATACACTGACTATGACCAAATAGGCCAAAACTCGCAACACAGAAAAATAAACCAAATACACTGACTATGACCAAATAGGCCAAAACTCGCAACACAGAAAAATAAACCAAATACACCGACTATGACCAAATAGGCCAAAACTCGCAACACAGAAAAATAAACCAAATACACCGACTATGACCAAATAGGCCAAAACTCGCAACACAGAAAAATAAACCAAATACACCGACTATGACCAAATAGGCCAAAACTCGCAACACAGAAAAATAAACCAAATACACCGACTATGACCAAATAGGCCAAAACTCGCAACACAGAAAAATAAACCAAATACACTGACTATGACCAAATAGGCCAAAACTCGCAACACAGAAAAATAAACCAAATACACTGACTATGACCAAATAGGCCAAAACTCGCAACACAGAAAAATAAACCAAATACACTGACTATGACCAAATAGGCCAAAACTCGCAACACAGAAAAATAAACCAAATACACTGACTATGACCAAATAGGCCAAAACTCGCAACACAGAAAAATAAACCAAATACACCGACTATGACCAAATAGGCCAAAACTCGCAACACAGAAAAATAAACCAAATACACCGACTATGACCAAATAGGCCAAAACTCGCAACACAGAAAAATAAACCAAATACACCGACTATGACCAAATAGGCCAAAACTCGCAACACAGAAAAATAAACCAAATACACTGACTATGACCAAATAGGCCAAAACTCGCAACACAGAAAAATACACCATTCAACCCTATGGAAGCTTCCTCCAATGCGTTGTTTTTGGACAAATGCACAGACAGTACTACTAATGCTGCTTTGTTAAATGACCAGAAACCACATGTGCACCAACTGCAAACAGTGTATGATTACATAAATACACTTGTTCTCAATTTGGTGCACATTTTGGGCCAAAAATGGACATACACCCAAATTGAAAGGCGCAAACCTTTCAGAAATCAGGCCCTTGGATCCCTATTTATAAAGTGTCAGTGCCACACAGCGACACTTTTTTGCCTCAGCAGCACTCAGCGTTCCATTAAAGAAACAAAACACAGATGCATCTGCCAGCTAGCGTCTTATTTAACGCTAGGGCGCAAAAGGTTGCAGCGCTAGGAGCCCTGCTGCTGGAGGTCAAGATCCCATAGAGCACAATGGGCAGAACTGGATTTATAATCTTGCTAATGCTTATAGTCAATGTTAAACACATTTATTTGTACAGAACTTGCATTGGGACTGTGTCAGTAATGAAAACGCAGGACCTAGATGTCGCCAGATTTTAGAAAAAAAAAATAGTGACTTAATTTTGTTACAAATGTAGCAAAGCTTAGTCTAAATGCACTGTTTGTCCCCTTTGTCTCCAGCAGTGATATCTTGTAACTGTGATGATGAAACCCTGACCAGTGCTGGAAAAATATAGCGCCAAGGATTTCAAGGAGGAAAAAAATCATAAATACTTTGTGCAGCGTCAGAAAAACGGCAGTACAAAGTGGAGCTCAAAGGCTCTGGGATAATCGTCAGTCGGAGCCAACAGGCGCTGGCACAGGCAACCCCAATAACCAGAGCAAATTTGTTAGCATTTGCTGCTGTGGCTTATAGCGCCATTTGAAGTCCACATTGCAGCCCCAGAAAAGATAAAAATGCAGACACTCCAAAAATGGCACTGGAGCCACCAAAAATATGCTAAATAGCTTTTACTACAGTGTAGAAAGGAGGAAACTACTTAGGAGTAAAAAAGTGCCATTGACTTTTATTGTTTTCTTATCTAGTGATTCAGCAACAGTGACATTCTCAGGCTTTTTTCTCATGAATTGAATATTTTACTACCATGAGAATTTTTTTCTACCTTTATTGAATCGAGGCCTAAATGTTAGACTTGTATCAAAGAGAGGAGAACCTTTTCATGGTTAGAAGGAGAGGAGAATGGAGGAGAGGCGAGGAGAAGAATGAGAATTCTAGCTTTATATACATATGTTGTACTGAAATGAAAGGAAAGTTCTTCTGTTTTCAGATTACTTTATTCAGACCCACACCCTGACAAGAAACAGTGCTCATTTGCATCCTTTCCCAGGGCAATTCAGATTGCTGCACATAAAAATGTATTCACCTTTTTGTAACTCCTGCTGTGGTCGATCATCCTATGAAGCTGCCAGTAGCCTGCAAAGAGGAAGTGCTGCCGGGTTTCCTGCCACTGTGCATTGTGGGGTTATTTCAGTTAAATCCAGGCAGAAGCACAGTTGGGATGCTGGGAAAGAAAGCTCCCTGAGTCCTGCAGGCCAAGAAGAAAATTAGTGAAGCAACGTTTCAGCTTTAAGTGGATGCAGGAGTAAATGTAAGTGCCAACAATGATTCAGTATCATGCATGCAGTTGGGGCAAGGGAGTTTTGGGGAGTTTTGGTGGAAGGCTGTTGGTCAGGTTTAAAGGAAACCTCTAGCTTTACAAGGAATTAGAGGGGGATTATATCATTTTCCTATTCAATTTGGATAAAGGGACCTCTGATGCTTTTGTCTAAAATATAACAGAGGCAGATTGAGGCACCAGAACTGAATTGGGGGGGGGGGGGGGGTTGCAGTGTCAGGTGCACCCTGGCCCACCAGAGGGATCCTCTTTTAGACCCCATGCACTGACCCAAGGTAGCCATCACGGTAGAACAGAATGTCCAAAACTAACTTTAACCTAAGCATTCTGTGTGTTAAAACCTACCTGGTTTATAGTGGTGTGGCATTATTTACATAAAGCTGGATGATGGGCCCCAAGAATGACTTTCCTAAGTGGACCCCAAGAATAATTTTCTCAGGTGGACCCTATGAAAGATTTTGTTAGGTTGGCTGCAAGAAGGATTTTGTCAGGTGGCCCACAAGAAGGATTTCCTCAGGTGGAGCCAAGATGCACCAGTCTGACACAGGAAGAATGGATGAGATGTGAGGATGGGTGTACATTAAAATGAAGCAGGCCTTCTCATATTGGGGGTGTAGGTTGGAATTGTCAAGCTTGTAATATAGTCAGAGAAGAGCTTGGAATTCAGGTGAGTCTTCTAGAAGATAACCATAGTGCCCAGGTTGAAGTCCACACGTCTACCAGCTCCATTATCATTCTAACGTTTTCAACTTCCTGGAGCCCCAGTCCCATTAGGGGTAGTCTGGGTGCACCAGTGCCAAAACTGGTGGGATGACAGATCTTGCAGCATTAAGGAGGTGTCTTTATAATCTTTCTTGGAGGACAAGACTGAGAGAAGGATGACCAAGGGCAAATAAGATCATATCTGAGGTCAGCAATTCAAGGATTCTCCTTATCTTGTCCCAAAAGAACCTTACAGGTATCATGGTGCCGCCTGTCTTGCCAAACCTGCAACTTTCACTAGATGTCTCGCGCCTCCATATTTGAAGTAATCAGGGGAACCATCTACCATCTAGCCAGGACTTTGTAGTTCCTTTCCTGTGCCCTGCAGGGCAATAAAGTATTTTGTGGGTCAACCGCATTTTTTTCACTTCTACCTACCCACAAAGCCCAGAGGGCCAAGGGGGCTGCAATAACAAGGCTGTTTTAAAGGGCTTACGATTCAAAAGACCTCACCACAGTTAAAGCGGACCAAAACCCACTGAACTTGTGAAAATTGGCCAAAGCCCCTGCCGATAATCCCTTCTCAGAGGGTGTAGAACTAGAAATGGATGTTTTCACTTTTTGAATCATCCTGGGACACTTTTTTTGCTGTCCCTTTCTGTAAAATGACAGGGGATCAGCCATTGCATAGGTGTGGCAATGACATCTTTGCCAAACACAACAGTGGCAATGAATGGAGGAGACAGAACTTTACAGCTAAAACGTGCGTCATTATTTGAGATTAGAGTGAAGCAGGAGCATTAAAAATTGGCAAAGGGTCCTCTTCATGGGGGGAGCAATTCAGGGGATGCTAGTTAATAATTTGGGTTTTGGTCTGCTTTAAAGGTGTTATCCTGCAAGTTAACTAGTTAGACTAGTAGGAAAGGCTGCTTAGTTTTATTGGTTGATGAGCTGTGTAAACCTGCGGTTCCCTTACACCAGTGTAATCCTTACACTCGCTGGATCTCTGCACTCGGAACAGGTTGTGGAGGGCTGTTGGTGCTCATCTGTGCGTAATTTACGGCTGGCAGAGAGTGGGCATATGGTCTATTTTAGCCGTAGATCACTGCATCAAATTTTTATTGGTTTAAAGAATGCGCTGGGCTTGAATTATTGCCTGACCCCTCAGCTAAGATTAAGTCAGAAGAAAGTGACCCAAGAAGCTGGGGACAATTTATGGCTGGCTGTGAAATGACTCCTGATATGTAGGATTTACTGTGGGCTCCTGTCACTTCCAGCATGAAATAATACCCCCCCCCCCCCCGACACACACACACACACACACACCCAGCATGCATCTGCACACAAGGGACCCACACACCTATGCATATCCTCACACACAGGCATGGGAGAGATTTACTAAAGCCCTTTTGCCTAGTGGATTGTGCTCAGGAGAGTAAATAAAAGTCCCCTTCAAGTAGACCAAGATCATCCCTCCACAGGACAGCAAGTTCTGTTCGGCATAAAGCCGACGACAGGGGCGGACTGGGACTAAAAAATGGCCCGGGACTTTTTGGGGCACACCGGCCCTGCTGCACTTTTCCTGGCCCGGTATAGTATATTCATGTATATATATATATATATATATATATATATATATATATATATATATACACACACACACACACACACAAACACACACACACACACACACACACACCTTATTTTGTTCCATGGTTTACCAGGGTTTAGAGGACAAAAATAAGAAAGAAAATATTATGAACAAAATGGTGTGCTAAAATCTCCCCCTCCGAATCACCCCATTACAGCCAGTGAGCATCATCCCACATTGGAGGTAGTACTAGTGCAGCATCTCCCATTACAGACAGTGAGGGGCATCCCGCATTACAGGCAGAGAGGAGCGTCCTGCATTACAGGCAGAGAGGGGCATCCTGCTTTAAAGGCAGTGAAGGGCATCCCGCTTTACAGGAAGTGAGGGGCATCCCGCATTACAGGTAGAGAGGGGCATCCCGCATTACAGGCAGTGAGGGGCATCCTGCATTATAGGCAGAGAGGGGCATCCCACATTTACAGGCAGAGAGGGGCATCCCACATTTACAGGCAGAGAGGGGCATCCCACATTTACAGGCAGAGAGGGGCATCCCACATTTACAGGCAGAGAGGGGCATCCCACAATTACAGGCAGAGAGGGGCATCCCACATTTACAGGCAGAGAGGGGCATCCTGCATTACAGGCAGAGAAGGGCATCCCGCATTACAGGCAGAGAGGGGCATCCCACATTTACAGGCAGAGAGGGGCATCCCACATTTACAGGCAGAGAGGGGCATCCTGCATTACAGGCAGAGAAGGGCATCCCGCATTACAGGCAGAGAGGGGCATCCCACATTTACAGGCAGAGAGGGGCATCCCACATTTACAGGCAGTGAGGGGCATCCCGCATTACAGGCAGAGAGGGGCATCCCACATTTACAGGCAGAGAGGGGCATCCCACATTTACAGGCAGAGAGGGGCATCCCGCTTTACAGGCAGTGAGGAGCGTCCCGCATTACAGGCAGAGAGGGGCATCCCACATTTACAGGCAGAGAGGGGTATCCCACATTTACAGGCAGAGAGGGGCATCCCACATTTACAGGCAGAGAGGGGCATTCCGTGTTTACAGGCAGAGAAGGGCATCCTGCTTTACAGACAGAGAGGGGCATCCCGTGTTTACAGGTAAAGAGGGGCATCCCACATTTACATGCAGAGAGCGGCATCCCACATTTACAGGCAGAGAGGGGCATCCCACATTTACAGGCAGAGAGGGGCATCCCACATTTACAGGCAGAGAGGGGCATTCCGTGTTTACAGGCAGAGAGGGGCATCCCACATTTACAGGCAGAGAGGGGCATCCCGCATTTACAGGCAGAGAGGGGCATTCCGTGTTTACAGGCAGAGAGGGGCATCCCACATTTACAGGCAGAGAGGGGCATTCCGTGTTTACAGGCAGAGAGGGGCATCCCACATTTACAGGCAGAGAGGGGCATCCCACATTTACAGGTAGAGAGGGGCATCCCGTGTTTACAGGCAGAGAGGGGCATTCCGCGTTTACAGGCAGAGAGGGGCATCCCACATTTACAGGCAGAGAGGGGCATCCCACATTTACAGGCAGAGAGGGGCATCCCACATTTACAGGCAGAGAGGGTGCTGCTGTCTCTGCTGGGAGGAGAACGCACACAGCCGGCTCTTACCTTTCTGCTGCAGATGCTAACAGGGCATCTCACCGGGGTTCAAACAGCGCGGGCCTGCCCGGGACTGTCCGTGGTCACACGAGAGGCTTATGAGCTTCCCTTCACCGGGACTCATCAAGATGCTCTCTCTGCGCACGTGCACACGGTACCTCGGAGGTGCGGTGTGTCCGGCTCGGGCCTGCAGTCCCCTCTTGCTGCCGTGTGGTGCCGGGCTGCCTCCCCCACGCAGCTGCTGCTTCTATTGTGGCACTGGAACTCCGCCGCTGAAGCATTTAATTTTGAGGCTGCCTCAACCTCTCGGTCGCAGGCTCACGGCCGCGGGCACTTCCTGGTTGTTGCGCGCCGGTTGGTGGGCGTGCCCCATATGGTCGGCGTCAATGGACGCCGCCCACTGACGGCCACCAACCTGTGCGCAACAGCCAGGAGCTGCCTGCAAACGTGTGAGAGCGGCGGCCGCTACCTCTTCATCCGCACAGATACCGCAGATACAGAGAGTGAAGGCCGCGATCGCAGATAAAGGGGTAGCGGCCGATGAGCAGAGAAGGTTGTGGCCTTGCCATGTGCCAGCCTACTGGGATTCTGCCCGGTATGCCCTATGGCCAGCCCGCCCCTGGCTGAGGAAGATGCTTTCATATAAAACTTGGCAGAATCAGTCTTATTATCTTGTAATTTCTATGTTGCTGTTTTACCAGATGACTGAGCGCATAAGAGAAACTACCACCATGTGGCCCCTGGGAGCTGGCAGGACCATGTTGCATTGTAGTGTACTATTAAAAAAAAATCCTATTATAAATATAGATACACTTTTCCTTCCTTCCTGTTCCTTGGATCTAGTAATTCAGAGTCAGGAAATAGCCAGGTGTGAATAAATCTGTCTACCAAATACAAAACTTTATTAACACCTCTCCCAACCACGGCAGACTTTGGGGTTTGGGATACCCCTTGACTAGCATAGAAAGAGTCTACACTCTACTACTGCTCGTGCCACCCATGTGGCTGCAGGTGGCTAAATCCACTTTATAATTTTTTTCATTAGTGTGTGCCAAAATGATGTCCTTATAGCAGATGGAAACCCAAAAATAGGTCTACCGCTCTATGAGCCCCCCTCCACCCGAGCAGCCGGGCACTGCTGATGGCTTTTCCACGCCCTGCGCCACTTTTTTAGAGAGCCCATTGGCCCTGTGTTATAAAAGAAAACAATTTCCTGTAGCTACAATGTGTTTACCTTAGCAACTAGTGTGGCGGTGTACATAGGAGTGGCTTCTTGACTCTGACTTGCTATGTTGTAATGCTGATTGTCTGAGAGGCAGAGATGATGCTCCACATTCCTGAGCTCACAAGTTTAATCCTGTAATTCAGCTTCTTCAGATGAGTGGATTGCAATCTTGGTTTCCAGTAGCTAAAAGGTTACTGGCAGGGTCCTCACCTGGGGAGGTCATTAATGCTGCTTGATTTAGCCAAAGCAGCTCATAAGCTGCTCACCTCTTACAGTGTAATGATTATGGGATTTACTAAACTAGTCATTAGTTTTTATTCAAGGCTCGGAAAGCTGCTCCTACTTTAGCAACACAGAGCCACTGGAATATAGGAAACTTGGAGGCAGCAAGCTGATAAGTAAATCAAAGGTCTGGGGACACAATACTAACACAAATGTTTACTTTAGATTCCAGAGTTTTCGTTAAAGTAGATCAATCACCTGAAATGTCACTGCCCTGGTTATTGTCCCTCTAACCTGGGGCATTCCGATTCGAGATGCCCCACTGTGTGAACCCTCAAAGATTGCGGAAAACCGTACTTGAGCCACTGTGCTTGTGTGGGGTGTTGTCAAATCACCACTGTATACCATGCATATTAAAGTGGATGTCCAGTCTTCAATGTACCCCCACCCTGTCTCCCGCCCCTGGCACTGGGGCAGGGCGGGGGGGGGGGGGGGGTACACAACAAGAAAATTGCTTACCTCACTCAGAATCCAGCGCTGTTCTCCTGGCATTTGGGGTCCTGGGTGCAGCCATCTAGGACAGGCTGCATAGAGCACCATTCCCTGCTCAGTACATGGACAGACAAGGGGATACAGCTCCATCACTGTCTGCACTGGATCCCGGGTAAGGTAAGCTGTAATCCCACCCTCGCCTCAGCGGCAGTGGAGGGTGGCAGGGCGGGGGGATTTGAGACTGGACGTTCACTTTAATGTTCACCATACAGCTCTGTTTACAAATTGATCACTGGTCATTTTTGGAAGAGGTAAACATTCAGCTGTAACTTTTGCAATAACAGGTGAGTATATTGCCCGAGTATATTGCCCGACACAGGTTTCCCAAATATGGATCCCTATGGGATGTAGGATTAAATGGCCTTATTTAAATAACACCTCATGTCTCCAATAATAAATGTATGCAATCAACCTTTGGCCTCATAAACTGCAGCTTAGGATAATGTATTATGCTGGTTGGAGCAATTCTCAATAAGATTTAATGAGGTTTGTACAAGTGCCTTTAAATTCAGGATTCAGGCTGATGACTAGCAAAAATACAGAAAATACAGCAAGTCCAGTGGCCTCCATATATTACTACAGATTCAGGTTTTACCTATTACTACAGATATGCTATGACCTCACTGTTGATGTCATTACCATGGGGGCGTCCTGCTTTAGGATGCCCCACTTTGTAAAACCCATCAGTTCATCCCAAAAACATACCTTTCCCCTGTCCTACACTGAATGCACGGGCTCTCATCCAATCAGCACTGTATGTCATGCATATTAATGATGGGCATAGAGCCCTGATTACAAACAGAGGCACCATAGTGTCCGCATCCTCGGTTTCCCTACAGTGTGCAGTTAGCTCCTGTCCCCAGCCAATCTGAATGGCAGCATTTCACAGCTACAGGTATGTGGCTTCGGGTCACAAGTGGGGTGTGAGAGCCCCACAAAAAGTGAGCGAATGTGGGGCATTGTGGGAAGTTTACACATCGAGATGCCCCAGGTTTGCTTGATTAGGGGCAGTTGTGGCCTTGTTTGAATCTGGGACATGACTGAAGTGCTCTTGAGCAAGGCACCTAACCCCCCCAACTGCTCCCCGGACGCCATAATTAGGGCAGGCCACCGCTCCCGGCATGTGTATACTCACCGCACGGATAGGTTAAATGCAGAGGACAAATTCCTATGTGTGCACAAGCATACAATGGCCATTTATGCATTAAAAATTAAATTAAACATTTAAAAAAAATGGGTGGTTGGTTTACTTTAAATCCCAATTCTTGGCTCCAGTTGTCTGCATAAGCATTTGGAACTATACCAAGGGAATGCAGAAAAGAGAGGAAGATGAACAGGGAGGAAAAAAAAAAGGAAAGATGAAAAGAAAGACAGGCCAATGAATGTGAATGAAGGCAGACCTCCTTACATTTATTTCCCACCAACCCTTTGGGATGCCCCTCTAGCTAACGATCCCTAGCAAGACAGAATCTGGCTTTATAGGACAGCTATAGGCAAGATTATTTTTCCCCTCAAATACCCCATATTTTACTAGTAATCTTATTTTCTGATACCTTCTCCCCCTAGTGGCTGAAGTCAGGTCACAGTTTAGCTATTCTCTGTTACTATGTGGCCTAGGTTTTCCCCCAACCAGAAGGGGGCAACACATATAAAAAATTCAGCTTTAAATAATAATCATTTTTACCTACATATGCGATGAAGAGCTTTACCTACTATAGGTCGTATAGCATATAGCGTTCGCTGTAATATACAAGTGAACACTAGGGGGAGCATCCAAAAACAAAAATACATGTTATTAAAAGGGGGAGTGGGAGGAAGACTTTCTAAATGCTGTATTTTTATTGTTGCATACAGTTGTCCTTTAATAATCACCTTTCCATGTTCCTGGGCTGAGGCAGCCACAGCATTTTGCTGAAAGAGTGGGGAGGAATAAATAACCTTCACAGACGTATGGAAAAGATACGGCCACAAACAGGAATGTTAACCGGACCAAGCTGAAATGCCGCCTCAGCGATTTTGCCCTGGTCGCGGCCATCTTGCAGGACCTGAGAGGCTTCTTCCCTAGCATCCTAGCTATACTGCTGCCTGACATAACATGACATAACCCACAATGCAAAGCAGTAGCTCTTTCTCTTTGCAGGCTACCTGTAGCTCCTTAGGATGCCATCAAAGGGGGGAATCGGCCATAGAAGTATTTACATAAAGGTAAATTAAGTTTTACGTATTGTGACGTATTGTGACGTATTGTTTGTATGTGACAGGTAGGTACAACGAAAAAACAGTACAAGTAAAAAGGATTAGAACCATATCAGTGGATCTGGCCCTGACAGAGACTTTAGTAAAGAATAGATAAAAAGCAGTACTTAGGTGTCATTGCTCCATTAGACCACATGATGGCAATGTTGCCTAAGGAATTAAACAAGTTAAATGGGACCAACAGCCTGGTACAGTTGGAAAAGAATGGTAGCGGCCATTTTGGAGCATCCTCTCCCAGCTGACATAACTGACAGTGCGCAGTAACAGAAAGCCAAACAGCACTTCCTGTTTGCAGGCAGCCTGCAAATGCATGAGCCGCCATCTTGTTTTTAACATTTACCACAGCCAGAGTTAGAAATGGGTACATTAATGTTTATGTGCAGCAATCTAAATTACCCTGGGGAGAGATGCATATGACGCATGTGTTTGTTGTGTTGGTCTGGTTTAAGTCATTTTTGACTGTTGGTCCGCTTTAATATTAAAATAGCCCAGAGTGCCCCTTTAGTTAGGTAAATAGGAGACGGGGAGGCCGATTCATTAATAGCGGCAGGTAGCGACAGTTGAGCGACTGTAGCAGTATTTTCCCTATTTCGCTAGTAGTCGCTGTGCTTGGCCGTTGTTCGGTTGTTGACAGCGACTCAGTCGGTGTGGCGTAATGTTGAATACAGGGTGACGAGTCGCTATTTGACAGGTTCCGCGATGTATGGGAGCGCATGATAGCGACTGGTCAGAGCAACCGGCTCCCACCATATTCATCAAAAAATCACGCTCAAAAAATGATCGCGCTGTGAAATGCATGTTTAAACCCCAGAGCGCTGGCGGCGATGTGTTAAAAGTAGTTTTTTAACCCCCAAACCATCATATTTTTGGAAACCCAAAGAAAAAAAAAAAGAATTTAGTAATATGAATACAATATCAGACCTGTAATATCAATTCTGTACAAATTTTTTTTTTTTTTTTACCTTAAAAAATTGTCTAACATGGCAGAAGTGGTCACAGAATTTTTCACATTTAAAAAAAAAAAAAAAAAACATTAATAATTAATGATGAATATTTAAAGATTGTTCCATTGAAATGCATTGGAGAGCGCCAAGTAGCGAGAGGTCATACCTGTCGCTGTTCAAGGTCGGACGCTGGCGCTGTGGGCTGAGGCTGGAATAATGATGAATGAGTGGCAATCTGGCGCTATCTCAGTCGCTAAGCAGGATCGGCTTGATAAATGTGTGATTGTGGTGGGGAGCCGGCGTTCTCGTGGCGGTGACCGTCATTACCGGTCGCTCACCCGTCGCTACCTGTCGCTATTCCTTCATAAATAAGGGCCTCAGCCAGATAACATTAGCAACATCACCTGCTTTGCCATTGGTTGAGGCTAGATACATAGTAGTAGCAACATGTAGGAGGTTATAAAAGGGGGAGCCCAACCCTTACAGAAGGTGCAAATTTTACATATAGAAAATAAGCGAATTCATAGATAGATAGATAGATAGATAGATAGATAGATAGATAGATAGATGAGAAATACAATAAAAGATAGCAAAATAGACAGACTGAATACATGGATGATAAATGAATAAATAAATAGATGTATATAGAGAAAGACAGGTGATTGGATAGATAAATGAATGGACAGATATGCCATAGATAGAAAGATAGATAGATAGATAGATAGATAGATAGATAGATAGATAAACTGGTGGATGGTAAGTCAGTGGATGGATAGATGAATGGATGGACAGATAAATCATAAATATATAGATAGATCTAGTAAATATATCTGATAAATAGGTTATGGTGACTGATATGTGGATGAATGAATGGATGAAAATGTCAATAGATCAATATATTTTAAATTATGATTGTGTTGGTCTGGTTTAGGTCATTTTTGACTGTTGGTTCGCTTTAATATTAAATAGTTTAGTGCATTAGCACCATCACCTGCTTTGCCATTAGATACACAGTAGTAGCAACATGTAGGAGGTTATAAAAGGGAGAGCCCAACCCTTACAGAAGGTTCTAGAAGTGTTATCTCATGAGGGGAAGATCTGTTAATGCAGCAGCAGTATAGGGAGATTCCAGCTGATGCCAATGAAGTGAGGGGATTAGAAGTGGTGGCAGCTCTAGGCCCAACAATCTAACAAGACTTGTGCACCTTAATTTATGGGTTTAGGCCCAGTCTGACCGGAGTCTAAAGTGGAGCTAGAGTGCTGAGGGAACTTGTGGAATATACCTGCTGAAGTGTACTATCTGTAATGGAATGTGCTGCTATGCTGAAGTGAAGACCTTAAAGTGGTCCTTCACCCTGAATAAGAGCATGTCTTATATGTTTCCCACACCCTGTATATACAGATTGCTCACATTAAAAATTATTCTACCTGCATCTAAGTTATAAGCCTTTAAACATCCAAGATGGCGGCTCATGGAGCATCAGGCAGCCTGCAAACAGGAAGTGTCTTCCGACTGTGTGACTCTGCATTTTGGGATTACTGTCCTTTCCCTGATCCCAGCTCTGCTCTGTGCAAAGCTATAGCCTGTCTGTACAGCTATAACCCTGCCCCCTGTACTTTATCCCCCCCTCTCCTCAGTATGTAATGCCTCTAAGTCAAGATGGCGGCGCTCATATCCTAGATACCTGAACAGAGTTGCAGCCCAGTGGGGGAAAGAATAATAATTGACTAAAAACTTGAAATGTATTGATTTTAGATGCTGGGGAATAGTTTTTTAAAGTGGACCAACACCCAGGATTTTCACTATCCTGGGTGTTGGTCCACTTCCGTGGGGCACCCCGATCGGTTTGTGAAACCCCCCAGAAAGCCCCAAAAACTCACCTGACCGCGCTCCCACATGACTCGCTCCACCAATCACCGCCGACGGACATGGTGAGATCGCCCGCCGCCGCCTCTCGCGCATCCCTCTTACAGGGAGCGCGCCCACGCCGGCCATTCACAAATGACCGGCGCGGGTGCGCGTCCTGCTAGAGGGATGCGCGAGATGCGGCGGCGGCCCGCGCATGCGCCGTTGGAGCGAGGAACAGGTAGGATTTGCGGGCGTCCTGGGGGGTTTCACACAGCGGGGCACCCCGCAGGCAGGGAGCTGATCGGCCCGGGAATCTCATAGATTCCCGGGTCGATCAGCGGTGGGTGTTGGTCCACTTTAAGGGTTTGGGCTTTTTATTAAATCATGCTGAAGGTCAGTTGTTTGATTACAAGAAGTGTCGTGATTGGAGACCAGCGATGACTAAAGAATAAGTGCACCTCACCCCACACACCACACCAACCCGCGTCACCCTACCCTAGGCCAAGAACCCCCCTCGCTCCTCACATCCGCTGCCTCAGGCCAGGCAATGGGCCCGCTGCATGCAGCAATCTGAACTGCCCTGGGCAGGGAAGCATATGAGCATTGTTTCTTGTAAGGGTGTTGGTCCGGTTTAAACGAAATCTATTTTTATTATAGTATAATAATAAAAATCTAAGAGCCATGCTATGGATTATAGACCCCATATGACTTACATTTCTACCAAGCTTGTTGTTTTCCTTCACTAGAAGCAAGAAAAAGAGGGGGTGATGGTTTTAATCTTACCACTCATCTTTCACGGGGGAAACCACTCAGCTCTGAATGTCTGTCCTGTGAAAAAAAGTGGCCATAAACACTCCAATATCTGCCAGGAACATTGCATGATGGGTAAAAGCATCCACACACAGCGGCAAAATAGCAATCCATTGTTCTTCCAGCAGTATTTATATAATGGGCAGTCCAGCACCCCCTGTGTAAAAGCAGAATGGTATATTCCCCAAACCTGTCCCCTCTGATTCCTCTTACCTCAGGCAGTGGCTTGGCTGGATTCTTCTTTTGATATCCAATATATTTATTATTAGACCATTCATGCATGATAAAGCTCCTTGAAGAGAGAGAGGTAATGCTGCAGATGGGGAGATCTGGGCAGAAGAGCTGACAATCTATCTGTGCAGCTGTGTGCTCTGGGGTCCCTCATGGGCATCAGTAAGGTTCCTCTCTGAGACATAGCACTGCCGCATGACTGGATGTGACCAGTAGAGGGCGCTCCAGCATTATCATTTCCCGCTCATTTCCTTCTCACTCAATGTACAAATTCACGGCTGTTATTTTTGATTTTTATGACTTATTTACGCAGCACCTCTATTTAACAGGACTGTTAGCGTTTGAGAATTCATTTCAGGGAACATATTTCGTTCTAGAGTATTCATAAACTCCTGCACATAATATCGAGTCATTTATTTCCCACTCTTTGTTTTTCATACAATTTGCAGGTTTAAAACAAAAATAAAACGATTTTGTTCCACAAGAAGATAAAATGGGCCAAACATTTCCATACGGTAGAGCACAATGTAACAAGCGTTTTAAAGAGACCATTGTCATCGCTTCTCAGGCCGCGTACACCGAGTATTGATGGCGTTCCCCGAAAATAAGTTCAATAATGATGGCGCTCTGAGAGGAGCGATTTATTCCGGGGAAAATAGTCATCCGTCAGCCTGGCGCTACGCTGCTGCTGCTTTTAATCCAAAATCGTTTTGTCCTTCTAGATTTGTGGCAATAAATACAACTCTGCCAGTAAAAAATGATGCCCTTCCCTTTCTGGGAGAGGAATAAGTGAACGCCATACAGATGAAAATAGATAGATAGATAGATAGATAGATAGATAGATAGATAGATAGATAGATAGATAGATACTAGGGGTAGAAGGAAAGATGCATAAACAGGTAGATAGACACACAAATTGATCCATGGATAGAATATCATTGATATCAGATAGATAGATAGATAGATAGATAGATAGATAGATAGATAGATAGATAGATAGATAGATAGATAGATAGATAGATAGATAGATACTAGGGGTAGAAGGAAAGATGCATAACCAGGTAGATAGACACACAAATTGATCCATGGATAGAATATCATTGATATCATATATGTAGATAGATAGATAGATAGATAGATAGATAGATAGATAGATAGACAGACAGACAGACAGACAGATAGATAGATCCTATGAGTAAAAGGAAAGATGCATAAACAGGTAGATAGACACACAAATTGATCCATGGATACAATATAATTGATATCATATATGTGATTAGATAGATAGATAGATAGATAGATAGATAGATAGATAGATAGATAGAATGACGATAGATAGATAGATAGATAGATAGATAGATAGATAGATAGATAGATAGATAGACTGACTGGCAGAGAGATAGATAGATAGATAGATAGATAGATAGATAGATAGATAGATAGATACTAGGGGTAGAAGGAAAGATGCATAAACAGGTAGATAGACACACAAATTGATCCATGGATAGAATATCATTGATATCATATAGATAGATAGATAGATAGATAGATAGATAGATAGATAGATAGATAGATAGATACTATGAGTAAAAGGAAAGATGCACAAACAGGTAGATAGACACACAAATTGATCCATGGATAGAATATAATTTATATCATATATGTGATTAGATAGATAGATAGATAGATAGATAGATAGATAGATAGATAATAGATAGATAGTATTTCAGTTAGTACATTTATGCTAATTATACATATAGAAAATAAGTGAATTCATAGATAGATAGATAGATAGATAGATAGATAGATAGATAGATAGATAGATAGAAAGAAAGATAGACAGGCTAAATACATGGATGATAAACTAATACATAAATTGAGGTATATAGAGAAAGACATGTGGTTGGTTGAATAGATAAATGAATGGACAATAGACTTATAGATGATCAATAGATAGATAGATAGATAGATAGATAGATAGATAGATAGGTTAACATTAACTATAAGTGGATTGTTTGATACATAGTGGAAGGATGGCAAGTCAGTGGATGGATAGATGAATGGATGGACAGATAAACCATAAATATATAGAAAGATCTATTAAATATATCTAATAAATTGGTTATGGTGACTAACATGTGGATGAATGAATGGATGTAAATGACAATAGATCAATATATTTAAAATTACAATGGTTAGAGAGGGGATAGATAGATAGATAGATATAAGATAGATAGATAGATAGATAGATAGATAGATAGATAGATAGATAGATAGATAGATAGATAGATAGACAGATAGATAAACTAGTAGGAGAGATAAATAAAAGGTAAATTAGTTAATACCTAAATAAACATAAACACATAATGGTAACAAATAAAGGGGCAGAAAATAGATGGCAGATAAGATATGCCAATACATATAATAAAACTGATAATAAACCTGTAAATGTAACAAATAAATGTCTAGTTGTATAATAAATAGACCAAAGGATAGATAGATAGATAGATAGATAGATAGATAGATAGATAGATAGATAGACTAACGGATATACAGATACGATTTTGGACAGAAGTACTTGGACACCCTATTGTAAATCTTTCAGCAATAATATAGAGGTGGTCCCCTACTTAGCAGATAAACCAGCTTCTACTCTTTTGGGAAGGCTTATTGGAGGGTGTGGGAATTTTCACCCAATCACCCAGGAGAACATTTTTGAGGTCAGACACTGCTGTTTACACAAGGGGACCTGGCTCACAAATTCCTTGTTAGTTCTAGGGCTCTGTATGGGTCAGTCCTGTTTTTCACACCAAACTTGGCCAACAGTTCTTTTATGGAGCCTGCTTGTACTCTAGGGCCTAGTCATGCTGGAACAAAATAGGGCCTTCCCAAAAGTGCTTGTGCTCTTCCCAGACCTCTACCAAATGTTACAGACACAGACACAATGCAGTCAGAGGCTTTGCCCAACCCAAACTCACCCATCAGACTGTGAAATAAAGAAAAGTGATCTCACTTCACAGAACATAATTCCATTGCTATAGAGTCCGCAATTATGCATTACATTCCTCCATGCTGTGATGCTTGACAATGTGCATTATACCTCTCCACCCTGTGATGCTTGGCTTTGTGCATTACATCCCTCCATCCAGTGATGCTTGGCATTGTGCATTACATCCCTCCATCCAGTGATGCTTGGCATTGTGCATTACATCCCTCCATCCAGTGATGCTGTTGTGCATTCCACCATGCTACCCTATGACGCTTGGCATTGTGCATTGCACCCCTTCATCCTGTGACACTTGCCATTGTGCATTGCACCCCATCCATCCTATGATGCTTGGTATTGTGCATACACCCCTCCATACAAGACACTTGGCATTGTGCATTACACCCTCCATCCTGTGATGCTTCGCATTGTGCACTATACCCCTCCATCCTGTGATGCTTGGCAATGTACATTTCACCCCTCCATCCTGTGATGCTAGGCATTGTGCATTACACCCCTCCATCCTGTGATGCTTGGCATTGTGCATTACACCCCTCCATCCTGTGATGCTTCGCATTGTGCACTATACCCCTCCATCCTGTGATGCTTGGCATTGTGCATTACACCCCTCCATCCTGTGATGCTTGGCATTGTGCATTACAGTCCTCCATACTAGACACCTGGCATTGTGCATTACACCCCTCATCCTGTAATGCTTGGCATTATGCATTACACCTCTTCATCCTGTGACGCTTCAAATTGTGCCTTACACCCTTCCGACCTGTGACACTTGGCAATGTACATTACACCCCTCCATCCTGTGATGCTTGGCATTGTGCATTACACCCCTTCATCCTATGATGCTTGGCATTGTATATTACACCCCTCCATCCTGTTACACTTGACATTTTGCATTACACCCCTCTATCCTGTGACGCTTGGCATTGTGTATTACACCCCTCTATCTTGTGATGCTTGGCATTGTATATTACACCCCTCTATCCTGCGACACTTGGCATTGGGCATTACACCCCTTTATCCTGTGATGCTTGGCATTGTGTATTACACCCCTCTATCTTGTGATGCTTGGCATTGTGCATTACACCCCTTTATCCTGTGATGCTTGGCATTGTGCATTACACCCCTCCATCCTATGATGCTTGGCATTGTGCATCGTACCTCTCCATCCTATGTTGATTGGCATTGTGCATTACACCCCTTCATCCTATGATGCTTGGCATTGTGCAACATACCCCTCCATCCTGTTACACTTGACATTTTGCATTACACCCCTTTATCCTGTGATGCTTGGCATTGTGTATTACACCCCTCTATCTTGTGATGCTTGGCATTGTGCATTACACCCCTCTATCCTGCGACGCTTGGCATTGGGCATTACACCCCTCTATCCTGTGATGCTTGGCATTGTACATTACACCCCTTTATCCTGTGATGCTTGGCATTGGGCATTAAACCCCTTTATCCTGTGATGCTTGGCATTGGGCATTACACCCCTTTATCCTGTGATGCTTGGCATTGTACATCACAAACCCCTCATCCTGAGATACTTGGAATTGTGCATTACACCCCTCCATACTGTGTTTTTGTAATTAAGAAATATGTCGTCCAAAAAAAAAAGATGTCTTATTTCGTCAATAAAGCAAAATAAATAAATTAAATGTAAAAGATCAAACAACTGAAATTCTTGCAAAACATAGTTAAACTTAGCAAACGTAACCCTAACATTTTGCAACGAGAATGCAAAGGTGTCAATGTTCCCTTATTAGTCATTTTGAATTTTCAGCTCCATTTATTTTGTGGTGTGTTGTAATGTCATGCATTAGAGTGGAAGCCCAGACGATTTGTATATTAGCTGAAGGGTGGGCCCCAAGGATAATTTCCTCTGCTGGCTCCTAGAATTATTTTTTTCTCTGGGGGACCCAAGAATAATTTTCTCCAGTGGGAACAAAAATAATTTCTCTGGTGGGCCCCAAGGATAATTTCCTCTGGTGGGCCCCAAAAATCATTTCCTCTGGTGAGCCCTCAAGAATGATTTCCTCTGGAAAGCCCTAAATAATAATTTCCTCTGGGGGGAAACCAAAGAATGATTTTCTCTGGTGGGCACCAAGAATAATTTCATCTGGTGGGAAACCAAAGAATGATTTCCTCTGGTGGGCCTCAAGAATAATTTTCTCTGGTGGATCCCAAGAATAATTTTCTCTGGTGGCAGCCAAGGATAATTTCCTCTGGTGGCACCCAGGAATAATTGTATTGGGTGGCACCCAAGAATAAATTTCTTTGGTGGCACCCAAGAATAATTTCCTCTGGGGAGCACCAAGAATAATTTTGGTGCAGAGAGGGTTACAAAGAAAATGTTTACTTTGCCCTAAATCCAGCAACTTTCCTCTGACGTTTTAGGCTGTCAGTGCAGAGAGGTGATTATTATGCAGCTTATGCATGCAGCTGACTTTAAGGTTAGGTTTATGGGCATCCGAGGGGGGTTATGTGCTCCACCCATTCTGGATCCCCCCCCCCCACACACACACATTTTAGTGGTGGCGGCCACCAACACCCCCACTGCAGAGGGTGTTAGTCTGCTTTAAAAGCAACATGGCTGGCATTTACTCTCATTTAGAGATGAGAGGGAAAAAAGCTTACCCCCCCCCTTAATGTTTCAGCAATGGCCTCATGCTTGGGATGGCCACTGATCCTTGGGCCAGTGTCTTCAGTGGGACAGAGTACACCTATTCCCTGTCTGCACTCAGCTCCTGGTAGCTCGCTCCCCTCCTCGGAGAGGGGCTTTTTATATTGCCAGAATGAGCTGACATCAGGTCACTCCACTGGTATAAAAAGCTCCTTCCTGCAGCGGGAGTGGTGCAAGCAGGGCCAGAGAACACAGATCCAATGCCCTACTCACGGTTTCCACCTTACACTGCTTAAGAGAGAGTGGCATGGGAAAGCATCAGATGGCCTGGGGGGTGCTGATGCCTATGTAGGCTATGTGGGCTATGTGGGCAGTTAGCCTTTAGGGCCGGGGCTGGGCGCTCAGCTTCAGGGCCCTGGGCTGGTTCTGCTAGAGAGGGGGGACCCCATGTCGTTTTTTATTTCAATTTATAAGGGCTTAACCCTTGATAGTTATTGCAAGTTAACTGCAAGGTTCAGTTAGTTGTATTTTCTTTCAAAGTCTCATAAACTGCTCTTTTCAGTTTGCGGTGTCTCCTGGGCAGAAAATCTTCCATTTTCTTTTTTAAAAAAGTTACAAAATTTAAAACATTGCATTTCCACATATCGCTTCAAAAAATACTGAAAAAGCTATAGCATAGAGCGCCAGACACTGTGTGATTAAAGTCTGTTTTGAATGACATTGTTTTAACACTGTGACATTAACACTTTAGTGCCAGACCTGTAATGACAATTCTGCATAAATATATAAAAAGTCAAAAAAGTTTCTAAAAGTGTTTGCTTGCAGCCAGGAGAGGTCACACAATGATTTGAGCAAAAAAAAACAAAAAATTGTCAAACACGCTGTTTATACACAAGCAAATGAACGGCCATTGAAATTATGGGGGAGCAACAGTGAGCGAAAGGTAATACCTGGCACTCTGGAAGTTAAAGCGCCGACGCTATAAACTGAGCCGCCTGTAATAATACATCAGACGCTACATGGCGCTGTTAGAGTCACTCACCAGATTCGCTTTCATAAATGTGATTTTACACAAAAAAGCGCAGAGCTCAGAGACAGTCCAATAATTTTAACGTGTGATCCCACAGTGCATGATCCCCCACCATCAAAGTCACACACCAGATTGTAGTGCCCACACGCTTACCGGAACACAGTAGTAGCTTCGCCTTAGAACACACTTAAGTGTTTCAACATCCGTTGATCTCCACAGTAATCCTCAAATCTTAGACTCATTTGAATGGATCCCATGAGAAGAGATGTGGCATAGTATATCATGCAAAGCAAATGGCAGAAAATAGTGCAGTATGTCCAATAAAACTTTTAAAAACTATTTATTAAAAATGCACTCACAAACAAGCAATATAGGAACAGCAGTTATACAGTGGGGTAGTCAGCAATTTCTCACAGCCAGCCTCCCCAATGTCCAGTTGTCTTTAAAAGGTCCAGGTAAAGAAATCCCAATATGCAAATGTTCAAACGATCCAACATGTTTCATCGCCGTGGCAACTTCACCCAGAATGTTTGAACTCAGCAGAAACCAGTCTTTTAAACCGGAAACGCTATGACGTCATAATCACATGTGACTCCCCACGTGATTAGAAGACTAAAACCAAAAGCCGCGATTACCGCTTATTAATGCCGCCATCAGAGCAGAGGTGCGCACTACACCCCCCTCAGGCCGACAGCCACTGACAGGGCACAGCTGCGCACGCACCCCCAATCCTGTGCGTGCGCACTGCGACAGCCAACCAAATGGTTGGCTGTCGCAGTACGCACGCACAGGATTGGTATTTGCATTTGTAGGGAGTTTGAAGGACTCAGTGCACGTTGAGCTTTACTTGTATATATTGTATTAGCGCAGTATTGTTTTATTGTTGATAAATGTGGTTTTGCCTACAGCGCCCAGCGTTTACCAGACGCTGCCTGCCGCTACGAGGCACTACCTGGCGCTATCCCTACTTAAATAACCCCCTTTGTGTTAAAGCATAAAAAAAATGCACAATTTTCCTGTAAATTCCTGGAAATCACAGTTAAACATTGAATGCTTAAAAATTGCTTGGCAACAGCGGATGACAAAATCTCTAGGTAGGCTGGCACTGAAAGGGTTAAAGTGTCACATCTTTCACAGTGGCCGTTAGGCCACTGAATCCTCCGCTGCCTGGGCATTCCAAATCAGGATGTCCCTCGGCATGAAGCCCATAGGAAATCTATGCACATCTTTAAATACACAAAGCTGTAAATCCAGCCTGAGAGGCGTATTTACTAAAGTGTGAAAAATGTTACCGCTCTTCTGCCTTTCATCAGAAGAACTTTAGACAATTTTTTGTTGAGGTAGATTCCCCAGCTGCTGTAAGTAGTAGCCACCTGAGGTGAGGAGGGTCTCCAGAGACAAATATCTTCCGAAACCATTCCATCCCTGACCTCCCACCCCTGCCACTATTTAGGGGTGATTGGGTAACTAACATCTCACTCAAGCTCCCAACTCTTGTTTCACCTGGCTAGAGGTATGCTGGGCATACGGCACCAAGATGCAGCGAGGGTTAATGGAAGAAATTAGCTGACCAGGCAACCCCCGGGGTTTCACACAATGGTGCATCCCAATTCAGGGTGCCCCATAAAGATGTAGACTACCGCCTTATAGACTCAAGAGGGGTGGTTGCTCTTCTTTAAAGAGTTTGTAAATCCCATTGAACAAAACAAACCGACACTCACCTTCTCTCCCCTGAAGCAGGTCCTGTCCGTTCCACCGCTCAGAAAGCTCCAGGTGTCCTCACACATTCTTATTGCCCCTCATGAATGAATAAAGGATGTGCTGCGCAAGCATAGTGACTGGCGGGGATCATTGGGGTACTGACTGTCAGGCAGCGTTGATGATGACACAAATTCTGGGTGCATGCATCAGAAACCCTGTGTTAGAGCTTCACTGCAGCCAGTGTCCAAGCTGTGTGTCACTTCCAACCCTTCTCTGCTCCCAAAACCTCTGATTCTTTACTCCTATCCCTCCTATGCTCCTACACCCTCTGATACTTCCCTCCTATCCCTCCTATGCTCCCACACCCTCCAATCCTTCCCTCCTATCCCTCCTCTGCTCCCACACCCTCCAATCCTTCCCTCCTTTCCCTCCTATGATCCCACACCCTCTGATCCTTCCCTCCTATCCCTCCTATGCTCCCACACCCTCCAATCCTTCCCTCCTTTCCCTCCTATGATCTCAAACCCTCTGATCCTTCCCTCCTATCCCTCCTCTGCTCCCACACCCTCTGATCCCTCCCTCTTATCCCTCCTCTGCTCCCACACCCTCATTTCTGCGCCTATATCCTTTCATCCTTCACTCCTATCCTTTCTTTGGGCTTGATTTATCAAGCACTATCTGCCAGCTTAGGCCATATCGGTGTAAAATAGAGAGGTGCAAAATATAAATAATGTATATTTTTTACACTGCACTGCAACAAACTTTCGTTTTCTTTTAATTTACTTAAACTGGACCAACACCCAGGATTTTCACTATCCTGGGTGTTGGTCCACTTCCGCGGGACACCCCGATCGGTGAGAGCGTCCGCCGCCGCCTCTTGCGCGTCCCTCTTACAGGGAGCGCGCCAGCGCCGGCCATTCACAAACGGCCGACGCGGGTGCGTGCCCTGCTAGAGGGATGCGCGAGAGGCGGCGGTGGCCCGCGCATGCGTCGTTGGAACGAGGAACAGGTAGGATTTGCGGGCAGGGAGCTGATCGGCCCGGGGATCTTATAGATTCCCGGGCCGATCAGCGGTGGGTGTTGGTCCACTTTAAACCAGAACAAAGCCCACCAGCGGCTGCCCTGGAATCTAAAAGATTTGCCCCGGGGCATCCCGAATTAAGATGTCCCGCTGTGTGAAACCCCCAAGGGCACCAATAATCGCTTACTAATCCCCGGTCCACGGTGGCACATGCACAAGCTCTCATGCAATGGGAGCAGTCTGCCGTGGCATGTCATTTGGCAAACGACTCCAATCGTTTTCAATGGCATCCCCAGCAGCGTGTGCGCCTTCCTACCTCAGCCATTCAGATAGGCTGGGACAGGAGCGTGCATGCACCGGGGATGCCTCTTGAAGTCAATGAGAGACACAAATGCGCCATAGGGACAGGGAAGAGGTGAGTTGTATTGGGCATTCTGGGGGGTTTCACACAGTGGGCCATTCCAGTTCGGGATGCCCCGAGGAACAGAATAAAACGTAATAACAAGTCAGAAATCTGACTTACCGGGGTTCTTACAGAGTTTTGTTCCACTTTAAACATTATCCATGTATAAACATGCTGACAATAGTATACATTATATTTTGCTCTACTCTAATTTGCACTGATATGGCCTACTCTGATCAAACCCTCCCTCCCACATCCTCACCAATATCTCCAACAGCCCCTATTCTTTGATCACCCACACACTCTCCCCAGTCTCTGCACCTACACCCACTGTTTCTTTACCCTCTAACCCTGGGGCCTTTATTTCATTTTCTCTTATTCCCAGTATCTCCTATTTGTTCTTACGCCCACTGATCCTTTACTTCTGCCCCGTCATCCATATAAACGATATCCACCCGCAAAGTTTATTCCCCCCTTATCCATCTCTTGTCTACCTCTCTCTCTACTTGCCCCCCCCCCCCCCCCCCATCCTCATTCTTCTGGTCTCTTTCCCACCATGTGTATTTTGTTCCTCAACTTTCTGGTTCTTTATCCACATCCCTCTTCCTTGCCCCCATCCTGGAATTTTTTTTCTGCCCCTCTTTCTTTAGCGCCATAACTCCTGTTCATTCACCACTCTGCCTCCTCATCCGGAATCTCTTGCTCGGCAGTTTTCTGATCCTTTTCTCCTGCAGTTATTGGTCATTCATTGAAAACCCCTCTCCTGTACCTGCACATCTTGGAGGGTTGCCCTCTTGCTTCCTCTGTGTTCCTCCCCTGCCCCTCCTTCTGGTCCATCTCCTCTGTCAGTCCCTCCCCACTCTTCCTCCACCTCCTGGTCCTCATCCCTCTATCCCTCCTCCTGTCCCGGACTCTTCCTCCTCTTGCCATTTCCCAGTTGCTCTCAGCCTGCCCAGTTTCCAGCCGGCGACTCCCCGGATGGCTGTTTAGTGACCACTTTGCTCTCCAATGCGGCTTCTGGTCCCCTAAGGCTGATTCCCCGGCACTTCCTCCAGCTCCGGATTCGGAAAAGAAACCCAGAATTCGCCTTTTCTTTACAGCTTGTGGTTGGCATTGAAGCGTGTCCCCAGCCATGCCTGAAACGGGCCAGGAGAGCAGCTCCCCCCCGGCCAAGGAGTCCCCCTTCTCCATCAAGAGCCTGCTGACCTGCGAGCCCAGCCGAGCCGCCCGGCCGCCCAAAGCCCTTTTCACCCCTATCAAGGGCACCCTGGATGGGGCAGCCTTCGCCCTATCCCCGCTCACCGAACTGCCATTCCCCCGCCTGGAGATCCCCGGACAGAGGTTCGCCTTACCGGCCCATTACCTGGAGAGGTCCCCGGCATGGTGGTACTCCTACACCCTGGCGCATGGAGCGCACACGCCCAGGACGGAAGGTAATTACTAACAGTTCCTATTTAAGCCGTAGATCCGAAAGCGAAGCAGGTTTGACATACTGTTCCGATCCTTAAAGTGATGCAGTTTCCCAGAGCAACTAACCTGGTTAATTAACTTAATTTAAAACCAGGATGGAGCTAACTACGAAAGTCTCCCTTTAAGCCTCGGGTCCTTTTAGCTGTCAATTTTGTCAGCTATTAAAATCTGCTTCACTTTCCTTTACACTTACAGTGGCTCAGCTGCCCAGCGAACCCAAATTCATCATATTTTAAATTAGAAGACAGAATGAAGAGTCCCCATTTAAGTTTCAGATCCTAATGATGTGAATAACAGTAAAGTCGAGTTGATCCATTTTCTTTGCGCTTGGTTCTGCCCAAAGAAACAAAACAAATTAATTCTTTATATTTTGAGGAAAAATACAGGAAAACAGGTAACTACTGAATTTCCCCTTTAATCCTCAGGTCCTAAAAGTGCCAATAAAAGCCGAGCAGGTTTTGGAATCTGCTCCATTTTTCACTGGCTGTTTAGTTCAGTGGCAAAATCGCCCGATCAGGTTCATTCATTCATTATGTTTTTAATTAAAAAAACAAATAAAAACAGAAAGACCCCTTTAAGTCTCTGATGTGAATATTGCAAACAAAAGCTCAGCTTGTAGGATCTGCTCCGATTTTATTTGCCCTCTAAATGGTGCAGTTTTCTTGAGAATTAATTAAAAGCATTTTATTATAAAAACAGAATGTAATGTAGGTAACCAAGTGCCCCTAAAGCCTCTGTTGCGAGTAGTGTCAATAAAAGCAGAGCAGGTCTTATTAAATCTATTTACATTTTTTCATTGCCCTGAGCAACCAGTTTGCTTATATTAATTTTAAAATTGATTAATTGATACATTTATTTTAATATAGATACAGAATAAAAGCTAGATAGCTATTAATGTTTCTCTTTAAGCCCCTGATGTGAATAGTGCCAATAGAAGTAGGTCGACCGAAGTTTTAAGACCTGCTTTATTTTTGTTTGCACAGAATGTGTTGTAGGTGCCCTGAACAACCAATCAGATTTGTTTCTAACTATATTTTACAATAAAACCAGAGTGAAAGGTAACAATAATAACGGTCGACTCACCAGGTTTCAGGACCTGCTGGGATTTTGTTTGTGCAGTTTTCTTAATATAAGTTATGCTTCGGTTCTATGTGTGCCAGTCTGCTTGTTTTCCTTTTAGTGGGACTACAAATCTCAGCATACTGTCAGAGATTACAGCTAGGCTCATAATTGCAGTAGAAAAACATAACCTGAGCATTTAGGAATAATTCGTGCGTAAAAATGGCAAAACTGCAGTAATATAATCATGCATTAATGACAATTGTTCCTGATCTTCCCGGACAATCCAGTGCCAGATGGGGAAACTGAATTTTTAATTTCTTTTTTCTTTTTCTTATTAAATACTCAAGAAAAGAGACATGTTCATTAGCCCTGGCTGGGATGAATAGCTTTGCGCAATGTACTAATAGACAGGTGTATTAATAGAGAGCCAAGTGGCCGGATTCACATCACTGTTCCTAAATGGAGAGCCTGATGGATGAAAGGAGAGCTCATCCAGGAGAGACATCAGCGCAGGAGATATAGCGATAGCTGCTCCAGTGACCTTCCAATTTTTTAAACTAGATTCGCCAGTTTGTTCCGAATACCTGAACATTATTCAAATGAAGAAACAATGCTTTGGGGGTTATACAACTATATCTGTCTTATAAAGAAATGCAAATATAAAGGAACACAAAAAATACAAACATGGATCATTTTAGTAACTGCGAACTAATAATAAAACGAATGCTGAAGCCATTGCATACACCAGCCAACCTGGAATGACTCTTCTTATTGCATTTGTTTCATCATTTCCAACTAATTAATTAACATAACCAATCTGCATTTTTTTCATTGATTTTACTAACTGGAGCATTTTCAAAGCTAACTTTTCGTTAGACTTAATGACAGACAGTAGAATGTAGTTCGCAAAGAGGCTAAGAAACATAAAATAACGTGGCGTATCACAAGTTTGCCTTTACTTTTCAAACCTGTGGAATGCTATGAACTAGCAGCGATTGTGGCTTTACTGGTATCAGTATTCGTTTTATCTGAGTAATATTGTACATCTAGTATGTATAATATTAGCCATAGACCCCCCCCCCCCCCCAACATTTTTTTGTATTTTTAATAGTGATAAACCCACTGTAGGGTCTGCAATATTTTGACAATTATACCTAGTTTGGGTTTTCAAAATCCTATTTCTATCTGAATGTTTTGTTGTATCCGGCAGGATCATATCATTTTCAAAGGAATAGTTATGTAAATTCAAAACCTTCTCTAAGGCTTTTGTTTTTTTCTTTAAGTTGTATTCGAGGCCATGGTCTTGGGTTTAGTAAATTCGAACCGTCTCTAATGCTTTGTCTTTAATTGCCGGATCTTGACATTTTCGAAGCTAGAGTTTGGGTTTCTTAAATTCAAACTCTCTAAATCTCCGTTATATGGCTGGGTTATGACAGTTACATTTGAAGCAGTCCTCCAGTTTTGACTAGTAACAGCGAAGGTAAAATTAATTAGAGAAAAATAAAATTCGCAGCTGGAAACAGGTTATATTTTTGAAGATCAGAACCACAATTTCGCAAGATCTGGGCTCACTAAAACTATTCATGATTGGTAATTTTTTTGTCCCTCATATGTAATGAAGGAATATTATCTTTACTTCAGTATCAGGTTTCACTTTACCAAAGCTTTATTGGATTCTATTTTACATAAAATAACATCAAGCGAAGAGGAGAGCCATCTGGGATTTGTAAGAAGGACCTGTTCCTGGTTCATGTTTAGTTGTAATGATTGTGGTGATCAGGTTATAGTGACAATGACTGATGACTGTTGTATGTTCTCTTTAGTTCCTGAGAAGAACCTGCTCCTGGGACCATCTTCACCAGTCTCTGGGGGAGAAAGAGACTCTCCAGAACCCCTCCACCCCCTCAAGCAAGACCTGCTTCCCAAGGATGGTGACTCTAAGAGCCCCGAGGAGATCATTCTGGAGGAAAGTGAGCCTGAGGAGGGCAAGAAGGATGAAAGTGGGGAGGACTGGAAGAAGAGGGAGGACAGTCCAGACAAGAAGCCCTGCAGAAAGAAGAAGACCAGGACGGTGTTCTCCAGGAGCCAGGTTTTCCAGCTGGAGTCCACCTTTGATATGAAGAGGTATCTGAGCAGCTCCGAGAGGGCAGGACTGGCGGCTTCCCTCCACTTGACTGAGACCCAAGTCAAGATCTGGTTCCAAAACCGCAGGAACAAATGGAAAAGGCAGCTGGCAGCAGAACTGGAGGCGGCAAACCTCAGCCATGCTGCTGCCCAGAGAATTGTCCGAGTGCCCATCTTATACCATGAGAACTCCTCCAGCACTGAGAGTGCCAGCTCTGCGGCCAACGTTCCAGTCAGCCAGCCCCTCCTGACTTTCCCCCACCCAGTCTATTACTCCCACCCTGTGGTCACCTCAGTGCCCTTACTCAGGCCAGTGTGAGGTTCGAGCTCCAAATCCCCTCAAGCCTCAGAATCAGGGTAGGCATTGACTCCTTTTATAAGAACCTACCTTGGTAGGGTGGACAAGACAATCCACCCAAAAGCTGCAGGACTTCTCCAAAGTGTTTGTAAGTACTGAAGACCCCTCGGGGCCACACCAGCTCCCTGGTTAAAGGAGGACTCCTCAATACAGGTCTAAACTCTCACCCTCACCACACCAAGGTATCTGTCATTTCCCATTTTTTCTATTCATTTAGGGGGGCAAACAGTTCATTCGTTACTGTTCCATTTGCCAAACAGAACTAAACACCAACCCTCTACAGCAGATTCGTCAAACGTCAACACTGTCATTTTTAAAAAAAAATTATTTGTAAACAAAAAAAAAGGTTTTGCTGAATTTTGTAACTTCTGTTTTACGTGTTAAATTATTAAATATTATTATTATTTTTTACCACTGACAAGCTTATTTATTATAAAGTCTTCTATTAGCACAGGTCTATGGTCATGTTTAATCCACAGTCCCCCCTCCTCCAACAGACTCGAAAACTAAAAGCTGTAAATTTTGTTTTTAATGATTTTATTTTTTAAATGATTGTGTTGTAATATATATTCTTGGATTGTGCAATAGGAAAGGCAATCGTTTGCTTAGCCCTCTTGATGAGTATTATTAGTACTAATATTATTTTGGATATCCTGGGGGGCGGGGATTAATTGAATATGACAAATTTATTCATTAACCTCATACAAAAATAAATAAAATAATACAAATAATGGGACGAACGTGTCTTATACTTGGAGACTTAAAGCTGGGCTTTGTACTAAGGGACAATCAATGACGTCATTTATTTAACTTATTTTGTAAATGTATAGTATGTCTACATGGTGGGATTGGGGGTCTCTCTCCATGCCACCTCTGGGTATTCAGGGACTTGTTGCATGGCACAAAGCTAGGAAGATCTCCCCTTTCTCATACCTGTATCTGAGACACAAAACCTTTTTTAATTATTAAAATATATTTGTAAAAATTAATGTTTGTTGTGGAAAAAAATGAAATAAAAAATACACTTTCCTTACACTGGTGTCTGTGTGATTTGCCACTGGAATGCCTGTGTGCTGATGCCTGCTGAGCTAGGACACCTCCATGAAATCCGCCCTGACCTAACTCTGCAAATGATAATCATCAATACCATATTAATAAATAGATAGAAGTATATATTTTATCCAACAATAATATATTTCTTATCCCCCAAGCACTACCGAAAGGAGATGATTACATTTTCATGTATAATTATCATTCTAGTACAAAATGCTTCTATTAGTGTATCCAAAGAAATAACAATGATGATGATGTGATAACAATAGTTACATATTCAATCAAATGAATCTTCATTTGATCATCATAATCAGCATAAGTTTTTCCTTTGTTTCAGCTATTCTATCTCTATTTTGTATTTTATTATTATTGTTATCATTCTTGTTTTAATGTAGTAATACTGCTACTACTACGACGACGACTACTACTACTAATAATTATTATTATTTCAACAAGAATTACATAACAAATCATAGAATCATAATTTGTTTGAATATATATATATATATATATATATATATATATATATATATATATTAAATCAATTATGTTGCTATCCCGTTATGTTATCACGTTATGTTACTGATGTTGATATTATTATTGTCACTTGATACATAACAATAATGATATATATTAATTAAATATATACATACTGCTACTTCTACCAGAAAAAAAATGATACTGCATTTATAAAAATAATCATAGCGACTACAGTAAAACAACCGTTACAGGTACTATAGTAATAATAATAATACTTTATTTATAATATGTTAGTAGATGGCATACGGACCTTAGGTTGGACAATTATTAATCTTGGTGCTGCTTTTTATTACTTTTTTATTATATTATTTTCATATTATTTTGTTATACTTACATAGAACAATAGACATAGAAAGTTGACGGCAGAAGGAAGCCCATACGGTCCATCTAGTCTGCCCTTATGTGTATACTGTATGTTCTCTTTATCTTAGGATAGATGTGTGTTTATCCCAGGCATGTTTAAATTCAGTGACTGTTGATTTTACAACTGCCTCTGCTGGAAGTTTGTTCCAAGCATCTACTACTCTTTCTGTAAAATAATATTTTCTAACATTGCTCCTGATCTCCCCCCCCCCCCACTATATAATTATTTTCTTGAGAGTTTTATTCTATACTTTTGGTATTATTTTAGTATATTTTTTCAAGTATTGATCTGTAATTTTCCGGTCTTTCCAACATTACCAACTCTGACCCCATTTCAATGAGTTAAGCTTAATAGTTAAAAGATTATGGTTTATTAATTATAGTATCCAGAAAAAAAAATATATATATATATAGTATATACAACTATCCCTCTCTCTCTATGTATATACCACCTCTCTCTCGCTATATATATATATATATATATATATATATATATATATATATATATCGATCTCTCTCTATATATATACAGTCTATATATGTAAAGCGTATATATTTATATTCTCTCTCTCTCTCTCTCTCTCTCTCTCTCTCTCTATATATATATATATATATGACTTTATATGTCTGTAACTACTTTTGCTCGCTATATATATTTCGACTTATGTATTTATATATCTGAACTATCTCTCTCTCTCTCTCTCTGTCTCTCTCTCTCTGTCTCTCTCTCTCTCTCTATATATATATATATATATACATATGTATATATATATGTACAACTATCTATCGTACTATATATATACATAAGACTGTGTGTGTGTGTGTGTGTGTGTGTGTGTGTGTGTGTGCGTGCACAATATAAATATATATATATATATATATAGAGAGAGAGAGAGAGAGGGAGATAGGGACGTGTGAATGAATACTGGATAGCTCGGTAGGTATCTGATTCCGTCATTTCATGTATTCAGTTCTATATTTTTAACTCTTTATATACTTTGGAAGTAAGTCTAGAGGAGGTTGGTTTAGGTCAGTGAAGTCAGGTAGCTAGCTTTGTCGGTGCATTATAGCGTTGCCGAGCGTTAGCGCTGGAGGGCTCGAGAACCTGATCTGGTTTTACATGGGTTGACTTGCAAAACATTTTTATTGCTTGAACTTATTCATTTGATGCAGATGTAACTTTCTTCTTTTTAAAACCATTGATAACCTTTAGTTTTCCTAAAACTCAGTTAAACCCTAAGCAGCCCAAGCAGAGGCATGGCCCAGCAGGACAGGTTGCCTTCACCTTGTTGTGTGTTGTGTATACACTGAGGCAATGTGTACGTGAGTGTGCAGCAGTTGTCTACATTTCTGGTCTTATTACTTATGCTGGGTTTACAGGAGCAGAACAATTGGCTGTTTGCTCAGCAAGCCAGCGACCATATAAATCTGCAATTGAGCAACTGTGTTCAGATACCGAAGATTTGTTGGTCAATCGTCGCTAGAACGTTCGCTAATGCGATTTCTCCTGTTGCTCTTTCCCTTAGCAAAACATTTTGTTTTGAGGACGACTTTTGTTTACACACTCCAACCATCAAGCGATGAACGAGAATTTTTTGGTCAGCCAAAACCATAAGACGGCCAACTGATTAACTCATTTTTGTTCATCGCTTGATCGCAACGCCTTTTTCCACAGCATTTATCGCCAAATTTTGGTAGTTTTAGCGATTTCTCACTCAATAATTACCCGTGTAAGTGGGATATTATGCTGGGTTTACACAAGCAGATCAATTGGCTGATCGCTCAGTGAGCAACTGACAATACAAATCTGCACTTGAGCGACTGTGTTCAGATGTCGAAGATTTGTTGGTGACTTGACGCTACAACAATCGCAATGTGTATGTGAGTGTACAGCAGTTGTCTACATTTCTGGTCTTATTACTTATGCTGGGTTTACAGAGCAGAACAATTGTCTGTCTGCTCATCAAGCCAGCGACCATATAAATCTGCAATTGAGCAACTATGTTCAGATACCGAAGATTTGTTGGTCAATCGTCGCTAGAACGATCGCTAATGCGATTGCTCGTGTCGCTCTTTTCCTTAGCGAAACACTTTGTTTTGAGGACGACTTTTGTTTACACACTCCAACCATCAAGCAATGAACGAGAATTTTTTGGTCAGCCAAAACCATAAGACGGCCAAATGATTAACTCATTTTTGTTCATCGCTTGATCGCAGCACCTATTTCCACAGAGCATTTATCGCCAAATTTTGGTAGTTTTAGCGATTTCTCACTCGATAATCGCCCTGTGTAAATGGGATATTATGCTGGGTTTACACGAGCAGATCAATTGGCTGTTCGCTCGGTGAGCAACTGACAATACAAATCTGCAATTGAGTGACTGTGTTTAGATGCCCAAGATTTGTTGGTGACTTGACACTACAACGATCGCAATGTGTATGTGAGTGTGCAGCAGTTGTCTACATTTCTGGTCTTATTACTTATGCTGGGTTTACACGTGCAGAACAGTTGGCTGGTTGCTCAGCAAACCAGTGACCATATAAATCTGCAATTGAGCAACTGTGTTCGGATACCGAAGATTTGTTGGTCAATCGTCGCTAGAACGATCGCTAATGCGATTGCTCGTGTCGCTCTTTTCCTTAGCGAAACACTTTGTTTTGAGGACGACTTTTGTTTACACACTCCAACCATCAAGCGATGAACGAGAATTTTTTGGTCAGCCAAATTAACTCACTGGGTTTACACGAGACGAACAGTTGGCTGGTTGCTCAGCAAGCTAGTGACCATATAAATCTGCAATTGAGCAACTGTGTTCAGATACTGAAGATTTGTTGGTCAATCGTCGCTAGAACGATCAAAAAAATGTGATTGCTCTTTCTGCTCTTTCTCTTAGCAAAACACATTGTTTTGAGGACGACTTTTGTTTACACACTCCAACCATCAAGTGATGAACGAGAATTTTTTGGTTAGCCAAAAACGATAAGACGGCCAACTGATTAACTAATTTTTGTTAATCGATAAATCACAGTGCCTGTTTCCACAGAGCATTTATTGCCAAATTGTGGTAGTTTTAGTGATTTCTCGCTTGATAATCGGTCCATGTAAACGGGATATTATGCTGGGTTTACACAAGCAGATCAATTGGCTGTTCGCTCAGTGAGACTTACAATACAAATCTGCAATTGAGCGACTGTGTGCAGATGCCAAAGATTTGTTGGTCAATTGACGCTACAACAATCGCTGCGATCGCTGGTATTGCTAGTTCTCAAAGTAAAACACATTGTTTTGAGGGCGACTACTGTTTACACACTCCAACCATCAAGTGGTGAACGAGAAATTTTTGGTCAGCCAAAACGATGAGACGATAACTGATAAGATGGACGACCAATTAACCAGTTATTGTTTTTTGCTTGATCACAGCACCTGTTTCCATGGAGAAATTATGGCTAAATTGTGGTCGCTTTAACGATTTTTCGCTTGATAATCGCTTGGTGTAAACGGGCTATTACAGTTTGTGTTTGTGTTGGGCGCAGCAGAGGCCCTTCTGCTTTCTTCTGGCACAGGGTGGTGGCAGGAGAGCAGATTGCACTGATAGCAGCAACCTAAGCCTTGAAATAATTTGTGTGTGTTTTGGTTAAACGATTTCAAAAGAGTCTCAATCTTTTAAGAGAAGAAGGAAAAATTTGAATTCAAAACGCTGGCGTGTGACCTAAATGAAAAATAAACAGCGAAGTATGTTGCTTGTGTATGCTCATAACAGTAGGATGAATCTATCTGTTTGCAATAGCAACTTTTCGAGAAGTCAAAGAGAGCTCATTAAAGTGTTTCAATCCCAAACAAGCGTCAGATTTAACCGAGAGATTCCCCTGTTACCAAATCATAAGAAAATAACTTCTTTATTTGGGGTTGGCGTCTTGCAAAGCGCTTCTTGACTGAGCCAGTCCTCTCTAGTCAGCCAGGAGAGCTGAGGAGCCTCCAACCAGGACAGCCTGGACTTTGTGTTCCTCTTGTAGCAAATTCAAGCAGCCACACCCCACACCTGGGGCTTCATACTGGATCTGAAATATAGAGATGTTTATATAGAGGTGGTCTTTTAGCTAACTTTGCTTCTTTTGGTTTATCTCTATTCCTCTCCAATCCATATAACTCTCTAAAATAAACTGGATCTGACTATTCTAGTTTTTACTTTGAAGAACAATGTTTATTGCTATCATCGTTTTTAAAGATATCTCATTGACTCTTTTATTAAGATAGTTCCAAAAATGAACCTGGACATTGGAAGATGACTGGAGGCGGATTTGTAGTTAATGGTTTCATTTAGAGAAAGCCTTTTATTGCTGTCTGTCCTTCTTTTGGGATATCTCCCTTCCTCTCCAATTTAAATAAATCACTGGATCTGACCATTCTAGTTTTTATTCGGAGGAAACCCTTTTTATTGCTATCTATCATCTTTTTGGGGATATCTCATTTACCCTCTCTTCCAGATATCGCTAAAAATTAACCTGATCATTGGAAGAACATTCTAATTTTTACTTTGAGGCAACCCTTTGATTGCTATCATCTTTTTTTGAGATGTCTCATTGACTCTTTTATTAAGTTAATTCTAAAATGGACCAGGTCATTGGAAGAAGGGAAGAAGACTGGGGAATGATTTGCAGTTAATGGTTTCATATGAAGGAAACATTTCATAACTATCTGTCCACCTTTTGGTATATTTCTTTTCCTCTTCAATCCAAATAACTCTCTAAAATAACATTGGATCAGACCATTCTAGATTGTATTGGTAGGAAATCCTTTCTTATTGCTATCTATCATTTTGAGATATCTTATTTACTCTCCCCATAACTCTAAGAATGAGCCTAATCATTTGCATGGGTGAAAACTGAAGAAAGGTTAGTAGTTAATGATTTCATTTGGAGGAGGACCTTTATAGCTACCTGTCCTTCTTTTGAGATATTTTCCTTCCCTTCCAACCCAAAAGAGTTCTAGTAGTCCATGTAATTATTTGGAGGTAACCCTTTCTATTGCTATCTCTTCTGTTTTTTTAGGATATCTAATATACTCATTGGAAAAACATTGGAGAAGGATTTGTAGCTAATGGTTTTATTTGGAGGTGGTCTTCAGGGGCCTAACTATAGGGGGTGCAGGGGATGTGGCTGTACCGGGGCACAGAAGGCTAGCCCCATCATAAATTTGCTCCTCCATCTTATTTCTTACATTTGTGCTCACCTGAATTCGTACAATGGAAAAATAAGCACAATTTGTTTCTTTAGTTGTGAAATCGTATATATTTGAGTTAAAATAACAGCAAAATGTATAGTGTATGCATGACAGGGCCCTATTTAATGTTCGCACCAGGACCCCATCACATTTAATTATACCACTGGTGGTCTTTTATTGCTATCTGTCCTCCATTTGGGTTATCTCCTTCCCTCTCCTATCCAAATTACACAATCGATAGTCCATGCTTTTAGTTGGAGGAAACCTTGCTATTGGTATCCATCCTCTTTTGGGACCCCCCTCCCTTCAAATATCTCATAACATCTAGATCTGTTCATTTGTGGGAGGTGATAATTAGAATTGATCGAGGCCATGTAATTGTTAGCTCTCTATTTTTAGTGATACACATCTTTTTTGGAATATTCCTCTCCTCCAATTAACTCAAAGAACCGGAACAGACTATTCATTAGGTTGAAAAGCAAAGTGTTTTTATTTGACTGAGGCATTTGTATTGCTATCTATACTTTTTGGGAGATTTCATTTGGCTTCACATCCAAATAACTGGCCATTCATGGGGTGTAAGTATTGAAGTTTATAGGTAATGTTTTTATTTGAGGGAGGTCTTCCTTTCTGTCCAGACACATCCATCAAAACTGGACCTGGCTGCTCAAGCAATAACGTTATTGTATTCGGATTTTAGAGGGATGGGAGAAGGGCAGGACACCGTTTTTTTAATATCTTGCCCCTTTTAAGGGAGATTTCCCTGACCTCATGACCGAATCAAAATTAGATATGGCTAGGGAGCAATATTGTACTAATTTAAAGGAGCAGTATCGCGAAATTTGCATTAAAAAAGATAAATAATTAAATAGCCACACAATAGCTTCTAACATGTGTATAAATAATCTGGTGACAGAAATAGGAAAAAATATATGCCTTTCTTTTAAATTGTATAATTACAATGGCTCAGTCCATTTGCTGAACAGGGGGATCTGCTGGGTTGTATTTAGTGAGCTGCTTCATTTAGCCCACTGGTCTCCTAGCAACACTTTACCTCAGAGGCTGACACTGTAATCAGTGGTAACGGCTGTGCGTGTGTGAGGTGCTTTTGTTATGAGACCAGGTGACTCAAATGTGTAAAATCTATACAAAATAAACTAAACTGACTGAAAACGACTGAAATTCTTCTTTGAATAACTGTGCAGGAAAATCTAAAGGTATTAAAGTGGAACAAAACCCTGAGTTGCAGACCCTGAAGTCTATAAGACCCGGCCATTGATCTTGCCCCTTGGGTATTCTAAATCAGGATGCCCACTGTGTGAAACGACCCCTGGATAACCACAGATCCCCCCATTTTTCTGGCGCGCTCACGCAGATAGTCATTTAGACAGGCCGGGCTGCCAGGAAGGTTACTGCTCAGGCTCCCCATCTGCGTGCAAACAGAGCTGATTGGATGAGAGCCTGCATATGCGCTGTGGGACAGGGAAAGGTACGTTTTCACAGGCGAACTTGGGGATTTCACATATCAGGGCATCCCAAGTCGGGATGCCCCTAGGGGCACAAAACAAAACTCCAGATAGTGAAAATCCTGGGTTGGGCTCTGCTCAAAACACACAAAGCTGAAAGAAAGATCATATGGAAAAATGAAAAATAAGAATATGAAAGAGAAAATGGTAAACTGAAAGATTCTGCAGCAGAGCCAACATGAAGGGAAAACTGTCAAAATCAGCTAAATGACTTCTAGAGCTTTTCTCTCTGTTTTAGATATATAAGTTCTGGCCAGGCAATGTTGCTATGTTGTTATCTGATGCTGGACGGCTGCCAGCACTGAACAGCTGATACTTTGATACATTGTTTCACCCCTCTCCTCAGCGTGGAACAGGCCAGAGTGTTGGGCTCCAACACTCAGAAGACATAAACATGAGCTATTAGTCTCCAGCTGTTCAACACAGACATCATTTTTTCCTAAATTTGTAATTCTTACTCCAACACTTACCTACATTCAAAGTACCATTTTAATATAAGTCACCAAGAAAAATTTGCGTTACTGCTCCTATAAATTGCTGTGATATGTTATTTCATTTCCTGCCCAAATTCCACTAAACACCCTAATCTGGCTACTCAATGGAATGTTGGGTAGAGAAGGAACTTCTCAGATTTGTATGGGTAGCTACCCTTCTTTTAAGAATATTTTATCACCCTTTCAGAATATGTGCATGACCAGAATGGCAGAGATAGAGTGGCAAGGGTGTAGAAGAAGGGATTTTGCTGTCAGATGTTGCAGCTAGAACTGACATACACATTGTGCAATAAGAAAAGAAATACACATCTTTGTGCTCATTGGATGCACTATACATGTACGTCATTGAACCCATGAAACATTGTATGAGCATTACTGAACCCAATAGAGTACATGAATGTTAGCAGACCCAGTATAAAGTGCATGATAAATACTAGACACACTATACAATGTATGATTAGTACTGGATTCAGTAAATGGTATATCACTTTTAGTGGACCTAGTATATAATATGTTGACTATGGAACTACATGAATATTACTGCATCCATTATCCAGTAAATGGACGACATTGGACCCATTAAACTGTGAATGAGTATTGGACCCCTTATTTGACTATTGTTCTTTAAATTCAGTATATAGTATGTGAGTAATGTTGCATTAGGTATTCAGCACATGAATATTACTGGACCCAGTCAGTACATTGACAATATTAGACCCATGATACAGTATATGATTATTGTTGGACCTGTATGACTTTTAATGAGCCCCGTATACAGTATACATTTTTTATTGAACTCAGTATACTGTACCTGACTATTTAACCTGTAGCGTAGCTAGGGGAGGCAGGTGGGGCACTTGCCCCGGGTGCAGCAGGTCAGGTGGGTACCAAATGGGGGCCTAAGAACAGGTGGGGGGCACCATTTCAAATATTTGCCCCGGGTGACAGAAAGCCCAGCTACTCCACTGATTTAACCATGCCATTGTATCTCATTTGACTATTAATAGACCTGCAATACAGCCTGTGTACTGTATTTGACTATTACTGTGCCCAGTATACAGTATATGACTATTTCTGGACCTTTTATACTGTATAAGACTATTATTCAACACAGTATATGACTATTATTATTGAACCCTATATATATATATATATATATATATATATATATATATATATATATATATATATATATTACATGATGGACCCAAAGTACAGTGTATGACTACTAATGGACCCAGCATATACTATGGGTGTTATTTAAGAAATGATAACACCAGGTAGTAGCGTCCGGTGAGCCCTGGGCGCTGTATGTGAAAAAAGAAAGCCAATCTGGTGAGCGCCTCTAACAGCATCATGTAGTGTCACATGTATTACTAGCGGTGGCTCAGTGTAAAGCGCCAGCGCTCTAGGTTCAGCAGCGCTATGTAGTACCTGTCGCTCAGTAGTGCTCTCCCATACATTTCAATGGTGTTTCATTTGGTTGTGTTTAAAGAGCGTATTGCCAAAGTAAACTTTTAAATTTTGGTCTCAAATCATTGTGCCTCTCCTGCCCTGCAAACAAACACTTTTATTTTTTATTTTTACGCAGAATTGTATGAGCAGGTCTTGCATTGCAGTGTCATTGTCACAGTGTTAAAACAATGTCATTCCATACGTTTTTCGCTCTGGTGCTGGTGTATGTGTTGAGAAACAGACTTTTATCACACAGCGTCTGGTGCTCTATGCTAGAGCGCCCAGTTTTAAAGTGCTGGTTGTGTGTGTGTGTGTGTGTGTGTGTGTAGTTTTTTCTTGAATATGGGCTTTAGCTGTGCCGTACACACTTAACTGGCGCTACCTATCGCTCGCTACAGCGCTGTCCTGTTGTTAGATGTAGCATAATCTTGGGTGCTTTGACCTTGGGACACCACTTAGCATTCACTATTGGCTCTGCAGTGAATCAGGGAGAGCACTTCTACAACGCCCTCCAGACATCACATTTATCAATGCTGGACAGGATAGTACAGCGCCACTTGTCCGTCCACTAAGCTAAGTCACAGCGCCCAACAACCACTTGCAGTGCCTACTAGCGGTCGCTCTAAGTGCCGCTATACAGATGTTCACCTGGCAAAACGTGGGGCTAGTCTTAAATCAGCTTCTATATCACTCTTATTAGACCCAGTATACAGTGTGACTATTATTAGACTCAGTATACAGTGTACACCAATTATTGGACCCAGTATACAATATATGACTATTATTGGATCCAGTATACAGTGTATGCCAATTTCTGGACCCAGTATACAGTGTATGACTAGTATTGGACCCAGTATACACCGTATGACTATCATTTTACCCAGTATACAGTGTATGGCTATTATTGGACCCATTATACAGTGTATGTCTATTATTGGACCTAGTATATAGTACGTAACTAATGTTGCATTAGGTATACAGTACATGAATGTTACTGGACCCAGTATGCAGTACATTGACGACATTGGATACATTATAATGTATATGAATATTGTTGGACCCAGAATTTACTGTATGGCTTCTCTTGAACCCAGTATACAATGTACATATTTTATTGAACTCAATATACTGTGCATGACTATTTAATCATGCCATTGTACCTGTGTACTGTATTTGACTATTACTTTACAAAATGCCTATTTCTGGTCCAAGCATAAATGTGGCTTTCAGTCCAAGTCTTTATTTTATAAAGGTAAGCTTATCTGTCACCTTGTAGAGGCACAGCCAGCATGGGATTCGAGGTGTACGTTAACCCTCCTCCCCTGTATGGATTAGTTGTACACGATCAAATACTGTACCTATATCTCCATTTTGATCTTTGCGCTGCAATCACTGATGTTGTTGAAACTAATTTTGCTTATACAAACTACATGGTGATAGTTACTAAACAAAAGTAAACTAGGACAGGAGGTCAACAATTGCCTATGACACAGTTATTTAGTTATTCTAGCATCCAGCTACTAAAAGGCAGACTCAGGGGCTACATCTGCATACCAGTCCATTCCAAACAACTATTTAGCATTCTGATAATTAAGTAAAACACATTTGAGAATCATATTAAGTTTTTCACATGATTAAAAGGTAATCTGGAAAACAATTGTAGGTCCTTAAATGTGACATTTGTGCAACTAGTACATGTTTATAAAAATGAAAAATAATGATCAAAAGTAAGCGGACATATGTTATGTACATTTATAAAAAAAATCCCAAAAAACAACAAATTATTTGTAACAAAAAATTATGGAATTTCGTGTTAACCACCCAAGGCAGTGCAGAGATTTTGATGAAATGGGCAATTATAGAATCGATTTTTATGGGGAAATAATGCATTGAAAAAGTCTGCCTTTTAAATGGGATTCACTTCCATCCTGGATGTACATTAAAACCTTTTCTATATTAATGACCCCGCAATTAGGTGTTGGAGTGCCATGAATAAAACTGGAGGATGCTGAAAATTGGAGGAATGGAGGATGAGGTGTACGAATAATAGGAAGCCTGAGAGGATTTTCTTATATTATTGCTGGATGAAAGGCTGAAGTCAGGATGATACCACCTGTGTGTTTTCCGAGGTAAATACTCAGCCCCCTGAATAAGCAAATTAAACTATTACATGGACAAAGGGGAGCCCCTATTTTAACAAAATAAAGATCTTTGTGTGCAGAGCCGAGAGAGCAGCCACAAGTACCTTCATGTTGGCTAAAATTACCAGCTGCCCCTATTCTGGAGAAATGCAATTACTGGGGGAGAACCAAGACTGACTAAAGCCCTGAAACATCTCCTTGTCTGGGTGATTCTTCTCCCTGAAATTCCCTCTGGGAGCAAAGGACCACCCTCACCAGCCCCACTATATTTAACATTGCTTATGCTGATGATTAGGGTTCAACGATTGTTCCTTCTAAGGACACGGGGCCAATTCAAGGCGGGTTAATAGAAGCTGTTCTTCACTGGTACCACTGAGGACGACAGGCCACCCCAACTACCCCTTTTAAAAGTAACATTGGGACAACAGGGACATTCTGCTGCCCCAATCACACTCTGTTAGAGCACTGGGCTATTTTCATGTGGCATATAATATAAGCTGTACTTACCTTTCTTTTTAACCTCTTTGGGAAATGTATCATCCTAATTACCCTTTTGAATGTCACATTGCGGATTGATGTAACAATGGAATGATAGGGGATTCGGTTTCATCAGCAATACACTCAGTCGGCACTTTGCATTTTTATGCTGGGAAACAGAAGGTTTAAGTCTTTTTTTGGTTTCCTTTGAATGCATTAGACCACCCTCACTGCCCCCTCTACACTGCTTTATATGGATACATACAACCCACTAAGGGCACTAGACAACTCTTAGTTGGGGTAATAGTAGCTATTCTATGTGCTTGATACCCTCAATGGACAACTGACTACCCTTACTGCCCCTGTAATGGGTATTAGGGCTAAGCAATGGGATACTGACATAGGCTATTGTGTCCTTTTTTGTTAGTCTCTGGGGAAATGGACCACCACTGCCCCACTATATTTATCATTGTTTGGGGTGATGGGTATTAGGGTTAACTTAATATACTACCTGTGGCACTGGACTATTCTAAGTTGGAGTTTTAAAAGCTATTATGGTCTTCCTGGTTATGTGGTGAGGGCAATGGACCTATATCACTGGCCCTCTAAATGTATCATTGTGTGGGATGATGGGTATTGGGTTGCCTAAAAGTATCCGCAGAGGCTACTGGACCAATTTTAGTTGGGGAAATTGTAGCTATTCTGTCCTTTTCTGGTATCCTCTTTGCTGGCAATGGATCTCTCTTACCTCGATTGGGAAGATGTACTTGTGGGTTCACCCTTTCTGTTCTTAATGTAAGCTTGCTTTAAATGATGGGTATTAGGGTTCACCTATAGGTGAATAGACCACCTTTACTGTGCTTCTAAAAGTAACCTGTTTTGCAACTATTGGTATTAGGGTTCCCCTATAGGGAAATAGACAAACCTACTGTCCTTCTAAATGTAACCTTGTTTGGAATGCTGGATATTAGGGTTCACCTAGTGGGAAGTAGATCACCCTTATTGCCATTCTAAATATAACCTTGATTGAGATGATGTATATTAGGTTTCACCTATAAAGAAATAATCAACCCTTACTGCCCTTCCAAATGTAACATTGTTTGGGATGATGGGTATAAGGTTCTCTAACATTACCTTCTAAGGAGACTGTACTATTCTTAGGTGGCAAAACATAAGCTTTTATGTCATTTACTGTTGCCCTGTGAAGGTAATGAACCACCCTTACTGCCTTTTTTGGAATTATGTGTGTTAGGTTTCTCCAACATACCTTTTGAGAGCACTGAACTGTATTTAGGTGGCTTGATAGCTGTTCTGCTCTGTAATGGTTATATCTGAGGGCAATGGACTACCCGAACTGTTTCCTCTATAGTTAACCTCGTTTGGGACTTCAGGGGTACATTATGGGTTGTACATTATGAAGGAGTTTATGTACCCTATCCAGAAGCTGGGTGGTGTATTGCGATGGTGGTTATGGGATATTGTGCCATATCCAGAAGCTAGGTTGTGCATTATGATGGAGGTTATGGGGTACTGTGCATACTGATGGAGGTTACGGAGCATTGTGCTATATCCAGAATCTGGGCTGTGCATACTGATGGAGGTCATGGGGCATTGTGCCCTGTCCTGAACCTGGACTGTGTTTATAGTTCAGTGTTAAGATTGGCAGAAAGAGACTGGTAACTGGCAGAAGAGTCCTATATTTCGGCAATTGACATAGGTACAGGGTGTTAGTTTAAGTGTGCCAAGAAGTGTGTGGTTTATTTGTCAGTGAAAATAATGGCGATTGCCAACGTAAACAAGTACAATGAGAGAGGTGCTTGGGTCATATTAGAGGTAAGTTCTTGTCTATGATGCAGTGTAGGACGCATTTGCAGAAGAACTGTGTGCCTTTCACCACTGCCAGTGTCATGTATATATAAAATTGTTTGCCCAGTACAGGAAAAAGTAACAAGTGGCAGGTGTATGCTATACCCTTTCCAGTCACTTGGCAGTGCCATATGGAGAAAGATTTATTTGGGCACACGGATCACCTATTGCATGCATACTGGAGTTAGGAAGGCTCGGGTAACATTCAGAGCGCATTTACTCATGGCCTCATCCTACTTTAGTTCCCCTTCAGGCAGTCTTATATCAGTTCTGCGTGCCAGCTCTAAATCAGTAAATGGCAGATGACTTTACATGAGCTTGAAGGTGGTTTGGGGCAACCTGCAGATGGTTATGTGAAGGCACAGGGTTTGACAAAGTTTAGGGCGCATTTGCTAGAGAGGTCGGTAGCCAGTGTAGCCAGCACCTCTACCAGGCTTTATATGGCAACACCAGTCACTTTGGGGCAACACCAGAGACTTTGAGGATGTGGTTGGAATTTAAGGCTCTGGCATAGGACAGGATGAAGATTCTGGAAAGCTGGGTGGTCACTGCAGGCCTCCTCTTTTTGTTCACGCTGCTTGTTAGCCCTGTAGTGCCAAGGCTTTGTGCCAGCAACAAACAGGTAAAATGATGGACAGTTTTATGGATTATACTAGTTAGTTGTGAAATTTGGGGATTTTTGTCAGTTCAGGCTTTGGCACAGGACAGCGTGCAGTTTCTGGAGAGCTGGGTGGTCAGGGCAGCCTCCTCCTTATCACACTGCCTGTTAGCCCTGTGGTGCCAAGGCTTTGTGCCAGCAATAAACAGGTAAAATTAACAATTTCTTTTATGGCTACACAAGTCTTTATGAGTCAGTTCAGGCTCTGGCATAGGTCAGGGGCGCATTCTCTGGGCAGCCCCCTCCCCCTTGGTAAGTCCTGGGTGCCTGTATGCCCCCGTCAGCCTCCATGATCAGAGCACTTCAGCACCAGGGGCATCCCGATCCACCTCCTCCAGTAAGCGGCACTTTGTTGATTCGGATGCAATCTGCGCGTTTGTTTCCAATTAAGAGCGAGTGGCTGCGCCTTGTCCAGTGTTTTGCATGCGACTGAGCACAACTCGCTGCCTGTTTGTATTAACAACACACATGTATTTCTTTTATTTGGTAGTAAATACTGCCAGGCTTTGTATAGCAAACACTGACATAAATATATAAATTTTCAGGCGCCACGCTTTCTCTTTATTCAGGAAGAGCCCATGCTGCTGCCAGGAAGCTGCAAAGCCCTGCTCAGGTGCCAACTACCACCCCTGCCCACCTCCACTGCCCGGCTACTACATATGAAAAGGTTAGTAACTAACAGGGGTGAACTTGAGAAGGGGCAGGGGAATTGTAACTTAACCCAGTATTAAGCTAATTTTTGTGCCAGTAGGCCAATAGGGCAGTTTAGGGGGGCAGTTGCAACCCTTGCCTGGTTACTGTCCCTTCTGGATGGGTCAGTGATTGATAGGTCAAGATAGGAGCATATAAGGTGTGTGTGTGTGTGTGTGTGTGTGTGTGTGTTTTGTTGGTGGTGGTGTATTCCTACTCAATCCCAGTTAATCCTTTTTGTGTTTCTGCTGCTGAGCCAGAAAGCTGCCAGCCCTGCCCACCTCTCCTGCCTCGGCACTGCCCTATCTGAAAAAGTCAGTAACTACAAGGGCAAACACAAGGGCAGACTTGGGGGTGGGGTGGGATAGGGGATACCTTTTAACATAACTTCTAGGCTTGGGTCAACACTTCATGAGTCAGTGCTGCTGGCAGGAAGCCCCTGCCTGTGCTCTGCGTCATATAGATGGATGAGAAGCAAATTGGGCAGTGAGAGATTCTTCCAACCCCATCAATTCTAAATTAAATATTTCTTTGTCGCCAGTGCAGCTCAGGTGCCATCTGTCACCCTACCTTCCCGGGCACTGCCCTTTCTGCAGGAGAGCAGGAGACCCCACAAAACCCTTCTACCTACCCATCGATGAGTGGCAGTGGATGGTGGGAAGTGGGGGTCTTGAGATAAGGTGTAGGTCTTCTTTAAAGAATGTGACTTTCATTGATACCCCTGCACCGATTAAATCACTGGTTTAGTGAGATGGATAAAGATTTCAGTAATGAAAGAGTACATTATAGGGCAGGGGTACTCAACCACTTTTTGTATAGGTCCATTAACAGGCATCCCATGAGAGGTGAAGGTCCGGACGGGGGGCTGTCGTGGGGGGTGGATAGTTATAGTGCAGTGTAGTACTTCATATGACAATGCTAGGTATGCTAGGTGCCAGGGAGACTAAGCACTACATCGCTTATCAAGGGGCAGCTGATCAGGGGGCAGCTCTGAGCATAGCAACACATAAGCAACTGAGTGCAGGGCTACATGGAAGGGGTCCGAAAATCTGGCACCGAGGTCCGCATTCGGACCCCGGTCCGCCAGTTGAGTACCGCTGTTATAGGGTATCCCAAATGGGCAGACATCTCACCTTGCCTTAAGATGGGTGCGTCCTTACCTGCCTGTAATGTGCAGCCCGATGCAGGGATACCATATTACGGGGGAAATTTAAATCAAGAAATACATAATGAAACCTGTACGTTCAGATAAAATGAATGCAGAGCCGTGGTGCTCCAGCATCTGCCAGTGATAGATCTCCCTCTGGAGGGGGCAGGGAGTGATGATGGACTATTAGCAGATTTATGAAGCGCTTTTTACCTTTTATGACATTGCTATTCAGTAAACATTATAATCACAATGGAGAGCCAATACACATAAATAACCAGTAAAGCCTCCTAGGTCTCCAGAGAGTGTGTCTCTAGAAGATGAAGGGTTACCTCAAGCTGATCGGTGGATACAGAAAGGAAGCCTGTATGTGTCCAAAAATGAAGCAAAATACTTTGTTTAAAACAACATTTCTTGTCTTCAGCAACTCAGACAAGTATAGGGTGTATCACTAAATGGAATCAGACTGAACTAACGAATCACAGATAGTGCTCTTATCTCCTAGCATGCGGTGCTTGTCCCCCTCCCCTTCTTATTCTTCAATCACTTCTTCCTTCCATCTGTTATCTTCCTTCCTCTGCCTATCATCCTTCAGTCTACTACATTCCTTTCCACTACTTACCTTTCTTTCATCTACTACATTCATTTTAACTACCTACCTTCCTTCCATCTACTTCTTTCCTTTCATCTACCTACCTTCTTTCCATCTACTACTACCTTCCTTTTCACTACTTACCTATCTACCCCCTTCCTCCACCTACCTCCCTTTCATCTACTACCTTCCTTTCCTCTACCTACCTACCTACCTACCTACCTACCTTCCTTCCATCTACTACATTCCTTTCCTCTACCCACCTTCCTTCCATCTACTACATTCTTTCCATCTACCTAGTTTCCTTCCATCTACTACCTTCTTTTCCTCTAGATACCTTCCCTTCCTCTACCTACCTCTCTTCCATCTACTACATTCCTTTCCTCAACTAAAATCCCTTTCCTCTACCTACCTTACTTCCATCTAGTACCTTCTTTTCCTCTACCTATCTTCCCTTTTATCTACCTACCTACCTTCCCTTCCTCTCCCCACCTTCCTTTCCCCCACTTACCTTCCTTCCATCTAATACATTTCTTTCCTCTAACTCCCTACCCTCTATCTGCTATCTTCCTTTCATCTACTACCTTCCTTCCATCTAATACATTTCTTTCCTCTAACTCCCTACCCTCTATCTGCTACCTTCCTTCCATCTACAACCTTCCATTCCTCTATCTAACTTTCATCCACTACCTTACTTTCATCTGCCTATCTTCCTTCCATCTAGCTTCCTTTTTCCTACCTATTTTTCCTTCCTCTGCCTACCTTCCTTCCATCTACTATGCTCCTTTCTTCTACCTACATTCCTTGGATCCTTCCTCCTATCTACATATCTATTCTTTACTTCTTCTACTTCCCTATTGCTCCCCCTTCTTCCCTCGACCTACCCATCTTGCTTCATTTCACCTACCTACCTATCTACTAATTTACTCTCTTTTTATCGCCTTTCTTCTCTCAAAGCTGACCATTTTTTCAGAGGGACAATATTAGTACACTTGTACAATTGGTACAATTGTGACAGCTTAAAGCGGTCCTTCACTCTGAATAAGAGTCTATCTTATATGTTTCCCACACCCTGTACATACAGATTGCCCACATTAAAAATCATGCTACCTGCATCTACTGCATGTTATGAGCCTTTAAACATCCAAGATGGCGGCTCATGGAACATCAGGCAGCCTGCAAACAGGAAGTGCCTTCTGACTGTGCAGCTCTGCATTTTGGGATTGCTGACCTTTTCCTTACCCCAGCTTTGCTCTGTCTGAGCAAAGCACAGCTATAACTCGCCCCCTGTACTTTATCCCACTCTCCTATCCTCAGTAAGTGTGATGTCAAGATGGCGGCGCCCGTATCCTAAAGTCCTGAACAGAGGCGCAGCCCAGTGGGGGAAAGAATAATAAGTGACTAAAAACGTAAAATATATTAACTTTAGGCTTTTTTGGGGCTTTTCAATAAATCATGGTGAAGGTCCGGTTTAACAAATCGCTTCGTTAATTTGCTATAGCGACAGCATTGGCCACACATTACAAATCGCTTGGTTAATTCGCTATAGCGACAACATTGGCCACACATTACACAATGATTTAGCTGTTGAAAATGAACCTAGTTATATATTTGTTATACTGTCACAATTTAAGCTTCCCAAACGTGTTCCTCTGAAAGAATGGTCAGCTTATGCTTCATTTCACCTTCCTGCCTATCTACTCTTTTACTTTCTTCATTCTCCCCTTTCATCTCTCTACCTCCCTACCTTGCTTCCTTCCACGTACCTGTCAGTCTACTCTCATATTTCCTTCTTTCTCCCTTTAGTTATCATCTTTCTTCCTCCTCTATACCTACCTTCCTTACTTTTTTCTATCTATATACTTTTTTTTTACTTTAGATCTCCCCCTTCTCTCTATTCTCCTTCCTTCTCTGTACCTCCCACCCCTCCTACTTCCTGCTACCTTCTCTAAGTCTTTTTCTATTTCTTCCTTTTCTCCAACTACTTTCTTTTATCTTCCTGCCCCACTGCTTCCCTCTACCTCTCTTTAGTCCTCTCCTCTCTCTAACTTCCTTCTTTTCTTCTTTCTCCCTGTGTACCTTCTTTATTTATTTCTACTGACCTACCTGCTCCACAACTTCTCTCTACCCCCCTTTAGTCCCTTTTTTCTTTCTTTCTTTCTTTCTTCTCACTATCCTTCTTTCTTTTCTCTATTGATCATCCTCCCTTAAACCTACCTTCTACATACTCTACTACTTCCCTTCCAACTTCCTACCTACCTTTCTTCTATTTACCTGCCCACCCACTGTACTGCTTTTTTTTTAAATCTCCTTTAGTTCATTGCCTCTTTTACCTTCATTGTTCTATCTATGGCATTTCCTCTTGTGTCATCTGTAATATTTATCTGGAGATTAAATTTATTAAGGCATTGTAACTAAAGAGATTTGTGTCCTTAATGGAACTCATGTGGTCACCAAATGCTGATATCACCGACATCAGTATCTCTGTGGTGATTCATAATTGATAATGAGATCCTCATTAGTATTATTTAACCACAGTTCCACTACTTTCTTACCACAATTCTCATCAACCCACTCCTGCCAAAAGATTCTTGTACTGTACAATGTAATGTACAGTATTTAAGGTAAATATGGTACTTAAACTAATGACTGATGTGGCTAGATTCTGTGGCTAGAAGTGAAAGGTGCCCCTCTGGCCAGTGTTGGGGTACAGTGAGCAGGCCCAGGAGCAGTGCAGCCACATACAAGTGTGAGGCAGCCAATAATCACTTTAGTCTATTGACTGGGCACAATGTGCAGAGCCAATGAACAGCCCATTAGGAAACATTAACAGATTGCTGAAGCATAATGCTAGGGCCATATTGATCGTCAAATGTCTGTAAAATATTGTTTCAAATGAATCTATTGTTCCAGAGCAGTGCTGTCACTTGTTGTGACCTTGGTGTGCTCTCAAACTGCCAAATGAGCCTTGCATGATGTTATTAGATTAACAAGTTTTAGCAAACCTGACTGCAGGCCAGTGAGAATCAGGGTCAGGATTTGGGATTTTCTGGATGACGGGCTCATTATTTCCACAAGCAGCCCAATAAAGCACTTAGTTAAATGTTGCTTGTAATATCCTCCCTAAACTCATCATCACTTGTGACCTTCCCATCAACTGACACCCTCTCCGCCCCAGCCAGCTGACACCTGCTGTCTGTTACAGCTATTACTAAATAAATGGCATTTTATTAAAGGCCAATTCCAGCCATTTTTTATGTTAAATTTGGTTGGAGCTGGGAGGAGTTGGAAGCAACTGAGTGTCCTTCGTTGTGACTGGTGGCTGGCAAAAAAATGGCATATTGTGCTGATCCCAACCTACCTCTCTTTGGTAAGCAAACAGAACATGAGGCCGGAGGTAGAAATATATCACAGAAAATGTTCTAACCATGCAAGCAACAACTCCCAGTTTTGATTATCAGTTCCATTTGCACACCCCTGTTCAAGCTGCTCTAGTCACTGACAGGGAGGTGGAGTTCTGTCCACAGGTTTGTTCTTTTCAATCGCTGGACGACTGGAGTAAGCCTGGATTGTGGTGCCAGAACTTCCATTGAGTAGAGTATAGACTTAAAGTGCACCTACTATATTCAGAGTATATGTCATCACCTTCCATCCCTAACTCAGTGCCCCAAAACAGCCTATGTTTCCTTTTACTATATAAGAAAGTCTTTGCCCAATATTGATAAAAACGCTAACAGGAAGTACAGTAGCTTTATGGTGAATGGCTGCTATATGCTAATTAATTCAGTTACAAGATAAACTGTCACATAATGGCCCCATATTGCTGAGCTGTGTGTACTATACCTGAATGTATCATCACATCTAGTTCGAGTTATTACAAATATTGGGCAAAGGCTTTAGTAAAAAGTTAAACACCTGCTGTTTTGGGGCACTGAGTTGGGGATGGAAGGTGAAGACAAAAAAAAGTATGTCCACTTTAATGGGTATATGATGTTTCTGTTTAAAAAAATATTTTCTAGTTTAAAGTAAGAGTAAATAAAGGCTTTTTGGTATCTGTAAACACATTGAGGAATATGGCCTCCCAGTAAAAGAAAAAACACAGGCATGGCTGTTGTCAGCATTCAGAAAACCGGGGCAGGGGACAGGGCCCACCTCACCCTTGAGGGGCTACGTCACTTGCTTGAACAATTTTTCAATGCCCAGGATTGGAATACTAGTTTGAATAGGGAGGCACGGGTCACAGTAGGTTGAAGTGCAGAGTAAAGCCAGGTAATATCATACCATGCTCCTAGGGGTAGATTCTGCGCACCCTATACCCTATGGATGTTTGTGGGATAATGCCATTCTGCCAGTTTTTGTGGGACAGTCCCATTCTGTTCGTTTTCAGGGTCTGGTGTGTTTCTCTGCCTATACTTAGTTGGGGGGTTAGAGACTGACTTGCACTCAGTTCACAAAGGAGTCCATCATGGATCATCCAAGGGCTGGCCATAGGTATAAGTGGGGCTAAAGGGCTGTCACTGGTCCAGGGGAATCATATTGTGTGCTGGTTGGACCTGATGACACACATTTTCTGTTAAATTAACTTCCTTTCACCAAAGAAAAAGTAAAGCTAGATCTCCTCTAAGGGGATACAGCCAGCAATAAGAATAAGTAATTGATCCTAACCTTTTCTTCCACATATGTTTTAGCTTGAGATAAAATGGAAAGAAAGGCTGTTTTGGGGAAAAAAACTAACCATACTTAGAAATCCCAGGATTGGTCTTCCCATCTATGTGCAGCCTAATGAAGTTCTGGAATCCGTGGATTTATCACCCAAGGGCTCACATAAACCTGAAGTTGTCTCCGGCTATCCCTGTCACTGGAGATAAAGAGATGTCACTGGTCCAGACACCTTATATTATGCACTGTTTGGACCATATGAATCCCATGCATTTTCTGTAAAGTGATCTCTCACAAAAGTCAGGCTAGTTCTCCTTTGTGGGGAAACAATAAATTGGTCCTAACCCCTTTTCTTCAAATGTAAAGGCTGGTTTTGAAAAAAAAAGGACTCCATGCTTATAAATGCCAGGAGGGGTCTGCCCATTTATGTGCAACCTAATGAAGTCCTGGAATCCTCAGTCGTCCTTGACTCTTGCCTGACCGGTTGCTAGCCAGTGTTGCATGTCTTCATTAGCACAGGGAAGTCTATTCTTTCTATTGATGCTTGCAGCATCATGTTAACCCCTTTTGTGCTCTATCCTACAACCCTCCTCCCCCTGGTGCCTCTTGTGTCTCTGAGAGGAAGGCTGGAGCGGGTCTGCCTGGCAGCTGCCCCCTGCCCTGAGCTCCTGTGACGCCCTCCCAGCCCGGCCCGGCCTGGCCTGCTCAGCCATGTGATAGAGCACCAGGCATCAGATTTTCATCAAAGTTCTATTAAGTGAAACATAGGTTGGAGGGCAGCCCCTGATTGGAACAGTTTAAATTTTAATTGTGTTTTTAATTTGACATATAGTTGCAGAGAGGAATGACACTACAACGCCAAAGGCCGGTCGATTTTCTTAATTTCTCCCAGAGGAATTGATGGGTTTATCAGGCCACTAGATTGGAAAGCCATTAGGAGGCATTCTCTGGCTGGATTGTTAATTGGAACTTGATGGATGGAGGGGAGGCCGGCCAGGCCTTGCTGATCCAATCTGGAGGACTTTCTGTTTTCCAATAAATTACCCAATTCATTTTCCCCGCACAGATTACATAAATTGTACACCTCTAGGGCTCAGGCTTCTCTGAAAGACCCCCCTCCTCCTCCCCCCCTTTCCCTGGCCAGCTTGCCATTTGCTCCAAAATATCTCCTGAATGAAAATCGAAAAATAATCAACGTTTATACTTAGAAAATTTATTGCAATCATTTTCTCTGGTAATTTCCTTATTTTAAAGTTTGGACATGCCATATATCATAACCTCAGTCCCTGCTAAAAAAAAAAAAGAAAAGGGAGAGAGCCAGAGCAGGCTGGGCCTAATATTTAGTAAAGCTTGATTCCAAGATCAAACGTATTTATGATTCCATCTGTCATTTGCTCTCCCAGACTTCTCCCAATATAACAGCTGAGCTACAAGCCTATTTCTAACTGCGGCAGAGAGGGCAGGGGAAAAAAAAGATCAATTTTTATTAGGGCTTCATGAGAGCGCGTGGCAAACTTCCACAGAACGCTATTGCTGATCCAATACAAGTTAACCCTTTACTGCCACTTAGCTGCTGATAACATTCGCCAGGATGAGTGCTTGCTGGTGCAATTGGCTGCAAGAGGGAGCTGGGCAGCTTGGTCACCCTTATATGCAAGTAAAAAGAGCAACCAAGGCCATTATTAGAGCATTTTCGACCTCTTAATACCTTATTGCCAGCCCTCCCAAGCCACCTTCTTATTCCCAAATAGATTTGAATACAATTCCATAGATGTGACAATAAGGAGCTGCTCCAGACACTGCCAGAAGAATGCATGTCTGTCAACAGCACTGATGCCCATTAAAACAATGTCTGCATAAATGGGCATTACGAAGTTCTACAAAGCGCCCAGGGTAAAATGCCTGCCCCAGAGAAGCAGAACAGTGCCAAGCTGCAGTAGATAGGTAGCAGCCAGTCAAATGGCTGCCATCAGGGCTGGAGACTGGGCCCTCTTGAACGACTGGGCTCCATACAGGAGGCCCAATTGTATTGCCCTGATGGCAGTGCTGAGAGCAATTATTGACTAATCATATCAGTTCTGACCACATTTTCTGACTTTCAGATCTAATATCGGGCTGTGGAGTACATTAGAACCACCAAACAATACCATTCTTAGGCCCAAGTAATTGAACTCATTCTTAGACAATATAATAGGTGATTTTAGGTAACAAAAGTACCATATTGAATAGATAACAAGCTAACAGAAAACGTTGTTATCCCCGGGTTTGTACATCCAGCCTAGGACATCCTTGCTGTGTGTATCACCCCAGATCGCCTATAAACCCTGATGGGACCCCTGAATTCATAGGATCCAATGTGGTTACTACTTTTGCTACCTAAGACATAAAGGGGTTTGAGGCCCTGTATGGAGATTTTTTCTTTGGCTCCCCAATATGAGAAGATATGCCCTAAACTCCCTGGGTTTTCTTGCCACTGAGAAAATAGACAGGTAAAACCTGGTATTAGCTGGCCTGCCTTTGAAGGCCCAACACATGCTTGGACTGGCCCTATGTTACCAGGAAATCTCCCGGTGGGCCCTTGTGGAAAGCATCACCAAAACCTCTGAACTCTTATTTGTGGCATCCCAAGTGCACGTACACAGACAATACAATTTGGCATCATGTTTCTGTGCATGGGTTCCTAATGCAAGATGGCAATACTTGCATGTATGTGCGTGGTGGGCCCCCAGAGCCAGTTCTACTAGTGGGCTTCAGGCATTCCAGTCCACCACTGATGTTGCTCACCATCCTATATGACCCTGCTGTCCAATTTCACTCAGAAATTCCACACAGCGCCCTTCACCTTCTTGGTGCTCATCTGTATTGTTCATGTTAACCTATATACCAGCCTGTAACCCACACATACCATACTATAGCACATCCATATGCTCAAGGGCCCATATACAGAGCTTTCCTGTCTATAACATCATGTACTTCTCTGTGCCTCCAGAAATAAGCCATAAGACATTCAGCTAAATAAAATTTCCTCCCAATAGTGAGACAAGCTGATCTTAGCACTGTGTGGGCATTATGGTGGGTAAATGAGATGTATGTCCTGCTGGCTTTCTCGAAGCAAGCTGAGGCCCGGGATCAGCTTGCAGACTCACAGCTCACAAGGATTCAGCGTTTCATCTTAGATTACATCTGAGCTGCTGCACCCCCTCCACACTTTCTTGCACGCCTAAATATTTTATTGAACCATAAGCGTGGATTCCTCAGGCTTTAACTGCCAATGGATGCTGTCCGAGTGAGGGGATCTAGAACACTGTTTCTCAACCTGCAGTACACGTACCCCAGGGGGTACACGGCAGTGTTCCGGGGCAAACATTCAGGGGGTGTCTGACTGGTCTAGTATATTATTTTACATACTCCCTTCTCGCTTTAAAAGTGCCATGAGGCCTATAGCATACTTATTTTGGTACTATTTATAATTAATCACCCCCTTTCTGGTACTTGTATGGAACTTCTTGTCGCTAGGGGTACTTGTCATAAAAAGGTTTAGAAGCACTGATCTAGAACATACCAGAGGCCTGTTAACCAGTGACACACACACACACACATATATATATATATATATATATACACACATTACTTTCTACAGAACATGTTATTGGCCATTGAGGGCACAACATAGAAAAATGTCCATGATAGGTGAGGGTCCTCCTTTCATTTGTTACAGCGTTTAAAGTCGCGCCGAAAAACTGAGATCCTGGGTTTACCTGAGTTTGAATGGCAGCTCTGGGAGTGCCATTCAAGCCAACAATACAGAGGGGGGTGTGGTCTGGACTAGCTCCTCGAGCTAGCATTGGTGGCCCACATCAGCAGGGTGGCACTGGAGTGGCAGAAAAGGAAGTATATTTCCTCATTCATGGAAAAGAGCTGTGAGAAGGTACAGCACTGGAGGAATGTTTGGCAAGGTAAGCTACGGTTTATTTTTTTAACCTTTTGCTTGAAAAATCCTCTTATTAAACTAAAATCCCTCTGACTGCTGCACATCTGGACACCCATGTACCCATTTCTGCAGAAGACAGAAACATTGCAAAGCAGCTGGAAGTAGTTAAAGTGGACCCCTATCCCTGTGGACAGACTTCACCACTTTAAACATTCCACACAGTGGGCAATACTCACCTGTTATCTTGCTGGGTTTCCATCTGACAGGGAACTAAGGGTGCTTCCAGTAGATGGTGTTGGCTGCTGCAAAGTGTGTGGAATAAAGGTCCAGAGTATGCAGCCTGAACCAGAGGACCTCAGGTTTAGTAAAACTAAAAGCACTTCTGGTCCAAGTAACAAGGTCCCTAGGGCATATATAATTTGGGATTCGGGCTACAGACTCAGCTAGGTTCCCATGGCGGTCAAACTGAATACTCTGGTCTGCAGTGGTCTCCACTCTGGGCACCGCCACAGGCAAACCATAAGGTTTTTTCCAGTTGTACTCACTGCAGGGCATCCCAAATTAGATGGCCCCTAGGGATCTTTTTTGGTTCACTTTAAATCCCCCATCAAGTGTACATGACAGCAGTCTAAGAGCCTGATTTCTAAAATGTGGAAATTGTTGACATGTTCCTTTATTGTGCTGTAGTTGGATCTTTTAAGGTTTGAGTTGTGCTGCCAGAAGTCTTTTTGTAGATAGGGGGCTACAAAGTAGGAACAAGCAGGGTCCTCCTTGTGATTGACATCCACTTGTCCATGGATAGGATCCTTAGGTTTTCAAATAGCTGAATCCCCTGAGTTAAAAAAAATGGAAGGAAACAAATAAACCTCCTATACTTAAGGATCATTTTAGATGCTCTTCTTTCTACATTGTAATGCAGAGCTCCTTTTAGTTATTCTCACTCTTTATGAAACATGCCTGCCCCTTCACCGCATAGGTTTCAGTATTAGTAGTGGCTGCCAGCAGAATGAATTTTTCATAAGCTTTCTGAATTAAGTGAGAAGTGTGCGGCTCCCTTTTGACAGTGCTCTATTCAGCCTGCAGAGGAGCCCCGCGTTGCTGCCTGTGGACACTGCTGCTGTTTGGCTGGAATATGAGGTGTCTGAAATGGGAATAAGACATTGATTTGTGGAGTATGCCTAGTTACAGAGTTGAAGAAGTCGCCCGAAAGGCCTTTGAGATCCTCCTCTCAGCTGACAGATGTGCTCATTTAACAAGCTGAGGCTGAAATGGGTGTATAAAACCTGCCCATTTAGCTCTGACAGAGGAGATTTCACGGCCTGTCTACAAAGGTTGTAAATTCTCTCCCCAACTGTGCCACAACCAAGTAGCTCCATGTATCCAGTCATGGCAGGCAGGGACCCCCTGCTCCTAGCATATGCCTCTCTTAAATGAACATGCTGGGTGCTTTTGACTAGAGGGCATATTACAAACCATCTTCACTTTATGAACCTTGCTGCCCCCTAAACATGGATCTTTCCCAGGATAGGACCGCCTGGAAATTTGATTTACATACTCCACAATTATGTATGGCTGTCAAACGATCAGCAAAGTTATTTTAAAACAAAGGGCAAAAGTGCAAATAGGTGGTATGTTATAGCTGCCAATTTCACACTGCTTCACAGTCCACTTGCCACTGACTAATGATGGTCATCAAATGCTTCTTCATAATCTAACCAATAGGCGTACAAGGATATAGAAATGAATGTACTGTATAAAAGTTAGCTCCATAGTTAAGATTTATGCAACAACACTTCCAGGTGCTTCAGGGTACACAAGGTCAACATTACCTATATTGCTTACTTGGGGTTCAGGACGCGCCAGGTGCCCAACCAAGACTGGTCTCATTATCTAGCTGTGGATGAACAAGTAGTATAGGTTTACTGAACTCAGAAATCTCATCATATTGTGCCTGCAAAGATGGCAACTTATATTGAGACTACCAATGCTAGTGTAGCACAACCTTGCATACATAGACAAAAGCAGCACCTTACTAATTCGAATAGCTATTGTTATTGGCAGCCATACATTGAATGAGGAGAATCAAGGTATAGACTGTTTCTGAAAAGCAAAGTTCTGTACCCCACCCACATTAAGTTAGAGACGTTGAAGGTCTTTTTCTAAAGGTCTCATATCGGACCTCTAACAGCATCTCAAAAATCTGAAACCCTGGCCATATTCAAGTAAAGATCTTAAGGTCTGTTACCTAGTATCAATATCTACGTTCTACCAGAATCCAAAGATTGGAACTCCCACCCACATTTAGTTTGAGATTTTTAAGGTCTGTTTCTGAGGACCCATATTTATTCTTTAACAGCATCCAAAGCATTCACCCACATTCATTTGAAAACCTTGAGGCTCTGTCTCATATCTGTCCTCTAACAGCATCCAAAAATCTGAAACTCTAGCCCCATTCAAGTTGAGATCTTGAGGTCTGTTACCAAGTACCCTTATCTAACCCCATATCTAACCTCTACCAGCATCCAAAGATTGGAACTCTCATCCACATGTAGTTTGAGATCTTGGCGGCCTGTTTCTGAGGACCCATATCTGTCCTCTAACAACATCCAAAGATATGAAACCCTACCCATGTTCACTCTTGAACCCTGCTTATATGGATTTCCCCACTCACATTTAGCTTGAGACCTTGAGGACTCTCTGAGCAGAAAATAGAATAATATCACCCACGTGAAAAGCTCAAACCATAGCTATGTGGGTACCTGAATGCTGCAGAACTCTAGTTTAAGAGACCATTTAAAGTGGACCAACACCCAGGATTTTGACTATCCTGGGTCTTGGTCCACTTCGGTGGGGCACCCCCGATCGGGGTGCCCCGCTGTGTGAAACCCCCCCGATCACCCGGAAAACTCACCTCTCCCCGCTCCCAGCGTCGACGGACAAGCAGTTTGACAGCCGCGGACAAGCGGCTCCTCCGCCGCCGCATCCCGCGCGTCACTCTTGACGCGCGCGCACCCGCGCCGGCCATTCACAGACGGCCGGCGCGGGGGCGCGCATGTCTAGAGGGGCGCGAGGGAGGCGGCGGCGGAGGACAAGGTAAGGTAAGACAAGGTAAGGAGTTTGGGGTGTTTGGGGGGGTTTCACCCCGCGGGACATCCCGATCTCGGATGTCCCGCGGGGAGGGAGGTGATCGGCCCGGGAATCTTATAGATTCCCGGGCCGATCACCGGAGGGTGATGGTCCACTTTAACCATTGTAAGGCATTTATTATATTTAGCATAGGAGGTAATTTCTGTACCGTGTATGAGGGTGTGCAATAGCATTATGGTGCTTATTTATGTGTGATATTCCATCATATATCTGGGAGTGGAGCCTGCATGTTATATTATAATTTTACTTGGCACCCTGCAATATAAAGGAAACAATTGTTCTTTCTCAGTGCCAAAGATGGAGGCCAGATACCATCTCAAGCCTTGCAGTGCACTATTGGCTATTGTGGGCTATAGCTCTTTGTGCTATTATTAAGGTAGGTCAAAATGCGCATTATGGGAAATCTATGACCGTTTTCAATATCGCAGGGCAAGGAGTAATGATGGTAAGCGAGATAAGGCAGGTTGCCTGATCTGTTAATATCTGGAATTAAAAGAACCAAACTGCCCTATTAACCCTGAGGCCAATTCAGCTATGGAGATCAGCCTTTTTATTTCATGTCCACCTTGTATTCCCCCCCCACCCCCTCCCAGCCTGTAGGTTATTAGGTATCCCTGCCATGCTTGTGTTTCCCTGGCCTGTGTGCATAATAGGCATCCGCAGGACTGACAAGTAATTGATACAAAGACGTTATCACACATTTAATTACTGTAACACCTTATCTTGACAGCTGGGATACCAGGCCGGACATTTGCTGAATTGGCTTTATGCTGTCACTGCTGCCGGGCCTTTTATTTAATTACCTGTCGTCACGCCAAAATCAAAGCAAGTGCGAGTGAATATGCAGCTAGAATAATCTAAACCTAATTCATAGACGCTGAAGGGATGCAATAAGTGCTTTATATTAATGGGTCAGTCGCTGGAATGGGTATGCAAATAAGATACTCTGACCATTTAACAATTTGTTGTTTTTCACTCACTCAAAAAATCCTTAGCAGATTTTCACCAAATCTGACACTGCACATATGCAGATATGAATAAAGGGGGGTGGGAGCAGCTAAATCACTATTATTTATACAAAATTATTATTATTATTCAGGGCCTGGGTACCAATTTACCGCCCAGTTTAACCCTCTCATCAACTAAATATCAAGCAACAAACATGTCTAGCTATGTGGAAAGACAGAGATTTGGTTGCATATATCTGCAGATACATGTGGAAGCCACACTGCCCCGGCAAGGCACTCTGTGTTTAGTGTGGTCCCTACTCTTAATTTTGAGTCCCCAACATTGGGACATGCAATGCAGCCAGAGCTACTCACCTGGGAAGCTGCCAGCCTCCCTTTAGAACACTTCACAGGGGGAAATCCATATTGACTGAATTCCTCCCTGCTTGTGCTCATGGCAATTCAAATGAATAAAGGTGGGTGGGAGCAGCTCAATCACTATTATTTATACAAAATTATTATTATTATTCAGGGCCTGGGAACTAATTTACCGCCCAGTTTAACCCTCTTATCATCTAAATATCAAGCAACAAACATATATGCAGATATATATGCAGCTATATAGACCCCCCCAACCCATGGTTAATATTTCTGCTTTACCTTTTTCAAATAAAGCCCCACCCCTAGAAAATTTGCATTAAAAAGTCAAACGGACCTATTGCTTTTAATAGTCTTCCTGCTGCTGCATGCGCTAAAGCCTTTAACTGCCATCCTGAGTCCTAGTAATTTAATTAATGGACCAGTCCAGGCAGTCCAGGGCGGGGGGGGGGGGTTACAGAGAAAAGACTTACAAGTCTACTAGAAGCCTCCCCATGATGAATAGCACTCACATATTAGTACCCAAAGCACACGCTGAGTGTGAGGCTTGGTTTTGGGCCCTCCATAGGGTATAGCCAGATATCCCTCTCATCTTACTTCCCACATAAAGATGTACCATCAGTATAGACCCAGGAAGGAGAGACAGTGAGGGTTCATGGGGCACATGTACACTGATGTCTAGAAGGTAAGGGGTGGCAATAAGGTTAATTTAGATTGTATAACTTCTAACAGAACTTTTCCTTTAAGTTAATTTGAAACAACAGTGTTCCTGTCAATTGTACAACTTAACATTCATGGGGAGAGGAGCAGACACAACTCAGGTTTCCAAAGCGCTGTTCCTTGGGCTGAATAACAATTGGCACCTGACTCCGACATCTCATGCCCTCTGCTGAAGATAAAAGTAGAGCTTTCTAGAGATGCCCCGATACAAGACTTTCCTCTGTCCAGGATCATGTTTTAGAAACAAGTCCCCATTGTTGGCTAATAGTATTACCATGCTGCATTTTCCACAGCAAATCCCAATTATCTGTACAGTCATTGGAGGCTCTTCCATGGAATCAGTCTCCCATAATATAATGAAGCATTAGGCCATAGACAGTAGGATTCTGCACCAATTTTCTTCTAGATATCTGCTAATGGATGTCATTTGAGGGACTGCCTGCTGTATTTATAACGTAATTCATGCAAAACCTAGCCCTCGCCCCTTAGAAATGATTGTTAAATGTATTTTCCCACCTTCTATGCTCCACATGTATAATTCCTTCCTCTCCCTCTGTGTCATAGAGAGACTACATTTCCCAGCATCCCTAACACTGTGGTATGTAAGCATGGCTATGTGTGTATATGTTTAGACAAAGGTAATCCTGCAAGTAGCTGTAAACCCCAGCCAGATCCTTCTTTCTGTCTCCAGAAAAGGGGCAAGAACCAGCCAAATGGGGTTAAAATGTCAGGAGGGGTTGTGCAGGCTGTAGTCCAGCATGGTGACAGAAGTTGATGCTACAGTGAGCCTGTAATACGAGTTCCCCTTGGCATAATCAGGGTTGATTTTGATAGAAAGGAGACATAGGGGGACATACTTACTAAGGTATTATCAAAAACTAATGAGAAATAGAAATGGATGCCGTCCTGCTCACACATTGGGAATTGATATTCTCATGTTCATGGCCAGGAGGAGGCCAGTTCATGTCAATTCCATGAGCTTTGCTAAATCTCCCATTTCTGCACAGCCAGAAAATCCAAAGCCTAACTGTACCTGTTTGCTGTATAAGTCAGGTTTTCTCCACTCTTTGTTGTTACAATGTATCAGCCACTCCAGCAGAGGGTGCTCTATTTATTGTTATACAAATCAGCTAGTCACACAAAGTAGACAATGCCTTGTTTGAAAAAAATATATAAAAGTTTACCCGAGTAAAATATTTCAGTTTAACCCCTTTCTGTTCCAATTAGAATATTGTGCAAACAGGGCTATTTAGTTAATACTTCCATCCCTGATAGGGGCATGGGTCATTATGCATTCACAATGGGGGCTGCAAGAGGGTCACTTGAAAACAGATGATATGAATGAGATGTGCCCCAGGATGGGAGTGATATGGGGCACAGAGGGTTGGAAGGTTGTAAAGGGTGACCCTGAAAAGCTATGACTTGGTTTTAGGATGGTACAGAGGTGTCAATCAGCTGCATATAGGATCAGCAATTTTTTTGGGGGGGAAAGATAGGCTACCCCATTGGTACTGTATAGCAGTGGTCCTCAACCCTGTCCTCAAGGCCCACCAACATGTCATGTTTTTTGGATCTCCAAATAGCCAGCTCTATTGCTCTGCAGCTGCACTAATCACTCCACCTGTGCATCTTTGTGGAGATCTGCAAAACCTGGCCTGTTGGTGGGCCTTGAGGACAGGGTTGGGGACCACTGCTGTATGGGTTACTGTATAGGGTACACATGGTCAACCCTCATCCTCAAGGGCCACCAACAGGCCAGGTTTTGCAGATCTCCTCACTGATGTACAGGAGAAATAATTAGTGGTCACACATAGCTATAGACTGAGAACTCATTAATCCATCTGTGAACCTGAGGGGAGATCTGAAAAACCTGGCCTGTTGGTGGTCCTTAAGGAGGAGAATTGAGCAGCACTGGTATAGTGTGTAGGTCATCGCTAAAGCACAAAAGTAACAGCTCTGTGTCCATTAAGGGCTCCCCAACAGGAAGCTAAACTTCCTTGATGGCCCATTACATACAATGCTTACCTACCAGTACCATATTACATGGTCATCAACATCTGGGTTAAAGAGATCACACATTACCAAGTGGCAAGACTAGTCCAGAGGATGTGATTACTGCCACAATGTTTCTGTTTACATTGAAGCCCAGCTCTAGAATTTAAGTCATAGACACATGTATGCTTCTTTATGGCATCTAGACCAAAAGATTAACACTACTTAATTTCCATGACTTTTCTGTCTGGCTGGTTGGTCTCCAGTGCAATCATGGACAATAAAAATGTTTTCATTGGTTCTATCCTTTACATGTTTTATCCAAAGAAAGACAAGGAAAGTTAACATTGGGGGTTAACATTGAGCTCAAACCCCATGGATATTGCCTGGCATAAGTCAAATTATGTGACCATTGCTTACAACAACAACCTTCTTCATTGGTTGAGTGCTTTCGAATACTACTTGTGTATATGTCTGTGTAGGAAAATGTTTCAGTGTTGTACAGGAAGTTCAAACATAATCACAGAATGTCATCAAGACCACAATGTGCTAACCACCACATTTTTGGGTTCGTGTGCACTGACACTTCTCTATTTCCATGGCATTTCTGGTTGTCTGTATGATCCACTATGCAGTCATGGATAATAAAAAGAATATTATACTGATTCTAAACTTTCCACCAGACCAGAACATTTGGGTTAACATTGAGCTTTAACCCCAGGGGAGGGTCTAGCACGAGTCTTGCAATGTAATCATTGCTGCAGAAACTATTTGCTGTTTTGGGTGATTGTGTTTTCAAACACTACATGTATATACTTCTGTTCAGGGAGAGTTTTCAACTCTGTACAGGAATGTCATTTTTCCCTTCATCAGAAAGAGTGAGGAGGATCAAGGCACCAATTGTTATACAGTGCAGATAACTTCCCAATTGGGCCTAATTGTCCGTTGACAGTTGACGACGCTTTTCCAAGGGTCATTGATAAGGGATCGGCTGACATGTCCCCCCTGGAGAGATAACAGCCGCTGACAGGTGACAACTGGAACCAGTGCAAAGCCGCTTTAGGGAATGGAAAGGTTATTTAAAAGTTGCATTTTGTATTTTGGGTGTATACACTGGGCTGACCTGTGCACGTGGCTGTGTGCACTCACCTATTTACCCATACACAGGCCTCTGAGATTATCTGCTGAGACATCAGCAGAGGGGTTATCTCGTCCTGTGTCATGTACCTCCATCACCACCACCCCCATCCAGGGAGATAAGGAGGAGGGCAGCCGCTGCTTTGTCATCAGTAAATAGTCCCTGTTACACCTGTAATTATACACCTGTTCTTGCACTTGTCAGTATACAACACTGCCCCACCACCTCCGCTACTACCTGAGTGACTGGATGTGGCTGTCACATGTTGTTTTTGTCATAAACAAATAGTAAATTTGTCCATTGTGTTAGCTACCATCATTGCAGTCCATGCGGTTGCTATGGGTTCGGGGGCCTAGTCATAGAACCACCGTAATTAATTTTTCTGTCTGACAAGCACTGCTTTTTTTTTCGGCCTGGGTGGGGCAAACCAGGGATTCTCCATGACATAATGACATCACTGACCAAAAAAAGTTTGCTCCACAAAGTCTGCAAAATCATTTTTATGATTAGACTGCTAGTATTAGAGTACCTCAGATCCTAACTGGTCCCCCTCTTCTAGCAGGCCAGGTGTTGGACCCCACAGGGGAAAGGTGATCACTGCACTGCGACCTACACCCTCTCTGGGGCAAAGCTGACAGTGTGGCTATAGGTCCAGATTAGAATGTTGCAGACATTATTTTACCAACGGGGCAGGGGCACCGAAATTCGGGATTGCTCCTGATTTATGGTTGTCAAACTTTGAAGCGCATTTTTAAGACGGAAATTTGCGCCCGAGCAGACGCCAAAAGAGGGACTTCTGACCGATTCATGGGTTGTTTAAAGGGAAAGCGACCCCCTATGGGGTCGATTCATGTGTCAATTTCAAGAGTGTTTTTTCTCCAGCAAGAAGCTGGAGTAAACAGACGACTTCACTGACTTACAGGCCTATGTAATTCCTAATTCAAATACCAGCAGCATTCGGCATGTTTTTTTCCTAATTTTTCCCTTTTAGGTTTTGGGAATCCAAAAAATGTGGTTAAAAGTTGTCCAAGTTAACACACTGCAAAATGTGTAACAATAAAAACACCAAAAAGGTGGACATTGGGCCCCAAAATTTAAAATAGAAGAAAAAAAGATTAGTGGCACAATTATTAAGCACTAATATGCAGAACAAGGCAGGGAGGGAAAACATCTGGGACTAAACATTTGGAAATACAACACTGGAGGTGACCTGGAATCAGGATATCCCCAATAAACACCAAAAATAAGGAGAAATAAGCACCTATAAATAAACGATAACTACAAATATCTCTCCTTTCTGTTTCGATAATGCAATTTTATCTCTCTACATAACTTCTATGTTTTAGACGAAACTCTATTCCCCATTTCGGAGTGTATTCCCTGTCACCTGGCATAGTCACCTGACACTCCGATTTGGAGAATAGAGATTCCCCTAAAACACAAAAGCTGGAGAGACAAATTCTCAATATCGAAACAGTAAAGAAAGGAGAGAAATCCAGTTCTGGGACTTATGAAATAAACATTGAATAAATAATGACTGGCAAAGGCACTTATATTGTAGTAAACTAATGGCCATGGTGCCCAATTTACAGCAGAAGTTGACCAGCCTAAGGGTTACCTCTACTGCCCAACCACAGCCCGCTTGGGAAAAATGCTATTTTTATATCATATTGTTGGTCTTTTTTTCTATGCATGATACATTTCCCCATTTGTCTGGCTTCAGGCCTCATTCATTATTCTTAATAGCTAATCTAGATAAAGAGTGAATGGGTTTGTGACGGATGGTATTATTCTGTCTTGTGATACAGCAAGACAAATGCAGGGAAACTATAGTGGACATAAAAGTGTTAACATGACCCTAAACCTTCCCCCAATCTATCCAAAATGTAAAAATTGCTTGGGCAAGTTGGGCTTTCAGTACTTGGTGTAAGTGATGGCTGGCCAGTGAGCACACTCGTGTTCCTGGAAGTGTGAATGAATCGGAAGACGCACATGGCCTGATGAAGGACAGACTCCCTAATAGTTTTTCAATGAGGGGGTCTCCCGGGGTTAATGACCTGACATCATGATTAAAGCTGACCATTTGTAATGTGTCTGGACTATGGGCTAGAGTCCTGAAAAGGTTAATGTTCTCAAAGCGGAGGTCTTTTTATCCCGCACCTGCCCCTCTAACCAGCAGAGAAAGGGGGCAAATGGGGCCCGGGGAGAGGAACAAAGGAGTGGGAGAGACATGGCAGGGAGAAAGGTGAGAGGTCTAATAGAGTGATGAAAGGGACGACACTGCTCAGGATAAAGAACTCAAGTGTGCCCAACTAAATGGTGATTTCACAATGGAAACAGCTCAACCACTCCACTGAGGACAAGACGGGGGGAACATGGAGATTGCGCAGCACGTTTCCAGCCAAACATGTCAGCTATGAGCGCAAAGCAACTGTCAACAAACGGCGGCTTAGAGGGGAATGCGTGATCGTCTGTTTACATCTCCATTCTATTTGTGTTAGGCCAAAAGGCATCTGGCAAAACATACAAGTGCTGTCCAATGTAATAGAACCTGATTGGCTCACAGTTCTACTCCTACTCTCAACTATTTTGGACACAAGTTAAAGTGGACCTTCACTTCCAAGCAACATACTCTTGCTCAGTGATCCCTAATTATCTACAGTGTGCAGAGCAAAGGGGAACTTTGCTAATGGGGACCAGAAGCCACAGAATACATTACCGCAGCTGGTGCCTTAAATTGTAGAAGGTGCCGGAGATTGAGGGTTGGGCTTCCCATCCCCCATCTTATAGGCACCTTGGGCTGTGATGGACTTTTTTCTAAGGTGTAGGCCCAGCTACAGGGATAATAGATTTAGAAAAAAGAGTTCATTGTTTATTCATTGCTCATTGGAGGATACCCATGCATGCACTATGGGATCACCAAATTGTGACGAGTATACAGCAAACCTTGGGATCTCACACACAGGAAACCAGAAATGTTTATGTTAAAGCAGACCTAAACTTGGGGAGTGGTGGGCAAAAACCCTGGGTTTTAGTCTGCTTTAACACTTCTGGTTCCTATTTATTTTGAAACAGGGGGGGGGGGGGCACGACATTTAAAAATCTTACGGCATCTTCCTTAAAATGTCCATACATTTATTAAAGTCTCTTTAAAAACATCCAAAGCATAAAAGCTTAATTCACTGTGTAGAAAAAAACCTCATAAAAGAAATCGCAGACAGGGACCAGAGCAAAAACGTGTATTTCCCTTATGCGTTTCGGACGGTCTGCGGGTCCTTAGTCATAGAACTAGGGGCATGGCAAATGGAGAGATGCCTGGGGAGGGGGTAAAGCAGACTTAAAGTCTTTTTTTAATTAGGTGCCTTTTAACACACAATGGGGTCAATTCAGAGCCTGGTGAGAAAACTGCCATTTACTTTCATTGTCTACTGGGTGTAAATTTTCAACTGGCTCTAAATCGACCTCAATCTAGTGCCAGAAAAAAAAAAATTTTCATACACCCTAAGTTTCCCAGTAAGATAGAAAAACTTTTCACAAATTATTAAGCCCTCAGGTATTTACTAAAGTGTAGATAAATACACACTTTGAGTCAGATGATGATGTTGACTGCACAGAAAACAATGGGTGTCAGGAGGGCCAGAGGTGCTCACCACCACCATCTTTATGACGCCCATGTTCTACATTACATTAAAGCTGGAGAAAAACCCAGGATATTAAGGATTTGTGACACAACTGTGTTTGAAACTCCCCTCCCCCTAGTTTGCCCAGTATCTCACCTCAATCTCCGCTCCCACTGCACATGTGCAGGCTCTCCTCCAATCAGCATTCATTGCCATGCATATTAATGCCTGGCATTCACACTGGCTGCTCCCTCCTGCTGAACACACCCACGGCCAGCCATTCAATAATGCTTGCGCTTAGAGGACGGAGAAGTGCAGGGGAAGCCACATGTGACATGGGATCCAGGACTGAAGGGTTTTATGGGAAGCCAATTGGTTTCATACTGCTGGCCATCCCAAACCGGGATGCATCTGGGAGGGATTTTCACCAGACCCTAGGGCCTAAAAGCCGAGGATCTTGATTCGTTTAAGTCTCCAATGGCCACTCAGAATTAGATGGTAGATCTTGCCCATGGCATCACATTCAACAAAATGAAAATGGAAATAAAAATGTTGCCTGGATTTCGGCTTTAAAGGAAAAAGAAGACAATACCTCTGCATAGCTAAGGAAGCTTTAGTCACATCCCCCAGAGGCAATCTCTTATTAGGAGTTCTGTCTATGGAGACAAGGGTTGTGGGTTCAAGCCCAGAGCTTGGCAAATGTATCAGTGTTTTATTATGGGGTTTATTAATACATATTATTATTATAAAGTAATAAAATCCATTAGTATTACACATTCCACATCACCAGGAGGTATTTCAGCTCATTCCTTCAATTTGGTACATTTAAATAGAGCAGTGTTACCGGAAGCGGGCGGGCATTGATAGGTCGTAATGTCCTCATCCAGGGAGCACGGTCAGTGTTATCTCCAATTAGACACAATGTGCAGAGACAGGAGCAGAGGGAGGGAGCGCGGGGGTGAGTGGGGTGGGCTCCTTTTTTTTATCTCGAATCAATTAGTCCATTGACTTAGCCTATCAAGTGAGTATTTTAAGATTCTTCATCTGGTCAAAGAACAGTGCTCACGTGACGGCCGTTTAATAACATTACGGGCACTTTATTCGATAACGCTCGCTTAATAGGCTGGTGGGGAGTTAATGAAAATATCATTTGAAGACGCCCGGACATTTGTCTCCATTGATCTCTATACGCTAGTTATTTAATTAATGCAGTGCAGGGTTTACTCACCTAATAAACAGGTATATATAGCTAAAGAGGACCTGTTGTGTATGAAATGTGGCTGCTGCCTTGTTGTGCTTTTTACTTTACCTCTAAGCTGAAAGCCCAGCTCCAGGCAACTTCAGTAAATGGGTAACACTTTTGTGCACTTTTTGTGGCCTAGATAAGTTTCAAAGATGTCCTCCACCCTGGTCACCTCCTCTAATGCTCACCTCCAGGACTTCTCACGTGCCACTCCAATCTGGAATACCCTTCCCCGCCCAATCCGCCACTCCCCAAAACCTCAAAGCTTTAAAAGGTGCCCTTAAAAAGCACCTATTCAGACAAGCATACAATGTGGCTTAAGCCATAAAGCTCAATACTGAGGAGGAGGATCCTTCCTCTTCGTCTCCAACCCTTATCCATAAGACTGTAAGCTCACAAGGGCAGGGCTCTCTCTCCTATTGTATCATGTATTCAGAATATTCATTGTAAACTCTGCAACACTGCATTTGTAATAGTCTATGTACTGTATGTGCCTACCCTGTCTGTAATTACTACTTTGTACAGCGCTATGGAAGATAATGGCGCTTTATAAAAAAATAAATAATATCTATAATATTAATAAGATCTATGAGGGGGGCCCTGGATAAAGCACAGGCTTTACTCCAAAATGGGGCCCATCCATTTTCTGCTGTTAAAAGGGCCCGGGCAGCACCTTCCACATTATGTCAACACTGCTAGACCAGCCTGCGATCTAGATTCAATTTGAAGAACCAATAGACCATTAAAACTGACTGAATCTAAATAACGTTGCTACCTGTGCTGCAAGGCAGGGACAGAAAGCTTACACCGGGCCCCTTCTGCCACAGGCCCGGGGGCAGCTGTCTTCTGTGCCTCCAGGGTAGTCATTTTGGGCCCTCTATACAGCCCCAGCGCCAGGCCCTTACTGGGGGTTGATCTTACACAGACTGATGAATATGTGGCAATACATGTCTATAGAAAATGCTCTATTAGTCTGGTATCAGATGGTTGAATATGGGAGCATGACTCAAGCATGGCTGCCATGGGGCCCTGCTGTGGGTTGTGGGTGAGCAGACTCTTTATGGGCATTCTATACATAGTCTAAGTGTCCCATGAAACCCAACCTAACCTGTGATGGCACACCAGTGCAATATTTAACCTGCAACCTCTCCAGTGCCCATGTATACAGCATGATCCTATGTGTATTAAGTGTCCAGATTCCTGGTGAGTTCAAATGTTGCAGGGCTGCCATCAAGACATGTGGCCTGCCCCCATTCATGACTGGGCCCTATACAGGAGTCCTGTCTTTATTGCCCTGACACAGCCTTTGCTTGCTTCCTTTGTTGTATATGACAATTATATTAACTCCCATGCAGCTGATCACTCTTGTCAACACATACCATAGATCAAGACGCCATTCAGTTACCCCTAGAACAGTGCTGCTGAAACAGAGAGGGTGCACTGGGAAAGACGCTGGCACAAACACTCAGGATCATACTTCATCTCCTGCAGGTGGTGTCATGACCCTAATAGTATAGCGTGTTTAAATTGTATGGAAGCAGGGTTATATAATGGGACCCATGGACACTACACAACTATCAGACTGGCTCATCAAAGCACCAGAGGATTCCCTGGTGGGCCCAGTACGGGAGGTCCAAGACTAGCAAAGTGTTTTTGGTTTACATGAAGTTTGTTATTCAGTCGTTTTACTTTTGTTCTTTCTTTATATTACGCTTTATATTGTACAAAAACATGATTGCCACTGATCTTGCATTATTTTTATATAGCTTAAGGGTGGGTACCAAGAATGGTTTCCTCTGATGGGCCTCAAAGATGGTTTCCTCTGATTGGAGCCAAGGATGGTTTCCTCTGATGGGCCTCAAAGATGGTTTCCTCTGATGGGCGCCAAGGATGGTTTCCTCTGATGGGCCTCAAGGATGTATTCCTCTGATGGGCCCCAAGGATGGTTTCCTCTGATGGGCTTCAAGGATGTATTCCTCTGATGGGCCTCAAGGATGTATTCCTCTGATGGGCCTCAAGGATGTATTCCTCTGATGGGCCTCAAGGATGTATTCCTCTGATGGGCCCCAAAGATGGTTTCCTCTGATGGGCCCCAAGGATGGTTTCCTCTGATGGGCCCCAAGGATGGTTTCCTCTGATGGGCCTCAAGGATGTATTCCTCTGATGGGCCCCAAGGATGGTTTCCTCTGATGGGCCCCAAGGATGGTTTCCTCTGATGGGCCTCAAGGATGTATTCCTCTGATGGGCCTCAAGGATGTATTCCTCTGATGGGCCCCAAGGATGGTTTCCTCTGATGGGCGCCAAGGATGGTTTCCTCTGATGGGCCTCAAGGATGTGTTCCTCTGATGGGCCCCAAGGATGCTTTCCTCTGATGGGCGCCAAGGATGTATTCCTCTGATGGGCCCCAAGGATGGTTTCCTCTGATGGGCGCCAAGGATGGTTTCCTCTGATGGGCGCTAAGGATGGTTTCCTCTGATGGGCCTCAAGGATGTATTCCTCTGATGGGCCCCAAGGATGGTTTCCTCTGATGGGCGCCAAGGATGGTTTCCTCTGATGGGCCCCAAGGATGTATTCCTCTGATGGGCCCCAAGGATGGTTTCCTCTGATGGGCCCCAAGGATGGTTTCCTCTGATGGGCACCAAGGATGGTTTCCTCTGATGGGTGCCAAGGATGGTTTCCTCTGATGGGCCCCAAGGATGGTTTCCTCTGATGGGTGCCAAGGATGTATTCCTTTGATGGGCCCCAAGGATGGTTTCCTCTGATGGGTGCCAAGGATGGTTTCCTCTGATGGGTGCCAAGGATGGTTTCCTCTGATGGGCGCCAAGGATGTATTCCTCTGATGGGCCCCAAGGATGGTTTCCTCTGATGGGCACCAAGGATGGTTTCCTCTGATGGGCCCCAAGGATGGTTTCCTCTGATGGGCCCCAAGGATGGTTTCCTCTGATGGGCGCCAAGGATGGTTTCCTCTGATGGGCCCCAAGGATGGTTTCCTCTGATTGGCCTCAATTATGTTTTCCTCCGATGGGCCCCAAGGATGGTTTCCTCTGATGAGCGACAAGAATGGATTCCTCTGATGGGTGCCAAGGATGGATTCTTCTGATGGGCCCCAAGGATGGTTTCCTCTGATAGACCTCAATGATGGTTTCCTCTGGTGGGCCCAATGTAGTCATGTCCGACCCTGGTCACATCAGGGTTGATTCAGCACTGTGAGAATTTTTTCTCACGTTTTTTTTTTGTGAAAAAAACAATTTCTCGTGAAATTTCCCCTCAATTCAGCACCATATACAGTTGTGAAAATGTTAAAAATGCACAGTTAAATATGATGCTGAATTGTACCAAGGAAAAAAATGAGAACATTTCTCACAAAAAAAAAGGTGCTGAATTAACCCACTCGTGGTATAATTAGGACATAGTGCTGTGTAGGGGGCTCTAAATTTTATACATGAGCCACGGGGGTGTATAATCTCCTTGAACAGTATTGGTGATCCCCTGTTAATAAGAAAAGACTGGGGAAAATATGATAAACTCTGTTGTTCGACGCATATCGGAGACTTATGCTGCTTCCTCAGGGATGGTAAATTATGTTCAAACTGGTGTCCTAGGTATTTTAGTTTGAATTATGTATCACTTGGGCCTTTTATAATAGGTACCTAAATCCTTTTGTTGACCTCCATTTACATATTTTCTAAATATCACTGTAACTAGTGATATATACCGAGACGTGTAGGTATCCCAATATATCTCTTCCCATCATTCTTAGCCAGAGATCTGCCTGTGTATGGCCATGTAACAACCATCGGCTGTATGACTGCCCTGAGAGCCATGCTAATGAGACAGATCTATTCCTATAAAAGAAAAAAGGCAGCATGCAGCAGCCTAAAAATAATTGAGCGCTCCGACCAGATAAGGGCATTGCGGGAGAATCAATAAACCATTTCCACCAAATGCAACGTTAATTCATGAATCTTTTTCTCTTACTCCCCAATAAAGATGACAGGTAATCCGATGAGCCGGGGGCTGGGTGACAGGCTGCGCTGCTGGCATTGGGTGATGGTGTAAGAGGGCTCCTTTATGAAATAATGTTGGCTCAGGTTCCCGGCGCCAGACGCTTGTCTCTCATTCAGCAATCATACACACTTAGAGGGAGGGAGGGGGCGAAAAATAAAACTTATATACGCCATCTCTCATTTTTGTACTCTGTCAATGACATTGCTCACTTTTAAAGGGCCAGCGCCACTCAATAATCTGTACAGCTACCATATAGCTGGCAATGTATTAGGTTTTTCGTGTAGATATGGGAAGGGAATGGTTGGCTGTAATCAACCTGCAGTCATTGGTTTACAGGAAAAGTGCTCCCCTCAACACTAGACATTTCTATCGAGTAAATACAACATATTCAAGCCAGACCTCCAGTGAAAGACCTATTTTCAAACACATGAACAGTGGGAAGGCTGGCTGAATGAAGGGCACTGGGTGCAGTATGGCCGGCCATTGCGGCAGTCACCCAGGGTATCATCCTTGTCCCTCTGGAAGGGGGTGCCAGGGGACACCACTCGTGTCTCTTTCCCTTTTCTTTCTGCCTCAGTTTTTTCTTCCTCTATATGATGCTTCTTTCTCTCTTTTTCACCTATTTTCCACATTCCATACTTCTCATTCTCCCTCCTCCTTTCTACATTTGTTTTACTTTTCCTTTCCAAATCCCCTCCTTCTCCTTTTTTTTTTTACCTTCCTTACACCCCGTGTCTTTCTTGTTGTGTCCTTGCAGCTCTCTTATTTTTTTCACCTTCTCTACATCGACCTCTTTTTCCACATTCCCTTCTTCTCTCTTTTGTATTCCCCCTTCTCTCTTTTAAACCTCCCATTCATCTCTCTTTTACATTTTATTCTGTTCTCTTGTCACTATTCTACCAACTCCATTATTTTCTTTTTTTTTTACATCTACCACATTCCCTCCTTATCTTTCTTCTTTCCACATACCCTCTTACTCTCTCTCTCTTTTCCACATTTCCTCCTTGTCTCTCGCTCTCTCTTTCAAATTCCTTCCTCCTATTTTTCTTTTATACCACCATTCATCTTTTTTCACATTCTCTTTAACTCTCTCTTTCTTGTTACCATCCTGCCATCTCCATTATTTAGTTTTTTTTAAAACGTCTTCTCTTTTACCACATTCCCTCTTTCTCTCCCTTTTTTCTACATTCTCTCCTTTTCTTTCATTTTTACACCCACCTTCCATCTCTCCTTTACATGCCCTTCAGCTCTTTCCTTTTCCCCTTCTGGTCATTTCCTCATTTTCATCTTCTGTATGTCTTCCTCTCTTTTTCACACTCCCTCCTCCTCTCTATCTTTTTCCATATTTCTTCTTTCCCATCCCCCCTCAGTGCTTGCTCTCCTTTTCAACAGTCCCTCCTTCTGTATCTTTTCCACATTCCCTCCTTTTTTCTGTTTTACAAATGCCCACCACCTCTCTGCCACATGTACTTGATCTATCTCTACTATCACTTTCTTTCTATCCCTCTGTTTTTTTCATCTTCACCTTCATCTTCATCTATTTTCCACATTCCATACTTTTATCTTTTTCACATTCCCTCCTCCCTTCTTCTCCCACTGTTTTACACCCTCCCTTCATCTATTTCTTCAACATTCTGTTCAGTTTTTTTCTTGTGTCATATTTGTATCATCTTAGTGTTTATTTCAATAAGTTGTCCTCTTGTTTTACCATCTTGTCTTCTCTCTTTATGTTTTCACCTTTCCATATATCTCACTCCCTCACCTTAGCTCACCTTACTCCTGTCTTTTTTCTGCACTCCTTTTCCTTTTTTTTTTAAATCCATCTCTCTGTCTCTTTTCTTGGTTCCCTCTTCCTTTTACTTTTCCACATCTAAGTGTGAATGTATGCGCTGGCACCATCCTGGGCGGCATTTCACCCAAGCTGGCCCTGGGAAGCAGTCTCACAATAATAATACGCGCATTACAGCTAACACTGCAGGGAGATGGATGAATACATGTCTTTGCTGTGGTTGCCACAGCCCTCAATTGTATGTTAATGAGCTCAACAATACTCGCAGTATCCAGAATGTATTAGAGGGTGAAGGTACTTAACTATGATCAGGGCTGTATTTTTTTTACTTTAAACCATGATTGTGGTGTGATGAAACAGATTGAGTGCAGTGCAAAATCAGAGCCTTTATGAAAGAAAAAGAAAGATGGAGGGAGTGTGGAAAATAGACAGATAAGGGAGTATGGAAAAGAGAGCAAGATGTAGAGAGAAAAAAGGGTGGAGGGAAGGTAGAAATGATAGAAAGATTGAGGAAATATAAAAAAGAAAGAAAGATTAAAGTACACCTACACTCAGAGGGAAGTTTATGTTGTCACATTCTATCCCCAGCCCAGTGCCACAAAACAGCCTGTGTTTCTTTTTTTTTTAAATAAAGCCTTTGCCATATATTCATAAAAACAGAAACTAGATGCAGTTGGCCATATTGCTCCCTGGCTGAGCAGCCCCACCCCGAGCAATGATATATTCAGTTACAGTACATACAGCTCAGCAATGGGGAGCACTTCAACCTAACTGCCATTCAGTTGTAATGGAACAAATTAGCATATGGCTGCCGTTCACCATAATACTACTTAATGTTAGTGTTTTTATGAATATTGGACAAAGGCTTTAGTAAAAAAACACAGGCTGTTTTGGGGGAATTGGGCTGGGGATGGAAGGTGACTACATACACTTCCCTGAGTATAGGTGCACTTTAAGAGAATGTGTAAAATAAAAAGATGAGGGAATGTGACGAAGATAAAAAGATGGAAAGAAAGAAAAAGGGTAAAGGAATGTGGAAATAAGAGAAAGATGGAGCGGATGTGAAATAGAGAGAAAGATTAAAGTGGTACAAAACCCAGTGCAGCCTTCCCCTGGAGCATCCCAAATCAGGATGCCCCACTTTGTGAAACTCCCCTGTTCACTGGTAACATCTTACCCTTCCCCGGTCCAATGATGCATGCATGGGTTCTCGTCCAATCAGAGTCATTTACCTATGTCATTCATCAAACAGCTCTGATGTTATGCAATGTGGAGCGAGGGCAGCCGCATCCCCAGATGGAGAGATAGAAAGATGGAGAGAGCGAAAAAAGAGGGTGGAAAGAAGGTGTAAATAGGAGCAAGGTTGAAGGGGAAGTGAAAAAGAAAACGTATGCAGGAAATGTGGAAAAGAATATAATGGCGGAATGTGGAAAAGGAGCTGAAATGTGAAAGTGAGCGAAAGATGGAGAAAATGTGAAAAAGAGAGAAAAAGATTTTGGGCATATGAAAAAGTGAGAAAAGTGAAAGTGAAACGTGAAAAGGAACAGTAGAAGCAATGGAATATGGAAAAAAGGGAGGCTGCGGAAATGTGGAAACATAAGAAATAAAGAGGGAATGTGGAAAAGAGAAATATGGAGGGGATGTGGAAAAGTGAATGATGAAGGGAGCATGGAAGGAAAGAAGCAGAGAAATAAGGAGGTGAAAAAATGTAGAGGGAATGTGAAAAGGATAAAAAAGATGTTGAGAATATGAAAAAGATGGTGACCCCAGGATGATAGTGCCCTGTGCTATGGCTCTATCTGCCCACCCCAAAGGTCGGTCCTGGCCAGGTAGCCTGACATTTCAGTTTGGAAAAAAAGAGAAAAAGAATATGGGAATTTGAATAAGAGATAAAGATAAAGAGAATGTGAAAAAAAGCTTAAGAAGGAGAGGAATGTGAAAAAATAGGACGACTTAGGAAATATGGAAAAGGAGGGCATGTGGAAAATAGAAAATGAAGAAGGGAATGTGAAAAAGATTAGGATAAGGGAGTGTATGTGGAAAAAAGAGGCAGACCGTGGAAATGTAGAAAAATAGAGGAAAAAATAAGGGAGTGATTAAAAATGAGAGAATGAAGGAGAATAAAAAGAGGGTTCAGGGTAAGCGGAAAATAGAGAAAGATGGAGAGAAAAAAGAGGGACGAATGAAGGTGGACGAGAGAGAAAGATGGAGAGAAAATGAGGGTTGAGGGAAGGTGAAAAAACACGATGGAGAGAAAAAATGTGGAATGTGGAAGGAGGAAAAAAAGAGAAGATGGAGAGAAAGAACGAGGGTTGAGGGAAGGTGGAAGAGAGAGAGAGAGAAAGATGGAGAGGAAAAAAGAGGGATGGGGAAGGTGGAAAAGAGAGAAAGATGGAGAGACAAAAATGAGGGTTGAGGGAAGGTGGAAGAGAGAGAGAAAGATGGAGAGAAAAAAGGGGGATTGAGGGAAGGTGGAAGGGAGATAGCGAAAGATGGAGAGAAAAAAAGAGGGTTGAGGGAAGGTGGAAGAGAGAGAGAGAGAAAGATGGAGAGAAAAAATAAGGGTTGAGGGAAGAGAACGATGGAGAGAAAAATAAGGTTTTGCTACATCTAAAACTTTTGCATAGCATTCCGGGGTATATACTCACCTGCCCCAGATCTCTAGAAATGTATCAGAGACCCTCTCTCCTGCCCCTACCCTCAGTAGTGATGTCTCCCTACAGCTAGGTGCTCCAGCCCATCTCCCCTGCCTGGGGTCTCTGCAGCCATGTGCCTGGGTCTCCAGAGGAATTTCAAGTTTCCCTGGCTGGCTGCAGCCTGTGATTGGCTCCCTGGGGCTGGGAACGCCATGATAATGTAGCCCCACCAGGCAGACAGGCTGGGAATCAGCAGGGACCCAGTGCTGAGGAGGGAAGAGAAGCAGCCTGTATGTGAGTGTGTGTGTGTGTGTGTGTGTGTGTGTGTGTGTGTGTGTGTGTGTGTATGCACCCCCCCCCCCCAATCAAAATCCCAGATCCCATCTATCTCCCCCTACTCTCCAGCCCCTCCATCATCATCCTCCTCTTCATCATCGTCATCTCCTCTTTCTTCCCATGTCCTCAGGATGAGCAGCAAGGAAGAGGTCACTAAGTGCGCCCCGGCCACCCTGTCCAGCTTCACCATCCAGTCCATCCTGCAGGGCACCACATCCTGTGCCACCCGCCAGACCAGCCCCAGCACCTCCTCCGATGAAGAGGACCACGACGAGGAATGGAGGGACACGCCATGCTCCTGCCCTGATCCAGCCAGAGAGCCAGGAGCACATCCCTGCAGCCGCCACCGCTGTCTCAGTGAGTACCTACCTACCTACCTACCTACCTACCTGCCTACCTTCCAGTGCCTAGCTACACACCTACTGGTCACAGCTATGGGAGGGGCACCATCATTTGCCAGTCACCTGTCTACCATCACACCACAGTGGCTTCAGCTCATGTTTGCACCTGGAGATCATGAGAAAAGCTGGACAATCCATGGAGGGTTCTGCTAGAAAAGTCCTGGTATACCTGGTTGCCTGCCCTGACCTGCTGGGCATCCAGGAGAAGAGTCATCACTCCCAGTAGAGGACAGCAGCCTGTAGGGAGCCTCGAAGATGATCGGATAGCAAGCTCTTTGAAACGATATTATTATTATTGTTAATAATAATAGTAATAATAATACATTTACTCATTTACTCTGGATATACTGTGTATATTATTATTATTATATATATTATTACTTTTGCAAGATTCATATGTGTTGTCATTGCAATATATTATTATTGTTATTAGTTTTAGTAGTAGTAGTAGTGGTAATAGTTGTAGCAGTGACCCTAGTAGTGTTATTATTGTTGTTTTAATTAGTATAGAAAATATTAGTAGTCCTATACGTTCTTTTATAAACATGAGTATTGTAATTATCGTGGTATTATTATTACAAATAATGTTATTTGTTGTTATTGTAGTACTACTAAAAATGAAGTTAATACAACGGTGATTATGGAAGCAGTATTATCACTTTGTATAATGTGTGTTTGGGTTATCCTGGCAACATTGTCAATCTGTCTACAAATGCAGTTAGTATTTGGATTATTCTTGTAGTAGTATGAGTGTTATTACAAATGGAGTTAGGATTGTTCTCCCTGTATTAACAATCCTTCTACAATTCTACACAGGTAGTAGTAATAGTTTAATTACAAGTGGTATTAAGATTGTTTTGGTATTATTATTATTAGCGTTATTACAAACAGAGTTAGCATTAGGGTTGTTATTGTTGTAATATTAGTGCTTTTACAAACAGTGTTAGGATTTGTATTAGTCCTTTTACAGAGTTTGTATTAGGTTTTTTTTTAATGGCAATATTATTAGTCGTATTACAAATGGACTTAGTATTAGGATGTGTTCTGATATTATTAACCCAGTCAGTATTTGTGTTGATAGCACCATTAGCCTTATTATTAACACCGTTTGTATTAGTATTTGTCCCGGTAGTATTATTAGTCGTATTACAAATGTAATAGTAGCCTTAGTGCTGTTATTGCTGTAGTCTTTAACATGGCTGTTATTACTGTTTGTGTTGTAGTGATCGGATATGCTGTTAGAGGAACATTGTGATTAACGAATTAATAAATGATTAAAAATACCTTAGCATATCCAGCTCCCTTAATACAATTCAGTGCTGATATCTAATAATAGGTAGAGGGAGCGCTGTAATTAGTTACGATAGCCTTGTTTATATAGCATCTCTTATTATTGCTTTGATAGTAGTGGAATAATGTTTTTGATAATGTTATTATTAGTCCTCTTAGTATGGACCCAGTGCTATTAGTTTAGTGTGTTATAGCATTATTATTATTACTACTGCAGTGATTAATCCTATCTAGCTCAGGTGATTCTCTATATAAGTAGGGGGAGTGCTGGGTGTAATTAATCAGAATGGCTTTAATAACCTCACTGATTAGTGTAATTAATAGCTGCATTATTGATGGTGGTGTAGTAATAATTGACCAATTAAGTAGCCCTAGCACTTGTAATATGGCAGCGCAGGTAATAATAGAAATATGGGGAGAAGATTCTGTGACTCCTAAGCTCTAGTCGCCCCTCAATGATCTTGCCATATGTTTATTAGATAAATATAAAGATATTAGGAATAATCGCTGTAAAATCTGGTAAAATAATGATAATTGATAATATAATATTTCTACACGGATGTCAGTGATTATATGTATTAAGGACAAATAAGGGAAAGTGCTGTAATGAATGGTATTACTTATATTTGTATTAGTAATTGTAATGGCTTTATTAATGATGGTATGCTGCTAAAGTAGATTTCCCTAGTTTAGCAAGTGTAGTTAATAATTAGGTGTCATCATTTAGTTTAGACGTAATTTACCCTATATGTAAGTATTTTTAATATTATTACTGATATTGTTATATTAATAATAAATATTATATGCAGCCCAGCCCAGGAGTTGTCAGTATCAATGATATTATTAATATATTTTTATTAATAACTGGTTAGTGAGCAGCCCCAGCAGTAGTAATATTGATTGGGAGGTGCAACGCAGCTTGGCTTTAATGGTTTTTAATTTATTTCCCTTAATGAATATCTCTAATGTAGTTATTGCTGCTATTAGTATTACCATTATTGTTGTTAATGTAGTTGTAATTTATTAAAAAATAAAGCTAGATGCAGACCCAGCTTAGGTGATATGGGGTAATGTTGGGCGGGGTCAGTGCAGTGCTGTAATTAATGGGCAAAGCGTTAATTGCTTCTTTGATGAGTATTGCTGTAGTTATTATTTATTATTGCTATGGTTGTTATTGTTGTTCTAATACTGAGTACAGGCTTATGGAGTGATTCCCTATTGCAAGTCTAATCAGTTATATGGGTATATTTGACAATAATAATAATAATAATACTGTTATTAGTAATAGTTTTCCTGTTCTAGAAACAACTAAAATATCTCAGGAGATAGCAAGGGATATACATGCTGTGATCCGTTATTATAAATGTAATTATTCGTATCATAGCACTACTATACTTAATACTGTTATTACAATAGTTTTTATTTTACTTTCTAATAATTAATACAGCCTGCAGCACTCATCTAGGAGCTAACACACAAGTATAGGAAATAACCAGAGTGGGCTATAAAATAATTATTAAACATTATTATTATCATTAACAACAACGATCTATCAGTTATCATTAACATTGCCGTTATTAGTAATCAGGCCTGGAATGTTAGGTTTCAATATGGATAAAGGAGAGTGATGGTGTAATTAATCAACAAGGTTTAATTGCCCCTTTGGTGGTGGGCGGTGCTAAATGACCTAAATGGCTAAATATTTGTGATTTCTCTGCTCAGGTGGTTCGCCAGCATCGCGGAGCCCAGGCAGGAGCCGCTCAGAACAGCACCAGCGGCTGGAGTGCAGCGGAGAGAAGGAGAGGGGCTCCGCGGGGGCGGGGGAGCGCCAGGCCAAGAAGAAGACGCGCACTGTGTTCTCGCGTTCGCAGGTCTATCAGCTGGAATCAACATTCGACATGAAGCGCTACCTGAGCAGTTCCGAGCGGGCGTGTCTGGCCTCCAGCCTGCAGCTGACCGAGACACAAGTCAAGACCTGGTTCCAAAACCGCCGAAACAAGTGGAAGCGACAACTGTCAGCAGAACTGGAGGCCGCCAACATGGCTCATGCCTCGGCCCAGACCCTGGTGGGCGGTGTGCCTCTGGTCTTCCGGGACAGCTCCATTCTCAGGGTGCCTGTGCCCCGTTCCCTGGCCTTCCCCACCCCCCTCTACTACCCAGGGAGCAACATGAGCCTACCCCTCTATAGCCTCTACAGCAGCGGGGGCAGCAAACTGGACTACTGACCAGGACAGCTTACCGTGGCAACTGTGTTTAGATACTCTTCTACCCTCCTGCCCTCACCTGTACAGAGAGACTACACCAATTCCCCCCTCCATAGACTGGCACCCATGCCCCCCCCCCCAAGAGGGCGTGGTTCCCCCTTGTAAATATATTTTTTTTAATTAAACAATTCTAACTGGCTGGCACCATGGCAACCCGCCGAAGTCGGACGGCGGTTACTTTATTCTTTATATTTGCTGATATTGAGGGGCTAGAATCCTTTTATATTGTTGTATATATATTTATAAAAACGACGTCACTATAAACATATACTTGTATATATAACGTATATATTATTAAATAAATAAACTAAGCTTAAATAAATTCAATCCTGGACACTGAGAGTAAAGATCTATACATAAGTAGTAAATATAAATATATATATATATATATATATATATATATAAAGCGCTACGGAAGATGATGGCTCTATATAAATAAACAATAATAATAATAATAATAATAATATATATATATAGTTCTGCTAATGATGCTGTAACTATACATATATATAGGGGGGGGACTAAGAAATTATATATTATATATAGATGATTTATAAATTATCTATATATAATAGCACTGGTACTACTTTCTCTCTCCTCTGTGAGTGTGTGTGTGCTATATATAGGTCTACTTAAAAAAATAATTTATATATATATATATATATATAAATATAATACTTTTACATACTATTCATAAACCAATGTGTTCCTGCACATGTTCTCTATGGTAGTGAAGATATCTATACTAGAGTGTATTAGAGTGTTGTAGATAGGGTTAATAAGGTGCTGGCGGCCCTGGGCAACCGCCTGGTGCGCCTGGTCCATGGCTGTGGCTGGCAGGCTGTCATCCTCCCCCTCCTCCTCCTCCTCCTCTCTTATCCTGATGATGATGAGGGTAATGAGCTCTGACAATAAAGACATTTGCATGTTTACCTTCCCCAGGAAATCAGCCATTTTAATATCGCGGCAGTTTAAAGCAAACGGCTCGTTAAATTGTCCTGTGAGATGCTCGTTTCTTTCTGCTGCCATCTTTTTCCCAGACACACGTGACAGGTAGCGGTGCCCAACAGGAGCAGGCATTAAAGGGGTTAATCATCCAGGCTCATCAGTAGTAATCAGGAATAGCAGTGGTAGCAGCAGTACCAGCACTGCCACTGGTGATGATGGGTGTCATTCATTGATGAAATCAGTCATTCATAGCATGTCGTATTAGCACTATCTCCATTACAGCTACTGATAGTGATGTAGTGATGCTAATAATTGCGATTAAACAATTATTAATCAGCCATAATCACTACAGTGGCTATTAAGGATGATAATTATCCGTAAATGGCAGTATTCATTACTAATCAGCAACAGTAGCAGAGGAAAAAGCATTACCACTGCTGCTGCTGATAATCATCCTAATACTATTAAAAATGTCAGTGACATTTATTAATCAGCAGTAATAACAGAGGTGTTACTCTGTAACATGTACTATGACTTATAATGATAATCAGCAGTGGTATATTTCTAACAATGTAGAGCAGCAGCAGTGCAATTAGCTGTCCACTTGCTATTTATAATTATAGTAAAATATTACAGTATTAATTATTAATCATCAGCAGTATTAGTGTTAGCAATACTTGTATTAGTGATGATAATCAGTAATTGCATTATTACATGTTAAGAATCAACAAAGGTAGTAATGGAATTAGCTTTACATTTCCTACTGCTGTTGCCTATAAAAATAATTTTTAAGATGTCAGAATTAGTGTTACATAAACTACTACAAGCGATGATAATACGAATCAGCAACTGTATAATTAATCAACAGCAGTAGTAATAGAAACTAGCTGTTCCTTTGCTATTAATACTACTACTACTAAAATATAACACTTTTAATTATTAATTATCACTAGTAACAGACATGTTATCAATTCTATAACTAAAGATGATGATACTAGTAATCAGTAATGGCAGCATTAGTCATTGGTACCCAAGAATAGTAGTAGTGGAATTAACAATACCACTGCTACAGCTGCCAATAATGACGATGGAAAAGATGATACTCAAAGACAAGTGAATAATATATATATATATATATATATATATATATATAATCAAAATAATAAAAAATGATAATTCGCATTATATTAATATGATTATTAAATACTACTACTACTACTACTACTAATAATAATAATAATAATAATAATAATAATCCCCTTCACTGTAATAATAATATTCACAGTGATAATAATAATGATGATAAAGAAAAACATAAGCAACAATGTCATCACCAGTGGCCTACCTGGGAGCGGGCCCTGGGGCAAACATTGAATGGGGTCCATCATAGCTCATACACAGGGCCGGATTAAATGAGCACTATCACAAAAAAATAGCCCAATAATAAAAATCCATATATATATCCTGGATAGTGGGGGGAGGGGTCACTTATACACCCGGCATCAGGAAATATCCAGCCAGGCTTGTTTTTTTAATTTTAATGGTAGAAAGAGGAAATCATGGGTGACACGCTCTGTCACCCATCATTGACTAAACCTGTCACCCCTGGATTTTATTCCTACACAAGCTTGGCAGGAGTTTTATTCAGTTCAGGTGTATAAGTGACCCCTCCTCTCCTTAGCCAAGGTGTTTATATGGATTTTTGAGATTACACAATTTTGCGATAGTGCTCCTTTGTGGTGGAGGCCCCAGATACAGTCTTTTTTACCCTTTAAAATAATAGTCCAGCCAAGTAACTGATTGGTGGTTGTCTGGCACCCGCCTACTTACTGGAACCTCAGATCAAGTCCCTCGTGCCACCCTTGTGCAGGTGCGTGCTGCTCGGGAACTCCTGCTTTGCCATTCTGGGCGGGGGGGGGGGGGGGGTAGTGTAGTCAGCCAGCTGGTCCAGCAGAAAACAGTTCCCTGCATTGAACTGCCAGCAGCTGTGTTGGTGGCTTATGTGCAGTGACAGCTCTGCACACTCCCATCATTGTAGTGTTGCTGATGGTGGCTTTGCTGCTCTAGACTCTCTCTGCTGCCTGTGGTCGCTTTGGCTGCAGGTTGCCCAGGCGTGGAGGGGCCCATTGCTGCCGATAGCTTTGTTGTCGGCCGCACGGCCCATCAAACCAAAGACTGGAAACCTCCTGGACAAGCCCATAACCCAAAGGTTGGTGGAGGCCCCCTTTGCAAGGCAAGTGGTGGAGGCCCCGGGGCACTCACCCCTTGCGTCCCCCTTGTATTCCAGCCCTGCTCATACAGCAAACTTTGCCTAGCATTTTTACTGAATTTGGACAAATAAAAGAAATAAGGCGGAGAAACAAAAGTGATGGGGCCTCTTGACCTTATAGGCCCCAGTGCTGTCACAACCTCAGCACCCTCTATAGTTATGCCCCTGGACATCACTGGTATTTATAAATGTATCATTATTTTTTAATGATGCTTTATGATTTAGGTCGGCTTATTGGCTGTAATTATTACTGTAATGTCATGTATATGTTTTATTTATATTTTCTCATTTTTAGTGATATGCATCATCATTATTAGTTGCTAATGATCATTTTGAAATGATCATTAGTAATACATAGAGCACAGCACATATCATATTGCTTTTTTCCATTACTATTATTTTGCTTATCTAGAATGATGTCAGATATTAGGTCCCTCATCCATTGGTAGTATTACCGTTCCTGAAAGGACAAAATAGTGACATTACAGTGCTGAAATAAGACAACTACCAACAGAAAATGGCTCTTGTAGTAAATGGTTTGTTTTATTTGACTAATTGAGAGATTCTCACTGCCTCACGTGTCAGTGAGTCAAAATTTCATGATGAAAAAGGATAATGTGGGTTTAGTAAATAGCGCTTCTATGCAATAAACTGTGTACAGCGCTTAGTGTGTTATCAGTGATCAACTCTCATGTCATGGATGAGATGAGATCCATGGTAATCTGCAGTGTATGGCCCATGGAGATGCTCCCACTTGTGATAGAGATGTAATGGAGCTGCATTTTCCATTTATAACAAGAATTTTTTGTGACTTTACTCTGGTGATTTTTAAGTTCCTGTCCAAACACAATTTAACTTTCTTCCTCGCTACCCCACCCCTTGGGAAGCTATTTCAAAATATCTCAAAATCTCTTATTATATGTAAATACCTTACGTATGCTAAGCAAACCTGCTTTCTTTGCTTCAATTACTGGGCTGTGGCTGAGCTGGGAAAGGTGTGTCATGGTGCTGCTGTATAAGTCTTATGTCTGCTCTGCTGTGTTCAGAGTGGTCATAGAGCTGTGGGACCACTGTGGATTGTCAAGCTCAATCACGCTGAGAGCACCAAAGAACAGAATGGCTGTCATGGAGGAATGAAATCAAAAGAAGGGGCAAACTTTAGAGCTCTGCTAGGGCTTCTATCTTGTGCTGCAGAAAATGAGGAGAGGCACACATGACCTGTTTGCTGCTTAATTATTGCCATTGGGTTTACAGTCCCTTTAAAGTGGACCAAAACCCAGGATTTTGACTATCCTAGGATTTTGTCCTTGCCCTTGGGGCACCCTGATCGGGGATGCCCCGCTGTGTGAAACCCCCCAGGTCGCCCGATCGCACTTACCCTTATATCCTATGGAAATTGAGAACCCTCCCCAGTAACAACTTGCACACTGACAAGTGCTGCACAGTTTTACACTGACAGTCTAGTAAATGTCAGTTTTGCCTGCACTAAGGTTCACAAAAAATGATAAATGTTTTTCAATTATGACAGGCTGCAATTATGTACACTCATGTGGTGCACCCTGTCGTAGTGCTTGATAAATTAGACCCAAGGTGTATATGGCAGTTTAGTTTGTAGTTCTGACTCCTCAAAGCTAAGCTATGTAAAACTGAATGTGTCATTGCTGGAAAGCACCAGGGGCACTGCACATTTGTCTGGGTAGCCATATGTCTGCTATTCAAACATCAGACTACATCCACTTCCTGTTGTTATGGATATTGGTAAAAGGCTTTAGTAACGAAACACAGGCTATTTTGAGGTACTGGAGTGAGGGATATAGAATCATTATAGGAGAAGAAGCCAAACATTTGGTAATCAATCATATTTCTATTAGTTGAGTTCCAAGTTCAGGGGACAATTTTTTCACAAGGCCTTGGGAATCTATAGACCAGGTTTTTCCAACCAGTGGTACTTGTACCACTGGAGGTACATAAACTGGCTTCCAGTGGCACTCAAAGCCACCAGTGGTAAAAAGATAGTGGACAGGAAGCATTGCAGCCAAACTACCAGTTCAATAGAATGCACCAAGCCAACAAGCTGCAAGGGTGGAGTATCTTGGGATAATGGCATTGCTGACAAAAAAGCTTGTGTCTTTGGGCCACGTAGATATATACAAGTACATATGGTGTAATCTCTTTTCAAAGTGGATTTCCATCCTCCCGGGTATTGGTTTGATAGGGTGGTACTTGAGATTATTGCAACCTGGAAAATGGCACTCCTGCTCCAGACCATGATGGAACAAGGCCTATCTGAGTAGCTTTATGTGGGCCTTCTTCATTTTGTTATTGTTCGGCCAGTGTAATTTGTGTGTCTGTGCTTTCCAAGCAGGCATCCTTCTAGACCAAGGAACCCAAAACTTTTGTACCATGAGACATCCTCATTCTAGACCAGGGATCCCCAAACATTTGTACCATGAGACATCCCCCTTCTAGACCAAGGATCCCCAACCTTTTGTTTTATGAGGCATCCTCCCTCTATACCTGGGATCCTGAACTTTTTCTAACATGAGACATCCTTCCTCTAAACCAGCGATCCCCAACCTTTTGTACCAGGAGGCATCCTCTTCTAGACCAGAGATCCTCAACTTTTTGCATAATGAGGCATCCTCTCTCTAGACCAGAGATCCCCAACCTTTTGCATCATGAGGCATCCTCCCTCTAGACCAGAGATCCTCAACCTTTTGTATTATGAGACATCCTCTCTTTAGACCAGAGATCCTCAACCTTTTGTATCATAAGGCATCCTCCATCTAGACCAGAGATCCCCAACCTTTTGTACCATGAGGCATCCTTCCCCTAGACCAGATATCCCAAACCTTTTGTACCATGAGGCATCCTCCCTCTAGACCACAGATCCTTAATCTTTTGTATTATGACACATCCTCCCTCTAGAGCAGAGATCCCCAACCTTTTGTACCATGAGGCATCCTCCCTCTAGACCAGAGATCCCCAACCTTTTACATCATGAGGCATTCTCCCTCTAGACCAGAGATCCTCAACTTTTGTAGGATGAGGCATTCTCCCTCTAGACCAGAGATCCCCAACATTTTGTACCATGAGACATCCTTCTCAGACCAGAGATCCCTGACCTTTTGTACCATAAGGCATCCTTCCTCTAGACCAGAGATCCTCAACCTTTTGTATCATAAGGCATCCTCCCTCTAAACCAGAGCTCCCCAACCTTTTAAATCATGAGGCATCCTCCCTCTAGACCAGAGATCCCCAACTTTTTGCATCATGAGGCATCCTCCCTCTAAACCAGAGATCCCCAACCTTTTACATCATGAGGCATCCTCCCTTTAGACTAGAGATCCCCAACTTTTTGTACCATGAGGCATCCTCCCTCTAGATCAGAGATCCCCAGCGTTTTGCATCATGAGGCATCCTCCCTCTAGACCAGAGATCCTCAACCTTTTGTATCATGAGACATCCTCCCTCTAGACCAGAGATCCCCAACCTTTTGTACCATGAGGCATCATCCCTTTAGAACAGAGATCCCCAACCTTTTGCATCACAAGGCATTCTCCCTCTAGACCAGAGATCCTCTGCTTTTGTATCATGAGGCATTCTCCCTCTAGACCAGAGATCCCCAACTTTTTGTACCATGAGACATCCTTCCTCTAGACCAGAGATTCCCAACCTTTTGCATCATGTGGCATCCTCCCTCTAGACCAGAGATCCTCAACCTTTTGTATCATGAGTTATCCTCCCTCTAGACCAGAAATCCTCAACTTTTGCATCATGAGGCATTCTCCTTCTAGACCAGAAATCCTCAACTTTTGCATCATGAGGCATTCTCCCTCTAGACCAGAGATCCCCGACCTTTTGCATCATGAGGCATCCTCCCTCTAGACCAGAGATCCTCAACCTTTTGTATCATGAGACATCCTCCCTCTGGACCAGATATCCCCAACCTTTTGTACCATGAGGCATCCTCCCTCTAAACCAGAGATCCCCAACCTTTTGCATCATGAGGCATCCTCCCTCTAGTCCAGAGATCCTCAACTTTTGTATCATGAGGCATTCTCCCTCTAGGCCAGAGATCCCCAACCTTTTGTACCATGAGGCATTCTCCCTCTAAACCAGAGATCCCCAACCTTTTGCATCAGGAGGCATTCTCCCTCTAGACCAGAGATCCCCAACTTTTTGTACCATGAGACATTCTTCCTCTCGACCAGAGATCCCCAACATCATGAGGCATCCTCCCTCTAGACCAGGAATCCTCAATCTTTTGTATCATGAGACATCCTCCCTCTAGACCAGAGATCCCCAACCTTTTGTACCATGAGGCATCCTCCCTCTAGACCAGAGATCCCCAACTTTTTGCATCATTAGACATTCTCCCTCTAGACCAGGGATCCCCAAACGTTTGTTCTATGAGGTATTATCCCTCTAGACCAAGGATCCCCAAATTTTGTACCATGAGGTATCTTCCCTCTAGACCAGAGATCCCCAAAGGGATCCCCAACCCTTTGTATCATGAGAGTCACATCTGGCAATGAAAAATGGTTATGAGCCACTTTTGATGTGAATAGATCATACACATATAACTCTTCTAGAACAAAAATGTAAACAATACAAAAATAGTGAAGTACTTGAAGTCATTAAGCAATGGTTTATTGAACATAGGCCCCACTAGTACCCCCAAAATATAAACTGGGTACACTCTGATCTTTTCTGCCCATAAAATACCTACTCCACAGAAGTGGATCCTTTAGCCCCAAGCCGGTTAAAGCTGACCAAAAGTCGTACCTGATCACTTGCGTCCTTCTTTGGCTGTGCGTGGTCACTCCTGCTGTAACTGGAGTGGCTGTAACCAATTAGATTGTGAATGGCTGTCTGTGGGTGCGCATAACTGAGGGATGCGACTGATGCCACGTGCCGATCATGTGTGCTACTGCTCTGTGGGCTCAGGGAAAGCTAAAGACAATGGGTTAATGGTGGGGTTTCACACAGCGGGGCACCCCAAACCAGAGTGCCCTAGGGTCACAGACCGAACTCCAGGATAGTGACATTTCTGCGTTTTGGCGGATATGGACATCCTGGCTTACAGCAGGAGCTCTTTCCAGCTTCTGTCCGCTTCGCTTACCAGTAAGGTGGGAATGGGAGAATGCCAATGGATGCTGCCAAAATATGTAACTTGGCATATTTTTCCACCTGTAAAATCTATATTTACTCCTGCATTGCACTAACAGTACTTAAACCAGGGAGCCACATACCTTCACAGCCTCAACAGTATGCTAGACCTCCACAATTGTTTTAGCCCAGCATACAGTCAGTAAGCCACATGAGCTACACAAGCTACACAGCAAGGGTCAGTAAGTCACATGAGGCTCCCGAGTAACAGGTTGGGACCTCTGCTCTAGATTCTCTCTGAGATTATACATCACGTTTGGTTACACCATGGTTCAGTCGGCCATTTTCAAAAATAAAAAAAAATTTGACAGAAGTCAGGATTGTAGTCGGTGGGATACATAACAAAATTATTTAAAGGGACTGTAAACCCAATGGCAAGTTGTATAGAAGCCTTTCAAATGAAATCTTCCAGGACCATGCAAGCCACAGTCATGCAGCTGCTTCTGACCATTGCATAGCATGCTCAAGACTCATAAAGCTGCACCATGGCATGCCTTGCCCAGCTCAGCCACAATCTTTGAATGGCTTATTTTATACTGTTTCCAGGGGGAATAAGGTGGGAGGAAGTTAGTATGTGCCTGGAAAGGGACTTTATAATATATCTAAACTCTACAGTGCTGTGTTACCCACTCACCAGGCATCCTCCATAGGAAATGTCAGTTTACTAGAAAGTTTCTAGAAATGCCCTGGCAGGAAAATCACCCTTCTACGCTTCTGTGGTTGCCAGACTACCTATACAACCATGGTTCCCCATCTCTGCCTAGCTAATAAGACTCACTGGCTATCAGCGGTCACATGCAACACTGGAGAAAGAAGAAAGTCTGCAATATTGCCCAATCTACCCTATGACTGGCAAATCTACTCCAGTGAGGCTGCTGATTTTCAGGGTCCATTACCTACCCCCTGGGTGAGGGACTGGAGGCGGTAATCAGAGGTGGGTTGGGGTTCCTTCGAATTGGCACTTGGTCATTGAAACACATTTGCACTTTAAGCAGATCTGCATTAAAAACTTAGAGTTGGGGTGGATGCAGACACCCACTAAGCCTCCAGTTTAGGCCTATTTTCAATTGCCCTCATAGGCTAAAACAACATTTTATACTCTCCTGATACTCACCTGTTCCTACTAGTAAGCTACTGGCTGGTCCTGGTGATGGTATTATCATGCTGGCAGCAGCTGAAGGTGCGACCCACTACTCACGGGCTCAAATTATTGAGCCACTGGATCATGGCAGCAGCATGCTGTATGTCCTTGTGAGGAAATACAAATATATTATTCCATCTCTGGCCAGCTCAGGGACAAACAGAACCCTGCATAGCTCACGCCTGCTAGTGCCCTGTTGGCTGGAGAAGCTGAATGGAATTTAAGCCACACACATCCGTGGCACGTGGCATCACTCGCATCCTTCGGCTGTGCGTGGCTATGCACAGCTATTCAGTGACTACGCACAGTCAAAAGAGGATGCACTGTGGTCTTGTCTGACAAGTAAGAATTCTGGACAAATGGCAAGGTTTCACACAGAGGGACATCACATTTCAGTGAGAGAGAAATAGCTTTAACCCTTTTAGTGCCAGCCTACCTGGAGTTCTCTTTATTGCATGGCACGGCCGCTTCGGTATTCATAACTGTTTGGTTATTCCGCCACAAGGTGGTGCAGTGGTACTGCAGAAAAGCTGTGGCTTGTCCCGGCCCCCTATAAAAACGGGCTTAACCATAGAGTTCCCCAGTGTTTCCTTTGCAGTGGACCGCGAAGTTAGCAGATGGCTCTCTCTCTTGCGCAGGTGAGCGGGGCAACCAAGCCTGCGGCCCTGCATGTCTATTTCCATCCGTTTCTGGACCCTCACTGTCTCCCAGCCTCGGCTGACAGATCGGGTGAACGTAGAAGAGCAAGTGCTCCTGGAGCGCAGCTCCAAGCCACAGACCCTGTAACACAAAGGGTAGACAGCCATAGGCTTTATGGTGAGCCTATTAGGGATGCAGATTTTCTGTCCTAGCTTCTGAGGGGGTAAGTAGTTTGGGGACTGTGTCCTCTCATTTTCCTTTGGGTTCCCCCCCACGCCCCCCCTCCCTGACCATGGCTGCTCACCGCTGCTTTCTCGTCTCTCTCTCTTCCCCCCACCTCTGACTTAGTTGGGGGGGGGGAAGGGGGGGTGGTAGCAGCGAGTAGTCATATCTGTGGTGTTTTTACGCTTTTTGGTGTGATTTCTGGCATTTTTAGCTGCCGCGCCGCTTTGTACTGCGTTCCGCTGCTGTGGGCGCTATAACCTGAGGTGATTATGCTTTGTCATGGCGCCAGCCAGGTCACGTGAGCGCAGTTTTTCACGCTCTTCGGGGGGGCAGGGCCGGGTGATGACGCGTATCGCGTCGTTCACCTCGCGGCCCGCCCCTCGAGGTACCTCTGCCGGCGCCATTTTGGACGAGCTGCGCGTCTGGATTTCTCCCTTCCTGGCTGCAGCGCTGCTTCCTCCGGCTGGTCACCTTATTTAGCAGTCGGTGCCTGTGTGACCCCGCGGTGTCTTTGGTCCGTGAGTCCCCCTTGGGGGGTTTTTAATTGAATTGCGGTATTTTGCTGCGGGATGCTTATGTGTGATTTTACTTATGTCTTTCAGGCGGGATACCATTGGGTTGTGGTTTCTCCCGGCTCCACTCCTTCCTCCCCCTCATTCCCCCTTTATTGACTTCTGGGGGCATCCCGTGGGAGGGCATCCCGGGTGGCTTCTGTATTAAGCCTGTACCCACTGCTGGCCTATTGCGCCTCTGCTAATCACCATATGGAGGCTTCTGGGGATAGCGCGCTTGGGGGCCCTTCGGGGCAAGCCCGGCTGCGTTCCATGTGTGGGGTATCCCCTGTGAGTAACAGTGTCACGGTGTGCGTGCCGTGTGCTGAAAGTGTCCTTGCGCTTCAAGCTGGTTTGCCTGCTTCGCTTCCCAGCTCTGCGCCTCACTCGGCTTCACCTACTTCCCCGCTCCTGCAATTGGGCCCCAGTGAGGGGAATGTTGGCAGGGAGTCACATTCTGATTTGGCTCTGCGGGTGGCTAACATTGAAAAGCAGCTTGCCAGGACTGCTCATAGGAAGGCATCTGGCAAGAAGAGACACCTGGACCCCAGGCCTGCTCCCCTTACTGAGATGTATGTGGGGATTGATGAGCTTGGTGACTGGGAACCAGTAGGAGGTTTGCGATAGTGACCCTGGGTCTGCGTCCGGAGAGGAATCATGGTACCCTGAGGACACTGATAATCTGCTGTCACATATTTTTGAAATTTTGCACATTGCTGCCCCTGAGGTAGCTAAAAGAAAGCAGGGGGAGCTTTTTCGCCCTGGTAAACAGCGTCTAGAGTTCCCTGAGCAGGAACATTTTACCACCTTGGTGCTTAAAGAATGGGAACGTCCTAAGTGCCTGCAGTGCCCAAGGGTTTGGATAAAAGGTATCCCTTTCCCGTTGATCTTGTTAAGAGGTGGCAATTTCCCTCAGAAGTGGACGCTCCCGTGCTAGGCTTGTCCAAAACTTCGGTCATGCCTTCCCCTGACACTACCACTCTGAGGGACGGAGAGAACCGGCGCATGGATCAAGTGGCCTGCCATGCTTTTACCTGTGTGGGGGTTGGCTTGCACCCTGTATGTGCTGCCGCCATTACTGCTATTGCCCTTAAGAAGCTGCTCAAGCGTCTCATTGATGGCGCAACAGCTGGTAGTGTGGGGGAGGAATATAGGACTCTCTTACTTTGCACTGATTTTTGTGGCCTTTATCCTTACTGCTATGGATGATGCTGTGCGGCTGTGTGGAAGGACCTCTGCTCTCTTGGTGGCTATGAGCCGCTTTGTCTGGTTGCGCCAGTGGGCAGCTGACGCTGCGGCTAAGAAAGCTCTCACTAGCCTCCCCTTCGTGGGGCTGCAGCTATTTGGGGAAAGGCTTGATGTTCTAGCCAAGGATGGGAGGCGGCCTCAGCGTAGGAGGCAGTCTCGGCCCTTTCGGGGGTCCTCTGCCCCCCCTCCCTTCCTTTCGCATTCCCAGAGAGGGCCGTGGCTTCCTCCTCTCCAGTGATCGCAGAGATTCTTGGGGCCATGGCAGAACCCATGGTCATCCCAGTCTCTCCTGGAATCCTAAGCCCAAACCCTCTCCCAAGCCCCCTCAGGCATGAAGGGGCGCCCTCACCCATCCGGGTGGGGGGACGGCTTCGGCTCTTTGCTCAAGTCTGGAGGCTTCATGTCTCAGACCGGTGGATTCAGGAGGTAATGTCCTCCGGTTACAAGATAGAGGTTGCAGCCTGGCCCCCCCCAAGATTCATCAGATCCCGGATGACTTTAAACCCCCTGTCCACTCAGGGGTTGCTTCTGGCGGTTAATTGTCTGTTAGAGTCCGGAGTCATTTGTTTGGTGCCTCATCAAGAAAGAGGTCAGGGGTACTATTCCTATCTTTTCACGGTCCCCAAAAAGGATGGCTCTCTGAGGCCCATTCTGGATCTGAAGGGCCTCAACAAATTTGTCAGATTCAAGCATTTTCGCATGGAGACGCTGCGCTCTGCTGTCAGTACCCTTCGCCTGGGCGACTTCATGGCCACTGTGGACATCAAGGATGCTTTTCTTCATGTGCCTATCTTTCCAGGTCATCAGAGATTTCTAAGGTTCGAGCTGCAGGATCAGCATTACCAGTTTGTGGCTCTACCCTTCGGTATCACCTCGGCTCCTCGGGTATTCACCAAGGTGCTGTTGGGAGTGATGGCTCTGCTAAGAAACCAGGGCATCCGCATCATTCCTTACCTGGACGACATCCTGTGGCCGAGTCTTTTCCTCAGGCCGAGTGGGACACTCAAATAGTGACATCCACTCTGGAGTCTTTCGGCTGGGTGATCAACTATCCCAAATCTTCTCTGTCCCCGTCATTGGTGAGGACCTTTCTGGGACATGACTCTGGATACCTCTCAGGTCAAGGTGTTCCTTCCTCAGCAGAAGGTGGAGGGTCTTCAGCTGCAGGCTCTGGCTCTGCTGTCGTGTCCTCATCCCTCCATCTGTCAGGGGATGCAGTTGGTGGGCCTGATGGTGTCCTGCTTCAAGGCAGTCCCCTTTGCTCAGTTTCACATGAGAACTCTTCAGTTGCACCTCTTGTCAGTGTCGGATTGGGACTCTGTGTCCCTGGATCAGGAAATTGTTCTGTCTCTCCTGGCCAGACAGTCTCTCTCGTGGTGGCTGGACTCAAGGAACCTTCTGGGGGGCAGGTCCTTCCTGCCCCCGTGCTGGTAAACGGTCACCACGGATGCCAGTCTGACCGGCTGGGGAGGCTTCTGGAAGTCCCTGAGGTTCCAGGGTTGGTGGGGCCCACAAGAGGCCCATGCTTCCATCAACGTCCTGGAACTGGGGGCGATCAGGTTGGTTCTTTCTCGCCTATCCACTCACCTCCTGGGTCGGGTTGTTCAGATCCGCTCAGACAACCAGACGGCGGTGGCCTACCACAATCATCAGGGACTCGGAGCAAGCGAGCCTTCAAGGAAGTGTCCCTGATTCTGTCTTGGGCGGAACAGTATGTTCCCTGCATCTCAGCGGTCTACATCCCAGGGGTGGAGAACCAAGTGGCGGACTCCCTGAGCAGGGGGACGTCTCGTCTGGGGGAGTGGTCTCTCAACAACCAGGTGTTTCTCTCTCTCTGTCACCACTGGGGTCAGCCGGACGTGGACCTGTTGGCGTCCCATCACAATCACAAACTTCCCAGATTTGTCTCTCTTTGGCCTTCGCCACGGATGCCTTGGCAATACCTTGGACGGAGTTTCAGCTTCTCTATGTGTTCCCTCTGTTTCCTCTCCTGGGCAGGGTCATGCGCAAGATAGCCCAGGAGCGGGTATCAGCCATCCTGGTGGCCCCTTGTTGGCCAAGAAGAGTTTGGTTCGCAGACGTCGTGTGGTTGGCAGTAGACCGGCACGTCTTGCCCAAGGATCCAGATCTTCTCACCCAGGGGCAGCTATGCCATCCCAATTTACAAACTCTGGCTTTAACGGCTTGGCTACTGAAACCTCCATATTGATGGAAAAGGGGTTGCCTGCTTCTGTTGTTGATACCATGATTCAGGCCAGGAAGAAGTCCTCGTCCTTTATCTATTACAGGGTCTGGCATGCTTACATTGCCTGGTGTGAGTCCAAGTCTCTTCCCTGTCGGGTGTTTTCTATTCCCAGGATTCTGGAAGTCTTGCAACATGGTTTGGATCAGGGCCTTCAACTTAGTACCCTAAAAGGCCATGTTTCAGCTCTGGCAATTTTTTTTTTTCAAAGATCTTTTGCCAATCACCGGTTGGTTAAAACCTTTTTCCAGGGTGTTTCTCATGTGCCTCCACCCCGTAAGCCTTTGCTACCAGTGTGGGATTTGAATCTGGTGGTGTCTGCTCTGCAAGGGCCTCCTTTTGAGCCTATCGGTGAAGCTACCTTGTCTATTCTGACTCTTAAGGTAGCCTTTCTGGTGGCTATCACTTCTGTAAGGCGAGTTTCTGAGCTAGCAGCACTTTCCATCAAACCTCCTTATTTTGAGAGACATCAGGATAAGGTGGTGTTCCGGCTCAAGCCGGACTTCCTGCCAAAGGTTGTGTCTGCCTTTCATCTTAATCAGGACATTGTCTTGCCTTCATTGTGTCCTAATCCTGCTAATTCCAAGGAGCGGACTCTGCATTCCCTGGATGTGGTCAGGGCTCTGAAGTTTTATTTGGTCACCACTGAGCCTTTCAGGAAGTCTGATGCTCTTTTTGTTCTCACTTCTGGACCTAGAAAGGGTTTGCCTCCGGCTAAATCCACTATCAGCAAGTGGTGGTTCAAGCTTATTCTGCTAAGGGAAAGGAACCTCCCTTTAGGGTGACTGCTCATTCCACTCGTGCTATTGGTGCCTCTTGGGCTTTTCAGCACCAAGCTTCTGTTGAACAAGTTTGCAAGGCTTGTTCATACTCCTTCTGTTCATACTATTTCAAAGTTTTACAAGGTTGATGTTAAGCCTCAGCGGATGCTGCATTTGGCCGCAAGGTGCTTCAGGCGGTAGTGACTTGAACTGGCCGTTACTCTTTGGGGATACCACCCTACTCTGGACACTGCTTTTGGATGTCCCAACTGTTATGAATACCGAAGCAGGCCGTGCCATGCAATAAAGGAAAAAGCAATTCTCTGAGTACTCACGGCCTGCTTCGCCCCACCTAAGCCTGTTTTTATAGGGAGCCGGGACAAGCCACAGCTTTTCTGCAGTACCACTGCGCCACCTTGTGGCGGAATAACCCAACTGTTACGAATACCGAAGCAGGCCGTGCCATGCAAGAACAAAAACAATTCTACAGGTGAGTACTCACAGAATTGCTTTTTTTGTCACTCTTTGTTGCCAGGCCATTTATCACTATTTTGCACTACGCATGTTCAAATGTGATTTTTGAAGGGATTTCCAGGGATTTCCCAGGAAAATTATATATTGTTTTCTTCAGCATAGTCTGGGCTTTAGCATGAAATGTCTTGCTTGTCATTTTTAGGTGCATTTTCAATATTTTTGGGTGAAATATGTGCAAAAAATTAAAAAAATCTATTTTTTTACAATTTGTAGTCTTTTTTTGTAATAAAATATGTAAGTTTGTCAATAAAATCTTATTGCATGTGAAATCCCAATTTCTTCCAGTTACAGCGATAGCACATATGTATTGGTAGACCCCTTTCCTGCCCAGGAGACTACCACAAACTGAAACAGCGCTTTAGGGGATTTTCAGATAAGGTACAACTATGCTATGCGCTATGCGCACCTTGCAGTTTTTCCAGAAAAACAACCCTTTACATTTGAAATACCCCCAACTATATATTCTCTGGAAGTACACACCTCAAGCTTTCTAGGCGTACCAGGCTTGTTGATGTGGCCACAGTTTTATGGAAGTAATCCCTCAATGTATTCTTTGGTTGCAAAGAGTTTCCCTAAAAGAGGATAAAAAAGCAGAATCAAAGCCACATTTTTCTAAAAAAAACTATATACAAACAAGAAAAAACAAGTTTAATCTGAAAAACCAACATCCCCCGAACAGAAAGATAACCAACATGCATAGCCACTGTCAAGGGAAGAGTTGCCAAACACCCCAAAGTAAAGCGTGTGCGTAACGGTAATTTTACTTGAAAATTTCAGCTCTGCAGACACAGAGTACACCTTGCGATTTTTCAACCAAAACAACCCTTTACATTTGGAATATCCCCCATAAACCATATATTCCCTAAAAGTACACACGTGTAAAAGCAGAATAAACAACACCTAAAATATAAATATGCAAACAAGAAAAAACAAGCTAGTCTGAAAGCGCAAGGTCCCCCGAACAGAACACTTATAATTGCCAGCCTACTTGAGATTTTGTAACCCTCTGTTGACAGGTCATTTTTCCCCATTTTGTGCCATGATTTGCGCCATTTTTGCTGGAATTTTCAGGAAAATTATATATATTTTTATTGAAGCAGAGTTTAGGATTTAACATGAAATGTCTTGTTTGTAAATTTTATTCAGTTTTTTACAATATTAAGTAAAAATAAATAAATAAATAAAATTTTTTATTTCTCCTTTATTTTAAACAAAAAATGTATTTTATTAAAGAAAACCATATTGCATGTGAAAGCCACATTTCTACCGATAAAAACGGTACCACATATTTATCGGTAGCCCCCCGTTCCTGCCCAGGAGACCCCCCAAACTGAAACAAGTACTTCATAACATTTACAAATAAAATACAACTACCATCCACACTATAAAGGGTTAAATCGAGAAAAAAAATGACATACAGTGGGGGGGGGGCATTTTTGGGGGGATTTTTAAGGGTTAAAAACCCTTAAAAATCCCCCCAAAATTGACATGGGGTCCCCCTTAACCATCATAACCAGCCCAGGACCGGCTATGCAAGGCTTGTAGTAACAGGGCGCAGGTGTCAGCTTTGGTGGCTCCTGGCCCTGCAGGCGTGGCATCACTCGCATCCTTCAGCTGTGTGTGGCCATGCACAGCTATTCAGTGACTACGCACAGTCAAAAGAGGATGCACTGTGCACTGTGGTAAGACTTGCCAGCCCCGAGCCTTGTGAACTGGTATAGGGGTCTCATGGACCCCTTACCAGTTCACAATGGGTTAAATGTAAAAAAATATTTTATTAGTTTTTTTCTTTTTAATACTTCCCTCCCATCCATCCTGGAGCACTGTGTCCCTTGACAATCACTGGCTTCTGCTCACCTGCGATAAGCCTTTTATAGCTGCTGGGTGAAAGAACATAAAGGGTTAATTAAAAAAAAAACGACATAGGGCCCCCTCCCCATTTTTTTGAATTTTAAGGGTTAAAAACCCTTATAAATCCAAAAGAAAAATGACATGGGGTCCCCCTTACCCGAAGTAACCAGCCCGGGACCAGCTATGCAGGGCTTGTAGGAACAGGGCGCAAGGGCCAGCTCTTGTGGCCCCTGGCCCTGCAGGCTAGAGACCCGCATAGCCCGTGGCCACGGGCTCTTCTGCCCCCCCCCGGGCTTTGGGGAGGCAGGTAATGGGGGTGCCGAAGTGCGCTAGCCGCAAGTGACTTGCCAGCCCCCAGCCTTGTGAATTTGTTTAGGGGTCTCATGGACCCCTTACCAGTTCACAAGGGGTTAAATGTAAAAAATAAAGACACTGACACACACAGAAAAAAATTATCTTTATTCTTTTTTTTTTACTCTACTCACCTCCGATCCTGTGTCCCTTGCCGCTGTCATCCGTCACTGACAGATGCCTGTAGTGATCGAAGCAGGGTGGGTGAGAGGCGAGAAGGCTCCGATCGGAGCCTCCTCGCCTCTCACCCGCTCTACACTGCAACTACCGGCATCTGTCAGACGCCGGAGCTGGGGTGAGGGTTAAGAGGAGCGGGATGACGTCATCCCGCTCCTCCCACAAAAGGTGTGGCTAGGGGCGGCGGCCATCGCCGCCATTAGAGGAGGTGAGAACCTGGAAGAGGGTCCTCACCTGAAGCCTGTGGAGCCCAGGGGGGGATCGGACCCCCTCCTGGTGAAGAGAAGACGCGGCGGAGGTATCGGGCGAGGAGGTGAGTGACTGTCATTTTTTTTTTTTTACAGCGCAACTGTCAGCATCAAAAACGGAGGGAGATGGAGGAGGGATCGGATGCCCCCCAGGAAGAGGAGACCCCCAGCTTTCCACAGATACCAAAGGTGAGTTTTTTTTTATTTCTATTTTTTAACTAGCAGGGGGAAATGCCAGGCACGTAGTTTCTACGTGCTTGGCACTTAATGGTATGAGAAGCAACCACGTAGAAACTACGTGCATGGCATTTAAAGGGTTAAAGCTATTAAATATATCACCAAATTTTGGGCTGCTCTGTTATCTTGATCCCAAACCCACTTGCCTTCTCAGCTATATTACTGTATACAATACATGCTGCCAGAAAACACCTAATATTAATTAACAGCACAGGAGGGTCACCAATGAAAATCCAGCTCTGGCGGTAAGATAACAGACAGGTGGCAACACTAGTGCTGGTTTGCCTTCCCTAAAAACCACACCGATTGTTGAGCAATTATAGTGATGGGCGCAGACATCTTTGATTTGCTGCACAGAGCTTCTGTCATCCTACTCAAGTGGGTGGGAAGCCACTCTGTACTTTCTCTACAAGAAGGCAGCAAAGGGAAGAATGGCATAGGACACCGGGAAAGGTAATGCAATGTATTATTTTGTAACCTCCCATTTTGCCTAGTAACGGCCCCATGTCTGGGCAGTGGGGTAGGATCAGGGGTGCACTGAGTAAAGAAAAAAACATGTTTACATGACATTTCACTGCTGAGTGTGTGGTTTAACCCTTTGTGAACTGGTAAGGGCTCCATGAGACCCCTATACTAGTTCTCAAGCCTTGAGGGGCTGGCATCTAAAAGATTCCAGGCCCAGCCCTAGTCTGCCCCCCGGCTGTCCCGGGGCACCGATAATCTTACCTGATCTTGGCGGGTCCCGTGCCATGATCACTGCCGGCAGTCGCATGCCCGGCTTCGCTGTGCCCATTTGCGCTCCTGTGTCCAGCCTTTCTCGGGCGTCCAAATAGAGTGACGAGGATGCGGCCAGCCTGCTGCACCTCATCATTGTGGCAACTTTGAGATCAGCCAATCGCCAATTTTGGTGGAAAAACACAGTTTTAAAAACCGGGCCACTTCTGAGCCAGCAGCAGCTGCCGGCTGTTCGGGCTGGGGGGGGGGGGGGGCCTGAAGGATGAGCGATGGATCTAGAAATGGGTTTCCATCTTTATAGTGTGGACTTTAGTTGTATTTTAAAAATGTCATTAAGTGCTCTTTTCAGTTTGCGGTGTCTCCTGGGCAGGAGAAATAGGGCTTTTAGATGTAATATGGTTTTCTTGAAGAAGAAACATTTTTTAATTAAAATAAATTAGACAAAGAATAAAATACATTATTTTTATTTTTTTCTTACATATTTCACTTAAAAATATTAAAAAACTTAAGTTAGTTACCTGGTAACTTCTGAAAATATTTGTTTTTCAGATCTCTTAACTACTGGTGTCAGGAGGAGGCGCTAAAACTTTTGTGTATTCTGGTGGTCATGTGTTCTTACCTTGGGGCGAAGCCTTAATATCTCAGTGATATGCTAAGTGACCAGGTAACTAACTTAAGTTTTCTCAAAACATCCTTAGGAGCAGCATACCACTGAGAGGATAAGAGAGATACTACCTCTACTACTCTACTCCACACACTTCTGCCAAAGGATTGATCTTGCAAGGTGAGCAGATCCAGGCAGTAATGATTAACAAACATCTTAGCTGAAAACCAGGTTGCCGCTCTACAGATCTGATCGATAGAGGCATCAGCTTGACCAAGATATAGAAATACTTCTTGTTGAATAAGCTGAATCGGATGAAGTTGGAAGAAATCTTAGGACAGTAGCAAGGATCCACCTGTAATTTGATATGATCCTGGAAAACTTAAAGAAAGGGGTGACGGCAGGATTGAGCCTGAGTATCACTGATTCTGTGGGCTGAAGTTATTGCCACCAAAAAAAGAGCCTTTCATGTAAGAAACTTAATATGAGAGCTCAACAGAGGTTCAAAGGGAGGTGCAGCCAGAGCTCTAAGGACCCGGGCGAGATCCCATTGAGGAGCGAACCTGAAACGAGTCTGGGCTGCCTGACAGCTAGCAAAAAAACACCTGACCAACACGCAAGATGAAAGTCTCTTATCCAAAAAGAGATTGGACCCAGGTTGACTCTTTCCTGAAGTAAAACCAATACGACTGGAAGACTAGAAGGGGGATTTTTGATTACAAAGCTTCCAGGTGTTAAAAGTTTTCCAAATTTTCAAATAAATCTTCCATGTCACCTCCTTTCTGCAAGAGAGTCTTGATCACCTCCCTCGAAAAACCCTTTTTTCAGGAGCAGCGCAATCTCAGGGTCCATAGTGTCAGGCGCAACTTTTGCGGATCTTGGCAAAGCACTGGTCCCTGGTATAGAAGATCTGGTCTCACCGGGAGTTCCCAATCCTCCTGGCCCGAGAGCATCTTAAGAGTTGAAAACCATGGTATCTTCGGCCACCATGGGGCTAGCAATAGAATTGTGGCTGATTGGCAGGATATTTTGTTTAGAACATGAGGGAGGATCTGAACTGGAGGAAATTCGTAAGCCAGACTGAAACGCCACTGGTGAGCCAGTTCTATTTCTAGAGCTTGATTGGAGGGATTGAGGAAGGAGACCTTTTTTGACTGGAGACGAAAAGATCCATCTCCGGAGTTCCTCTCAGGGCACAAATCTGATTGAACACCTCCTGGTTCAGTGACCATTCTGTTTCCGACAGTGGAGAGCGACTCAAAAAATCGGCCACCTGATTTCAGGTGGATGGCTGATAGGGATAAAAGGTCCAATTCTGCCCAGATCAGAATTATCTTTGCTGCTTGTTGCAGGATGGATTACCTAGTGTCACTGATAATTCAGAAATGCCAAAGTACGCATGCAAGTCCTATGCACCGAATTTATGAGGAGCATGGCCTGTGTCAAAAATCTCACTGATTCTGCCATGGCACCAGACAGAAAAGAGGCCATTAAAAAAAAAAGAATAGGTAAAGCCTTCATAGTCTCATTAATATCCGTTTGCTTAAGAGACATAATTTAAGCTGCTGAAGCCAATAATTAAGATTCCTGGCAACACAAGTAGAGGCTAGAAGCGGTTTGAGAGTACATGCTTGCCATGCTTTCTTCAAGAAAGTATTTTATTGCCTAAAGGATCTTTGAGGATACCAAATTCGTCAAAGGCTAAATCCACCCCCTGGGAGACATTAGAAAAGGGGGCATCCAGTTTGGGGCATTTATCCCAAACATGTGAGTCTTCCTCAATGCATGGATAACACCTCCTAAGAGCCCCTGGTCTATGAACCTACTTAACTGGATCCTTTTACTCATTAAGGATAACTTCCTTAACTGAGTCATGAATGGGGAAGGTCATAAGGGAATTCGGAACAAAATTGGGACAGAACCCACTATGTTTAGACTTAGAGGTGCAACTCCTATACTCAATGCCCATAGAAAGATGAACCATATACAGGGGATATTATATATCCTCTGGAGAGAAAATACATTTTACTGGGGAAACAGAATCAGAACCTGAACAAAGGCCCTCCTCGGAGAGGTGGAAGGGGCCTCATCCCCTTCAGAAAGGGGGGTATCAGAGACCTCTGACTCCTGACCTCTAGAAAAAGGGCCCTCCTAGGGAATGCCCAACAAACTCCTTATGTCCAGTCCCATGGGTCTCTAAGATTCTCAAAGGAAGAGGAAATATGATCCTTCAGAATTTTCATCATATCCATCATGCTGGGCTGACGTTTCTTATTCATGACCTTATCGGTACAGAGCTTGTAAAGAGGCTTCCTATAGGAATCTAGTAGCTTGATTTCACATATCTGGCATCATTTACTTTTATCCTTAGACTTGGAGCCAGTTTTAGTCTTGCGCACTTCCTTAGAGGTCTTGATCTAATACACAAAAGAAGAAGTAGTAGGCCTGAGGATCCTATATAACCTTCCAATCACATAAAAAATAACTCATAATAGCCCTTAAATCTGCAAGAGCGTGCTCATAAATAAAAAGGGACTTACCAGAGCACAGCTGGCCTCCTTCTTCCCAGAATGAGTGGCCAAGAGAGTATTAGATGAAATTGCAGCAAAGTCTCCCATAGCAGATGATAGAGGGGCAAGGACTTGCGAGGATTCACCTGCCTGATTTGCCATTCTGAAGTCTGGTGTGGGATATAGATGCCCCTCCTCTGGGGCTCAAAAAGTAAGTAGGCAGGGAAGTTCCTAATCGCTGAGTCTTTTAATTCTCTAAGGTAAGATGAAAGGGAGGCCAGAAAGACATTAAGATTAGCGTAGTGCTTCCCCTTCCATCCTGTAGCGGCACCTAGAGTTGACGTCATTGTTTACTGCCATTCAGATAGGCCAGGGATGTGAGGGATGTGGCAGAGCATGCTCCCCATTCTAGTAAATGAGAGCTGCCTGCCAAATGACATAGCCAAAGCATGTGGCTGTCATTGGACGAGAGCCTGTGCATGTGCTGTTGGAGCCTGGAGAGCCAGGTGAGTTTTATGGCCACCCTGGCGGTGGGGTTTATACAGCGGGACACTTTCCCGTGTTTTGTTCCGCTTTAAATGAAGCCTCATCCCCTCATTGAGGGATGGATAGGATATAGCGTGTAATAGTTACAACAATATAGACACTTTGAATAAGTAAATTAATCATTTATTGATGCAGATCTTCATGTGTTCTGCCTCTCCAGTCTAAGCACTGAAAGTGTGATCTCTGTAACTTACAGTTGTGATGAGATGGCTGTAACCTTCAGTCCCAGGTGAATCGGCTGACAGTGACTCGATCCAAAAGACACCTTGTAGATTGTGATGAAGTTTATTCAAACTGCAGATGATACACCGATGAACAGATGGATAGGTCAAAAAATTATGCTGTGCACAGATAAGCAGCTAGCATGTGGATGAGATGAGGATAAGAAGCAAGTGAGGAGAGAGGGGAGGAGCAATACAGCAGACAAGGAGAAGGGGAGAGCAAAGGGACAAACAGCATAAAATTCAAACCATGCATGTGAAACATGACACTCCCCGTCAAAATCTATGATTTCTAACAACAATATTAACGTTAGTTAAGTCCGTATACAATAATGTCTCTTTTTCTGGAACCTCTCTCTTGCCATCAAGTTGGTATGAGGAGTTCATCCTCCTGTTTAGGCAAAAGAAGTACTAGCTCGTTTATGGGTCTAAAGTAGTGTCTTACAGAACCTTCTTTCACTACCTTAACTTCTACTTTCCGCACCTTGCCGTCATTACTTGGAATAGTCTTTGTAATAAGACCCATAGGCCAATGGTTACGATGAGCATCCGTCTCTCTGAGGAGAACTACATCCCCGGCTTGCAGGTCGGGTTTTCTAACTTGCCATTTTCGTCGACTTTGAAGATTACAAAGGTACTCCATTTTCCAACGGTTCCAAAATGCGTTAGCAAGATGTTGGACCCGTTTCCATTGGTGTTTGTAAACGTTTGTGCAATCAAAGTCCTGAGGAGGAATAATGGCTACTCCAAGCTTTTGAGTTAGAAGTGTGGCTGGAGTTAGCAATACTGGAGACTCTGGGTCTGAGGACACAGGAACAAGTGGTCTCGCATTGATTATGGCGGACACCTCGGCAAGGAAAGTAACCAAGACTTCATGTGTGAGATGGGAAGATTTGTGGTCCAGCAGCATAGCATCCAGGATTTTCCTAGAAATCCCAATCATGCGTTCCCAAGAACCTCCCATATGTGAGGAATGTGGCGGGTTGAATTCCCATTTACACTTGTTGTTATTAAAGAAATTCTCTATCTTCTCTGCTCCGGTGAAATTTGTGCCACGGTCAGATCTAAGTAACTTAACAGGTCCACGTATGGAAACAAATCCTCTGAAGGTGTTAATGAAGCAAGAAGAGTCCATTGATTCTATAACTTCGATATGCACGGCACAAATGCTTAAACAAGTAAATAACACAGCCCAACGCTTATTGTTGGTGACTCCGCCACGAGTCTTACGTGAAACAACAGTCCAGGGGCCGAAAACGTCTAAACCGACAATGGAACGGTGGTTCCATACTTAATCTGTCCGTTGGAAGCTCTGACATCTGTTGGTCTAGATGTTTTCCTCTTAGTCTTTGGCACTTGACGCATTTATGTAGTATGGAAGATATACATCTCTTCATCCCGATTATCCAGAGACCTGCAGACTGCTCCTTCAGTGAAGTGACGGCCTTGGTGTTGGACTTGCTCATGGTAATGTCTGACTAGCAGAGCAGTAATATGGTGACGTCCTGGAATAATAAGGGAATTTTGCTCTGCATTTGTCACATTAGACCTTGCTATGCGACCACCTACTCGGAGTAGTTTGTTGTGATCAATTATCGGATTCAACTGGTATAGAGGGCTATCTTTAGATAGGCTGAGTCCCTTTGAGATGTTGTAAATCTCTTGTGGATAGACTTCATGTTGGACACATTGGATGATGAGTCTTTCGGCTTTAATAGTCTCTGCACTTGTGGGGGGCCCTTTACAGATATGCCACTTACAACACTCTTGATTAGTGTCGCCGCTGCTTGCAAAGTGATGAGCAACATGAATAAGACGTGCAGTAGCTCGTACGGCAGAAGACCACTTAGAAAAATGTTCAAAACGGTGAGATTTTAGTTTTACCTTTGTCTCTACTGAAGTATTAAGAGTAACTGCAGTGGTCTTGACTTCGTTATCTGCATCCGGAGAGATAAGTTCAAAGGTAGACTTTACAGTGCTTGAGAAGAATTCCTCATTCATGAGTACTGTTGGAGATATCCACGATGTATCCAGAAAAGCTTTAGCAGGTATTGCGCGACTGCCCAGGTGGCACATAGTGCCATTGTGCTGGAATGGAGAATTTCCGAATGCGTTCCACTCGATTGCCAACATACACATGGAATTGTCTTGTTTGATTGTGTATGTATCCTAGTACGATTTTGCTGTCTGTGCTTTATAAGCTCTGCAATTTCAACAGCTAACACGGCTGCACAGAGTTCCAGCCTTGGAATAGTATGCGCAGGTTTTGGAGTTAGTTTCGCCTTTCCCATGACAAATCCCACACTGGTTTCACAGTGGCAGTGTACGACTCGGAGATAGGCTACGGCAGCTATAGCTTCCATGGATGCGTCAGAGAAAACATGGATCTCTAATCTAGTGGCATTCTTCATAGACCCAAGAGTGTAAGAACGTGGAATTTTAAACTGTTCCAATGCCTGAAGAGACTGCTTCCAGGATTCCCACCTTTGTTGTTTTTCTTTGGGTAAAGGGGTGTCCCAGTCAGTGTTCTCTGAAGTAAGTTGTCTGAGTAATATCTTGCCCTGAATAGTAAAGGGTGCTATAAATCCCAAGGGATCGTAGACACTGTTTACTGCGGACAGTACTCCACGTTTTGTGAAGGGCTTGTCACAGACTGATGTCCGAAATGTGAACACGTCTTGCTTAACATTCCACAGCAACCCAAGGCTGCGTTGAGTTAGGGTAAGGTCAGACCCTAGTTGGAATTCCTTAGCACTGATGGCGTGATCTTCAAAGGGAAATGCTCTCATAACCTTGTTGCTGTTGGAGATAATTTTGTGTAGTCTTAGGTTGGCTGTAGCAAGCATGTTCTGAGTTCTGGTGAGGAGGTCAATGGCTTCTTCCTCCGTAGGTAGAGACTTTAGACTGTTGTCTACGTAGAAGTTCCTTTCCACAAACTGACGTGTATCAGACCCGAACTCTTGTTCGCCTACCTGGGCTGTTTTCATCAGTCCAAAAATAGCAACTGCGGGTGAGGGACTATTGCCAAACACATGGACTTTCATCCGATAGTCTACAACCTCATCATTGACATCATTATTGCGGTACCATCGGAACCTGAGGAAGTTTCTATTGTCTTCCCGGACGATAAAACAATGAAACATTTGTTGGATATCGGCCATAATAGCAATTGGCTCTTGTCTAAAGCGGAGTAAGGAGGTTGTTGTTCAGGTTGGGCCCAGTGAGAAGCTTGTCATTGAGAGAAACTCCTTCATAACGAGCACTTGAGTCGAAGACCACCCTAATTTGGTCCGGTTTGCGAGGATGGTAGACACCAAAACACGGTAGGTACCAGCATTCTTCTCCTTGTGTAAGAGGGGGTGCAAGCTCGGCATGATCCCTCTCAAATATCTTCTGCATGAAGTCAACAAAATGTTTCTTCATCTCTGGTTTCCGTTTTAGGCTGCGCTCTAAAGAGATGAACCGTGAATCTGCATAGTGCATATTGTTCAGCATCCTCTTCCTGTTGGAATCATCTTGGTAGAACTCTTTACTCATTGTTTTCAAGAATTCCTTATCCTCCATTGTGGTTGCCAACTCATTGTGTCTTGTGGTCACTTCAAACACTGTGTTACCGATGTCATCCCGGAAGACAAATGCTTTGCTATTATCCAGTATGGTGCGCTCTTGTGTACCTTTGTCACACAGCTTTTCTTTCACACTGTAGCGATGTTGTCGTTGTGGGAAACAAGTAATGCGTCCATTTGGCAGAACGTGTGTTTTAAAGGAAGAGACTGAGAATGGTTTCCTGACGTTGTTAAGGCAGACGTTGCCTATGATGACCCAGCCCAGATCCAGACACTGTGCGTAAGGTGCATCTTGTGGACCGTTGATTTGCTGGCGAACCTTATGCACTCTTAGAATATCTCTCCCAAGTAATAGCAGGATATCAGCATTTTCATCAAAGGCTGGTATTTGGTCAGCTATGTCCTTCAAGTGCGAATGTTGCAGGGCAGCTTCAGGAGTGGGAATCTCATCCTTGTTAGTTGGGATCTGATTACACTCGATGAGTTGGCAAAGGTATTTCTTTGTTGCTATTAAGTGGAGCAACTATGAGACCACTGGCTCTTCTACCGAAGACTTCTGTAATGCCTGCACAAGTACCCAGGGTATAAGGTAGAGCATCCCCTGCTATGCCTAACAGATCAAAGAACCTTGTGCTTGCGAGAGATCGGTTACTCTGATCGTCGAGAATGGTATACAGTCTTATAGCCTTTTCAGGTCGGTCCTTAGCGTATACACGAACCATGCATATCTTTGCACAGGATTTCTCACAAAGTCCTTCCCCGCAGACTTCCGTGCATGTAGAGAATACTGGGGTGGAGGTAGCTGTTCGTTCACTGTGCTCCCCGCCATGCTCTGCCACGGGAGGAATGCCTGTGGATGAAGTAGAACTTTGTTGGTACAGATGAAGGGCTTGCACGTGCTTGTCACTGCCACATTCCATGCATTTAATGATAGCCTTACAGTCTTTTGCAAGGTGTTCTGTGGAGGCACAGCATCTGAAACAAATTCTGAATTCTTTTAAAAGTTCCTTACGTTCTTGTAGAGGTTTCTTTCTAAAGCCAATGCATTTCTTAAGTGGATGTGGCTTGTTATGTATGGGACATTGGCGATTTGGATCCTCAAGTTTCTTATTTTGCCCAGTCTTTTGAAGAACTGTAGTGGGTGCAGGTTGGACATCAGTCCTTTTCACTGATACTGGGCCCCTGCGGCCTCTCTGTGTCATACATGTGTTTGTAAGTCCTGGAGAGGGTGGAATGTCGCTGTAGAAGAAACTTGGGTCATTCTTAGAGTCCACGATTTCCTTTATGAAGTCACAGAAGTAGGCAAGCGGAGGAAAGGCAACTCCATGTTTTTTCTTGTAAGTTGACCCCCGACTAACCCATTTTTCTTGAATGCTATATGGTAGTTTGAGGACAATAGGATTGATGCCACGAGGGGTGTCGAGGTAACTGAGTCCTGGTAGGAGGTTATCAGCTTTAGCAAGTTGAAGCTATAGTAAAAGATCACTGAGTTCTTGAAGCTTCAGATTGTCTTTAGAGGTAATCTTTGGGAAGCCTTACAACCTTTTAAATAATGCATCTTCAATGGCCTCTGCGCTGCCAAAACTACTTTCAAGTCGGTCCCAAGCAGCTTCAAGACCTGCAGCGGGATTGGAAGTATAAACTGTCTTGAGTCTTTTGATACGTTCAGCAGACTGGGGACCTAGCCACCTGATGAGCAGATCCAGTTCTTCTGCAGCGGTGATGTCTAGCTCATGGATGGTGGCCTTAAAGGTGAATTTCCAGCCTCTGTAATTTTCGGGTTTGTCATCAAACGTGGTGAGGCCTGTCCTAGTGAGTTCCCTGCAAAGCATATATTTAGCGCACTGTGAAATGTCTGTGCTTTCAGACTTTGGGTATACGGTTGCAGGTGGGACAGAGTTAGTTGCAGTTACTGGCACACTGATCTTGAATGACTTGGGAACATAAGATGGTGCTAAGGCGTTCAACGCTGGATCTGGCTTACAGTCCAAGGGTGTGTTGGTCTGTAGCTGTATAGTAGTGGGGTTGCTAAGAGGTAACTGGTTAGTGTGACAGGAAGGTAGAAAGTCTTTTTTGCCCATGCCAGTTTCCGCTGTTTGAGTAAGTGCATTGTATGACATGACAGAGTGATGGAGTTCTGAAGTGTACGATATAACAGAGCGACTGCTACTCAAAGACTTCTCATTGTCACTAGCAGCCTGCTCTAAGACTCTCAGTCTTGCCATGTCTTTGGCATGCTCGCACTGCTTTTCCAAAACTTCCATCTCAGCTTTCTTCCTTGCAGCATCAGCTTCCATTTTAGCTTTCTCTTGGGCGAAGGCTGCCTGGATTTTAGACGCTTCTGCATCAGCGCGGGCTTTGATAAGTTGCTGGCTGAGTGTAGAAGATTTTGATAGTGAGGATCTGGAAGATCTTGTGGAGTGCTTAGAAGATGTGGAGAGATGGGATCTGGATTCATGGAGACGTGCGATTCTTACTTCTGCTTTTGTCTTTGTTTGTAATACTAAATCATCTCTTTCAAGATTGAGATCATTCCATTCCTTTAATTCTTGTAAGGAATCTTCTATGTTGTACCGCTTTAAGAGATCAGCATATTTGGCATACAGTCTTTGATAATTCTCGTAAGCGGCATTCAATTGGTTAACTAGGTCTTCTAGGTGCAGTACCTCACGTGTTGGTTGAGACAGAGCTGACATGCATTCAATAGTCCTGGACCATAAGTGTCTGAGGTTACACAGGAGTTCATCTCTGTCAGCTTCATAGTTTTGTTGCACTTTCCAAGTTGGTTTTATTAAACGCTTTTGCTTTATGGGGCTTGTAGGATCTAGTTCTGGAAGAAGTTCTTCAGATTGCACGTTGTCTCCCTGGTGCATTGTGCTGACAAGCAAAGGGTAAAATTAGCAAGTAGTGTGTTTGCATAGAAATGTATCAACTTTTCTGGCCAGGGGATCAGGTTTCCTAGACAACCAGTGGTGAGAGGAGCCAGAGAGGAGCACACAGGGCTTACAATGACTTGCAGGTAGAAGAAAGCATGTGCTAATATATAGACTGTATAGAAGATGTGGTAATACACAGATTGTATAGAAGCTGATAAATAACACTTGTATGAATAGTTCTTTACAATAATCTGAGCTGTAACTGATAAATCCTGGGCTGGCTTACTGCTGGCTGGATGATGCAGTCTGCACTGTTTGCTGCTGTAATCCAGTGTCCATACACATCTCAGTATGCATGCCTAGCTAGCGAGTATATCTTATATCTTTATAAGATATTTGTCTGATCCTTGAAGATCCGTTCACTAATTTTTTGACTGTTCTGCCTCTCCAGTCTAAGCACTGAAAGTGTGATCTCTGTAACTTACAGTTGTGATGAGATGGCTGTAACCTTCAGTCCCAGGTGAATCGGCTGACAGTGACTCGATCCAAAAGACACCTTGTAGATTGTGATGAAGTTTATTCAAACTGCAGATCATACACCGATGAACAGATGGATAGGTCAAAAAATTATGCTGTGCACAGATAAGCAGCTAGCATGTGGATGAGATGAGGATAAGAAGCAAGTGAGGAGAGAGGGGAGGAGCAATACAGCAGACAAGGAGAAGTGGAGAGCAAAGGGACAAACAGCATAAAATTCAAACCATGCATGTGAAACATGACATCATGTTACACCTCAAAGAGGGACAAATGAGAACAACGAGGGGCATGGACTTAAAAGAGGGACATTCAGGGCCGGCCTTAGGGTCAGTGTCGCTCTGTGTAAGATTTCTGGCCTTACTGCCCCTCCCAGCACAGCGCGGGAGAGGAGGCATGGTGCTGCAGGGGCCGCTCTCTCCCTAGAGACATGCCAAGGGAAAGGTAAGGAGTTTCCACCCAAGAGGGTGTGTGTATGTGTCTGTGTATGTGCCTGTGTGTGTATGTGCCGATGTATGCCTGTGTGTGTATGTGTGCCTGTGTATGTGCCTGTGTATGTGTCTGTGTGTGTACCTGTGTATGTGTGCCTGTGTATGTACCTGTGTGTGTGTGTATGTGCCTGTGTGGGCGTGTGTATGTGCTTGTGTCTGTGCCTGTGTGGGTGTGTGTCTATGTATGTGCCTGTGTGTGTGCCTGTGTGGGTGTGTGTCTGTGCCTGTGTGGGTATGTGTCTGTGTATGTGCCTGTGTGTATCATTGGAAGAGCGGGCACTGAACCACCAACATGGCATAATTTTTTCTTGTAATGTAATTTGTGTGCAGGGGGCTTGCCTGTATTATTATTATGTAATTTTGAGGTGGTGTTTCCCTTTAAAGGCGTGTCTGGGGGCATGCCTGGGGCATTTAGGATGGTGTGAGTGGGTAGCGGGGAGGGGGCAGCAGCTGACACTCCATTGAGCTTTCCTTTGCCAAGTTGATGTCAGAGCAGCAAAGAAAAGCTGAATGCAGTTCTGGCCGCTGATTGGAGGAGAGCATGTATATCTTCCATGGGATCACCAGAGAGATGATCCTGGTGGTTTCATACAGCGGGGCAACCTAAATCAGATTTCCCCAGGGATATCATGACCAAAAGGTGCCTAGGGCAGCCCGAATCCTTAATACGGCCCTGGGGGTGCCCCCTTACAGTGGGGATGGGATGGCGCCCTGTGCGACTCCAATGGCTGCCTGTGGGGACGGTCCTTCCAAATGAAGGACAGTTGGGAGGTATGATATTTTTGACTGGAGCTCCTCTTTAATTAAACGGGTAGAGTGACTGATGTTTAATGGTTTTAGCATAGGGGGGATATGCCTTTAGGAAGCGCCCGATTACCATTTAAAGCTACATGAACCCTCTGTTATTTTCTCTGTACCAGGTGAAACATAGAAAAGAGGACAGTGATAAAAGCACGAGCAGAGCAGAATTACGATGAGGAAACGATATTAGCCAGACGCCTGCATGGGCGCTACTTCCAGCACTCGCCACACAGTCATTCTACAATCTCAGCCATCCACAACATGGCCGCTTTTCACACATTCACACAAGTCGTGCCAACCAGAACGATGCGTCAGTGTACTTCCGGTCCGCTAGGACCACCTCTTCCTGTTTGGAGACGGCCGGCAGCCAATAGGAAAGGCAGTAGCGTTTCAAACCGGCCTGTGGGGAAGACGTTTGTTAGGAGGTGCGCGGCGCGGATGAATGGTGGCGGGGCGAGGACGGAGAATATAACAGGCACGGTGAGTATGGCGAACAGCGCGGGCTTTGCTGGTATATAAATTAGGCTGGGGCGGAAGTTTTGTGCCTCGTGGTGTGTTAGGTAGTGCTGCCGCTTCTATGACACCCGGGGCCTGCTCCTTTTGAGGAGCCCCTCGCCCCATGCTGGCCACACAACTTGCACTCTATCTGCTATTACCCGGGAGATTCCTATTCACCCAGCTCAGGAAGTGTGTGTCCATGGTAATAAGCCAAGGCGACTGGCCGTGTAAAGGCATTCCATGTTTTGCTTTATTTTTGTGGGAAAATAAAGATCTGCTCGGGTACTGGACAGACTGTTCATTTATATAAGATTATGCAGAGGCTTTACGGGTCCGATTGTCAGCTGTGAGGCATATGTGCCCTGCTTTTCCTCCCAGCAATGTTGAATGAATAGTCTCATGATACTCAGGCATTGCTACAAATCCTATGCTTGCCTCACTGTAGGGGAGGACTTTGCACTTTAGGTCAACTTTAATACCAACCTGATATATTAAAGTGGATCTAAGGTCAAATATGTGGTTGTGTTTAACAATGACCAGTGGGACACGCGCACAAGGCCACTGGGGGACACCATGGTCTGATTGGTGGCTGGTAGATAAGGGCACACAAGGATACATCATTAGGTGCTGCAACACAAATTTTTCACGGTGGTGTTCCTAGCAAATGGGGGAATCCCAATTGTCTGTGCATTAAAGTGGACCAAAATCGGAGAGCTTCTGTAGCCCCACCCCCACCCTGGGACGCCCTGGTTGAAACCCCCGGAACGCCAAGCTCACTCACCTCTCCTTGAGCCCATGGCGCAGCTGCTCATCCAATAAGCCTCTGCTGTCATGTATATTAAAGGGCCACTCCAGCCCCTTCCTTCAAAATAAACCTAATCCCTGCCCCTTCCAAATGGTGTTTGTGCTGATCTAATAAAAAAAAACCTACTTCCCTTAACCCCGAATCCAGCTTCCGAAGTCGCAGCTGCGGCACTGAATGCCCACCGCCATCTTCCTTAATTCCCAGCCGGTGCTGGGAGCAGACGCCCTCTGCATTGTGCGCGCTCTCACCTGGCCATTCACAAATCCCGAGCCCCACCAACCCCAGTTTCCTGCAATTTCTAGCCTTCTGAGGAGCCCATGGCACATGTGCGGCCCACGCAGCATCAATCACATCCTCTTGTGGTTGTACGCAGCCACACCTGCCACAACTGAATGGTGTGTGTGGCCGCGCAAAGCCGAAGGATGTGAGTGATGCCCCGTGTGGCTGAGATTTCATTCAGCTTCTCCAGCTGCATGTTAATATGCGTGACAAGAGAAGCTGATTGAATCAAGGAGAGGTGAGTACACTGGGTGAATGGCGGGGTTTTACACAATGGTGTGCTCCAGGCAGATGGATGGTGAAATTCACGGATTTGGTCCACTTTAATGCTGGATTGTCCAGGCTATAAGGAAAAAAGCCTATACTCTCATTTTGCCCCCCCCCCCCCCATTGTTTACGCACCTACATGCTTGCAATGGAGGGGTTGTTTCAATGTGGGTTTGGCACACCCTTTCCATTGCAGTGAGTGGAGAGGGTGTGTTGGGGTGGCATAAAGCGATCTTGATGGACACCCTATTTCTGCCTGTTGCTGAAGGATAGAATCACTCGTTCTCCCTCATTGGTACATAGTCGCAGGAATGAAAAGTGTGTGTGTGTGTATATATGTAAAAAAAAAAAAATAAATAAAAAATATAATATATATATATATATATATTTATTGCCTGGTCAGGGACTTTAAAGCAACAAAAAGCGTTGCACGATGGCCTTTGGAATCTGACTCCAGGGCTGGCAGCCAGCCCTCCCTCGGGGCATCCTAATACAGGATGGCTCCTGTGTGAAAGCCTTGTGATCGCTGGTAAACTTACCTTTACCACAGCTCTCACGACCCCTGTTTGTTTGGGGTCGCATCCCTGTAGCTGTACAGGTCCCTGTGCCAAACAATTTACGTAGACTGGGAACGGGAGTACTCCAGATTGAACAGGGAGCCGGGGGTGTGGGTGGCTGGTGTATGCCACCCGCACTCTTGAGATCAGGCAATCCATTATTTCAAAAGTGGGTGTGGCTTCGGCAGTGGAAAAGCCCGTGCTGCCTTAGCAAAGTACAGGCCTACCCAACATAAGCCTGAGTCTTAAAGTCATACTTTAGCCAAAAAATAAAAAAACACTATTTGCCTTTCATCCAGCGCAGGCTATTGCTGCTAGTCTGGTGAGCATAGACCTGTCAGTCCTGCATCGGGCAGCAAGTTATCCCTGGGTACCACTCTGTGCTGTAGACGAGGGTGGGATGCGCCAGCATTACAGGAACTATGGCACGGCCCTTTCCATTCACTGCAATTGAGGGGGGGGGCATGCCATAGTTCCTGTGTTGATGGTGTGTCCCGCTCTCCTCTCCAGCAACAGAACAGTGTCGAGGGGAAGAGGGATCGGTGCCCGGCGTAGTAACGGTGCAGCAGCACCACAGACCAGTAACCCTGAGATCCTTCAGCTTTTTAAGATCAGAGTAGCTCTCTTGTCACCTTTTTCTTTTTGTTTTCAAAAGTATAAGTGAAATCTCCTGTCAAGTGTTTATTGCTAGCTGTGTGCCTGCTGCGGTGATTAACCTTCACTTCCTGTTTCCCGGTGCAGGTATCGCTAATGATCAGGAAGTTGTAGTCACGGCAGAGCAATTGGTGCTAGCCTGTCTGAGCCATGAGCGTCGCTGGAGGACAGGAAGTAAGCCATGCCATGTCCCTGGGGGTCACAGACATCAGTAAAACCCTGACAGGATCTAAACCCTATCCCCTTTGTAGTCTTACTTGACCTCTCCCTCCTGCTGTAGTTGCTGCATGTTGATTCAGTGTCTGCGGCTGGGTTTCATATTGGCGAGAAGCTCACCTGCTGCTGGAATACTAAAATTAGCGTGCACAGAGACAGCCACTGCTGAAAATTATTTGGGGATAGGGTTAGTATATAAGTGGTGGGATTTATTTAAAGCGTAACAAAACCTGGGATTTTGACCATCCTGGGGTTTGTTCCTTGCCTTTGGAGCATCCCGAATGGTGCACAGAAGCTCCTTGTGTATGGAGGTGCCTGTTTTTAATTGGAGCTGGGGTGGAGTTTGGTCCACCTTTTGGTCTTAGACACAGAAAAGTCTGCGGGTGTGGATGTAGAACTGAAGCTAGAAATGAACAGTAAGAGGGGTCAGCTGCTTGAGAGGTGGGGAAAGCATGCTTTGATTTTACAGTCTAGAGAAGAGTTGGTTGGGAAGTGGTAGTTATAAGCTCATAATATCATAAGGTCATGTGACCATTCTAGTTACTCGCCTGGTCCACCTTCCTCCATGATCCACTTTTGAGGAGCTTGCATTGGGGGTGGCAGGGTGACATCTTAGAGCAGTGGTCCCCAACCCTGTCCTCAAGGCCCACCAACAGGCCAGGTTTTGCAGATCTCCACAAAGATGCACAGGTGGAGTAATTAGTGCAGCTGCAGAGCAATAGAGCTGGCTATTTGAAGATCCAAAAAACATGACATGTTGGTGGGCCTTGAGGACCACTGTCTTAGATGACCTGTCCCCCCCAACGATTTCATGGATTCATAGTGAAATTTACTTAATATGTGGAGTGAGTCACACAGGCGTTCAGTTGGATTGGCTGAGATGAGGTATGTGGTAGCCACACCAGTAATTTAGGCATTGGCCACACCAGCAGGCCGTCCCTGTTTGTTTATGGGAAGGGGCCGGCCCCCAGGCTATAATGAGGCTGGCCGGCTGCACAATTACCAGCAGCAGCAGATCTCTGGAAGAGCGCAGGTTAATTGACATTGGCCTGTTCATGCGGGCTGCTCTGTAGAAGAGAATCTGTGAAATCAAATTTGCTTGAAGCCACTGGCATATTTTTTAAACGTCTGCGGTATATAATTACTTTATTGATCTGAGAGGAAATGAGTTGCGTTAGTGTGCTTTTTTTTTTTTTATTTCATTAGTGGCCTCATAGAGGCCTGGGCTTGGTCTGCGCATATGTCTTCTTTAAAGCAATCCTTTCTGGTAATTTCAGAGGTTAAAATACTTAGTAATTAGTGACAGATCCTGTTACAGGCAAGACATTCCTGGCTCATTTATTAATATAGTTGCCACCAGAACAGGCCTCATTATGGAGCTGCACTCTGATAGCTGCCAAACTAGATTATCTGCACGCCTGTCGGTTAGGGGCCCAACTGTGTTCAGGTTCCAAAAATTCAGCCATCTAGAGGTAAATCCACCACATCCAGAAACCTGAGGAAAAATGACTTCCATCGCACTAAAGTAGACGTAGGTGAAGTCTGCTTAAAGTGGAACCAAAAACCCAAACCTGTGAATTTGACTTGTTCATTGCCTCCTGGGCATCCTAAATTAGGGATGCTTCGCTGTGTGAGGCCCCCCAGACAGCATGTGCTGGCTCTCGTCCCAACCAGAGCCTTTTGCCTTGACTACGTCAATCAGCAAGGGGCTCTGATTTAATTAAATGGGGAGCGTGCGCTGCTGTATCCTGAATGGCTGGGGCGGGATCTTGCGTATGCAGCCAGGGATGCGGCAGCGCACACTTCTCATTGTAAATAATCAGAGCTCACGCATGTGCTGTTGTAGTCGGGGAAGGTGAGTATTTAAAGGCGCCCTGGGGGGTTTCACACAGCAGGGCATCCCACTGTGCCTCCCACTTGAAACCGAAATCCCATTCTCATTAACGAGCTCCAGAAGCCTTAAAAATAGTGGTATGTACTGTTGTGTGGGAGGGGGTTAAAGCGGAGCAAAACCAGGGAGTTTCACTATCCTGGATTCTGTTTCTCCTAGCAGGGGAATCCCAATTTGGCATGCATCCTGTATGCCCCCAGGGACTTACAGCACGTGCGATGGTCACTCAGCGGCTCACATTCTATTCAGATTTTTCCCACAGCTCATGGCAGAAATGAAAGCAGGCCCTCTTGCTGCTCCACCGCCCCTTGCCAGGCTGGGTAGGTGTCTAGACTAATCGTGAAGAGGAGATGTGATGTGGAATCGGCAGAAATATATATATATTTTTTTGTGCGATCCTGGAGGTTTCACACATCATGACTAATAAGAGTGCCCCACAGAGGGATACCACCAGCCCTAGAGTCTGAGACCCTAGTCCGTTGGATGCTCCTCTTTTAAGACCTTTAAGCAGATATAACGTCTGCTTTAATATAATGTCTGCTTTAATATAAAAAAAAAACATGTTGGTACTAACTAAATGCTTTAGGTCATGTGAACATGCTTCTAAATCAGGATGGCCAGAACCTTAAAACCCAAACAGGATAAAATGCTCCCACTAACACTTCCTGGTTCCTGTCCAGTGCAGAGAAGCTCATCCCTGCTTCACCTCATTGCTTGGGGGTGCAGCAGGGAGGAGCCTCTCTGCAACAGGCTGCTCTTTATGCTGAAAGAAGCAAGTAGTAGAGTATTTTATTTTAAAGTGGACCAACACCCAGGGGGGATCGGCCCGGGAATCTATAAGATTCCCGGACCGATCAGATCCCTCCCCGCGGGACATCAAAATCGGGATGTCCCGCGGGGAGGAACCCCCCAGGAGGCCCACAATCCTTACCTTACCGGCGATCCAACGGCGCATGTGCGAGACGCGGCCGCGTCTCTCGCTTCCCTATAGCAGGGCGCGCTCCTGCGCCGGCCGTTTTGTGAATGGCCGGCGCAGGCGCGCTCCCTGTTAGAGGGAAGCGAGAGACGCAGCCAATGACAGCGCTCTGGTATGCGCGTCCAAGCGGCTTTGGACGCGCATACCAGAGCGGCTCTGAGCGCTGTCATTGGCCGGACGAGGTCACGTGGGAGCGGGGAGAGGTGAGTTTTTGCGGCGATCGGGGGGGTTTCACACAGCGTGGGCACCCCCGATTGGGGTGCCCCACCTAAGTGTACCAACACCCAGGATAGTCAAAATCCTGGGTGTTGGTCCACTTTAACATGTTCCCTGGCTCTGTTAGTGTTAGTTGCACTGCCGGGTGGGCGGATCTCCAGTCTTTTTAGCATTTAGGTCCGGTTCAAGGTGAATCAGTCACTAAAAAGTCTTTGCTTCCATCCCCATCAGGTTTAGATATGTGCAGACTTGGTGATAGATGTTATTTAAGTGGAATTTTTCTGTTCCCCTGGGTTAGAGGAAACCTGTAGGTTTTATGTATACTCTGGGCCTGCTTTAAACTGAACGTTTACTGGAAGATGGGCTATTGGAATGACAGCTGGGATAGAAGTTAAGCACCACAATTTATTCATCTCAAAAACCCACCCTGTAGTGCAACTCTGGGTTCTAGATTGATAGTCTGCCCCATGCCCACCTTAGGGTGGACTTTACCCTCCCTGTGCTGATTCTGCATTTTAAACCAATTATACTCTCCTGTCTCAGTGGGTGCAGCCTTTTTCGACATTCCACCGACTTCATCAAGGGTCATTCATTGGCATGCCACTAGAAAAATAGAACTGTGAAAAAAAAGCAAAGCAGTTTTCCTGCATGTGGGTTGTGATATATTCTATCATATATATTTTTTTCCCCTAGATGACTGGGGCCAATGAATTTAAGCTGAGCCAGGCCCCTGAGGATGGGATTTCTGCTGTCAAGTTTAGCCCAAATACCTCGCAGTTCCTGCTGGTGTCCTCATGGGACTCCTCGGTGCGCCTCTATGATGTCTCTGCTAACGCCATGAGGCTGAAGTATCAGCATGGCGGCCCGGTTCTAGACTGTGCCTTCTATGTAAGTATTGCCTCAGCCCCTGTGATCTACGCAAGTGCAGCTAAGGCAGTGTCTTCTATTCACATATTCTTACTGGGGAGCCTTTTATGTGTTACAGGATCCTACTCATGCTTGGAGTGGTGGACTGGATCAGCAATTAAAGATGCACGACTTGAACAATGATTCCGGTAAGCATAATTTGGTAATAAGGATTTATGTAGCAAGTGTTTATCATAAACCTATTACTTGAAAAAAACACGTGAATGAAATGACTCTCGGGACTGGCAGGGTGTACTGACTTGACAGTTTAAGCCTCTATATTCATCTGCCTTAGTCTCTTGGCCTTATAAGGCAGGCTGACTAAATTTGACGTTGTCCCTATCAGAAAACTGCAGCGGTATAGTTCTCTGCTGTGTCTTGTCCACCATCCTTACACAGCTCATAAGGAAAAAGTGAGCATATGTTTCCTGTGACCTCCAAATTTAGGGGGAACAATGTGAACTAGGGTCCTGGTAGTGGCATTTCTAACCACACATTGGTCTGTGTCTTATCAGAACATACAGCCGAACAAAAGCTTATGATTCTGGGAGAGAGTTTAAAAATCAACAATCAACCATTAATTTCACTGTCTTGTACCCCCCCCCCCTCATTTTTTGATGTATCGCGGAGTAAAACCCCCTCTTGAAAGCTGGATATTCTTAACTCCCTGGTGTTCCAACATTTCATATGCAGGTTCTTCTCTAGTGAACACTTGACACTCATGCAGGCAAAAAAAAAAACTTTTCATGTTTAGTCATACATCATAGTATTATTATGGGTAAGGGAACCTCCAGGCAAAAATGATTGACAGTTTAATAGCCTAACATATGAGGGAATTCATGATTTGGCGTGCCCCTCATGTAAAAAAAGAAGCCCAAAATAAGTTTGCATTATTTACAGGGTCCTCACATATGTTAATTTTGACCAATAAGGTTCATGGGAGGCTGTGGGCACGAATAAACTCCCATGCTTTGAATCCAATAATTTACAATCAAAGTGATGAAAGAGCTGCTAGTAATGGAGTATTTTGCCTGTGTTTTGACCCTTGGCATTGAGCAATGAGACATAAGCAAACCTCCAATCTGGTTCCATCAATATCTGATGTGATCAGATCTTCTCAATTGTTTTTAAAATGCTAAACTTTTGACATTGCGGTATGCATACTGACTTGTTTTTGGTTCTGCCTGTAGAAACGATTGTGGGCGGCCATGATGCCCCTATCCGCTGTGTGGAGTTCTGCCCGGAGGTAAATGTTATTGTGACTGGGAGCTGGGACCAGACAGTAAAATTATGGGACCCCCGAACACCCTGCAATGCCGGAACCTTCTCTCAGCCAGATAAGGTTTGTGTTGATCGTATGTTACCATTAGCCTGCCGCCGATCTCCCAGGGCTGCTGTTTGTGTGATCTACACCCAGCTTTAATCTGCACTAAACTTGTCTGTGAAGTTGGGCCGCAGCGCCGAATCCCTTCCACTTTGTGCTGTGCGGTTGTGAGCTCTGCAGAAAGCAATTGCTTCCTGCGCAGACCTCACATAAGATTATAGCGCGAGCATTTAAGTTATTACATCCTCTTTTCTCCTTCATATTTTCCGCTAAGTTTCTATGTCAAGATGAAGCTAGAAAGCTCTCCCTTCCAGTAAATCAACACAGCACCTCAGCGCCTGTGCTTCTCCCTAAATATACTGGCCAGTTTGGAGGCATCATTATCGGCCCGGGCACTCCATCTAAATGGCCGTCATTTTTACCCCATCACGACTGAATCTACTTCTGGCGAGACCTTTTGTGCCGAGCAGAATAATTGCATTGTTTCTTGCCTTGATTTATGGGTGTATATGGCCTGTAAAAGCCTGTGATGAATAGCCGGCAGGACGGCACATAATAGACAGCCACTGGGAAGCCACCTACCTATCGGCGCCGACAGCTTGGCATGTCAGGATTTTTCATGGCATTTTTTTTCCTTTTACTCCTGTTAAATGTTTCCACCCACTCGGCTGCTTGACATGCTGTGGTTTGGGGTGATGGATGAGCCCGCTGGCCAGAAAGACTACTTCCAATCCAGGTGTGACATCGGTTTGTAAAGAAGATTTAGGATTCTCAGCAAGATTGTTTCATTAGGCCTGTTCCCTTACTAGTTCGCCCCCCTCCCCCCCCCCTTTTTTTTTTTTCTTCCATTTCCTCTCCTCCTGCTACCTTCATGTATTTTGAGCTGCATTATGTCTTGGTAATGGCAGCAGGAGTCATACCTGTGCCACTAGTGTATAGTGGCTGCCATAGCTGGCTTCATTTAACATTTTTCTACAATTCTGTTTGGTGTTTCTTTTTTTCTGCCGATCGTGCTGCAAAGATTTAGCTGTAAGCGTTGTTTTTTGCACCCCCTATTTGTTCTACTACTCAGCCCTATCAGTGGTCTGCCCACTAAAGCAACAGTTTAGGGGCAGTCATGGTCTAGTTATTAAAGAAGCAGCTTTATGACCAGAGGTTCGATTCCTGGCCGGGACATGACTGAAGTGATCTTAAGCAAGACGCGTAACCTCCAAACTGCTCCCTGGACACCATTGCTAGGGAACTGCTCCAGACTCGTGCACTCACTGCACAGATGGGTTAAATGTGGAGGAAAAATTATTATGGCATTAAGGGCCATAGATGCATCAGAAAACCCTTTAAAGTGAACCTTAACCCTCCTGGCAGACCTGAGCCTATGTTATGTCAGTGTGTGTGTCTTTTTTTTTTTTTTTCTCTTGTATTTAGTAACTCTTTAAACACTCTTGAAACTTTTTTTTTTTTCTGCTGTTCCGGGTGTTATGTCTAGAGATGTCTTGTAGAAACCAATATTTTGCTACCTGTGACAATAGCGCTTGTTAAATGCGGTTATCTTTTACCATTGGTAAAATGTTGTCCTTTTCATAACCTTCCTGGCCCATTGATATATCCCATCCTATTGATATATCTGTCTGTAAGGGATTTCTCACCCCCCCAAAAAAAGGGTACTCTCCTTTTGTCCCCTGTAGCTGATCAGTTCTACTTTGGTGATCAGCAACTCACTGGATCGCATTCTGTGCTGGCCAAGATGGAAGTCCACTCAAGTGGGACTTTCAGGTTGTGATCATGTCCGTCCACCATCAGTCACTGGTTCGCTCAAGCCCTCTCCATTCACTGCAATTGAAGGGAGGGGGGTCTATTTCAGTGAATATACCTAACAGGGCTTGGCTGCAGCTCTGACTGATGGTGGAGGGGCCTGATGCTGACATAGATGCCCCGGTGGCTGAAGTTTGGGGCTGGCATGCGCGGGGTGATATTGGGTGAGTATGACCAATCAGCTGCGGGGGGCTAAAGGGGAGTACCCTAGTGTGTGTGTGTGTTGGGGCATCTCAATTTGCCCTGAATGGTGAAACTTTCCTTTCTGGTAATCCTAGGACGGCATTTGTGTTAGGTCTGGGGAGGAGTGTAAAGCTGTTGAAGGAAATTAAATGCAGTGATACTTGCTGCTATTCAGCATTTGTTTTATAAGCACAGCATAGACCCTAATTGATGAAAAATCAATTCATTGCACCATGGGATCGCTGTCAAGCTAAGAAAAGAAAGCGGGACAAGTGCCGCTGTGGTATAGTATGTAATAAACTAAAGGCAGTACTGCCATTCTGTAAATCCATAAGACAGGGGAACCACTGGCCTAGTGGGAATAAACAAGACCAGAATTCACATGAGACTACTTTGGTCTGTACGGTAGATTTCTGAGGGGCATCTTCATTTCTGTTTTGACTATTTTTTTTTTCAAACTTTAATACAATGTAGAATCTTTGCCATATTGCTCAATTTCTTTTTCTTCCTGTTAGGTGTACACTCTGTCAGTGTCTGGAGACCGGCTGATTGTGGGCACAGCAGGCCGGAGAGTGCTGGTATGGGATCTGAGAAACATGGGCTATGTACAGCAGAGACGCGAGTCCAGTCTAAAGTACCAAACCCGATGTATTCGCGCCTTCCCAAACAAACAGGTAATCCAGCGAGCTCACGAACCGCGTGTCTGTGTATAGTGCCACTGGCTGGTATGGTCTTGTAAAACTTCATCTGAGGCACATGGCTTTTGCTTTTATTATATTCAGGCTCTAAAAGAAAACCCTTTTTCTGGAGGTACACGGCTCCTACCCGCTTGTTAGTGCTACTGGTTCTCACTACAGAGTTGGGCTGAGCTTATATAGGTATCTAGTTGGTGGCCAAATATGAATTGTGTCCCACCCTTCTGATATGTGGAACCTGTTTTTCCCAAAGGAAAAAAATAATTTCAGCACCAGGATTTTGAAGTTATTACAGGTTTTCTTATATATTTTTTTTGCCCTGAAGCAGAATAAAACCCACAAGCAGTCGGCCTAGAATCTAAAAGATTTCTGGGCCGGCCTCTGGCTTTCCCCCGGGGCATCCCAAATTGAAATGCCCTGCTGTGTGAAGCCCCCATGTTGCTGGTAAACCTGCCTTTCCCTGGTCCAGCAGCACATGTGCAGGCTCTCGTCCAATGGGAGCTGCCTGCTATGACTACATAATTCAGATTAGTCAATGTGAGCCGTTTGCCAAAAGAGGTAAACGCAGCAAACTGTGCTCATTGGCTGAGTGCCTGCACATACGCCATTGGAGCGCAGAAGAGATGAGTTCTTGGGGGCTTCACATAGCGGGCATGCCCAATCAGGATGCCCCGGGAAATAGAACAAAACCTGGGAAAGTCAAATTCCTGGGTTTTTGTTCCACTTTAAAGCTGGCTAAAACTCGTAACAGCAGGCCCAGGAGTATAAAATTGCCCTCCCCCAGGGGCACCCCAATGTTGCTATCTGATTCCACGTGCGTAGGCCTCCTCTGTGTGCACCTCAGCAGACGTAGCTGAATGACTGGTGGCAGATGCAAACAGCTGAAAGGAGAAGCCTTGCAAGGTGCATGGCAATAACTGTAGGTGATCATGTGCAGTGAGGTAAGAAACAGGAAAACCAGGGGGATGACAAATTAGGCGTAAGCGGTCCAAAACCTGGGGCTTGAAACTCTTCCCTTTTTTTTTTTTTTCTTCTTTTGCTCAGGGCACAGGGGGAAATCCCGTTGGGCTGCAGTGCTTTAGGTCCACTTGGGCTGTGTGAAGCATCCTGTATGCAGCCCACCTCAGCTGGAGCATATATATTGCTTTCCTCTAACGCCCCCTCCCACCTTGCACTTGCTGCTTTTCAACCCCTCTCCAATACCTGGCCCCATTGTAACAGCCATGACACCCCTGTCAATGTTCTGCCTCAGCATCATGACTGTGGGGGCTATACTAGCCTCTGTCCTGGCACCATATATGTCCCTATAATACTAAAGCTTCAGTACCATCCTTTATCACACATCCTCCCCTGCCTATGATCTTTTTGTGCAATGCATTACCACTTATTGATCAGCTAGGAATCTCCTTGAGGGCAGAGCTAAGGAGCTCATGGGAGGGGGGGGGGGTAGTCGGGGGCTGGTCAGGGCCTGTAAATTCCCAGGCTGTTCTTTTGTTGGTTTATCAATACATGAAGCCATATATAGTGTCTTGCAATTTCTTCTGTCTGCATCACAGGAGGGAGATTACGTGAAACCTCCAGCAGAAAGATTCTTTTACTGCCTGAGACTTTTGTTGGTTCTTTGCCCCAGGCAGTGGAAACTGATCAGTTTAATCGCCTTCCTGATTGACTTGCTGCATCTTCTCTTCATTACACAAATGTTAATTAAACGGCTCTAGCAGGAGAGGGAACTCTTCTATGAGTTTATTAAACAATCCCCAGTATCTGTGAGATATTTAAGCAGGGCCTGCTGCTTATTGGATAACCACTGATTGATCTCCTTGTCCACTCACATCAGGGCTACGTGCTAAGCTCCATTGAAGGAAGAGTGGCTGTGGAGTATCTGGACCCCAGCTTAGAAGTTCAGAAGAAGAAATACGCCTTCAAGTGTCATCGGCTGAAAGAGAACAACATTGAGCAAATCTACCCTGTCAATGCCGTGTCTTTCCACAGCCTGCACAACACTTTTGCTACAGGTTGGTACTCCATTGTCACAAAAGTAAACTGCTTGTTTTTAGCTTGGGTTGAAGGCCGGGCACTCTTACCCATATAAAATCGCGTCAAAGGCAAACAATAGCATTGCTTACTTGGCCTGCTGCCTGTTCGGTGCCTAAAATGGTCCGTTTTTTGCGATCTTGGCTCTAAAGCTGACCTCGCACTCCCAGCACGGAAACAGAGGCTCAAATGGAATTAAAGATTAAAAGCGTCATTTGATAGTCTGCCCCGGGGCATCCTGAATCGGGCTGCCCCACTGTGTGAAACCCCTGAAGCTTCCAGTAAACTCGCTGGCAACAATGTAGCAGTTATGGCCTAGAGGTAAGGGAAGCGGGCTTGTGACCGGAAGGTGGCAGGTGCCATTCCTGGACATGACAGAAGTGCCCTGAACAAGGCACCTAACTCCCAATTGCTTCCTGGGCGTGGGCAGCCCACTGCTCCAGGCACATGTGTACTTCACCTCCTTAGTGTGGTGTTCACCTGTGTGTAGTCACTTATATGGGGTTTGTTTGCTGATGTGTTCGCAGGAAGGAGCACACAATGGCCACTATTGCATTATTACTAACGCTGTCCTTGTTGGTGGCTGCATCCTGGGCTTCCCTGCAACTGGCACGCTCCTGCACCCAGCCATTTAGATAGACTGGGGGTGGGACCGCTCTCAATTCAGATAATGTATTCATTTTCCTGGTTGGGGCCTTTAACCCACAGAGCTTGTGAACCAAAACCCAGGATTTTCACTATCCTGGGTTTTGGTCCACTCCCCGATCAGGGGGTGCCCCACTATGTGAAACCCCCCAGATCTCCTGCATCAACTCGCCTCACCATGGTCCTGCGTCGCATGCGCTCGTCCAATCGACACGCTCTGAGCTATGGATGTCTTGGCTCAACTGCCCCGAGCATGCTGGCGGCCACATCTCGCACTCCCCTCTAACATTTGTGAGTGGCCGGCGCGGGCACGTGCTCTGCTAGAAAGAACGGGGATGTGACTCGCGCATGTGCCGTTGGACAGGGATTAAGGTAAGTGTAGCGGGCGACTTGGGGGGGTTTCACACAGCGGGGCATCCAGATCTGGAATGGATCGGACCGGATTCCTTGGCCGATCCAGCTGGGTTTTGGTCCACTTTAAAGGGAAAGTCTAGTCTATGTAGAGAAGAGGGGGTATACAGCACATCCTGCTCCAGAAGATTCCTTACACATGGGTAATACATCCATAAGATGGCGCTGGACTGCAGAAAACAGCTTGTGGCTCCTCCCGGCCCTATATAAGCCAGGGACCTCCCACAGATTCCCCAGTTCTTATCTGCAGTCTGGGCTGCGAAGAATAGAAGATGGCTCTTTATGCTGCGCAGGTGAGCGGGGCTATTAGCCTGCGGCCCTGTAGGACTATTCCACCCGTGCCGAACACACTGCCTCCCAGCTTAGGCTGCACTGGTTCGGGTGAAAGGAGGCAGCATCGGGGTCAGGTGCTAAGGAGCGCTGCTCCAACCGCAGTCCCTGTCTTAAAGTGGACCAACACCCAGGATTTTAACTATCCTGGGTTTTGGTCCACTTCCGCTGGGCACCCCGATCGCTGTGTGAAACCCCCCCTCCCCGATCGCCCTATATAACTCACCTCACCCCGCTCCTACACGAGCGCTCGTCCAATCAGAGCGCTCAGAACCGCTGTGGTATGTACGGACAAGCGATGGACAACCATAGCGGTTCTGAGTGCGCTGGCGGCCGTGTCTCGCGCTTCCTTCTTCCATTCTAACATTTCGGGGGGGGGGGGGGGGTGGTGTGCGCGTGTATGTGCTGCGGCAGCCAATGCAGGGTTGTAGAACTGCTTTCTCTTAGATCCGCTTCATGTGTTTTATCTTGCCGCCGCACGCTTGTACTGCGGACGGCGGCAACATCATTGGCTGACTCAGTCACGTGGGCGCTTTTTCGCGCTCTTCGGGGGGGCTTGCCGAAAACGGCATCTGCATCACTTCTCCGCGGACCGCTCCTCAAGGTATATGCGGGCGCCATTTTGCCTCTTGTGCTGCGTGGCTGCTCTCTTCCTAACGCGGTCCGTAAGTGCCCCTGTGGGGGGGCCTTTTTTATGTCTGATTTATTTTCAGTGTTTGCATATGGGGTTTTCTGCTTATGTCTTTAAGGCAGGTCAAACTTTGTGGTTTCTCCCGGTCCTCTCCCCTTGGTTTAGCGTTAATCCTATATTGGAGGGCTTTTGTATTTATATATCTCCCACTTCCCTGGCGGGCTCTTGGGGCATCCCGGGTAGCTATATTTAGCGTTAATCCCATATTGACCTGCGGTGCCACATTAATCCCCATATGGAGGCTTCTCGGGATAATGTGCTTGGGGTTCCTTCGGACAAGCCCGGCTATGTGTTGCGTGTGGGGTATCCCCTATAGGTGATTACGTCAGGGTGTGTGTACCCTGCGCCCAGCAGGTTCTTGCGCTGCAGTCTGGGCTACCTGTGGCTGGGCCTGTGCCCCCTCTGGCTTCGCCTACCCCCCCACACTTACATCTGACTCCTAGTGAGGTGCATACCAGTGGGGAGTCTCAACCTGATTTGGCTGCATGGGTGGCCAGCATTGAAAAGCATATTGCTGGGTCTGCCCCGCGTAAGGCTTCTGCTAAGAAGCGGCATTTATCACCTGCTGTTTCTCTTTCCAATGGAGGCCGAGGAAATATTTGACGTTCCTGGTTATACTCCCCTGGAGGAGGGGGAATTATTTTCTGATTCAGAATCATCTGAGGAACAGCCTAATGTTTATGGTGATACCGGGTCTGGGGCTGACCTATGGTCCTCAGATGACACTGACAGGCTTTTGGCTCATATTTTTGAGGTGCTCTGTATTTCCCCTCCTGCTGTGGCTCCGCAGCAGCAGGGTGAGCTTTTTTCATACGGCTAGACCACGCTTGGAGTTTCCTGAACAAACTCACTTTAATAATCTGGTGCTCAAAGAATGGGAACGGCCTAGCAAGCTTCCTGGGGTGCCAAAGAGTTGGGGTAGGAGGTATCCCTTTCCTGCTGATGTGGTTAAAGTGGACCAACACCCAGGATTTTGACTATCCTGGGTTTTGGTCCACTTCGGCGGGGCACCCCGATCGGGGGTGCCCCGCTGTGTGAAACCCCCCAGAAACCCCAAAAAACTCACCTCTCAACGCTCCCACGTGAGCGCCGCAGCCAATCCCCGCCAACGTCCAGGCGGGGATCAGGAACGTCCAGGCCGCTTCCGCCGCCGCCGCCTCCCGCGCGTCACTCTCGGCGCGCGCGCGCCCCCGCCGGCCATTCACAGAGGGCCGGCGCGGGCGCGCGCACGTCTGGAGGGGTGCGCGGGAGGCGGCGGCGGCGGCGGATCAGGTAAGGTGTTTTTGGGGTTTCTGGGGGGTTTCACCCCGCGGGACATCCCGATCTCGGATGTCCCGCGGGGTGGGAGGTGATCGGCCCGGGAATCTTATAGATTTCCGGGCCGATCACCCCTGGGTGTTGGTCCTCTTTAAGCGTTGGTCATGTCCTCCCGAAGTGGATGCACCTGTTCTGGGTCTGTCCAATACTTCCGTCATGCATTCCCTTGACACTACTACTCTGAAGGATGGTGAGGACCGGCGCATGGACCAGCTGGCTTGCCATGCTTTTGCCTGTGTGGGGACTGTGCTACACCCGGTTTGTGCTTCTGCCATTACAGCTGTTGCTATTAAAGGCTTTCTCAAGAGTCTCTTAGATGGGGCCTCTGATGACGCGCGCGGAGAAGTGTACGGTTCTCTCCTACTTTGCTATTTGTTGCATATGTTCTGTCTGCTATGGATGATACCATCAGAATGTGTGGGAGGACATCTGCTCTGCTGGTGGCTATACGCCGCTCTGTCTGGCTGCGTCAGTGGGTAGCTGATAACTCTAAGAAGGCTCTCACTGGCTTTCCCTTTAAGGGGCTGTGCCTCTTTGGTGAACGCTTGGACTTGTTTGCTAAGGGCGGCAGGTTGCCTCAAAGTAGGAGGCAGTCCTGGTCCTTTCGGGGTACAGGTGCCTTTCTCCTTTCCTTCCGTGGTTCCAGAATTGGGCGAGGAGCCTCCTTTTGCTGGGGGCTGCAGAGATTTTTGGGAAAGGGGCAGAGGATGTGGCCGCTCCGGCCCCTCCTGGGGTCCCAAGTCCTCCCCCAAGCACCCTCGGCTCCCAGGGTTTTCACCAAGGTACTGGCGGGAGTAATGGCTCTACTGAGATCTCAGGGCATTTGCATCCTTCCTTACTTGGACGACATTCTCATAACTTCGTAGTCTTACCAGCTGGCAGTGCTGGATACCCAGAGGGTTGTGTCCACACTGGAGTCTTTCGGCTGGGTGATCAACCACCCCAAGTCTTCCCTGTCCCCAGTGAGGCCCTTTCTGGGCATGACTCTAGATACGTCTCAGGTCAAGATCCTTCTCCCTCAGCAGCAGGTGGACTGTCTTCAAGCTTGGGCACAGCTTCTTCTGTCTTGATGGGATTGGGACCCTTTGTCCCTGGATCAGGTGTTTGTTCTGTCCCCTCTGGCCAGGCCGTCTCTCTTGTGGTGGCTGGACTCAACGAACCTGTTGGTGGGCAGATTTCTGACCCCTTGCCGGGAGACGGTCACCACGGATGCCAGTCTGACCGGTTGGGGGGGGGGCTTCTGGAAGTCTCTGCAATTCCAGGGTCATTGGGGTCCTCAGGAGGCCCACACTCCCTATCAACATTCTGGAACTAAGGGCGATAAGGTTGGTTCTCGCTCAACTGACTCCACACCTTCGGGGTCAAGCTGTTCAGGTCCGCTCGGACAACCAGACGGCGATTGCCTACATCAATCATCAGGGAGGGACCCGGAGCAAGAGGGCCCTCAAGGAAGTGTCCCTGATTCTGTCCTGGGCGGAGGAGAATGTTCCTTGTCTCTCAGCTGTGTACATCCCGGGGGTGGAGAATCTAGAGGTAGATTCACTCAACAGGGGGATGTGTCGTCTGGGGGAGTGGTCCCTCAGCAGCAGGGCGTTTCACTCCCTGTGCCACCGTTGGGGTTGGCCGGATGTGGATCTGTTTGCGCCCCGTCACAATCACAAGCTTCCAGTCTTTTTCTCTGTCCCAGGACCCTCTGGCTTTGGCCATGGATGTGCTAGCAATGTCTTGGAAGAGCTTTCAGCTCCTTTATGTGTTTCCTCCGTTCCCTCTGCTGGGCAGGGTGCTGCGCAAGATCTCCCAGAAAGGGGTGCCAATCATTCTGGTGGCCCCCCATTGGTCTAGAAGAGTGTGGTTCGCAGACATCGTGCAGTTGGCAGTAGATCAGTATGTCCTGCCCAAGGTTCCAGATCTGCTCACTCAAGGACAGCTACGCCATCCCACTTTACAAACGCTGGCTTTAACGGCCTGGCTGCTGAAACCGCCATCTTGATGGAAAAGGGGCTGCCTGCCTCTGTTGTTAATACCATGATTCAGGCTAGGAAGAAGTCCTCGTCATCTATCTACTATAGGGTATGGCATACTTGCCTTGACTGGTGTGAGTCTAGGTTGCTTCCCTGTCGGGTGTTTTCTATCCCCAGGATTCTGGAATTCCTGCAACATGGTTTGGATTTGGGTCTTCAACTTAGTACCCTCAAAGGTCATGTCTCAGCCTTGGCTATTTTCTTCCAAAGATCTTTTGCCAACCATTGTCTGGTTAAGACCTTTTTTCAGGGAGTTACTCACGTGCGTCCTCCTCGTAAGCCTATGTTTCCAGTCTGGGATTTGAACTTGGTATTATCGGCCTTGCATGGGTCTCCCTTTTGAGCCCTTGCGTGCTGCCCCTTTGTCTATTTTGCCGCTTAAGGTAGCCTTTTTGGTGGCTATCACTTCTGTTAGGCGTGTTTCTGAGTTGGCGGCGCTTTCTATCAAACCTCCTTACTTTGAGAGACACCAGGACAAGGTGGTGTTTCGTTTTAAGCCAGATATTCTAAGTATGTCACACACCCCGCTTCAGGTTACTAAATCATTAGAACATGGGTTATACTCACCGCTAGGTGGCACTGTTTGCTGAGAAGTCCAGAAAACAAGAAGCCCCTCCCTGTCTATACATACCTGGTACCTCCTAACAATTCCCCAGTGTTCTCTGCAAGGTGGCGACAAGACAGAAGAAAGAAGTCTCCTGCTTGCAGGTAGCCCCGGCCCCCCCCCCCCCCATGGTCTATTTCTGCCCGGTTCTTTTGTTTTTAATCCCCTGATTGTTTGGTAGCCTCCCAGCTTAGGCTGTAGGCCGGGCGAGGGTAGATGGCACTTAAGGTGCCCAGGAGATTAGCTCCTCCGCTCGACCCCATATTATGGGGCATAGCGGTGATCCGGTTTGGTGATCCGGACGTGGGATGCCCCAACCCTCATTTGCCCTTAGGTGTGTTTAGATGTGACTGGTTGCGGCGCCTGGTTTGTTTGTGTGTGTGTGGACGGGTGTCTGTGCTGTGTGGGCCGTTTGGCATCCTTTTTACTTGTGGATATCTTCGCTTTATTTTTAATTGTTGGCCTAGCTGGCATATTGTCTGGGCGGTCAGGCGAGGGCTATGCCGGCCCGCCGCCTTGGTGTTTTCACTTGGGGGTGGGCGCCATGCAGAGCGGGGGGACCGGGCGCCACGTGTGCCGCCGGTTTTCTTTTGCGGGCGCCATTTCTTGATGGCGCCCGCTGCCCGGCTCGGCGACGAAGATGGGCGGGGCCGCGTCTTGCGCGGCCCGCGCCGTGACTGGCCAGTGGGGAAGGGGGCGGGGCCGCTGCGCTCCCGCGTTTGTGGGCCCGCCCCTCGTCTCCCCTTCGCTCCTTGGCGGTGCTGGTCGGGGCCTTCGTTATCTCTGCGGGGTCTTTGCTCTGCAGGGCTTAAGGTAGTCCTGCAGATTAATTTATTTAATTTATTATGCCATTATTATTATTATTATGATTGGATTGCGCCCCCCCTCCCTCCCCCCCCCCCCCCCCCTCCTTCCCCGTGGGGGTGATGGCAGGGGTATTTAGCCAGTGTTCTGGCATGTTGGCTCTTTATTATTGTACTGTATTTTCCCTGTGTGTGTTGTGCTGGAATGATTGTTGTCTTTGTTTTACAGATCCTGGGATCCCATCCTACAGGGCTCTCCCGGTCTTATATACCTGGCTAGTTTGTGCTTTTTAGGTTATCACATTCCTTATTGGTCCCATGATCAGGATATATATATATATATTTATATTCCCGGGTTGCTTACGGTGTAAATCCCTGGGTTCTGTAAATAACCATAAATTCACCATATGGAGGCTACCTCAGATACTGGAAATGGTCCTGCGGGGCAGTCCAAGCTGTGCGGGGGGTGTGGGACTCCGCTCCCAGGGGATGATGTCATTTTTTGCATTCCATGTGCTCGGCGGAACATGGAGCGCCAGTCTGGTGCCCGGTACTTCGTCATCCGCGCCATCCCCCTCTCCTCCTCGCTTGTTCAGGACCCTGTGTGACGTGGTCACTGGGGGTGATCCGCAATCGGAAGTATGTGCCCGGTTGGCCATTCTTGAGAAGATGTTCTCCGCTGTGGTCGCTCAGAAGGCTCCGGCTAAACGGAAGCACCTGTCTCCGCCTACGCCGGACTCAGATGAGGAGGTTATTGAGGATCTGGATTGGCCAGATCGTCCTCTTGAAGGTGAGCTGGTGGAAGAATTAGAGGATCCTGAGGTTCAGCAGTTGCTGGGCGATGAGGGGGACCCAGCCGAGGGGTCCGTTCCTGATACGCCATCCATTCTGGCCCAGATGTTTGAAGTTTTGGATTTGGATCCTCCTGAAGCTGCTCCTCGACCTAAGGGTCAGCTTTTTGGAGTTTCCAAGCCGCGCTTGGAGTTTCCTAGTCAACAGCATTTTGAGAACGTTGTTCTTAAGCAATGGGAGCAACCTACGCGTCTTGTTGGGGTGCCGCCTAGCTGGGATAGAAAGTATCCCTTTCCGGCGGACCTGGTGAAGCGTTGGTCTGTCCCTCCCGAGGTTGATGCTCCGGTCTTGGGACTGTCTAATACGGCGGTTGTACATTCTCCTGACACGACCTCTCTCAAGGACGGCGAGGATCGTCGGATTGATCAGCTGGCCCGTTATGGTTTTGTCTGTGCGGGTTCGGTTCTGAGGCCTGTTTGTGCTTCGGCACTTTTGCTGCTGGCGGTTAGGTCTATGGTCAGGGATTTATGTACGGATCTTGATCCTACTTGTGCTGAGTTTCTTGCTCTTAAGCGTTGTGATTCCTTTTTGTCTTTCGTTCTGGCCGCTCAGGATGATGCCATGCTGATGTCTGGCAGGGCTACGGCTCTGTTGGTTGCCATTCGCCGTTCAGTGTGGTTGAGGCAGTGGACGGCTGATTTTAATTCCAAGAGATCGCTCACGGCTCTTCCCTTTCTGGGTCTGAGGCTTTTCGGTGAAAAGCTGGATTCTGTTGCCAGGGGAGGTAAGTTGCCTCAGCGCAAGAATTTTCGTCGTTCCTTTCGGGGGGCGGCCCCCTTCAATCCTTCCTTTCGGGGAGCCAGAGCCAGCAGGGGTGCGGGCTTCTCGGTTTCCAGAGGTGCTAGCTGGAACGGGGGTAGAGGCCGTGGCCGCCCCGCTCACGTTTGGGGTGCCAAGCATAAGCCAGCTGCCAAGCCCGCTCAGCAATGAGGGGGCGCCCTCACCCTTGCAGGTGGGGGGACGGTTGCTACTCTTCTCCCGGGTATGGGACCAGGAGGTCTCGGACAGATGGATTCGGGAGGTGGTGTCGTACGGCTACAAGCTGGAGTTCGAGTCCTGTCCTCCAAGGTTTTTCAGGTCTCGTGTCCCTTCAGATTCTTCGGCCGCGCAGGGGCTCCTGGCGGCGGTGAGGAATCTCCTGGAATTGGCAGTCATCCGCCCGGTCCCGCCTTCGGAGGTGGGGCGCGGGTATTATTCCAATCTCTTCACCGTTCCCAAAAAGGATGGGTCGTTCCGTCCCATCTTGGACTTGAAGTTTCTCAATCGGTTTATTCGTCCCCGGAAGTTTCGCATGGAAACCCTTCGGTCGGCGATTGCCTCGCTTCGGCAGGGGGACTTTATGACGTCCATAGACATCAAGGATGCTTACCTTCACATTCCGATTTTTCCGGCTCATCAAAGGTTCCTTCGCTTTGTGGTGGAGGACCGGCATTTCCAGTTTGTAGCTCTTCCGTTCGGCCTTACCTCGGCTCCGAGAGTGTTCACCAAGGTGTTGGCGGCAGTGATGGCCCTGCTCAGAGTTCAGGGGATTCGGATTGTGCCTTACCTGGACGATCTTCTCATCATGGCGCCTTCCTTCAGTCAAGCGGAAGGGGACACCAAGTCGGTGGTGTCTATGCTGGAGAGGTTCGGCTGGGTGATCAACTACCCCAAGTCCTCTCTGGTTCCGGCCAGGGTGGTGACCTTTCTGGGGATGTCCTTGGACTCTTGCCAGCACAGAGTTTTTCTCCCTCAGGCCAAGGTTCTGTTGATTCAGGAATTGGCTCAGCTTCTTCTTTCCAATCCTCGCCCGTCCATCCGTCTAGGGATGAGACTGGTGGGGCTGATGGTGGCTTCTTTCGAGGCAGTTCCCTTCGCAATTTCACACGCGGACGCTTCAGCTTCATCTGTTGGCGTCTTGGGACCGGCGACCGCGATCGCTGGATCGGTCCTTTCGGATGTCTCCCCGGATTCGGCAGTCTCTTCTGTGGTGGTTGGTCTCGGACAATCTCCTGAAGGGCAGGTCTTTCCTGAACCCACTTTGGGAAACTGTCAACACGGACGCCAGTTTGTCGGGATGGGGAGGTTTCTGGAAGGCTCTTCGGTTCCGGGGACGGTGGGGTCCTCAGGAAGCTCACTTGCCCATCAATGTTCTGGAGCTGAGAGCCATCAGGTTGGTTCTGTCTCACTTGACGCAGCATTTACAGGGCCTGCCGGTTCAGGTTCAATCGGACGGCGGTTGCGTACATCAATCACCAAGGAGGGACTCGCAGTCTGGGTGCCCACAGAGAGGTGTCTCTGATCCTTGTTTGGGCGGAGACTAATGTCCCTTGCATCTCGGCAGTGTACATTCCAGGAGTGGAAAACACGGAGGCGAACCTTCTGAGCCGGTGTTCGTCCCGCCGGGGGGAATGGTCTCTCCATCCCCAGGTTTTTCGGTCGCTTTGTCTCCGGTGGGGGACGCCGGAGGTGGATCTGTTTGCCTCTCGTCACAAGCTTCCGACATTCGTGTCGCTGGCTCTGGCGGCGGATGCCATGGCCCTGAGCTGGAGGGACCTGGGTTTTCTTTTATCTGTTTCCTCCAATCCCCATGCTAGGCAGGGTGCTGCGAAAGTTGGTTCTGGAAGGAGTTCCCAGCCATTCTCGTGGCTCCAAGGTGGCCAAGGCGGGTGTGGTTCGCAGACATCGTTCGTCTGGCAGTAGATCAGTTCGATCTGCCTCTTCGGCCGTATCTTCTCACTCAGGGTCAACTGTGTTACCCCAGTTTACCAACGCTGGCTTTGACGGCTTGGCTGCTGAGACCTCCATCTTAAAGGAGGAGGGTCTTTCGGATTCGGTCATTCGGACTCTTATTAGTGCCAGGAAGAGATCCTCTTCTTCCATCTATTATAGGGTTTGGAGATCTTATATTGATTGGTGTGAGGCTAGATCTGTGCCCTGCCGGGTCTTTTCTATTTCTAGGATTTTGGAATTTCTTCAATCCGGGCTGGACTCTGGTCTTCAGCTGAGTACTTTGAATGGGGCAGGTTTCGGCCTTGTCTATCTTTTTTTTTCAGAAGTCATTTGCTCTCCATTCTTTGGTCAAGACCTTTTTCCAGGGGGTTTCGCATCTGCGGCCTCCTAGGAAGCCTTTGCTTCCTGTTTGGGATTTGAATTTGGTTCTCTCTGCTCTTCAGGCTCCTCCTTTTGAGCCTTTGCAGGATATTGCTCTCTCTATGTTGACTCAGAAGGTTGTCTTTTTGGTGGCCGTCACTTCGGTACGGCGTGTTTCGGAGTTGGCAGCTTTGTCTATGCAGGCTCCTTATTTTGAGAAACATCAGGACAAGGTGGTGTTTCGCTTCAAGCCAGACTTTCTCCCTAAGGTGGTTTCGGCGTTTCACCTTAATCAGGATATTGTCCTTCCCTCTTTGTGTCCTAAGCCTGGGAATGACAAGGAGAGGGCTTTGCATTGTTTGGATGTGGTACGTTGTGTCAAGTACTATCTGCGTATTACGGCTTCTTTTCGTAAGACTGATGCCTTTTTTGTGGTGCCCTGTGGGCCTAGGAAGGGTTTGGCTCCGGCTAAGTCTTCCATTAGCAAATGGATTCGTCAGGCGATTGTTGGGGCCTACTCTGCCAAGGGGAAGGATCCCCCTTTTCGGGTTACTGCTCATTCTACTCGTGCGGTTGGAGCGTCCTGGGCTTTTTAGCACCAGGCTTCTGTTGAACAAGTTTGTAAGGCTGCTACTTGGTCTTCGGTTCACACTTTTTCCAAGTTTTATAAGGTTGATGTGCGGGCCTCAGCGGATGCTGTTTTTGGCCGGAAGGTTCTGCAGGCTGCAGTGGTTTGAGTTTCTGCATTATTGCCTGGTTGGATAGCTGCCCTTTTTGGACACTGCTGTTGGATGTCCCATGTTCTAATGATTTAGTAACCTGAAGCGGGGTGTGTGACATACTTAGAATAATACCATTTTGTGAAATACTCACCTGTAAAATGGGTATTATAAGTATGTCACACACCCCGCTTCACCCGCCCTTTTTGGTATCCTGGTTCTTTATATGGTGAAGCTTTTTGGTTATATTGAGGGTTACCATTGTTTTTTTCCTGGTACCTTGTCTTATTGCTGTTTGAATTACTGGGGAATTGTTAGGAGGTACCAGGTATGTATAGACCGGGAGGGGCTTCTTGTTTTCTGGACTTCTCTGCAAACAGTGCCACCTAGCGGTGAGTATAACCCATGTTCTAATGATTTAGTAACCTGAAGCGGGGTGTGTGACATACTTATAATACCCATTTTACAGGTGAGTATTTCACAAAATGGTATTTTTCTGCCTAAGGTTGTGTCTGCTTTTCATCTCAATCAGAACATTGTCTTGCCTTCTCTGTGCCCTAATCCTAGCAATTCTAAGGAGCAGGTTTTACATTCTCTCGATGTGGTTAGAACCCTGAAGTTCTATTTGGTGGCTACTGAACCTTTCAGGAAGACTGATGCTCTTTTTGTTCTCCCTTCTGGGCCTAAGAAGGGTATAGTTCTCCCGGCTTCTGGTTAACTGCTTGTCAATACTGGGGAATTTGTGGGAGGTCCCTGGTTTATATAGGGCCGGGAGGAGCCACAAGCTGTTTTCTGCAGTCCAATGCCATCTTGTGGATGTATTACCCATGTGTAAGGAATCGTCTGGTGCAGGACATGCTGTATACGTATCGGGGTGGATTTGATTTAAATCTAACTGATTTAAATCACGATTTAAATCACTAGTCAGTAAGGCTTGATTTAAATCAGTGATTTAAATCAAAGTTTCTACCTAAACTAGTTCTTGCTATTTTAACATGCAAGTAGATGAAGATTTTTAGAATCACTTTTTATATTACTTTTTTCTCCCCAGTTTAATGGGTTAATCATTCATATTTGGACACCACTGTTCTGTTGTACTTAGGAAGGAGAAAAATAATCCTGACCTTAATAACAATTTAAATAGATTTATTCAACTGAAACAATAACCACATTACAGCATAAGTTATTTGCTTAAACAAACATCCATGTTTTGTTAACTAATTTGGCTAAACAAGCCCAGCCGACACATGAAAAACTTAAATACTACTGTCCCTGCTGTCCTCTGTAGCTCACTAGTCATAGGTTTGTAGAACAATAGGATTAAGGTCTTTTTCTCAACTCTGTTCATGTTGTAACATTTTTGCTGTGAAGAAGAGGCTGGGACCTCTGCGGAGTCAAATTCAGTTTTGAGAACTGCGTAAGTAAAGCAAGCGTCTGTGATAATATAGGAGAGAAACTGCCCACTAATCCTACAGAAACCTCTGGAAGAGCATGGCATTGTGAATGTTACACATATACAGCCTTTATTCTACTGAGTTAAACAACTCAGCTTTATCTCATGATGGAAGAACCTTTGGATGGTAAAATATTTTCCTCAAAAAGCAGTTTATTGAAAAAAAAAATCCGATTTAAATCAAAAATCCGATTTTTTTATTTTTATTTTTATTTTTTTTTTTTTTGATTTTTTAAAAAAAAACATTGATTTTTATCCACCCTGATAATACCAATTCTACAGGTGAGTAATCACAGAATTGTATTTTCATAGGTAATCCCGTCATGGCTGCTCCCATGAACCACAAAGTTATTTAGACTGGATTGTACCATCTTCTCTTTTTTTTTTTTTTTTTTTTGTGAGCAAAATGGTGATGGGCCGGTGTTCCTCATCTTGAGGGAGGGGCAAAGTGTGTCATTCTGAAGCCTCCATTGTTCGGTGGTATTGGCCCCATCACTTATGTCCAGGAATGGCTCTTTTCTAAATGCAGTTTCTGTTCATCCCGCAGGTGGCTCAGATGGCTTTGTTAATATTTGGGATCCTTTCAACAAAAAGCGCCTGTGCCAGTTCCACCGCTACCCCACCAGCATCGCCTCCCTGGCCTTCAGCAATGACGGCAGCACTCTTGCAATCGCGGCCTCCTACATGTACGAAATGGATGACATTGAACACCCCGAAGATGCTATCTTCATACGGCAAGTGACAGACGCAGAGACAAAGCCCAAGTGAGGCAGCATCACCTGCCTCCCCTCCCCCGACTCCGAGGCTTTTTCTTATTAATTTTCCTTTGCCTCATGAATAGCATTATTGATGGCAGAGGGAGATAGCTGTGGCTGACTGTAGGGCTGGGGGAGATCTTATCGCCTGCTCCCAAGCTTTCAATATCCGTCAGTTGATAGACGTCTGACAGATAAAATTATGCTCAGTTGTTTTATACAGAAGCGTGTCGACCTCTCCTGCATTTTTTGCCCTTCATTATCGGAGGACTTCTCACTGTTGACTTTCCCTCAGATGCACAGAAAAGATGGGATGCCTGTTGCTTCCTCTTTATATTGCTGTCTGTCTTGTCACTTCTTTGTTGCTGTATCTTTCTTCTTGTACATAAATTTACTTACTGTCAGGCTTTTAGTTTCTTCCTGTACATTTGTCATTTGATTAATAAATGCACAAAAGTCTTTTTATTGTGTACATAGTATATTTTGTGAAGTAAAGTAGCGATTCTTCTTAAAGCCGGAGTATTGTTTTTATTTCATGGCTGTGATTTTCGCCGACAATATATCCAATCTGTAAGGTGATCCTGGTGGCATTCATGCACTACATGTACCAGTGCACATATAATATGAAAAGGCCCTGTAAGGTACTGCTTCTGGAGGAATGTGGACTTTGTCTGATTTGTTTCCAAGGATTGAACCATCGCTGATAAAGCCTGTAACATAGCAAATTGCATCAGAAGACCTAATCAATGGAGCAGTGCGTAAAACCTCTGCTCCTATAATATATTTTATATTACAGATATTATATCTTTTAGATTCTGGACCGACAGAGTTGTCAGAAGGCTTTATAATAGACCTCTTCAAGCTGTTATATCAAACAGTGGTGATCTATAGTCACTGTTGACATTTCATTTGGGAAGAAGAAAATGAGATCAGCAGGTCCTATCATTGCAGGGAGCTCTCGGCAAGGGGGTAAATAGACAGCACTGTCCTTATTACGTTTAAAATTGGCACAAACCCATACCAAGCCTTTCCTCAAAGCCATACCAAGCCTTTCCCCAAGTACCTTGTTCTGTGTAACTGGCTCGACGGTGAACTGGTTTAAATAAATTAGTCAAGAATGCCTGCTGATGTGACCAGGCTGCTTCTTTGGCTTCCCTATCTGAATGGCTGGATGCAGGAGCGCTTCACAGCAACAGGGAAGCCAGGTATGTGGCCATGAGCGCTGGGAAAGTTAACTGGTGACTGGGCATCTTACACAGCCAGGGCATGCCAATTTTTGATGCCCACAATGTCAGATTCCACAGAAGCACTCTTACCTAGCGTTGTAGTGGGTGCTGTGGCCGGCGGTGGCGCCGCAACGCAAACACACAAAGACGATCAGCCAGCACTCCAAAAGATATTGTATTCAAATCCAACAGGTCAATATCACAGCAAAGACCAAAAAGATCCAACAAAATCCAATGTTTCGGAGCGCCCCGAAACGTTGGATTTTGTTGGATCTTTTTGGTCTTTGCTGTGATATTGACCTGTTGGATTTGAATACAATATCTTTTGGAGTGCTGGCTGATCGTCTTTCTTGAATTTTTGATGCCCATTGGGAGTATTTACATTTAGCCTAATTCCCCTTGTGCCCTGATTTAGGCTGTACCCTTTAACTTAGATCTCTCAATATGTACAGCGCTAGAAGCAAAACGCCACCCAGAGGCACACGTTTCCTGCATGTTTTCTTCAAATCCATATCCCTATACACAACAGAACCAATTGTCTGTTTCTTTTCATTTGAAGGGTCTCTTTCCCAAACCTATGCTATTCTATGCTCTTCCGGATGCATTTCACTTAATAGGGATTCATCAGTGGGTGTGTGGTAAGGGGGGCTAATTTGGGTATTGGTCTACTTTAAAAGGCATACTAGCCCCAGGTTTCTTATGCCCGCCAGCGTGTGTACAAGGGTTATGCTTTAGAGTTCCATGGCAGTCTAAGGTATGTTTGTGGCGCGGTATTCAGTGTGTAGCAAGGCGCTATGTTTTTGCAAGACATTGTATTGTAGCAAAGGTAATAATGAGTTTGTAGCAAACTAGGAAGTGGATAGCCTCTAGAAGCTTAGTGTCCAGCTTGTCCTCCTCCGTGGGCCACTCTCCCTCACTACCCTCTTCAGGCGCCATTTTTTACCTCAGGCTGCGGGCGCTCGTTCGTGCCGCAGCCCGCCCCCCCGAGGTAGCTTTTGGTGCCATTTTCAACTTGTGAGGGTAAAGACTGAGGAGGGACGCATTCCTAAGCCTCTGCGCTGCTGCTTGCAGGGGTTGGACGACGGTACCCCTTCCTCCGCATTGGGCTTGTGGTGCCATCTACCATTGCGACCACCTGCGGTCCGTAAGTTCCATTTTCATATCTTTTTTATAGGTTTATTTAATTTTGGTGCATGTGCTGTGGGATCTCATGGCCCTTTCCCATTGTGTTTTTCAGGTGGGATCCCCTTGTCAGCCGTGGGTTGTGGTTCCTCCCGGTCTCCTACACCCCCCACCCCCAGCTCCGCATCTCTCTCCATACCCTCTCCCATAAGAGGGACTTTTTGAGAGTCTGCTCTAGGTTTTGGGCCTTTGTGCCTGGGAACCTACATTTTTGATACTATAATCACCATAATGGAGGCTTCTGGGGATAGTGAGCTAAGGGCCCCCTCCGAGCGGGTGAAGCTCTGCCCCATGTGCAGTACCTGCCCCCTTGGGCGGACTCGGCACTGTTTGTGTCACTTGCGCCAGGAGCATACTTTTGAAACATAATGGGGCGGGTGTCCCTGCCCCTAGCCCTCCTTTGCCTGCAGTCTCTCCTACCCCACCTCTGCAGCAGGCAGCCCTCAGTGAGGGGAAAGCCAGCAGGGGGTCCCAGGCCGATTTGGGACACCGGGTGGCCAGCAAGGCTACGGGGAAGGCCACGTGCAAGAGGCGGCATTTAGAGCCGGGTTATTTGAATTTGGCTGACAGTAAATAATTTATGACCTGGCGATTTCATGACCACGGTGGACATGGTTGATTTTTTTTTTTCAGGGACATCCAAGGTTCCTGAGGTTTGCACTGGAGGAGCAGCATTACCATTTTGTGGCACTACCGTTCGGGATAGCTTCTGCTCCCCGTGTGTTCACCAAGGTGCTGGCGGGGGCGTCATGGCCATTCTGAGGAACCGGGGCATTGGGGTTCTTCCTTATCTGACAATTTGCTGATTGCGGCTCAGTCCCTTCAGCAGGCCGAGAGCGATACCCGGACAGTGTTAGCCACTCTCGAGGAATTTGGATGGGTAATCGGTTACCCCAAGTCGTCTATCACTCCCTCAATGGTGAGGTCCTTCCTGGGCATGGCGTTGGACTCCTCGGGTCAAGGTATTCCTCCCCCAGCAGAAGATATAGGGCCTCCAGACACAGGTGCAGGCCCTACTGGCTTGTCAGTGTCCTTCGATCCGTCTGGGGATGAAACTGGTGGGCCTCATGGTGTCCTGCTTCGAGGCAGTGCCCTTCGCCCAGTTCCACATGAGACCTCTTCAAATGACGGAGTTCAGGCTCCTTTATGCCTTCCCTCAGTTTCCTCTCCTGGGCTGAGTGTTGCGCACGATAGCCCAGGAGGGGGTGCCAACCATCCTGGTGGCTCCTCGCTGGCCGAGGCGGAGTTGGTTCGCTGACATAATCCAAATGTTGGTCGATCGCTACGTCATGCCCAACGACCCTGGACTTCTCACGCAGGGGTCGCTGCGAACCCCAATTTACAGATGCCGGCTTTGATGGCCTGGCTATTGAATCCTCAATCCTAACGGAGAAGGGGCTGTCGGGCACGGTTATTCAGACCATGATTCAGCCACGGAAGAAGTCTTCCTCCATGATTTATTACAGAGTTTGGCGTGCTTACATTTCTTGGTGTGAATCCAAGAGTTTCCCTTGTGCATTTTTTCTATTTCTAGGATTTTGGAAATTTTACAACACGGCTTGGATATGGGTCTACAGCTGGGCACCCTCAAGGGCCAGGTCTCGGCCTTGGCCATCTTTTTCCAAAGATCCTTTGCCAATCATAGACTGATCAGGACTTTTTTCCAAGGAGTTACCCATGTACGTCCACCACGTAAGCCTGTATTACTGTGTAGGATTTGAATTTGGTGCTTTCTGCTCTCCAGGGTCCGCCCTTTGAGCCTTTGTGCGACGCTGCATTGTCTATCTTGACCCTAAAGGTAGCCATCACCTCGGTGTGCCGGGTGTCAGAACTGGCCGCACTTTGTATGAAGCCCCTTTACTTTGAGTGGCATAAGGATAAGGTGGTTTTTTGCTTTAAACCTGATTTTTTTGCCTAAGATCGTGTCTCCCTTAATGAGGAGGTTATTTTGCCTTCTCTGTGTCCGGAACCGTCTGACTCTAATGAAAGGCCCTTCATTCCTTGGATTTGGTCAGAGCCATTAAGTACTACCTGATTGCGACTGAATCCTTCAGGAAGTCTGATTCTCTTTTTGTTCTTTCTGAAGGTGCTAGGAAGGGTTTGTCTCTGGCTAAGTCCACTCTTAGTAGGTGGATTAGACAGGCGGTGGTGCAGGCCTACTCTGCCAAGGGGAAGGATCCCCCCTTTCGTGTTACCGCTCACTCTACTAAAGCTGTTCGTGCTTCCTGGGCTTTTCAGCACCAGGCCTCTGTTGGACAAGTTTGTAAGGCCGCTACCTGGTCTTCTGTTCATACCTTTACTAAGTTTTACAAGGTTGATGTTAGGGCCTCAGCTGATGCTGCTTTTGGCCGAAAGGTGCTTCAGGAGGTAGTGAAATGAACTACATGCTGTTCCGCTCTGGGGATCCCGCCCTATTATGGACACTGCTTTTGGATGTCCCACACGTATATGGATAACTGGGACAGTCCGGACCGAACACAGGGAAAAATACAATTCTGTGAGTACTTACCTGTAGAGTTAGTTTTACCTGTGTTTGTCCCACCCCGCCCTGGGTTCATTTCCTCTTTGCCTATTATGGTGATTTTTTTTGTTTTGGACTGTTTTCCTTATCTTGTTTGGAGAGAGTACATGCTGTAGCATGTTTGTTAACATGTTATTCTAAGTATGTCACACACCCCGCTTCACATAGTCATTACACTTGGGTTATACTGACCTGTAGATGGCGATCTTGCAGAGATGTCAATAAAAAAAGGAAGGCCCTCCCAGTCCATAAATACCTGGTACCTCCCACTCATTCCCCAGTCTTTCATCTCTGCAGAGGCGAGCAAGTCAGAAGATGGATGTCTCCTCCTTGCAGGTAGCCGGGATGACCCCCGTCCCTCTATTGTTCTATTCCTGCCCGGATCCCTTTATTTACATTACTTGCCTCCCAGCCTAGGCTGCTGGTCCGGGCAATGGTAGATGGCACCCTAGGTGCTCAGGAGCCATTAGACCCCATAACAAGGGGTAGGCGGCTAACCGGGTTGGTGACCCCGGTTTGGGATGCCCCATCCCTTGGCCCTACCCTAGCATGGATCCCCCTCTCCCGGATACCCTTAGAGGGGGGTGGGGGTTTGGCGGGTCCCTTATGGATTCATCTTATTTATTATAATTGTGTGTGTGTGTGAGGTGCTTTACTTTGCATGGGTTTACTACACAGACTGGCGCCGGCCTCCGGCGTTTTGTCATGGCAGCTGTAAGGTGCCCAAGCGGAGCTTTTTCCCCTCAGGGCGGGGGCAGGGCCGGGTGCTCGCGTGCATGTCTACGGCCCGCCCCCGTGCTGCGGGCTCCGCGTTTTCAGGTCCCGGCTTCTGGCCGGGAGCGATGCGCGAACTGCGCCGGCCCGCCCTCCCTCCCTCCCTCCCTCCCTCTTCCTCTGCACACTACGCGCCTTCCCTCCCCCTACTGTCTGGCGTGTGGGACTCCGGAGGGGTGACGGTTGGGTGAGTGGCCTGTGGCCCATCCGTTTTCTTTATTGATTATGCCCCTCCCTGGGGTTGCTGGGCAATGCTCTGTTATTAATTTGGACATTTGCTATGTTGGTCTGATTGTGTGGTGTTTGTGTGTTCCAGGTGGACCATCGATCCTATTAAAGGGGGGTCCTCCTGGTCCTAGGGTCCCTGGTTAAATTTAGTTGGCTTAAAATTTCTCCCACTCGGGACTTAAAGGGGCATCCCGGGTTGCATTACTGCGTAATTCCCTCGGGACTATATATATATATATATATATATATATATATATAAAAAATCACCATATGGAGGCTTCCCCGGATACTGGGCTTGTGCCCCCCTCGGGGCAAACCAGGCTGTTTGGGGTGTGGGTTATCCCTTTTGGGGGATGATGTATTTCTTTGTGTACCCTGTGCGCAACGGTCCATTACGCGGCAGTCCGGATCTCAGGCGTCTGGTTTTGCTCCGCCAGTCTCCTCTCGGTCTTCCCCCCCCCCCCCGCTTGACACGTACCCCATGTGATGTGGTCATTGGCTGGGAGTCGCAATCTGAGGTGTGTGCCAGATTGGCCAATCTTGAAAAATTGTTTTCCAGTGCCGTTGCTAAAAAGGCCACGGCAAAGCAAAAACGTTTATACAGCCACGCAGGTCTCTGATATGGAGGAGTTTGACTCCCTGGATTGGTCTGATTGTCCCCCGCGTGAGGAAGTGGAGCTGTATGAGGAGTCTGAGGGCTCCGATGTCCAGCAGTTTGTGGGTGCTGATACCGAGCAGGGCCAGGGGGATTCCTTGGATACCTCTAGGGTCCTGGCTCGTATGTTTGAGGTCCTGGCTATTTCTCCCCCCGAGGCGGCTCCACCGCTGAAGGGGGAGTTCTTTGAGGTGACCAAGCCGCGCTAGGAATTTCCTTATCAAAAGCATTTTGATGGTATCATTCTCAAGGAATGGGAGAGGCCGGCTCGGCTTCCAGGTGTCCCTCCGGGTTGGGACAAATAATATCCCTTTCCGGCACTACCCTCAAGGATGGTGAGAATAAATGCATTGACCAGATGGCTTGTCATGGTTTTGCCAGTGTTGGGTCGGCCTTGCGGCCGGTTCGTGCTTCAGCGCTTTTATTGGTAGCTGGCAGGTCGGTTGTTAGAGGACTGGTGACCTCTTCCGGGCTTGACCCGGCTAGTGAGGAGTTTGCCGACCTTAAGCGCTGAGTTATTTTTGTCCTTTGTGCTGTCCGCCTTGGACGACACATTGGTGATGTGTAGCAGAGCTTCGGCCTTGCTTGTGGCTATCCGGCGGTCGGTTTGGTTACGCCAGTGGGCGGCTGATTTTGTGTCCAAAAAGTTGCTTACGGCCCTTCCCTTTGTGGGGTTGCGGCTCTTTGGAGAGAGATTGGATTCGGTGGCAAAGGGAGGTAAGTTACCTCAGCGTAAGAAGCAGCGTCGCCCCTTTCGGGGGGTGGCTTCCTTCTCTCAGTCCTTTCGTGGGGCTAGAGTTGGCAGGGGTTCGGCTTTCCCCTCGTCCAGAGGTGATTCCTGGCCTAGGGGCAGGGGTCGGGCCCGTCCAGGACACAGTTGAGGCTCTAAGCCTAGAGCCGCTGCCAAGCCGGCACAGCAATGAGGGGGCACCCTCACCCTTGCGGGTGGGGGGACGGCTGCAACTCTTCTCCCGGGTCTGGGTCCAAGAGTTCTCGGACAGGTGGATTCAGGAAGTGGTGTCTTCTGGTTACAAGCTGGAGTTCAAGTTCCGGCCCCCTCCCAGATTCTTCAGTTCTCGGGTGCCGTCAGATCCTCTGGCCGCCCAGGGGCTTCGGGCGGCAGTAGCGAGTCTCTTGGACATGGCTGTCATCTGTCCGGTGCCTCCCTCAGACCGGGGCCTGGGCTTCTATTCCAATTTGTTCACGGTGCCCAAGAAGGACGGATCCGTTCGTCCCATTCTGGATCTGAAGTTGCTCAACAGGTTTGTTCGTCCCGCGGAAGTTCTGTATGGAAACTCTGCGCTCAGCCATCCACTCACTTCGTCAGGGGGACTTCATGACGTCCATAGACATCAAGGATGCTTACCTGCATATTCCAATATATCCAATATTTCCGGCACACCAGAGATTTCTCAGGTTTGTCGTGGAAAATCGACATTTTCAGTTTGTGGCTCTTCCGTTTGGACTTACCTCGGCTCCAAGGGTTTTTACCAAGGTGTTGGCAGGAGTGATGGCCATCCTCAGAGCCAGGGGTAGGTATCCGCATCGTGCCTTATCTGGACGATCTTCTCATTATGGCGTCTTCCCTCTGTCAGGCGCAGCTGGATACCAGGACCGTGGTGTCCACTCTGGAGAGTTTCGGTTGGGTGATCAACTATCCCAAGTCCTGCCTCTCTCCCTCCAGGGTGGTGGAGTTCCTGGGAATGTCTCTGGATACTTTTCAGGACAGGGTGTTCCTCCCCCGAGCCAAGGTTCTTCTGATTCAGGAATTGACTCTCCTATCCATCCCCCGCCCGTCCATCCGGCAAGGGATGCGACTGGTGGGATTGATGGTGGCATCGTTCCCTTTGCCCAGTTTCACACAAGGACGCTCCAGCTCCATCTCTTGGCGGCCTGGGACGGGTCCCCGCTGTCATTGGATCAGTCCTTTCTGATGTCTCCCCGGGTGCGGCGTTCCCTTTGGTGGTGGCTAAAACAAAGCAATCTGACGAGGGGCAGGTCTTTTCTGACCCCTCGTTGGGAGACAGTCACCACGGATGCCAGCCTGTCAGGTTGGGGGGGGATTTTGGAAGGATCTTCAGTTTCAGGGACTGTGGGGGCCCCAGGAGGCTCACGATCCCATCAATGTTCTGGAGTTGAGAGCCATCAGATTGGTTCTGGCTCACTTGACTCATCAGTTACGGGGACTACCGGTTCAAGTTCGGTCGGAAAATCGGACGGCAGTCTCCTACATCAATCACCAGGGAGGGACTTGCAGCAGGCGTGCCCTCAGGGAAGTGTCTTTGATCCTGGATTGGGCAGAGGGCAATGTCCCATGCATCTCGGCAGTGTACATTCCGGGAGTGGAGAACACGGAGGCGGACTCCCTTAGCAGGGGGTCATCTCGCCGGGGGGGGGGAATGGTTGCTCAGCCCAAAGGTGTTTCGGTCGCTGGGCCACCGGTGGGGGACTCCGGAGGTGGACCTCTTTGCCTCTCGTCACAATCACAAGCTTCCGGCATTTGTGTCTCTCTCGCGGGATCTGCTGGCTCTGGCAGCGGATGCCATGTCTCTGAACTGGAGGGATCTGGGGTTTCTATGCCTGTTTCCCATGGTGGGCAAAGTGGTGCGCAAGCTGGCCCTAGAGGGCGCGTCAGCAATCCTGGTGGCTCCAAGGTGGCCAAGACAGGTTTGGTTCGCAGACGTGGTAAGGTTGGCAGAGGATCAGTTAGTTCTGCCCCTTCTGCCGGATCTACTCACTCAGGGTCCTCTGCCCTACCCCAATTTACTAACGCTGGCTTTGACGGCGTGGCTGCTGAACCCTCCATCTTGAAGGAGGAAGGTTTTTCTGATGCTGTCATTCAGACTCTGGTTAGGGCTAGAAAGAAGTCTTCCTCTGCCATCTACTATAGGATTTGGAGGTCTTATATTGATTGGTGTGAGGTCAGAGCCTTGCCTTGCAGGGCGTTTTCTATCCCTAGGGTTTTAGAATTTCTGCAACATGGTCTGGACCTAGGTTTGCAGCTTAGTACGCTGAAAGGGCATGTTTCTGCCCTGGCGGTTTTCTTTCAAAAGTCTTTTGCTCTTCATCCTCTGGTTAAGACCTTTTTTCAGGGGGTTACGCATGTGCGGCCTCCTGGGAAGCCTTTGCTCCCAGTTTGGGATTTGAATTTGGTTCTTTCGGCCTTGCAGGGTCCTCCTTTTGAACCTTTGCAGGATATTGCTCTTTGTACGCTTACTCAGAAGGTTGTTTTTCTGGTTGCCATCACTTCCATTCGGCCTGTATCTGAGTTGGCGGCCTTGTCCATTAAGGCCCCTTACTTTGAGAGGCATCAGGACAAGGTTGTTTTCCGCTTCAAGTCCTTCCTAAGGTGGTCTCTGCTTTTCATCTTAATCAGGACATTGTTCTGCCCTCCTTGTGTCCTAAGCCTAGCAATGACAAGGAGAGGGTTTTGCATTCTTTGGATGTGGTTCGCTGTGTGAAGTACTATTTGGTGGCTACTTCCTCTTTTCGTAGGACTGATGCCCTTTTTGTGGTGCCCTCTGGGCCTAGGAAAGGTTTGGCTCCCGCCAAGTCTCCCATTAGTAAATGGATTCGCCAGTGCATTGTTGGGGCCTATTCTGCTAAGGGGAAGATTCCCCCTTTTCATGTTACTGCTCATTCTACTCGTGCTGTTGGGGCGTCCTGGTCTTTTCAGCACCAGGCTTCTGTTGAGCAAGTTTGTAAGGCTGCTACTTGGTCTTCTGTTCACACTTTTTCTAAGTTTTACAAGGTTGATGTGTGGGCTTCAGCGGATGCTGTGTTTGGCCGCAAAGTTCTGCAAGCTGCAGTGGTTTAAGTTGTGCATTGTTGCCTTGTTTTTGGATCCCCGCCCTTTATGGACACTGCTATTGGATGTCCCAAGTGTAATGACTATCTGAAGCGGGGTGTGTGACATACTTAGAATAATACCATTTTGTGAATACTCACCTGTAAAATGGGTATTATAAGTCACACACCCCGCCCTTTGGTATTCTGGATGCTTTATATGGTGAACCTTTTTACTGCTACTGGTTATTTTGGCTCTTCCTGGTCCCTTTATTTCCTTACTGCTGTTCTAATACTGGGGAATGAGTGGGAGGTACCAGGTATTTATGGACTGGGAGGGCCTTCCTTTTTTTTATTGAAATCTCTGCAAGATCGCCATCTACAGGTCAGTATAACCCAAGTGTAATGACTATCTGAAGCGGGGTGTGTGACATACTTATAATACCCATTTTACAGGTGAGTATTCACAAAATGGTATATTCTCAGTGTGCCACACACCCCGCTTCCCCTTTAATTCTTACGATCGGGTTACTCCACCAGCAGGTGACGACATTGCAGAGAAGTCTTGAAAACGAGCCCCTTCCAGCCTATATATACCTGGGACCTCCCACTCAACACCAGTTTTTTCTCTCTGCATGAAGCGACAAGACAGAAGAAAGAAGTCTCCTGCTTGCAGGTAGCCGGGGTCAAACCCGGCATCCCCTTTTGGTCTATTTCTGCCCAGTTCTATTGTGTTGTTTATGCCTAGTTAAACGGAAGCCTCCCAGCCTAGGCTGCTGGCTGGGCAAAGGTAGATGGCACTTTAGGTGCCTAGGAGCTTATCTCCTCCGCTCGACCCCACTCATGGGGCAATGCGGCTATCCGGCATGGTGATCCGGATTTGGGATGCCCCTGTCCCGATGTTCCCTTTAGGTCACCTTCTCCCGCTCGGTCCCTTCTCCCTTCGCTAAATGGGGGGGGGGGGGGGTGCGCGTGTTGCATGAGGTGCTGTACTTAGTGTTATGTGTGGAAGTGCTTTGGCAGGGCAGCGCTGCGGTGGCGGCGCGTGGCTTGGGCTGCTGGGGCCTTTGTGTTGCACTTTCAAATTTCCCCCCTTTTTTGCTGTGTCCGGGCCCGCCCTTCACTTCCCCTCTCTCATTAGAGACAGGTGTGCTGAAGCCGGTGGGGGAAGAGGTCCAGTGCGGCTTGAGCTGTAGAGGTGTACTTTGTTATTGCCTGCCATGTATAGCGTTTTTTCCTGGGGCACTTCTGCTTATGTATGGGTCAAATGCCTGTATTTGGGTATGTGTGGTTATATATGTGTGTGTATGTATATATATATATATGTGCATATATGTGCATATATTTATGCAGGTATATACTCTTATTTTTTACTGATGCACTCTCTGGCTTTGCCTTGAAATAGCATGTGTCATGTATATTTTATTCATGATGTTTAAACTATTCATATATGTTTGCCTTGTTGGTTATGTATGAATGTGGTGCATACTGGTTGGGGGACTGACTGTGGTCTCTTTTCCCCCACAGATTCTTGGATCCCCTCACTGCAGTGGCTCTCCCGGTCTGTTATACCTGGCTAGTCTTAGTCTCTAAATTGGGATTTTCCTAGGCTTAAAAAAAAAAAAAAAAATCCTCCCACTTCCGGGAATTACAAAGGGGCATCCCGGGTTGCTTAATGCGTAAAACCCTGGGTTGTTGTGAAAACCACAAATTCACCATATGGAGGCTTCCAACGTTACCGGAAATGGCTCTTCGGGGCTATCCAGGCTGTGTGGGGGTTGTGGGGCTCCGCTCCCAGGCGATGATGTCATGTTATGCGTTCCATGTGCAAGGCAGAACATTGCGCGCCAGTCCGTTGCTCCGGCTTCTCCTCGCAACTTCCGTCATCTCCTATCCCCCCCAACTTATTCCGGACCCCGTGTGACAAATGGGGATTCGCATTCCGGGGTGCATGCGCGGTTGGCCAACCTCGAGAAAATAATTTCCGCTTCAGTGCCTCAGAAGGCTACGGCAAAGCGGAATCACCTTTCTCCGGCAGTGCCTGCAGTGCCCTGATGAGGAGGGGGAACTCCTTGAGGAGTCGGATGAGCCTGCAGACCAGCTATTGTTTGACACTGCTGGTGATCAGGCTGTGGGGGTGTCCATTGACACTCCTTCCATTTTGGCTCAAATGTTTAAAGTTTTGGCCTTGGATCCGCCTGCGGTGGTCCCTCTGCCAAAGGGTGAGTTGTTTGACGTACCCCAGCCGCGTTTGGTGTTTCCCAGGCAACGGCACTTTGAGAGGGTTGTCCTTAAGGAATGGGAACAACCCGCGCGCCTGGTTGGAACTCCTCCTAATTGGGATAAGCGTTATCCCTTTCCGGAGGACTTGGTGAAGCTTTGGTCAGTGTCCCCCGACGTCGATACCCCTGTGTTAGGGCTGACTGGCTCGGCTGCGTTGCACTTTTCTGACACCACTACCATTAAGGATGGTGAGGATCGTCGGGTTGATCAATTGGCTCGCCATGGTTTTATCAGTGCCGGGTCGACACTACGGCCAATTTGTGCTTCGGCGCTTCTTCTGCTGGCAGTTAGATCCATTATTAGGGATCTGCTCGCAGATCTTGATCCCGCTTGTGATATGTTTAGTTCTCTCAAGCAGTGTGAGTCGTTTGTTTCTTTTGTCCTGACTGCTCAGGACGATGCTCTTGCGACGAGTAGCAGGATAGCGGCATTGCTGGTGGCTATTCGTCGGTCTATATGGCTGCGCCAGTGGACGGCGGACCTTAACACTAAAAGGAGAGGGTTTTGCATTCTTTGGATGTGGTTCGCTGTGTGAAGTACTATTTGGTGGCTACTTCCTCTTTTCGTAGGACTGATGCCCTTTTTGTGGTGCCCTCTGGGCCTAGGAAAGGTTTGGCTCCCACCAAGTCTCCCATTAGTAAATGGATTCGCCAGTCCATTGTTGGGGCCTATTCTGCTAAGGGGAAGATTCCCCCTTTTCGTGTTACTGCTCATTCTACTCGTGCTGTTGGGGCGTCCTGGTCTTTTCAGCACCAGGCTTCTGTTTAGCAAGTTTGTAAGGCTGCTACTTGGTCTTCTGTTAACACTTTTTCTAAGTTTTACAAGGTTGATGTGTGGGCTTCAGCGGATGCTGTGTTTGGCCACAAAGTTCTGCAAGCTGCAGTGGTTTAAGTTGTGCATTGTTGCCTTGTTTTTGGATCCCCGCCCTTTATGGACACTGCTATTGGATGTCCCAAGTGTAATGACTATCTGAAGCGGGGTGTGTGACATACTTAGAATAATACCGTTTTGTGAATACTCACCTGTAAAATGGGTATTATAAGTCACACACCCCGCCCTTTGGTATTCTGGATGCTTTATATGGTGAACCTTTTTACTGCTACTGGTTATTTTGGCTCTTCCTGGTCCCTTTGTTTCCTTACTGCTGTTCTAATACTGGGGAATGAGTGGGAGGTACCAGGTATTTATGGACTGGGAGGGCCCTCCTTTTTTTTTATTGAAATCTCTGCAAGATCGCCATCTACAGGTCAGTATAACCCAAGTGTAATGACTATCTGAAGCGGGGTGTGTGACATACTTATAATACCCATTTTACAGGTGAGTATTCACAAAATGGTATATTCTCAGTGTGCCACACACCCCGCTTCCCCTTTAATTCTTACGATCGGGTTACTCCACCAGCAGGTGACGACATTGCAGAGAAGTCTTGAAAACGAGCCCCTTCCAGCCTATATATACCTGGGACCTCCCACTCAACACCAGTTTTTTCTCTCTGCATGAAGCGACAAGACAGAAGAAAGAAGTCTCCTGCTTGCAGGTAGCCGGGGTCAAACCCGGCATCCCCTTTTGGTCTATTTCTGCCCAGTTCTATTGTGTTGTTTATGCCTAGTTAAACGGAAGCCTCCCAGCCTAGGCTGCTGGCTGGGCAAAGGTAGATGGCACTTTAGGTGCCTAGGAGCTTATCTCCTCCGCTCGACCCCACACTCGTGGTGCAATGCGGCTATCCGGCATGGTGATCCGGATTTGGGATGCCCCTGTCCCGATGTTCCCTTTAGGTCACCTTCTCCCGCTCGGTCCCTTCTCCCTTCGCTAAATGGGGGGGGGGGGGGGGTGCGCGTGTTGCATGAGGTGCTGTACTTAGTGTTATGTGTGGAAGTGCTTTGGCAGGGCAGCGCTGCGGTGGCGGCGCGTGGCTTGGGCTGCTGGGGCCTTTGTGTTGCACTTTCAAATTTCCCCCCTTTTTTGCTGTGTCCGGGCCCGCCCTTCACTTCCCCTCTCTCATTAGAGACAGGTGTGCTGAAGCCGGTGGGGGAAGAGGTCCAGTGCGGCTTGAGCTGTAGAGGTGTACTTTGTTATTGCCTGCCATGTATAGCGTTTTTTCCTGGGGCACTTCTGCTTATGTATGGGTCAAATGCCTGTATTTGGGTATGTGTGGTTATATGTGTGTATATATATATATATATATATATATATATATATATACATATATTTATGCAGGTATATACTCTTATTTTTTACTGATGCACTCTCTGGCTTTGCCTTGAAATAGCATGTGTCATGTATATTTTATTCATGATGTTTAAACTATTCATATATGTTTGCCTTGTTGGTTATGTATGAATGTGGTGCATACTGGTTGGGGGACTGACTGTGGTCTCTTTTCCCCCACAGATTCTTGGATCCCCTCACTGCAGTGGCTCTCCCGGTCTGTTATACCTGGCTAGTCTTAGTCTCTAAATTGGGATTTTCCTAGGCTTAAAAAAAAAAAAAAAAAAATCCTCCCACTTCCGGGAATTACAAAGGGGCATCCCGGGTTGCTTAATGCGTAAAACCCTGGGTTGTTGTGAAAACCACAAATTCACCATATGGAGGCTTCCAACGTTACCGGAAATGGCTCTTCGGGGCTATCCAGGCTGTGTGGGGGTTGTGGGGCTCCGCTCCCAGGCGATGATGTCATGTTATGCGTTCCATGTGCAAGGCAGAACATTGCGCGCCAGTCCGTTGCTCCGGCTTCTCCTCGCAACTTCCGTCATCTCCTATCCCCCCCAACTTATTCCGGACCCCGTGTGACAAATGGGGATTTGCATTCCGGGGTGCATGCGCGGTTGGCCAACCTCGAGAAAATAATTTCCGCTTCAGTGGCTCAGAAGGCTACGGCAAAGCGGAATCACCTTTCTCCGGCAGTGCCTGCAGTGCCTGCAGTGCCCTGATGAGGAGGGGGAACTCCTTGAGGAGTCGGATGAGCCTGCAGACCAGCTATTGTTTGACACTGCTGGTGATCAGGCTGTGGGGGTGTCCATTGACACTCCTTCCATTTTGGCTCAAATGTTTAAAGTTTTGGCCTTGGATCCGCCTGCGGTGGTCCCTCTGCCAAAGGGTGAGTTGTTTGACGTACCCCAGCCGCGTTTGGTGTTTCCCAGGCAACGGCACTTTGAGAGGGTTGTCCTTAAGGAATGGGAACAACCCGCGCGCCTGGTTGGAACTCCTCCTAATTGGGATAAGCGTTATCCCTTTCCGGAGGACTTGGTGAAGCTTTGGTCAGTGTCCCCCGACGTCGATACCCCTGTGTTAGGGCTGACTGGCTCGGCTGCGTTGCACTTTTCTGACACCACTACCATTAAGGATGGTGAGGATCGTCGGGTTGATCAATTGGCTCGCCATGGTTTTATCAGTGCCGGGTCGACGCTACGGCCAATTTGTGCTTCGGCGCTTCTTCTGCTGGCCATTATATCCATTATTAGGGATCTGCTCGCAGATCTTGATCCCGCTTGTGATATGTTTAGTTCTCTCAAGCAGTGTGAGTCATTTGTTTCTTTTGTCCTGACTGCTCAGGACGATGCTCTTGCGACGAGTAGCAGGATAGCGGCATTGCTGGTGGCTATTCGTCGGTCTATATGGCTGCGCCAGTGGACGGCGGACCTTAACTCTAAAAGGGCGCTTACAGCGCTACCTTTCTTATGTTTACGCCTTTTTGGCGAGAAATTGGATGCTGTTACCAAGGATGGTAAGTTGCCTCAATTCAAGAAGCCTCGTCGCTCCTTTCGGGGTGCGAGTTCCTTTAGTCCCTCCTTTCGAGGAGCCAGAGCGGGCAGAGGGGCTTCCCTTCCCGTTACCGGGGAAAAGGTCGTGGCCGTCCCGGTCAGTCCTGGGGCGCCAAGGCCAAACCTACTGCTAAGCCCGCTCAGCAATGAGGGGCTGCCCTCACCCGTGCGGGTGGGGGGACGATTACGACACTTCTCCCTGGTTTAAGGCCACGAGATTCCGGACACATAGATCTGGGAGGGGGTGTCGCCTGGTTACAAACCGGAGTTTGAGTCCCGCCCTCCTTCACAGTTTTTTCCTGGAAATGGCGGGCATCCGGACGGTGCCGCGCTTAGAGGTGGGCCTCGGTTTTTGGTCCATTCTCTTCGCAGCTCCCAAGAAGGACGGGTCGGCTTGCCCCGTCCTGCATCTGAAGTTTTTCAACCTTCCCAGGTCCTCCCCTGCTCTGGCCAGGGTGGTGTCCTTTCTGGGAATGCGGTCGGATTCCGGTCAACACAGGGTGTTTCTCGCTCAGTCCAAAATTTGTCTGATTCAGGAGTTGGCTTGGGTCCTTCTTTCCAACCCTCGGCCGTCTGTTCTGGAGCTGAGAGCCTTCCGTCTGGTTCTTGCTCTTTTGTCTCATCAGGGTCTGGGCCTTCTGGTTCAGCTTCGCTCGGACAATCAAACAGCGGTTGCTTACATCAATCATCAGGGAGGGACTTGCAGTCTGGGTGCCCTCAGAGGGGTGTCCCTGATCCTGACCTGGGCGAAGGCACATGTTCCTTGTCTCTCTGCAGTCTGCAGTCCGCTCTGGTGGGGGACACCGGAGGTGGTCCTGTTTCCCTTTCGTCACAATTACAGGCTCCCGATCCTTGTGTCGCTCTCCCAGGATCCTCTGGCTCTGGCGGCGGAAGCCATATCCCTGAGCTGGGGGGACCCGGGGTTTCTGTACCTGTTTCCTCCGATACCCATGCTAGGCTGGGTGGTACGGAAGCTGGTTCTGGAAAGGGTGTCTGCCATTCTCGTGGCCCCAAGATGGCCAAGACGAGTATGGTGCGCAGACATTGTTTGGCTGACAGTGAATCAGCTCATTCTGCCTCTTCCGCCCGATCTGCTCACTCAGGGTCGGCTGTCTTACCCCAATTTACCAACGCTGGTGTTGATGGCTTGGCCGCTGAGGCCTCCATCTTGAAGGAGGAGGGTCTTTATGACTCGGTTATTAAGACTCTGATCGGTGCCCGAAAGAGGTCTTCTTCTATCGTCTACTATAGGACTTGGAAAGCCTATATCGCTTGGTGTGTGGTTAGGTCCTTGCCTTGTAGGGTCTTTTCGGTCTCCAAGATTCTGGAGTTTTTACAATCAGGGCTGGACTCCGGTCTTCAGCTGAGTACTTTGAGAGGGCAGGTTTCTGCCTTATCTATCTTTTTTCAGAAGCATTTTGCGCTTCTTCCTTTAGTTAAAACTTTTTTCCAGGGGGTTACGCATGTGCGGCCTCCCAGGAAACCATTACTCCCTGTTTGGGACTTGAATTTGGTTCTTTCTGCTCTTCAGGCTCCTCCCTTTGAGCCTTTGCAAGATATTGCTTTGTCTACCCTGACTCAGAAGATTGTCTTCTTGGTAGCTATCACTTCGGTTTGGCGTGTCTCGGAGTTGGCGTCCTTGTCTATTCAGGCGCCCTACTTTGAGAGGCATCAGGACAAAGTGGTCTTTCGGTTCAAACCGGACTTTCCTCCTAAGGTTGTTTCTGCTTTTCATTTGAATCAGGATATTGTTCTTCCCTCCCTGTGTCCTAAGCCTAAGAATGACAAGGAGAGGGTTTTGCATTGTTTGGATGTAGTACGCTGTGTTAAGTACTATTTGATTATTACTTCTCCTTTTCGTAAAACTGATGCCTTTTTTGTTGTGCCCTGTGGGCCTAGGAAGGGTTTGGCTCCGGCCAAATTTTCCATTAGCAAATGGATACGTCAGACCATTATTGCGGCCTATTCTGCTAAGGGGAAAGTTCCCCCTTTTCGTATCACTGCTCATTCTACTTGCGCCGTTGGAGCGTCTTGGGCTTTTCAGCACCAAGCTTCTGTTGAACAAGTTTGTAAGGCCGCTACTTGGTCTTCTGTTCATACTTTTTCTAAGTTTTACAAGGTTGATGTGCGGGCTTCAGCGGATGCTGTGTTTGGCCGCAAAGTTCTGCAGACTGCAGTCATTTAAGTTATGCTTCACTTTGCCTTCGGATACCCATCCCTTGTGGACACTGCTTTTGGATGTCCCGATCGTAAGAATTAAAGGGGAAGCGGGGTGTGTGGCACACTGAGAATAATACCATTTTGTGAGTACTCACCTGAAAAATGGATATTGTCAGTGTGCCACACAACCCGCTATACCCGCCCGTTTTGGTATCCTGGATCCTTTATATGGTGAAGCTTTTCTTTATTTTGAGGTTACCGTTGGATTTCCTGGTACCTTGTCTTTCTGCTTTTTAAATCACTGGTGTTGAGTGGGAGGTCCCAGGTATATATAGGCTGGAAGGGGCTCATTTTCAAGACTTCTCTGCAACGTCGCCACCTGCTGGTGGAGTAACCCGATCGTAAGAATTAAAGGGGAAGCGGGGTGTGTGGCACACTGACAATATCCATTTTTCAGGTGAGTACTCACAAAATGGTATTTTTTCTTAGCCTCCCAGTCTCATTTACTGCTTTTTGACGTTCTGGGGATTTCCATGGAAACGGCTCTATTTATAGGAGGCCGGGAGGAGTTACAGCTTTGGATCTTGCAGTAACTGGTGCCACCTGGTGGCGGACTACCCACACATATATGGATAACTGGGACAGCCCGGACCGAACACGGGTAAAGCCAACTCTACAGTTGAGTACTGACAGAATTGTATTTACTTGAAGATAAAAACATGATACATATGAGATTCTTCAAAAACATTTAACCAGCATCACTTATTCCTATAACCGCTAAATCAATTATTTAAAATGAAAAATATATGTATATATGGTAACGTGGTAAATACCCATAGCTGGGCTGTGCAGAAAAAGGTTGCAGAGAGCCACAGGGCTTTGATCCAATGAGAAACAGACTGAGTGATACTGAGACTGTAAAAGTCTGAGATTGGAGAACAGAGACAGGACAGAACAGTGCTGCTGACTAGAGCCTATTGAATGTACAGGTGGATGCTAATAGTTCGATTAGACAGTGAGTGAAGTTCCACTGTGTAGCTCGAGCTTGGGTAAATCGAAAGCTATTTTGCTTTGTTTTTTTTTTTTTTATATTGTCACTATACCTGATATCTGAAAATTTCTTACTGTTTGAAAGCTGCTGTTAAACGTTCAGAAAGAGTTGAGCTTTGGATTTGCAAATTCTGTCTATTTCCAGTTGCCAATGTACATACCAGTGCTTGCCTGCTGTGTAGTTCAAACATCTTGACAAGCTTCCCTCCCCCCATGGCCATACGTAAAGTACTGGTTACCTGTTATTAAGTAGGTGATTAAGGAAATGTCCATTTCTACTCCATTACCCCATCAGGATCTCCCAGTCAGCTTAGCTGCGCAGCAGTGCGTTTTCGCCCTTTGCCCTCTTACTCCTTGGTGCCGATAACCATCACAAGGACATCAGTGAATCAGAGGGAACATCGGAAGTGCCGATAAAGGTGAGGCTATGGCCAGGTAATTACCTCATGAGCATGGACCATGGCCATGAGACCTCAAACAAGCTGCCATTGTTTTTAGGACCTCTGTACTGAGGAGGAGAAAGAAAATATCAGGGAATTGTATTTAGTCAGGTTAAAAGATCGAGTTACGTGGAAACATTTTGTGATTGCTGATGTGGAGCAGCTCTGTCTGACAGGCTGAAGAGCTCCATTGTGGGGGTTTAAAGAGCTGCTGACATGTCATGCTGGGGGAAATCAGCTCCAATAAGACTTTGGATTTTCTGAAATACTTAGTCATAACTCTTTCCAGCATGTCCTGTGGTCGAAGGACTGTAGTGGTAGTCTGAAGTCTTTTATGGAAGTTTTCCTAATAATCAACTAACCAACATGTATGATCGTACTTGATGATGGTCATCGTAACCAATTTATGTCCTCAAATGATGGTCATGTGTATGACACATTTTCAGCAGATTGGGCGTGGGTGCCCTGGAATGATAAGTGAATGTGAGCATTTGCAGGAGGGTCATCCCCATTTGGGATACTTTGTAGGCCGACCATAGAATTTTTTACATTCCAGGGCCAGCACATTAAGGAGCTCTTTGCAGGCCAAAGTAATATTTGGCATTTATAAATAAACAAGATATTGATTCTATGCGCCTTCTTTTTCTTTTGGAGACAAAGGGGAAAGATAACTGTAAAATCTGGGATTAGAGTGAAGCAGGAGCAACTAAAATTGGCAAAAGGTAGTCTTCATGGGGAGAGCAATTTGGGGGATGCTAGTTAAAAATGTGTTTTGCTCTACTTTAAATAGGACCAAAACCCTCTCTCTGCTCCCATGGTTGGCTAACAAGGATTATGTGATGATGTGTGCCAGGACCAGCATGTGGGTGGCCATATAGATAATGCAAAAGTCAGATTCCATGGTGCCTTGGTTTGTGGTAGGACATGCTGGCTCTCTTAATAGTGATGTGTTGCACAGTGAAAGCCTACACTGGAGTTTCTATTTGTGGTCAGCCTTCTGTAGGCAGCAGAGAAAGGGTCACTTATCTCTGATGAAGGAAGAGGGAGAAATCAACCCTCTGGCAGAGGAAACTGACTGTTGCCAAGTCCTCTTCAACATGATTCTGTAACCCTGCAGGTGGAGGATGCTTACATAATTTTGTGGGCATCTGGAGGGGTCTGATGATGAAAGCCTGCACCAGAGAGGTGGATCATGCTTGTTTCCATATGTATTTCTGGACTGCTTCTTTGCATCCCCAGTCCCAGGTGGGTGGACCTCAAGGAGATGTACCTTCATGCATCTATTAGCTTGTCTTAACAGAGGAAACCCATTTTTAGTTTAATATGTTTTTATTGAGGACACAATAGCACCCAAGGACTACCGCATCACAAAGTGTCAAACGTGTAGACCGCCATGTGTTAGGACAACATGTCCACCCTGACAAACCCGACATGACACGCAGCCTGCTTAATTTTCCTGCCAGGACTGCCTTCCCCCAAATTGGGGGGGGGGGGGGGTCTCCCACCTGTTACTTGCCACCAGGCTACGTGTTATTAAAGAAGAACCTGACCAAGTGTATGATTGAAACCTAAAGGGAAAAGAAAAAAGAAGAAAAAACAGAACAGAGACACACCAAGGAGTGGGGGAGGGAGAAGGGGGGAAAGGGGATGACCCAAACTGGACCTACTATACCCATCTTACCCAACCATCTTTCCGACTCTTTAATCAGTCTGTCTCTTATGACCGAATCCAACTACCATTACTAGGTCCACCACGCCTAAATATAACAATGCTTTAAACCGTTCCGTAAGTCTTCCCAGCAAGCCCATGTAATCCTATATTTATCTCTAGACCTTTATCCTCTTAAGATGAGTTCTTCCATTAGCCTGATACGCTCAAGTTCTGCCACCCATTCTTACACGTTTGGCATCCCCTAAGTTTTCCAGTGCTTGGGTATTACCATCTGTGCTTCCACCAGGAAGTGTCTAAGTATGTCCTTCTTACACTGGGATATGGAATCCTCCATAATAGAGAGAGAGAAGCGTTACCTGAGGAGAGTTCCTCACCACCGTGCCCGTGGTGTCTGTATATATGCTCAGGATCCTCTCCCAGAAGGCTCTTATGACCGGGCATCCCAACCAAATGTGGAAAGTGACCCATTTTTGACAGGACAACCTCTTGAGTCCTGAACAGATGCAGGAGGTACGCACTGGCCTCTGCACCCCAAAAGAGCCACTGCTGTCCAAGGATAGGCAGAGATAACATTGACCCCACCATACGGTCTGTCTATAGACCACTTGTAAGAGAGATGCCTGCTGGGCACCCATCTTGGATTGTGGAGCCGATATAACCTCTGTCTCTCTGCTTTATCTGCCTGACCGACTTCTGCCTAGCTGCTGGAGCACATTCTTCATTGAACAAGGCCAATATTCATAATAACAATAATAATAATGATAATAAAAAAGTGCTTGCATTTTTCCTTTCTCCCAGTTGCAGCCCTTAGCTTAATTTGGCTCATTATGCTGTCTGAGGAGCTCTTTATAATCCCACTCTCCTGCAGAGATGGCTTTTACGTGTCAGCTCCTTTCAGCCCCACTCCGGCTGCAGTCTCTTCTAAAAACCGCTCAGACGAGAAAAAGGAATTATTCCATTAAAGAGGAACAATTTTTGTAATGCGACTTAGAGTGTTCTGCAGAAGTGTACCAAGTTTCCCTCAATCTCCGCGGTATTATTCGCTCATTTCGTTAAATGATGTTTCTAATTCCTGCGTAATTACCTGTAATGAGGCCCTCTTTCTCTTCTGATAAGATTTTAGCTTAATATGAGATGGTGTTTTTCTATTTTTTTTTAAAAGGCTAATTACCTTTTCAGAAGAAAAGCGGAGTTTGTTGTCCAGAGGCTATGGATGATTATTATTTTATTTCTCTTCCAGCCCGGCTGCCAGTAAATTATAAAATTAGGTTTTGGGAGTGCATTAGAGCTATTATGGAAAGGACTTGAAGATGGGGTGTTTTGGTAACTCCCACCGCAGCCCCCCTACTTCTCGTCTTACAGGTCTGCCTTTGCTTAATCACAAGTGCAATTTGGAAAGGGATGTGATTGAGCAGAACATAGATATTGTCTACGGAGAAATGACTGGATGGCAAGCTGCTCTTGTCTACTATTGTGGCCATGGCCAAATGTAAACATCACAAAGAGATGATCGTTTCAATCAATCAAATCACACGTTTCTATTTAAATAAGAAAAAGTATATTTTTATTTCACTAATTTATATAGCAATTGGTGCAGAAGTAGGCAACCTTAGAGCACCTGCTACCCTAATGTGGACAACTGAGAAAGCCAAAACAGATGTGGGACCATTATTGAAAAATAAATCTGGGGCCCCATTTTATGATATACTAAAGCCTTTGTCAGTTGAACCAACGTGTCATTAAAACATCAGAAGTTTGAATCAGTGCATGATCCAGGCAAGGGGCAAATTAGTCCACAATGTGCATGTCCACGGTCAATGGCACCAATGTGTGCAATGCTGTAGGTGTATGCAACATACAAGCCCAGGTACTAATCTGGAAGATTTTCTATTGGTGAGTCTTGACTGGTACCTGATTCCTGTGTTTCTTCAGATTATGACCATTCCCAATTCATAATTCTTTATTGCCTTTCTCTATCTGGAGCTATGACAGTGATTCTTCATTGACTACCTAAGACCTCTGCCTGGAGCTCTGACAGTGATTCTTCATTGACTACCCAAGACCTCTGTCTGGAGCTCTGACAGTGATTCTTCATTGACCAACCAGACCACTGTCTGGACTGTTGACTTTGATTCTTTGCCCATTCCCTCTGCCTTTTGGGCTACAATTTTGAGCCACCTGCCCATGACTTGTGGCTACAATTAAGAGCCAGGCTGTAAGGGTGTGCAGTGTGCGAGATCAGACTGATGTGCCCATTATTCTCTATTGTCTAGGCTAAGCTTTGTACACCACATCAAGGTTCAGATAACAGGACATGTCCTCAGACACCAGGTGCCCTGTTGCGCTACCCGAGTTCTCCGTGCAGTTCTAGGGTGAGGACCAAGGGTTCTCAAAGTCTTTGATGTTTTCCTACCAATGCATCATTTGCAATTCTCTGCAATCAGAAATACACCACTGCTGCCAGCTCGACACACTGGTCCTTGCCAATGTCCCGACAGGTATTTTAGACTTATCCACATTGCAAGGTCAGATTATCTGCAAGATAATCCATGCATGTACTTGTATGTGTCCTGCGTGTTTGGGTTTCAAGAAGCCAGTGGAAAATTTTAACAAGATGTTAAAAATGTCCCTTTTCAGTATTGGTTAACCTATTAAAGTACATTTTCAGGCAAAAAATAAAAAAAACTCAACTAACCTTTTTGCCCATGCAGATTGTCGCTCCTAGTCCGGGGCTGCAGCACCTACCTGAAAGGCTTTATCTAGGTCCCTTACTGCACCAGCACCATGCGCAGCGCCGCTCTCTTGTCAGGCTTTTCTTTGTGTCTCTCTCTGACGTGGCGACGCCCTCACCGTCAGTGAGCTGCCATGCCCCCTCCATTGCAGTGAATGTGGGGAGCCGTTGCAGTTTACCGTGACTAATGGCGGGGGCGTCACTACATTGGGGGGAGTCAGGAAGAGACTCAAGACAAGAGAGTGGCGCTGCATGAGGTGCGGGACCTGGATAAAGCCTTCCAGGTAAGTGCTACAGCTCCGGACTAGGAGTGAAGGTCTGCGTGGGAGTAAAAGTAAGTATAGCTTTTTTTTAATATTTGGCCTAAAAATATACATTAAGATCCTAAAGCGGACCAAGCCCCTCCAAAACAACTCAGCCTATTTTGCTCCCCCATTCCAGGTACATTGCCGTTTGGATGTTGTCTGCCCTCAATGATGCTTGGTAATCCTGTTATAGTCATTTTAATTTTCGTTTTCCAAAGGTCTGTCATTGTATGCCACTGGTTTTTGGCAGAATACCATTGTTGTAAACTAGCTGTTTAAGCCTCCCCCCTCCTCGCAATCCCACACTGGGAGCAATTACAGGCTATATGATAAGAGCAAAAGAATATCTAATTTTCCCTTAATTTTCCCTTAATTTTCCTTTAAAGCCAAAATCGTTTGAGTATTTTGATTCAGTTTATTAACAGGAAACTAAGGTTAATTTAACCTTCCATATGATGTGGTTGCTCCACATTAAACAGCAAATCCATAATGCATAAATAATTAGTAGAAATAATGCCTTGTCTTTATGAACCTTGATATAGTTGCACCTACTATAGCTTCACCAGTGAACAAGATGGCAGGAAGTAGCAGCTAGGATAGCTAATGGATAGGTTAGAGAATACCATGAAATAGATGCTAATCTAAGTGCAGGTAAAGTGTCTAATTCAGCATGGCAGTGTTATAAATCAATGATCAGAAAATGGTTACTAACAGGATTTATATATTGTGCATGCTTGTGGCAGGCTGAAGGTATAAATGGTTAAGAAGAGATATATAAGAATCTGTTTTAAAGATTTATTCCAAGTATGTCACACAACCCGCTTCCGCTATTCATGACATATGGGTTATGGTCCAGTAGAGGGCGAAAAAAGAAGCCCCTCCCGGTCCATAAATACCTGGGACCTCCCACACATTCCCCAGTTCCTTCTCTGCAGGGCGGCGAGCAAGTCAGAAGATGTCTGCTTCTCTTCCTTGCAGGTAAGCCGGGCTCACACCCGGCCATGTTTGCCCTATTTCTGCCCGGACCTTTTACATTAAGCCCAATATTAGCCTCCCACCTTGGCTGCAGGTCCGGGTGAGGGTAGGAATCACCTTAAAGTGGACCAACACCCAGGGGTGATCGGCCCGGAAATCTATAAGATTCCCGGGCCGATCACCTCCCACCCCGCGGAACATCCAAGATCGGGATGTCCCGCGGGGTGAAACCCCACAGAAACCCCAAAAAGATCTTGCCGCCGCCTCCCGCGCGCCCCTCCAGACGTGTGCGCGCCCGCGCCGGCCCTCTGTGAATGGCCGGCGGGGGCGCGCGCGCGCCGAGAGTGACGCGCGGGAGGCGGCGGCGGCGGAAGCGGCTTGGACGTTCCTGTCCCCCGCCTGGACGTTGGCGGGGATTGGCTGCGGCGTTCACGTGGGAGCGGGGAGAGGTGAGTTTTTTGGGGTTTCTGGGGGGTTTCACACAGCGGGGTGCCCCGCCGAAGTGGACCAAAACCCAGGATAATCAAAATCCTGGGTGTTGGTCCACTTTAATAGGTGTTTAGGGAGCCATGCTCCTCCGTAAGACCCCATATAAGGGGGTAGGCGGAATCCGGGTTGGTGATCCCGGTTTGGGATGCCCTGTCCCTAATTGCATATATATATTTATTTATATATATATTTATATATCCCGTACACTATACTTGGTGCGGGATTATACCCCTTCCGGGTCCCTCTGTTAACCCTCCATGGGGGGGCGGACCTTTCCTTTTATCACAGAGTGTGTGTAGTGTGCTTGTGCTTTACATTCCAGCTGGTTGCTCTCCTGAGGGGAGCTTCTTCCCCTCAGGCTGCGGTGTTAAAGGGGCGGGGCTGGGCACTACGCGCATTGCCGCGGCCCGCCCCCTTCTGTTGGAGCCAATTGCGGAGCCCAGCCCACGGCTGGGAACCGCGCTGCTGGTTGTGAGGGTGGGGGTGGGGCGGGGCCAGGCGCGGCGCGCGATCTGCGCTGGCCCAAACCCCTTCTTCTCCCTTCTCACTCTTCTGCTATGGCCGGATAGCGGTGGCAGCCATCTTGCTGGACATGTGAGTGCCCTCCCGGGCTCCCCCTTTTTGTGTACTTTACTCAGCATGTCCCCCTTTCTGTCAGGGGACAGCGCTAGTCCTTGTCCCTTTTTTCCTTTATTTATAGGGTATAAACAATATATCTTTATATATATATATATATATATATAAGTGTGTGTGCATGTGCTTATGGCCACTCTTTTATGTCTTTCAGGAGGACTCCCTGTGCCTTGCTTAAAAGGGGGTTCTCCCAGTCCTAGGGTCCCTAGCAGAAATTCCCTCGGGTCATTGCGACTACCTTAAAATCACCATATGGAGGCTCCGCAGGATACTGGGCTCGGGCTCCCTTTGGGACAATCCCAGCTATGTGTGGGTTGTGGGGTATCCCTTACGGGGGAGAATGTACTTATTTGCATACCATGTGCGCAACAGGCCATAACGCGGCAGTCGGGACCCCAGGCGTCTGGGTCAGTGCCGCCCGCCTCACCTACCCCACCCCGCATCATCCGTACCCCAAGTGACACTGTCATTAGTGGGGAGTCGTACTCGGAGGTATGTGCCAACCTCGATAAAATTATTTCTAGCTCAGTGGGCAGAAAGGCTACTTCTCCTTTTCGTAAGACGGACGCCTTGTTCATGGTGCCTTCTGGGCCCAGAAAAGGTTTGGCGCCCGCCAAGTCTACCATTAGTAAATGGATACGTCAGGCCATTGTTGGGGCCTATTCCGCTAAGGGGAGGGTTCCTCCTTTTAAGATCACTGCTCATTCTACTCGTGCTGTTGGGGCTTCCTGGGCTTTTCAGCATCAGGCCTCTGTTGAACAAGTTTGTAAGGCTGCTACTTGGTCTTCCGTTCATACTTTTTCAAAGCTTTATAAGGTTGATGTGCGGGCCTCAGTGGATGCTGTTTTTGGCCGCAAGGTTCTGCAAGCTGCAGTGGTTTAAATTGGTGCATTTTTTGCTGTATTTGGATCCCCACCCATGACGGACACTGCTATTGGATGTCCCATATGTCATGAATAGTGGAAGCGGGGTGTGTGACATACTTGAAATAATACCATTTTGTGATTACTCACCTTTAAAATGAGTATTATAAGTATGTCACACACTCCGCTTCATCACGCCATTTTTTGTATTCTGGATCCTTTATATGGTGAACCTTTTTATGGTTAAGAATGTTTTATTAGCTCTTCCTGGTCCCCTTACTGCTGTCATATACTGGGGAATGTGTGGGAGGTCCCAGGTATTTATGGACCGGGAGGGGCTTCTTTTTTGCTTTCATCTCTGCAGAAGTTCGCCCTCTACTGGACCATAACCCATATGTCATGAATAGTGGAAGCGGGGTGTGTGACATACTTATAATACCCATTTTAAAGGTGAGTAATCACAAAATGGTATTTTTTCAGTCAACAAAATAAAAAAAACTCTATACTCACTTTGTGTCCTGCGCAGACCATTGGCTGATAACTCGTCTAACTCGATAACCTGTATCCTCCAACTAGGAGACGTCCCCCGCCATCAGTCACTATGGGATAGCACACCCCTCTCCATTCACTGCAATGGAAAAGGGTGTGTTAGGTCTCCACACAAGCTGTCGGGCATTCTCAGCAGAGAGATCCCACACAATATGAACAACTAGTATTGAGAGCTATAACACTGACAGACAGAGGCAATACTGAAAACAGAACTCACAGCAACTAAGCAAAACAGGATAATACTACAGATAAATTGGTGTAAGCACCATATGGGTGAGGGAAGGTGATTAATCACAGGTGCGGGCTAATCACCAGCAACCGAGGGCCACCTGCTGGTGGAGCAGCATAGCATGGGGGAAATGCCAGACATAGGGCCAGCAAAGGCTAATACAGGGCAAGGGCAAGCTAACATAGGCTATATGGAAACACATTGTACCTGCAGTAATTCTGAACCATAGGCCACTACAGAACCATAACCACCATTCATTTGGCACTGGTTCCCTGTGCATTTAAACTTCTACTTCTAGTGTGACTTGCCGATGCCCCATCCGGTGGTCCTGTGCTGAAGGGCATAGGGGCTGTCATCAACAGTCATTCTTAGACATGGGACCCTAACCTTTATGTTTGATGCTCCGGCTAGTAGTCTTTAGGGGTGGAGGGGTCCTACATTTTTTTAAAAAGAAATTCAGGAACAAATGCAGTGCAACAACTTTTCTTATACACAAAACAGAAAGCAGAGCTGTGAATGTAGCCTTATTTGCCTGTTTAATATTCCTAATATTCCTTTTCTATCCATCCATTATCATAGAGTTCTTCTTTAATGTTATGTTTGGTAGGGCCACTTTAAACTACACAAGTCAAACAGAGTGAACCTGATTTGGCGCACAGGGCAGACGCAGAGCTGCCAAGCTGAAATAGATTGATACGTTTATACGAAGTAAGTTTATGAAAGTAATTATTTCCCCTTTAGGTCTACCTAATGAGTATTTGTTTGGGCTTTCAAAGCAGAAGTAGGAGCAATTAACATGCGAATCACGCCGCCATTCTAAGTTAATGCAGCTGGATCTGTGAAATAATGTTTGTGTTACTAATAATTATGTGCAATTCCTGAATGATTAATGAAGGTAAATGATGTCGGAAAATGACAGGACAAAACAGTTTTCTAATTAAGAGGCTGAGAATTGCTAATGAAGCTGCAGCCATAGTTAATTGTCAGTTTTGGTTTTCCACAGAAAACAGTTTGTATAAGTAGCGCTTCCGCATCAAAACAGATGCAGCACTTGAGAATTGCGCTTGCCTATGTACTGAGCTGTCAGAGCGCAAGCAGCTAATTCAGTAAAAAAAGCGCCAAGAATGATCAAAATGTGCTTCCTGGACCTCAAGTTCTTATATTGGGGATAATCGGGGTGATGGGTAAGTTGCCCAATTTAAGCCAGGCTCAGATTTACCGTAAAGCAGAGTTTATGAGGGTTCTCATTTAGGTTTTAATATATCTGAGAAATATATTTATAGTCGTGGCCAAAAGTTTTAGGACTGGCTCAAATTTTGGTTTTCATGAAGGAGACATTTGTGGTCATCATCACTTGGCATCAAATGCTTTACAGACAAGGACATTGCTGCCTCTAAATCAACTTTTTTATGGATCATTCAGAACTTTGATATGAGAGATTCAGTTGCTGTGAAGATAGGTTTAGGGTGGCCAAGAAAGTCCAGCAAGTGCCAGGATTGTGTCCTACAGAGGATTGAGCTATTGGATCAGTTCACCACCAGTCTGGCCTAGTGTCAAGAAGGGCAGCAAAGAAGCCACTTCTCCCGATGAAAAACATTGAGGACAGACTGATATAGGAGCGATTGAGCTGCTGAGCACTAAAAAAGTGAATTCCTCTGATGATGCCCCATTGAGATTGTTTGAAACAATGATTGTCCAGAAAAGAAAAGGTGAGCGCTATCACCCGCCCTGTGTCATCCCAACAGTTAAGCATCTTATAACCATTCATATGTGGGGGTTGCTTTTCCAAGAGAGTGAGCTCACTCACAGTTTTTCCCAAGAACACTACCATGAATAAAGAATGGTCAAAACATCCTCCAAGATCAACCTCTACCAACAATCCAGGAGCAATTTGGTGATGAATGATGCAATTACCAGCATAATGGAGCACTATGTCACAAGGCAAAAGTGATAATCAAATGGCTTTTTTTGTCCATGGTCAGGAAACTTCCCAGATCTCAATCATACGGAGAACCTGTGGTCAAACTTCAAAAAGTGGGTAGATAAACAAAAGTGCAGAGATTTTGATAAACTCCAAGAACTGATTAGGCAAAGGGTTGTCCTCAGTCAGGATATGCCCCAGAAGCTGATGACCAGCATGACAGCACTAACTACAGAAGAAGTGAAAAATAAGGGTCAACACTAAATATTGAGTTTGAGCATAAACTTGATGTATTTATCAATTAAAGTTTAAAAACGTATGAAATAGAAACATAGAAGGTTGACGGCAGGAGACCAAACGCTCCATCTAGTCTGCCCTTATGTGTATACTGTATGTACTCTTTATCTTAGGATAGATGTGTGTTTATCCCAGGCATGTTTAAATTCAGTGACTGTTGATTTTTCAACTACCTCTGCTGGAAGTTTGTTCCAAGCATCTACTACTTTTTCTGTAAAATAATATTATAATATTTATTATGCTTATATTTAGACTTCAGTATATTATAGAAACATTTGTCTAAAGCCCTGAATTTGCAAACTTTGTGAAAACCAATATTTGTGTTTGTCTTAAAACTTTTGGCCATCCTGTATGTGTCAAAAGATGCCCCATGCTTTAAAGTGGCCAAAAACCCAGAATTTTGACTATCCTGGGTTTTGGTCCTTTCCCCTGGGGCACCCCGATCGGGGATGCACTGCTGTATGAAACCCCCAAGATCACCAAAGTCAATTCACCTCTTCCTGGTCCTCTGGCGCATGAGTGGCCGGTCGTTCAATTAGCTGCTGGCGTCTCATCGTCTAGGCCTTCATCTAAGGTCAGCGGCTCAGAGCGCGCTGACGGCTGCATCCCCCACTACCCTATAACAGGGAGCGTGCCTGCACTGGCCATTCACAAATCCCTGGGCACGCACCCTGCTAGAGGGATAGCGGGAATCCGGCCGTGCCTCGGCCATGGGCCATTGGACAACAAGGTAAGTGTATGGGGCGATTTCACATGGTGGGCATCTCGATTTTGGATGCCCTGGGGGACGGAATCGTATAGATTCCCAGGCAGATTGCGGTGGGTTTTGGTCCACTTTAAATACAGGAACACACTAGGGCAGCAACCCAACAACAACACACAAGCACAGCTTTGTTGTGTATTAGCCTGGTGCACTGAGAAGTACTCAGCCATGTACCTTGGAGACAATGAGCAGTAGTTATGACTCAGCTTAGAACATTCAACTTCCAGAATTTTACCTACATTTCAAGGACACCTGGCACATATTTGAGAATAGCCAGTTTCCAATCTTGAACAGAAAAGAGGACTGATTTAAAGGAGTATTCAGGGCCGGACTCCATTCATCTATGCTCAGCTTTTGTGCCCTGTAGCTATTCTGTCCTGCTCCAGTGGGTTAAAACCTAATGCGTGCCAAGATCAAGTCCAGGAGTATTCAGGGCTGGCCTCCATTCACGGGCACACTGCAGGGGAATGGTATCCAGAGGCTGGCTCTGGGTGGCATAGCACTCAGTCTTGGCATTTCGGCAACAGATGCAACAGGACAAAAGGTGAGTATAGTTTTTTTTTTTTTTTTTTCATTTACATACTTGGACAGGATCTTTCAAGAAACAAATAAACAAATCCAAGCTTAAATAAAGGTGGGCGTGCTACCTATAAAATGTTGTTTTAATACCTATGGTATGGCAGTTCAATAACATCTTATAGCTCTAATTGTGCAAATGCAGTTAACCATTTACCTCCATAATCCATGCTAACTGGGAAAGCCAGTTGGAAGACTAGCAAAACATCTTCAAGAAAAATACAGAAAGTCCAGTTGTGTTGACTCATTTTTACAGATATTGGGCACATTCCCAAAGCCACCGTTGCTGGAATGGCACCCAATCTGCACAATCTGTTACCAGTCCACTTAAGGTATGAAGCATTGGTGTGGCAATCTTAATACAGGGGTTTGCTTGCCAATTTCGACCATCAGGGAAGCAGTATGCAGTATAGAAGTGGTGGCAAGTAAGCAAGGGAGTTTTAGCTGGCCACAGAAGTTCTGATGTTTGTTCTGAATAAGAAGTCCATACACCCCACACACACACACAGAAGGAGACCACATGGTTCATCTAGTCTGCCCTTATGTGTATACTGTATGTTCTCTTTATCTTAGGATAGATGTGTGCTTATCCCAGGCATGTTTAAATTCACTTACTGTCGATTTTTCAACTACCTCTGCTGGAAGTATGTTCCAAGCATCTACTACTCTTTCTCCTGATCTTCCCTCCGACTATCTTTAGGTTGTGCACCCTTTCCCTATTATTAAGTTTCTTCTTAAAAACACTTCCCTCCTGAACCTTCGCAATCCTTTCACATATTTAAAGGTCTCAATCATGTCCCCCCTCTCCCATCTTTCCTCCAGACTGTACAAATTAAGTTCTTTAAGTCTCTCCTGATTTAGGTTTAGTTTAGATTTAGTTTTAAGTTTAAGTCCTTCCACCATTTTTGTTGCCCGCCTTTGGACCCGTTCTATTTGAATAATGTCTTTTTGCAGGTAAGGTCTCCAGAACTGCACACAGTATTCTAGCTGTGGCCTTACCAGGGCTCTATACAGATTCAAAAGCCAAAAGTGTGGGACCATGCATTAAAGAAGCACTATCACATTGTGTAATATTAAATCCATATAAACATGTCAGCTAATGAGAGGAGGGGTCATTTATACACCCAAACTAAATAAAACTCCCACCAAGCGTGTGTTTTTTTCTCTCATGGTAGGAATAAAATCCAGGAGTAACAGGTTTAGTGTATCAGAGGTCACAGAACCTGTCACCTCTGAATTCCTCCTACCATTAAAATAAAAAAAACATGACTGGCTGGATATTTCTTGATGCTGGATGTATAAGTGACCTCTCATCCCACCATCCAGCATATTTATATACATTTTTATCACTGTGCCATTTTTCGTGATAGTGCTCCTGTAAGGTATCAATCAGTCACCTGGGGAGCAGTATTAAGCCCAGAAATGGTGGCAAATAAGCATATGATCATCAGCTGGTCACAAATGTTCTTATCTGGGTTCTGACCAAGAAGACCATTTCCCTCCACACACTTCCAGGGTGGACAGGAGCCATGATAGTGAACTTGGTATTCCACATGGCAACAGTATGCAGCACAGAAGAGGTGATAGATAAGTAAAAGAGCCTCAGATGGACACAGCAGTTCTGTTCAGGGTTCTGAATAGAAAATATATCTCACACACCCTGGAGGAGATGTTCCTGCCACACGTGTGATGAGGAAGGCCAAAGTGTGTGTGTGTGTGTGTGTGTGTGTGTGTGTGTGTGTGTGTGTGTGTGTGTGTATGTGTGTGTGTGTATGTGTGTCTGTGTGTCCGTGTGTCCGTGTCTGTGTGTGTGTCTGTGTGTGTGTCTGTGTGTCCATGTGTGTGTGAGTCTGTGTCTGTGTGTGTCTGTGTGTCCGTGTCTGTGTCTGTGTCTGTGTGTGGGGTAGGCCTATATTTTTTAGGGAAATTAATTTCTTATAGTGGAAACATCTGTAGCTATAACATCATCCTGGATATCTTTTCTGTCTACCTTTGAAGCTTGGGTAGGCATATTTAGGGTCCCTACAGACCAGGAGCCTCCATCTCACAGAGGAGCTTTAGGGCCCAGTTATCTTTTATATCCTGTAGCCACTCAATTCAAAACGACATTTTAAACTAAACTAAATGTAAACTTTTACAACAGACCTAAAAAAATATTAGGTCGCCCCCCCTCCAATTTAGCCTTCAGTTACAAAGCACGGGTAAAACATGTAAGATTACTTAGAATCATGTTTTTGTCTTCTAATCCCATCATGAAAGTTGCCCAGCTCTGGCATCCTAGCTTGCTATAAAGCAGTCAGTTACCATAAATAACAAGCTATCCATCTCCTTTAATTGACATTCACAGAGATACTGCACGAACCATCAATTAATTCAACTAGACACAGTTCATTTTCCGACCATTCAGCCTTTCTACAACAAACGGCAAGGCCTGGCCTTCATGTAATAATGACGGGGCCTGCTCCGATAAGACTCCTGTCTGTTGACACAGAGTGCTAATATATGACAATCTTCTGTCAGGCATAAGTCTCACTACGCATCTATCATGGAGGAAATCTAGCAAATTCATCTGTGTCTGTGACTCGCAGTCCTCCAAAGTTATTATACAAAATGGGCATGTCTTGTAACAGCATTACTAGGGGAGGCCTGTCTCCAGAGCTGAGACATCTTAAATAAAGCAGAAGACTTTCTGCCTGGCCATAGAGACAGAGGACAATAGGAAGAACCGTGCTGCACCACTTGATGCCCTGTATTAAATGATTACCTTTTGTTAATGTGTCTTTGTGCCCAAAGAAAAGAAAGCAATCTTGGTCGCACTGAACACCTCAGCTTTATCATTTGATTACTTCCCTCTGGATTGAAATGCACAGGCCAGGAGACTTCCTTAGACTGACTTTCTTGGAAAAATCTCACTAAACATTTTATTTATTTATTCTTAGACAAAGCTAGTGAGTTAAACCTTCCAACCCCACTATATGTTTGGTCAATGGAAGGGCAAAACTAAAAATCCTCAAGACAGCTATGGGCAATTATTCCTCTTGGAGGATGATCATTTCCTTCCCAACCCCCATGTTCTGCTTTTCTCAGCAGATATCCAGGATTAATAAAAAACATGTCTACTAAGTTCAAACTTTCAAAACCTCTCAACCGTTTGGTCAATGGAAGGCCAAAACTAAAGCCTCTCAAGAAAAAAGTGGTCAATTACCCCACAAGGAGAAGCAACATTTCCTTCCCAACCCCCAAAAGTAATCAGATCAGATGAGTCTCAACCATGTGGTGCCTCCCTGAGAATTCAGATGTCTAGATCAGAAGGACTTAAATGTAACCTTTAGCATACTAAACCACTAACTTGGCTGGACTATTAAAGTGGACCAAAAACCTGGATTTTGACTTGGCTTTTTGTCCTTTCCCCCGGGGCACCCCCATCGGTAAGTGTATGGGGCAACCTTGGGGATTTCACACAATGGGGAATCCTGATTTTGGATGCCCCGGGGGAGGCAATCGTTTGACCCGGGAATCTTATAGATTCCCAGGCTGATCGGCGTGGATTTTGGTCCACTTTAAACAATTACTTTACAACTCCAAGTTCAGCCTTTATGAGGAGACATCTAGGTTTATTTTAAACATGTCTGCTAGGTTCAACCTTTCAAACACTTTGTACTTTTTGGTAGTCAGATAAGATAATCATCTGTGTGGTGTTTTTGAGCTCCCTTTGACTTTGACTTCAAATGTTCGGGACAGAAGTGCTTAGCATCTCAAGCCACTGACTTTGTTGTTCTATCTTAAGCCTTTTGAAAACTTTCTGTCTCTGTTATGGATCCATGTGAAGGAAAAACTAAAACCCTTAAGACAACAAAAAATTACACCCAGGGGTGGGATTCAATAGGTGCTCCCTGGTTCTGCAGAACCAGTTGTTAAAATTGTAGCAGTTCTCAGAGCTGAGCTGAACTCGAACACATAATTTAAACAATCCCTTAATTTTTCTTTGACATATTTTATTGGTATTGTGCAGTTTACTGTTTAATAGATTGTATGTAGACATATATTATAAAAATATAAACGTGTGCAGCACTTGACAACTTTATATATAGGGATTAGGCAGGTAAAAATTTGAATCCCACCTCTGATTACACCTTTTGAAGGGAGTAGAAATATTCCCAAGCTCCGATGATAGTCACATCACATTATCTTTAGCTGTGTGGTGTTATCCTCTCCATATGAATTCAAATGTCCATTTCCTGGAGATCACAAATATGACCCTTAACATCAGCGGTGAACTGGGGCCAAAATCAGCCCTGTGTATCCCCACTGAAAACCACATTGAGCATCCTATACAAACAGCTAATGCACTCCACGGCTCGGGCTATAGCATTGCAAGAGAGATTATGGGCAGTGCTGAATATGGCATTTCTGAAATTGATGGTGCTGAAACTTTCGTATTGTAGAGGAAGACAATGAGGCAGGGGTGGGTATGGATCCCCATAGCCAAGATGCTGGGGCCATGACTGGGGGCAGATCTTGGAGTAGGTTTATTGGCTTGTGTGAGTGCGTGGGTACAGTGGGGCTAAGGGTTAGCTAGGGAGCCAGTAACTGGCCCCAAGCCAGTCCCAAATAAGTGGTCCAATGAGATTTCCTTCCGGTCTCTCTATGGCCATACCATACGGCCAGCGTGTGCTGCCGCATTCCCTGCACCCCCAGCCTATCTGGGGTGGGAGCGCATGCATGAGATGAGAATGATGTTGATTAGAATTAGAGCTAGAATTAGAATCCAATGATGAGAGCCCCTGCATGCATCATTGGAGAGTGGCGAGGTGAGGTTTTTGGAGCTTCCTGGGGGGTTTCACACAGTGGGCATTCCGCTTTGTGAATTCCCAGGTTTTCTCCTGCTTTAACAGTCATGCTGCTTGTGAGAATAGGGTAGTCACTGAACCTTTCTGATTATTTTTACAAGATAATTCAGACAGTCATGATGATGAATGCCTAATTTTTCCATAAGTCACTGAACCATTATCAGCCATCAAGACTATGATGAATAGTAAATGATGAGCTTTGGAATAGTTGTCAGTGCTAAATTTGTCTTGGATATTGCCAATTTAGTTTGGCTCTGCTGGACTTGAATAGTGGAAATATCCGGATAACATTTATAGGAGCTATTTCGGGCTTACAAAGCATAGGGGATGCTAACCAAAATCCTGCAGGCCAAGCACCCAACCTCTTTTCTGCCAGTGTACTAGACCCCATGTCACAGGTTGGGGCACTCCTGGAAGAGCACACGGTCCTTGGTGAATAGTTCTGTAGGGTGTGGTGGCAAGCCTTAGGGTGCAGTAAGGGTGCAGGAAATCAGGCAGATATAATGCCATTTGCTTTTGGCCATGTTCCCACAGACCACAAAAGAAAGACTACCCAGGAACCTCTATACAAGTTTAGAGAGCAGGAATCACCTGTCTGGTATGCGGTGGTTGGCTTTTTGATATTCCATCTGATTACCCACTCCCCCTCTTGGCTAGTAGGGGGGTGCTAAAAATAATGGTCAGTTGGCATGGGCTGAATGCCCCAGGCTCCCCTCAAAGAGGGTGTTGCCATAAAAGCAGCTAATCAAAACCCAAATAGCTTCACGCCTTCAGCTAAATGACTTTGAAGCAGGATAGACCCCTGTCAGGCTCATCACCAATCATGAGTATCCTAAGACTGGGCTGTTTAGTTTAACCACATTGTGCTTCCTAAGTTGCCACTGGTAGTTACTGTTTGTAGTGAATAGTAACATAATCCCATAATCCCATACAGTCCTCTAGGCAAAGGGAGAGGAAAAGATGTAATAAGTCTATTAGTTAAACAAGATGCAGAAAGGCAATTGCTTGGAGGTATCCAAGTATAGACTCTGGGAACAGGATTAAGCAACTGTGTCTAATCATTATGTAATTAATACTTTGTTAGACCTAGAGACCCCAAAGGTGACAAAAGTGACACCTGCAGAGCCTTAAATGATAAATCTCTTTCACAAATGACACCCACTAATTTGTTGACAGGTGATAGTAATAACAAAACCCGCAGGGAGGACATTCACTCAGCAGGCTACAGGTTAATACCCCCCCAAACACATACAAAGAGCTTGCCGACAAAGGGTCAGTTTCCTAAATATATTAGTTGTGACCTGCATGTGAAGTGGTAGAATAAGTGAGGGGACCTGGAGAAATGGATGGCTTCTATGTCACACTCAAGAGGCTGAGGATGATATGTCATTACTGATGAAGATCCTCTCAATCCACAAAGAGGCCAACAAAGGATCACAATCAAAAGAATATTGCACCTATGGAGAAGGGTGCCTTGGTTCTTCTTCTTTGTTTCTGAAACAAAGACTCTGGATATGGACTTGTGAAAGAGAAAATCTCTGGCCATCTTTTAATGAGCCTGATGGACCATCAGATCTTTGTACCGACAACATGAAGTTTTTAGTGTACAGCTTTACAGAATCTGCGGTTGTATTTAGAAGCAGCTGATTAGACCCACCTCCTGCAATTTGCCACATATATGCTCATAGGTAGATTAATGCACAAGCATTGCATTTAGTTGTACAAATTAAATAACCCTAATGTGGTCAATGTTTCTGGGTACTCAAGTTCCCCATTTATTTACTTAGCTACCCACCTTTGAATATGGCTAACGTTCTGTTTTGTCCTTCTTATTTCCCAAACAGTCCACATAATTTCATATTGGATCTTACCAGTGACTTATAGAGGGGTAAAATGATGCTCTGGTCATGGGCATCTATGCCCCTCCTGATGCACCCCATGATCCTGTTTGTCTTGGCGGGTGGTGCTTGCAATTGGTTGCTGCAGTAAAGTTTATTGGTAGCTAAAACCCCTAAGACATTTCTGTTGCACTCCGTGTTTTCCTGTTTAGTGTTAATTAATTGTACCCATTGTTCCTTCCCACGTGCACAGCTTTACATTTATCCTCAGCAAACCTCATTTTTCTCCCTATACACCTAAGCTATCTAAATCCATTTGTAACCACCAGTCTTTTGTGTTAATTACTCAATGCAACGTAGTATCATTTGTAAATATGTATATTTTACCCTCTTCAATGTTATTAATGTATCATTTAAAGAGAAATGGGCCCAGCACTGACCTTTGCTGTACCTGCTCTGCACTTTCTAATGACACTATCTCTCTTCAGACTTCTGTGCCTACAACATTAGCAATGACCATGGGCAACCTTTGGGCTGTTCAGATAAAGTGGCCACACATGACACCAGTATCTTTATTTTTTCTTTATTTGACTGGCGCTTTTTGGTCTGGTTGGAAGCAAGGGGAGATGAGGTGCCTCCTGTTCAGCTCAGGCTCTGCCAGGCCGCCTTTTGGGAGGTAAGCAGCTTTCTTTAGAGGGCATAAAGTGGGTTTGGTTCCAGGGGGGGATGTGCCCTAATGCTCACATCTGCTAGATACTTTTTTTTTATGTGCAACGTCCATTGAAGGGAACAAACTCTGTTTTGTCGGGGGGGGGGGGGGGGGGGGGCTCTTGCACTTTTGCACTGGATGCCTTCCAGTGTATGGCTATGACCAAGAAAGTTCAGTTCAACAAAATAGCCCCCAGTATCGGACTCAAGTAATTTGGACCACCAGAAAAAATCCAGCTATAGAGAAAAAAATGCAAGATCACTCTAATTCACATAGGCCCTTATTTAACAAGGGATAGCGCCAGGTAGCGAATGGTGAGCGAACGGTAATGACGCTCACCGCCATGAGAACGCCGGCTCCCCTCCGCAAGCACACATTTATGAAGCCGATCCTGCTTAGCGACTGACAGAGCGCCAGATAGCGAATCATTCATCATTATTCCAGCCTCACCCCACAGCGCCAGCGAGCGACTTTGAACAGCGACAGGTATGACCTCTCGCTACCTGGCGCTCTCCAATGCATTTCAATGGAGCAATCTTTAAATATTCTAAATTAATTGCTATTAATGTTTTTTTTTTTAAATGTCAAAAATTCTGTGACCACTTCTGCAATGTTAGATATTTTTTTTAAGGTAAAAAAAAAAAAAAAAAATGTGCAGAATTGATATTACAGGTCTGATATTAATGTATTCATATTACAAAATGTTTTGAAAAACATGTTTATTTTTTTTTTTTTTTTTTAAATATGGTTGTTTGGGGGTTAAAAAACTACTTTTAACCCATCGCCGCCAGCGCTCTGGCGTTTAAACAAGCATTTCACAGCGCGAGAATTTTTTGAGCGTGATTTGTTAATGAATATGCTGGGAGCCGTTCGCTATGGCCATTCGCTGTCATGCGCTCCCATACAGTGCGGAACCTGTCAAACAGCGACTCCTAACCCCGTATTCAACATTACCGCACACCGACTGAGTCGCTGTCAACAGCCGAACAACGGCCAAGCACAGCGAATACTAGCGTGCGCTGTGAAAATAAAGCTACTGTCGCTCATCTGTCGCTACCTGGCGCTATTAATGAATCGGCCTCATAGTAAAACAAAATTAGGTTGTTGCTATTAAACACATACATAAAGTGAGGTTCCAAATCAATTTAAAAAAAGTGATTTACTGAATAAAGAAGAAACTAATCTATGTTAATCTAGGCTCTCCTGTACTACCCTGTTGCCTCAGAGGATCCTTTGGTGAGCCTGTCTGACGACCGATAATAATAATAATAATAATAAAATAATAATTGCATAATAATAGAGGGACCACAGTGGAAACCCATAAAACAAATATACAAAATGTTCTATTGAGACTGAGATCTTTTTGCTAGAAGAAGATATTACTCAATTACAGGCAGTAATGGCGGCCAGGCACAGTACTGGGGCTGCGGGACACGCATGGAGGTCGTCTCATGGACTATCCCCATGTGTGTGGCAGGGAAGGGAGCAGCTCCTTCTTATGGCCTGAGATACAGCAGCTCTATAGGGAGTGCCAGGCACTTATTGGCCCAGTCGATGCAGAGTGTCCCACCAAGGCCATGATCTTCTATTGTCCATGGACATCTAGGTCTTGTTTTGCAAATTTGGGTTTTTGATTTTCTGCTTATTTTAATTTTCTGCTTATCAAATCAAATCTTGAAAACCTTTTAGTTATCCAATAGACTTGTTTGGGAGCACGACTGGCACCACAGGCTGTGAGCTCCATCAAAGGCAGGGATTAATGCTATTTGTTTCCACCATATTACTGAGGAATACAGTTTACCTTGATGTACTGGAAGTCCAATAGTTAGAAGTTGTCCCCAGCTTTTATCTGTGGTCTGTAATATTTTATTCTATGCCATCTTTTTGGGCACTTTATCCCCAGCAGCCTATCATGTTACTGGCCTATTACCTGCTCAGGTCGCTATAGATCAGAGGGAGGGGGGGGGGGGGCAGAAAGGTATGCTCATACACGGCTCTTATCTTCACACTGCCTAAGGGGAGGCTTTTAAAGAGGAGAAAAAACACATTCTGCAGATGAATTGCAGCCACATTAGAAACCAATTAGCAGTGCTCAGGGCCATGTCAGACCCCTGCTGTGGCCCCATGGATGAGCTAAAGCCCAAAAGAGGGCAAGGGCCAATTAATTGTTGTCACATAACTGTGGTGCTCATTTCTTGTATTAGCTTAACCCCCTCACTGCTGACTACTTCTTATTGTAGGAAATGCAACACATGAACATTTATTGTCTTACGTTGCAGTTTAATGCACTGATTATACATGAGAGGCATTTTCCAAACTAAACATACACATCATACCAATGAATCACAAGATATTTAAATGATTTATTACAATCAAGCTTTAGGTAACCATATTGTCTGTGTTTGGTGTAGTAATGTATGCAATTATTGCAATGTTATTTTCTAGACGTAAGGACTAAGCTGAGTGACATCTCATGGCAAAGGCTGTAACTATAGGGCAGTACAGAGGTAGCTTCTGCACTGGGGCCCATGAGGTCAGGGGCCCCACCATTGCTGCTCCTCACTTTATTTGATTTGTGCTCACATGGTTTTATGTACAGAAAGAAAGTACCATTAGTATTTGCTGATTCAGAGTTTAGTAGTCTAAATGTATCCAATTCAGTCGGAGTTAAATGTGGCAGGAAAAATGTTACTGTATGAGCAATGTCAAAGCCCCATTTAAAGTCCTTGTCCAGGCACACAGAAACTTCCATCCCACTTAACCCCCCCCCCCCCCCCACTCCCTTGGAAAATACAAAACTAGCCATTTCAAAGCATTTCAAAATATCATATTATATGTAAATACCTATGTAGTCCGAGATAAGTCGCTTTCGTCACGTCATGTTCTACTGTGGTCAGCAAGCCACAGTGGTCCCACGGCTGTTTCTGGCCACACCAGCTCTAGACTCATAAAGCTGCACCATGACATGTGCATCCCAGCCAGGACCTCAAAGTAAAAATTAAAAAAAAATGCTTTGAAGAGAAGTTATTTATATATAATCAGAGATTTAGAAATTCATTGAAATTGCTCATTTTACACTGTTCCCAAGGAGGGATAAGGTGGGAGAGAGTTAATGAGCACCTGGACAGGGACTTTAAAGAAGATTTAAAGCAGATTTAACCTAAAAGGTGACTCCAGGGCCACCTACCAGTTGCAGGTAAGCTTACATTACCCAGTGACTTTGGTGGCGGCCACATTCTTAGCTTCCCTGTAGCTGAGGTACACATCTGTTCCCTCTCATTCAGGCTGGGGGTGTGAGCGCTTCCCAGACTAGAGGGAAGTTCAGTTTTGGACAGGGGACTGATCATGTCAGCCAGCATTCTTGAGATCAGCCAATCAGTGATCTCAAAAATGGCAGGGTGGTGTGACCCTGAATGGGGGGAAACCTGTTTTTTTTTTAAATCGAACCACCAATGAGCTGGCTGTATCGTTGCAGGTATTTGGGCAGGGAGGGCTGTTGAGGGATGCAAGGGGACAAAATGATGGTTTTCTTCCTCTCTTCTTCTGGACACTCCTTCAGTGTTCCTCAGGGTTCAGTCCTGGGACCTTTCCTCTCTACACAGTCCCTATTGGTCAGACTATCAGGAGATTTGGTTTTCAGAGCCACCCAGCTATATACTTCAGCCAATGGCGTAACTAAATGTGACGGGGCCCTGGTGCGAACATTAAATGGGACTACATCAAGGCTCATACAGTAAACTTTTTCTGTTTTTAACACAAATGGATGCAGCCAAGTAAACACTGAAAAAGAAAAGACACATTGTGTTTCTTTCATCTAAGTATTGTCAAGTGAGCACAAATATGATAAATACAGTGGGGAAGCAACAATAATAGGGTGCCCCCCTGACCTGGGCCTCGGTGCAGTCACACCCCCTGCACCCCCTCAGGTTACGCCCCTGACTTCAGCTCACAACTTTAATTCTACTGTCTCTAACATCATGTCCTCTCTTTGTTTGAAACAAAATCTTTCAAAAACTGACTGCTACAGCTGACATGGAGGCCGACCTCACTGTGTTTGAGAGGATTGCAGAGCGAGAGAAGCTCCTGGTGTTAGAGTGGGCAATGTCATTGTTCCCTTCCTTTCAGCTGGGCCTAAAAAAGCATACTATGAACTCAGTGTAAATTATGTCAAGAACTAGTTGAAAAAGTTGAAGGCTGATATTTTGGCACCTCAAAAACATCTCATTTGCCCTGCAAGAGGCCCTCCACCAACTTTGGGGCTATGGTTTGGCAGTGATGTTGCTTGGTCCAGATGACCCTGATCCACATGCCATAGGGGTATATATCTGAGGCTCTTTCCTTTCCAACGACATCTCCAGTGAGTCGTTAGCCCTCCTAGGTCCAGAGATCCGGCACTAGACCACTCTGGCACCTGCAAGAAACGGTACTGGGATTTTGTGAAGCCACTGCTTGGTCTGGTCGGCCCAATCCATATGCACCTGGTTTTGGTGCTTCAGTTCTCTGGATCCAAGGCGGCTAAAAACCCACTAAAAAGTGCATGTGGGATGCAAGGGCACATGGATCCAATCCGTGGTACTGTAAAGTCCCGGTACTGTTGCTCGATGAAGTCAGGGTCTAAAAATCAGTGGATGGGGACTGTTTTGCAGCTGGAGATCTCAGCCACATTTCCTATAAGTTTGGATTTCCTTGCCACCATGGTCTTGGAGAACCGAGGCTCGGAAGTGGACCTCCCTGGGCGAGGTGCATCAATTCCCAGGGTGCCCTACTTTGAAGCCCGGGATCTACAGACTTAGGTGGGCTAGCAACCAACTGGAAATGCCAAGGACAGCGGAGAGAGGTAGTGCGGACTGGGGCCGTCAGGAACAAGTGGTGGACCACACTTACTCTGACCTGTATACAATGCAAGTTAAAGTTCCCCTGCAGTAAACTGTTGTGTTCCCTTTGCTTACATTGTATTGCAGTCCCTTGAAGTGGACCAATAAGCCAATGTGGCCCCCTCAACTCAAAAAGGTTGAGCAGCCCTGTTTTAGACTAATTTAACTTGTACCGGGTCACATACCAGCCTTGCAGGGTGGAGACATAGGACAGTGTGGGGAAGGCAAGGTAGCAAACCTTCCCAGAACACAGATTCTTTAGTACATTCTTGTGTGGTAAAGTGAAGTGAAAAAGCTGCTCTGCATGTGTAGTGGGCAGAAAATGCCTGGGACCTGATCAAGGACTCTGGCACAATTAGCTTGGTTCTTGGCACACCAAGTCAAGTACTTTAGGGAACAGGAGGCCGCTGCTGCTCCTTTTATTTTCAGGCAAGTCACAAGAATTACAGGAAAAGGTCCAATATTTACAATATAAAATGTGTAACTGCTGCGGATTGTCTAGGTTCTTATGCAGTCTATTAACATCCCACTTCAAGACAGCAAGTGGTGTCCCTTGTCTTGAAAAGAGGTTCACATCAAAGTACTAGCTAAAACTGGGCCTCCAGACCATAAACAGGCCTGAGGATAGGTTAGCTCGTAGGTTCAGTGTCAGCGCTAGTGACCACATTGGGACTTCTAGCAAGGTGTTTGGAGGGTCGAGCCACCTGCTCTTCCCAGTGGGAAGAGGTTACAGAGAGGCAAACAGGACTATGCCTCGACTTCCGTGGTTTTGCACCCAGCAAGGGAGTTGGTGGAGGTCAGTTTACCTTCCAATTCAGAGGAAGGTCCTCAAGTCAGGTACCAAAGTACCAAAGTTCACTCTCCCATCTACACCAGCTGTACAGCAGGGCAAAAGCACTGGGTCACCGCTTCCTCCCCTCATGTTGTTGAGTCTCCAGCTTACCTGGATCAACCCTTCCGTCTCGCACCTCACGCTCGCTTATTCTACAGTTCCCTCTCCTCCTCTCTTAAATGGTCCCCTCCCTCACTCCTTCTCCGGGGCTGCTCGGCAATCTCTGTCAAACAGAAACTTCTGCTGAGGACGACGTTGTTCTGCAGCGATCTTCCCCCATCTTTTGCTGCATAACCTCTCTGGCTCCCTACACAGGTGGCAATTCACATTGCAAGGCACACCCAAAGTGCACTTTGCTTCACCAAATAATTAACATGACCCTCCATGTGAAGGCAGCCAGCCTTAATTTAGTTTCCATATGGGGCAGGGACAGCTCCAAGAATCACCACAAATGCTCACATGTTCCAGGTCTAGGAAGCCCTAACCTAAAATACTTTAGTTGTCTGAAGCAATTCCCGGGGTCTCATTTATCAAAGCACTATGCTGGTTAGCTGCAGTTTGAGCCACATAATATGCCAGGTTATGTGTGAAAACTGCATTTATCTTTTTTATTTATCTTATTTAATTTTTTCACATCAGCGCATGTCAGTACAGTGCGAAACTCAAAAGTCATTTACTAGTCCAACAGCGCACAGCAGTGCAGCCCTTTCAGTAAGCCTGCTTGTTCTGCTACTCCCATAGGATATAATGGCCAAATAATTCCATTGGTTATTTTAACAGTCTTTGTTTATTGTTTTAAATCCATTTTTTCCATGGCCTTTGGAACAACAGAGGAGTCCAAAATAGGTTATGGTGATTTTTTTCCTTCTTTGTAAATGATTTATTTTACCCGTTATGTCTGTCACTTTTCTAGCATAACATATTTGCTCCTTAAATTGGATTAGGTTCTACTAATAAACAAGCTTTTTCACCAGACAGGTGTGTTGGGCACATCAGTTTGATGCATCTAAAATAGTCCAATGAATATGGATCTGCTTTACTGAAGCACATTAGAGCACGCTATGTAGAGGCTGTCTGTGAAGTGCCACACTACTCCACACTACTCCACACTACTCCACACTAAGCCACACTGCTTCAAACTAAGCCACACTACTCCACTCTAAGCCACACTACTCCACACTAAGACATACTACTCCACACTAAGCCACACTGCTTCAAACTAAGCCACACTACTCCACTCTAAGCCACACTACTCCACGCTAAGCCATACTACTCCACACTAAGCCATACTACTCCGCACTAAGCCACACCGCTTCAAACTAAGTCACACTAAGCCATACTACTCCACACTAAGAGGCCGATTCATTAATAGCGCCAGGTAGCGACAGATGAGCGACAGTAGCGGCATTTTCAGAGCGCCCGCTAGTAGTCACTGTGCTTGGCCGTTGTTCTGTAGTTGATAGCGACTCAGTCGGTTTGCCGTAATGTTGAATATTGGGTGAGGAGTCGCTATTTGACAGGTTCCGCGCTGTATGGGAGCGCATGACATCGAATGGCCATAGCGAACGGCTCCCAGCATATTCATTAACAAATCACGCTCAAAAAAATCTCGCGCAGTGAAATGCTTGTTTAAACCCCAGAGCGCTGGCGGCGATGGGTTAAAAGTAGTTTTTTAACCCCCAAACAACCATATTTTTTGAAAAAAAAAAAAAACATGTTTTTCAAAACATTTTGTAATATGAATACATTAATATCAGACCTGTAATATCAATTCTGCAGAAATTTTTTTTCTTTTTACCTTAAAAAAAATATCTAACATTGCAGAAGTGGTCACAGAATTTTTGACATTTAAAAAAAAAAAAAAAAAAAAAAAAAAAAACATTAATAGCAATTAATTAAGAATATTTAAAGATTGCTCCATTGAAATGCATTGGAGAGCGCCAGGTAGCGAGAGGTCATACCTGTCGCTGTTCAAGGTCGCTCGCTGGCGCTGTGGGGTGAGGCTGGAATAATGATGAATGATTCGCTATCTGGCGCTCTGTCAGTCGCTAAGCAGGATCGGCTTGATAAATGTGTGATTGCGGAGGGGAACCGGCGTACTCGTGGCGGTGACCGTCATTACCGTTCACTCACCATTCGCTACCTGGCGCTATCCCTTGTTAAATAAGGGCCTAAGCCACACTACTCCACACTAAGCCACACTACTCCACACTAAGCCACACCGCTTCAAACTAAGCCACACTACTCCACACTAAGCCATACTACTCCACACTAAGCCACACTACTCCACACTAAGCCACACTACTCCACACTAAGCCACACCGCTTCAAACTAAGCCACACTACTCCACACTAAGTCACACTACTCCGCACTAAGCCACACTACTCCACACTAAGCCACACTACTCCACACTAATCCACACTACTCCACACTAAGCCACACTGCTTCAAACTAAGCCACACTACTCCACACTAAGCCATACTACTCCACACTAAGCCATACTACTCCACACTAAGCCACACTACTCCACACTAAGCCACACTACTCCACACTAAGCCACACCGCTTCAAACTAAGCCACACTACTCCACACTAAGCCATACTACTCCACACTAAGCCATACTACTCCACACTAAGCCACACTACTCCACACTAAGCCATACTACTCCACACTAAGCCATACTACTCCACACTAAGCCACACTACTCCACACTAAGCCATACTACTCCACACTAAGCCACACCGCTTCAAACTAAGCCACACTACTCCACACTAAGCCATACTACTCCACACTAAGCCACACTACTCCACACTAAGCCACACTACTCCACACTAAGCCACACCGCTTCAAACTAAGCCACACTACTCCACACTAAGCCACACTACTCCGCACTAAGCCATACTACTCCACACTAAGCCACACTACTCCACACTAAGCCACACTGCTTCAAACTAAGCCACACTACTCCACACTAATCCACACTACTCCACACTAAGCCACACTACTCCACACTAAGCCACACTGCTTCAAACTAAGCCACACTACTCCACTCTAAGCCCCACTAATCCACACTAAGCCACACTAATCCACACTAAGCCATACTACTCCACACTAAGCCACACTACTCCACACTAAGCCATACTACTCCACACTAATCCACACTACTCCACACTAAGCCACACTACTCCACACTAAGCCACACTGCTTCAAACTAAGCCACACTACTCCACACTAAGCCACACTACTCCACACTAAGCCACACTACTCCACACTAATCCACACTACTCCACACTAATCCACACTACTCCACACTAAGCCATACTACTCCACACTAAGCCATACTACTCCACACTAATCCACACTACTCCACACTAATCCACACTAAGCCACACTACTCCACACTAATCCACACTACTCCACACTAAGCCACACTACTCCACACTAAGCCATACTACTCCACACTAAGCCATACTACTCCACACTATTCCACACTACTCCACACTAAGCCACACTGCTTCAAACTAAGCCACACTACTCCACTCTAAGCCACACTACTCCACACTAAGCCACACTAATCCACACTACTCCACACTAAGCCATACTACTCCACACTAAGCCACACTACTCCACACTAAACCACACTACTCCACACTAAGCCATACTACTCCACACTAATCCACACTACTCCACACTAAGCCACACTACTCCACACTAAGCCACACTACCCCACATTAAGCCACACTACCCCACACTAAGCCATACTACTCCACACTAAGCCATACTACTCCACACTAAGCCATACTACTCCACACTAAGCCATACTACTCCACACTAAGCCACACTACTCCACACTAAGCCACACTACCCCACACTAAGCCATACTACTCCACACTAAGCCACACTACTCCACAAAGTGCCCTGAAAATCCAGTACACTGTAGCACACCATTGCCTACTATGGCTAACGTACGGGTACAATTTTAATAAATCAGGCCTCTGGTCACCCATGACAGCAACAACACTAGCATAAATGTTGAGTGTATCTGGAACATGTTATATTGTAGGAGCCAAAACAAAAACTTACTGTACATTCCCCGGGGGGAACCACAGGCCACGCCCCCCCGGGCAGGAATCGGCCCGTTCTGAACTTGTGGTGGGGAGCGGCAGGAACGCCGAATGTATGGTAAGTTTTTTTTTTGCTTTTTTTTCAGGGTATGCTGCACACTGCCTGTATTGGGGATGCCCGCACACTGCCTGTATTCGGGATACCCACACACTGCCTGTATTGGGGATGCCCGCACACTGCTTGTAATGGGGATGCCCGCACACTGCCTGTATTGGGGAGGCCTGCACACTGCCTGTATTGGGGATGCCTGCACACTGCCTGTATTGGGGATGCCCGCACACTGCTTGTAATGGGGATGCCCGCACACTGCCTGTATTGGGGAGGCCTGCACACTGCCTGTATTGGGGATGCCTGCACACTGCCTCTATTGGGGATGCCCGCACACTGCTTGTAATGGGGATGCCTGCACACTGCCTGTATTGGGGATGCCTGCACACTGCCTGTATTGGGGAGGCCTGCACACTGCCTGTATTGGGGATGCCTGCACACTGCCTGTATTGGGGATGCCCGCACACTGCTTGTAATAGGGATGCCTGCACACTGCCTGTATTGGGGAGGCCTGCACACTGCCTGTATTGGGGATGCCCGCACACTGCTTGTAATGGGGATGCCCGCACACTGCCTGTATTGGGGATACCCACACACTGCCTGTATTGGGGATGCCTGCACGCTGCCTGTATTGGGGATACCCACACACTGCCTGTATTGGGGATGCCCGCACACTGCCTGTATTGGGGATACCCACACACTGCCTGTATTGGGGATGCCCGCACACTGCCTGTATTTGGGATACCCACACACTGCCTGTATTGGGGATGCCCGCACACTGCTTGTAATGGGGATGCCCGCACACTGCCTGTATTGGGGAGGCCTGCACACTGCCTGTATTGGGGATGCCTGCACACTGCCTGTATTGGGGATGCCCGCACACTGCTTGTAATGGGGATGCCCGCACACTGCCTGTATTGGGGAGGCCTGCACACTGCCTGTATTGGGGATGCCCGCACACTGCTTGTAATGGGGATGCCCGCACACTGCCTGTATTGGGGATACCCACACACTGCCTGTATTGGGGATGCCTGCACGCTGCCTGTATTGGGGATACCCACACACTGCCTGTATTGGGGATGCCCGCACACTGCCTGTATTGGGGATACCCACACACTGCCTGTATTGGGGATGCCCGCACACTGCCTGTATTTGGGATACCCACACACTGCCTGTATTGGGGATGCCCGCACACTGCTTGTAATGGGGATGCCCGCACACTGCCTGTATTGGGGAGGCCTGCACACTGCCTGTATTGGGGATGCCTGCACACTGCCTGTATTGGGGATGCCCGCACACTGCTTGTAATGGGGATGCCCGCACACTGCCTGTATTGGGGAGGCCTGCACACTGCCTGTATTGGGGATGCCTGCACACTGCCTCTATTGGGGATGCCCGCACACTGCTTGTAATGGGGATGCCTGCACACTGCCTGTATTGGGGAGGCCTGCACACTGCCTGTATTGGGGATGCCTGCACACTGCCTGTATTGGGGATGCCCGCACACTGCTTGTAATGGGGATGCCTGCACACTGCCTGTATTGGGGAGGCCTGCACACTGCCTGTATTGGGGATGCCCGCACACTGCTTGTAATGGGGATGCCCGCACACTGCCTGTATTGGGGATACCCACACACTGCCTGTATTGGGGATGCCTGCACGCTGCCTGTATTGGGGATACCCACACACTGCCTGTATTGGGGATGCCCGCACACTGCCTGTATTGGGGATACCCACACACTGCCTGTATTGGGGATGCCCGCACACTGCCTGTATTTGGGATACCCACACACTGCCTGTATTGGGGAGGCCCGCACACTGCCTGTATTGGGGATGCCCGCACACTGCCTGTATTGGGGAGGCCTGCACACTGCCTGTATTGGGGATGCCTGCACACTGCCTGTATTGGGGATGCCCGCACACTGCTTGTAATGGGGATGCCCGCACACTGCCTGTATTGGGGAGGCCTGCACACTGCCTGTATTGGGGATGCCTGCACACTGCCTCTATTGGGGATGCCCGCACACTGCTTGTAATGGGGATGCCTGCACACTGCCTGTATTGGGGAGGCCTGCACACTGCCTGTATTGGGGATGCCTGCACACTGCCTGTATTGGGGATGCCCGCACACTGCTTGTAATGGGGATGCCTGCACACTGCCTGTATTGGGGAGGCCTGCACACTGCCTGTATTGGGGATGCCTGCACACTGCCTGTATTGGGGATGCCCGCACACTGCTTGTAATGGGGATGCCTGCACACTGCCTGTATTGGGGAGGCCTGCACACTGCCTGTATTGGGGATGCCCGCACACTGCTTGTAATGGGGATGCCCGCACACTGCCTGTATTGGGGATACCCACACACTGCCTGTATTGGGGATGCCTGCACGCTGCCTGTATTGGGGATACCCACACACTGCCTGTATTGGGGATGCCCGCACACTGCCTGTATTGGGGATGCCCGCACACTGCCTGTATTGGGGATACCCACACACTGCCTGTATTGGGGATGCCCGCACACTGCCTGTATTTGGGATACCCACACACTGCCTGTATTGGGGAGGCCCGCACACTGCCTGTATTGGGGATGCCCGCACACTGCCTGTATTGGGGAGGCCCGCACACTGCCTGTATTGGGGATGCCCCTCACTGGATGGAATACTGCTTACTGCCTGTAATGTGGGGTCTGTAATGGTGTGATCGAGAGTAATTCTGCGCACTGTCTATAATAGTGTGATTGGAAGGGAGGTGTTTTAGCCCACCATTTGGTTCAGAATATTTTTTTTCACATTTTTCTCCTCCAAAACCAGGGTGCGTCTAATAGGGCGAAAAACACTGTATATGAAAGTCAATCTGGTGAGTGCCTCTAATAGCGTCATGTAGTGTCAAATGTATTACTAGAGGTGTCTTAAATTTTTTTTTATGCAGAATTGTATGTGCAGATCTGACATTGCAGTGTTAAAACAATGTCATTCCATATATTTTCGATCTGGTGCTGGTGTATATGTGTTCAGAAACAGACTTTCATCACATAGCTTCTGGCGCTTGACACTAGAACGCAGACGCTGGTTGTGTGTAGTTTTTTCTTTTTTCTTAAACATGGACTTCAGAGCCGAGTGCTGGACACACTTAACTGGCACTACCTATCGTTCGCTGGTGCGTTGTCCTATTGTTAGATGTAGCGTAGTCTTGGGCGCTTTGACCTCGGGACACCATCTTGCCAGGGCCGGATTATGAGAGGGGCACAAGGGGCGTGAGCCCCCGGGCCTCAACCACTTGCCCTGCAAAGGGGGCCTCCACCAACCTTTGGGTTATGGTTTGGTCCAGGAGGCTTTTCAGTCTTTGGCCTGACGGGCCTTGGGGCCAGTGACAAAGCTATCGGTGGCAGTTGGGACACCCCATGCCTGGGCAAGCCTTTTTTTGTTTTTGCTAACCTGCAGCCAAAGCCACCAAAGGGCAGGACAAAGATCCTAGAGCAGCAAAGCTGCCGTCAGCAACGAGGTGGAGGCAGAGCTGCCAATCGGTGCCCCTCACTGCACATTATCCATCAAGCACAGCCGCTGGCAGCTTAATGCATAGATCTGTTTTCTTCTAGACCAGCTGGTTGGCTTGACTACCCCCCCGCCCAAAATAGCAAAGCAGGAGTTCTGAGCAGCACGCCCCTGCACAAGGGTGGCACAAGGGACCCGATCTGATGTTCCAGTAAGTAGGCGGGTGCCAGACAACCATCAATCAGTTGCTTGGCTGGACTGTTATATTAATGGAAAGAGAAATACTGTATCTGGGGCCTCCACCAGATTGTGTGCCCAGGAACCTCCACCACACTTAATCCGGCCCTGCACCTAGCGTTCTCCATTTGCTCTGCAGTGAATAAGGGAGAGCACTTCTACAGCGCTCTCCAGACATCACATTTATCACTGCAGGACAGGATACTACAGTGTCACTTGTCCAGCCCAGGGCCGTATTTGGTGTTCATGGTGCCCTAGGCACTTTAAGTGCTTGCGCCCCCTTTTTTAAGTTAGGTCATGGTCCATATAAAAAAAAGTGTGTAGGGGGAAAGGGTGCAATGGGCTAGATGCAGAGAATGTGTGTGGAGGAGGGCACAAGGGGGAAATTCAGAGAAGCAGACAAGCATGTTCCATCTTTTACTGCATTCTGACACACAGGAGTCACATGACCACACCAGTGGAGGGGAGATACTCTGGTCTGCGTTCAGCCCATTGCCCTCCCCTTCACACAAATACACTCTGCATCCTTCTGTGGCTGGGTAGTGGTTGTTAGGAGGCATTAATGTTCTGGCTATATGATTTTTAATGTCTTTTCTTTACTACAATAGTAATTGCAGTGTCCCCCCCTTCCAGGTTGCCACCCTAGGCACGTGCCTAGGGTTGCCTAATGGTAAATACAGCCCTGGTCCAGCCACTACTTTAGGTTATAGCGCCAGACACCCGCTTGCAGCGACCACTTGTGGACGCTCTAAGCGCCGCTACATAGACACTCACATAGCAATATGTGGCCTCTAAATCAACAGCAACAGCAAGCTGAGCCTTGCCCCTAAAGTGCTTCCTGGCCAGTCAACATGTGTGTGCCACAGCTTAGGCTATAACATTGCAGGGGTGGATATCATCACTCTTTAGCAATGGTACTCAAGTTGCGCTACATGCTAGCGACTACATCCAGCCCAGTAAGCCCCAAGCAGTGCAGCCCACCAGGCTTATTCCCAGTTCCCCCTTTGGCCAATCAGCCCCTGAATACTAGCCACCAATGTTAAAACTTGTTCTTACTAAATATGTATTTGTTTAGCTGTTAATTTAATTAGCTGATAACGAATGATTACACCACCAAAACTACCCTCTGGCTGTAGGATGCCATCAAAGTGTTTTGTTCACTAAAATGTGTGGAATGGGAGTTTTCTATGCTGCTATTTCCATGCCAAAAACATTAAGGCGACCGTGAAGACATGTAAATTCAGTAAAAACGTAAAATCCAGCAATGTAAAACTGGTTTCATTGTAAACGAAGTATTCCTTTGGGTCCTCTTCAGCCTTCCCAGCCATTGTTCCACGGATCATTAATAATGTACTTTCTTCTAATGACTTTACTTTGGTCCCGATGTAAACGACATCCTTAGAATCGTTTTCAGTATTAAGAGTATTATTTGCAAAGATGGATGAACAGGGAGTTGTGAACTTGTGCAAATAATACTAATAATTAATTATGTGATAGTTTAGATGGCAGTGGATTTAATGGCGCAGTCGTGGTTGGAATTAGCAGGATATGTGTGGCTAGGCTAGGATTAAGCCTCAGGATGGGATTGTGGGAATTTAGTCTTTGATCTGGCTATCTATACCTATTACCAATCGCGGACTAGGGCCAAAAATCAGCCGGGTATTATACCGGCCCAGTCCGCCTATGACCAGCCCTTAGCATGAATCTGAGTGTCCTCCAATGACTAGGGGATGAAAGAATTAATTGGGGGTGTAAGATGCTGCAGCCCAACTGGCCTCGAAGCAGTGTGGCCCACCAAGAATTCTCCCAGGTCTCCCTATGGCCAGTCCACCCCTGCCCATTTACTATTATTGACTACAGCTATAACTTTGGACTTCAGGGCAGGCAAAAGCGGGGATTGGTCCACGTTAGGCAGGTGATACTATAAAACTATGATTTGCCTAGCTTTTCAACAATTCTTAACATAATATAAAATATGGTATGTAAAGCCAAGTATTACTGCATCAGGGCCCATTGTGGAATGAGCCATGATGGGGCTCCACTTAAAACCGACCAACACCCATATACGCCCCATGCAAGCCCAATCTAATTTACCTGCATTGTGCTCCCTGAAGGAAACCGCGCAACGAGCCTGACCACAGGGATCCAATTGTAGTGCATGTGCGGGATACATATACATATCATGGTGCCCCCCCCCCCCGGCTCATTTCAGCAATGGACCAAAACCGTCCTTCTCTGTGTTCAGACCAGAACCCACGTACTTCAGAGCTGCCTATGACCTCCAAATTTATGAGCTACTCAACTTTTTATTGAGCTCTCTATGATGGAGGACCAGGACCAAAAAATGCCTTCTACTGGACATGGTTCAGTTGATTCCTGTCCCTTTTTGGATGGAACTGATGGCATGAGGGGTAGGTTGGCTTAGCTTTCCTGTAGTATTCTTGTGCAGTGTCAGACTGGCCCACCAGAGGATCCAGGACTGACACAAATATTGCACTTTATAGTGTACAACAATCTAATTAGGTTATAGCTGTATGGAGTGCCCCAAGAATGATATTCTCTAGTGGGCCCTAATAATGATTACTTCTGGTGGGCCCAATGTGTTCCAGTCCACCCCTGTTCCTGTGGACCAGCACCCTCCCTGAGTTGCACAGATGGGTTTAGGTCCAGTATTAGGCTGCCCCAAGGTCAGTCACATTTAATATTGCCTCTGGCACCTGTGATTAATATTAAAACAGAGCAAATCTTGTTTCAGGCGGCTTGGAGTCTCTACCAGATTTGGGAACTTACCTTTACTGGAATGCAACAACATATACATACCTTCCAACTTTTCAGGGTGGGAAAGAGGGACATTTGTTAAATTAGGCCACGCCCCCTTATTCAGGGATGGATAGGAGATACATTGTAACAGTTACAACAATATAAACACTTTGAATAGGGAAATGAATCATTTATTGCTGCAGATCTGCATGTTACACCTGAAAGAGGGACAAATGAGAACGAGCGACAGGGGGGCAATGGACTCAAAAGAGGGACAGGCCCTCCAAATCAGGGACACTTGGGAGGTATGCATATATGCGGGCCTGGGTTCACCCTAGCTAATGCGCACACCTGCGCCAGGTCAATCTGAATGGTCAGTTTGGGTGTGCACATCTGGAGCAGGAGGCACCCAGCATCCCATTCATTCAGAATAGATTGACATGTGACGTAACCTATGCTGATTGACTGGAAGCCCGCACATGCGCTGTGGGAGTGTGGGACAGGGAAAGATACCTGGTGTTCTCTGGGGTTTTACACACAGGGGCACCCCAATCCCTACTAAAGAAGACCAAAACCCAGGAGAGTGAAAAACCTAGTTTTTATTCCATTTAATCATTAACTGATGTTTGGTACAGCGTGTTTAGTAGGTTTATTGGCCCTTTGGTAGCACAGGATGAGGTTAATGAAGTCAGGCCGGTTCCAGCCATGTTGTATAAACTGAGGTGACAGTATGGTGCAGCAGCCAAAACATGGCCTCCCTGCCAAGTGGCCCTCCCTCCCTCCTGGACAGCATTACAGCAAATTAGTGGATGAATAGAGCAGCAAATTGAGTGGGAGGGGGACACCCGGAATCTAATAGTTGAAGCAGCTGTTTTGCCCAATTACGATGCCTCTTGTTTGGCACTGTGTGATGGGGGCACTTGGTCCATGGCAGCTAAACTTCTCCATTGTGGTCAGAGAGAGACGGAGGCACTTGGCTTCAATGTGTTCGGTATCACCTATTCTCTGGCCCTGCCGCCGGTGCGATCCACCTGTCCCTATTCACACACAAGAGCAATGCAACAAAGCCCCGGCTGCTCCCCCCTCCATTTCAGGAGCAGCATCTGCACTCACTTCTGTCTGCTCAGGCCTGGAGACTTAAGTGCTATCTCTTTAAAAACCATCCAAGACACAAAGAGCAGGGACATGGCTCGGGTGTTCAAAAGCCTTCTCTGGGAATGGGGGAAGCCATATAGGCTCTGCCATGCTGGAATAAAAAAGGGCTGCACATATACCACCGGCAATGATTTTATCCCCTCCCCGCCTTTCCCTTTCTGCCACTAATTGGCAAAGCGTGGCCGCTTTATGAAGTAATCACTTAATGCAGTAATTACCCGCGCTCTCCCTGGATCACTCTGGGATGCACTACCTGGCGCCAACCTATTAACTCCTTCTATCCTGCCAGGGGGCACCCTTCACCTTCTCAAGAGGGGTAGCCTGAATTTTTTAACATGTTTTTCCTGGACCAGATATAAAATAAGGGCCTGATTTGCTAAGTGTGCCAGTAAAGCATCATGCTAGCTAGTTGTCTCATTTGTGATTTTATAAGGTGTATATAACATTGTTTGAGCTGATAACATGTCATGATCTTTCCCTATGTTATTTCATTTTAGAACACAAAATGACCGGTGTAACAGGAGTGTAGGGAAAGGTATTTACCCCACTCTTGATACAAGCTGGGGCCACCTGGGTAAAACACTTATGTTTATTTAAAGTGGACCAAAACCCAGCAGGATCGGCCCGGGAATCTATAAGATCAGATCCCTCCCCGCGGGGCATCCGAAATCGGGATGCCCTGCTGTGTGAACCCCCCCAGGACGCCTGCAAACATTATCTGAATCCTGGTCCAACGGCGCATGCGCAGGTCGTGGATGCATCTCGCGCTTCTCTCTAGCAGGGCGCGTGAATGGCCACCACGGGCAAGCTCACTGTTAGAGGGAAGTGCAAGATGCGGCCGCCAGCATGCTCGGAGCCACGAAGATAAGACGTCGCTTTGACACGCATTCCTCAGCGGCTCCGAGCGCACTGATTAGACGAACGGCGGCGCATGCGCCGTAGGAGCAGGGTGAGATGAGTTGAATCGGGCGATCTGGGGGGTTTCACATAGCAGGGCACCCCCGATTGGGGTGCCCCGGGGAGGTGGACCATAACCCAGAATAGTCAAAATCCTGGGTTTTGGTCCACTTTAAAGGTTTGTCATGAGCTGGAAGGCCTCACGGCATCTCCAAGTAAAATGCATTGTATAAATATTTGCTGGATGGCGGGAGGAGAGGTCACATACACCTGCCATCAAGGAATATCCTGGCTTGCTTTTTGTTATTTTTATAGAAGAAAGAAGAAGTCAGGGTGACAGGTTCTGTAGCCCCTGATAGACTAAACCTGTCACCCCTGGATTTTATTCCTTTCATAAGAGAATAAACCACAAGCTTGGCGGGAGTTTTACTCAGTTTGGGTGTATAAGTGACTCTTCCTCATTAGCTGACATATGATTTATATGGATTTTTAATATTACACAATTTCGCGATAGTGCTCCTTTAAGTTACATTTCTTATTTGCTTATTCAACATCAAGTTTCTAATGATTCTTCAGTCCCACCCTGCAGATGAATGTGTTTTAGAAACATAGAAACATAGAAGGTTGACGGCAGAAGGAGACCATACGGTCCATCTAGTCTGCCCTTATGTGTATACTGTATGTACTCTTTATCTTAGGATAGATGTGTGCTTATCCCAGGCATGTTTAAATTCAGTGACTGTTGATTTTTCAACTACCTCTGCTGGAAGTTTGTTCCAAGCATCTACTACTCTTTCTGTAAAATAATATTTTCTAACATTGCTCCTGATCTTCCCCCCGACTAGCTTCAGGTTGTGCCCCCTTGTTCTATCATTAAGCTTCTTCTTAAAAACACTTCCCTCCTGAACCTTATTCAATCCTTTGACATATTTAAAAGTCTCAATCATGTCCCCCCTCTCCCTTCTTTCCTCCAGACTGTACAAATTAAGTTCTTTAAGTCTCTCCTGATAAGTTTTAAGTTTAAGTCCTTCCACCATTTTCATTGCCCGCCTTTGGATACGTTCTATTTGAATAATGTCTTTTTTTAGGTAAGGTCTCCAGAACTGCACACAGTATTCTAGCTGTGGCCTCACCAGGGCTCTACATGGTGGCATCACAACCTCCCTCTTCCTACTGGTGATGCCTCGAGCTATGCAGCCGAGCATCCTGCTTGCTTTTCCCACTGCCTGGCTACACTGTCCACTCATCTTGCAGCTATCAGTAATCAGTATCCCTAAATCTCTCTACTCGGAGGTCCTGGCTAACACAGTGCTGCCCATACGGTACTCAGAGCAGGGATTCCTTCTACCCAAGTGCATGATTTTACATTTAGAGACATTAAACTCTAGTTTCCACAGTTTTGACCATCTATCCAGTAAAGCTAAATCATTTTCCATGTTGCAGACACCTCCAGGAATATCCACCCTATTACTAACCCTTGTATCATCAGCAAACAGACAAACTTTTCCTACCAAGCCTTCTCCTATGTCACTTACAAATATATTAAAAAGAATGGGGCCCAGGACAGAGCCTTGCGGCACACCACTTGTAACTCGCCTTTGTTCAGATTGCACACCATTTACAACAACGCTCTGATACCGATCCCTCAGCCAACTGGAAATCCACTGAACTATCCAGGGATTGAGTCCTACCTTCAATAACTTATCTATGAGCTCCTTATGTGGTACAGTGTCAAAGGCTTTGCTAAAATCCAGATAGGCGATATCCACAGCACCACCTTCATCTAACACTTTAGTGACATTGTCAAAGAAATCAATAAGATTGGTCTGACATAATCTGCCCTCAGTAAAGCCGTGCTGTTTTGGGTCCAATAGGCCATTCATTTTTAGATGGGAAATTATCTGTTTTCTTAAGATTGTTTCCATTAATTTGACCACTATAGTTGTTTTAACAGTTGTAACCCTGTAAATGATGTATGTTTGGTTAGATATGAAAAAAATGAATAAAATAAAGTATAAGGTATTTAGTCTGGTGGTGATACTTTATGAGGTTAGCAGTCAAAAATGAACATTTATAGATAAAACCCCAGGCAAATTAAAAAAAAAAAAACAATAACCTATAGACAAAATAAGATCAAGTGAAGATGCCCAAATCTAGGAATTTTTCCTGCACCTAACCCATCTATGCACTGAGACACAAGCAGTGAGTCTGCACATACCTGGGCAGACCAAACTATACTTGGGGAGCAGTTGGAGGTTAGGTGCCTTCACAAGCATTTCAGTCATGTCCTACCCGGGAATCAAACCTGAAAGTAAAAAAAAAATCTTGGGAGAAAGAAAGACAGGGAAAGACAAGACAAACTGTATAGTATATCCACATATACACATTGTACCTGTGAATTCATCTATTTATACCCACTCTGTACCTGTGTAATACAAGGGCTCAGAGTGTCCAGGTATGTGCCCCCCCCCCCTCCCGGGCTCAGTGATGTGCAGCATGGAGCCCAGGGGCAGGCAGCGGAGAGGATCCAGGGAATTCTTCCTGTACTTCCCATTCATGGTCAGCTGGGCAGAACTAATGTAACAAAATGTCTCTGGCCCTTTGAGGCTCAGCTTACATGTTTTGGGAGCGGCTGAGGGAGGGGGGTTCTTTGCTGGCTGTGCTGGAGGGGGGGTGGGTAAGGGCAATGGAGTATCTGTTACTTCATTGTCAATTTCATCCCTTGACCTCTGCAACCTCTTGTGATCTCTTTAACCCTCTCTGTGCTGCAGGCTCATCAGAAGTCAGGACATTGTTGTGTCCGATGAAGGCCGAGGGGAACAAAGAAGACATTCGTTTCTTTGTTATGATACAATTACACCACTAACTGTCCTGACCAGCTCCAGGATCAATGGTGTCTGTGTGGAGCCCTTGCTGGACGAGTGATGCCTTCAAATGTAGATTTAATAACGCTTTAAATAATTTCCCTTGACGAGTGTCAGGACAACTTTCTGTGAGGTAGAAGAGGGCCACCCTTGGTCACAAAATATATTTGTTCTTTTTATGTGCCTGGTCTTTAGGTAAGCCTCCCTTTAAGAAGCTTTAAGAAATATAGTGGAAACGTGTTGTTTATTAACAATAGTCACCATTGCCACAATCAGCAGGTCTCTTGTCTTAAAGGCCAATTGTAGTCTAAAACCAGAAACACAGGATACTTGTCTTTACTCTGCTCCTAGCAGGTAAGAGTGGACTAGATGCGCAGGGCTTAGGTATTTAACAGTAGTTGTAATAATGTTTTTATAGCTATTTCTTGCACACATGGGTTATGTTGCTTGCTGTTATGTCTAAATTATGTACTCATTTATTTATACATATACTGCCCTTATAACAATATTTTCACCTGACCACTGACAAACCTAGGGATTAGAGTCGGAAAATAAGAAAAAAACTCTGAGCCAAATGGCATGCTAAAATACCCCCTCCCAACATAATAGGCTGTGGGCAGACCCACGTCCCCAAAGCCCAAAATTAGGCAGTGTACATACTTCCCTCACCCAAGACCCCCATACCAGGGAGGGTCTGTAGTGTGCAGACCCCCCCAGAGCCCAATACACAGATGAGTGCAGACCCCCCACTCCCAGAGCTCTATAATAACCAATGTGGCAACCCCCCATAACCCAGGCATGTGGCAGGACTCCACCAGGACCCAATACCAGGCATGTGCAGACCCCCCCCAGAGCCCAATACACAGATGTGTGCAGACCCCCCACTCCCAGAGCTCTATAATAACCAATGTGGCAACCCCCCATAACCCAGGCATGTGGCAGGACCCCACCAGGACCCAATACCAGGCATGTGACAGGACCCCCTAGAACCCAATAACAGGCATGTGGCAGGACCCCACCAGGACCCAATACCAGGCATGTGCAGGACCCCACCAGAACCCAATTACAGGCATGTGACAGGACCCCACCAGAACCCAAAAACAGGCATCTGACAGCCCCCCCCCCCCTAGAATCCAATAACAGGCATCTGAAAGCCCCCCTAGAACCCAATAACAGGCATGTGGCAGGACCCCATCAGAACCAAGTTGTAGTACCCCTTCATAACTCAGTACTAGGCATTTGGTAGGACCCCTCCCCAGGAACCATACAACAGGCATTTGGCAGGACCCCTCCAGAACCCAATAACAGGCATGTGGCAGGACCCCTCCAGAACCCAATAACAGGCATGTGGCAGGACCCCCCCTAGATCACAATATCAGGCATTTGGCAAGACCTCCCAGTACCCAATAACAGGCATGTGGCAGGACCCCCCCTAGAATCCAATAACACGCATGTGGCTGGACGCCCCTAGATTCCAATAACAGGCATGTGGCAGGACCTCTTCAGAACCCAAAACCAGGCATTTGTCAGGATCCCCCCAACAGAAACCAATAACAGGCATGTGGCAGGACTCTAAAAGCCTTAAAGGAGCCACAGCACTCAACCCTGTTAGCTTGCAGACAAGCCTACAATCTGTCTCTAAACTTGGTTAAAAGCAGAGGACTCGGTCACACACATCTGCAGAAGTATGCTTAAGCTGCACCACCAGCGCCAAGGTGCCTCTGTGAGGTGCAGTCCTAACTCTAATCTATGAGAGCCCCATTTGGGACATACAATAGATAAATTGGGAGCAGGCTTACCTGAGGTTGCCCTAAACCTCAAGTGCAGCCCATGGGGTGGAAGGGTCGAAGACCTTGCAATACAGCCTAGACCCCACACCCCATGTGCTTGCACAAATTCAAAAGAAACAAAGGACTCTACCAGAACAGAACCCATTAACAGGCATGTGGCAGGACCCCACCAGAACCCAATAACAGGCATGTGGCAGGACCCCACCAGAACCCAATAACAGGCATGTGGCAGGACCCCACCAGAACCCAATAACAGGCATGTGGCAGGACCCCACCAGAACCCAATAACAGGCATGTGGCAGGACCCCACCAGAACCCAATAACAGGCATGTGGCAGGATTCCACCAGAACAGAACCTGATAAGAGGCGGGACCCCACCAGAACCCAACAACCAGCATGCAGCAGGATCCTACCAGAACCCAATACAAGGCAATTGGCAGGAGCCCCACCAGAATGCAATTACAGCTTTTTTTCCAGGGGGAACACTGTATCACGTGTGTGAGGAGGGAGCAGACAGCAAAGTTTGGGCAGACAGGGAGCAGTTATACTCACAAAGAGGGTCTCAATGCTGCTTGCTGCTCCCATCCTGGCTCACACAAAAGACAAAATCTGTCCTGTGATAGACCCGCATACAGGGACAGGGAGCAACTAGCAGCACTGGGACCCTGTTTATGGGTATAACTGTCCCCTGCCCACCCAAGCTTCACTGTCCTCTCTAGACTACTTACCTTAAAAGCGCCATTGATCATTCTCCTGTCTGGTGGACATGGCCTGTGTATGGCCAGCCCCCCTTGTTCTTAATGGGAGCTGTACACAGGCCCCTCCCACGCGCCAGCAGGAACCAGGGCAGCGGCAGGACGATCATCACTGCAGGAGCCCCGGCAAGGTAAGTGGACTTTTCCTTTATCAGCCCCAGTCCACGGTGGCCAGTTCACATTCACTCTTTAAGAAACACTGAAATCCCCCAGAGTGTCCTCTGGTATATCATTTTGGCTGTACCACCCTACCTTCTGTATTGTGATTAAAATCTGGTTTTCTTCACATTTTACATAGCGCTTGTATCTTTTGGGAATTGTGATTGTGTATAAATCTAAAGCCACATATTTAGAAATCTTACGTGATACCACCAAAAAAACAATACTAAAATGAAGACTATGTTCACACCTATCTATATGCACTGCATTGCGCAACGCAGTCACACTGCAATAAAGAATACTGCCCATTCATTTCAATGGGCCAGTTGGCTTGGAAAAGTTCGCAAGCTGCATTTTCAATGCAACACAAGGATAGCATAGGCCTATGGCAATGTATGAGCAAAAGACCTGGCACTGGAGGTGGCAGCAGCAGAAGACCCAATGGGGTCGATTCAGAGCCAGGTGAGCATTCTCGCTCCTTTTCTAGGAGAGAAAACTGCCATTCACTTTCATTGTCTACCTTGGGGCTGATTCAGAGCCAAGTGAAAATTTATACCTGGTAAACAATGAAAGTGAATGGCAGTTTTCTGTCCAAAGAAAGGAGTGAAAATTCTCACCTGGCTCTGAATTGACCCCCCCCCCCCAGCAGTACATGCCGGAACCTGCACCATCATCTTCTGTGGCGCTGTACAAGGTAGAAATGAAAGACATGGAGAGCTGGATTATAGCCGTGGCCTGGGTGCCAGGCACCTTTGCGCATGCATGTAAATCAGTAACTAGGTTGCCATGGTTCTTTTGACCATAGGTGTATTTTTTGCACCAATGGGTGCCCCCCTATCCCATCCCCCGTTTATTGTTAAATACATTAGGAACAAAAACATTGACAGCGTTAAAAGGTGTCGTCAGGCTATCCTAATTACACCAGGCCTTATCCTGGCTCAATGAGATGATAAAACAATTCATGAACGTAGCTTACAATGCTGGAAGGGCCGTGTGCATGTGTGTCAGGGGGATGTATATGAGGCTGCACCCCCCCTCCCACCTCTTGTTCTTGCAGTTAGCGGCAGCATGGAAAACACAAACACGACATTGGTATCTAGGAGAAAATAATTAGGGTCCTCATCAGTGTAATTCCCTCCAATAAAGGCCCCGGAGCTGACATATAACTCGTGCCACTCAGCTTTAATGAATAGATGTGCTGCTTGTTAGCTAAAAAGGTTTTTAGCAGAAAATCGATAATGTTACTTCAACATTTGTGATTGCAAATGCAATTACCGAGCCCGTGATTAGCTATAGACTTCTTATTGTTTTGCTGATTATTATGATTATTTTTTAAAACGCGGGCCGCCATAGAAAAGGTTTACCATGAAAAGTCTGCCGGCGTACATAATCCTACCGTGTAATAACACTTAGCTCTCGCTGTCATTTTACCCTTCGCTTTTAGCGGGCCAATTAGCTCATTAACCCTTCACAGCAGTGGACAGGAGGGAAGACCTTACTTAGCTAAGAGGACCTCCATTTATGTTACGAATACTTATTGAAATATTGCTAAAGTATTTAAAACTTTGCTACATGGAATCATGGAATCAATGGCCTGGACATGGAATCAATGGCCTGGACATGGAATCACCTGTAATGCCTTCTATTCACTTTCTATCATGCAACACACTAACCAGCGAGAGGTGGGGGTTTAAAATCTAGAAATTTTGACTTTCCCTACCATAGACCATCCTTATTTTAATGCTCCCATAAAGCAGATATAAACTGACCCTGGCAAATCCTTGTCAGGTAGGGTCCAGGCAGGGGTGGCCTGGGCATGGGGAGTGCAGGGAGAATTCCTAGTCTGCCGCCCCCATGGCATTTTCCTTCTCTTGACCTCTTTCCGTGTACCTGGCGTCACTGTACCACCCAGCCAAGACACCATCACCCATAGTTCGCCTCTGAAGTGCTATATCCTCATGGCAGTGAGTGTGCCGTGACCTCCCCTGCCACAGTACCTGCATCTAAAAAACTAAAGCTACAACAACATTACTTAAAGAGTGGCCATACCCCCGGTTCATGAACTCCTGTTCCCGCTGCAATGCTATAGCTTCAGCACTGACTGGAAGGAAAGCACATTGACTGAGATCAGCAGCTTATGGCCTGGTCATGGACCAGGCTGGGTCCAAGTGCTTAAGGACCCTAAATCACCTAATCACACTTCCTGTAAGCTGTAAATATAGGGGATGCTCATCTTTCAGATGAAGCTCTGCTAATAAGATAAGATAAGATAATGCAGGGCTCACTGATAGCATGAGTGATAGGTTAGTTTTGTGTCTAGTGGACTAGGACCACAGAGTAGCAAGGCAGGGTTTAGGCTCACTTTTAATGAATCCAATACTTTTCTCATCCAGCGTGGGTCCAGGTAGTGCTACATTTCTTAAAAATGGTGAGCCTCCAATGCAGCACCTGACAGCACAATGAGGCTGCAGATGAAACTACATCCACCATCTGTTCCATTTTTATAGTATCTCTCCAGCACCCAATACATTAGCATGTAGCAGTCCCAAAGTGTATGTTAGAACCCTTAACCATAGACAAAGGCTGTAGGCCCTTACATCCAGTTTGGAGAATCCTGTTAAGGAATGCACTATTGACCTCATGGCTGCCTTGCACATCTGGTCTACCTATGCCCATATAGAATGAGATGTGACCCTGAAGGGCAGAACCTTTCCTTTAAATCATTAGGCCTTTTTCAGTAGTTAGAAATACCCTTTGCTAATAGCTGATTTTGTGACCTCCAAACATTGCACTATCAAAGCACATTTTCTTCTGACTTGTCAAACAAAAACAGGTAACATTTCAGGGACCTCCATCCATAGGAGATCAGATCAAACTGAAATCTTCAATACCAAAATGGCTTCAAGAAAACACCACCTTGAGGGTTAATACTGAAGGGGGTAATCACTATAAGGAAGGAGACTCCTGCATTGTAAAGAGCAATAAATTCAGGTCTCTATCATGACTCCTGACATCCCTTGGGCTTCAGGACTTTTTACCAATATAACCACACGGTGACAGAGTTTCCCCTGTTCATTTTTCTTACCACTTGACCATGCCTTGATCCCCAGTCTCTGGTTGCTGATATGTTTGACCCTGTCTTGATCATACTGTCTTTGGTTGTCAACCTTAGCCACACCTAACCACATCTTGCCCTGCTGTTTCTGGTTGCCAACTTTTGCCACATCTGGACATGTCTTGATCAGCTGTTCCTAGTTGCCAACATTTATCCACACCTTATAGCTACTGACCCCTACTGTCGGTCACTGCCATATAAAGACCATGTCTTGCATGCTATACCTTGTTGCTGACCGGTCAGCATTAGCACCATGTACTAGCTTACTGCACATGTTATCATGGGCTCTACCCATACCTGGTCTGCTCCTTGTTCACTGTACCTTCAGCTCTAAACCCATCCTGCTGCAGCTTCAGAATGCTGGTACAAGACTATACTTTAGAGGGCACTGCCCACTGGGTGGCGCCTAACATTTCTAGTCCAGCAATAGGACATTTCTTCAGGGGCAGATTGCAGCATTTTCTCATTTGTATCTATTAGTGCAAGCACATAGGAGGATCTAAAGCTGAATAGGGGGACTTTTGGCCCTTATGTGTAGCACTGGAGGCATTAGACAACCTTAGGGAAGCTAGCTTGCAAACTATACATTACTGTGTATATGTCCCAAATGTGAGACTCTCAAACATTAGAGAGATATTAGAGAAAGGTTATAGGACTTGTTGCTGGCTAACACAGCTTAAGAACTGTGTCTGCTTTAAGATTTGTCCATGGGACAATATTTGGCCAAGAAAAGCATCCATTTCAGGACAGTTTGTAGCACAAGCTGGCTAACAGGACAGGGTGGGAAAAGAGGAAAGTTAAATAGTTGAAAAAGCTTTAAAGAGGGTTTTCACTTTCAGTTAATGGGGAAATCCATTTTCCAGTGCCCCTCATTAGCTGGTTAATAAGCATGTCTGTCTTGTAGACCTGGCTGATCAACTGAAGAGCTATAGAGGAAGACTTAAGTTTACCACCTTTGGGTTGATGTCTCTATGCTGTATGACATCATTTCATGTTAATGAGTGACATCATTTGTAGCTTTTGTTGACCACATAAGAAAATGACTTCCTTTGGGCTTCAGGTAATTTATAACATAGCAGTAGAGGTTGGTCTGTGGGCACAAACTTTGTGGTTACATTACAGTTACAAGCAATTACGCATTGCATGTCATTGATAGAGACATATTTATTAGCATACTTCCCAACTGTGTCTCATTTGGAGGGACTGTCCTTCTTTTGAGTCCATGTCCCCCTGTCCCTTATTGTTCTGATTTGTCCATCTTTGAGGTGTAGCATGCAGGTCTGCGGCTATAAATTATTCATATGCGTATTCAAAGTGTTTGCATTGTTGTAAATGTTGTAACAACTTATCTCTGGCCCATCCCTCAGTGAGGGGGTGTGGCTAAATGTATAAATTGTCCCTCTTTCCCAACCTGAAAAGTTGGAAGTTATGTTTATTGGAACCATTTTATTTTATTTTTTTTATTTTCCAAGTTTCTAATCGGATTTGAAGAGTTCGTCAGCTCCAAAACATAATTTGGTGATAGCTAGCTTCTGGGGTCAACGCGCACTCTCTGCATCTTGGATTGTAGGTAAGGATTGCAGCATGACTCAGACACAGGGTTTGCAGCAGCCCTGTGATGTACCATTTACTATAAACTTACAACAGACTTTATTGTGCTTTTCAATTAAGTGTAATTTTGGGTCAAACTTCTCAAAATCCTTCCCAATCTGGGTTTGGGTTATCTCCATTATCTAAACCAGAGTTTCCTGGTATAAGCACCACTGGTGGTACTTGATCCCCCTCTCTGGTGGTACTTAAGGCCACTGAGGATATAAGTGGGGGGATGCTGCTACTGCTGCTGCTAATAGAATGTGCCAGGCGGCCAAGTCAGCAAGCTGCGGGAGTACAGAAGTGGAGCATCTTGGAATAATGACATTGCTGGCAAAAAGAGCTTGCATTGCGTTTGGGCCAGTATAGGACCTTTACGCTCCCGAGGAAGTTGTGAGGTCACCCGGAAACTCACCTTCTTTCCCGGTCCAATGAGGCATGCGCGAGCTGCGTCCGCATCCCTGCTGTCCCTTTAGCAGGGCGCGTGACTGCTCCAGGCATTTGTGCATGCTCCCTGTTAGAGGGTAGCGGGGATGTGGCTGCCAGTGCGCTTGGATCCACTCGTATTAGATGAGCTCCTGGACGAAGGTGCTCGAGCGGTTTCAAGTGTGCTGACTGGAAGAGCAGCCACGCATGCGTCGGACGACCGGGAAGAGGTGAGTTTGTTCGGGTAACCTGGGGGGTTTCACACAGTCAAAATCCTGGGTTTTGGTCCACTTTAAGAAGACCAAAGCTGGATCTTTAAGATGAGCATGTATTACAGTACTGGACCTATACAGAATGGCATCATGTGGCTTCTCACAAAACTTTCAAGTATGTTTTCAGCCACACAAATCACAAGCTCTGACCCATCATACATTTCTATTTAGGGCCTTATTCATGAAGGGATAGCGCCAGGTAGTGCCTGTACAGCGGCAGGTAGCACCAGGTAGCGGCACACAATTCCACATTTATGAAGCCGAATCTGGTGAGCGACTAGAACAACGCCATGTAGTGTACGATTCATCATTATCCCAGCCTCATCGTACAGCGCCGGCGTTCAGCCTTGCAGAGCGCCACGTATTACCTCTCACTACCTGGCGCTCTCCCATACATTTCAATGGACGATCCTTAAATCCCTTTCCTGATTCCATTTTTCTTTTTCTTACAAAAAAAATCTCAAAACTTCTGACATGTATCCTGGGCAAGAAAATTACATTTTGGAAAACTTTTTGGATTAATAATATTTTTATGCAGAATTGTCCTTACATGTCTGGTATTGGTATTGGTATAAAGTGTTCATGTTACAATGTAATAACAATGTAATTCCATATGTTTTCGCCTGTGATGTTTTTTGATGAATGTGGTGGGAGTCAGTCACACTGAGCTGGCGCTACCGTTCGCTCCCATACAGCGTAGTACTGTGACTCACATATCATATTCATCAATGCCGGCCAGAGACTGAGGCGCTCTGAATCAAAGAACCATGGCCGAGCACAGCGACTACTAGCGGTCACTCTCAAAGCCTCGCTACAGACGCTCATCTGTCGCTATCTGGCGTTAGTAATGAATCAGCCTGACCATTTCTGTCACAGCTTTGTGTGTCAGGAAATGACAACTGAACTTTGAACTTGTAGTCACTGAATAGTACTGCAGACACATCCTGCTCAGCTCTGTCACTTTCTGCTGACTTTTTTTTTTTTATTTAAATCAGAAAATAATACGACGGAACGTATTTATTTGCCTTTAGCCCATATATTAACATTTCATTTTAATTTAATGATTGTTCACCTGTGCATCCCACTGGCCAGTGTTGCTCCCTGGGCATCCCGCTTCAGTTTTAGAATGCTATTATGCCCCTCAGGAATGCTCAGGATTTGGGATTAATACTTACCTTTGTACACACCTGGGGCCTTGACAGCTGCACCCTACACTCTGATTCCCACGCTGGTATCTGTCCCATAGAAATTCCTGAAATTGGCAGTTGCAGGATGCGGCAGCCCTGATTTTATTCTGCCTTAAAGCGGACCAAAACCCCCTTTTTTAACTAGCATCCGCTGAATTGCTCCCCCCATGAGGAGTCCCTTTTGCCAATCTTCACTGCTCCAGCTTCACTCTAATTCCAGATAATGGCACCTGTTTTAGATGTAAAGCTCCGCCTCCTCCATTCATTGCCACCACTGTGTGACTGATTGCTGCCATCTTACAGAGAGGAACAGCGAAAAATAAAGTGTTTGCATTTCAAAAAGCACAAATATCCATTTCTAGTTCTACACCCTAAGAAGGAGGTATCGGCAGGAGTTTTGGCCAAATGTATTTAACGAGTTCAGTGGGTTTTGGTCCGCTTTAAGTAATCCACAACTTCAGCGGGCAATGCAGGGTTATATTTTTTTGACACCTATCATACAATCACTCCAAACCAAGAAACCAGGTCTAGAAATGGGGCACAACTCAAACAAGACATATTAAAATTCAGGTAGTTTTTATTAAACACAGGGAGGCTGATTTATTAATAGCGACATGTAGCGACAGTTGAGCGACTGTAGCAGTATTTTCACAGCGCCCGCTAGTAGTCGCTGTGCTTGGCCGTTGTTCGGTTGTTGACAGCGACTCAGTCGGTGTGGCGTAATGTTGAATACAAGGTTACGAGTCGCTATTTGACAGGTTCCGCGATGTATGGGTGCGCATGATAGCGACTGGTGAGAGTGACCGGCTTCCACCATATTCATCAAAAAATCACGCTCAAAAAATTCAAGCGCTGAGAAATGCATGTTTAAACCCCAGAGCGCTGGAGGCTATGTGTTAAAAGTAGTTTTTTAACCCCCAAACTACCAGATTTTTGGAAACCAAAAAAAAAGTATTTTAAATAATTTAGTAATATGAATACATTAATATCAGACCTGTAATATCAATTCTGTACAATTTTTGTTTTTATTTTTTTTTTCCCTGTGGGCTGAGGCTGGAATAATGATGAATGAGTGGCTATATGGCGCTATCTCAGTCGCTAAGCAGGATCGGCTTGATAAATGTGTGATTGTGGTGGGGAGCTGGCGTTCTCGTGGCGGTGCCCGTCATTACCGGCCGCTCACCAGTCGCTACCTGTCGCTATTCCTTCATAAAAGGGCCTAAATAAAGAAAAAGACAAAAACCAGGACAACAACAGAAAATCTACTGACCACTGATGACAATACATCTAAATATACCCTAAATGACACGGGCAGCTTTCCCATGAATTTCCCTAATAACAATGTACAAATAACGTGCTCCGTGCTGTGCTATGCATACAATAAAGAAAATATGCAAAAACAATAATTAATGTGCAACTCCGCAATTATATGTCATGCAATATAAAATCGAAATAATCAATCCAAATATGCTGTAATCAATAACTCAATAATTCCAAAAATCAATTCAGATATATACCATACAATATAGTTCAACTATAATCAGTAAAGTGCAATGTTAACAGCTGCTCACTAGCCCGGGGGGGGGGGGGGGGGGGGAGAGAACAGCATTGGAAGATAGGGACCCATAATAAGGAAGCCAATAAAAGACAAAAAACAAAGATACTGCCCTTGTAAATGGCAAACGGCAAACTATACAGTGGTCCTGGGTCCAGTGAGCGTGTAATCCCCAGCATCTTCTCCAGGGGTCCCCTGGAAACCCAGAAGACAAGGGATGCTTGGGCTCGGGGGTCCTCTATGAAGATTGACCAACCAGACTGCCTCATGTCAAATTGGTGGCAACAAGAACCATTATTTTAAGCAGACATAAATAGAGATGAGCGAGTAGTATTCGACCGAGTCGGTATTCGATCAAATACTACGCTATTCGTCATACTCGATTTCGATCGAGTACAGCGGCGATGGTGCACTCACAATTCGTTTCCCCTCACACCTTCCCTGGCGCGTTTTTTACACCAATCACCATGCAGGGGGGGTGGGACAGGTCCTGGGAGGACGCTGGCATCGCGAGAACGGCGTCTACACGCATTGGCTGGAAAAACCATGTGACCTCGAATCTACAAAACTCAGCACTTCCTCTTCGTCAGCATTAGCAGCTTGAACTTAGTGAGGGATAGACGCTCACAGCGGGGAAAGACAGGCTGTAGCTGGCAGGGCCCCAGAAGCTCGGAAGATCGCATTTACCACCATATATACCAGCTACCAGAAGACAAGAGAGTCATTAAGAGCCCTTATTAGGGCTACTATGCTGAACGGTATATAGCTCATATGTAGGCAGGCAGGGCCCCAGAAGCTCAGAATATCGCATTTACCACCATATATACCAGCTACCAGAAGACAAGAGAGTCATTAAGAGCCCTTATTAGGGCTACTATGCTGAACAGTATATAGCTCATATGTAGGCAGGCAGGGCCCCAGAAGCTCAGAATATCGCATTTACCACCATATATACCAGCTACCAGAAGACAAGAGAGTCATTAAGAGCCCTTATTAGGGCTACTATGCTGAACGGTATATAGCTCCTATGTAGGCAGGCAGGGCCCCAGAAGCTCAGAATATCGCTTTTACCACCATATATACCAGCTACCAGAAGACAAGAGAGTCATTAAGAGCCCTTATTAGGGCTACTATGCTGAACGGTATATAGCTCATATGTAGGCAGGCAGGGCCCCAGAAGCTCAGAATATCGCATTTACCACCATATATACCAGCTACCAGAAGACAAGAGAGTCATTGAGAGCCCTTATTAGGGCTACTATGCTGAACAGTATATAGCTCATATGTAGGCAGGCAGGGCCCCAGAAGCTCAGAATATCGCATTTACCACCATATATACCAGCTACCAGAAGACAAGAGAGTCATTAAGAGCCTTTATTAGGGCTACTATGCTGAACGGTATATAGCTCCTATGTAGGCAGGCAGGGCCCCAGAAGCTCAGAATATCGCATTTACCACCATATATACCAGCTACCAGAAGACAAGAGAGTCATTAAGAGCCCTTATTAGGGCTACTATGCTGAACAGTATATAGCTCATATGTAGGCAGGCAGGGCCCCAGAAGCTCAGAATATCACATTTACCACCATATATACCAGCTACCAGAAGACAAGAGAGTCATTGAGAGCCCTTATTAGGGCTACTATGCTGAACAGTATATAGCCCATATGTAGGCAGGCAGGGCCCCAGAAGCTCAGAATATCGCATTTACCACCATATATACCAGCTACCAGAAGACAAGAGAGTCATTGAGAGTCCTTATTATTAGGGCTACTATGCTGAACAGTATATAGCCCATATGTAGGCAGGCAGGGCCCCAGAAGCTCAGAATATCGCATTTACCACCATATATACCAGCTACCAGAAGACAAGAGAGTCATTGAGAGCCCTTATTAGGGCTACTATGCTGAACAGTATATAGCCCAAATGTAGGCAGGCAGGGCCCCAGAAGCTCAGAATATCGCATTTACCACCATATATACCAGCTACCAGAAGACAAGAGAGTCATTGAGAGCCCTTATTAGGGCTACTATGCTGAACAGTATATAGCCCATATGTAGGCAGGCAGGGCCCCAGAAGCTCAGAGTATCGCATTTACCACCATATATACCAGCTACCAGAAGACAAGAGAGTCATTGAGAGCCCTTATTAGGGCTACTATGCTGAACAGTATATAGCTCATATGTAGGCAGGCAGGGCCCCAGAAGCTCAGAATATCGCATTTACCACCATATATACCAGCTACCAGAAGACAAGAGAGTCATTAAGAGCCCTTATTATTAGGGCTACTATGCTGAACAGTATATAGCCCATATGTAGGCAGGCAGGGCCCCAGAAGCTCAGAATATCGCATTTACCACCATATATACCAGCTACCAGAAGACAAGAGAGTCATTGAGAGTCCTTATTATTAGGGCTACTATGCTGAACAGTATATAGCCCATATGTAGGCAGGCAGGGCCCCAGAAGCTCAGAATATCGCATTTACCACCATATATACCAGCTACCAGAAGACAAGAGAGTCATTGAGAGTCCTTATTAGGGCTACTATGCTGAACGGTATATAGCTCATTCTAGCTATATACACACTGCACACAACGGCTGCTTTAGTGAGGGGTAGCTGCTGCTGCTGGAATTGGGACAGAAAGACTTCAGTGGTGTATTACCACCTATATACAAAACTATATACACTCTGCTCAAAACGGCTGCTTTAGTGAGGGATAGCTGCTGCTGGAATAGGGACAGAAAGACTTCAGTGGTGTATTAGCACCTATATACAAAACTATATACACTCTGCACAAAACGGCTGCTTTAGTGAGGGGTAGCTGCTGCTGCTGGAATAGGGACAGAAAGACTTCAGTGGTGTATTAGCACCTATATACAAAACTATATTTTGCACTACTGTTTTGTGTCCTCTGTGCCAACAAAACACTGTTTTATACCCGTTGCGTATAGGCACCATTTCACCTTCTGGCAGTATACGGCTGTATAGCCAGGTGTTCTCCTAAAAAATATATTTATATTTGGCACTACTGTTTTGTGTCCTCTTTACCAACAAAACCCTGTTATATACCCGGTGCGTATAGGCACCATTTCACCTTCTGGCAGTATACGGCTGTATAGCCAGGTGTTCTCCTTAAAAATATATTTATATTTGGCACTACTGTTTTGTGTCCTCTTTACCAACAAAACCCTGTTATATACCCGTTGCGTATAGGCACCATTTCACCTTCTGGCAGTATACAGCTGTATAGCCAGGTGTTCTCCTAAAAAATATATTTATATTTGGCACTACTGTTTTGTGTCCTCTTTACCAACAAAACCCTGTTATATACCCCGTTGCGTATAGGCACCATTTCACCTTCTGGCAGTATACGGCTGTATAGGCAGGTGTTCTCCTAAAAAATATATTTATATTTGGCACTACTGTTTTGTGTCCTCTTTACCAACAAAACCCTGTTATATACCCGGTGCGTATAGGCACCATTTCACCTTCTGGCAGTATACGGCTGTATAGCCAGGTGTTCTCCTTAAAAATATATTTATATTTGGCACTACTGTTTTGTGTCCTCTTTACCAACAAAACCCTGTTATATACCCGGTGCGTATAGGCACCATTTCACCTTCTGGCAGTATACGGCTGTATAGCCAGGTGTTCTCCTTAAAAATATATTTATATTTGGCACTACTGTTTTGTGTCCTCTTTACCAACAAAACCCTGTTATATACCCGTTGCGTATAGGCACCATTTCACCTTCTGGCAGTATACGGCTGTATAGCCAGGTGTTCTCCTAAACAATATATTTATATTTGGCTCTACTGTTTTGTGTCCTCTGTGCCAACAAAACACTGTTATATACCCAGTGCGTATTAGGCACCATTTCACCTTCTGGTAGTATACGGCTGTATAGCCAGGTGTTCTCCTTAAAAATATATTTATATTTGGCTCTACTGTTTTGTGTCCTCTGTGCCAACAAAAGACTGTTATATACCGGGTGCGTATAGGCACCATTTCACCTTCTGGCAGTATACGGCTGTATAGCCAGGTGTTCTCCTTAAAAATATATTTATATTTGGCTCTACTGTTTTGTGTCCTCTGTGCCAACAAAAGACTGTTATATACCCGGTGCGTATAGGCACCATTTCACCTTCTGGCAGTATACGGCTGTATAGCCAGGTGTTCTCCTAAAAAATATATTTATATTTGCCATAACGCGTGGCCAAAAAAGTAAAATGTCTGAAATGCGGAGGGCTAGCTCCAAGGGACGTGGACGAGGACGGGGGCGCGGAAATGCTGGTGGGGGCACAAACCGCGTTGAAGCCAGTGGGGATACAATGCGTGCTGGTGAGGGGCAGCCAGCATTACGCTCATCCAGCTTCCCTGCCTTTATGGGACAGTTATGCGGGGGGCGGGGTACACCTCTGTTGAGGCCTGAGCAGCGTGAACAGGTGGTGCAATGGATGGCCGATAACGCTTCCAGTCACTTTTCCACCACCCAGTCATCCACACAGTCTCACTCTGACCCTCCTTCCTCCCAACCTGGCCAACAGAGTCAGCCTACCCTTGACCCCTCCCAGGACCTCTTTTCGGGTCCTTTTCCAGATGTGCTGCAAGAATCCCAGGAGCTAGCAGAGGAATTTGTTTGTAGTGATGCCCAAACACTTGAGTATCCGCCATCTCCTAGTGATGTGGACCCGGAACCAGCATCTGCTATCATGAGCGATGATGATGAGATGCAGTTGCCATCAAGGGAGGCTGTTGGAATGTCCAGTGGGCAGGAGGAGGAGCAGAGAGAGGAAGTGGAAGAGGAGGTGGTGGACGACGAAATGACCGACCCCACTTGGACAGGGGTGATGTCCAGCGGGGAAAGCAGTGGAGATGCGGTCTGCGCATCACCGAATAAGGCAGCAAGAGGCAGAGGACAGTCCAGAGGCAGAGGACAGTCCAGACAGAGAAGGCAGGCCACAGCCAGCAGGGCCGAAGCTCTTCCCGGCAGCAGGCAGTCGCGCGAAGCTCCCCCATCGAGGCCTCGTACTTCTGTGGTGTGGAGATTTTTTAATGTTTGCGCGGACGACAAACTGAACGCGGTTTGCGCAATTTGCCACTCAAAACTGAGTAGGGGCTCTGAGAAGAGCAATCTGACCACCTCAGGCATGTGCCGTCACTTGGAAGTCAAGCACTGGGCTGAGTGGGAGAGAGCAAACGCAATACAACCTGCGCCCGGTCTTGCTGCCACTGCCTCTTCCCCTTTGTTGTGTGCTGCCACTGCGGTCCAGACCTCCAGACAGGACACCTCCACATCTGCCTCTGCCTCGGCTACTTTGGGGCCTTCTCCTTCAGCCCCCCCTTCCCCCGCATCTTCGTCTGCACCTTCCATCTCCTCGTCCCATCAACTGTCCATCTCATAGGCGTTCAACCGCAGGCGGAAGTACGCCTCCAGTCACCCCCAAGCCCAAGCCTTAACCTGCCTCATCTCCAAACTGCTGGCCCTGGAGATGTTGCCGTTTAGGCTTGTGGAGACGCAGGCCTTCCGCGACCTGATGGCGGCTGCCGCACCTCGCTATTCCGTCCCTAGCCGCCACTATTTTTCCCGGTGTGGCGTCCCCGCCCTGCACCAGCACGTGTCGCGTAACATCAGGCGGGCCCTGAGGTACGCAGTCAGCGCAAAGGTCCACTTGACCACCGACTCGTGGACAAGCGCTTGCGGCCAAGGACGCTACATCTCTTTGACGGCACACTGGGTGAATGTTGTGGAAGCGGGGACGGGGTCGCAAACAGGGACGGCCTACATACCACCCCCGCCCAAGATTGCCAGCACGGGTTCTGATAGACCCCCCTCCTCTTCCTCCTCCTCCTCCTCCTCCCCTGCCTTAACATCGCCCTCAGCCCCTAGCTGGAAGCGTTGCAGCACTGGCGCGGGGAGACGTCAGCAGGCGGTGCTTAAGCTCATCAGCTTGGGCGACAGGAAGCACAGCGCCGCAGAGGTGAGGCACGCCATATTGCAGCAGACAGAGATGTGGCTGTCGCCGCTGCAGCTAGGACCAGGCATGGTCGTGTGCGATAACGGCCGTAACCTGGTGGCGGCTCTGGAGCTTGCAGAACTCAATCACGTACCATGCCTGGCCCACATTTTTAATTTGGTAGTACAAAAGTTTCTAAAGACTTACCCCAACCTGGCAGAGCTACTGGTCAAAGTGCGGCGCTTGTGCGCTCACTTTCGGAAGTCAACTGTAGCTGCTGCTAGCTTAAAAAAAATCCAGCAACGCCTCCATTTGCCTCAACATCGGCTGTTGTGTGACCTGCCCACTCGCTGGAATTCCACCTATTGCATGTTGGCCAGGGTGTGTGAGCAGCAGAGAGCATTGATGGAGTACCAGATGATGCATCCACGCGTGCATCCAACTCAGCTCCCTCAGTTTGCCAACCACGAGTGGCCATGGATGGCAGACATATGCAATGTATTGCGTATCTTTGAGGAGTCCACTGAGAAGGTCAGCAGCGAGGACGCTATAGTGAGCGTAACCATCCCGCTCCTATGCGTCCTTAAAGAATCGCTCATCGCAATAAGGGAGAACGCATTGCACACAGAGGAGACGGGGGTAGGAGGAGACGCAACGCAGGTAGACAGTCAGACCACACTTTTGTCTGCTGCTCGGTGGCAGTTGCAGGAGGAGGAGGATGAGGAGGAGGAGGACAACGTGGAGGTGGCTGTGGAAGAGGATGCTGGCGGCGAGGGTAGCAGTCAGGCTGTGTGCGTCCCATTGGTTCAGCGCGGATGGGGCGGAGAGGAGGAGGAAGAGGAGGCAATGGAAAATGATCCTTCTGGTGGGGGCAGTGACGTCATGCCTACTCAGAGTCTGGCACACATGGCTGACTTCATGCTGGGCTGCTTTTCCCGGGACATACGTGTTGTCCGGATATTGGAGAACAAACTATACTGGGTCTTCGCACTCCTGGACCCCCGGTATAAAGATAACTTCTCCTCTTTTATTCCGGTAGAGGAGAGGACGAATCGATTACTGGAATACCAGAGGGAACTCTTGCAGAACATGATGCAGATTTTCCCACCCAGCATCGCTGGCGGCAGAGAGGAGAGTGTCTCCCAGAGTCTGACAACATCGATCAGGCCCACAGCCACCAGGGGAACACTCTCCAAGGTGTGGGACACGTTCATGTCACCCCCTCGTGCAACTTCCATCACTGCGGGGCCCGCTATCAGCAGGAGGGACAAGTATCGGCGGATGTTGCGGGACTACCTGGCAGACCACACCCCTGTCCTCCCCGATCCCTCGGCGCCCTACACTTACTGGGTCTCCAAGTTGGACACGTGGCTGGAACTGTCCCTGTACGCCTTGGAGGTGCTTGCCTGCCCTGCCGCCAGCGTGCTATCAGAAAGGGTGTACAGCGCAGCCGGGGGCATTATAACCGATAAGCGCAGCCGCCTGTCAACCGACAGTGCCGACAGGCTGACGCTAATCAAAATGAACAGCAAGTGGATTGACCCGGACTTTGCTTGTACAACAGTGGAAAGCAGCCAAGAGTGAAGTGCCATCTGTATGAAGTGCCATTTCCTCCTCCTCCTCCTCCTCCTCCTTAACCACCGTAGAATTGCTGTATTAATAAAAAAAATTATGGCTCACCTCTTGGGCTTAATACAATCAATTTTTAAGAGGTCTCAGCTCTTGGGCCTCCACACAATTTTTAAGAGGTCTCAGCTCTTGGGACTCTACACAATTTTTAAGAGGTCTCAGCTCTTGGGCCTCCACACAATTTTTAAGAGGTCTCAGCTCTTGGGCCTCCACACAATTTTTAAGAGGTCTCAGCTCTTGGGACTCCACACAATGTTTGAGAGGTCTCAGCTCTTGGGCCTCCACACAATTTTTAAGAGGTCTCAGCTCTTGGGACTCCACACAATTTTTAAAAGGTCTCAGCTCTTGGGACTCCACACAATTTTTAAAAGGTCTCAGCTCTTGGGACTCCACATAATTTTTAAAAGGTCTCAGCTCTTGGGCCTCCACACAATTTTTAAGAGGTCTCAGCTCTTGGGACTCCACACAATTTTTAAGAGGTCTCAGCTCTAAGCTTCCCTTACTTCTGGGGTGACACACTGTAACAAACCTCCTCCTGTAAGCTTCCCTTACTGCTGGGGTGACACACTGTAACAAACCTCCTCCTGTAAGCTTCCCTTACTGCTGGAGTGACACACTGTAACAAACCTCCTCCTGTAAGCTTCCCTGACTGCTGGGGTGACACAATGTAACAAACCTCCTCCTGTAAGCTTCCCTTACTGCTGGAGTGACACACTGTAACAAACCTCCTCCTGTAAGCTTCCCCGACTGCTGGGGTGACACAATGTAACAAACCTCCTCCTGTAAGCTTCCCTGACTGCTGGGGTGACACAATGTAACAAACCTCCTCCTGTAAGCTTCCCTGACTGCTGGGGTGACACAATGTAACAAACCTCCTCCTTTAAGCTTCCCTTACTGCTGGGGTAACACACTGTAACAAACCTCCTCCTGTAAGCTTCCCTGACTGCTGGGGTGACACACTGTAACAAACCTCCTCCTGTAAGCTTCCCCGACTGCTGGGGTGACACACTGTAACAAACCTCCTCCTATAAGCTTCCCTTACTGCTGGGGTGACACACTGTAACAAACCTCCTCCTGTAAGCTTCCCTTACTGCTGGGGTGACACAATGTAACAAACCTCCTCCTTTAAGCTTCCCTGACTGCTGGGGTGACACAATGTAACAAACCTCCTCCTGTAAGCTTCCCTTACTGCTGGGGTGACACACTGTAACAAACCTCCTCCTGTAAGCTTCCCTGACTGCTGGGGTGACACACTGTAACAAACCTCCTCCTTTAAGCTTCCCTGACTGCTGGGGTGACACAATGTAACAAACCTCCTCCTGTAAGCTTCCCTGACTGCTGGGGTGACACACTGTAACAAACCTCCTCCTGTAAGCTTCCCTTACTGCTGGGGTGACACAATGTAACAAACCTCCTCCTGTAAGCTTCCCTGACTGCTGGGGTGACACAATGTAACAAACCTCCTCCTTTAAGCTTCCCTTACTGCTGGGGTGACACACTGTAACAAACCTCCTCCTGTAAGCTTCCCTTACTGCTGGGGTGACACACTGTAACAAACCTCCTCCTGTAAGCTTCCCTTACTGCTGGGGTGACACACTGTAACAAACCTCCTCCTGTAAGCTTCCCTTACTGCTGGAGTGACACACTGTAACAAACCTCCTCCTGTAAGCTTCCCTTACTGCTGGAGTGACACACTGTAACAAACCTCCTCCTGTAAGCTTCCCCGACTGCTGGGGTGACACAATGTAACAAACCTCCTCCTGTAAGCTTCCCTGACTGCTGGGGTGACACAATGTAACAAACCTCCTCCTGTAAGCTTCCCTGACTGCTGGGGTGACACAATGTAACAAACCTCCTCCTTTAAGCTTCCCTTACTGCTGGGGTACCACACTGTAACAAACCTCCTCCTGTAAGCTTCCCTGACTGCTGGGGTGACACACTGTAACAAACCTCCTCCTGTAAGCTTCCCCGACTGCTGGTGTGACACACTGTAACAAACCTCCTCCTATAAGCTTCCCTTACTGCTGGGGTGACACACTGTAACAAACCTCCTCCTGTAAGCTTCCCTTACTGCTGGGGTGACACAATGTAACAAACCTCCTCCTGTAAGCTTCCCTGACTGCTGGGGTGACACAATGTAACAAACCTCCTCCTTTAAGCTTCCCTTACTGCTGGGGTGACACACTGTAACAAACCTCCTCCTGTAAGCTTCCCTTACTGCTGGGGTGACACACTGTAACAAACCTCCTCCTGTAAGCTTCCCCGACTGCTGGGGTGACACAATGTAACAAACCTCCTCCTGTAAGCTTCCCTGACTGCTGGGGTGACACAATGTAACAAACCTCCTCCTTTAAGCTTCCCTTACTGCTGGGGTAACACACTGTAACAAACCTCCTCCTGTAAGCTTCCCTTACTGCTGGGGTGACACACTGTAACAAACCTCCTCCTGTAAGCTTCCCTTACTGCTGGGGTGACACACTGTAACAAACCTCCTCCTGTAAGCTTCCCTGACTGCTGGGGTGACACACTGTAACAAACCTCCTCCTGTAAGCTTCCCTGACTGCTGGGGTGACACAATGTAACAAACCTCCTCCTGTAAGCTTCCCTGACTGCTGGGGTGACACAATGTAACAAACCTCCTCCTTTAAGCTTCCCTTACTGCTGGGGTAACACACTGTAACAAACCTCCTCCTGTAAGCTTCCCTTACTGCTGGGGTGACACACTGTAACAAACCTCCTCCTGTAAGCTTCCCTGACTGCTGGGGTGACACACTGTAACAAACCTCCTCCTGTAAGCTTCCCTTACTGCTGGGGTAACACACTGTAACATACCTCCTCCTTTAAGCTTCCCTTACTGCTGGGGTGACACAATGACACAAGAGGACATGTCTGACCACATCTCACACACACACACACACACACACACACACACACACACACACACACACACAATGACAATTAGGGGTGGGGTCTATTTGTTTTCCCCCTTGCCTATGCCATCTGTGGTTGTCATTAGGCAACGTGATTTTAAGGGGTGCAGAATTTTGTTCTTCTTTTTTGTACAGTTTGGCTTGGGGTCCATGGCAATGTAGAGGAAAGAAGGTTTCCTTGTCTTGTCTCACTTTACGTAGAAGTTATATTGTGTTTGGAGTGTATTGTTGAGTGGCTGTGATAGTGGCGTAATAGTGCGACTTGGGCGCGTTATATGCACCCAGACATGCTTCCCCTGCTGTCCCAGTTGCATTCCAGCAGTGTTGGCATCATTTTCTGATGTTTCAGGGAGGACTTGGTGACCTCCAAGTGGTCGAATTGAGATTTCCAAGTGGCGAGCATTTTTTTCCCATAGACTATAATGGGATTCGATAATCGGTCGAGTAGTCGAGTAACGCGGTCTATTCGAATCGAAATTCGAAATTTCGAATATTTCACTACTCGCTCATCTCTAGACATAAAGTCGAATTAAGACATTAGGTTTGCCCAATACCCTCCTGCTAGGACATTCTGCTTTGGCATGCCCCCATTGTTAAAAAGTGTGAATACTGGCTTAATTTTTCACCCAATCTATGCTCTCACATCCCTCTCATGGTCCATGTAACGACTAGCAGCCAATGATTCATTGGTGGTGGAGAAAACATCAGAAGAGTATAAAACTCTAGTCTAAATAGATTTTTAGCCCCTTTGGTGGATTACCTAAGGGACAATGCCCCCCAGTGTAATTTGCTTGGGAACACCTGGCCCGGGCAGCATACGCACCTTTTTCCAGGATCCCACAATGGTCACATGCTACAATGAGCAGAGCTCTCCATTCTGCAGTGGTGTCCCTGCTCTCTCTACTCTGTGCGTCACCAGAGCGAAGATACTGAAAAAGTTAATGACACTGCCAGGAATCTTAAATTGAAACATACTAATCGGGTCTCTGTAGACTTTTGGTCCAGTACAATTGTCACCCTTTGGCCGGCACATGGACCATGAAAGCAGGGTGGGAGCCTGGACCGGGTACGTTTTGGCCTGCTTTAAATGCGCATTTTAACACTCCTTAAGGGTTGTTGGAGCGCGAGGCATCTCAAAATCGGGATGCCCCGGAGAGAGGGTGCGCAGCTCACATAAAGTTTTAGGTCTGCTTTAAGGTACAACATATTTGAAAGGGAGGAAAAGCTGCAACGGATACTGCGGCACAATTTATAATCTCAAATTAGGAGAAACAGATGCTGTTCCACTTCCAACGTCTTTCAAATACAACATGGCTCCCAGCCAAAAAATTAAACAGAACGAGAACATGTATATGAACATGATAGACGTTTGATACCCTGGCCTCAATATTTTCTGGCATATTGCAAATAAAGGGATACATTGAATTTAGTTTAGATAATCTCCATTATGTGTTTTGTTTCTGATCGGCAAACTGATATGGCTTTTAATAACTACAGCTTGGAAGAATTCTCCTTAGAGATAATGGAAAGGATTTTTTTTTCTTCCATCTGTATAAATAAGGAAAATGGGTGAAAAGAATAATCGCGCTCCTTTGTGCATTCTGATAAAACATTAAGCTTGCATAATATTTACTTGTGAAGTGACCTCTAGTGGCCACAGCCTCCGCTTTTACTGGAATTTATTAACATATTTAGTGCCGGGGGTACTAGGCTGCTGGGCGAACAGCAGTGGCGTAACGGGGAGGCCGATTCATTAATAGCGGCAGGTAGCGACAGTTGAGCGACTGTAGCGGCATTTTCAGAGCACCCGCTAGTAGTCGCTGTGCTTGGCCGTTGTTCGGTAGTTGATAGCGACTCAGTCGGTTTGCCGTAATGTTGAATATTGGGTGAGGAGTCGCTATTTGACAGGTTCCGCGCTGTATGAGAGCGCATGATAGCGACTGGCCCTAGCGACCGGCTCCCACCATATTCATTAACAAATCACGCTGAAAAAATTCTCGCGCTGTAAAATGCATGTTTAAACCCCAGAGCGCTGGCAGCGATGGGTTAAAAGTAGTTTTTTAACCTCCAAACAACCATATTTTTGGAAACCAAAAAAAAAAACAAGTTTTTTAAATAATTTAGTAATATGAATACATTAATATCAGACCTGTAATATCAATTCTGTACATTTTTATTTTTTTTACCTTAAAAAAATTATTTAAAATGGCAGAAGTGGTCACAGAATTTTTCACATTTAAAAAAAAAAAAAAAAAAAATTAATAACAATTAATTATGAATATTTAAAGATTGTTCCATTGAAATGCATTGGAGAGCGCCAGGTAGCGAGAGGTCATACCTGTCGCTGTTCAAGGTCGGACGCTGGCGCTGTGGGCTGAGGCTGGAATAATGATGAATGAGTCGCTATATGGCGCTATCTCAGTCGCTAAGCAGGATCAGCTTGATAAATGTGTGATTGTGGTGGGGAGCCGGCGTTCTCGTGGCGGTGCCCGTCATTACCGGTCGCTCACCCGTCGCTACCTGTCGCTATTCCTTCATAAATAAGGGCCTAAATGTGACGGGGCCCTGGTGCGAACATTAAATGGGGCCCTTTTAAGGCTCATACCTTAAACTTTTTTCTGTCTTTTAGCTCAGTTGGATGCAGCTAAACAACTAAAGAGTGAAACAGCAAAGTCTGCTTTCTTTCTTTAAATGAAGTGAGCACAAATATGAAAAGTTAGGTGGAGGAGCAACAATAATGGGTCTCCCTATTGTTAAGCCCCTGGAGACCAGGGTAAGTCCCGTTCACATTTCTGTTTAAAGTCCTGCATTGTTTTATGGACAAAAAACAAATGTTCTTCAAAGGTTCTCAGTAATTCAGGTCATGGTATAGCTAAATCAAGGCAACTAGACTTGCCATATTTTTCTAGAAGATGTTTCAGAATTCAGGTTAGAGAATGTAAACTAAAACACTAGCCACCATATGGAGAGACCCATGTTAGTCTAAAAAGACCAAAAAGTAAAGGAAAAGAGGTGCTTTCCTACGACAGGATGTATTTTCAGCACCCAACACAGGGAAGTATAGAATTACCCATCACTCCGTGCAGTGGACAGAGCCATTCAAATCATATCTTTACATCTCGGGGCCATCCAAGGCACTCGAAAGCTGTTGAGTGTGCAATGCCAAAGGATTAGCTTAAACTTTACATAGCCAAACGCCTTCCACTTGTGGACACGTGTATCAAGCTTTTGTCTTTCAGCACAAGACATTTGGCTGTATGTAGAATGTAAACTAATAAAACATCTTGTAAATTCAAGTCCATCACCTTTATTTAGATATCAATGTTCATAAGGTCAGCAGAAAAATCTTGTTGGGTAACAAGTGCTAAACCAACTTTTTCCTGCATGTAGGCACTCTTGAACTTGGTACATTTCATCAGCTTTGACTTGCCGGGGCAGTGTGGCTTCCACATGTATCTGCAGATATGTGCAACCAAATCTCTGTCTTTCCACATAGCTAGACATGTTTGGTGCTTAATACTTGGATGATGAGAGGGTTAAACTGGGAGGTAAATTGGTTCCCAGGCCCTGAATAATAATGATGATGATTTTGTATAATGAAATAGTGATGGAGCTACTCCCACCCCCTTTGCTCAGTTTGAATTGCCATGAACACACACAGGGAGGGATTCAGCCACCATGGATCTCTCCCTATGGAGTGTTCTAAAGGGAGGCTGGCAGCTTCCCAGGTGAGTAGCTCTGGCTGCATTGCATGTCCCAACTTTGGGGACTCAAAAATAAGAGTAGGGACCACACTAAACACAGAGTGCCTTGCCGGGGCAGTGTGGCTTACACATGTATCTGCAGATATGTGCAACCAAATCTCTGTCTTTCCACATAGTTAGACATGTTTGGTGCTTAATACTTGGATGATGAGAGGGTTAAACTGGGCGGTAAATTGGTTCCCAGGCCCTGAATAATAATGATGATTATTTTGTATAAATAATAGTGATGGAGCTACTCCCACCCCCTTTGCTCAGTTCTTTAGAAGTAGCTTAGCAAACATTTTGGTTCAGAATATATATATATTTTCCTTGTTTAAACCCTAGGTGTGTCTTATAGTGTACAAAAGTTGATTAATAAATACAATGTATAATTTAAGTTTTTAATAAAGCCATATTTATTTCAGTCACAGGTGGTAGTGGTGTAGTGGAGTGTTTAGCTACACACATGACACACATATACCATAGTGCTCTTTCACTTGTGATTTGCAGTCACCATTTACCAAAGTTGCTTGAAAGTCAGAATAGTGGCCCACTAGAAGCTGGACCTTCCAGAGACATGTTTATTGCTACTCCAATTATGTGACACCATTTCCACTACACACAAGTGACCTCCATTCAGATAACGATGGGAGTTTGGCTCCCAGATGCTTTAGACTTGTCCTATCAAAGGATGTGGATGCAATTAGTCATGTTGTGTTTTTTTGTAATTACTTGTAATTACCATGTTGAGCTCCTTTTTCACTATGACGTGAAAAAACTCCCATTGTTGTTGATCATTGTGAATCTAATTAAATCAAATAGGATTCGGGGTACTATGACAGTGATATATGAACATTCCCAAAGGGGTGAATTCTTTTTACAGGCTTTGTATCTCCTTCCATAAACCATCTTGTGATTTTCTATTTGTTGCTTCTTAACCGTCACTTTGTTTTTATGGCAAAGAATTAATTTTCTCCTGTAAAATACACAGGCTGAGCTATAGGAATAAAACCTCTTACCGGAGGCGTTGAGAGGGCCTGTGTAAATGGAAACGTGACCCTATAATTATGCTATTCATGGGTTTTCTCAGTTTCGCTGCATAAGACCAATCCATAACAAAAGCAGCTTGTTACCGCCGTATAAGGATAATTGCAGACTGACGCTATTAGACTACACTAGCCCGGTCGCAGCCACAGGAGCTGACACTCCGAGGCTGCTATTAGCGCTCAAACACTTCAGAACATCTCAGTGTGAATTACCGGGACGCTCCTTTTGAAGTCGGTGTTAGCGGTCCTTCTTTTTTTGTGCTATGCTCGGCTTAAAGCCTGGCTATTGATGAAGGAATATGGCACTGGCCCTTATTGCATGCTCACAAGCATTCTCTTTAAGAAGTCTGTTTAGACTATGACCGAAATGTACCAGTTATAAACCTCATAACAGTATACTTGAGAATTGGCTTGGCGGCTCAAGATTAGGCTATGTTCATACCTAGCCATTGCTGTTGCGCTGACATCGGGCCGAGGGCTTTCTGTGCAGCGTTGTGTATATTTTAGTAGTGTTTCACCAGGGTTGTGTTGTGTTTTAAGGCCTATGGCATTTTACCACAGACAGTACTCAACCCAATACAATGCAACACAAAAACAGAATTGCACATTTCCTTCTATAGGCTTGTAACAAACACAGTCGGAAGGAGGTGTGTTCCTCTTTAAGAAAATATTTTTTAAATAAAGCAGACACTAAGCCTAGAAAATATTTAATAAAAGGGTTCTGCTTTACCTTTGTGTGACAGACCCTATATAACCCACGCAAAACACTTCCAGTATAACGAGGAGGCAAGAGTATGTACCATCAATGCCTGGATAACGCAGGGCCGTAGGCCACACCACTTTATCCTCGCTTTAGGATGCTCCTCAGCTTATATTAGTAGAATATAACAATGGTTCTCAATCTTTTAAAGCCAAGTAGCCCCTAGCGACAGGAAGTTGCAGCCAATGGTTCTCAACCTTTTAAAGCCAAGTACCCCCTAGGGACAGGAAGTTACAGCTAAGTACCCTAAAGGAGGGGATCACAAGTATCAACACACTATCTAAAGGAAGAAGATGTTTTGCTATTAAAACAATACCCAGACCCATCAGGCACCAGCTGTAGGTGCACCCCTGAACTTCTCAGAGTACCCCCTGGGGTACATGTACCGCAGGTTTAGAAACAGTGGAATATAACATTTCTAACTTTAGCCTTACAGAGCCGGTTGGGAAAGTAATATTTGTATAGGATCGAGCCTCACAAAGATAGTCCTGGACCCCCAGGACTGGTCTTCTCCTGGTTGTAAATTCTGACACCTGTATTATTATTACTACTATTTTGCCTCAAGTCTTTCTCGCTCTGGCATCTCTCCTCTGTGGTTCCTGCTCTGCCTTGTCCCCTCCTCCCTCCCGCCATTTATACTTCCCAGTTGGGATCTTGTTCTCGCAAGATTTTAAAGCCTCCCTGTGACTGCTGTGTCGGGGGCCTATTAGACTAAGGGAACACTGCCAACCTGTCCCATGGATGCCTCCCAGATGACTCCAGGATATGCTAGGCAAAATTAATGACTGGCAATGCATGCTATATATAGCACGTTAAAGGACTAGCCACCCACCTGTCTGTGACCTCCCAAAATAAGTACATTTCTCCTGCTCACTGGGACATGAGGAGACCCCGGAACCTGGGCAGAAGAGAGCTTTCTTCTTTGGTGCTCTAAATGGGGGAAAATGACAGCCATGTGAAATTTACAGGACTGGCAGTTAAGAATTACAGGCCTGTTGTTTAAAGGGTTAAAACTGACCTTAACCCTCTTGGGGAATCCTGAATTGGGTGGTACCTCGGGTAGCTGTAAAATGGAATGTGGCACTCCGTGGTATAGATGGGTATAGACTTCTAATAGCTAATTAATGGTTTTATTTTAACCAAAAAGCAGCATGCAACACATGCTCCTGGTTAGTGGTGGCCATGGGAGGTAAATGTCTTTTGGACTCTAAGCTGGACTTTGGAAAGTTAGTGTGATGCAATGTGGATAAAGTCTGCTGAAGTCTGAAGAGGCTCCAATAGGCTGCATCACTTTATAAGAGATAGTTTGGGCAAAACCTAGCCCATCTGATAGAAATAAGTGTTTTTCTTCGTTGCAGGAGTGTGCTGCCTCTAGTGTTTATTTTATAGAATGGCAGTAAGTGTAATACCTCATATTGAACAGTGACCCATATAAATATGTTGCTACAGCTGCCCCCTCTGGACATGTCTGAAGAAAGACAATTATCAACTCGAGCAAGTGCCAGGACACTGCTCTCTACCAACCAACCAAGCAATCAAGGTGCCAATGATTTGTCAGATCAGTGACATCCTCAAAAGGCAGCATCACAGAAAAGTATGTAATGCCCTTAGTTTTTATAGTACTTTAACATTTAAATAAATGAGTGGGGACAAGACCAGCACCAGAATTGGGTCTACCTGGGCAGATGCCAGGCCCCTGAACCTTGAGTTTGCCACATGTACATGGTGGTCATGTGATACACTGCAGGTTTTCTCTTTCTTGGCCTCACCAGAACTCCTCACTGTATTTCTTGCTTCTTGCTTGTTTTTTCATGTTTTTAGGGGCACCCTGAGGTGACAATTTTTTTTACTTTTTACTCTTTTTTTCCTTTCATTCTCTTTCCATTCTTTTTATTCTTGCTACAGTATCTTTAACTCTGTTCATTCATTCTTTACATTCTTTCTATCTTTCTGCTCATTCAATCTTTTTTTTATTTTTATTAGCTATTTTTAACACAATCCTTCTTACTTTTTTATTTCCTTATTCTATTCTTTTTTATTATCTTTCTTGCTATTTATTTCTGTCTTTCTATCTTACTTTTCTTTCATTCTATCTATCCATCTGTGTTTCTATCTTACTTTTCTTTCATTCTATCTATCCATCCACCCACTGTTGTTCAAGGGCCCACATAGGCTTTGAGCTGGCCCTGAGAGGGAATACATTTTCTCTATTTTTTTAAGCAATGGTATATTTAGGACATGCCCAGTCCTTTGGAACCATTGGATTACAGTGTTGGACATACATAAATCAAGTGAGGTGCAGCAGAATGCAAATCATATGCTCTTATAATAGTGGTTAAAAAACTGACCTAGTCTAGCCTTGAAAACAGATATGTGTGGCAGATAAACTTTCTATTCCATGAATTACCCAAAGCACAAAGACATGAAACAAAGCATAACACAAAGGAGATTCTACAGTTTTTGACCAATAGAAAATATTTTCTGTAAGTGTGGTCAAGCTTTGGAGTACTGTACCCAATGAGAGTGTCAACAGGCCTGGATTAAGAGTGGTGGAGGCCCATAGGCAGGAATTCTTGTGGATGCCTCCTGTAGATCACTTGCTGCACTAAAAAAATGTCCGAGGCCTCCAGGTGGTGGATGCCCCAAGGTGGGAGCCCGAATTCACCCCTTCTTTAATCCAGCTCTGAGGCCCTTATTTATGAAGGAATAGCGACAGGTAGCGATGGGTTAGCAACCGGTAATGACGGGCCCCGCCACGAGAACGCCGTCTCCCCACCGCAATCACACATTTATCAAGCCAATCCTGCTTAGCGACTGAGATAGCGCCATATAGCGACTCATTCATCATTATTCCAGCCTCAGCACACAGCGCCAGCGTCCGACCTTGAACAGCGACAGGCATGACCTCTCGCTACCTGGCGCGCTCCAATGGAACAATCTTTAAATATTAATAATTAATTGTTATTAATGTTTTTTTTTTTTTTAAATGTGAAAAATTCTGTGACCACTTCTGCCATTTTAGATTTTTTCAAGGGAAAAAAAATTTAAGAAATTGTACAGAATTGATATTACAGGTCTGATATTAATGTATTCTTATTACTAAATTATTTAAAATACTTTTTTTTTGGTTTCCAAAAATATGGTGGTTTGGGGGAATGGTGGAAGCCGGTCGCTCTGACCAGTCGCTATCATGCGCACTCATACATCGTGGAACCTGTCAAATAGCCACTCGTAACCTTGTATTCAACATTACGCCACACCGACTGAGTCGCTGTCAACAACCGAACAACGGCCAAGCACAGTGACTACTAGCGGGCGCTGTGAAAATACCGCTACAGTCGCTCAACTGTCGCTACCTGCCGCTATTAATAAATCAGCCTCCCCGTGTCAAATTTAAAAAGTGCCAGATCTTAGAGTAAATGGTACCCAAAATATTGAGTTTTCTGGATTTGGTTTAACTTTCCATAGAGAACAGTATGGAACTGACTACTAATGCAAGAGGATTAGGGTTTTGCCTTTTTAGAGACATTTTTTCTGTTAATTTTTTAAAATAATTTAAGACAAAAAAAGTCCCACCAAGGGCATATCATAAATTTAAAAATGTACAGGCAAAGGGGTTACAGCTAGGCAAATCACCTTAAAGGAGCACTATTGCTAAAAAAGGGTCTAAAAATCTAAACCTACATCAATATACTAGATAGCAAGAGGAAGGGGTCACTTATAAGCCATGCAGGAAAATATTGCAGCCAAAATGTTTTTGAATTGTTTTCTGGTAAAAAAATATCTGGAATGACAGGTTTGTAACATACTATTCTGCTTTTACAGGAGAGCACCGCTCAGCTCTTGGCCTGTCGCAGAGCCAGCTAAATAATAAAAGGTGGGGTTACTTATACACCCTGCATCAAGGAAATCCAGGCAAGGCTGTGCCTTTTTATATTGAAATGAAGAAGATGGCAGGTTGACAGCTTTTAAATGTACCATTTAGCTGTTATATGGGAGAATTACCTAATTCTGAAAAAGCTTAATGTTAATGCAATTGTTTTAATATGTGTAGATGCTTTTACCCATCAAGCAATGCATTGGTCCAAATATTTAGAATGGTTAAAGAATGGTCAAACACTAACTTTCTTCCCCCGAATTCCCCTTGGGAACAGTACAAAATAAGCCATTTCAAAGCACCAGAAAGTTTCTGATTATGTTGTAAATACCCTATATATTCTAGGCAAAACTGATTCTTTTGCTTAAAGCGGACCAATCACCCTGTGTTGCCAGCCTGGAATCTAAGTCACTAGACTCTTCCTGGGGCATCCTATACTGGAAGCCCCGCTGTGTGAAACCCCCTGGGGAGACGGTAATCCGAAATGGCATCCTGTGAAACTGCAGGTAACCAGGAAAGAGAAAGTGCTGCTGGTTTTCCTGCAGCTGTGCATTGTGGGTTATGTTTGTTAAATCTGGGCAGCAGTACAGCTGGAAAGCTGGGAAAGGAAGCCTCAGGCATACTGCAAGATGGCCGCTGCCAGGAAAAAATCTGTGAGGCGGTGTTTCAGCTTTGAATGCATGCAGGAGCAAATGTAAGTGCTGACAATGATTCAGTATCATGCATGTAGATGGGGCAAGGTCATTTTGAGGAGTTTTTTCAAATGTGCAATGCTGTTGGTCCGTTTTAAATGTCTGCCATCGGGGCCATGCAGGCTGAAGGGAGCAGGGATGCTGCAGGGTGTTGGAGTATGGCAAAGCTTTACTGGAGCCATAGGATTTAAGATCAAGGGGAGTGTCAAGGTTCACTGACCTGATTCTCGGGCCAGCAGCATCCTCGGGGTTGCGAGCTGAGTTGATCGTCGCCCAGCTGACATATCATGTTCTGGCTCGGGCAGCACAGCCCCCATCCTCTCCCACATCCCCAACGTCTCTGCTCTTTTATTCCCTCTGGCGGTGCTGCAGGCAGAGTGGCCACCGGAGGAGAATTTGAATGGGCCAATGAGCCTTTAGTTTCATGATGGGCTATTGGGCCTTGTGTTCAGGTGGCTAATCAGCCCCCGGGATTATTGTGGGCACTGTCACCAGCCAGCCAATCCCCACACACCTTCCCTATAAATGGAAGGTGTGCACTTGATAGCCATAGCTGTGGGTGTCATTGAATTGTATGCTGAGCATTATCATGTATCACCCAGATTGACCTTGCCTTGTCTGAACCAACAACCTTGGATTTCCTGACCTCATCTCTGCCTGCAACCCTTGCAACCATGTATGACCTTCGGCCTGCCTGTGTTATATCCCACTGCTTGCCCGTACACACCCAGCACTCAGTGCATAGGGTTTGCACTGATAAGTCCTTGGTGCAACCGTGTCCGACGAGGTCTGCTTGCATCCCGGTAAACAGGGGCTTGTCTAAAGGTGAAGCCAATGGTGGCGATTGGGCGTTATCCACTGACCTGGACCTGCTAACGTGAGTCTTACATGAAGTATACAGGAAAAGCAAGAGGTTTCACGCTCCAGATCATCCCAAATCAGGAGAAAACATATTTATATAAGCTTTGGTCTATTTTAGAAACCTGTACAAATAACACTCCCAATTAACAAGGGAAAAACGTGTAAATGTGATGAGTCATAGAGTGAACACAGAGTATACCTAATATGCACATTGGCAGGGAGACCTTCATCTATATAACATATATTGCTTGATAAAAATAAAACAAAGAAAAAGAAGCAATGAATCAAAAATGGGGTAACCAAGCCAATTACAAAGCAAGAGGAGCAGAGGGAGAAAGTATATGATAAACTGGGAGGCCGATTCATTAATAGCGCCAGGTAGCGACAGATGAGCGCCAGTAGCGTTATTTTCACAGCGCACGCTAGTATTCGCTGTGCTTGGCCGTTGTTCGGCTGTTGACAGCGACTCAGTCGGTGTGCTGTAATGTTGAATACGGGGTTAGGAGTCGCTGTTTGACAGGTTCCGCGCTGTATGGGAGCGCATGACAGCGAATGGCCATAGCGGACGGCTCCCAGCATATTCATTAACTAATCACGCTCAAAAAATTCTCGCGCTGTGAAATGCTTGTTTAAACCCCAGAGCGCTGGCGGCGATGTGTTAAAAGTAGTTTTTTAACCCCCAAACAACCATATTTTTGGAAAAAAAAAACATGTGTTTACAAACATTTTGTAATATGAATACATTAAGGCCTCAGGCCTGTAATATCAATTCTGCACAAATTTTTTTTTTTTTTTTTTCCCTTAAAAAAAATATCTAACATTGCAGAAGTGGTCACAGAATTTTTGCCATTTAAAAAAAAAAAAAAAAAAAAAACATTAATAGCAATTAGTTATGAATATTTAAAGATTGCTCCATTGAAATGCATTGGAGAGCGCCAGGTAGCAAGAGGTCATACCTGTCGCTGTTCAAGCTCGCTCGCTGGCGCTGTGGGGTGAGGCTGGAATAATGATGAATGATTCGCTATCTGCCGCTCTGTCAGTCGCTAAGCAGGATCGGCTTGATAAATGTGTGTTTGCGGAGGGGAGCCGGCGTTCTCGTGGCGGTGAGCGTCATTACCGTTCGCTCACCATTCGCTACCTCTTGTTAAATAAGGGCCAAACAGTAGAACGACTAAAGGATATCGGAAGCACGTGTCAGTCGACAGATCATTATATATATATAATTTTTCTAAACTGCGTAATCATGTTCTCTGCTTTCATCAAAGTCTAGTCATCTCTCACCCTCCATGGCAATCGCCTACATTCTATGGGATTTCATTGAAGTCAATCCATGAGAACTGGGCCCAGCTATAACATTGGAGCTGTCCATGGTACTGACTGGAGGGCAGAGACAGCACAGCAATTAGCCCCGGTTGGTGACTCAATTCATTCCTTATTTAGACTGGTAATCCAATGGAGGAGAGCAGGCTGCGCTCAGTGCTATGAGCCTGTAATAGATCTTGGTTTTAGCCACCCACATAACAACAGTCTAATCTAATCACCTTTAAAGCCATTAGGACTTGGAGCAGCACAAGTGGCATCAGGCGGGGAGGCGCTGGCGTGTCTCTTCCGAGCAACATCAGCCACATTCTTGCCGTGTACAAAGCCTCATTGTAGGAGGCACTCCACTGGCCCTTTAGATGATAAAATAAAAATGGACGAGATAACTCAGCTAAATGGCTTCTTAATTACTTCTGCTATACCTTCATTTACTTTAATAAGACAAATTGAAAACCTTCTAGTATTTGTCATTGAAATGATGAAACCAGCAACCAGCCTCTCCAACATAAGTTCAATGTCTATTTAGGACTGTTTTAGATGTGAGTTTATTTTATAATTTCAGCAAAAATACAAATCAAAGCAGCCAAGCAGAAAATGTAAATGAGGTCAAATTAGATCCATGGCTTACAACACTTTATTTATTGCCATTTTTACACTGAATGCAATGAATGTATTACTTTTAAAGCAAACCTAAACTCAGATACATGCCTATCTCTGGGAAGTTTGATTTGGAATGCCCCTCCAATAATGATAGCTAGGAAGCCTGAATTAATTGTGGAGTCTTGAACCCCATGTGACCCATGGCTCGGCACATCCTGATTGGTTGCTGGCGGAGAACAGCACACATGGGTTGAAGGTGCCCTAGCAGAAATGTGAAAAGATGAATGTCAAGGCCTAGCTGACTAGAGGGGCACACTGGGAATAAGGGTTGGTAGGGTTGACATGAATGCTTTTTTTCCATTTAGGTCCCCTTTAAAGGAAAAATGTAGGGAAAGAAATGCCTGGTCCAAAAAAATCAGAATAAATAAAAATACCTGCAGGATTACCTTCTTTATCAACTATATATTTTATTTGTTTTATTCTTTCATTCTTTTAGATCCTGATTAGTGTTGCTTCTGTGCTTTCCCGATACACACAAACTTCCTCTCACCTTATTCCCCATGGAAACATTTTAAAAAAAAGTAAATATGTATAGAAATATATTATCTATCTAGCTGCTTTCTTTGCTGTGTTTTCTGGGTCACGGCTGAGCTGTGAAGGGCGTGTCATGAGCATGCTCTGTTGTTGGTGCCCTGCTACAGCTTCTACCCGGTACTGTAGGAAATTGAGGAGGCGCACGTGGGACAGGCATCAGGTGAGCTGATTGTTGCCCTATATTTGCTGTTTAAATATTCTGTTCAGGTCAAACTGAAGTGATCCAGATGAAAAAAAATAACGGAGTGATCAGGTAAGTAGATTGGGGCTGGAGTATGGACTTCTAGTGTATTTCTCATTGGGGTGCCCCCTACTGTCTAGTTCAGGGACCCGCCAGTCCTATTTGCCTTAACTATGAGGCTATTTGCCTCATATTAACTTAAAAGCAGAGCAAAACCCATTTCTGGGTGCTCCACTTTGGGTGCTCCACTCTGGGTGCTCGCCCCCCCCTTGCACCTGAGAAGCCGGGTGATGCTGCCAGCTCGCCAGTGACCCATGTTTGAAAAAAATGCTTTTTTTCCAATGCAGAGGCAATCCCTCGCTACCCTCTAACAGGGAGCATGCCCACAATGACCATTCATAAATGCCTGGTGCAGGCATGCGCCCTGCTTAAAAGATAGCGGGGGCGTGGCCACTGCGGTTTTCTGACGACCTGTTGGGTTTCACACAGGGGGCCACAGCCGATTGGGATGCCCGGGGGGGGGAGGGGGGAGTGAGTATGCCTGCCCTGGAGTCCCATAGACTTCAGGGTGGGTTTTGGTCCTCTTTAAACCCATGTTTGTGGAGACACATCAGCCTCCTGGTAAGTTTATTGGTTTTAATTGCAAGTTTGGTTCTTCATTGACCAATGCTGGTCAGGGTAACAGAAATAATCCTGCCTTCATGCTTGTACATCTCCACCATTAGGGTAAAGGCAGCACAGCACGGAAGCATCTTTTTGGATATAAGTTGAATTTCACCCAAATAGTGCCAAAACCGACCCCAACCAGCAACATTTTATGACAATCATATTTAACCTGAATCTGAATAGCAACACTAATGGCTGCATGTAGTTAGTGAAAAATGTGTCATGTGTTATAAATTCTCATTAAAAATAGCAGAATAATGAGTCTTTTAATCCCATCAATCCTAATATCTGTTGGAGTTCTCTGGAATGTGTTGTGAATCTTCAAGCACCTAATTTATGCCCCCGTCTCTTTAACAATATATTAGCTTAATTAAATACATGCCTGAAATGTCAGGGAAGTGCAGTAACTCACGGTGATCAATCAGGTATTTGCTTTCACTGAATATATTTCAACTTCTATAATCAAATATCTAATTGGTTACCATGGGCGACGGCAAGCGCGGCAAGTGACATCACAGACCAGTCATTGTATCTGCCATGTCTAATCACATCACCATTGTGTCATTCGGGGCTTTGTACATCACACGGGAAATTGTGGTCGCCCGGTTTGATTCACCGTCATGCTTTTGTGTTTCTTATCTGTTTTATTGAACTCTAATCCATGTTGAAAGTATTGATGAATTCCTGGTGATCAATACTCCGCTGTTCTTGGCAATGCATTATGTTTGTATCCCAGCAAAGGGAAACAGGATCAATAGATTTATTTACCAGCTACATCCCTTAGTGAGGCTATCAAGAATGAAATCTTCCAAGTCATTGCTCTGTAGCCACCTCCACCTACATTTTAATCTGATTTATTACTCACTGGACAGCATGGATTGTGGCCAAAGGTCATGGCAGAAAAAAAAAACGCAGGTTCTCTGGTCTTCCAAAGCATCATGCAGACCTACAACCTGAACAACTTGTTATAAGGTTTAACTATAAAAGGTTGATAGGAGTTACTGGAGCACTAGCATGCAAAATGGTCCATGAATAAAAATACATATAAAGATGCTAAATAGCAAAAGGAGGGGTTACATAATAAAAAAAATCCAGCCAAGCATGTTTCAACATCTCCTGGGAATTTGACTATCTGGCTTTGACTATGTATTTTGTTCTGTACCCCCGGGCATCCTAAATCAGTGTAAAAGTGTGTGAAACCCCCCAGATCGCACAGTACAGGCTCACCTTTTCCCCGTCCTAAGGTGCATGTGCGAACTCTTTTCCAATCAGCCATTTGCCATGCATATCAATGCTCAACAACTGGGAGTGAAAGAGGATGCATCCCCGGATGCGGGCGCGCTTTCGCCCCCAGCCTATCTGAGTTGCTGGTTCCAGGAATGAGCCACAGCCCAGAGATGCTGGGGAAATGGCTGCTCTCGTTACCCATTGTTGGCATTGCTAAGGGAAAGTTTTGCTGAGACCTGGGGGGTTCACACAGTGGGGCATCCCAATTTGGCATGCGCCAGGGAAGGCCAGCACATGACCCTGGAATATTTTAAATTCCAGGGTTAAGTTTTGTTCTGCTTTTATAGAAGGAAAAAGAGTTAGGGGGTGAAAGGATTTCAATGTTCCGTTTGGTTCTTACAGGGGAGAGCTGCTCAATTTCAATGACATGTCCCTTGAGTCAGCCAGCACTGGCTGAATATTGATATTGCAAAATGCTTCTTGATGTGTGCAGATGCTTTTACCCATCATGCAATGCTTTGGGCAGATATTTAGAGTGGTTAATATGGATGCTCCCCACAGGCTGGCTCAGGAGACAGACATTGACATAGAACAGATAACGCTATAAAAGTGAAAAGGAATGCTCAGAGACCTGTCACCCCAGATATTATTCTTACCAGAAGAAGAAAACCACAAGCTTGGTTGGAATTTCTTTTAGTTGGGTTGTATAAATAGCTTGTTTTCTCACTAGCCAGCAGGTTTATATGCTTTAGGAAAAAATGAGGAACCTCTGAGTTTAGTAGGCCCTGAGGGAGCAGTTAGTTAGTCAGTTTAAATAGTTAGTCCCCATAGAATAGAATTGAAGTTATTTGTCAGATGTAGTGAGAGAATTACTACACTAGATGGCAGCAAGGAGGTAGCATAGATAGAGTATCTTGGGATACGCATCTATTTAAATTAAGTGAAAGGCCACTGATGCAACGGGAATGGGGATCCTTGGCTAGGTACTGTTAATAGGGAGCAGGAGGCCCAGGTAGGATTCCAAGGCCATATGGAGCGCTGAAGAATAAGAGTGTCAAGAACCAGTCTAAGGAATTGGGACCAAGCTTATTAAACAGTGTGGCTGTTTCATATGAGATTAAAAAGGGGGCGTGTACTTTGCCAGTAGCAATAGATTGCAGATAGTTGCACAGAACACTGCTGCTGGGCATGTGTAAGGTTGAGTGAGCTCCCTCACCTCATCAGTGGCCATAGCAGCAGTGTTCTGTGTGTACTAGGATCACTTCTCTCTGTATAGACTTATTATTGTACATTAGCAATAGCAACCAATTTCAGGCAGGGAAAACAGTTCCATAAAACACACATTTTCTAACATAGGAAAAAAAAATACAAAATCAGTTCAGGACCTTAAGCACATGCTTTTGGCACGAAAAAATATACACTTTAAAAAATGTCATCAAAAGTGGACTTATCCTTTAAGAAACTATTTTAGAGAACAATTGGTAATATGGACTAAAACCCATGACCCTTCAGCCCTGGAATTTATAAGATTCCAAGGCCGCTAGATTCCCTTCCCTCGGGACATCCAGAACCGGGATGCCCCACTGTGTGAAATCCCCCAGGTCACCCGAAAACTCACCTTGTCTCTCAGTCCAACGGTGCATGCGCAAGCAGCGGATTCATCCCCACAATCCTTGGGAGCAGGGAGCTACGACAGGCATTTGTGAATGGCTAACGTGGTATGCGGCCGCCAGTGCGTGCTGAGTGGACTAGATGCTGCGCATGCGCTGTAGGACCGTCGAAGGGTGAGTCAGATCGGGCGACCTGGCGGGTTTCACATATCGGGGTATCCCCGATCGGGGTTCCCCGGGGGCAAGGACCAAAACCCAGGATAGTCAAAATGCTGGGTTTTGGTCTACTTTAAACTGCACCAACATGCATTTTTAATCCACGTATGTCGGGTGTTCCCGATTGTTAATGCCCCCTGCACTTTCTGCCTGAGATGTTCTTACCTCCTAGGTGATTCCCTGGCGAGACCTTGCCCCATGCCTTTTTACTGGTTGCCTGATGGTCCAGATTTCAGCTGGCGGGCACTCATAGGACTGGATTTCTCTGGGGAGCTAAAATTTTGGGCTGGTGGTGGTGTATGCTAGTTGGGGGGGGGACCTGGGGATCCCTCCCCCATGCTCATAAATCAAAAGTGGGTGTTAGTCTGCTTGACATATGAGTATCTGAGAGTGCAGGATACTTACCTGGACTACCAGATGGCATGGAAATAAAGCCCTGCAGATAAGCCTCCATGTAAATCTAAGTTCCTGATCCCTGGTGTGCCAAGGTCCGGCTAGACCTGTGAGAAGGTGAGGGGGAGGTGAAGTGCTCCCCTGAAGTGTAGCTGCTGGAGATCCTGTGGAGGTTCAGAGAGGAGTTTTCCTATTGCATGGCACGGCCTGCTTCAAGAAATCCTTACGTATGGGATATTCCGCCACAAGGTGGCGCAGTGTACTTCAGAAGAGTTGTGGCTCCTCCTGGTACCATATTAAAACAGGATCACCACTAGACCAGTCCAGTGTTTCCTCTGCAGTCATTCTGTGAAGATAGAAGATGGCTCTTTATATTGCGCAGGTGAGCGGGGCAACCAAGCCTGCGCCCCTGCATCTCTATTTCCACCCGTTTCTGGACCTTCTGTGCCTCCCAGCCTTGGCTGACGGACCGGGTGAAGGTAGAGGAGCACTAGGGTCAGGTGCTCAAGGAGTGCTGCTCCAAGCCGCAGACCCTGTACCACAAAGGGTAGCCAGCCATAGACTTTCTGGTGAGCCTACTGAGGGATGCGGAGTTCCTATCCTAGCTTCTGAGGGGGTGAGTGTTTTGGGGACTATGTGCCCTGTTTCACTGGTGTCTGGGGGGGGCGGTGGGTGGTAGCGGCGAGTGTTCTTTATTGTGTCTTTCATTGTGTTTTAACTGTGGTTTTCGCCGCCGTTGCCGCTTTGTACTCCGCTCGCAGCGGGCAGCGATATAACTCTAGTGCGTTTATTGTATTGTAATGGCGCCGAAGCGTTCATGTGAGTGCCGCTTTCGCGCTCTTCAGGTGTGGGGCGGGGCCGGGGGATGACGCGTATCGCGTCGTCTTCCCGCGGCCCGTTCTCGAGGTTCTTCTGCCGGCGCCATCTTGAGTCTGCTGTGCGTCCGGGGCCCCTCTTCCTCCCTGGGCTGCGGCGGTGATCTTGCTTCCTCCTGTGGCCTGGCAGCTTGGCGCTCCTTTGGTCTACTAGGTCCGTGAGTCCCCTTTGGGGTTTTTTTGGTTCCTTGGGGCATGTGCTGCGGGATGCTTATGTGCATGTTACTTATGTCTTTCAGGCGGGACAACTGTGGGTTGTGGTTTCTCCCGGTTCTGCTCCTTATCCCCCCCCTCATCTCCCCCTTACTGGCTCTGCGTGCATCCCTTGGGGGGGCATCCCAGGTGGCTTTTTTAGTAGGCCTTACCCTGTGCTGGCCTATTGTGCCTGTGTTAATCACCATATGGAGGTTTCTGGGGATAGCACGCTCAGGGGTCCTTTGGGGCAATCCCGGCTGTGTGCCATGTGTGGGGTATCCCCTTTGAGTAACAGTGCCGCGGTGTGCGTGCCGTGCGCCCAGGGTATCGTTGTGGCCCAGGCTGGGCTACCCACTTCGCTTCCCAGCTCTGCGCCCCCTTCGCCATCGCCTACCCCTCCGCGCCTGCATTTAGGCCCCAGTAAGGGGGATTCTAGCAGGGGGTCACAATCTGATCTGGCACTTCGTGTGGCCAGCATTGAAAGGCAGCTTGCCACGTAAGGCCTCTGGCAAGAAGCGGCACCTGGCTCCCGCGCCCTCCCTCTTTACTGAGGAGGATGAGGGAATTGGTGCTTTTGGTGGCCATTACTGCCTAGAGGAGGGGGAGCTTTTCTAGGACTCTGACTCCTCTGGGGCCCAGCAGGAGGGTTACGACAGTGACCCTGGGTCTGCGTCTGGGGAGGACTCATGGTTCCCTGATGACACTGATAACCTGTTGGCTCACATTTTTGAAATCTTGCACATTGTCCCCCCTGAGGTGGCTAAGAGGAAACAGGGTGAGCTCTTTCGTCCTGATAAACAGCGTCTGGAGTTCCCTGAGCAGGGCCATTTCACTAATATGGTGCTCAAGGAGTGGGAACGTCCTAGTATTGCCCGCGGTGCCCAAGGGGTTGGATAAGAGGTATCCCTTTCCTGCTGACCTGGTCAAGCGATGGTCGTGTCCCCCTGAGGTGGATGCTCCTGTTCTAGGGCTGTCCAACACCTCGGTCATACCTTCCCCTGACACTACTACACTGCGGGACAGCGAGGACCGGCGCATGGATCAGCTGGCCTGCCATGCTTTTACATTTGTGGGGGCTGTGTTGCGTCCGGTCTGCACGGCTGCCAGTTTTTACCCTCAGCAACAGCTCAAGCGTCTCCTTGATGGCGTTACGACTGGTAGGAAGGGGGAGGATTACAGGGCTCTCTTGCTTTGCTCTGATTTTGTTACCTTTGTCCTTACTGCCATGGATGATGCGGTACGGCTGAGTGGTAGGGCCTCTGCCCTTTTGGTAGCTATGTGCCGCTGTGTTTGGTTGCGTCAGTGGGCGGCTGCTGCTGCTGCTAAGAAGGCTCTCACTGGGCTCCCCTTTACGGGACTGCGGCTCTTTGGTGAGCGTCTGGATGTTCTAGCCAAGGATGGTAGGCTGCCTCAGCGTAGGAGGCAGCCTCGGCCCTTTCGTGGGTTCCTCCGCTTCCCTCCCCTCCTTCCGTGCTCCCAGAGGAGGTCGTGGCTCCCTCTTTTCGGGCAGCCGCAGAGATTCTTGGGGCTGTGGCAGATCACGTGGTCGTCCTGGCCTCTCATGGGGTCCCAAGCCCAAACCCCCTCCCAAGCCCCCTCAGGCATGAGGAGGTGCCCTCACCCATCCGGGTGGGGGGACGGCTCTTTGCTCACGTCTGGAGGCTCCGCGTCTCAGACCGGTGGATTCAGGAGGTGGTGTCCTCTGGTTACAAGATAGAATTTGCAGCCTGGCCGCCCCCAAGATTCATCAGATCCCGGATGTCTCAAAACCCTCTGTCAGCTCAGGGTTTTCGCCTTGCGGTTCAACATCTGTTGGATTCAGGATTCATTTGTCTGGTGCCTCCCCAGGAACGGGGTCAGGGGTTCTACTCCAATCTTTTCACGGTCCCCAAAAAAGACGGGTCCTTGAGGCCCATCCTGGACTTGAAGGGTCTCAACAAGTTTGTCAGGTTCAAGCACTTTCACATGGAGACGCTACGCTCGTCTGTCAGTCCCCTTCGCCCGGGCGACTTAATGACCTCCGTGGACATCAAGGGTGCCTATCTTCACGTGCCAATCTTTCCAGGTCATCAGAGATTTCTCAGGTTTGCTCTAGAGGATCAGCATTACCAGTTTGTGGCCTTACCGTTCGGTATCACCTCGGCGCCTCAGGTGTTCACCAAGGTGCTGGCGGGCGTGATGGCTCTGATGCGGAATCAGGGCGACATTCTGATTGCGGCTCAGTCTCTTCATCAGGCCGAGAAGGATACTCAGGTGGTGACCTCCACCCTCGAGTCCTTCGCCTGGGTGATCAACTATCCCAAGTCTTCACTGTCTCCGTCTTTGGTGAGGTCAGGGTCAAGGTATTCCTGCCTCAGCAGAAAAAGGTGGCCTTCAAAAGCAGACACGGGCTCTGCTCTTGTGTCCCCATCCCTCCATCTGGCAAGGGATGCAGTTAGTGGGCCTGATGGTGTCCTGCTTCGAGGCGGTCCCCTTTGCTCAGTTTCACATGAGACCTCTTCAGTTGCACCTCTTGTCAGTTTGGGATCGGGACCCTGTGTCCCTGGATCAGGAATTTGCTCTGTCCCCTGGCCCAGGCAGTCCCTCTCGTGGTGGCTGGACTCAAGGAACCTTCTAGTGGGCAGGACCTTTCTGCCTCCGTGCTGGGAGACTGTCACCACAGATGCCAGTCTGACCGGTTGGGGGGGGGGGCTTTTGGAAGTCTATGAAGTTCCAGGCTCGGTGGGGCCCCCAGGAGGCCCATGCTCCCATCAGTGTCCTGGAACTGAGGGCGATCAGGTTGGTTCTTTCTCAGCTGACCACACACCTTCGGGGTCGGGCTGTTCAGATCCGCTCGGACAATCAGATGGCGGTTGCCTACATCAATCATCAGGTAGGGACTCGGAGCAAGCGAGCCCTCAAGTTAGTGTCTCTGATACTGTCTTGGGTGGAAGAGAATGTCCCTTGCATCTCAGTGGTTTACATTACGGGGATGGAGAACCAGGAGGCAGACTCTCTGAGCAGGGGGACGTCTCGGCTGGGGGAATGGTCCCTCAGCAACAAGCTTTTCACTCCCTGTGTCACCGCTGGGGTCATCCGCATATGGACCTGTTTGTGTCCCGCCACAACCACATGCTTCCCAGGTTTGTCTCCCTGTCACAGGACCCTCTGGCCTTAGCCACGAATGCGCTAGCAATGCCTTGGACGGAGTTTCGGCTCCTCTATGTGTTCCCTCCCTTTCCTCTGCCGGGCAGGTTGATGCGCAAGATAGCCCAGGAAGGGGTACCAGCCATTCTGGCAGGCCCCTTGTTGGCCAAGGAGGGTGTGGTTCGCAGACGTCGTGCAGTTGGCAGTAGATCAGTATGTCTTGCCCCAGATTTGCTCACTCAGGGACAACTGTGCCATCCCAATTTACAAACGCTGGCTTTAACGGCTTGGCTGCTGAAACCTCCATCTTGATGGATAAGGGGTTGCCGGCTTCTGTTGTTGGTCTGGCATGCTTACATTGCCTGGTGTGAGTCCAAGTCTCTTCCTTGTCGGGTGTTTTCTATCCCCAGGATTCTGGAATTTTTGCAACATGGTTTGGATTCGGGCCTTCAACTTAGTACCCTCAAGAGACAGGTGTCAGCTCTGGCAATTTTTTTCCAAAGATCCTTTGTCAATCACCGGTTGGTTAAGACCTTTTTCCAGGGAGTTACTCATGTGCGTCCGCCACGTAAGCCTATGCTGCTGGTTTGGGACCTGAATCTGGTGTTGTCTGCTCTGCAGGGTCCTCCCTTTGAGCCTATCCGTGGGGCTGCTTTGCCCACTCTGACTCTTAAGGGGGCCTTTTTGGTGCCCATTACTATTCGGCACTTTCCATCAAACCTCCTTATTTTGAGCGGCATCAGGATAAGGTGGTGTTTCGGCTTAAGCCGGATTTCTTACCTAAGGTTGTGCCTGCTTTTCATCTCAATCAGGACATTGTTTTGCCTTCTTTGTGTCCTAACCCTGTTTATTCCAAGGAGCGGACCCTTCATTCTTTGGATGTTGTCAGGGCTCTGAATTTTTTTTGGTTGCTACTGAGTCTTTCAGGAAATCTGACGCTCTTTTTGTTCTTCCTACTGGACCTAGGAAGGGTTTGCCTCCGGCTAAATCCACTATCAGCAAGTAGATCCGTCGGGTGGTGGAGCAGGCCTACTCTGCCAGGGGGAAGGTTCCTCCTTTTAGGGTTACTGCTCATTCTACTTGTGCTATTGGTGCATCTTGGGCTTTTCAGCACCAAGCTTCTGTTGAACAAGTTTGTAAGGCCGCAACTTGGTCTTCTGTTCATACTTTTTCCAAGTTTTACAAGGTTGATGTTAAGGCCTCAGCTGATGCTGCTTTTGGCCGCAAGGTACTTCAGGCGGTAGTGGTTTGAGCTGCCTGTTGTTACTTTTTGGGGATCCCACCCAACCTTACGGACACTGCTGTTGGACGGGACGTAAGGACTTCTTGAAGCAGGCCGTGCCATGCAATAGGAAAAAGACAATTCTGTGAGTATTTACCTGTAGAATTGCTTTTACTATGCATGGCACGGCCTGCTTCACCCCACCCTTGTTATCGTTATTCTGGGTTGCCTCTTTATGGTGATTGTTCCAAGTTAGTTGGGGTTTGTTACCTTTTTTACCTTTATTATCTCCCGGTTTCTTGAATAACTGCTTGTCAACGCTGGACTGGTCTAGTGGTGATCCTGTTTTTATATGGTACCAGGAGGAGCCACAACTCTTCTGCAGTACACTGCGCCACCTTGTGGCGGAATAACCCATACGTAAGGACTTCTTGAAGCAGGCCGTGCCATGCATAGTAAAAGCAATTCTACAGGTGAGTACTCACAGAATTGTCTTTTTCGTGGCCCCTGTAGAGAGGTACAGAACACCAGCTTAGGACCCTGAAAGTGGGGGTCAGAGGAGGATGCCCCTGGAGCGTCCTCTGGGAGTTGGATGGAAGAGGACTTAGGCCCTAGTGCCTGGTGCCCCTGTTGAGTCTTCACAGGAGAGGCAAGGAATCCAGCTTGGGATCTAAAAATTAGGGGTCACAGGAAGGTGGCCCTGGAATCAGGCTCATTGGGATCCCAGGAAGGGGATGCCAGGGAAGGAGAAAGAACAGAAGGAGACCCCATTGAGAGGTACTGGGGAAGAAACTGTGCTTTTTCTGTTGAACTGTGGTGAATAAGAAGATGCTGGAGAGTGAAGTGTTTAATAAAGAAGGGGCATCCCGCAAAGATCACCATGTGCTTTACTGTGCTCTGAAGAATCATGGTGATCATCATTCAAGGACTGTGCGTTTAATGCCCCATCCCTGGCCAATCCCTTGGATCCAGTTTAAATAACTTTAAAGACTTAAAGGAGCCGCAGCACTCAACCCTGTTAGCCTGCACACCAACCTATAATCTGTCTCTAAATCTGGTAAAAACAGAGGCTCGGTCACACACATTTGCAGAAGTATGCTAAGCTGCACCACCGCGCCAAGGTGCCTCTATGGGTGCAGTCCTAACTCTAATCTATGAGAGCCCCATTTGGGACATACAATGCAAGAGATAAAAAGGGAGCAGCTTACCTGAGGTTGCCCTAAACCTCATATGCAAGCCATGGGGTGGAAGGGTCAAGACCTTGCTGCGGCTCCTTTAAGTATTTAGTAACCTAATTGCCCTGCTGACTTGCACCTCCCAGGTTAGTTATAAAATGGTCTGAGCAGCTGCCACTCCCCCTTTGTTCATTTTAAATAACTTTAACCCTTTTTACTCGGGTTTCCCCAATCGCATGCACCAACCTCCTACAAAGTCTACCATCCTAGATGACCGTCATCATTTTGAGTGGATGTCATTTCAGACCATCTTAGATGACTGTCATGTAGTTTTAGGTGGTTGTCATTTCAGACCATCTTAAGCATTTGTCATATCATTTGAGGTGGCTGTCATTTCATACCATCTTAGGTGGCTGTCATTTCTTTTTAGGTGGCTGTCATCTCATGCCAACTTAGGTGACTGTCATGTCATTTTAGGTAGCTGTCATTTCATACCATGTTTGGTGGCTGTCATTTCTTTTTAGGTGGCTGTCATCTCACGCCAGCTTAGGTGACTTGTCATAATTTTAGTTGCCTGTCATTTCATATTATCTTAGGCCACTCAGTGCTAGCCAACATTTCAAACCCCTTCCAGCACCCCTGCTTTTATCCCTCTGCAAAGTTCAGATAGGTCACAATCTGATATACAGTTCTTGTCCTAAAATCTGCAGTAAAAAGGGTTTTTAAAGAAATGTCTCACAAAGGAGTTCATCGGAGGGAATAACCAGGTGGAAATGCATTAGGCCTCCTTGACTGGTGTTCATTTTATTTTCGAAGATTACGCTTTTATATCCTGAATACAACTGATGTAGCCAAATATATATGTAAAAAAAAATAAAAAATAAAGAGCTAAAGAGAATGATATCAACAACCCTTTCTGCTCATGTGTGTGAATAACTGACATAATTCATAGGGCAGCAATCTCATTCCTCGCTAAATAGGTCGCTAAAACAAGTCGAAGTGAACTGGCTCTCTGTTCATAGAAGCCCCTTTTCTTAGCGGTCCCCTTCACCTGCCTTTCATTACATTCACCGGTGGCGCGGCCCCCTCCTCTTCCCACTCCTTCACTGCTCGTTTGCCGTCTCACTAATGTACTCAGTGAATAGCAAAAGGGGGGATAGCGAGAGAAGATGGTGTAGCATGAGGCCCGAGCTCCCTCCTGCCCCTCCGCCTCCCCTTTCCCAGTAATTGACGGGGAAGGATGCTGTTCACTTCATGATTCTAGGCCCTTTTTACGGGTTTTAACAAGCCTGATGCTTTTAATAGCACTTTGAGCACCGTGTCTTTAGCAAGCGCACTCGCTTTCTAAATCAGTTTTAACTCAGCTCTTTCCAGCGCTAATGTCTGAAATCTGCCCTCCCTTTAATCATCGGCAGGTCAGCCAGCAAAGCAAGGAGGAGGGAAAAAAAAGGCGCACTCAATTACGAGATTCAAAGCGATCACCCGGAGAAGAAAGAGCGAGAGTGACAGGCGGAGAGGTGTAGAAAGCTGCCAAAGAGTTTGCTTCTTTTTTTTAATATATATTCTTTTCTTCTTTTCAGTAAAGTGCTGACAAAAATGTAACTCTGAGATATAAAGAAAAAAAAAGAAATGGTACAAAAAGGTCAGAATTATTTTTTATATCATCTCCAATCCAAATCAAATGTCATTTATTTTCTTGGGGATAATAGCAGGGCTGCCATGAGGGCCAAGCATAAATCCAGTATGGGGACTGGAAGTCACTACAGCTACTTGCAAATGTATCAGTAATATGGGGTCGGTTCAACATCATTTATAGAAAATATACTTTAGGTGAAAAATAATAATAAAAATATAATAGAAGTGCTCTTTTACCTTCTGACCCTAGGCAGGACAATGAGGATCATGCTAATTATTTGAAACTTATATCTGAGTGAGCTAGATATATTAGATAACAAAAATATTTTGTTCTAATGTTTCACCAAAAATCAGTCTGCAATAGGGTCTTTTTACAGGCAAAGTATGGTACATCATTTGTTAATGGCCGGCGCGGCCAAACTCCCTGTTAGAGGGAGGCGGAGGATGCTGCTGCGGAAAAGGTGAGCTGGGCTCGGCGTCCTGGGGGGTTTCACACGGTGGGGTGCCCCTGGAGAAAGGACCAAAACCCAGGATAGTCAAAACTATTGACTATCCTGGGTTTTGGTCCACTTAAAGTCATTGAGTCTTCAATTCACTAAGGAAGGCAAAATCACATCCTCTGTACTCCCTCTGCACTAATTGTATTTGATACTGCCTGTGACCACTGGTGTTTGGCATCATTGCTGTCTCCAACAAACTCTCTTGATGGGCATTGAGCAGTCTGTATGGCTGAATAGCCGAGGATGCTTTGGGTGAGAAACCCAGCAGCCCAGGTATAAATCTATTGCAAGAATGATTCTTGGGTTATGGTTTTGATCAAGAGAGATTACAAATAACATCTGAGCACCTGGTCTTATCTGACACTGTAGAGAGCTCAGTGTAAGGAACTCATGCCATCACCGGCGCTGATGATAGATGGGACACTACCTGACACTATCAGAGGTGCTCTGGATTTTTGACTTGATAACTACACCTTTTGCACTGGTACCTGACATTCAGCTGACGTTCATCTGGCACTATGTGGCACTAGCGCTTCTTAAGGAAACCCCTTAGCCGACATGTTAAAAATCCATTTTTTAAATCATTATATATAGACACAATAAAATCAAATTAGCAGGGTTTTTAAGATAACAAACCCTAAAAAATGCCCTGAAAGCAAAGATATTGACAGTCAGACAGCAGCCATTTCAGCCAGCTGCGTGTGTTTAAAGCATTGAAATAAATGGGTTTATCATAGCTGTGATGCCAGAGCTCAGCACAGAGAATTAGAGACTTTATTTCCTAAGACAACTGGCGAAATACGGAATGTCGAAAAGAATCCTGAAGACCTTCTACATCGGTGCAGTAGGCTCACTCCTGACCTCCTCCTTCACTGCCTGGTATTGTGGGACCACTGCCAAAGACAGGAACAGGCTGAAGAGGATCACCAGGACTGCAGAGCGGATCACAGGATGTCCCTTACCTGACCTGGATGAACAATTCAAGGAAAGGATCCGCTCAAGGTCAAAAAGAATAGTTGGAGACCCCACTCACCCAGGTCACCCCATCTTCATTCTCCTACCCTCTGGACGGAGGTACCGAGCTATCTCGTCCAGGACCACCCGCTACAAAAACAGTTTCTACCCACTAGCTGTTAAAGCACTGAACAACCAACTTAAGAATCCTGCAATAACTTCTGGTCCCCAGCGAATAACCAGTTGCAAACGTATTGTCGAATGTAAGTAAGCCCCTTGTATAATATGTATATCTAGTTGCATAATGTGTGTTGTGTATATGTATATCTAGCAAATGTATGAACCCCTCGATGTATATAGTGTGTCCAGCAAATGCTCAACCTCTATGGAGATTCCCCCTTCCAGAAAATATTCCTTGTATGTATTCTGTACCTACTTGGCGACAAATAAAGTATTCAGTATTCAGTATTCAGTATATATGGAATTTTCATGGTGGGACATAAACACATTTAGTGGATACTATTATGTATTCTTTTCATGCTGATCCCATCAGGATTATTATAAGATATGCTGGGTTAGAGATATACACCACCCACACACAAAAAGCATGCAAGGGATGAGCTTCATTTTGGAACTTAACAGGGAGTTGGTCAGCGCTAAAACTGCCTTGCAATTTTATTATTACTGAAAGTAAATTTTTTATTTAGGGAGACTTGGTAGTCCTGATTTCCTCAGACCTGGTTTGGCCACTACCTATGTATCTCACATAACTAGACACATCAGGAGGCAAAGCAAGACACACTATGATTTAGATGAATTTCAGTGAGATAACCCCGTCTGTCTATAAGATTGCTTTACTCTAACATCTGTGATGGAAGTAGCATCAGTTTAGAGAGAAGGTAAAGGACAGCTGATGTCTAACAGTGAAACCCGACCTCTTGGCTGTCCCAAGTTTGGAGTTAATGCCTGAAGCGTGACGTGTTTTTAGACCATTTTAGGCAAATATTTTGTGCTCAGTCTGTCAATAAAACAAGGGTTTAGGTTTCAGATCCATAAACAACTGTTCTCTGCAAGAGAGCAGAAAATCTGGATGTTGTTGCTTCTGTCCTGCTGGTCCATCTGATTTGCTCTACCACCTGGACATCATGTCATGACCTGTTCAGAGCAGACAACAGGGGCCATGGTCTTCCAATGTCAGACAGTTTTTTTCCCAGATGGCCAAAGTCCAGGGGGACTGAAGTGTGATGGTTAGCTAGGGCACAGAGTTCAAGTCCTTGCTCTTGTCAGGGTCAGTCTACTGACACTGCCCTCAGGACCAGAGGGTAAAAGGAAAACTTAGAGCAATGGGTTTACTAGAAGGTCATAACATGAAGGTATTAGACAGCAGATAAGAAATAGCAAGTGAAAGGTCAAAACCCCAAATCTGTCCATAAGGTCTACCTTTTCAGAGGTTATCATATACACTAGTGATGTCCACCACTGGGAGCACATGCAGACCTCAGGCAACTACTTCCAACTCCTCCTGTGGTAATATAATAAGGGTGCCCAAACTGCCCTGTACCATCCATACTGCAAGCTCAGTTGAAATTAATTGCAGCAAAGTTGCTCACAATTGCTTTCACTTGATCTATGATCTAGTTTATCTATCGCTAAGAAGATAGCCCCTTCTTCTACCTCATCTCTCCTCTGCTTTAAGGGACGAGGGAGCCGGCTCAATCACTGATTTGGCCCACACCAGTCAAACTGAGTGCTCTGACCTTATTGTTGCTGGCCTGGGGTGTTCTGGAGCTGGTGAGGGGAGCTAAAGCTTCTAAAAACAACTGATAACAGGAGAAGAAGCTGTCTTCTATGTTAAGATTAGTGCTGCAGTACCTGGTACATGGCTTTCAGTAATTTGTAATGCATGTATTATTAGGTTAGAGCAGTGTTCCCCAACCCTCTACATGAGAGCCGCCAACCGGTCACGTTTTGCATATCTCCACACGGACACACAGGTGAAGCTATAGAGCTGCCTGTGGAGATCCACAAAACCTGACCTGTTGGTAGCTCACATGGAGAGGCTTGGGGGTCAATGGATTAGAGGAAAGGCTCTGCTGTACATGGATACTGTATATGCATGCACAAATGCAGCAAATGTGGGGGGATCACTACTGAATTAGGAGGGGTCTATCACCCCACCTGAAATCCTGCATTCCCACTTCCCCCCATCTAATCCTGTGCATTTGAATATTTTTGCTTGTCTACGTGACTCCCATGCTTCCTACTCCCTTTTCCTTTTTTCTTTATTCCTTGTCTTCTCCAGTTTATTAAGTTCTTCTTTTTCATGTTCTAAGTTTGACCAATGCCAGTTGGCTGGCCTTATGTTAGAATGTGGGCCTTCCCTGGAAATGTAGTTGTACCTTGTTACCTGTCTAATTTAAGTTTATGGAATTATGTATAATCAAAATATGACTGCAAAATAAAAAGATAATAATGTTAATAAAATACTATTGATACAAAAATTTAAAACATTGAAATCCTTCTCCTGGACAACCAACATGCTTTTGTTGTTCCGGCCAATCAAACTGCTCCTCTCACATGGAACCACCCAATGTTAAGCAGCCTTTTTTGTTTACTTCTATAGTCCTTCTTCCTATAGTCAACAGCGAGATGACAAACCTAAGCAGGCTATCACTGGAATGGCCGCTGGGGGGGCAACAAGTTGCTTGGAAAGGGGAAGGCTCAGGTAAATGGGTATCTGTGAGGGTGGAGGGAGGTTTACTTTGGCACACTGGACTGTTCACACTCTACAGTTTTCATCCTATCTGTTTTGTGTGTTGCTTATCTAAATTGTAAAGCAACATTTTTTGACCAAATTTAGATACGGATATCTGCGTTGTCTCAGATGCAACAGAAAAATGACATCTGATATTGGGATACAATGGATAGTCTCAAGGATTATATTCTACATTATCACTTGCTGCAGTTTTCCATAAACAGCAGGCTTTTAATATTATGGTAGATGAGTATTTATTACTCACTCTGGTTCTTTTTTCATAAGCAGGCAAGATTTTTTTAGACAAACTGGAAGCTCGGCATCTGTCTAGGGCACTTTTGGTGTAATTGACTTTAAACATAAGTTCTGTTTGTGGCAGTTTTAAAGCACGTCATTAAATTCAAGATGGTTGCATTATTTGTCTGTCTTTCTTCCAAGGGGATTCACGTCTTGTGTTCGGGAACGGGAGGATATGATGAATAAGCTCTTCTTGCCCTCAACCCTTTATTCCATCATTTCATAGCACGTGTGCACGGAATAGAAGGCAGTAGGATCACTATCCCACACTGTGTGTTTTTTTTATTTTATCCAGCTGTCAGAAGGCAGACAGATGTTGAGCTCGAAAATATAACATCTGTGCATAATATTATTCATATCTGCAGACACTTGCTAGAACCAGAACCACAACAGGCTGGCTAATGTATAATTTTTTTTTCAACAAACTTTACTCTGCAACTTAATCTGAAACTTCTTTTTACCACCTTCTCTAAAACACTAATGAAGACTGTTATCTTATTTCTAGAGACAACAATTTATGTTGTATGACAGAAATTACTTTATGTTGTAATCTACATAGTCCTGTGAATCTGTCAGTTTCTTTTTTGTGACACATTGCACTTGATAGTGGTACATTTAGGATGATGAATTAATATACCATTAAAAGCAGATCATGAAAACTATACAAAAATGATAAAAATACCATTACTATATATCAGCACCAGTTTATATATTCTGACTTATTTTATGAAAGTAGATCCCGTCTTGTCCTTTCCTCCTACAGCAAAGGTTTCTCCTGCCCTACTTGTCATAATAGTCTAACTTGCCCAGCTTCTTTTTCATGGTAGACTCATGACACAAAAGTGTAGTTTAATCTATTATTGAAAGCTGACACAGGTGTGTTGACTTTCTATAATTCAATTGAGTACGCTTGCTACATAGGATAAGGTAGTAGATGGCCAGAACCCTGGTATTATACCAACCTAAGGTAAAATAATCTCCTATTTACTACTAAGGTGTGCAACTATCCAGATACATTGAGCCATATTTGTAGGCTGTGTATTGAAATGTTTTTAGGGGCTTCTTTCAGCATCTTGCAAACTGCTTGGGGCTGATCTTGCTAAGGCCAGCTATTCAGGTCAAGCAGCCAGTTGGTGAATTCCTAATCACTTGTAGCTGTTCTTCTGGACAGTTGAATGACTGATGTCCAATTGTTTTTCAAATAGTTTGTCTTCCAAGTAACCTTTCTATGTCATGTCAGTCTAGCGACAGCTCACTATCAGCTCACACTGATATAACGGAATTGGCGCATGGAGACCACTGTCCGGAACCCAGGGCAATCTGCGTCTGGGGAATAGTGCCTGGACAGGCACAGCGTTATCATCTAACTAGACAAAGTGCAATTTCTGGGGAAATTGCATGAAGTGTTCTTGCTTCCACCAGTTCTCTACAACTGGAGTGGGCAGAGTAACTGGGTGGAGTGACTTGAGTAACTGTTGTGTGGTTGGAGTGGCTGGTAACCGGGCAAGGTACCAGAATGCTAATCGCCAATGCCAGACACATTTTTTTTTTACTTTTTTTGGGATGGGAACATTTTTTTAAAAAATAGCCCATTGCACCCCATTGTTAAAAAATTTAGAAAAAATGCATGCCCCCTCTAAAGCATACTAATGCTGCAAACCAAACATAGGGGCTGGTAATTCCAGTACTCAATGGCCTAAAGGTCATCACCAGCCCTTATGCCCTATAGCACAGGTTTGGTGCTCAGCATCTGGCACATTCGATGGGCCTCCGGGCTCATCCACGCCACCCTGCCCATGGTGGTGCAGTTAAAGCTAATTGAACTGGTCTAGGGTATCGGGACCCCTTACCCGTTCAAAAGTAAAGTGAAAGTTTACAGTTTTTACAATATTTTAATCATCTTAATTAACTGATACTTATCTTTTCCTGTCCATTGTCCAGTGCTGATACACTGCAATGATGCCAGAGGGGCTACTAATAGATGCCATGCCGGCATCTGGAAGGAAGGGGGACGCAGGCCCCACCCTTGGCTGCCAGCCGGGAGTCTGCCATTTTTGCCGGGGCAAGGCTTTTATACTTCACAGGATGGGCCTCTGAGGATTCACCCCCACGTGACTTACACGTAACAGGAGGGAAGAGGGGGAGGCAGTTTCCTTGTGGTGTATGTAGTCACACAGGGGAGATCCCAGAGAGGCTCTGCCTCTCTGTATAAAAAGGCCGTTCCCCATGGCACAGCGAGCAGCACCCAGCTGGGAAGCCAAGATGAAAGGAGTGAGGACCTGTTTCACCCTGTTCTACAACTGGAAAAAGAGGATGAGGTAGGAATATAGTAAAAAAAAAGAAAATGAAAACAAATGCCCGCTGTCATTTTCATTGATAAGGACTACCAACTGCACCATAGCTTTTATCAATGAAACCATTAATAACTCACATACAGTGATTCAGTAAACTGTCATGCGAGTGCTGAATTTACGCATGAAGAACAAATGTACTCATGGCTTCGGTGCATGATTCATGCATGTGTGTCATTGCGGCCCTAAATTCTAATGTTTATTTACCAAGCAGTCAGTGTTTCCTTTGTATAGGTGACTGGGAACTCTTGAGACACACATGCTACTTTACTAGCTACCTGTATTTTTATTTATTTTTTGTTGCTACACAGCACTATTATTTTCTAAGGAGTTGGACGGGGCAGACTCTAAGCAAATTAACAGGAAGGTAAAATTCTGCTCCTTCCTTCCCACCCATTCTATGGTGCTGTGCCTCTTTTTTTTAGCAGCAGGCAGTGCCCCTACCTATGACTGGGACCAAAATAGGGGAAATGAGGGGCCTGACTTATGGCCTGCAACGCTAATCGTGGCCCTAACTTAACTGCAGAAAACCTTGGAGACCCTCATATCAGTTTTTTTGCTAAAACAAACTGATCTGTTTAATATAGGATCAGCTGTGTTCCTTCCATAGAAAGATTACTGGGGCTTGCATGCCAGTCCAATTTTTAACTATTTTTCCATCAAACTCTTACATAGCACTATATATTCTTAGGAGTTGGATACAGTCCTTGTAGACCCCAGAGTGTGTTCCATAACTTTGTAATTTAAAGCACTTTCAGTTGAAATATTACTGGGGCTCACATGCACCCCGCCTGTTTTTTTGTGTTAAACTGTACTAAACTCTATTGACTCCTAGGGGTTTGATACACTACTCAGAGACCTCAGACTGCGTTACATATCATTTCAAGATATTTAAGCTCTTTTAATTCATGGGTTCCACTATGCTCTATCCATGGAAAGCTAATTGCATGGGATGACTCTTCTCTATGGATGGCCAGGGATAGTGTTGCCTTCTCAAACTATTGCCTGAAGACGATGGCTTGTCACGGTGCCATGTCAGGATGTTTTCCGGCTCGTTGATGTTCATAGAAGTGCAGTCTGGCATCACCCGAAATAGCTGTCTAAATGGGCCATGTAGCGCGGCGCCGCAGCGCCCTGCAGAGCTGTATGGGCATCCTGCAGGCCTGCCGCTGAGAGCAGCATTACCAGCAGCTGTGCTCTTTATGTTGCAAGTTCTGTTAATCTAGAAGCCACAGATTCTGAAGAGCTCCCCAGAGGACCTCCAGATGTGTTTTATTCTAATAGGGACATTACACGCTAAATTAAAATGAGACAGTAAAACCACAATGACTCTCAGAGCACAGGCTTCTCAGCTTCAAGCTTCATGTGTGACGTCAGGCTTCCAATAAATGTGAATTAACTAGGTGCAATAACTGTTCATCATCCCTATAATAAATAGTGATGAGCAGAGGGAGAGAGAGGCAGACAGCGAGAGATTGTGTGTGTATGTATATGAGACGGGCAGACACCGGAGAGATGGGCCGCACGCGAGACAGATGAATAGCCGGAAATGTCGAAATGAAGATTGCCTAAATGACTCAATATAGACAGATGCAATGGAGAGAAAGAGGAGCGGGTAAAAACATCAAGCTGAAAAGAAATAAAGACAAAGACATACCTGAGAAGCAATCTTTCTCTTTTATACTCACTTATCTATCATAGATACACTTCTGCCATGCTTAATACATACTTAGATTTGGTCTGGTCCCTGGCTTTCAAGCTAACAATCTAATGTTTCTACCAAATACATATATATATTCTAAATTGAATTTTCTTTCAAATGCTTAAAAATAAAGCAAAAAATGCTAATTCTTCTACCATCATCCTGGAGCGGCCAGCAAGTTTGGCACGATATCTCCTCATCCTTACCTCCCATTAGTCTTTCTTTTTGACTGCAATTTCGGCTACCATCATCCCGGAGCAGCCAGCAAGTTTGGCGCAAGATCTTCTCCTTCTTATCGCGAACCCATTAGTACTTCTTTTCGTCTGCTTGCGTACCTATGTTTTTTGTAATACGTTCAGATGCCCTGACAGTGCCAAACTGTTTTCCCATGGCCTCTTTCTTACATTCATGTTGCATTAAAAAAAAAGTCCTGGATGCAGCAATTTCGTCACAACGCAGTGCAAGTGCAGGCCAGCACTGGTAAAAGTAGCGCTCTTTTCCCTTTGTTTATGCAGCTTTTGGATTTTTTTTACATTTATGTTATAATTATTATTATTTAAAGTATTAAAGTATAAAAAAGAATCATAACAAAGTCCCCCCTGGGGACTACCAGTCCAGTGCACAAACATATAAGCTGGAATCTCCTTGTCTTGGAAGGTTTGCAGTCCTTGGCTGGCTACCCGTGTTTACTTTACAGCTTTACCAGTGGTGTATCCAAAAGAATGACACCCCTGGAACAACACAGCCGATGCCGATAGGAACTGTGCTTGTGCACACCCTGCAAGTGGAGTTCGGGTAATCTAAAAAGGGTATTTACAAGCCAGGGGCATAGCTAGGGGGGGGGGGGGGGGCAGGGGGCACGTGCTCCGGGTGCAGCAGGTCAGGGCCCGAGCACAGGTGAGGGGACGCCATTTTGAATCTTTGCCCCAGGTGTCAGAAAGCCTAGCTACTGCTCTGGACAAGCCACCAGCCCACCATAACAGGAAGGTAGCCTGCCATCTTCTGCCCTCTGGACTGGTATTTTGTATTGATGGTGTTATTTTAGACCCATTAACACTAACATCATTTTGTTAAAGAGGAGCTACAGTCAAAACTGACTGTATTTCCTGACTGCTGATGGTCACGTAAAATGTCAGCCATCGAGGGATTATGGAAGAGGTGAGCATCTGCATTTTATTTTCAGGTCCTCAACAGACTGAGTACTGGGCTATTATCACTATGTAAAAATCTGGTGTGCCAGTCTGAGCCTTCACTACCTAATCAAAAGTGAAAAAAAACGAAAAAAACAGTTGGAGTTCAGCCTGTAAGAATTCATTGATATCTCTTGTGGATTGCACCTCCTGATGAAAAGAGTAACATGGGGTAATGGCAATCATCTTACGTACCCGCTACTAGAAAGGGTCCTGACTGTCAGTGTCCACATGTGGTCACATGCACACACTCAATTCAATGTACCTAAAAAAATGTCCATAGGTGACCTAGAGGTAAATGGGGGTGCGGCAATCATATCTGCTTTGTAAATCAGTGATTCCGTTTACAGTTCTATTATAAGGCTTTACTTAGGGGCTGGCATCAGCAATTGTATCTTGGTAAATGTGCTCAAGTTATATTATCTGGATATTTAGTAGAATGGCTCTTGTTTGGCTCACAAAAGTGACTTTCATTTTTATCCATCCAATTCATTTTTGCCAAGAAAGACCCTTCCCTCTACTTCCCATATCAGGCAGAGTAACAGAAGCAAAGAAAAAATGGTAAAAATACATCTGAACAGCAATGAGAAGCGAAACTTAACAGCAATACAACAAATTCAAAGTAAAAAGTCATGGTGACCTTTCTTGCTTTAGGCCCATTATGTCCACAAAGCTTTTATCGGCCTTGGCATATGGAAAGGGGAAAGTAGTGAATGATGAGAACAACTGTCGCTTGGCAGGGAGGCACTTTGAAGGGCATGGAAAGACATCTGGAAGGAGACAGAGGAGGTACATTCACCCAGCTAGATAATAACACAGATAGCAGGACGCTCCGGTTTTAAGGTTAAGGTGAACAGTAAAGGAGGGTCATTACCTTCTAGCCATCAGTCCTATATCTGCTAACCTCTGGCCAGGAGCTTTCAGTTATCTTAACCTTTCACCTCAGACAAGCTGCTGTGTGACCCTGGGCTGCAGAGAATTGATGGACACTCCATGAGGAGATGAGCAGAAGACATCTGAGGCTCATCACTTGCTCCTTTTCTTTCTGAGGTGGGACAGACTTGCCGCTTAGAGCTTGTTGTTTTCGAACAAAACATGAGGTAAAAAACTCCTGTATCAAATTACAGACCTTGTATACTTTATGTGCCAGCTACACTGTGTCAGGTTTATACATTTACTTTTTAAAACCAAATTTGGGTATTAAAATAAAGCAACAATTCACCTGACTGCCAAATTCCTCCCTTGATGCCTGCACTGTGGCGGGACTCTGCATGGCAGCCTAGGGCTTGAGTGACAGGACAGTGCAGTCACACTGCTGCATGGGATGGAGTATTAGAAAATGCTTGGATTTCCTTCTTAAAGTGAAACAAAACCCACCATTGGCCGGCCTGAAATCTAAAATATTCCAGGGCCGGCAGCTGGATTTGCCCTGGGATCGGGATGCCCTGCTGTTTGAAACCTCCCAGGATGACCTAAAAATTCATCTTACCACGCTCTAACGGCGAATGAGAGCTGCCTGTCGTGACTACGTAATTCAGCAGGCAGCTCTTCTGCACGACATTGTTTTGAACGTGGAGTGTGCACTGTTGCATCCCCTCAGAGCAGTAGCTGGCCTTTCTGGCACCCGGGGCAAAGATTCCAAATGTTGCCCCCCACCTGGTTTTAGGCCCCCCTTTGGCACCCCCACCTGTTTTCAGGCACCCTTTGGTGCCCCCCTAACCTTCTGCACCCGGGTCAAGTTTCCCCCCCTGCTCCCCCCTTGCTATCCCCCGGCATCCCCTGCATCCCCTGCATTCTCTGCGACGTGCACACACTCCAGCCCCAGCCAGTCCGCCAGCCAGGTCAATGGAAGATATTTGCTGAAGGAGGTAAACATGGCAAACGATTCTTTTCACCCCTATATAGCTATTACTTCCAACCTTGTGCTGGCTGACAAGGGCCAAAAAAAACAACAAATAAGAAGAAAGTCTGGCACTCTATTGGCACCTTAAAGGTGGCCCATGATCTTAAAAACAACCTGTGGCCCTGAACTTTATAAAGAAACTTTGTTATGTCTTTTTTGCTTTTGTATGTACATAAAGCTGAACTGTACATAATTGTAAATGCATTTCCAATGCTTGGTGTTTGAGGAAAACAGCGTTGTGTTTAAAATGCACCAAAACCTAGAATTTTGCCTATCGAAGGTTTTGATCCACACCCCTGAGGCATCCTGATTTTGCATGGTCGCAATGTGACACCCCCAAGATGATTGGTACTTCACCGACTGTCCCATGGTGTATGTGTGGGCTCTACCCACAGCCATCCAGACGTACTTGGTACGGGAGTGTGAAGCAGCTGAAGAAATGCTGGGGATGCTGATGAGCTTGGCACATGCGCTGTGGCATCACCGGCAAGGTAAGTAAGTACGGCGATCCCTGGGGATTTCCATATCTCCTAAATTGGGTTGCCATATCGGTAGGAAATCTGGAGGCCCTAGAGTCTTATATAGTCTAGATCTGGAGGCCCTAGAGTCTTATATGGTCTAGATCTGGAGGCCATAGGGTCTTATATATTCCAGATCTGGAGGCCATAGTAAGCACTTAGTATATAGTTAGCATTAGTAAGCCATAGTTAGCATTAGTAAGCACACACTCATGTGGTAGATGGTTGGTGCCATCTCTGAACAGTAATAAATATAATAAGGCTACTGTCACATGGATGGACATGTTTTCCGGGAGACCAATCGCTCCTGACCTACTGTAGCCCGCCACTGATCAGCCTCTTTTCTGTTTTTTTGGTGAAGCATTTTGCGCTGGGCGCTGTGTAATATTTGCTAATGCACATAAAAAAGAGGTCTACGGAAGTTGTTTTAGCAGACATCTTTCTTTTTGGCATCAGTTCTGTTGATATACATGCTCTGTCCTGGCTGTGTCTACAGCAGCTCTTCACTGTCACATCTATGGAAATCAAGAAATTTGAATCCTGATGACCCAAGGTTTTATGGTTTGCATGACAATGCCACATAGCAGCCATCACCCTGAACCAAATGGCTGATCTGAGCTCCAGGGTGCTGCATCATCTGTATTATCTGTATTCTGTATTCCAGTTTAAAGAAACACCTTAAGCCAGTGTTCCCCAACCCTCTCCTCAAGTGCCACCAACAGTTCAGGTTTTGTGGATCTCCACATAGCGGTTTCTATGGGGGTAAAGCTATTTATTTGGTGAAGCCAGTGTGACTTGCGGCGTGCATTGCGGTGTGAACTACAACCTACATTGCTTGCTCTTAACACAACAAAGAGATGTGAACAGAGCCTCAGACACAAAAAAGAGAAAAAAGTTAAACTTTTTTTTAAACTTTACCTGTGATGGGGCATTTTTCCAGGTAAGGTACATCATTTGTTCTATGAGGTCAGGATCATTTTCTTTACGTTCAGAAACAACAGCACCCTATGGGCTATGCAGATGCAGGCAAATTCTTTAGCTTAGACCATAAAGTGCTGTTATGCTTAAAGAAATAACCTTACCTTATTGGATATATCCTATATTAGTTCACAGTGGCTAATAATTGGTCACTGTTCTAACGTGACCCAACCACACAAAATGGTCCTTCATTGAAAGTCATAATGTTATAAAACCTAATGGGCTGGTGTAGACACAAGGCCTTTAACATATAACTTTGTATCTGGTTTTAGGCCTTTTCTAGTTTCTTAATAGCCTTTGTATCTAACCTCACTGCACCAATTGAATTAAAATATCTTTCTATTCTTTTATTTTGTATCATTAAAAAGGCGTAACACATATTCTGAGAATGTCTTGCAATTGCATCACATTTCAGTTGCTGCATAAATAAATTACAGAAATTGCACAGATCTTTTCCTTGTGGTGTATGTGGGAGCGTATAATTAGTCAAAATTCAATGTAACAAATACCTTACGCAATTAATAATAAGCATAGATTGTAATGCACACCCTTTTTATAAATACCATTTATTGTTAAACCTTGGAGAAAGATGTGTGCGGCTCCTATTGGATGAGCTTAAGCAGCTCTTTTGTATACCTATAAGATAAAAAGTTTTTTTTTCTAACAGGTTGAATAGGATCTAAAAGAAAATGTCAATGAATTATTGCACTTACTGGAAGAAAATCCGTTGTGGCGCTCTGAGGGTAAGTCCTTGCACCGTTCCTTTATCCTGCTGATGGATTAGGGCAAATTGCCTCCGTCCGCTGAAGATTCGCGGCTGCAACTTCTGGTGGTAACCACCACTGGTCACAATCTAGGTGACAGATGGTACCGCCCGCCCGGCGCCCGAATGTACCCTTCTCGCCACGCTGGCGTAGTTTAAATGCGCTCCACAAGTGCATTGGATATATGATGTACCTCTCCTGCAAAGATTCCCCATCACAGAAGCAGGCAATTATTGGGGAAAAAGTTGGACTTTTTATTGCTATTTTTTGTGTGGTAATGCTAAAATGCTCACGAGGATCAAGTGCAACTGACACCACAATGCACACTGGAACTCACACTGGCTTCACTAAATAATTGGCATGATCCCCATATCTCTGTCTGAGAACTAATTACTTCACCTGTGCTTCTGTATGGAGATCTTCAAAACTTGGCCCCTAGAGAAGGGGGTTGGGAACACTGCCTTAAAGCTGAACAAAACCCACCAGCGTCTGAGTTTTTCTCCAGCATATGCACCGTTGGAGTGTGGTGAGGTTTTTTCACACTTCCTGGGGGTTTCACACATCGGGATAATGAGAGTCGCCTGCTGTGACAACGTCGGTCGGCAGGCGGCTCTCATTCAGAACAATAGGAAGCTGCAGTGACGCTGTCACAGCAGACATCTCTCATTGGACAAGAGCCTTTGTATGCGCTACTGGAGTTATTTGGGCTTTCTGGGGGATTTCACATAGTGGGGCATCTCAATTCGGAATGCCCCGGGGTCACGGAAAGTCAAAGGGAACATTGCCTTAGACCTGAACAAAACCCACCCATCAGCAGCTGATGTCTTGTTTGCCCTCCATTCAAAGGAATTCTTTCTGGATAAATTGAAAAAGTTTCAACGCCACAGTGAAAAGTACAATGGGAATTTGTGGAAGCTGCTTTTATACAATAGAGTGGAATCACTATTGCAGTGGTCTCCAAACACTGCAGGCAAGGCTTTCTGGATGCCACTGTGATCTCTCATTGATCACAATTGCCTTCCTAAATGTGCTCATAGCTGAAACACAGGCAGAATTTCAAATATAATTGCGGGGGGCACTTGCCTTGAAAGTGCCATCACCCCTACAATCACCTCAGCATGAATGGGCCCATAAGGGCTGCCCTGCTGTGTGAAGCCCCACAGTTCACCTGTCCAACAAGCCCACAGTAGGGGTGGCATCACTCGCATCATCTTTTGGCCATGCCCACCATAACTGAATGGCTGTGCGTGGTCATGCACAGCCAAGGGATGCAAGTGATGCCTTGTGATACCAATGTGTCCTGCTGAGATTCCACTCAGCTTCTTCAGCCACACATTATTTGCGCAACTGGATTAGCTAATTGGACGAGAGGCTGCGTATGTACTGGACAAACGACAGGGTTTAACGTATCAGGGTATCCCAAACCAGGATGCCTCAGGGGAATGGACCAAATCCTGGGATTGTGAAAATCCCAGGTTTTTGTCCACTTTAATGTTTTATTTTTGTCAGCATGATGTACTGTTACCTAATGAAAGGGTCCAGGGTGTGCTGGAAACATTGTATTTATTCATGAACGGAATAAATGATCTAAGATTATTCATCTTCAAGGTGTGCCAGTAGATACATCACATTTACCCGTGTTTTGTTAAACATGGTATTCGCGATTCTCCAAACACAACCCTTTAATAATCAGACTGCGCCAAATAGAATAAATGGCCAATTTACCGGTGGCGCTTCCATTACGCTGATCAACACAGTTAAGACTATAGGCAGGTTAATGGGAATTGGTTAATTCAGTAAATTATCAGAACCACTAATCACTTTCATTCTACGGGTAAAATGCAGCAATTTCAATTGTTCGAAAAAAAAAAGTCCTACGCGCCTGCCGCTCGCTTTCTCGCCGTCGCTTTTTCTCTAATCACAGAAACCTTTTAAAATGTTAATTGCCGTCGGCCTCTCACTCAGGTCCCTTTCATCCAAAACACGCTTCTAAGCGTCCCTCTCCTTCCGCTTTCCCATTCTCATACTTTGTTTTTTATACTTTTTTATGTTCGCGTCTTGACTGATCTATTTATCTAGATTTAGCGTTGCTTTTTCTGCTCTTTGATCTCGCTGTCATCGCCCCCCCCAATCTTAGTCTTGTTTGTATTAACAATAAGTTTATTACCAGTCTCAAGCCATGCGCTAACTTGGTCATTGCCTTTTTTCAAAGCAAGAGTTTTTAATGGCGTGTCATATTTTTCTAGCTTGCCGAAGATTAAAGTATATTACAATGTATTCTCGTCTCTATTTTCTACATTTTTAAAAGTGGTCAGTTTTTTTTTAAAGTCCTCTCTCTCCTGTCTTTCATCTCCTGAAGGCGATAAATTGTCCAAGCCTTTCATAAGATGGTTTGAGCAAATTGAGATGTGTATTAGAGCCCTGAGTATTGCTTAGCCCATTATCGAGAGGATAAAACCGGGTGGACTACATCAAAAGCACACGACTAGCTCCCGAGTGGGGAAAAGTGGCACAGAGTCATGGATTCTGTGCTGTTAATTGTTAGTGATTAGTTTAATAGCCTCAGGTGGGCCACATTGACAGATATGGTGTTGCTTTTCTCTAGGATAAAAGTGACAGATAATATTTTAGCTGCTACCAGTAGAGAGCCCCCCCACCCCACCACAATGATCAGTTCCTACCATTTTCACTTGGCAAAGCTAGAGCAGGCTAAAAGAGAATCTGTTATCTGAGGAATTTAAAGTACACCTTCCACTTTAGCTGGGCTAATATTTTACTGCCCTATACAATATAGTAATCCAGGGGGTAGAAACTAAACTGTTTTGTTCCATCTCATGCAGTGCGTGTGCTCTACCAGGGCAGATAGGGCATTGGCATCATAGGTTAGCATTGGATATGCTCCATTATACCCCAATAATATATATACAGACAATATAATCATACCTCTGCTAGACAACTTCTGTTGGTTTGACTCTCTATGTACTAGCATGACCATTCGAATGTTTAGAATCCACTGTGCTCTATTGTTAGAGCCCCTAATGATCTTCCCACCTTTAGACCCACCTTTAGACCCAAACTGAGTATTTCATGCCACACTGCTGTCTATACGTAACAAAAAAAAAACACCCAACACTAGTTTTTGCTCCCATTTCTTATGAGCTGAGCTCGAAGATCTAGGACCTTTTGCGTGTAAATATTGTTCACAAATTTGTCTAACTCTGTGTTAGTGAGCACTTCTTCTTTTCTGAGATAATCCATCCAACTCACAGGTGTGACATATCAAGGTGCTGATAAGACAGCACAATTATTGCACAGGTGTGCATTTGGCTGGCCACAATAAAAGGCCACTCTAAAAAAGTATCTGACTTCGGCTCTGCACAGTGAAAACATGGATTCATCGGTGAAGAGAACACCTCTCCAACATGACAGACATCATCAAATATGAGCATTTGCTCAATCAAGTCGGTTATAATGACTAACTGTAGTTGGGTGGAGACCCCAATGAGGATGTTGTGCATGCAGATGAGCTGTTCCACCAGAAACATGCCCTCTAGCCAAAAGATAAGGGGGAGGGACCCCCCAGGGAGAAGCTGAACCATCACCCCCAAACCATGGCGCCAGAGGGAGAGTGGCTGAAACAAGAAGGATTACGCAGTTCCAACTAAAATTGGCTGCAAGATCAGAGCCATGAGGGGACGTGACAAAAGTGATCTGGCCCGCCCCGACACACAGCCGATGATGTCACTGGGGCATGGGAAGGCCTCAAATTGTGTCTCAACCAGCCACGTAACACCACTGGAGGACCTCCCCTGGACTCAGATGGACAACAGAGGCCAATGTAGACATCCAAAGGCATGGAATAGTGATGACACCTCAAGGAGAAAGGACAGGTAGATGAGCAACTTTTGAAGTATTAGGAAAATTTGATTCAGACAACCCTGAATTTCTCTGGAAAATTCAGCGAATCATCTGTAGCAAATTTTTACAAAATTCTCTCATCTCTAGTTATGGTTTAAGGGCATATATTTTGAATGATGGGACTATTTTAATTAAGTGCAGCTTTTTTGGACTCATTGGACCTCCATTTCTACTGAAAATCAAAAACACTGATAATGAAGTAAAATAACGTGATTCTGAACATGTTACTGTGCTGGTGTTCAATGGTTAGAGCTTTATTCCACAGTTGTAATGGCCCTTCAGTGCCCCCCCATAGTGCCCTCTTCAGAGGGACTAATCACACTTTAGAATAGATCATTGTACAATAAACAAAGAGTCTTGCGTATCAATTATTAAGGTACACATCTTGAAGCAAGCAGTAATTGTTTGGAATACAACAGTTTTGTATTATTGCTTGGTATATATGTACTGTAATTAAGTGATACATGGGAAACAATGTATAATTAGTAAATACTCTGTTTCTTGTATGGCGCTCTAGTCTATGGTACAATTTGTCCCCTCCGGAAGCTGCTTTAAAGCAAAACACGTAAGGACTGATCATTAGCAATCTGGCTTGTACAGCATCAAGTAACTTACGATTATTTACATCTATGATGATTAAAATAGTTCATGTGATTAACCTTTGTCTGTTGTTGTTTTCTTTTATACTTACTGAGATCCAAAGGTGTAGAGATCTTTAAGTAATAATCTTTAAATAGTCCCAAGTCTTATGATGGGACTTACCTTAAAAAATCTGTCACTAACGCTTGGTTGAACTTTATGAACATATGTCTTTTTTCACCCGTAATAACTATGAAAGTATGTAGCCCATGCAATATGTGATTAATTATTACATTTTAGTGAGGGGCATGCTATTATAGGTTCAGGTGCCATCTTTTTTTGGTTGGAGCGTTCGGTTCCACTGCAGGAGCTATAGACCACAAGGGAAGACGTTGGTACACTTACCGTGGAATACCATAGGTTCCAATTGTCTTTCAGAGTAAGAGTATAGCTTCTAAATCTTAGTTCTTTGTCTCCCTCATTGATGATTCTACCATATCTAGTACACAAATCTCAAAAAAAATCCATTTGCCTACTCAAAAAAGTGTATTACTTTACACTAAAGTACTTCTAATGGCTTTTTGCACAATCTTTCTTTATTAATAAAGAAGAGTGTGTCTTTTTCCTAAATATGATAATGATCAAAGATGGCTGTTTGCTAGACTAGCCATAGACTGACACTGGTGAAGGGAAGTATTGCTTTGCTATAAATGAGATTGTTTTAAAGCAAGTTTAGGGAGTTCTGGTTGTATTTTCAAGTGTGGTTGTATTTTAAGTGAAGGGGACTTTTCATTAAGGGATTTATATTGGGGCACTTTAAGTGTCTAAGTGTGTATTGCCTAAGTGGTTTAGAGTGAAAATAAGAAGTTCAAAGCCAAAGTTCCTGCAACTGCAAGAACTAAAATTGTGTTTTCACTGCTGTTCTTGTAACTGGGATGATGGCTAGCAAAATTGGAGGTCTACTTTAGTGCACAATTTGTCATATGTATACACTCCAGGAGCAGCAGTTCCAGGGTCATTACGTTGTGTTAAACGTGAGCGTATTGCAACCTCGGGTTAGAGATCCGGAGACTTAAAATGCAACACTGAGGGGAATTGACAATATGCAAAAGGGCATTCTGCTCACTAAGCAGGCAATAAGTGGGGTAGAAACAGAGGGTGGAGTAATGGGTCAGGAGGAGCAGATACGTTGCTGGGTAAATGTAGAGGGAGTGGAAAGGGAGCATAGAAAAGGAAGGCCATTCCTGTGTCTGTGTACCCTAGCAAAATTGCCAAGTTGGGTAATGTTACAAGAGTGTCTGTCTCAGAAATGGTGGCCCTAGCAGATACTGCTCTCCCTAACAGCTGGGAGGACAGCCCAGCTAGTGAGCAGGTGGTTGGGACGGCATGTAGGTTTGTGCTAATAGGGGATTCTGTTAACAAGCAGACTGATAGAATAATATGTCACCAAGAATGTCTGAACCTAGTGGTTTGCTGTCTCCTTGGTGCCAGGGTTCAGCATGTTGTGAGAAAAGGTGGATAAATTACTGGGAGGGGCTAGGGATGACCAAGCTGTTGTGGTCGACATGGGGACCAATGACAGAATTTATGGGAGATGGAGGATCCTTAAGAATACATTTAAGGAATTAGGCACCAAGTTGAAGAGAAATACTTCCAAGGTTGTATTCTTTGGAATACTGCGCTACACATGAATGGCAGCGGGAGCTTAGAGAGTTAAATGCATGGCTCAAGTCCTAGTGCAAGGCAGAAGGATTTGGGTTCCTAGAGCACTGGACTGACTTTTTATTGGGGTACAAACTGTATTCTACAGACAATTTGCACCAGAATGGAAGGGAGCTGCTGTGCTGGGTAAGAGGATAATAGAAGGGGTGGAAGGGTATGTAAACTATAGATAAACGAGGAGGGCAAGAGAGAAAACAAATGGGAAGACAGGTTACTTAGGGGACAGAATATGATGGTGGGTGGAGAATTAGAAGGGGGGACTGCTATCATGGATAAGGATATCTATGTATTGCAAACCAGCAGTGAAAAATTAGGTGGATGCATTACTGCAGAAGCTAATACTATAGCTAAATAGACTCGTTTCATAGACACATTCATCTGGACTTTCGTAGCTGTCCGCGTATGTTTTTTTTGTTTTTTATCGTTCATTTTCTACTCGCACGAACGTTCGTATTAATGCGTATATGCGCTTTCGATAAACGAAAGTAAATCTGAACATTAGCGTTACTTCGGATCATTTTCCCATCAAAATCATATATTTTGCGTCCGTTCAGATAACTTACGTTATTGGTATGGGCTTGCGCCTCATGCAGAGAGCTGATTGCCGAGGGACCACCACCCTATAAAACCGTTTCCTTTGTGATCCCCTTACGGGACCATTTTGACCTCGAGACTAGCAGCTATGGACCACTCTAGTGCATTTGAGGAGCATGAGGATCTGCAGCTCATGGGCATAGAAATTGTCCGTAGGGCTGAGACCAGATTGCACCGGCGATGCATGCATATCGATGGCATGCAGGACGTTAAGCTGTTCGAACTCAACAGACTTAATCGCGTTTCCCTCCATAAGTTGTATAGTGAGCTGCGGCCATGGTTAAAGTGGACCAACACCCAGGATTTTGACTATCCTGGGTTTTGGTCCACTTCGGGGGGGCACCCCGATTGGGGGTGCCCCGCTGTGTGAAACCCCCCAGAAAGCCCCAAAAACTCACCTCACCACGCTCCCACGTGACTGCGGCGTCCAATCCCTGCCGGCGGACAAGCGGGTGACAGCGACGGACAAGACAGCGCGTCTGCCGCCGCCTCCCGCACGTCACTCTTACAGGGCGCGCGAGGCCATTCACAAATGGTCGGCACGGGCGCGCGCACGTCTAGAGGGGCGCGTGGGTAAGGTAAGATAAAGTAAGGTTTTTTGGGGGTTTTGGGGGGGTTTCACCCCGCGGGACATCCCGATCTCGGATGTCCCGTGGTGAGGGAGGTGATCGGCCCAGGAATCTTATAGATTCCCGGGCCGATCACCCCTGGGTGTTGGTCCACTTTAACCCGCAACACAAGGAAGGGGCAAGCAATTTCAGGTATGACCAAGATGTTTGGCTGGCTGCAATTTTTGGCGAACGGCTTGTTCCAGAGGCTGGGTGCCCTCTCCGTGGGGATCTCCCGCCTACGCTGAGCCGCGCGCTATCCAAGTTTTTGGAGGGCATGGCTACCATTAGTCAGAAATATATTTGTTTTCCTGACGACATGGTAGCCAGGAACGCGATTAAGCTGGCATTTTATAACATCTCCGACATGCCCAACGTCATGGGTGACATTGACTGCAAGTCCAATCTGTCATTTTTTAATATAGTTCATCTAAATGTTCTTTTACAATTTTCCAAATCCCTCCTTGTAAAATCCCTCCTTGTAAATAGTCCCTGTGAAATAGTTGACATTGTATATCTGTTAATCCCTCCTTGTAAAATCCCTCCTTGTAAATAGTCCCTGTGTATCAATGGACCGTATTTAGCTTCTCAAATGTTTTTCATGTTGGCCAAAGGGAAACATTTTAATGTGGACTTTTAATAGGCACTTTAAAGTTAATCTTTACTTGATCCAACATACATATCCTTTTTTTTAATCAAAAAATACTTATGTACTTGGTTAGTGTTATTTGTATTGGCCCACAGGTTTTTGGTAGGGTGTTATTAGTTAGTGTTTTACTAGTTTACCTTGCCTGGCTAATGTATTTTTTTTCTTTCATCCCAGGAACCGCAAAATGGGCCACTCCCTGAATGTCCAAGCAGTGGTGGCCCCGGACATGCGGTTCCTTAGTCTGCTTGCCGGGTTTCCAGGCTCATCCCATGACGCCTACATTCTGAGAAGATCTGGATTGTACGGTCGGTTTGAGTCTGGAGAATTCACCGGTGGATGGCTCCTTGGTAAGCTGACGCCAGTAACGTCATTGACTTTTCAATGTATGCCTATGAATATAGTTTTTGACCCATGTATGAAACTATGCCTATTTTTCCCCCTTGATTACATGTGAAACACAACCTTAACCATTAGATTTATCAAACAACAAACCCTTATCAAATGTTTGTCCAGCATTTACAAATAAGACATTTCTACTTTATAGTAAATTAATTTTTATTCTTCCCCACACTCGGCTGCATTTATGTTCTTGACTATATGATAGGGTCTGCGCCATCTTTGCTTACATGCATTACACTTACTGAGTAGAGGAGAGCGGGATAAAGTGCAGGGGTCGGGTTAGAGCTGTGCTTGGCTCAGACAAAGCAGATACGGGGTCCTGAAAAGTTAAGACATCCCTGAATGCTGAGCAGCAGAGTCCTAAACCAATACCTGTTAGCAGTCTGCCTTATTTGCCATCATCCTCCATCTTTGATGTTTAAATTGTGCCAACATCCATTACATGTAGTTAGGTTTTTTTTTGGCTGCGCAATCTGTATGCTCAGGGTGTTGCACAAATTTTACATAGCCTCTTAGTCTTGGTGATGGACTGTTTTTTGGATTCAATTTAGGGAGTAATGTGTAATTTATGATATTTTTTACGATTTTTATCAGGTGATTCTGGCTATCCACTCCTTCCCTGGCTGCTGACGCCCGTCCTTCGGCCCCAGAATGCCGCACAGGATGCCTACAATCGGGCACACCGGAAGACCAGGGCCGTGGTGGAGAGGGCGTTTGGCCTATTAAAAACCCGCTTTCGTTGCTTGGACCATACCGAGGGGGGGCACTACAGTATGACCCCAAAAGGTCATCGATATCATTCTGGCGTGTGCTGTATTACATAATTATGCCATCTTGCAGCATGTCCCCCGGTATGTGGATCTCCCCCCTCTCCACCCAGCCAGGACCCCAATGAAGTATATTGTGGCACAACTAGTGCCTCTTGGCAAGCAGTGCGTGCTAATTTGATTTCAACACATTTTTCTTAATTTGTGTTGTCTATGTTTGTTTTGTCCCTGATTGATTGTTCTTTAAGATAATTTTGCTTTGTTTTTGTATTTTTGTTTGGTACTGTCCAAAATAATAATGATGAAATTACAAAAAAATTTACACCTGATTTGAGACTCATGACTTTTTTTGTGCCCAATTTGTTAGTGAAAACTAAGTAATAAGTAATGCTGCCCATGATGGTCTGGCAGCATGCAGCCAGCTTCACTCTGCTGCTGAGGATTTGGTGGAGAAACATGTTGGGACAGTTGCAGATTATGTTCCAGGGGGGGCTGTAGTGAAGGTGCCATCCTCCTCCAGCTCCTGGATTTCCTCCATCAGTGTGTGGGTCTGTTGGGACATGTAAAAAAAAAAATTTTCAGTTTGTGCACTACATATGTAATTCCAGCAAAAAAAAAAAAAAAAACATGGAAATTCACATGCATCAGCAAATTCAGAAAAAGACACTTACCGTATATATCGGATCCTGGGTCCTAGGCAGCATGGAAGTTGACGGCATGGACAAACTGGCTGAGGCTTCCACAGTAGCTGAGGGATGATGCTGGGCTGCATTGTTTTAAAAAAGGCATGTAAACTCACAACTATGCATTGTTGATGTGTATTAATACATATGCTTCACTAAAACACGTGGGCAAGCAGGAATGGCAACTCCCCCAACGGTTCAAGTTGACCTTCACTATGAATGCCATTATCTGTTATATGTATTACTCAACAAGTACATACACATTGGTCACCTAAACCAAACAAAACATGCATGTACTGGATGTTATGAGGCTTCACACATCAATAAAGGGCCATTAGGGGCGCAACCTCAGCTTGCAAATAGCATTTGGCTTAAGATTATGGTGGTTGCCATTCTTCCTAGGTAAACCTTTCAATCACCCCAGATAAAGTATTTCTGACCAAAGCACAGCTTAAAACCAAGTGGCCTAAAGTTAAAGATGGAAGTGTTGGATCAGATTGACTAGAAGAACATAACAGGCAGTCCTTTGCTAATCTAAATACTTTAATAGTGTCCATAAATACTCTCAAAGGTCATGTATGGCCAAGCTAATTAGAAAATTAACATTCCACAGACATGACAGACCCTGGTAAAATTGTTACCTCCACTACAAGGCACTCCCTAGGGGCATTTGTTAATATATGCCTTGGAGCCTCATTTTACACGTAGAAAACATATCACATACACACTAACATTACTAACCTGCAGGAATAGTCGGGATGTCCATGTCCCGTCGCCCCGAGTGTCCCTCTAAGGCCACGGGATGTAGCAGGCCCAGCACCATCTCCTCAGCTGGGGTAAATTGAAGTTTAGTGGGGAAGCCTCCGCCAGTTTGTAAGCTCAAAGATAGTTTGGCAAATTTAGCAAAATGTTGACAATACAAGAAGCAGAGAAATCCACAAAGTAGATATGTACCTGTAATTACGCCATTTCTTTCTTCTATGCTGCATACTTCAGGTCCGATATTTTGCGTTGAATCTGCTTAACATCTTTTAGCTCTTCCCCTGCTGCATTGACCTGTCTGGTGAGCTCCTCTAAAATGTCGGCTTTGCGCTGTTTGCTGGTTGATTTTGATCTGCGCCCATATAGTTCATCATAATGCAAGGTGAGCCCACTAGCCAATGCCAGAGTTTGGGCCTCCCCAAACCTGCCACTCAAGTGGCCTCTGCGCAATGTGCACCCTGTTGCTTGCGGTTCTGGCTCCTCAGTGTTTGCAGGCAAATCGGGGGACATTCTGGCCTGGCTGTGTTGGGGTGAAATGTATGACTGCTGGCTGGCTGGATATTGAACAGGACTTGGATAGGGACTGGGTGTTTGTGGCTGGGTGGCCACTTAAGTAGCAGGCGTAGATGTGCCACATGGTGAGTGCCTTGCCACCTGAACCGGTGGAGAATGTGGCCGAGGAGGAGAGGGTGTGCTTGATGAAGTAGGGCTTTGGGCCCTGTGTCTCTGTGGACCCTTCGAAGTTGCATGCCCCTTGGAGGTTGTAGGACCTTCCTGTGGTGATGCCGAGCTTGGGTTTCTTTCTCGGTGCCTTGGCCTCTTGCCATGAGATTTTTCTGCACGTGCGGGTGGTGATGGCGACCTTGGGCTTCTTGGGCTTTTTTCCCGATGCCTTGGACTCTTGCCATGAGATTTTTCTGCACGTGCGGGTGGTGATGGCGAGCTCGGGCTGCTGGGGCTTCTTGGGCTTCTTTGCCGGTGCCTTGGCCTCTTGCCATATTTATCCACACGTGCGGGTGGTGACGGTGAGCTCGGGCTGCTGGGGCTTCTTTCACAGTGGGTTCTCCTCTTAGTCTGGGATTTGCCCACACGTGGGTGGGGTGATGGTGACCTGGGGGGGCTGGGGCTTCGCACCCTCTTTGTAGCTTTTTGGGCGGCTGTTGCTGTTGGTTTGCTGGCATTGGGCTTCCTCTTTGCCGCTGGAATCACAGAATAGGGATGTTATTTTGCCTTTTTACAAGGCACTGGTGCGCCCTCACCTGGAATATGCCGTCCAGTTCTGGGCATCAGTTCATAGAAAGGACACCCTGACTATGGAAAGGGTGCAGAGGAGAGAGCCACCAAACTAATAAGAGGAATGAAGGATCTTAGTTATGAGGAAAGATTACAAGAATTTAATCTGTTTAGTCTTGAGAGGAGACATGATTAACTTGTATAAATATATAAATGGGCAATACAAAAAAATATGGGAAAACACTATTTCAGGTAAAATCCTCTCTAAAGACAAGGGGGCACTCCCTTCGACTGGAAAAAAGAAATGTAATCTCCGGAGGTGACAATCAGTTTTTACCATAAGAACTATAAATCTGTGGAATAGCCTCTCATAGAAGCTTGCTAAGGCATCATACACTGACAGCTTCAAAAAAGGTTCAGATGCTTAATTAGAAGAAAATAACATTAACAGCTACTATTAGCTGTTATCAGTAAAAAAAAATAAAATAAAAAATAACTTCCCCTACCTAAACACCCTTGGTTGAACTTGATGGACATATGTCTTTTTTCAACCGTATTAGCTATGTAACTATGTCCCTGGCAATTAGCAATTTGGAACATGGTCGAGTAGTGGTGTGAACTCTGCATTGACTGGATCGGTGCACTGGAACTTCTTGCCTCCCAAACATGAATGTGACCTTTTGTCTAATTTACTTGCTGGATTGGTGTATTGTTTTTGGTATATCAGAAAATCCAGTTTATGAGGTGGTCCATTAAAATCAGTATTTTATTCAAGCATCATAAAGTGCCAACTGATTCCCATAACAGTAGAAATACAGACGATTTTTGGGGTGTCACGGTGCGCCCTTAGTCAATGCAAAGCATAAATGCAAAAGCTTACTCTTTTGAATGGGTCTGTTTTAATGTTGTCCAATCACAGTTGCCGCTCGGCTCGAGTAAAGAAACCCCTCAGTCGCTCTTCCCCGCTGGATGGAAACGCGTCATTCCATAACCACGTCTACTAGAGGTGGGTAAGGTGGAATACACTGCTAAGACAATCAAGAAAGAGAGCACACTTCACAGGCGGAGTAAAATCTCTCCTAGTTCTTAAAGGGTGCGCGGGCATAGTTGCAATTGCCGCGGCTGCGCATTTCAGCTGAGAGGAGAGACATTGGATTAGGGTGGACAGGGGACCGGACAGCTTTTAAGCTGCCTTTAAACATATGCAACATATTCTCATGGTGACATAACTTATAGAATTTCATACAAAAAAATGTATAAAAACTGTATTTAGACAAGGAACTAAAAAAGAAAAAGTAGAAGAAATTAACTGCATGATTACATATATTTTGGGTGCACAAGACATCAAAATATAAAAAATGAACTAAATACTGGAAATAAATATATAATCAACACTAAATACTAAAAATAAATAATCAACAATACAACTCTAATTAATCTCCATGAAGGGAAGAAACAGGAAACAAGTTAAGAATTAATGTTTATCTAAGAGTGCACAGACTCACATCCAATCTTGAATTTAAACTCGAACTTCCATGAGAAGTTCTTGATTTTTGATAATTTAGTTAAATCTCAACTTACCACAAAGAAAACGAGACCTAAATATCACAACTGGGTCTTTGAAGTAATAAAAAGGGTCTCCGGGTCTTAGTAATAGTCCTATTTAATAAAATTCTAATTAGGTAAATCCAGTCTCATGTCCCATTTGCTTATTACAAACAGGGAATTAATTTAACAGAAAATCTATAGATATATTTAGAACCAGAAGTTATGGGCAACACACAATACCGTCACAATAGGGTCTATTCAGCACCAGGTGAGAAGACTACTCATTTTTAGGAGAGAAAATTGACATTCACTTTCATTGGAGAGCCAGATTCTACCTTGTCTGGGGAGTGATTCTGCAACCCCAAGGTAGGCAATGGGGTTGATTCAGATCCATGTGAGAAAACTCACTCCTTCTTTTAGGAGAGAAAATTGACATTTAATTTGTCATTGTCTACCTGGGGGCTGATTGAACATCAGATGAACATCTCTACATCTGGTTCTTGAATCACCTTGCACTTTCATCTCCAGGACTTTATATCTGCCTCTTCACTTGTCCAGAATTCCCTTCCCTCCACTATTCACCACTACTGAACCCCCCAAGCTCCAAGAATGCCATCAAAACCCACCTCATCAGGTAAATCTATATTCTGATTAGTGCAATTCTCTATATTTCTCTACATTAAAAGTCCCTCTGGCATTAACATATACCAAATGTCCTTTAGGGTTTAGACTCTCCATTCCTCCCATTTGGGATACCTCACCACTGATAACCCCCTGGGAATGCTTGAAAAATTCATGTGGTGAAACCCATCAGTCATTCGTAGCTAGGTTGGACACAAAGAACAGGGGGAGCAGGGGGAACTCAGAGTGAGGAGTGCATGTAGTGCCCCTCTTTGCCGTCTTTAATTGAGCTTTGAAGGGAATTTTCCAATACAAGCTAGCAAGGCTGCCATTTGTATTGGCTAAGGTCATGTGACCCATTAAATGTATCCCTTTTGGCTTTCACCCTAAAACCTGTGGCTTTCACCCCACAGTTTTAGACCAGTAAAAAAGTCTAGTGCTGAAAGTTATAGGTCTCCACAGGAGCGCCAATGGAACTAAAGCTTTTTAAGTAAGAAAACTTCACTCTGGCCGGAGGCTTCTGTCAGCGCCACTTAATAAATGGGGCTCCCGCCATACAAATGCGCTATTTGCTTCTTAGCATCAGCTTGCAGGAAATGGAACCTTTTTTATGATTTATGAGCCAGGCTTGGAATAAGAGAGGGGTAGAGATTTTTTTCAAGTCTCTGAATCGGTTCCATGTCAAGAAGAAAAATATAGACAACATATAACGAGGTAAGGAACACAAGCGCAGCGCTGGAGGAGGAAGAGCCTGATTTTACGCGAGCCGCAGTCATCGCTGTCTGAGCTTCTCTATAATTGAGATAAAGTCTGCGATCGATAATAGGAAATACAGAACAGGATGCCGAATAGTGAAAGGGCTAAAATAAGTGACACAGCTCAGAACAAGTGCTTGCTGCAACATTCCTGAATTACTACTTCAAAATTCTAAGTACCGCCAATAAGACTCACCTGCCCATAAGACCCACCTAGGAATTGGATGAGGAAAATAAGGAAAAAAATATTCTGAACTAAATGCTGTGCTAAAACACCTTCCCGCCAAGAACCAAATAAAAGGCAAAGTGCAGAATCTCCGCAGTAAAGGCAGTGTGGCAATTTATCCCCATTACAGGGAGTGTGGCATTCCTCCCTCCCATTCCTGATTACACGGAGTGTGGCATTCCTCCCTCCCATTCCCCATTACAGGCAGGTTGGTATTCACCCCCTCTCATTCTCCCAATATAGGTATTGTGGCACCCCCTCCCATTCCCCATGTGGCATTCCCCCCTACATTCCCCATTATAGGCAGTGTGGCATTCCCTCTCCCATTCCCCTATTATTGACAGTGTGGCATTCTTCCTCCTAAAAAAGCTCATTACAGGCAGTGTGACATTTTTCCCTCCCATTCCAAATTTTCATCAGCGTGTCATCTCTCCCTCCCATTCTCCCATTATAATCAGTGTGGCATTCCCTCTCCCATTCCCCATTATAGGCAGTTTGGCATTACCCCCTCCCATTGGGACACCAGATGCTGTTTCTGTTCTAGGCGGCGCTGCTGATGATCCTCCGGTGCAGCACAGGGTGTGGGCGGCATGTGGGCATGGCCATTGAGGCCAATAGGTGTGGACCTAGGTGTGTGTATGTGCGCGTGCACTGTGCCCGAGGAACAGCAGCTCTGCCCAGAGCACGGACAGCAAGCAGTTGCCTTGCTTTTCCCTGCTCACCAGCCGCTCCTCCATCCTCCATTTTTTAGTGGTGACATATTTGCTGGTCAGTCTTTAACACTACATTTACAAAAAAAAATATTGACCAAACTGTCCTTCTCTGCCCGTCTGTCCCCCCCGTCTTCCAATAAAACAGTACTCAAGCTAAAACCAGGCCTTTCCCACAAAATCTCACCCAAGTATAAGGTTGACTGTTACTGTGCTGTTATGGCACATTTGCCGGGAATAGACTCTAGACCATATTTGCACTTACAGACTGTATGGGACATGCCTGCCCTATACAGTCTTTGGGAAGAAGATATGACCCCATCGGTGCGGGGGCTCCGGGTGGGGGATGCAGCCGGTCCTGGGATCGGCCCCTTCCCTGAGCCTGTCGCGACATTCAGCGCACCACATTGAGCTACCTCCTTTACAGAGCTCCCCATCTGTCATGCCACTAGACCAGCTGTCTCACTCCATCACGGAGGCGGTGACGATCAATATCAAGGAGGCCCTGCGAGGGCTTCCAACGCGAGGAGACTTTGACGGATATGTGTCCAGGATGGAGGGCACCATTAAGAGAGAATTGGCGGCACTACAGGATTCAGTGGCCGAAGTCATGGAAAGAATGGATGGGGTTGAAGCCTCACATAGAGCCCTTGAGACACGTGTAGCAGATCTAGAGAAGCAGCAAGACTGGAACAAATGCCCCCTGGCAGACCTGTTTCTATCCCACGACGACACGGAGAACAGGAGTCGTAGGAATAATTTGCGGACTTTGCTTCCTGGCAAGTGACCCGCGGACTACTTGCTAGTCCTTAGTTCTCCCCCTGTTATTGGTGTTCTATCCCCCAAGTTCCCACTTGCCTTATACCGCTCCCGGAGTGCACCCGCCTCTCCCCCCCCAATTTTCAATTTAACCATAGAGCCGCTCCTAAACTCATCGGGGGGTAGGTCAGCGATCTCCCATTTGGCTCTGAGATCCCTGAGGCAGAAACTTCATGGTTTACAGCTGGTGGACGTGTGGCAGAAACCCTGGGGCGCAAGATTATTCCTTTTACTCTAATACACATGGGACATACTCCAGGTTGGATTACATTTGGGTCTCACACAGCTTACTGAGCCTGGCTACCGGAGATGGGATTTACCCGACCTCCTTTTTGGAGCATGCCCCGGTATTCCTCATCCTTGATATCACAGACAGACCCCCACCCTCCGCTATGTGGAGACTGAACGAGTCGCTCCTCCAAGATGCGGTAGTAGCACAGGACATAAGGGAGGGTCTGGAGACTTACTTTAGAGTCAATGACAACGGTGAGGTCTCGCTGCTAACACTATGGGAGGCACATAAAAGTGTGATCAGGGGTCTCCTGATTAGCCACGGAGTGAGGCTCAAGAGGGAAACAATAGCCCAAAAAACAAAGCTCACAGATAGGGTCAAGCACCTGGAGCTGTCCCATAAGCAGGCCGAGGCAGCGAAAGTGTTCGGGGAACTGACCCAAACAAGAGAGGCCCTAAACACCCTATTGAGACAAAAGGCTAAACATGTAATTAGGAGATGTAAATGCACATATTACGAGTATGGAAATAAGAGCAGTGCACTTTTAGCTAGAGCACTCAGACAACAACAATCCCGGAATTTCATCTCCGAGATACTAGACAGCACCCGGCGAACTCAGCATGCCACTGAGGGTATAGCAGATACATTTAGAGTCTATTACTCAAACTTGTACAATCTTGGTGGGGGGGCAGTGGTGCAGACATGCCCAGGCAAAATAGAAGAATACATAGGGGGGTCCGGTATGCCATTGGTTACCGAGGAGATTTCGGCCCCACTAGAGAACCTGATTGGGATGGAGGAACTGATGGAGGCGATTAAACAGACTCCGTCAGGAAAGGCCCCAGGACCAGATGGTTACTCGGTTAAATACTACAAGACTTTCATCTCATTGTTGGGCCCACGCATGGTTAAGGCATGGAACTCAATTACAGACTCAGAAACACCAGGCACGTTCTCAAATATAGACCTTGAGGCTCACATTTCTGTCTTGCATAAGCCAGGAAAGGACCCCCTGTCTTGTAAAAGCTATCACCCCATCTCCCTTCTCAATGCGGACCTGAAGCTGTATGCTAAAATCCTAGCCAACAGACTGGCTCCGGTGGTGGCCCGGGTGGTCCACCTGAACCAAACGGGCTTCGTGTTGGGAAGGGAGGCCAGAGATAATGTGGCGCGGGCACTTAGTGCAATATACACTGCACAGAACTCTGACATACCAATGATGCTGTTATCCACAGACACAGAGAAGGCCTTCAATAGGGTGAGCTGGCCTTTCCTAAAAGAGACCCTTAGGCATGTGGGACAATATGAGGAGACTTATTGAAGCCCTATACACAATACCCTGTGCTAGGGTTAAAGTGAATGGTCATCTCTCCGCCCCGGTACCAATCCGCAACGGAACCCGCCAGGGCTGCCCCTTGTCGCCCCTGCTGTTTGCCCTGACCCTGGAACCATTCCTGTGTAGAATTAGGGAGAACGTGGACATAGGGGGATTAAGATTCAGAGGAGACACCCATAAGGTCGCCGCGTGCGCGGACGACCTCTTGTCCTTTATTACGATCCCCACGATCTCTGTGCCAGTGCTGATGAAAGAGTTTGAACTTTATGGAAGACTATCCTTTTTTAAAATCAACTTTGAGAAATCCGAAGCACTAAACATATCGCTCGCGGGGGACGTGGCAAGGAATATACAACAGACATTTTCCTTCAAATGGGCTATGAATTTGATAGCATATCTCGGCACGCAGTTGCTGAACCGGTTGTCGAAAATTCTGGCGTTGAATTTCCTGCCTTTGTCCCAGAGAATAAAAGCTGATCTAGACAGATGGGACTCCCCTACCTTCTCAAGGATGGGCAGGGTGAATATAATTAAAATGTCGATTCTGCCAAAATTGCTGTTTCTATTCCAAGCACTACCGATTAACATCCCTACTCGCTTCTTTAGGGACCTAGATAAAACTCTCATGGGATTTGTTTGGCAAAAAAGGAGGGCAAGGCTCAAGCGGCAGGTACTGTGTAAGCCCAAGCATTTAGGGGGCATGGCGGTGCCAGATGTCCAATTATATTGGGTGGACTCCCATTTACAAAGAGTATGCAAGTGGCACACATGCAAGGGAACAAAGAAGTGGGTGCAATTGGAGCACGCCCTTGCACCAGCCCCACTAGATATATCTGCTTGGAACAGAGAGACCCATATGCCAGAGCTGAGATCCCACCCAACAGTGGCAGCCACATTGGGAGTCTTACGGGGCTACAGGAAGCGATCGGATGTTTCCCCCTGGCCCTCCCCCATGATTGTATTAATCTTAGGGAGTGGGGGAAGGTGTGTCAGTTAAGAGGGAGTGACTTGATAACGGAGAGGGGGTGGACCTCCTTGGGTGACCTAAGAGCTAAGCTAGAGAACGGGGACTTAGACCCTTGGACTCTCTTGAGATTTCAATCAGTACTGTCCGGGATAGGCTTTGGAAAGGATAACATCAGGGGTCATACAAAATTTGAAAAACTCTGCTTGGAGGGTCAACCAGGCCCCCACTTGATCTCCAATCTGTACTCACTCCTCATCATCAAGCAGGAGCCCCCCCCCCACATTCTGGAGAGAGTGGGAGTCTTATTTGGGTAGAATGATAGCTGAAAAGGAGAGGATCAAATTAGCGACCTTGGCACACAAGTCCTCGGTGGCCACAAGAACCCAAGAGGTCAATTACAAGTTGTTGACACGCTGGTATTACACCCCTGATAGACTGGGTAAGATGCTAGGCACAGTTGACACAAGTTGCTGGAGATGTGGGGAGAGGCGGGGGACTCTGTTCCACATATTCTGGACATGTCCCAGGATCCAGAAATACTGGGGGGCAGTCCTGTGCACCGTGGAGCAGCTTACAGGGGCACGACTACAGGATGACCCGGCCCAGATCCTGCTTCACTCTACGAGGGTCTCGGCAGGGAAATACAAAAAAACCTTACTGGTACATCTGTTGAATGCAGCTAAGCAGACAATCCCTAGATTCTGGAAGCAGAAGAAGGCCCCCTTCGTAAGGGATTGGACGAGGGAGGTCCTGAATGTCAGGGAAATGGAAAACTTAACACTGGCTTTGCATGACAGAGATGAACAATACAGAACTGCCTGGCTGCCCTGGCTGATTTATGAGGAATCGTCGGACTTCAAGAGCCTGTTTGAGTAGTAAGCCCTGGGGTGTGTCCACGACGCTGGCCTATACTGCCCCCCACGGGTGGGGAGGGACCTGGGTCGCCTGGAGGGATGTCAGGCACGGGCGGATGGGGATGAATGTCCAGCATGAAACCGTGTCCCACACACCACACTCATCCCTCCCTCCCTCCCTCTCCCATTGCCCCCTTCCATTCCTTACCCCACCCATGTGCCTTATGTATCTCCCTACCCTTCCCTGGAGGGACATGTGGCTACATCTAGCATTGGGGTAACATCACCCCCCTCTGGAAAGTACTACGGTGAAACACATTCGCTTGGGCGGGATGGGTTTCCACGCACCTTGGGCGGCTCAGACCCGGGCGGCTCTTGCCGTGTGGATTTCAAGTCCCGACCTAGAGGGGATTATATCCCCCTATGAAGCAGCGTCAGCTGAGAACCTTTCACCGTGTATCGTGTTTTTTTGGCAAATGGCGCAGCACAGATGTAAAATGACACATGCTTTGAAATGGTGTTCCTATGTGCCTTCCTTTCCCTCCCCTTGTGTAATGTATTGTTCGTTACAATGTCTGTATGTCTAATACTGCAAAATCTTTAAATAAAGAATATTAAAAAATATATATAGCATGTATGTTAGTTTGCCTTTCATCCTTTAAACTAAAGTTCTTTAAATCTGTCTTGTCCTGTCTAGAGAATTTGGCTGGTGGGTAACCAGGTGCCAATTTATAGCAAAAGAGATTAGTGGGTTATCTGCTAGACTAAGGGGGAGGATACAAAAGCACATACTTACTGTATATACTTATATAAATAGTATGATTAATATTAAAGCAATGGCACCGGAGCTTTATAATTGTAGGGACATATACTATGATAGGGGTGGGTCTGGCCCTCCACAGCCCTGATAATGAGGCTATAGCTTTGCAGGGGCAGAACATGGGCTGGGGTGCCTTGCCTGTGGGGGGTAAAATGGGGCAGGGGTTTGGGGAAGGCCTTATTGGCAGGGAGTGAGGGGAGTTGTTAGGAGAAGACACAGGTTCTGCATGAGTTGGGCCATGAGCTATGCTGTGTGCTTTGCAGACATAGTAGGTAAACCTTGGCATATCCTATTTAGATGAGCCTATAATCTGACTTAACCCACCCGTCTTATCATCCCAAGGAATACTGGGCACCTACTTAGTACATACCCTGTGTGACCCGGCCTCATCTCTCAACCCCCCTCCCTTTAGATTGTAAGCTGGCAAGGGCAGGACCCTCTTTCCTAATGTATACCTGCATCTATGTGTTTACTTTCTTGTCTGTTACATTTGATTCATAATATCGTGTGTTTTATACGCATTGTCATTGTTATATTATAAGTATTTACTTGTCTTACCCTTGTACTTCTGCCTCATACAGTGCCATGGAATACAACGGTGCTTTATCAATAAACGATAATAATAATAACACGTGCTGCTGTTTTAAATGGTCACATTATAGTTGCATTTTATCGCCTGCTCATTGGTCATGCATGGAAGGTTTATTGGCACACCTTTTGGTTTCTTATGTTGCTTTATTCAAAATTCCAGATACATTCCAAAGCTCCCAAAGGACCTCTTCTTCTGCATGACCATGAAACTTGTACCTTAAAGTGGAATAAAACATAGCTAAATGAGTTGGTCGTCTTCAAGAGATTTCCCAGTTTGGGATGTCCCGCAGTGTAAAATCCCCTGGTTTCCCTTTCAACTCGATCCCGCAGTGCCAATGGTGCACCTACAGGGGATGGAGAGGCTGCAATCAGGGGCCCAATGATTGTTGATACTAATTTATTAGATATGTGCATAAAGGAAGCGCCATTTGTCTTTGCTATTCCAGCCTTTAGTTTAATTATATCCAGTTCAGTTCAAACAACAGATAAAGATTATTTTATGAACTAGTAACGAGAACAGAATGTTTTCCCCTTTAGTTGGACAGTAGGTTATGCAATGCCATGATTTTCAAACTTTTTTTTATTTCCACCTGCTACCCTAAATTGATGTTGGCTGTCATGCTCTGGTAACTCCAGCCCTCTAGGTAAGCCCTCAACCCCCAATCTCCGCAGCCAGCTTCACCTGTAGGGGCCCCCGCTTGCCGGGACGCAAAATACGCCTGCCCGGGATCGGTTGCCCCCAGGACTTCAATGGCTCAAAGGATGAGAGCTTACTAGTTTAGAGGTCTGAAGAACCAATGGCTAAGAGCGAGTGTAGCAGAAGTCCAGAACCAGGCCAGAGGTTGACACGGGGAAGTCAGAGATCGTAGCGGTACAGAGGGAAGAGGCAGCTCGAGGTCAAGGTACAAAGCAGAGGTCGGCAACGGAGATCAGATCGAGAATAGTCGGTTCAGGCAGAGGTCGGCAACGGAGATCAGATTGAGAATAGTCGGTTCAGGCAGAGGTCGGCAACGGACATCAGATTGAGAATAGTCGGTTCAGGCAGGGGTCGGCAACGGAGATCAAATCAAGGTATATCACGAGTCAAAGCAAGGTACAAGGCGCTATCACAGGCAATCCGCAACTGAGAGGGAATTGCCTTTATAAGGAGAGACAGAGAGGAAGGTGTGAGTGATTGGTGCACTATGATCCAGGCCAGGATTGGCCTGACCAGTCTCTAGCTGGGCTCATTGGCCCAAAGAACAACACTAGGGCTCATTGGCCCTGTCCCTGCAGGGCATTCCCACCACCCCACCTGGCCTAATTACTTTCCCCCGGTGGCCGCGCTGAGAGCAGCGCCGCCGGAGGATATAAGCAGAACGTGCTCGCAGAGCTTGCCAGCAGAAGCAGCCGCTGCCCGGTGCGGCCGCCGAGCAGACACAGCCGCCGCACCCGGCCGCCCACGACCAGCGCTGGAACGGGGCCCAGGTAAGTGACGATTTCTGATATTACCCCCCCCCCTTCACGAGGGGCCTCCGGACCCTTACCAGGCTTTCCCGGATTGTCACAATGAAACTTTTTCACAAGGGCACTGGCATGCACATCTCTTGCTGCCACCCAACATCTTTCCTCCGGACCATAGCCAACCCAGTCAACCAGATACTGTAAAGAATTGCGCACTTTACGTGAATCTAAGATCCTATTCACTTCATATTCTGGCTCATTATCAACAAGAATCGTCGAAGGACCAGCTGGAGGAGATTTCTTAGCTGGTTTTAACAGCGAAACGTGGAAAGAATTAGGTATTTTCATAGTCGGTGGGAGTTGAACTTTAAAAGACATGTTATTCAACCTCCTGATAATAGGATAAGGTCCAATGAACTTGGGACCTAATTTACTAGAGGGTTGACGGAGCGCAATATTTTTGGTGGAGACCCAAACTAGATCACCCACCTGCAGAGCTGGTTCCTGCGACCTGCGACAATCAGCAAATCTCTTATATCTCAAGCCCGTGTCTTGGAGAATCTCCTGAACGCGGGTCCAGATATTCTTCCGTTCTTGAAGCCACTCTTCCAATGCCAGCAAATTGGAAGGTGACCCTGAAAGGGAAGAAGCTCTAGGATTTTTCCCCAAATTACAGAAGAAAGGAGACACTTTAGTACTCTCACTAGGTGCATTATTATAAGCGAACTCAGCAAAATCGATAAATTCCGCCCATTGCTGTTGGGCATCAGAGACATAACATCTTAAGTATTGTTCCAAAGTTTGATTAGTTCTTTCCGTCTGCCCATTAGACTGGGGATGGTAAGCAGAGGAAAGGGAGATCTGTATTCCGAGTCGTGAACAGAAATGTCTCCAAAAACGGGAAGTAAATTGGACACCCCGATCGGAGACTATATTCGACGGAATACCATGAAGACAAAAAATATGCGAAGTAAATAGCCGCGAAAGCTCAGGAGCTGACGGAAACTTGGTCAAAGGAATGAAATGTGCCATCTTACTGAAACGATCTACCACTACCCAAATTACAGTATTGCCATGTGAGAGAGGCAAATCAACAATAAAATCCATAGAAATATGAGTCCATGGTTCGGCAGGAATTTCAAGGGGAACCAAACCGCCACTAGGAGCCCTGTGAACCCCTTTACATCGGGCACAAATAACACAAGCGTCGATAAAGGCAGTAATATCGCGTCTCATGGTAGGCCACCATACATGTCGACGGGCAAGCATTAACGTGTTACGATTACCCAAATGACCTGCAGTTTTAGCATCGTGAAATTCGCGAATTACATCAGAACGCAAGTGCGGCGGCACAAACTGGCAACCTAAGGGTACATCAGTAGGAGATTCATCTTCAAACGGTGCCAAAGTATTAGAGAGATCAGGAAGTAACGCCCCGACCACAGAACCCGTGGGTAGGATCGGTTCACCAGAATCACCCCGATCCTTACATTCTCCGAACATGCGAGATAGAGCATCAGCTTTAGTATTTTTTACACCCGGCTTGAAAGTAATAATAAAATTAAAACGCGAGAAGAATAAAGCCCAACGTGCCTGACGAGAGTTCAACCTCTTGGCAGAACCAATGTATTCAAGATTTTTGTGATCGGTATACACAGTTATAGGATGTAATGAACCCTCCAACCAGTGTCGCCATTCATCAAAAGCCAGTTTAATAGCTAATAGTTCCCTATTACCGACATCATAATTTTGCTCCGCGGCACTGAATTTACGTGAAAAATAAGCGCATGGATGAAGACGCTCAGGGTTACCAGAATATTGCGACAAAACTGCACCCACTCCCAGCTCAGAAGCGTCCACTTCAACAATGAAGGCTTTAAGAATATTTGGATGAATTAACACAGGTGCCGAAGTAAAGGCCCGTTTCAAGGTCAGGAAGGCCTTACAGACAGAGGGAGACCAGTTAGCAGTAAAGGCCCCCTTGCGGGTAAGGTTGGTAAGAGGTGCAACAACATGAGAAAAGCCTTTGATGAAACGCCGATAAAAATTTGCAAAACCTAGAAAACGCTGCAATTCTTTTAGGGCCTTGGGTTGAACCCAATCCTGAACCACCGAAACCTTCCCCGCGTCCATCTCTAAACCCCGGTTGGTAATAATGTACCCTAAGAAGGGAACTGTGGTGACTTCAAACACGCATTTAGAAAGTTTAGCAAATAAGTTGTTCTCTCTTAATTTTTGTAGTACCAACTTAACATGGCGTCTGTGCTCCAACAAGGAATTAGAAAAAATGAGAATATCATCTAAGTAGATGACCACAAATCTACCGAGATACTCTCTGAATATATCATTAACAAAATCTTGAAAGATGGCTGGCGCATTACAAAGACCGAAAGGCATGACCAGGTACTCGTAATGGCCGTCTTTCACATTAAATGCAGTTTTCCACTCATCCCCCTGCCGGATGCGAATCAGATTGTATGCCCCTCTTAAATCCAATTTGGAAAAAATTTGGGACCCTGTGACTTGATTGAACAGATCCCCGATCAAGGGCAAGGGGTATCGGTTCTTTACAGTGATCTTATTCAAGGCTCGATAATCAATGCATGGTCTCAGGCCGCCATCTTTTTTCTCTACAAAAAAGAATCCGGCCCCAGCAGGCGAGGTAGAGGGACGGATAAATCCCTTTCTTAAATTTTCGGTGATGTACTCCCTCATTGCTTGCTCTTCGGGCAGAGTAAGATTATAGATTTTCCCCCTCGGGGGAATCGTGCCAGGAAGCAAGTCAATAGGGCAGTCATAAGACCGATGTGGAGGAAGAGTATCAGCAGAACGTTCAGAGAAGACATCAACCCAGTCTGCATATGGCTGAGGTAATCCCTGAGGTAAAACTTGCACACTTCTGAGGCCTGTAGTAAAGCAGTGATTTTTGCAATGATCACCCACTTAATCAACTCCCCAACCCGCCAATCTAACACTGGGTTGTGGAATTGTAACCAGGGGTATCCCAAAACCACAGGAGTTTCTGGACAATCGAAGACAGAAAATTCTAAGAACTCAGAGTGGGAAGAGCCAACAATTAACCGAAGGGGTGGGGTCTTGGTATTTATAGGTCCCCCCTGGATGGCCTTCCCATTGATAGCCAAAACTTGTAGGGATCTTTCAAGAGGGACTAAAGGGATACCTAAAATGGAGATCATACTCCTGTCCAAAAAGTTTCCCGCCGCACCGCTGTCGATAAAGGCGGAAACTGTTTGCTAAGAAGAACCCCAAGACAGGTCAATAGGCACTAGCATTTTATTTTGGCGAGAGTTGCAAACTGACTCACCCAGATCAGTACTCTCTACCTGGTCTGGGTGCAGAAGTTTTCCGCTGGTCTCCCCTTGTTGGGACAGGACCCTGCAAAATGACCAGAATTCCTGCAATACAGGCATAACCCCTCGGATCGCCTACATTGTTTCTCTTCTTGGGATAAGCGGGTTCTCCCTAATTGCATAGGTTCTTCCTGGGGAGATGATGAGGTACTTTCCCCACAGGGAACCGGAGACCTATGACCTTGGACTGGCCTGAAGGACGTGGGAGCCCTGACTCTCTCCCTGGCCCTTTCTCTAAGACGTCGGTCTATTTTAATGGAGACCTGCATTAATTGATCTAGGTCCGCTGGCGGAGGAAAATTGACTAAAGCATCCTTGATGCTTTCCGACAGCCCCACCCTGAAGTGACTACACAGATCGTTCCATCTAGCTTCGATAGCCCAGCGGCGGAATTCAGCACTGTAATCTTCAGTCGAATTCCGCCCTTGTTTTAAGGCCCAAAGCCTATTCTCTGCTGTAGACTGTGAATCATGGTCAGCGTATAGGACGCTCATAGTGTTGAAAAATGCAGTTACAGATTGTAAGGCAATATCATGACTCGGCAAACTAAAGGCCCAGGACTGCAGGTCTCCTTGAAGTAGAGAAATGACTAAGCCTACTTGTTGGATCTCAGTGCCAGAGGAGACAGGCCTCAGCTTGAAATATAGTTCACATGAATTCTTGAAGTTAGAAAATTTTGCTCGCTCTCCCAAAAATTTTTCAGGCAAAGGAATCTTCGGTTCGGAGAAATGAGGTGGTACAGAGGAAGTCGGCACTTGACGAGACTCCTGGGTGGCCACTCTTTGAGCGAGTTGGTTAATCGCTGTGGCCATAGCTTATACCTGCTGTACCAGGTCATCCATGTTGTGGCCTGTGATAACCACGCTCTGGTAACTCCAGCCCTCTAGGTAAGCCCTCAACCCCCAATCTCCGCAGCCAGCTTCACCTGTAGGGGCCCCCGCTTGCCGGGACGCAAAATACGCCTGCCCGGGATCGGTTGCCCCCAGGACTTCAATGGCTCAAAGGATGAGAGCTTACTAGTTTAGAGGTCTGAAGAACCAATGGCTAAGAGCGAGTGTAGCGGAAGTCCAGAACCAGGCCAGAGGTTGACACGGGGAAGTCAGAGATCGTAGCGGTACAGAGGGAAGAGGCAGCTCGAGGTCAAGGTACAAAGCAGAGGTCAGCAACGGAGATCAGATCGAGAATAGTCGGTTCAGGCAGAGGTCGGCAACGGAAATCAGATCGAGAATAGTCGGTTCAGGCAGAGGTCGGCAACGGAGATCAGATTGAGAATAGTCGGTTCAGGCAGGGGTCGGCAATGGAGATCAGATTGAGAATAGTCGGTTCAGGCAGGGGTCGGCAACGGAGATCAAATCAAGGTATATCACGAGTCAAAGCAAGGTACAAGGCGCTATCACAGGCAATCCGCAACTGAGAGGGAATTGCCTTTATAGGGAGAGACAGAGAGGAAGGTGTGAGTGATTGGTGCACTATGATCCAGGCCAGGATTGGCCTGACCAGTCTCTAGCTGGGCTCATTGGCCCAAAGAACAACACTAGGGCTCATTGGCCCTGTCCCTGCAGGGCATTCCCACCACCCCACCTGGCCTAATTGCTTTCCCCCGGCGGCTGCACTGAGAGCAGCGCCGCCGGAGGATATAAGCAGAACGTGCTGCCCGGCGCGGCCGCCGAGCAGACACAGCCGCCGCACCCGGCCGCCCACGACCAGCGCTGGAACGGGGCCCAGGTAAGTGACGATTTCTGACATTGGCACAGTCCAAGCTACATATCTGTTCAGTACTTGTGCCAATTCATTGTCTGAGCCACATTTACACTTCAGGTTTTTGAAAGAAGCCGATGTCCCACAGACTGTTATTGTAGAAGCCCCCAGCCGTATACCGCTGATAAAAGCCTACACATTTTATTTCCTAATGGCTCTGTAGAAAAAGCCTTCTGTATCTCAGAGTCATTTTATGAATCTGTGCACCGTCTTTATAAAAGGTTAATGCCATAATCACATAACCAAAACTCTAGTGCTGTTACCCGGCATAATAGTTAATGGACAAGTCTGAAACATTCTGATAATTGTTGCTAGAAACTCTGTCCGCCCGTCATAATACTATTGAAAAGTTGGTTACGGAGGATATATAACACAGGCAGCATCTGTTAAACTAGCACATAATAGACTAGTGATAGGATATAGAACTGTAAAGGCTTACTGTGGCCAGATCACTGCAGTTTAGGGTTCAGATCTAGACAAATGGTACAGATGTGCTGCACGTATTCACTCTCTCTCATTTCTGTTCTGAAATATAAGAATAGGAATGACAAGGTGAATTTTATGGCTATGAATGGTAAAGACACTTGTTTACAAAACCTTGTCAAAGAAACAACCCCCCTGCCATAGGTGCTTTTTTTGGCACACCATTATGGGGTCAGATAAGCACCATTGACAAATAGTTTACTTTAGTTGACAAAATAAAATAGACCTGATGCTGAATCTACCTCTAGGTAGACATTGGGGTTGATTTAGCATCAGGTGAAAAAAAGTTAACTTTAGATGAAAAAAATAGACATGTTCTATTTGCTCCAGCTTAGACATGTATTGATTCCACCACCGCATTGCTGTAGAGATGGCGTTAATATTATTGCAAGACTGCACCCTATCTTATTCATTGGGCTTGATGCAGAAACCGGGAATTTCAAAAGCTGGCCATCTGACAGACACTGCTAGGGCTGTTAAACCATTTATTATGTATTTAATTTTTTTTACAAAAATAAAAAGAATACTTGCCCAACGCCCTATCCAGCCCAGTGCAACCAGCATAGCCCCTATGCCCTTTTGTACAGGTCCAATGAAAGAACACAGGGCACCCCTGGTGCTCAGGAGAGGGTGTAGGTAATGGGGCGGGAGGCATTGGCAAACCAATCGCCAGTGCTGGCAAGTGGCATGTTGGTACCCCCACCCTTTTACAAAGAGTTAAGGGGTAATTCCACTTTCGATTATATTTTTTAAAGTTTCCATTATTGTGTGACAAAATTATGTAATCAATGTACTAAGCTTATGTGTTATTTTTTTTCTTTTTGATTTTTTTGCAGTTCTGTGTTATAAAAGAAAACTTTACTTAGCAACAATGCATTTTTTACAACAATAACGAGCAAAAAAGAATTCATGTTTTTTATTGCATCAAGGCCATTGTTTTGCTGGTTGATAACAGGACCAACCATGTATGTTGCTGGCCTTGGAGTCTAAAAGACTTCAGGGCTGACTAATTAACTAAACTACACCTGTTTTGGGATGCCCCACTGTGTGACCCTCCCTGGGAGTGTCCCGCAAACACTCCTCTTTTCGGGGCGCCCATGTCGCTTTACGTGGCCTGCCTATGACTATGATAGGCTGGGGGCTGCAGCGCACCTCAGTCTGCAGGGAGGCCAGGGATGTGGCCATTTCACTTTCACTTTGCCAGCTGATTGGAAGAAAGCCTCTGTAACCTGCAAAAAGATATGTTTTCGAGGTAATGGAGGGGGTTCACACAGTAGGGCATGACAAATTAGGAGGCCCCAGGAAAGTGGAACAAAACCCAGGATGATCAAAATACCAGTTTATTGTCCACTTTAACCTAGAAACAGAGAGTCTAAGACCAATTCCTTTTTTCACTGGAGCCACTGTAGACGAGCTGAGGTCAGGAGGTCACAAGCAGGGGTGTAACTTGAGCGGGTGCAACTGCACCGGGGCCCAGCAGGTTAGGGGGGATCCATCATTGTTTTTTCTCCACCTTAACAGATTTATCATTTATCAGATTTGTGCTCACTGACAACGTTTAGAGGACGGAAGCACAATTTGTCTGTGCTGTTTCTGACTTTAGTTGTCTGGCTGCATCCAACTACCTTAAAAGACAGACTCCATAAACCAGGAAAAGGCCCAATTTAATGTTCGCACCAGGGCCCCGTCACATTTTGTCATGCTACAGGTCACGAGCATAGCTGCAGATCAGGGACACAGGCCAACCACAGTGGGTAGTGAGGGTTGAGCCAGGAGTCAAGCTGGGTAGTCAGTCCTAGAGAACAAACAGGATCAGACAGTTCAAAGTCGTAGCAGATAATCAGTCCAAGGAATTTCAGAACAGTTCAAGCCACACGATAATCAAGAGAGCACAGGGACACAAGGAAGATCAAAAGATCTAAAGATCAAGCAGCCATTACATGGCCCACCTTCTTAAAAGCACCAATGCATGTGCTAATTGGGGGTCCAAACATTGGACAAGCTATGGGGGAAGGGCTGCAAACACTGTTTTCGAGCCAACAAAATTAGTTGGAAACTTACAGGCATATTATAAAATAGAATTCCGTTTTTTCTTTACTTTTTGGATTTACTGCTGCCTTTAGGAGGAGTTAGTAAACAAATCGACCAATCAGATAAGAGTTTAATTTGGTTAGAAAATTAAAGCAACCATCCCATTGGTTTTCATGGATGATAAATACACAGTTTTCTTTGTAGGACTTTGATATACCCGCCAGTATGTTGTATAGCACAGAGTAGCCCTCACTAAATGACGTTGCATCAAATTGCCCAAATTGCAGCTACACAACGACATAATTGCTTTCAGGCCAGCGCCATTATGGATAAAAATATGAGCAGCGCAAAAGTAAAGCTAATATTGATTGTATTATTTTTTTAACATGGTATATTATCTATATTTTTCAGTGGTTGGAGGCGGTGGCGCTGAGGGGTGGCAGCGCCTTCAGCTTTGCCACCTTTCTACCGCTCAATACCACTTGATGTGACCTCCCCTCCTGCCTTGCTGCCGTGCCAGAGCACACAGGAAGCCATTAGCACAGCTGCAATTACATAGCACATCCATCCAGCAAGCGCCCTATTTTACTTTAATCTGCTTAAGTGCATTTTCTGCACAAGGTTAAAATCCAACTCCCAGCAGCCCCCGAACTCGTGGCTGCGTCTCCGGCCGACAAGAGAGGCCAATTTAGAGCTGATTCAATTTGTTCTTCACAAACATGTGTAAGGGCTCTGCCATCGCTCCCTGACCTGCCTCTTATCACATTAACTCCCAAATCTTGTTAAAGACCATATTGATGCGAGGCGTTATTAAGGGTGATTATGGGAACAACAGACAATGCGCCAAAGTGTTTACTAACTGGCTTATATATAATTTTGGTAATATCTCGACCAGATGGGAGAGCTGTAGACAATAAATCCAGCTTTTCAGCCCTGCCATGAATTGGCTTCCTGCACTGTATATAGAAACGGCGTGGTGAGCGGGACTAAATAGAAAAGTCTAACAGAAGTCTTAATAGTCCTTGAAGCACGTCAATCTGCCCGACTGCTTGGCTCAGGCTGCTCGTTTTTTTTTTTAAAGCAGATTTTACTTTGAAAAGGATAGATGATTCCATTTTATGTCCTACCCCCATACCTACAGTATATCTATTATTCAGCTTGCAGTGTCTTATGCTACCCAGTTCCTAACTGGATTGATGGACGATAACTAACTTTAAATCTAAGTGTGTTTAAAATTATATGTATTGAGCTGAGCCTCTTAAAAGAATCTAAATTTTACAAAAAAGGGCAATAGAGGCATCAAGTGTCTATGGTTATGCTGTGCCCTTATTTGAGTATTTGATTGTGGGTTAAGGATTGAGGAAAAAGCTATCCCACTGCAGATATTTGCAACCCCCATATCTAGATGGATCACCAAGCTTTAAAGGGGTACTGGATTTACAAAGAGGTGCATATACCCCAAGGACTTCATGTGTTTTAACAAAATGTGCCTATGGTTATGTTGTGCCCTTATTTGGGTTTTTGACTGGGGGGTAGGGATTGAAGAAAAATCAGCTATTCTCCTGCAGACAAAGTTAATGGTATGGTCACAGTGAAATGTGGGAGGGGTTGCAGTTTATGCCATCCAGCAGTGTGAAAAATAGTGGCTATAAAAATGGCTATAAATACTTTTAAGTATGTTGTCTGGGCAAATCCTTTAAGGCAGTCTTAAAGTCCTGTTTTGTGACCATAAAAACAGCTATAAATGTAAAAATATCATTGATGATGAGTGGAAAACCACCTTTTGCACCCGTTATGGACACTATCTCGTTATGCCATTTGAGTTGTGCACTACTTTCCAGCACTTCAGTAATGATATACTATGGGAATTCTTCTGTTAGCTTGCAGACAAACCTATATTCTGTCTATAAATATGGTTAAAACAGAGGACTCTGTCCACACATCTGCAGAAGTATGCTGAAGCTGCATCACCAAATGCCACGGTGCCTCTGTGAGGTGCAGTCCTAACTCTAATCTATGAGAGCCCCCTTTGGGACATACAATGCAATGGATAAATTGGGAGCAGCTTACTTGACGTTGCCCTATAACCTTGAGTGCAACACATGGGAAAGAAGAGTCGAAAGCCTCGCAGTACAACTTCAGACCCATCCCCCCAAGTGCTTACACAAAATCAAATGAAACATTGGAAGGGTGGCAGCCGCGTAGACCAATTTTTAGCCTGATAGCTGCACGTGAGCAGGGCAATTAGTATACACAAGTCTTAAATAGGCAACAGCACTCAACCCTGTTAACTTGCAACCAAACCTATAAATCTGGTTAAAAACAGAAGTGTTGCCCCAACACATCTGCAGCAGTATGCTAAAGCTGCACCACCAAACGCCGCTGTGCCTCTGTGTGGGTGCAGTTCTAACTCTATTCTATGAGAGCCCCCTTTAGGACATATACTGTAGCACATGGGGGGGCGGTAGGGTTGAAAGCTTCGCCGTACAGCTTCAGACCTTCCACCCCATGTGCTTGCACAAAATCAAAGGAAAAAAGGAAGGGTGGCAGCTGCTCAGACCAATTTATTTTACTAACCTGGAAGGTGCACGTGACCCGGGCAATTAGGTTACACAAGTCTTACATCTTCATTGTGGTCTATTCCGACTACATCCTAATCTTCTCTGCAAACTTTCAGCTTCATCAAGTTAGCTTTATCCAGTCCATGTTAAAAAAGTTTTTAGTGTCTACGGAAACATCATCTTTTAAACACATTAAACTTGAGAAATGTAAGTTTGAGAAAAATGTTGTACAGTTTTTCGGCTTTGTGTTATCTGCCAGTGGAATATCAATGGATCCCAGTATATTCTGCACGATCCTATAATGGGCAGTCCCTAGTACTCGCAAGGAAGTTCAATGTTTCGTGGGTTTTTAAAATGTTTACATGAAAATGATGTTTGGGTTGAAAACAACATTTTGCATCATGTGATATTATTTTCAAGAGTTTGTCTTCTTCAGAGAACTACAATGTAGGGGACAATGGAACTCTTAACAATCAAGCTGACCTTAGAAGAATGGTGTTACTTGTTAGAAGGTGTCCAGCATCCATTCCTAATATTCACGGATCATAAAAATTTGAAAAGTCTGAACTCAGGAAATAGACTGAAACCAAGACAAGCCCGATGGGTGCACTTCTTTTCTCATTTCCTGTTTCACATCATGTACAGACCAGGTTCAAAAAATGGAAAGGTTGGTGCGTGCCCGCTTCCAATCCTTCAAGGTAGTAACTTTCTGGCTATTCAGCCTAAGATATTTCAGAAATTAAGGAATTTAGAAGTCACGCTGATATTTCCCTTGTCACAAGATGTGTCTTCAAAGATGGTTTCTTACTACATAAAGAGAGAAGCCTTATTCCAGAGCCATAATGTCCACAAATTTTGGCACTTTCCCTTGACCATCCTGTAGCTGGCCACTTTGGTGTTTGCAAAACCAGAGACCTTGTCAAACGACCCATCTAGTGGACAGTAAAAATTATGTTGATAACTGTGACACCTGTGCCAGATGAAAAAACAGCTATCACCTAGTGAGTCTATTATAACCTCTTCCTGTTCCAAATCGACCTATGTCTAATATTGCCATAGATTTAATCATTTAACTACCAGTGTCTGAGGAGAGTAACACCATATTAGTAGTTGTGGACAGATTCTCCAAGATGACACACTTCATCCCCTTTCCCAGTCTTCCTTCTGCAGCTTGCCGATATCTTCATTAATCAGATATTCTGGCTTCATGGTCTCCCTGACTAAACAGTTTTCAACAGAGGGTCTAGGTTCACCTCCAAGTTTTGGACAACTCTGTGTAAAAGTCTCAGAATCTTGCTTCTGCATACCAACCCCACACAAATGAGCAAACCAAAAGGACTAACCAAACCCTTGAGCAGCATATTCGCTGTAACACTACCTTCTAGACGTTTGGAACCCGCTCCTGCCTCCTGCTGAGTTTGCTTTCAACAATTCTGTAAATGAGTCTACAAATTTTTCTCCATTCTTTGTGAATGATGGCTTTCATCCTAGTGTGTAGCCTAACTCTCCACAAGATATCAGTTTGCTGGCTGTCCAGGACCTTACCAACCAGTTGTCTCAACTTTATCAACAACTCAAGGAAAACTATTTGAAGGCTCAGTAGAGATATAGGAATGCTTCTGATGATTCTAGGAGCCCTGACCCTACATTTTCAGCCAATGATTGGGTTCTGCTGTCTTCTTCAACTAACTGGAAGCTTGGGACACCTTCCCAGAAGTTGGGTCTGAAATGTATTGGGCTGTTTCAAATCAAGAAGAAAATCAATGATGTGGCCTTTAAGTTACCTCGTACATACAAAATCCATTCATCCTTTGTTGAAGCCATCTCATCCTCCTGTTTATGCCCCCCAGACCCCAGGGCCTGTTGTTGTTGAGGGAGTCCTGGAATATGAAGTTGAAGCCATAGGAAGATGCGGGAGAGGCTTACAATACAATAGTTTTTTTCTTCAAAATCAAGCATAAAAAAGGTACTCACTTGGAGCTCTCAGTGTGAATGAGCATGGTAAGTCACAGTGGTCACATGGCTGTCTCTGACCACAGCAAAGCATGCTCATGACTCATAAAGATGCACCATGAAACACCCTTCCCAGCTCAGCCATGAACCAGAAATTAAAGCAGATCTCCAGTCAAAAGTAGAAAGTTTAGCAAATTGCTTCCCCTCTTATGATCAGCGAGAGGGCTTAACCCCATGCAGATTGTGTAGAATGGCATAAAGATTATTCACTCTTGAATTACATGGGGGTGGCCATTTTGCCACACACCTGATAGTGCTGCTTACATATGAGAATTAGGGGGGTGCTGTGCCAGCAGCAATTCACACCACACTGATATAGATATATGCCTCACAAACAAGGAGAAGGTTGCCCGTCATTTTTCACACACGGAAACACTGAATAAACAGCTAATGCAGCAAAAGCAATCTGTGAGGGAAGCCATTACAATGTATCCCTATGGCGGCACTCAGTCAGGGGATACAATGTATACAATGTATTTTATTACAGACGGCTTACTACTTCTGGCTAGAAATAAGAGGTGATTGCACAGAGCTATGAGGCAATTTTGAAAGACTATTTATCAGAATCAGCTCCTTCATGTGTATGGCAAGATGGCCACTGCTATGCATATTTAACCCTTTAAGTGGCAAGCACGTAACACATTGACTTTCCCCCATGCTAATTAAAAAAAAAGGAAGAAAATGCTCACCTGACCCCTCTATCGATCTGTCCGGGTCTCCTCTTCAATTTGGTGCCATCCGATTCCCCCTGGGGGCTCGGATGGGTCCAGGAGAACCCCCGGAATAGCGCCCCCCCTCGCTTTGGGCGCGGGCCGAGAAATCGCCCTTTCTATCACTTCCCGGGTCGCGGCTGCCCTTCAAGACAATCAGTCTTGCCTGGTGCTCAGAGGAGAGAGGTTGGAGGGGGTGAGCGGGCTGTGATCCCTCGCCCCCCCAGGCTCCCTCCACCAAGCACCCGGCAGCTGTCATCAGGGATCGCCGGGGGACAGATGAGGATCGGAGGTGAGTAAAGAAAAAAAAATGTCATTTTTTTATTATGTGTCTGTGTTTTTATTTTTACATTTAACCCTTTGTTAACTGGTAAGGGACCCCTATACCAGTTCACAAGGCTGGGGGCTGGCAAGTCACCTGCAACTAGTGGGTGACTTGCCATTAACCCCCAGCACCCCCAATTACCTGCCTCCCCAAAGCCCAGGGGGGGGGCAGAAGAGCCCGGCCCACAGAGCTTATAGCCGGCAGGGCGTGGGGCACCAGGAGGGGGGACCCTATCTCGTTTTTTAAAAAAATAACCCCTTATGTTTATAGTGTGGATAGTAGTTGTATTTTATTTGCAAATGTTATAAAGTGCTCAATTCAGTTTGGGGGGGGGGTCTCCTGGGCAAGAATGGGGGGGGGTACTGATACATATGTGGTACCATTGTAATCGGGAGACATGGGCCTTTCACATGCAATATGGTTTTCTCTAATAAAGAAAATGTTTTATTTAAAATAAAGGAGACAATTGTCTAAAAAAATATTTATTTGTTTTATTTGTTTTTTTTTACACAAAAAATATTTTAAAAAACAGTAGAAAAATTGCAAACAAGACATTTCATATTAAAGCCTAAACTCTGCTGCAAAATACATATCTATCATTTTCCTGGAAATTCCGGCAAAGATCACGGTTAAACATGGCACAGAATGGGGAAAAATGACCTGTCAACACAGGGTGACAAAACTTCAAGTAGGCTGGCAATTAAAAGGGTTAATAGTACCTATGCATGTTGGGTATTGTTCTGCTCGGAGGCCCTTGCTCTTTCAGATTTAGCTTGTTTTTTCTTGTTTGCATATTGATATTTTAGGAAACGTTATTTATTCAGCTTTTTTATACATTTTTTATGGAAACCCTATGCAACCTAAGAATTCTTCGAGGGATCACTTCCAGAAAGATGAACCCACTACAATTAGCTGGGTTTGCTTAGAAAGCTTAACATGTGTACTTTCAGGGAATATATGGTTTATGGGGGATATTCCAAATGTAAGGGTTGTTTTGGTTGAAAAATTGCAAGGTGTGCACTTTGTCTACAGAGCTGAAATTTTCAAGTAAAATTACGGTTATGCACAAGCTTTACTTTGTGGTGTTTGGCAACTCTTCCCTTGACAGTAGCTATGCATGTTGGGTATCGTTCTGTTCGGGGCATGTTGCTTTTTAAGATTTTACTTGTTTTTTCTCATTTTCATATAGTTCTTTTAAGGAAAATGTGGCTTGTTTCTTCCTCCAAAGAATTGAGTGAGGGATTACTTCCAGAAAACTACACCCACATAAACAAGCCTGGTACGCCTAGAAAGCTTGAGTTGTGTACTTCCAGAGAATATATAGTTTGTGGGGAGTATTTCAAATGTAAAGGGTTGTTTTTCTGGAATAGCTGCAAGGTGCGCATAGCGCATATCACAGTTGTATTTTATCTGAAAATCTCCCAAAGCGCTGTTTCAGTTTGGGGGAGTCCCCTGGGCAGGAAAGGGTGTCTACCAATACATATGTGGTACCGCTGTAACCGGGAGAAATTGGGGTTTCACACGCAATAAGATTTTATTGACAAACTTACATTTTTTATTACAAAAAACACTACAAATTGCAAGAAATTGATTTTTAAAAATTTTTTGGCACATATTTCACCCAAAAGTATTGAGAATACACCAAAAAAGGCCATACAAGACATTTCAAAAAAACAATATATAATTTTCCTGGGAAATCCCTGGAAATCCCTTAATCCCTTTAAAAATCACAGTTGAACAACAGAGGGTGACAAAATCTGCAGGTAATCTGGCACTTAAAGGGTTAAATGCAGAATCCACCGGCTATTCCAAACATCTACCTGGTGGTAATCCCTCTCAATATGCTTATGCCACTGATTGCCAGAGAGGCGCTTTAGGCAAGCAATTTACTAAGCTTTGATTTTTTGACTGCAGGTCCGCTTTAAAGCAAGGAATTTGGCATTGCTTAGAATACAAAAGGTTTTTACATTTAAACCGGACCTTCAGCATGATTTAATGAAAATACCAAACCCTTAAAAAACTATTACCCAGCATCTAAAATTAATAGATTTTACGTTTTTAGTCACTTAAATATTATTCTTTCCCCTACCGGGCTGCAACTCTGTTCAGGACCCTAGGATACGGGTGCCTCCATCTTGACTCAGAAGCATCACATATACTGAGGAGAGGAGAGCGGGATAAAGTACAGGGGGCGGGGTTATAGCTGTGCTTTGCACACACAGAGCAGACTGTGGTCAGGGAAAGGACAGCAGGTGTGCAGGCTGTCTGATGCTTCATGAGCCGCCATCTTGGATGTTTAAAGACTCATAACATGCAGTAGATGCAGGTAGGATGATATTTAATGTGAGCAATCTGTGTGAGATGTGGGAAACATATAAGATATGCTCTTATTCAGGGTGAAGGTCCGCTTTAATCAGAGATTTTGAAATGCCTTGAAATGGCTTATTTTACATAGTTCCCATGGAGCATAAGGTAGGAGGCAGTTAGTATGCGTCTGGATAAAATACCACTTCAGGGCAGATAAAAAAGTTCAACTGACTGTACAACTTAGGACTTTCACTGAAATTTCACTTTAAAAAGCAAGTGAAATGGGAGGCTGATTCATTAACAGCGGCAGGTAGCAACAGTTGAGCGACTTTTCAGAGCGCCCGCTAGTAGCTTGGCCGTTGTTCGGTAGTTGATAGCGACTCAGTCGGTTTGCCGTAATGTTGAATATTGGGTGAGGAGTCGCTATTTGACAGGTTCCGCGCTGTATGGGAGCGCATGATAGCGACTGGCCCTAGCGACCGGCTCCCACCATATTCATTAACAAATCACGCTCAAAAAATTCCCGCGCTGTAAAATGCATGTTTAAACCCCAGAGCGCTGGCGGCGATGGGTTAAAAGTAGTTTTTTAACCCCCAAACAACCATAATTTTGGAAACCAAAAAAACAAGTTTTTTAAAATAATTTAGTAATATGAATACATTAATATCAGACTTGTAATATCAATTCTGTACCTTTTTTTTTTTTTACCTTAAAAAAATTATCTAAAATGGCAGAAGTGGTCACAGAATTTTTCACATTTAAAAAAAAAAAAAGAAAAAAAATTAATAACAATTAATTATGAATATTTAGCGCCAGGTAGCGAGAGGTCATACCTGACGCTGTTCAAGGTCGGACGCTGGCGCTGTGGGTTGAGGCTGGAATAATGATGAATGAGTCGTTATATGGCGCTATCTCAGTCGCTAAGCAGGATTGGCTTGATAAATGTGTGATTGTGGTGGGGAGCCGGCGTTCTCGTGGCGGTGAGCGTCATTACCGGCCGCTCACCAGTCGCTACCTGTCGCTATCCCTTGTTAAATAAGGGCCTAAGTTACATTGCACAAGTGAATATTTTACATGCAAATCATGCTTTATCTTCCTCCCTTTACCTTATTTATCCCATGCCTTATTTTGAAATAAAACAGTCCCAATTTCCCTGAGATATTTTAAGGCACGTTTACTGCATCAAAGCCTTAGCATTGTTTTTGAAGACCAGGCTTTTTGGTAAATTTTCTGGGGTAACACGCTGTGTCCACACAAGTCTTTGGAATGTCTGAGGCTATGCTCTTATAATTAACCAAAAAGCTGCAAATCATCTCATTGTGCTGCACATCCCCGACACTGGAGGAAGATTGAGGAAGAAAGAGGAGAAAAAAGGCAGAGGCAGATTCTAAAGCAACTTTAATTAGAATGTGATAATAGGTGCTATCTGATTCCTGGATAATTACCTTGCCACATTCTGTGTGTGTGTGCGTGTGTCAGGACCTCACAATGCTGGGCAGATTTCAAGAGAAAACAGAGAGAAAGTGCGTCCGGAACAATACGCTGGCGCCGGCCGCCTCCCGGCTCTTCCCCATTCATCGCCTTTATTCTTTCCAATTTAAGCAAATGCTGCTGAAACTGTAATTAAGAAAGCGCTGTGACCCTGATCGCTGCAGCATTAATGAGGGACTATTGATTTTTCTATTATTCCTAATGACCGTACACAGAAATCGTAGGGAAACAAATGAAAATAGCAAAGTGTGTGTAGAGAAGAACCAGAGGGGGGAGGAGAAACCAAGGAGAGACAGCCAGCAGGGTGGCTTGGGAAGAATAAGAAAAACTCACTTAGAGGACGGGGAACAAAATAAAGAAAGAAGAGATGTTAGGGATGACTAACTATCTATTATAGATCTATTATGAGTACCTCTGAGCTCGTTCCTTGAGCTTAAGGCTTAAAATGCTTAAGCTTTAAAATGATCCTCTACCCATAAATGAAGTCACCTTCTATCCCCAGCACAGTACTCCAAAACAGCCCGTGTTTCTTTTTTATTAAAGCCTTTGCCCAATGTTCATAAAAACACTAACAGGAAGCAATATGATGTCCGAATGGCAGCTGTATGCTAATTTATTCAGTTACAATTAACTATCACATAATGGCTGTTTGGTTGAAGTGCTTTCACATCCCTGCTCTACCCTCCCTTTCCTTCCCTTCTTTTGAAGTTCACTGTGTCCGTCTATACTCTCCCTGTCACCTAAATATTGCCATTATCTATCGCCCTCCTGGACCTGCCACTCTCTTTCTGGACCACTTCTCAACTTGGCTTCTCCACTTCCTGTCCTCTGACATCCTGGCTATAATCATGGGGGACTTCAACATACCCGTTGACACCAACAACCCTGCAACCACCAAACTATTATCCCTAACCACCTCCTTTGGCCTCAAACAATGGTCTACCAGCTCCACCCATAAAGATGGCCACACGCTTGACCTGCTCTTTACTCACCTCTGCTCTGTATCCAGTCTTTCCTCATCCCCACTTCCCCTCTCTGATCACAACTTACTAACACTAACACTCTCTTCCCTTAATACTACCCCGCCTGCACACAAACCTGCAATACTTCGCAGGAATCTCAGAAACCTAGACCTTCAATCTCTCTCCGATGCTTTACATCCCCTTCACACCCTGCCCTCATTTACCAATGTAGACGCTGCCGCTTCATACTACCACAACACACTAACTGCTGCCCTTGACTCTGTTGCTCCCCTTAACTACAGTCGCCCTCAGGCCAAAAAAAGACAACCATGGCTTAACACTAACACTGCAACATTGAAACGGCATTCTCGAGCTGCTGAACGGCATTGGAGGAAATCCAAAACCAAGGAGGACTTCCTGTTATACAAGAAAGCCCTTCAGGAACTCAGGACTGCCCTTTCATCTGCCAAACAGGAATATTTCACATCACTCATATCGGCACAGGCCCGGAATCCAAAACAGCTATTTAACACTTTCAACTCCCTTCTCCACCCACCGCCACCTCCTCCATCCTCACAGCTAACGGCTGAGCAATTTGCCACATACTTCAAAGACAAAATCGACAGGATTCGAAGTGGCTTCACCCCCCCGAACACCTCTCTCCTACCAACATCCCCCTTGCCCCAGTCATTAACTCATTTCAACGTGGTAACTGCTCAAGGTGTCTCCTCCCTGGTCTCAAAGGCTCACCTGACCACCTGCTCCCTTGATCCCATTCCATTCCACCTCATCCCTCAACTGTCTCCATCTGTCATTCCAGCCCTAACATCTTTATTCAACCTCTCCCTCTCCACTGGTACCTTTACCTCCGCCTATAAGCATGCTGTTATAACTCCACTCATCAAAAAACCCTCTCTGGACCCCTCTGCCCTCCCCAGTTACCGCCCAATCTCTCTGCTCCCTTTCTCATCCAAGCTTCTTGAACAGCATGTCCATACAGAACTTACAAACTATCTGTCTACAAACTCCCTCCTAGATCCCCTCCAATCTGGTTTCCGCTCGTGTCACTCTACCGAAACGGCCCTCACCAAAGCCACCAATGATCTACTAACAGCCAAATCCAAAGGTCACTACTCTGCTCTCATCCTTCTCGACTTATCATCTGCTTTTGACACTGTCGACCATGCTCTGCTTCTCAATATTCTTTCTTCTCTTGGAATCCAAGGTCTCGCACTCTCTTGGCTCTCCTCCTATCTCTCTCACCGCACATTTAGTGTATCTTACTCACACACCATTTCCTCTCCCCGGCCTCTGTCTGTAGGGGTACCACAAGGCTCAGTCCTAGGACCCCTACTTTTTTCAATATACACTTCTGGTCTAGGACAACTAATAACCTCGCTAGGCTTCCAATATCACTTTTATGCAGACGACACTCAGATCTACCTCTCTGGCCCGAATCTCTCTTCTCTTCTCTCCTGCCTACCTGACTGTCTAACAGCCATCTCTTCCTTCATGACATCTCGCTCTCTTAAACTGAACATGGACAAAACAGAACTGGTCATTTTCCCACCATCTCACTCCCCTCCCCTCTCTAACATCACAATCTCTGTAAATAATCTTACAATAACTGCAACTCCTCAAGCTCGATGCCTGGGCGTCATTCTGGACTCCTCTCTCTCCTTCAGACCTCACATTCACTCCCTCGCCACCTCCTGTCGCCTCCAACTCAAAAATATATCTCGCATCCGTCCCTTCCTCTCACCTGTCACCACTAAAATGCTAGTACATGCCCTGGTCATATCCCGACTGGACTACTGCAACACCCTCCTCTGTGGTTTGCCAACAAACAGACTGGCTCCCCTCCAATCTATCCTAAACTCTGCTGCTCGCCTCATCCATCTCTCCTCTCGCTTCTACAGTGCTGCCCCACTCTGTCAATCCCTCCACTGGTTACCTGTCTCCCATAGAGTCCAGTTCAAACTTCTAGTGCTAACCTACAAAGCTCTCTCTAACCAGGCCCCTTCCTACATTTCATCTCTGATCCAACATTACCAACCAAAGCGCAACCTCCGCTCCGCCTCTGACATTCTCCTGTCCTCTTCCTTGGTTACCTCCTCGCACTCCCGCCTTCAAGACTTCTCCGGTGCCTCCCCACTTCTCTGGAATGCACTCCCCCGCTCGATCCGCCACTCTCCATCAATCCAAGCCTTTAAAAGCGCCCTCAAAACTCACTTCTTCAGACAAACATATGACCTGGCTTAAGCAACTACTATAACCTTCAATGGCACATGCAGCCATACTCAAGCTCTACCACTTGTGACCCCACCCCCTTCGTCTCCACCCCCATCCTTTAGACTGTAAGCTCACAAGGGCAGGGCACTCGTCCCTATTGTCTCCTGTGCTCACAACACTTGAGGCTCGATTCAGAGAGACACAAACAAACTTTCGGTTTGGTGCCGACGTCGTAAGATTTTCAAAATTTCCCGCTCTCGCATGAACGTTCGATCGATTCTATGCATGCTTCGTAAACCTTCCGTAGCGCGTCCGTGTGCTCGTATGCCAGAGTACGCAGACGAGGATGTCATTTTCAAACGAAAATGTTCAGATTTATTTTGCCCAACTACCAACGTAGCCTTTCGTTTTTGCCCTTTTCCCATCGTATCCTCACACGAATCCTATCATTTTCCCGCTACATCCTGCTTCATTTTTTCCTAAAGTATCTGTCCAGACGAAATTCTGGCGATATTGCGCCTGCGCACTACAAACTTCTGTCATTAAAGTGTTCGCCTACATAATTTCACTTCCATCACTAAACTCACCCTAACCACTTAGCGCTCTCCTGCCTTTTCCCTGGAGCTCCCTTAAAGCTCACCCTAACCACTTAGCGCTCTTCTGCCTTTTCCCTTGACCTCCCTTAAAACTTACCCAAATCACTTAGCGCCTTGGTTCTTCTTCCATTTTAGGTCCCTAAAACTTACCCAAATCACTTAGCGCCTTGGTTCTTCTTCCATTTTAGGTCCCTAAAACTTACCCAAATCACTTAGCGCCTTGGTTCTTCTTCCATTTTAGGTCCCTAAAACTTACCCCAATCACTTAGCGCCTTGTTTCTTCTTCCATTTTAGGTCCCTAAAACTTACCCCAATCACTTAGCGCCTTGGTTCTTCTTCCATTTTAGGTCCCTAAAACTTACCCAAATCACTTCACGGACATCACAATCTTGATTTTCAAATATGTCATTGTCCCCTTGTTTTTGTAAAATGTATGTGTGCAAATAAATGGGACAACATGTTGTTTTTTTGTTTGTTTGATTTTTAATGCTCCATTGGCATTTGTAAGACAACTATTGTTGGCCACTTTGGCCCTAAAAAATGTTTAACTATATACACATTTCTATTTGTTTCCTCTAAATATATACACTGGTTTTTACTTTAATTATTAAAACTATATACAATAAAATAAGTGTTTAAAATCAAACAACTATATACAATTAAAATTTGGGTGTCCAAAAAAAAACTATGTACAAAGACAACTATGTACAAATGTACAAATCAACAGGGCCAGGAACCAGGACACTAGTCTTCCTCTTCTGTTGTCCCCAACGTGTCCCGCATCGCCTGCAGATCGGCCACCAACTCAAGGACCCTCCGATTGATATCAGCAAGTCGCTGTCTTGTGGTCCCTGGCAAAAAATCAGAAATTCAAATTATTCGGAGAACAATACATGTTTATCACCTGTGTAATTAATGTATTTAAAGAAACAAATTAAGTATAATGCACATATGATTAATCACAGGAATTAAGGTTAGGAAGTGGCCACAGGACAGTTGGGCAACTAATTAAGCTAATTCAGTGGCCACAGGACAGTTGGGCAACTAATTAAGCTAATTCAGTGGCCACAGGACAGTTGGGCAACTAATTAAGCTAATTCAGTGGCCACAGGACAGTTGGGCAACTAATTAAGCTAATTCAGTGGCCACAGGACAGTTGGGCAACTAATTAAGCTAATTCAGTGGCCACAGGACAGTTGGGCAACTAATTAAGCTAATTCAGTGGCCACAGGACAGTTGGGCAACTAATTAAGCTAATTCAGTGGTCACAGGACAGTTGGGCAACTAATTAAGCTAATTCAGTGGCCACAGGTCCCTCTTATATTGCCATTGACTAGGGCATTATGTGTTTTTGTGTTCAGGGGAATTTAGACCGAAATCTCTAGAATGACATGACTACTTACTTGGTTGGTGGCCGAGAGATGGCTCGTTGGGGACAACACCCTGAGGTCCTGGTTCCTGGCTCTGCTGTGAAGAAGTGCCTGTAGAAACATGGGCCAAATGGTTAGTTTGGATGTCTGATTCCGCAGTCCTCCAATGTTTTGAGCTAAGTCTGGGTCACATCACTCACCTTCTCCAGGGTCTTGTGGGCTCCTATCTGCTGCCTCCTGACCCACTACTTCACCCGCAACCGAAACATCTACAAATACAGAATAAAGGATTCAGTTTGGTGATATCAGGAGCTAGCAATTCTCTTTTTTGGTGTAGACATGAAGAGTGACATACCAGAGGATCCCGCATGCGTGGCAGGGTACGACTGCCTGCCCACGCTGTGCCGCCCCTCCTCTGTGGTAAGGTCCAGGGGCAGGTCTGAGGAGGCCACAGAGGAGGGGTCGGCCCGTCGCCCTGGAGATCCACCACCTTCACTCCCAGCTGCAGAATCATGCAGCACTGGTCGGCCTCTGCGCCTCCGGGTGCGGCAAATTCGGTAATCCATTTCCAACACTAGAAAAGAAAAGGCATTCTAAGTAAAGTCCTACCTTCTGTCTTAGTTACATATTGCATGCAATCGCAATCTACTTACTTGGAAAATGGATTCCGAAGAACCTCTGCACCCGGGGCATGTGCAGCCGTTTGAGGTCCGACCAATGCTGCATGATCTGCGTGTGGGTGAAGGTGGTGTTGGTCTGCTGTTGGATGCTCGAGATTATCTCCAGGGCGACGTTGCGTTTTTCAAATGTGTTGGGCAGGTAGTCGTACCTGCGCTCCAGCATGGTCTACAAAACATAAAGAAAACATCGACTTTACTTCTAAATACATATCAATATGTGTCAGCAAAACATTTTTTGGGGTAATTACATTAACACACACACATTTCTAGTGTTCAGTAATTTCACAATATGGCCTAAATGTTGTTTGGCACGTGTGTGGCGTGCCTTTGGTTGTGCATGTAGTTTATCACATTTTTAACCCAAGCCATTTATTCCTGCGCTTCCTTCACATATAGAGCAGCATTTCCTAATCTAACAAAAGTCCATCGAATACACTTACGAACATGATGATCTCTTCTTGTTGGCGGGTGAAGATAGTGGGTGCCATCTTGCTTCTTGTTCTCGGCAGCAGATAAGTAACGCCCCAGCGCGTTCCGCACGGCCGTGCGAACGTACGCAATGCCTCAGCGGGTTCCGCACGGCCGTGCGAACGTACGTCACACGCTGGCTTGCTTACTTAAAGGTCCCTGCACACACAGCTGATTATTTGAGAAAATCAAAATGGCACCCAAAAAACCTCCTGGCAAAACTGGAAAGGAGCAATCGGGGAAGAAGGCAGCCAAACGGCAGGAGCCTTCCGAAGGGCCCAAAACCAGGTCGCAGCAGCCAAAAGCAAAATTACGGCCTAGTACCAAAACGCCGGCCAAGCCAACTACCAGCTATGGGCCAAAAAAGGAGCAGGCAGGCAAACCAAAGACCGAGGCCACAAAGGCTAGTATGGCTACTGGGCCAAAAACGGGTAAGAGGGTCCGAAGACCCACCCCACCCTGCCCCACTACAACACCCACAATAGTCCGCAGTAGGTCCCGCAGTCCCCCTCGAGGCAGAACCAGGTCCCGCAGCCCCCCTAGACGCCGCAGCAGGCCACGCAGCCCCCCTCGAGGCCGAACCAGGTCCCGCAGCCCCCCTAGACGCCGCAGCAGGCCACGCAGCCCCCCTCGAGGCCGAACCAGGTCCCGCAGCCCCCCTAGACGCCGCAGCAGGCCACGCAGCCCACAAAGAGGCCGAACCAGGTCCCGCAGCCCCCCTCGAGGCCGAACCAGGTCCCGCAGCCCCCCTAGACGCCGCAGCAGGCCACGCAGCCCACAAAGAGGCCGAACCAGGTCCCGCAGCCCCCCTCGAGGCCGAACCAGGTCCCGCAGCCCCCCTAGACGCCGCAGCAGGCCACGCAGCCCCCCTCGAGGCCGAACCAGGTCCCGCAGCCCCCCTAGACGCCGCAGCAGGCCACGCAGCCCACAAAGAGGCCGAACCAGGTCCCGCAGCCCCCCTCGAGGCCGAACCAGGTCCCGCAGCCCCCCTAGACGCCGCAGCAGGCCATGCAGCCCACAAAGAGGCCGAACCAGGTCCCGCAGCCCCCCTCGAGGCCGAACCAGGTCCCGCAGCCCCCCTAGACGCCGCACCAGGCCACGCAGCCCACAAAGAGGCCGAACCAGGTCCCGCAGCCCCCCTCGAGGCCGAACCAGGTCCCGCAGCCCCCCTAGACGCCGCAGCAGGCCACGCAGCCCACAAAGAGGCCGAACCAGGTCCCGCAGCCCCCCTCGAGGCCGAACCAGGTCCCGCAGCCCCCCTAGACGCCGCAGCAGGCCATGCAGCCCACAAAGAGGCCGAACCAGGTCCCGCAGCCCACCAAGAGTGTGCCAAAAAAAAAAACAGAAGAGGGCCGGCCCTGCAAGATCGCCCTCACCCTTGGTCCGCCCTACTACCTCCAAGGGCAGCACTACTTCAGGCTCCGAACGAAGCTCTCCTGCTCGCCCACATTTGGCACCGGCACAGGTGGAAAGGCAAGGTTACTATGCCACATCAACACCTGAGACTTCTGTGGCCAGCCAGGCCAGAACACCCAGTCCCTTGCCCAGTCCAGGCCAATCCCCAGGCAGCCACCATTCCCTGCATTATACCCCACAAACCCAGCCAAGGATGTCACCCCATTTGGATGACACCATGGAGGACCCACAACCCAAAACAACAGGGCGCACATTGCGAAGAGGGCAGTTGAGTGGGCGTTTTGGTGAGGCCCAAATTATGGCCTTGGCTAGTGGCCTGACCTTAGTTTATGATGAGCTATATGGGCGCAGATCAAAAAACACCACCAAACAGCGCAGAGCCAACATCTTGGCAGACCTAACCAGACAAGTGAATGCAGCGGGGGAAGAGTTAAAGGATGTTGTACAGATTCAGCGCAAGATATCGGACCTCAAATATGCTGCACGGAAGAAAGAAAATCAAAGGCGGATTGACAGGTAAAAATGTTAGCTTTAGGATTAGACTGGATGTTGTATTGGCCACCTGGTTCTAAATTACCCTAACTCTGTTTTGCAGCATGAAAACTGGAGGAGGTTTTCCCTCCAAACTCAAGTTGACCCCGGCTGAGGAGATGATTTATGGATTGATGCATCCAGTCGCCGTCGAAGGCCACGCGGCCCTAAGGGACACAGATTCCCCGACCCGTCCTGCAGGTGAGTAAGATTTATGTGACCTTTACAATTAGTGAGCATGCACAATTAGCCAGTAACACATCTGGGAAGCCAGGCACCTAGGCTGTGGCTTGTAGGTGATTTCTGTGTTGGGCCAGGGTGTGGCATGTGTGTGGCCACTTAACTTTTGATTTTTGGTCCACATACAAGACGTGAATGTACATTGAACCCGAGTGTAAAAGTTTGTGGGTTCCCATTAAACCGGACCTTCACCCTGATTTAATGAAAAGCCAAAACTCTAAAAAAAAAATTCCTCTGCATCTAAAATTAATATATTTTACATGTTTAGTCAGTAATGTATTATACTTTCCACCACTGGGCTGCAACTCTGTTCGGCAATTTAGGATACGGGCGCCGCCATCTTGACTCCGAAGCATCACACTTACTGAGGAGAGGAGAGTGGGATAAGGTACAGGGGGGCGGGTTATAGCTGTGTTTTGCTCAGACAGAGCAGAGCTGGGGTCAGGGAAAGGTCAGCAGTCCAAGAATGCAGAGCAGCACAGTCAGGAGGCACTTACTGTTTGCAGGCTGCCTGATAAGATGGCGGATTCCATATGCCGCCATCTTTGATGTTTAAAGGCTCATAACATGCAGTAGATGCAGGTTGGAAGATTTGTAATGTGGTCAATCTGTATGTACAGGGTGTGGGAAACATAGAAGCTAGACTCTTAATCAGAGTGAAGGTCCACTTTAATGGCCTCTAAGGGATGTGGTCAGCCACATAACAAGCTGAACTTGAATGTTTGGCTTAGTTGAGTAGAACAATGTGGAAGTAGTTGTAGGCCAAAAATTTTGCAACAGAATGGCATGGAAATTGAAGCTTATTTGGCCCCGTTGTTGAAGTGCCCATGACAGCTTTGACCCGTTAACTAATTCGGCATATGTCTTTTGACCCGTCAACAATGCATAGGTGTGTGTTTACATAGTGTCTTTGCTTCTCATGCAGGCCACCATCATCGCTCAGCTACTGTGGAATCCACTGCCAGTGTGGACATGCCGTCAACTTCCGTGCAGCCTAGGAGGGAGGAACCGATATATTCTGTAAGTTTATTGAGCAAATGTCGTTTAGCCATGTTACTTTGCATGTTACTACTAACAGATTGACATATGTAGTGGGCAAGCTAACATCTAATTTGTCTCTGTCCATACAGACCCACACACTCATGGATGAAATCCAGGAGCTGGAGGAGGATGGATCCTTTATGTGCCCTTCTGAAGATCTACCCCTGGGCCAGAATCTGCAACTGGTCCAAAATGTTTCACCACCAACTCAGCAGCAGCAGAGGGAATCTGGCAGCATGGTGGCTGCACATGATGGCCAGCATGCACAGACTGACAGTCAAGTCCCCAGTGTTGTCTCTGCTGTTGAGGATAGTGAAAGCATGCCTGTGTCTGTTGAGGGGCCCAGACCAACAGCCTCGGCACGACCCCGAACCAGGGGATTGGGGAGGCGGAATCCGCTACGGCGCAACCAGGGGAGGGGCATGGCAATGTTGGACGCATGGCACCACGAGAGGGTGACCTTCCAGCACCAAAACCAACTAAACCGCGAGGCACTGCATGGCCGGATCGAGACCCTAAATACCACATTACAGGCTGTGCAGAACGAATTGCGGACCCTCAACAGCCACATGGAGACTGCCAACAATGACAACCGTGCCTACAGGGGTGAAATGGTAAATATCATGCGCAACATTTTGGACCAGTTGCAGATTCAGAATGCCACACAGGCCCACGTTCGGGCCAATCAGCAAGGGCCACCACCTGGGTACTATGGCCATCACCCATATTAATGTCTCCACAACATGAATCTGTACAACATCTTTGCTCTTAATCCCCCCTGTATTGACTTGTCTGGTGAGGCAAACCAAGATACCCTTGGTGTATGCCTTGGGTTGTGTGTTTTTGATTTGCGCCCATAGAGCTCCTTAGAGTGGTGAGGTAGGCCACTAGCCAAGGCCATATCTGAATCCTCACTGAACGTGCCACTCAAGCTTCTACCCCTGTACCAGGTTTACACCTGTGGCAGGGGCAAATGTGGCCAACCAGGATTGTTTGTTGTTTTCATTATTGCCATGGTTGATCTAACCATTAATCCTTTGTGGTTACCTAAATTTTTTTTGCTAATTGGAGTGAGCAGCAACTCCAAGTTTGAGCTCTTATTTTTAAAAAATAAACAGTTAAAGACACATGTGGCTCATAAATTTTATTGTCTCTTTTTTGGGTGTCACAGAGAAATATATACTTGGACATTCACACAGTTCACACATCCAAAAAAGAGAGTTGGAAAGCATTAGGCCTGTGGTGAGTAATTACTTCATTACTTATTTGAACACCACAAACATAACGAAACATACACAAAGGGAAAGAAAACTAAATCAACAACACAATGTTAAACAAAGGCCAATACAGGTTACATTAAGCAAAATGGGTCGCGATCAAATTAGTCCGCACACTTTGGCCAGACACACTACTGTGTGTGTCCAGAAATGACTCCTCCTGGTCTTCGCTGGGTGGAGAGGGAGCAAATTCGACATACCGGGGGACCCGTTGTGAAATCGCAAAATTGTGCAGAACAGCACAGGCCATTATTATGTCTATGACCTTTTTCGGATCATATTGCAGGGCGCCCCCGGTATGATCCAAACAACGAAACCTAGTCTTCAAAAGACCAAAGGCCCTCTCTACCACAGCCCTGGTCTTGCGGTGCGCACAGTTGTAGGCATCCTGGGAGGCATCCTGGGGCCGGAGTACTGGCGTCAAGAGCCACGGCAGCAGCGGGTATCCTGAATCACCTTATACATAAGATTAGGAAAACAAACATGTAAGACCATCAAGGCACAAGCAACATCAATAGGAGGCTATTTGTTAATTGTGTGATCAACATGAGGCAACATTTGCCACTGTCCCAGTCCCAAACTAAACATCTGTCCTAGAGGTTTACAAAAGGACAACATACAAAGAGTGAGGATGAGGGACAATCATACATATGGATCCCAGCTCTGGGTTTCAAAGTGTGCTTAGGATGTCGGTTTTGCTGACCCCTTATATGCTTTGTGTGAGACCAAAACAGCAGAAACACGCCACATGCACTTTATCCCGCTCTACTCTCGTGTGGAAGTGCAAACCAGCTTAGCAAAGATGGGTCCTAAACTATGCTCAAGTTAAGTGCACGATTCCACACGAGGGTGGTGTAAGAGGGATTATTAAATTAGACCAACAGATAATTTAGAATGTGGCTAATGCAGGCCAAACTTGGCGAAACGCTTGGTTGGTTAATAACTAACATTCAAGTGTGGTTTCACATGGCCCGAAGTTTGTTTAAGGTGTAAGTTTGGCAGACATTACTGCCAAATGCTAATTAAAAACAAACATCCACAACTACATTATGTGGTTTATGTTCACTTACCAAGGAGCCATGCACTGGAAAATTCCCCAGACTCAAACCGTCGGTACAATCCTGATCGTCTAAGGATGTACGCATCATGGGCTGAGCCTGGGTAGCCGGCGAGGACGCTAAGGAACCGCATGTCCGGCCCCACCACTGCCTGCACATTAAAGGAGTGGCCCATTTTGCGGTTCCTGGGAAAAAAGGAAGACAAGAAAACATTAGGAAGGCATTTTGAAAAATGAACACACACATTTCGATAAGGAGGGACCATTACAAGGTGGGACCATTACAAGGATGGACCCTAACAAGGAGGGACCATTACAAGGAGGGACCATTACAAGGTGGGACCATTACAAGGTGGGACCATTACAAGGAGGGACCATTACAAGGTGTGACCATTACAAGGAGGCACCCTAACAAGGAGGGACCATTACAAGGAGGGACCATTACAAGGTGGGACCATTACAAGGTGGGACCATTACAAGGAGGGACCATTACAAGGTGTGACCATTACAAGGAGGCACCCTAACAAGGAGGGACCATTACAAGGTGGGCCCATTAGAAGGTGGAAACATTACAAGGAGGGACCATTACAAGGTGGGACCATTACAAGGTGGGACCATTACAAGGAGGGACCATTAGAAGGAGGCACCCTAACAAGGAGGGACCATTACAAGGTGGGACCATTACAAGGAGGGAACATTACAAGGAGGGACCATTACAAGGTGGGACCATTACAAGGAGGCACCCTAACAAGGAGGGACCATTACAAGGTGGGACCATTAGAAGGTGGAAACATTACAAGGAGGGACCATTACAAGGTGGGACCATTACAAGGTGGGTCCATTACAAGGTGGGACCATTACAAGGTGGGTCCATTACAAGGTGGAACCATTAGAAGGTGGAACCATTAGAAGGTGGAAACATTACAAGGAGGGACCATTACAAGGTGGGACCATTACAAGGAGGGACCATTACAAGGTGGAAACATTACAAGGTGGGACCATTACAAGGTGGAACCATTACAAGGAGGGACCATTACAAGGTGGAAACATTACAAGGAGGGACCATTACAAGGAGGCTTAACCTAAAATGAAACCAAAAAAAAAAAAAATTACTTACCTGTATATGTACTCGTCGGCAGCAGGAGGCACCAGGGCGACGTGGGTACAGTCAATGGCACCAATGACGTTGGGCATGTCGGCGATATTATAAAAACCAAGCTTAATGGCGTTTCTGGCTACCATATCATCTGGGAAAAAAATATATTTGGGGGTTAGGGTAGCCATGCCTTCCAAAAAATGTGATAGTGCGCGGCTCAGCGTAGGCTGTGAGATCCCCACGGAGAGGGCACCCAGCCTCTGGAACGAGCCGTTCGCCAAAAATTGCAGGCAGCCAAGCATCTTGGTCATACCTGAAATTGCATGCCCCTTCCTTGTGGTGCGGGCTAACCATGGCCGCAGCTCACTATACAATTTATGGAGGGAAGCGCGATTAAGCCTGGTCAGCTCGAACAGCTCAACGTCATGCATGCCATTGATGTTCATGCGTCGCCGCCGGTGCAATCTGGGCTCTGACCTCAAGATCACATCAATGCCAAACAGAAGAAGAGCTTGATGCTCTTCAAAGTCACTCTCCATCACGCTTGGCTGCCTAGTCCCGAGGTCAAAAAGGTGCCGTAAGACGCTCGACAAGGAAATGACTATATGGGCGTCGGAATACTTGCCAATCAGCTCTCTGAATTAATCGCCAGCCCATTGCAATGACGTAAATGATTTGACCGATCGAAACATTTTCGATTTCGAAGGAAAAAAGTCCCGAAGTTGCGTAAAAACACAAAATGATTTTCGATGGACGAACGAACATATACGTCTATGTTCGAACGTTCGTGCGAGTCGAAAATGGCCAAAAAAAAAGGAAAAAATGACAAACACCCAACAAAACTTTCGATTGCAAATACGAACATAATGACATTTGGGATTTTGAATCGAGCCTTTGGTTTTAACCTGCGGCATCTAATTTTGTATTGTTCTCTGTGCTATATGTTTTACCTTGTCTGTATTCTTAACTTGTAAAGCGCTACGGAAGTTGATGGCGCTATATAAATAAACATTAATAATAATAATAATAATTTATTGCAGTTATTATAATTGGTGAGGCTGCAACAAATGCTGAGCTGTGTGTACTGTAATGTGTAATGTATCAGAACTGGAAAGAATCAGCTGGCAACACTCAGCCAGGAAGCAATATGGCCAACTGCATCCAGTTCGTGTTGTTATGAATATTGGGCAAAGTTTTTTAAAAAAAAAAGAAACAACAGGCTGTTTTGGGGCAGTGGGCTGGCGATAGAACATGACGACATAAACTTCCCTCCTGGGTATAGGATTACTTTACCTATGAGTAAAATGATTTGGTGCAAATTAAATGTTCTGAGATGTGTTACATTTTGGGGCGTACAGGTGTTTTTTTTACTTTATGGCAGTGTTCCCCAACCCTCTCCTCGGGAGCCACCAACTGGCCAGGTTTTACAGATCTCCATGCAGACATAGTGTTTAAGTAATTAGTGCCAGACAGAGATATTAAGGGGGTTATTTAAGAAAGGATAGCGTCAGGTAGTGGCTGGTTAATGAGAAGTTGCGACAGATAGCGACTGGTGAACGCCAGACACGGCACGCAATTCCACATTTATCAAGCAGAATCTGTTTAGAGACTGGGATAGCAACATGTAGCGTCTGATTCATCATTTTCAAACTCTCTGCGCACAGCGCCAGCGTTCAGCCTTGCACAGTGCCAGGTATGACCTCTCGCTACCTGTCGCTCCCCCATACATTTCAATGGATGAACCTTTTTTTTTTTACTTTTTTCCCAAAAATCACAAATAATTCTATGACCTCTTCTGGCATTGAAAAAGCAGTTTTTAAAATTTTTTTACATTTTTTAAATATTTCTTCAGAAATGACATTACAGGTCTGCCATTAAAGTGTTCATGTTACAATGTTGTTACAATGTAATTCCATGTTTTTGCTTTGTTACTCGTTGATAGATGCTGGAAAACAGACTTTAAACACACCGCCTCCTGCGCTATGGGCTACAAACAAGTATTTTCCAGCGCCAGAGATTTGTGAAGCTGTTTTTTGCTGAATATGGTGTGAGTCGGTCGCTATGAGCAGTCGCTAACATGCGCTCCCATACAGCGCTGTACTGGTCAAATAGCGACTCCTCACAATGTATTCAACATTACTGAACAGCGACTGAGTCGCTATAAAGTAGCGACCCACGGCTGAGCACTGTGACTACTAGCGGGCGCTCTGAAAATGCCTGCTACAGACGCTCATCTGTCGCTACCTGCCGCTAAAGATGAATCAGCCTCAAAGCTAGCTATGTGGAGATCCACAAAACATGACCTGTTGGCGACTCTCGAAGAGAGGGCTGGTAAAAAGGAAATAAAGCTGGCAAAAACACAACAGGAAAAAGATGCAGCAAAAGAAAGCTAAATCAACCGTAAACGTTTATTTAAATAAAAAAGATTCAAAGAAAACACATCGCAACAGGTAGCTGTCCTAACTAATTATAATAGGGAATTGAACACGGGGACCAAGAGAAGGTGGAGCTGCAAATGAGGAGCCAAGGAGCTAATATAGACGATACCACTGCTGGCAATATCCCAAGCATAATTCTTAACAGAATAAACATAGATATCGTCCAAAAAAGGCTAAATCATTTAAATGTGAATAAGACTCCAGGAGCGGATGGACTTCTTAAAGAACTCAGTTCAGTTATCTAATCACCTCTGTTCTTGTTCTTTAAAGACTCACTAACAACAGATATAATGCCAAGGCATTGGCACAAGGCAAACGTGGTGCCCATTTTTTAAAAGGGCTCTAGGTCTTCTCCGGGAAATTACAGACCTGTAAGTTTAAAGTGATATAGGCAAAGTTCATTGTTACACCATTATGTAGGGCTAAATTTGACACTGTCCTAAACTGTTTCGTTTTTAAATTGGAGCAGAAATTTTAGTGAGAGGGTCACTAGTTAAGAATGATCGGGGGGCTGCTTCCAAGGCTACTAAGCTATTATCATGCATTAAAAGAGGCATGGAATCACAAGACAGAGATGTCATTTTGCACCTTTACAGGGCACTGTTGCCTCCTCACATGGAACATGGGATCCAGTTTTGGGCACCAGTTCATAGAAAGGACGCTTTGATTATGTAAAGGGTGCAGAGGAGAGACACAAAACTGAAAAGGGGAATAAAAGATCTTAGTTATGAAGAAAGATTACTGAAATTAAATCTGTTTATTCTTGAGAGGAGGCATCTAAGGGGGGACATCATTAACTTGTATAAATATATAAATTGCCATTACCAAAAATATGGTAAAGGTACAAAACCTCTATAAAGACAATGGGCACTCCATCAGTTTGGAAAAAAAGATGGGGAGGCTGATTTATTAATAGCGACATGTAGAGACAGTTGATCGACTGTAGCGGTATTTTCACAGCGCCCGCTAGCAGTCGCTGTGCTTGCCCGTTGTTCAGTTGTTGACAGCGACTCAGTTGGTGTGGCGTAATGTTGAATACAAGGTTACGAGTCGCTATTTGACAGGTTCCGCGCTGTATGGGAGCACATGATAGCGACTGGTCAGAGCGACCGGCTTCCACCATATTCATCAAAAAATCACGCTCAAAAAATTAAAGCGCTGTGAAATGCATGTTTAAACCCCAGAGTGCTGGAGGCGATGTGTTAAAAGTAGTTTTTTAACCCCCAAACCACCATATTTTTGGAAACCCCAAAAAAAAGTATTTTAAATAATTTAGTAATATGAATACATTAATATCAGACCTGTAATATCAATTCTATACATTTTTTTTTAAATCTAAATCTAAAATAGCAGAAGTGGTCACAGAATTTTTCACATTTAAAAAAAAAATAAATAAAAAACATTAATAACAATTAATTATTAATATTTAAAGATTGTTCCATTGAAATGCATTGGAGAGTGCCAGGTAGCGAGAGGTCATACCTGTCGCTGTTCAAGGTCGCTGTGGGCTGAGGCTGGAATAATGATGAATGAGTCGCTATATGGCGCTATCTCAGTCGCTAAGCAGGATTGGCTTGATAAATGTGTGATTGTGGTGGGGAGCCAGGGTTCTCGTGGCGGGGCCCGTCATTACCGGCCGCTCACCAGTCGCTACCTGTCGCTATTCCTTCATAAATAAGGGCCTAAATTTCCTGAGGCAACAATCATTTTGTTTTACCATAAGAACTGTAAATCTGTGGAATAGCCTCCCACAGAAGCTTGTTACAGCATCAACCACTGACAGCAAAAAACGATTAATTAACGAGTAATTAACAGTTACTATTAGCTGTAATCAGTAAAATAATAAAAAATAACTTTTCCCAACCCATTCTCTTGATGGATGGGCATAGGTCTCAGCTATATTAACTGTGTTTTCTAAATACAAAACCTGTTGCTACTTCCCAAAAAATGATCAATTTTGAAAACAGTTTTGGACATTTTTTGGATTCAGACACAGCTTTCCAGGGCAACTGAAACACTTTCGATTGGGAATGAGATGATTCTGACCAAAACCAATCTGTCTGTCTTAGATATCTATTGAATTTACGGGGGCATATACTGTACATACATTTATGTCACATGTTCTTTTATTCCATTGAAATGTTGGATTTTTGAAAACATGTTTTAACATACGGATATTGGATTTTAATTTCAACAAAATTTCCAAAATATGACAGATGTGCTCAATTTTGTGGAATAAGTAACGGTAAGTGCACCCTTGGCACTTAAATCATGTACTACCCCTTATACAGGAACAACCTAGAGTAATTATTTATTAATTACTATTATTAACCGTCTACCCGTCTTTGGCATGGACTGTAAAATGTAAAATCTCTCGTCCATGCAAGATATTTTCAGATGAGCAATGCTTGAAGTTTCTGTTTTATATATCCTCCCAACATCTTGATGGAAATTTGGACCGTTCTAGAGCCCAACGTTATTTTACTTCCAGTCAGGGGCGTAACTAAAGTGGGTGCAGGGGCTGCGACTGCACTTGGGCCCAGAAGGTGAAGGAGGCCCTATAATTATTGCTCTTCCACCTTATTTATCAAGTTTGTGCTAACTTGGCAAAAAAGAAGCACCCTTTATCTCTTTCAGTATTTAGTTGTCTAGCTATATCCGATTGTGTTAAAAGACAGAAAAAAGTTTATCTATGAGCCTTTACAGAGCCCATTTAATGTTTGCACCAGGACCCCGTCAATAATTACACCACTGCTTCTAGTGGTCCCTTTGTAGGTTTACTGGAAGGGTTTAGGAGCATTTTCATGCTGCAGGGTTTACCAGGGCCTGGGGCTTCCCTGCTTACTTGCAGCTGCTTCTGTGACATCTATTTCCAGCTCTGCCATACACATTCAATGAGAGTGAAGCTGGAAGTGTGAGACCTAGCTTGGGCCCACAGAGATGCTAAGCCCTCGAGAGCATGATAGATCGGAATCTGATCAGAATCTGAGTCTGATTCTACTCTAGTGCGCTCTCCAGGGCCTGAAATCTCTGTGGTCCCAAGCTAGGTCTCACACTTGCAGCTTCACTCTCCTTGGATGCGTATGGCAGAGCTGGTGCATTTTACTAAAATGCAACCTATGATTTTAGCCAGGCGTTTTCATGTAGTGTGATATAACTCCATTGTTGTTGTGTGCATCCAAAACACTTTGCCCCACAAGTCCTGATATTTGGTTAAAGGTGTTTATGAATAAAGAAGCACAATCCCTATGAATCATGCTGACATCATGTTGAACAGAGGAAGAGATACCTGTAAGTCATCAGAAAGAACATTCAGCCTTGGTTCAGCATTTAGTGAGGGGGGGAGGGGTTTTTGGGAGGTCAGGAGAAGTATGTTTGTATAGTGTTGTTATCTCAGTGGTGTAGAGGCATGGCCTATACGGCCCTATGAGATACGTTTGAGGGGGGGCCCCCTACAGTCTGCTGTCAGGAGGTATCACCTGGTTCTCATCCGCAGCCAACTGTCCCGTTGGTCATGCCGGTGTGAACCCTGGTAGTATCCCTTGGGCGGAAAGAGGGGGGGAAAAATACCTCTGAATCACCTACTGAGGGTTAAAATTCCATTAGACATATTATGCAATGTACCAAAACAAAAACACAAATTTATTATCCTCTCATTTGTTCAAGCAGTATTCCTTCATACTTTTCCAGAAAGGATTTAACTCTTAGTAGTCTCTATTTTAAAAAGAGTCCTTATGTACAGTACTTGGTGTGGTGATACCCTGGATTGGGTTCTAGTCACCGTAGTTATTCTGGGGTCCTGTGTGCCCTCAGATTGTAGCAAGATGCATTCCGTTTGGTTGGTGCGGACCTCTTTCACAGACGCGTTTCGCTTTTCGCTTCCTCAGTGTGTGGGTCCTTATGATCTGGTATTTGTGCATTAATGCAGGATGGGATTAGTCAAAATAACCATTGTTCATACACCTTGTTCAAATATGCATAAAACTGAATACAGAGTAAAACTTACATTTTTCACAGGTGGTCTTTTTGGAAGTAACAGTAGTCCCTTCAGCGTGTGGGCATTGGTTGCAGCGGTTATCTCAGCACCATTATTGGATAGGTGTATCACCTTAAGAGTGATTTAAATGAAATAGTGAGTAAGTTTAGTTTTTGTTCCCCGGAGCTACCCATAGCTATGGGTCTTATAACTCCTATATATATGTTGGGGGATAAGTATTATGTGTGTAGCGTCATGTTAGGTAGACATTACCTAAGGCGCTGCTTACCTTACTGGTTATATTATTCTTTATAGCCGGTGCGCCGGCTAATTCTATGTAGCCATTCGCCGGCACCCCCTGCGTGCTTGGGGGGCATATCCGCAATATTGTTGTAATGTTGTCTGATGGCGGTGTCTGTGCTGTGTTTCCCGTAGGTGCTTCCCGTAAGTGCGCTGCTGGGTTCTGCTCGTGTGAGTGTCCTGGGTTCCTTTGCGGATATACGGGGCCGTGACCCTCAGGGTGGGCGGGCTTGGCGTTGCCCGCGCTCCCTGTGGTATGCCTGATTGGTTGGAGAAACCAGGGCCGGAAATGCGTAGACGCGCTGTTTCCGGTGTGGCCCCGTCCGGTTATTGGCTGCTAGATAGTGTCAATCAAATGGTCAATTGCGTGGTGGGGGCGGTTTCTAGAGCTGCAGGGTTGTCATAGTACCAAGACGCTTTGTGTTACATCAACGTTACTGGTGCGGCTCTAGTGCTGTGTCTGTGTATGGGGGGAGAGAACCGCTGCTTCATGGCCCATCGTGCGCTGCGGGTCTGTCACTGTTAGTTCCATGTACAACCGTATGCAACATATATATGGAGGCTTAAACAGGAAACCGGTTGAAAAATAATAAAGTATACATGATAACGTTATTAAACTCACGATCATTATTTTAGAGCGGCTGACAGCCTCGGTATGATTACTAGACTGTTTATAAAGCATGGTGACTTTGTGTGGAGTAATGGAGTATTAATATTTAACTCGCTGTTACATGTGTGTATGTGCTGTGTACTCTGAGGTTATTCACCTTGGTGCCAACTTGGCATGCACTGGTCAATTCTAATGTTATACGTTTTGATCATGTGTTGGTGAAAATGGATCTTTGTGGCCTGAGGGGCCTTTGTGGTTGGTACTCAGCTAGTTCATTGGGTGGGTTTTAATGGAGTAATCCTATGTGTCACAGTCAATTCGTGTTGAGCGGGTACTAGGGGGTAGTATTCTGTTTAGGGGGCAGTTACAGTTGTTTTTATCTTTTGTTGCGGTTCTGGGTTTTGGAGATCCATGTTATTTTAGAAAGGGAGAGAAACTGCATGTTTCGTTCAACCCAGGTGGGTGTGTGGCCTTCAGTTTGACTATCCACTTGGTTTCCTTTTGCAGGGTTATCTTCTGAATGTCTCCACCCCTTTTGTGCATGTGTAATCTTTCTAGTGCTTGGAAGTACGTTCCCTTCGGGTTGGCGGCATGTGCCCTAGCGAAATGACGGCCTATGGGTGTAGCTAGGTTCCTATTCCGGATATCTCTTAAATGTTCAAGAATTCTTAACCTGAACTTCCTGTTGGTTTTGCCAACATAAAATCTCCCACATGGGCATGTCATTAAGTATATAATGTGTGGGGAATTGCAATTCACAAAGTGTTTTATGCTGTTTGTCTGTTTGTTAGGGAGTGTGAGGGTGGTTCCTTGTGTCAAAAATTGGCATGTACTGCAGCCCCCGCAGTTGTATAGTCCCTGTGTTTTGCAACATTTGACTTCCGATTGTTCAGAATAGTGGCTTTTTACAAGTACATCCTTGATGGATTTGGTTCTTCTGAAGACCAAGTGTGGTCTCTTTGGGACCAGTGGTGCTAGGTCTGGATCGTGTGTTAGGATATGCCAGTGCTTCTGGAGGATGTTCCTGATCTCAACGTGTTGTTTTGTGTACGTTAGGATGAATGGTGCTGATGGAGGTAACTTTGTCTCTGTCTTCCTATCTGGAAAAAGTAGTTTTTGTCTGTTCTGTTCCCCTGCTTTATGGTAGGCTCTCTTGAGTACTTTCTTACTGTAGCCTCTTTGGAGTAATCTATCCCTGATGCCATTTGCTGCATCCTGGAATGCTTCCTGGGTTGAGCAATTTCTTCTGGCCCTCAAATATTCCCCGTAGGGGATGCTCTGTTTTAATGAGGTAGGGTGGGAACTTGAGGCTCTTAAGATGTTGTTTGCCGCAGTGGGTTTTCTGTAGAACTTGGTGTTAATGTTCCCGTCCTCATCTATGTTGATTTTTAGATCAAGGAATGTTATTTCTTTTGTACTGAAATCTAGTGTGAGTTTCAGGTTTAGTGTATTTTGGTTAAGGAGGTGGTGAAATTCCCTAATTGGTTCAGCATTTCCAGCCAATCACATCACACACTGTTCAGTTAAGCAATTTTGTCTCCACCCCCGATCCTTTAGATTATAAGCTCACAAGAGAAGGGCTCTCCTCCCTATTGTCTTTTGTTATCACATTTGGTTTGAACCTTGTAACATCAAGGCTCTTATTTATGATGGAATAGCGACAGGTAGCGACTGGTGAGCGGCTGGTAATGACGGGCCCCGCCACGCGAACGCCGGCTCCCCACCACAATCACACATTTATCAAGCCAATCCTGCTTAGCGACTGACATAGCGCCATATTGCCACTCATTCATCATCATTCCAGCCTCAGCCCACAGCGCCAGCGTCCGACCTGAACAGCGACAGGTATCACTTCTCGCTACCTGGCGCTCTCCAATGCATTTCAATGGAACAATCTTTAAATATTCATAATTAATTGTTATTAATTTTTTTATTTTTTTTTTAAATGTGAAAAATTCTGTGACCACTTCTGCCATTTTAGATAATTTTTTTAAGGGAAAAAAAATTGTACAGAATTGATATTACAGGCCTGATATTAATGTATTCATATTACTAAATTATTTAAAAAACTTGTTTTTTTTGGTTTCCAAAAATATGGTGGTTTGGGGGTTAAAAAACTTCTTTTAACCCATCGCCGCCAGCGCTCTGGGGTTTAAACATGCATTTTAAAGCGCAATAATTTTTTGAGCGTGATTTTTTTATGAATATGGTGGGAGCCGGGCGCTAGGGCCAGTCTCTATCATGCGCTCCCATACAGCGCGGAACCTGTCAAATAGCGACTCCTCACCCAATATTCAACATTACGGCAAACCGAGGCCGATTCATTAATAGCGGCAGGTAGCGACAGTTGAGCGACTGTAGCAGTATTTTCACAGCGCCCGCTAGTAGTCGCTGTGCTTGCCCATTGTTCGGTTGTTGATAGCGACTGATCGGTGTGCAGTAATGTTGAATACGGGGGGCCAAGTCGCTATTTGACAGGTTCCGCGATGTATGGGTGCGCATGATAGCGACTGGTCAGAGCGACTGGCTCCCACCATATTCATCAAAAAATCACGCTCAAAAAATTCTCGCGCTGTGAAATGCATGTTTAAACCCCAGAGCGCTGGCGGCAATGTGTTAAAAGTAGTTTTTTAACCCCCAAACCACCATATTTTGGGAAACCAAAAAAAAAAAAAATTTAAAGAATTTAGTAATATGAATACAATAATATCAGACCTGTAATATCAATTCTGTACAATTTTTTTTTTTTACCTTAAAAAAATTATCTAACATGGCAGAAGTGGTCACAGAATTTTTCACATTAAAAAAAAAAAAAAACATTAATAACAATTATTTATGATTATTTAAAAATTGTTCCATTGAAATGCATTGGAGAGCGCCAGGTAGCGAGAGGTCATACCTGACGCTGTTCAAGGTCGGACGCTGGCGCTGTGGGCTGAGGCTGGAATAATGATGAATGAGTGGCTATCTGGCGCTGTCTCAGTCGCTAAGCAGGATCGGCTTGATAAATGTGTGATTGCGGAGGGGAGCCGGCGTTCTTGTGGCGGTGCCCGTCATTACCGGCCGCTCACCAGTCGCTACCTGTCGCTATTCCTTCATAAATAAGGGCCTGAGTCGCTATCAACTACCGAACAACATCCAAGCACAGTGACTACTAGCGAGCGCTCTGAAAATGCCGCTACAGTCGCTCAACTGACGCTACCTGCCGCTATTAATGAATCGGCCTCCCCGTTTATAATGACCCCTGTACAGTATATTTTACCTGGTCTGCAATTATATCTTGTACATTGCTATGGAAGAAGATGGCGCTATATAAATAAACAACTACAATAATAGTTAATCCTGTGGCATGCCTCTCCTCAAAGAGGAGCATATCTTTTTTTTTCTCTATGTGCCAATTCACATATGGATGAATGATTTAATTTATAACAATGTATTACAGTCATCTGAATGTGGCAGTGAGATTGGTTTAGAATCTGGATTGATTTGGATAATCGGACATCTTAGGTTTTAGGGAAAGTGATCAGATTTCTGCAAAACCAATCTGTAAAATGTTCAACCATCATCACATTTGATTCTATTGAAATAGATTCTCTCATCTTTATCCTGCCTCAATGTATCCTTTGATGTTAAAGAATAAGATGCAGCAACCCAACTTGGGTTTTTTTTGTTTTACCTGGAATTTATATCATCTGACTTTTAAATATATATCATCTGACTTTTAAAGCCAATTGGCCGTAGAATCTGATTTGAGCTTTGACAGCCTGCCAAAGTAAATGATTCAAAGCTGCATTCCCTGTTTACAGAAAGGTCCTGTTTTTCCCAATATGGCTACCACACCTAGCCCATAATCCTTAAGGTGAAGTAAGTATGTGACGTCTAGCAGTGTTTCTCAGCAACATCTTCTGTACATAAAACCATGTGAGCACAAGATGAAGGAGCAACCATAGTGGGGTCCCTTGACCTCATGGTCTTTTTAAAGCTCATAGCAGACCATGTGACCACACTACCGAAGAAACATGAGGGTGTTTGCATGATTTGCCTCTTCTACAGTAGTGAGAAAACTGTTCATTCAGACCCTTAAGAGCTTACTTTGCCACTGAAAGACTTCTGGGTAAAAAAACTATATTCATATCTCAATGTGTAATAAAAAGCTCAAATCTTTAGGAATGCCTAGAGAAAAAAAAGCTATAATGAGATTTGGCTTCCAAAGCATATCAACACAGACTTCTTTCAGAGGTATTGTGGGCCAGGAGCCAGGAGAAACGTTTTGCCTCTAAGAGACCCTTCTCTCTGGCTGTATATTGATTTATTTAAAAGTCAGTTAAGTATTACATGCATATACAGTTCAGGCAACTGTCAGAAGTTCAATATATTGAAGGTGGATGCAAATATAGAAACCATTGCTTAAAGAAAAACTTTGCTAAGTGCTGCTTACTATTAACTCCTGATGTACCTGAGAATAGAAGCAATCCTTTAATGCTCAAACGTTTGTATTTTATAGATTGTTAGGAAGATAGTCATTTGAAAGTTTTTGGGTTGGAAGGTTTTTTTTGCCCTTTTGTTAGCATTTCCAAATAAGAGATGCAGATGTGGAGGTGTTACCTGGTTACATAATCCCAAATTTCCCCAAGTTTAGGGAATACTCACCCAGCCCCAGTAAAAGATTTGTCTTAATATAGAGAACCTCCTTTCATGGGGGAGTTTATATCATTGCAGGGTAGATTTGTTAAAGAGGAACATTACAGGTATTGGGGAGTTAATAAAAACTCCCCAAACCTGGCTTTCTATGTCACAGCGACATATGGCCGCCCAGTTGTGGACTGTGCCACACCTCAGATCTGGCCATGGCCCACTGCCATGTGAAACTTGACTTCAGGTCACTGTATAGTCACTAAGAATAAAGCCATTGCCACTGCTAATAAGTTCGTTCTTACTTGCTGTCAGGGGTGTACATAGGTTTTACATGGCTTCATAGCAAAAGACCAGCCCCCATGCTGACACTGAGATTTGTTGTGATCTTGGCCTAGGGATGCCTAAGGATAAAATGGCCACCTGTTGGCAGGGGCATACATAGCCCCGATGGGGTCCCATAGCAGGGCCCCCTTCATCAACAGCACCACCCCCAGACACTCACCAGCGCTCGTGTAGGAGTGAGGTGTCGTAGTCAAAAGGGTGGGGCACGCGCCTCATCATTGGAGGGGCAGGGCAGCTACTTAGAGGTAGGACCCGGGTCCAGCACCCACGTAGAGGCAGGGCCCGCGTCACAGAGGGAAGGAGGCAGCATGGCTAGGTAAGTATGTGCCGCATGTACATACCGCAGAGGTGGTGGAAGCAGTGTGAGCCAGACCCCCTTGCTCCATGGGCCGGGGCACATGCCCGTACTGCCCCTATGGTATGTGGGAATGCCTAAGGAGTATGTGCGAATGCCACCACTTATAAGGTAGGGAGAGGCTGCTTGCCCGCTTCTGCCTGGTATCCTGGTAGCAGCTGTCTCTGTTGTTATGTACACCTTGTCCTACTGTTTCAGCAAAACTTGGATTTAAGGAGATTGTGAGAAAAACTTCCCAATAGAAAAAAAGGGAAGGATAAAGTAAGGAAAAAAAAAGAGAAAAAATTTATAACGTTAACTGATTTACACAGTTATTATTAAACACTCATTTTCCCCAGCCAATTAAAGCCAGACCCCCCCCCCAAAAAAAAACTTCTGCCCGTGTTACCTAAAAGATAACTTTGAATTTTTTTGTGGGGGCGATGTTATTTTAAAATATAGGGTCACTTTATGTCATGGGTGGCAGTTGAATGTGTAATGGAACTGCCCCACTAGACTTTTGTCCATAGCCTTGCATTATATTATTTTATGGTATTGGGTATTGTCAGTGAGTACATGACGTTATCACCCAATGTGTGTGTAAATGTTTGCCCATGTTTCTTTTTACGGAATAAGGATGTTCGGTATCTTTGTTTGCATAAGAAGCTGCAACAATCTGTGTCACATAGAATATTGCAAGCGAAGCAGAAACAATATTTAGGACCTCTATCCAGGTATGGACCGACTAACAAGCCCGTCGTGACTTTAATCCTCACTAATAAGGCTCAATAACCTGTTATATAGTTAATGAATTATTGGACTTCCAAATGTCTTTTTGTTGGTGACAGATTCCCTTTAGAAACAATCTGTTAAGCCATCAACCTGCCAGCCGACCGTCTCCTCTAAACCTCTCAGAAGCCAAGAATATCATATTGACATATTGGTGAAATTTTATCATTCCGCTCGGAGTGAGAGCACGCAACAATGAGGCGCCAGAGCTCTGGCGAATGGGTGTCCGCGGGTTGTGGCCCACGGATTCAATGCCGAATTGAAATCCCATTTCCGAGGCCGGCTGCAGCCTGAGCAGTTAAATGCAGATTTTAAGAAAATTGAAGTGGTATTAGAGCGAGACCCGCATGTTGCGGAATCGAGCTGGAGCCGAAATGTGTGCGCAAATACATCAAAATTGCCTTCTAATCAGCTATTGAATAATATTGTCATCTAATGGATTATAATAAAATAAAAGCTGTTATTACAGGAAAACATTATCTAAAAAAAATAGAAAAAACGTAAAAGGAAAAAAGCCCCCCCCCCAATTTCATCCTCCCCTTAATGTAAGTGTACTTGAGAAGAGGTGGGGGGGGGGGGGGACGAAATTTAAACAGGTACATTGTGTGCCGATGTGCAAGTGATTCATGGTGGAGGCTGCTGAAAATGGCTTTAAACAACAAGCTGAACAAATGCTTCTTAATAAAAGAAAAAAGCCACCGTCCACCCGACATGAAAAGGAAGAGAACGAGACGAGACGGTAAATGGTGCCCCCCATCCCTTCCCCTCTATTGGAGTAATTAGCTGTGTGCAGCAGTTAATGTATTTGCCGCACATAATGCCCGGGCGCCCCATTCTTTTGCCGTTACCTTTGCAAGTCCAGCATCAGAGATTATTCCGCAACCTTTGCCTGCCACCACCGCTGCATGTGCTCACTCGCTTTTACCTCCTGTTAGTCTATGCTAACTTTTAATTCTTTTCTGCTTTCAGAATAATCATATTCAGGGATATCTTAAGCTAATGCTTCATTTAAAGTGTGATCAGAGAAACTGACTAACGCGATCAAAGCAACTTACACGAAAAGCAGCTTTAGAAAAAGCTCAGTGCCACCAGTAGTAGCCAGGTATCCACATATGATGTTTTAGCCCCAGCATTTAGGAGCATATAATGGACTGTAGGAACTTCTGCGGAGAGCCCTCTTTTAGCGCTATTGTGAGCTTTGCCTTGCTAATAATCTCCAAAATTTGTGATGTTCAAACTGTTTCACCTGAAATCATGATGTCACCCCAAGATTCTGTAGTTCTCAACAGGATGGGGTAAGGATTATATCATTGGTAATGGTTGGTGGACTATAAGCAACAGATTTTATCTATAGTGATGTCTGAAATCTAAATCAAGCCAAGGACATTTTGGGGGTAAATGGCCTTTAGGTATATGTACCAATAAAAATGTTATTTAATAAAACTAAGAACACCTTTAAGTAACTACCTGGTACACAGTCTTTGGAGTAGGACCATGACTACCGTATCAAGTAATTTCAGTGGCACATGCCAGAGTCTACATAAAAGTTGCACATCTTGTCGGATGGCCACAGTGAGGAGTCTATTTTTGTGACGAGTGGTCCTCGGTTTAGGAACGCTGTAGTGTCAACCTGATGGAAGCCTCTGGAAAAGCGAGCGACAGGGATGTATATCAAGAATGACATAGAGAGAGTTGTTCATCTGCAATTATAGAGGTCTTGTGTGGCTGGAAGTTTCTGAATTGAGAAAGCCAGTTGGATGACTACTACAAAAGTCTAGTTAAAGCGGATCAAAAGTCTTTTAGACAGCTGCTTTTGCTTGGCAACTCCTCTGTTTGAACATCAGTGTTCCTACCAAAACTCACCTTTCCTGAGGCACCTGCAGCATTTTTATACCCTGTGGTCACACCCACAGCCATTCAGGGTTGCGGACAGTGGACTTGTCACATCAGCCGGCACATTTGAGAATAGCTAAAGAGTGATCTCAAAACTACCTGTTGGGCGTGGCTACGGCAAGGAAAACGTTTTTTTTTTATAACAAAAAATTAGCTGCCCTGGAGAACTTCTTTATGAATTTAAAGGTCTAATGACAAACATATGCCTAAAGCGGAACAAAACAAGTGATTTTCTGACTATCCTGGGTTTCGTTCCTTGCCCCTGGGGCATCCCAATTTTGGATGCCTCGCTGTAATAAACCCAGATCCACAGTAAATCTTACCTGACCACCGATCCAATGGCTCTCGTTCAATCAACGCTCTATGCCATGCATATTAATGATCGGCAATATGGCTCTGATTAGATGCAGAGGTGCTGGGGATGCGACCACTGCTGTTTACAATGCTATGGGAGCCACCGGCAAAAGGTGAGTTTTGCAGTCGACCCCCGGGGTTTCACACAGCAGGGCATCTCATTTCGGGATGCCCCGGGAGAAAGCCAGCTTTTAGCCTCCCGGACCCCTTTGGCTTTTGTTCCACTTTAAATATTCTAGATAGCAAGAAGGGGTTTTTAATAAATCCTGCATAAAAATCCAGAAGAGCTTGTTTGTTTCTGGGCGATACAGAGAGGTGAGTATTGTGAAATGCAATTAGATTTAAAGTGAGACTCCAGGACAGGCATACTCCCTTCCCCAGGGGCATCCCGAACTGGGATGCCCGCTGTGTAAAACCCCCAGCAGTAAACTCAGGTTTCCCCCGAGCCCATGGTGCCTGAATGGCGCCGGCATCACGCGCTTCCCTCCTCTGCTGTGCGCGGCCCCGCACGCCACAACTGAATGGGTGTGCGAAGCTGCGCACAGCCAAAGGTAGCTGAGTGATGCCGGCGCCGCTCACAAGTGCGGCTGGGATTCGAGCCAGCTGCTAGCTGCAACATAGGGGCGAGGACAGGTAAGTGGACTCGGCGACCCAGGGGGTTTCACAAAATGGGAGACACTTTACATATTTTCTACACCTTGTGAGCCAGTTAAGGGGCCCTAGGGACCCCTATACTAGTTCAAAAGGTAGGCAGGCGTGAGCCCTACTTGCTGGCGAGTGGCTTATCTATTTGCCCATACCCCCACCAGAGTGGTGCGGAAGAGCCTGGTGCTTATCGACTTGGGCACTGCTATTCCTGAGGTCCTCTGGGAATCCCTGGAAGAGCTCCAGACCCATCATGTTGGTAACCTTTTGGGCAAAACCTAGGAATTTGACCTTCTCTGGTTTTGTTCTTTGTCCCCGGGACATCCGGAATTGAGATGCCCCGCAGTGTGAAACCCCCTCAGTTCACCCACTACAAATCAATTTTCCATGCTCCAATGCTCTCAGCCAATGAGAGCCACCTGACAAATGTCATAGACACGGCAGACAACCTCCCTTAGACTTGAAGAGGGAGCATGTGCTGCTGCATCCCCGGTCGCGCACACTCCCGTCCCAGTCATTTATTTTAGAGAAGCTAGGTCGCATGTGGCCGGGGATGCAGATTTCAGGCCAGTCTCTGGTGGGCTTTGTTCTGCTTAAACCGGACCTTCAGCGTGATTTAATGAAAAGCCCAAACTCTTAAAAAACGGTTCCCCAGCATCTAAAATTAATATATTTTACGTTTTTAGTCACTAACTTATTATTCTTTCCCCCACTGGGCTGCAACTCTGTTCTGGAATTTAGGATACGGGCGCCGCCATCTTGCCTCAGAAGCATCACACTTACTGAGGAGAGGAGAGTGGGATAAGGTACAGGGGGGCGGGTGATAGCTGTGCTTTGCTCAGACAGAGCAGAGCTGGGGTCAGGTAACAGTCAGCAGTCCCAGAATGCAGAGCAGCACAGTCAGGAGGCACTTCCTGTTTGCAGGCTGCCTGATAAGATGGCGGCTTCCATAAACCGCCATCTTGGATGTTTAAAGGCTCATAACATGCGGTAGATGCAGGTAGGATGATTTTTAATGTGGACAATCTGTATGTACAGGGTGTGGGAAACATATAAGATAGACTCTTATTCAGAGTGAAGGACCGCTTTAAGAGAAGAATAATAAACTATGTGGCTTTTTCATTGAAAAATCTCTAATTGCCAGCATGGCTTATTTTATTAAAAAACATGCAGTACTGTGTAGATTACTTTTTACAACAGGTGGAGAAAAAACTGTAAAAACAGTGCTGAATTATATTTATATTTTACAGCCATTCATTTATTTTCGTATGGAAGAGAGACATTACATTATAAAATAAAATTAGCAGGCTGCTTCATTGCAGCACTTGAACAATAAATACTGGAAAATACACTGCAAGCCTGAACAAACAAGTGCCACAACAAAGAGGAGCTTGGAAATTTTTGGGCAAAAATCGAAGTGAAAAACGGTAAAAAAAAACCAGAACGCTGACAAAGGGTAAGAAAGGACAGATACCAGCAGCACAAAACCCCATCAGAACCAATACAATAATAGCTAGGGTTATAACACAAGGGGCCATGCTCAATATTTAGGCCCTTATTTATGAAGGAATAGCGACAGGTAGCGACTGGTGAGCGGCCGGTAATGACGGGCCCCACCACGAGAACGCCGGCTCCCCACCACAATCACACATTTATCAAGCCAATCCTGCTTAGCGACTGAGATAGCGCCATATAGCGACTCATTCATCATTATTCCAGCCTCTGCCCACAGCGGCAGCGTCCGACCTTGAACAGCGACAGGTATGACCTCTCGCTACCTGGCGCTCTCCAATGCATTTCAATGGAACAATCTTTAAATATTAATAATTAATTGTTATTAATGTTTTTTTTTTTTAAATGTGAAAAATTCTGCCATTTTAGATCATTTTTTTAAGGGAAAAAAATAAAAAATAAAAATTGTACAGAATTTATATTACAGGTCTGATATTAATGTATTCATATTACTAAATTATTTAAAAAACAAAAAAAAAAAAATATGGTGGTTTGGGGGTTAAAAAACTACTTTTAACCCATCGCCTCCAGCGCTCTGGGGTTTAAACATGCATTTTACAGCGCTTGAATTTTTTGAGCGTGATTTTTTAATGAATATGGTGGGAGCCGGTCGCTAGGGCCAGTCGCTATCATGCGCTCCCATACAGCGCGGAACCTGTCAAATAGCGACTCCTCACCCAATATTCAACATTACGGCAAACCGACTGAGTCGCTATCAACTACTGAACAACGGCCAAGCACAGCGACTACTAGCGGGCGCTCTGAAAATGCTGCTACAGTCACTCAACTGTCGCTACCTGCCGCTATTAATGAATCGGCCTCCCCGTGAAGCCAGTTTGACTTCCGGTGTGTTTTTCTACCATTTTCCCCCATAGTGGCCTGTACCTGCGATGAGGCATTTTTACAGGTTAGGCACATCATATTTCCAATGAGGTAAGGGTATTTGTGTTTGGAGACAACAGTATGGACTATTTAGAATAAATGCTGACATTTTTAGCATAGCCTATAGGGTGCTGTTATTTTCAAACGTTAAAAATATATCCTTACGTCACTGGAAAAATAATGTACCTAAACTATAAAATTGTGCTGTCACAAATACCGGTGATTTTTTGGGGATTTGTAGGACAAACATTTTTTGCACTTTTTTATTTTCTTTATTTTATTATTGTGTGTTATCGCTATAAGCTCGTCGGGTTGCAGGTTGCAATCCACACCTTAATGCACACTGCAAGTCACACTGGCTTCACCAAATATTTTGCATGACCCCCAATGGATCCCAAATGTAGGCTATGCAAAGAAACCAAAACATCACACATTCTCAGCTGCTGCAAAAAGATTGCACAGACTGATGACTAACAGCGACAAAACAGTGTTGCCAAGACGATTCACTGGAATATGGGGGTTATTTAAGAAGGGATAGCGGCAGGTAGTGCCTCGTAGTGGAAGGCAGCGTCTGGTGAAGGCCAGGCGCTGTGCGCAAAACCACATTTAAAAAAGCAAATTTGGTGAGCGCCTCTAACAGCGCCATGTAGCGTCACATGTATTATTACAGGTGGCTCAGTATATAACGCCGGCGCGCTAGACTCAGGAGCGCCATGTAGTACCTGGCTCTCTGTAGAGCTCTCCTATATATTTCAATGGGCTTTTTTTGCTCAAATCATTGTGTGACCTCGCCTGGCTGCAAACAAACACTTGTATACATTTTTGGGACTTTTAATATTTTTATGCAGAATTGTCATTACAGGTCTGGCACTAAAGTGTTATTGTCCCAGTGTTAAAACAATATCATTCCATGTGTTTTCGCTTTGTTACAGATGTATATGTCTTCAAAAACAGACTCTGATCACCCAGCATCTGGCGCTCTATTCTACAGCGCCCAGCTTTAGAGCGCCGACGCTTTGTGTGTTTAGTTTTTTGTTAAATATGGCGCTGAGTGCCGAGTGTCGGACACACTGAGCTGGCGCTACCTCTCGCTTGCTGCAGCGTTATACTGTTGTAACAGCGCCCAACACACATCATATTCATCAATGTGATGTATGGGACGCTAGGTTACAGTGCCCCATACCCGCTTACAGCGTCTACTAGTGGTTGCTTATACAGACGCTCATCTGGCCATACCTGGTGTTAGTAGTGAATCAGCCTCCGGGTTTCAGAACTTGCACCTGTCTGCAGCACAGAACTGGTGGAATCATAGACCCAAAAATGTGGTTGAAAATAAAAAAAAGCCAACATACTATGGGATTTCCAGATACAAACTGACAAAATGCTGGAGCACAAAGCCAACCAACATCATTACCATGGAAGGAGAAATGGTGTGTGTGGCTTGTCAACTGTACGATTCCTGGAGATTGCCGAACTGACGAAAGCAAAAGTTACGAGGACCTAAAGATTGAGATCCAGTGACTCTGGCACACGCTCCCAGTAATGGTCCCAGTGGGCAACCACATGCTAAGTGCTGGCCCAAAACACCTTGGATGACACTTGGAGCAAACCAATTGGAATCACCAATTCATGGCAGCGGCTTGGAAGATTAGGAAGAGCTTATTGGGTGAAGGGAATCTCAAGGCCAAATTTTTGAACCTGTTTCATATTTACTGTTGTTTTTCTTATCAGTAAATCAATGCTACTGATATTAGTATTATTATTAATAATATTAATAAATAAGAATAATAACTATAATTCTATTAATTATTAAAACCTTTGCCATTAATACTCATAAGAGTGCCCTCAAAGGATCATGATGAGTTTGTAACTGATTTAACTGAATATGTACATTGGCGTAACACCACCCTGTACCTGCAATTATTTATGCGTTCTCTGTTATATACAGTATATTATATTTTTTTGTTGCCACTTTGGCCCTTATTTATGAAGGAATAGCGACAGGTAGCGACTGGTGAGCGCACCCACCACAATCACACATTTATGAAGCCAATCCTGCTTAGCGACTGAGATAGCGCCATATAGCCACTCATTCATCATTATTCCAGCCTCAGCCCACAGCGTCAGCGTCCGACCTTGAACAGCGACAGGTATGACCTCTCGCTACCTGGCGCTCTCCAATGCATTTCAATGGAACAATCTTTAAATATTCATAATTAATTGTTATTAATGTTTTTTTTTTTTTTAAATGTGAAAAATTCTGTGACCACTTCTGCCATTTTAGATTTAGATTTTAGATTTTTTTAAGGTAAAAAAAAATAAAATAAAAAAATTGTACAGAATTGATATTACAGGTCTGATATTAATGTATTCATATTACAAAATTATTTAAAACACTTGTTTTTTTTGGTTTCCAACAATATGGTTGTTTGGGGGTTAAAAAACTACTTTTAACCCATCGGCGCCAGCGCTCTGGGGTTTAAACATGCATTTCACAGCGCGAGAATTTTTTGAGCGTGATTTTTTAATGAATATGGTGGGAGCCGGTCGCTAGGGCCAGTCGCTATCATGCGCACCCATACATCGCGGAACATGTCAAATAGTGACTCCTCACCCAATATTCAACATTACGGCAAACCGACTGAGTCGCTATCAACTACCGAACAACGGACAAGCACAGCGACTACTAGCGGGCGCTCTGAAAATGCCGCTACAGTCGCTCAACTGTCGCTACCTGCCGCTGTTAATGAAACGGCCTCCCAGCTTCCTGTGTAACTCTGTGTCTAGACAACATAAATGTTCCACTCTACCAGCAATCATTTACCAATTCACAATAACAACAGTAGAGCAACAGCAATAATTCATATAATAATTAAATACTTGGAATTACCTGAGATCATTACAAGAGCTACAGATATTAAACAAACACATTGAAATATGTATTGTTATTATTAGGGCTATTATTATTCCAACATAGTATATTGCCAGTTCACAGTCCTAGCAAATTAAAATAATGAAAATAAAGCAATACTACTACTACTACTAATAAAAGATTATATATATATATATATATATATATATATATATATATGCTTGGTGTAATCCTGGCCAGCCCAAGATCTACTGGGCCCCACCCCCAAAGTACTTCCTTCCTAGCCAGTCAGCAAGTGTGTTTGTCAGCTGTGACTATAGAAATTGCAGGGACAGTTAATTGTTAGCTGTGATTCTGGCTATTGTTAAAGTGATAGTACTAAAGCTTTAGAATTGTAGGAGCAAATACTGTGGCAGGGGTGGTTATTATGGCCATGATTCTGAGGCTATAACAGTGATGGCAAACCTTTAAGGGGCCGAGTGACCAAACCGCAACCCAAAACTTTATTTAAGTGCCAGACTGATGGTTCTGGTGCCAGGTGGAGATGAAAAAAAACCCAAAATATGTTTAATGGAAAGGTGATAGGTGCCCACAGAGAGGGCTCTGAGTGCCGCCTCTGGCACGGGTGCCATAAGTTTGCCCCCACTGGGCTATAGCATTGCAGGGGCATAACATGGGCTGGGATGGTCTCTTTTGCATGGGGGGACAGTAGGGCCCACTCTTCCCCAAAGCAGTGAGCTCTCTATGAGCAGCCAATCCCTGGATATAACTGTGCAGGTGCAATTATGCAATAAATATAAAGACATAAGTGGTCATCTCTCAGTAAATAGTAAAATAAATTATTTAAAACAAATACATAAATACAAACTTTTACATTCAAAGACAAATTGAAAATAGACAATGGTCTGACACAGGATAGAGATTTGTGAAGGAGCTCTATAAAATGATGTTCTACTTTCACAGCCTTTCACAGCAATCTATTTCCAAGCATAGTTTCTTGCACGCGCACATGTGTCTGCTACATCTCTCACGGGGCCCGGCTTGGCTCCTCTCTGGCTGTTTTCACGCACTTGATAAAAATGATCTCTTACTTCTGAGGCTGAAAGGAGCCCTGGGACAGATCAGTTTATCTCCTGCGACCTCCCAGGGCATCTGCTGCCTACAAACTCTAGTCATGTAATGCGCAAGTAACAAGCCTCACATAATGCATTATTAAGTAATAGAGTGCAGTCTGTAACCACACAAACCCAGATGACCTGTCACCCTCCACCCACCTCCCCCCCTCAATTCACCTCAATAACACATGATCAGTGAGAGCTGTCCTTATCTGGCTGACCTCTGATCTGCTAACCATAATGCATTCTACCACTAGGTTGTCTCATATTAAAAAGCGAGATAGAATTGTTCTACTAATATATATATATATATATATATATATATATATATATATATATGATCAGTGGGTATACAAATTCTACAAACCCTTTCAGATTTTTCTTATGTAAAATTGTTAGACCAAGAAGAATAATTTAACACTTCCAGTTTGGCCCATAATCAGATCACTGGGACCTGACAATCACCTGACACTCATCTGACACTATGTGGCATTAGCGCAGAGTCGTAGCTAGGCTTTTGTGGCACCCAGGGAAAAGATTCCAAATGGCGGCCCCCCCTTTGGAGCCCCCCTGACCTGCTGCATATTGGGTGCTTGCCCCCCCCAACCCCCCTAGCTACGCCCCTGCCGTAGCGTTTCTTAAATAACCCCCTAAAGGTCGAAAACGTTTTTAAACGATCCTATTGGTTGAATTTGGTCTGCCATACACCTACACAGAGGTCTAGACTTCTATATATCCAATGTATATATACTACTCTTAAATCAAGTATAAAAAGAACAATTATAAATATCAGTTTTAATTCTGCTCTGCGCTTAGAGGAGCCCAGTGACACTGAAGAGGCAGATGTGACCTTGAGTTGTTCAGCCCATCCTCATGACATCCTTCTATCCATTTACAAATATTTTTTGTAAATAACATCTCGTGTTTTAACAAAGAGAGCTCCCTGTCCACCCTTTATCCATCCCTTGAGAGGTGTCCCTGGCTGGGTCTGGAGGGACTGGCCAGCTGTTTGTATCCCTGGCAGTCACCAGAGGGGGATTCCAGTGCAGGACATGTCACTTTAATGGACACATGATTGCTCCCTGAAGGTTAGGGATAAGTATCTCCAGTTACACACTGCTGCTTCCCACTAGCTGCTACAGTTGCTCTTCGACTAAAGTAAACTAAGTAAGTGCTGAGCAGATTGAGATCCTACTTATGCATTGACTTCTAAATATTAATTACTATTATGCATTAGCATGTAGGATCATATTTTTAAGCCATAAGGCTTGGCAATGTTTTTTTAAAAGCCCTTCAATTTGAAACGTATGGAACCTATATAATATATTGTTTCATGACCTCACCACTCAAGTTTAATATATGGTTAAGTACCAGAAACCATCCTTTTATTTGTTGGCTGTAACTAGCTCTCCAGCTTGCTAGGCTGAGCATACAAAGGCTGATATGCCCTGGATGCCCCCAACAGAGTGAGTAGCCACATGATGTTCATGGATGTTTCTGTGCAGAGAGTTTATTCTTGAACTGGACATGCATTCAGAATCTTCAGGCTTGGACTAGCCATGAGGGGAACACGGAAACCTCCCGATGTGCTTACATGTAGCATGCTGAAGCTGCACAAGGAGCTGAAACCAAGGAATGTCTGACCATGTTGCTCAACAGGGGTACAACATGGTCAAAAACAAAACTTGCTGTCATTCATTTAACTCACACTGATGAGAGAGTCTAATTGAAAACTCACGTCAGTTGGAAAATCAAATGGGAACTCACACCATCTCGCACATACAGAATATATCTGGGTGGAATCTTCCGACACCTGGATATTTTCTGCATAAGTTGATGCGCGTTGCTATTCTAACTACACTCCCATGGTGCTGAATTGAGCCTATAGTGGGAGAAGAATGATGGAGGGCAAGTGCAAGAAAGGTGGTGAGAATAGGAAAGAAAGAGATGGAGGAAAAATGGGAGAGGTGGAGGGAATTCTTAAGGCTGGAAATACAGTAAGAGAGCATGGAAGAAGGAAAGCAGTGGCAATGTGGTAAAGGTGGAGACAAAGAGAGATGTATGGAACACAGAAAAGAGAAGAAGAAAAATGAGGGAATGCTGAAAAAGATAGACAGAAGAAAGGTGGAAAGAGAGAAGTATACAATGAGGGAGAAAAAGTTATTATTTCAGATCTGTTTGGATGGGGCCTCCTACAAAAAATTCCCCCAGAAAAGTAGGTTTTATACTACAGAGGCAGAGATATAAAAGCCTCCCTCTTCTGGTCCCAGCCATTACTTCAGGCTTGGATCCAGGATGCCAGGGGAGAGTTTGCATTCAAACTCGCATACATGAGGGAACATGGGAAATTATGGCAAAGATGGAGACGAAGAGAGATGGATGAAACACTGAAAGGAGAAGAGAAAAAAACAGGGGATTCTGAAAAAGGAGAAAGACTGAAGTAAGGTGGGAAAAAGGAAGTTTACATAAAGGCAGGGGTAGGGTGACAAGAGGGAACGTGCAAGCATTAGATGGTATGAAGGTGTAAAATAGTGGGAGAAGAGTAAGAAGAGTGAAGAGTAAGAAGAGGGAACGTAGAAATGAAAGTGAGATGGGGAGCAGGTGAAAAAGATGAAATGATGAAAGGAAAAAGTAAAAGATGGCGTTATGGGAGCAGACAGGGCTGAAAATGGTAAGTGCCGTCTACTTTGTTGCTGCCTGGACAGGCACTATGCAAAAGAGAAAGAAAGATAGATAAAGTGTGAAAAAGAGCTTTTTTTTCTATAAAAGGGGCTTTTTTTCTAGAGAGGCTGGGGTGGCATCCTGTTCGATTGCACTGCTATCACACCCCAATGGTCAGCCATGACTTTGGGCCTTATTTATCAAGGGATAGCGCCAGGTAGTGTCTCACTAGCGCCAGGTAGCGCCAGCTATCGGAGGCTACCGACTCCAGAACACCGGGCTGCGAACACAATCACGCATTTATCACGCTAAATGAGGCTAGCGCCGGCGAGAGCGTCAGCTAGCGCAGGGTTCATCATGTTGCAGACTTCAGCGAACAGCACCGCTGCTAATCCCATCACAGCGCCAGGTATGATCTCTCGCTACCTGGCGCTCTCCAATGCATTTCAATGGAGAAATCTTTAAATATTCATAATTAATTGATATTAATGTTTTTTTTTTTTTTTTTAAATGTCAAAAATTCGGTGACCACTTCTGCAATGTTAGATATTTTTTTTAAGGTAATAAAAAAAAAAAAAATTTGTGCAGAATTGATATTACAGGTCTGTTTGGGGGTTAAAAAACTACTTTTAACCCATCGCCGCCAGCGCTCTGGGGTTTAAACAAGCATTTCACAGCGCGAGAATGTTTTGAGCGTGATTTGTTAATGAATATGCTGGGAGCCGTTCGCTATGGCCATTCGCTGTCATGCGCTCCCATACAGTGCGGAACCAGTCAAACAGCGACTCCTAACCCCGTATTCAACATTACCGCACACCGACTGAGTCGCTGTCAACAGCCGAACAACGGCCAAGCACAGCGAATACTAGCGGGCGCTGTGAAAATCACGCTACTGTTGCTCATCTGTCGCTACCTGGCGCTATTAATAAATCGGCCTCTTTGTGTTGCTGTTCTAAAATAGGAGCCCAGCTTAGAGCAGCATGAAAATCTGAATGGAGCGAGGCTACACTTGCTGCATCAGTGATCGTCTCTAGTTATGGGTGTGCCTGTGTGGCGTGGCCCATTAGCTAAAGGTATAACGGGGATACAGCCACGGCATCAAGATGTGGCATGGCCTCCGGGAAAAGGCAATTAGGATCAGATTAATTGTGGTGGAGACCCCAGGGCAAAAATGCTAGTGGATGCCCTGTAAGTAACTGTGGATCACTCACTGCCCTTATTAAAGGTTATGAAGGTGCCAAGTGGTGGAGGCCCTGGGGCAGAATCCCTAGTTTTCCCCTCTTTCGATCAGGCCACGCGAGCAATGTTTGGATATAGCTTTTAATGTATACGCACCATTGTCATGTGTTTAATGCTGTTGGCCTTCTTCAGCATCATGCTGGTGCAGTCAATAGTTGTATCGGGTGGTAAAGATTGTACTTTCCATACAGAGGACCAACTCACCTAAGATAGATACTCATGTTAGTAAAAAGGTTGGTGCACAATAACCCAAAGCTGGCTGAATGGGAATCACTTGCAGGATCTGCCAGTTTCCATGGCTGGGGGGAACTGTACACACTTAAACCAGAACAACATCCCTGCAAGAAACAGTGTTCATATGCATTCCTCCCCAGGGCCATTCAAATGCATGCACATGAAAATGAATTTACAGTTTTGTAACTCCTGACATGGTCAATTTTCTCCCTCTGTAGCAACCTATGGATCTGCTAGTAGCCTGCAAAGAGAAAGTGCAGCTAGGTTTCCTGCCGCTGTGCATTTTGGGTTATATTGGTTAAATCCAAGAAGCAGCACAGCCGAGATGCTGGGAAAGGAAGTCTCCCCGGGTGCTCCAAGATGGCCGCCACCAGGAGAAAATCGGTAGGGTGACATTTCAGCTTTGAGTGGTTGCAGGAGCAAATGTAAGTTCTGACAATGATTCAGTATCATGCATGCAGATAGGGCAAGTAAGTTTTGGGGAGTCTTTCTTTTCAACTGTGCCAGGCTTTAGGTTTGGTTTAAGACCTTGGATCTAGACAACTATTATTGTTGAGTGAGAAACAGATCTTCCTTCTCATCATATTGTAGGTCATTATATTTTAAACTGAACCAAACATTCTAAATGTACCTTTTGCATTTTAAGTGGATTGATTCCCACCCCCAGGGGCATTCAGAATCGGGATGTCCCGCTGTGTGAAACCACCCAGGTTGCCATATACTCACCTTCTTTCCTGGTCCAACGACGCATGAGCGACCAGCCACATCCCCGCTATCCCTCTAGCAGGGCTTGTGCCCGCGTCAGGCATTTGCGAATGGCTGCCGCAGGCATGCTCCCTGTTAGAGGGTAGCGGGGGATGCGGCTGCCAGCGTGCTCGGATCTGCTTGTATTAGACAAGCTCCTGGATGAAGGGGGTTGAGCAGATCCAAGCAAGCTGATTGGACGAGCAGCCAGGCATGTGTCGTAGGACCGGGAACAGGTGAGTTTGTTCAGGCGAGGGTTTTGTTCCACTTTAAAGCACCTCACCCAGCTTTGCCAAATAGTTTTTGGGGATGAAAGATCTTTGGCACCTAAAAGTCTGCTCATATAAAAATATCATAGGATGAGTTCTGCATGCCCCTATAGGTATATCGTAATTATGCTAATATGTTTTTATTGTTTATGTTAATAGTGCTTTTTAGACCTAAACCAGAACAAGACATTTACAAAGTCTTCATTTTTTATTGCGGATATTTTCTCTTTTTTGTTCTTCATCCTGATCTACACTCACAACTTTTTTGTGCTTGATGGACTTTTTCAGTGTTAGAGTAGAGATCTGAATTTTATATTTCATCCAGCCCAGCCTCAATTGCTCATATTCATAATTAATAGAGGTTTGCAGCACAAATTGGAAACTTCCACTACATTCAGAATTCAAATAGATGCATGTGCTGCGCTGATGGATGGCGGCTGTCTGTGCAATCCAAGCGTGAGTGATGCCTTCTCAGCGGCTCTGATCAATGTTTTTCCATTAGATAAAGTCCCCGGTATACATGCAAATCCTTGCCTCCCGAGCAAAGGAAGTCTGTTACCCCTCGGGGCACATGCTATGTACTGACAGACGGCTCATGGGGCGCCTGCACTGGGCTCTGTAAATGACACACAGCTGGGGGCATGCACGTTGCCATTGGCCTTAGACTTGCACAGTCTGCTAGAGCTCAGAGCTGATTTCATTGGAGGAATCTTGCTTGTAACGTTTTAATATTCTTCTATATATTGAATGTTACTGCTATGGCAAGGTGTCGCTTATCATTCACTATGTTTCTATAACGATATATGATGCATGTTATCATATATTATCATATAGGTTTGTATATTATATATCTTATTTCCTAAACTTATCTGACTCATTGATTGATATTATGTCATTCTTCTTCAATGATGATGATGCTTGAATAAATAGGTTTCCTAGCTGTAAAAGTGACACTACCCTTTAAGGGGTAGAAATACAGGGGCTTTTATGAAACTAAATGAAAACATAATTTGAGGTCAGTTTAACATCCTGCTCCCAGGGCGCACACATTTGGGTTTTGGCTCTATTTACAGTGAATATACTGCAAATAGGAGGCCGATTCATTAATAGCGCCAGGTAGCGACAGATGAGCGCCAGTAGCGTGATTTTCACAGCTCCAGCTAGTATTCTCTGTGCTTGGCCGGGGTTTGCTTGTTGACAGCGACTCAGTCGGTGTGCGGTAATGTTGAATACGGGGTTAGGGGTCGCTGTTTCACAGGTTCAGCGTTGTATGGGTGCGCCTGACAGCGAATGGCCAGAGCGAACGGCTTGCTGCAGATTCATTAACAAATCACGCTCAAAAATTTCTCGCGCTGTGAATTCCTTGTTTAAACCCCAGAGCGCTGGCGGCGATGTGTGTAAAGTAGTTTTTAACCCCCAAACAACCTTTTTTTTTATATGTAAAAATTATACAAGTTTTTCTAAACATTTTGTAATATGAATACATGAATCTCAGACCTGTAATATCAATTCTGCACAATTTTTTTTTTTTTTTACTTAAAAAAAAAATCCTAACATTGCAGAAGTGGTCACAGAATTTTTGACATTAAAAAAAAAAAAAAAAAAAAAAACATTAATAGCAATTAATTATGATTATTTAAAGATTGCTCCATTTAATTGCATTGGACCACGCCAGGGAGCGCCAGGTCATACCTGTCGCTGTGATGGGATTAGCAGCGGCGCTGTTCGTTGCAGTCGGCTACATGATGAATCCCGCGCTAGCTGACGCTCTCGCCGGCGCTAGCCTCATTTAGCGTGATAAATGCATCATTTTGACCGCCGCCGGGCGTACTTGATTCGGTAGCCGCCGTTAGCTGGCGGTACCTGGCGCTCGTCAGACACTACCTGGCGCTAGCCCTTGATAAATAAGGCCGTAGGATTCCCTAAAAATGGGCTGTGTGTCCTTTCCTGATGGCGATCAGTTGGATTAGCTGGGAGCATAGTGCTATGCCCATAAGCCTGGAAAACCTTACTGGCTACTGATAGTCACACAATGTGCAAGAGCAATGTGGAAGCATGGACGCCATAAAAAAATCTAGCCTGTTTTTGCTCTTTCAGCTTGTGGCACCCACATTTGAGATGCTTTGGCGGGAGGTGGTTATGTTGATGTAACAGCTTAGTGCCAACATGATAACATCCAGACAAGGAGCCATTAATAGGTCTACAGTTGCATGCAATTGAATTTATTTCATGCATGGGTGCTAGGACGAACTGCAGTTTAGGACACGTGTGATGGTTTATTTAGCTAGTCACCAACTCAGGTTTTGGACTGCAGTCTGCACTACTAGTCATGTCTATGATCCATCAGGACTCCTAAATACAGCATTTGTCTGTTCCTGATAGACTTGTGCATTACCCAGTCTTTTCTTTTGACTCACTAATATGTGGGCAGCCCTAATTTGGGCTTCTCCTGTGACTCTGATACTATCCCCCCTGCCCTAAACTTGTATATTCTGTATTGCCTCTAAGAGTATCCTGTTCCCTCTTCCCCTGATCCTGCAATCCTTAGGTGCCGATGTTGAGTGATGAGCCCAACAAGCAGTTGGCTATCTAACGCATCCCAAAGCCAGTACGGTAGTTTTTGGATTTGTGTCTGTGATTTACTAAGGACAGTCAGTTTCATCCATGATAAACTACTTTTCATGAGCTTGCTTTGTGCTACCACCAACATGGAAGTACACAGTTTTATAGTCTGCCTTTGAGGAAAACATAACTGGAGATCAGCTGCCCCCACCCAACCACATAGAAAAAAGCAAACCTGATATTGGGTAAAAGTACTCACCAGGACAGTGTTCCAGTGCAGCCTAAACTGGTGGAAATATATATTTGGCAAACATCGTTCATTCACTAAAAGTCACATGGGCCGGCAGAGCACTTTTGCACAAAATGTCCTTTTTTTTCTCATTTCAGGGCGCACTCAGAGCTCAGGGGTCTGTGGACCTCCAGTCTATTCTTTAAGATTTCCTTTTTTTGCCGAAATCAACAGTCTTGGCTAAAACCATTGAACTACAGGAGTTACTTTGTATTAAATCATTGAGCTAATTGATGTGGAAGAGCTTAGGTGGCCGGCTTGTGGTCTCAATTAGCCAGTTAGCTGTAATATTCATAAAAGTTTAGTGAGTTGTTCTCAATCAAAAAATATTTTATCTATTTGAGTCCAAATCTTACCTTTGGGTCAGGAGCTCCACACAAAGGTATACTGCAGGGCATGCATTGTATTAGGGCAGGGTTTCCAACCTTTTTTCATTAAGTACCGCTTTCCTTATTCTGATTAATATCAAGTTCCACCTGGGTGGGGCATAAACATTGTCATTCCCCTAAAAAAACATAATCAAAACACACAAAGCAGCCATTTACAGTGAATGAATCACACCAAAAATGGGGCAGTTTTTATTTATTGTAGTGCTTGAGTGAAGTGAATGAAGAGCCTGGGATAAGCACACATCTACCCTGAGATAAAGAGTACATACAGTATACACATAAGGGCAGACTAGATGGACCGTATGGTCTCCTTCTGCCGTCAACCTTCTATGTTTCTATGTTTCTAAGTGTAGATGGTAGCAGATCAGGCCGGGGTACAGGTAACAAATATATAGCAATAATGCACAGAGCTTACATCATTTATATTCGTAAAATTCTCTTGATTAAATGTTCAACTTAAATCTCCAAGTAACTGTTCATACACAAAACAATCATTGGGAGGTTTTCACTGATACTAAAATCCACAAAAAAATCCACAATTGTGCCCAGCACCATTTCACTCCTCTGCTTACCAGAAAAGGAAAAGCTTCAGTCTCATCAAATCCTCTTATGGTGACACTCTTCCACTTTGGCTCCACTTTGTTCTCCTTACCGGGTGGTGGAAATAACTCCACAAAACGTGTTAAAAAACAAAACAATCCCCATAGCGTAATACTATTAAAAAACTAGATTCATTTATCTAAAACTAATTTACTCATATGCAATGTAATAAAAGAAAGCTCATAAGCCAAATAAGGGACTTATGCCCTTATTCATCAAGCGATAGCGCCAGGTAGTGTCTGACGAGCGCCAGGTCCCGCCAGCTAACGGCGGCTACCGACTCAAGTACACCCGGCGTCGGCCACAATGACGCATTTATCAAGCTAAATGAGGCTAGCGCCGGCGAGAGCGACAGCTACCGTGGGATTCATCATGTAGCCGACTGCAACGAACAGCGCCGCTGCTAATCCCATCACAGCGCCAGGTATGACCTGTCGCTCCCTGGCGATGTCCAATGCATTTCAATGGAGCAATCTTTAATTAATCATAATTAATTGCTATTAATGTTTTTTTTTTTTTAATGTCAAAAATTCTGTGACCACTTCTGCAATGTTAGGATTTTTTTTTAAGGTAAAAAAAAAAAAATGATTTTGTGCAGAATTGATATTACAGGTCTGATATTAATGTATTCATATTACAAAATGTTTATAAAAACTTGTATAATTTTACAATCAAAAAATATGGTTGTTTGGGGGTTAAAAACTATTTTAAATCCCCAGCGCTCTGGGGTTTAAACAAGGAATTCACAGCGCTAAAAAATTCGGAGCGTGATTTGTTAATGAATCTGCAGCAAGCCGTTCGCTCTGGCCATTCGCTGTCAGGCGCACCCATACAACGCTGAACCTGTGAAACAGCGACCCCTAAGCCCTTATTCAACATTACCGCACACCGACTGAGTCGCTGTCAACAAGCAAACCCCGGCCAAGCACAGCGAATACTAGCTGGCGCTGTGAAAATCAAGCTACTGGCGCTCATCTGTCGCTACCTGGTGCTATTAATGAATCGGCCTCCCCGAAAAAAAAAAGGTCTTTCTATATGCGAATCCACTTACCACCAACGTGTTTTGCTCCAATGGGAGCTTTCTCAAGGCTTTTTGTGGCTGCCAGTTGCCAATAGGATTTACCAGCTCTGGTTGGAGCAAAACATGTTGATGGAATCTCGGTGGCCAAAGATCGGCTTTGTAAGAGACTTGAAAATAGATGAGATGCAAAAGGCTAAATCATACTAGAAGAATTTCCAAATGGGGCTACACCCAAATGGTTCAGAGGAGAAGCCTATCGGATGGATGCCCAATCTGGTAAAGGTAAGTATCGCAAATTGCGGGTCTGTAGGAGTGTATAAACAACAGGACTCCTGCACATCCACATAATACTTACTATGCCTGTGTGATTTAGCCATGTTGGTTGTTTAAGCTATATAAGCAGAAGTCCTGGCACAAAGCTGGTTGCCTTCTCCGTGGATGGATGCATTCAGCAGAAACTAAATCCCAGTTGTTGAGTTGTTGGATGTGGAATTTTGAGCTAAAAGCTATGACCGGTGATGTACTATCTTTAGGATTTCTTTAAGAATATGCAATGCAATATCCCATAGCAGCCACTAGAGATGAGCGAACTTTTGAAAAATTCGATTCGACTGATTCGCCGAATTTTCCGACAAAAATCGTTTCCACCCGAATAAATTCGTGATGAATCGCTATTAAAAACGGCTATTTCTGAGCCTCCTAGAGCCTCAATAGGGTTGTAAACCATTCTGCCTTGCTGTAACACGCACAGGATGCGTGCTGGGTTAGTTAAATAATACTTTGAAGAAATATCACATGCAGATCAGAGGCATCGCTAATAGAATCGCAGAGCGGCACAATTGAATTCAAGAGAGTTGAAGTGGCATCACTATGAGGGGCAGGAGCCCAAACATTGCTTTAAAGAGACACTGGAGTTGGCAGCAGCAGGAGCCCAAAAATTGGATGAATCACACCCTGGAGTTGGCAGCAGCAGCAGCAGGAGCCCAAACATTACTTTAAAGAGACCCTGGGGTTGGCTTCAGGAGCCCAAAAATTGGATGAATCACACCCTGGAGTTGGCAGGAGTTGACAGCAGCAGCAGCAGGAGCCCAAATATTACTTTAAAGAGACACTGGAGTTGGCTTCAGGAGCCCAAAAATTGGATGAATCACACCCTGGAGTTGGCAGCAGCAGCAGCAGGAGCCCAAACATTACTTTAAACAGACCCTGGGGTTGGCCTCAGGAGCCCAAAAATTGGATGAATCACACCCTGGAGTTGGCAGCAGCAGCAGCAGGAGCCCAAATATTACTTTAAAGAGACACTGGGGTTGGCTTCAGGAGCCCAAAAATTGGATGAATCACACCCTGGAGTTGGCAGCAGCAGCAGCAGCAGGAGCCCAAATATTACTTTAAAGAGACACTGGAGTTGGCTTCAGTAGCCCAAAAATTGGATGAATCACACCCTGGAGTTGGCAGCAGCAGCAGCAGGAGCCAAAACATTACTTTAAAGAGACACTGGGGTTGGCTTCAGTAGCCCAAAAATTGGATGAATCACGCCCTGGAGTTGGCAGCAGCAGCAGGAGCCCAAACATTACTTTAAAGAGACACTGGGGTTGGCTTCAGGAGCCCAAAAATTGGATGATTCACACCCTGGAGTTGGCAGCAGCAGCAGAAGGAGCCCAAACATTACTTTAAAGAGACCCTGGGGTTGGCTTCAGGAGCCCAAAAATTGGATGAATCACACCCTGGAGTTGGCAGCAGCAGCAGCAGGAGCCCAAATATTACTTTAAAGAGACACTGGAGTTGGCTTCAGTAGCCCAAAAATTGGATGAATCACACCCTGGAGTTGGCAGCAGCAGCAGCAGGAGCCCAAACATTACTTTAAACAGACCCTGGGGTTGGCCTCAGGAGCCCAAAAATTGGATGAATCACACCCTGGAGTTGGCAGCAGCAGCAGCAGGAGCCCAAATATTACTTTAAAGAGACACTGGGGTTGGCTTCAGGAGCCCAAAAATTGGATGAATCACACCCTGGAGTTGGCAGCAGCAGCAGCAGGAGCCCAAATATGACTTTAAAGAGACACTGGAGTTGGCTTCAGTAGCCCAAAAATTGGATGAATCACACCCTGGAGTTGGCAGCAGCAGCAGCAGGAGCCAAAACATTACTTTAAAGAGACACTGGGGTTGGCTTCAGTAGCCCAAAAATTGGATGAATCACGCCCTGGAGTTGGCAGCAGCAGCAGGAGCCCAAACATTACTTTAAAGAGACACTGGGGTTGGCTTCAGGAGCCCAAAAATTGGATGATTCACACCCTGGAGTTGGCAGCAGCAGCAGAAGGAGCCCAAACATTACTTTAAAGAGACCCTGGGGTTGGCTTCAGGAGCCCAAAAATTGGATGAATCACACCCTGGAGTTGGCAGGAGTTGGCAGCAGCAGCAGCAGGAGCCCAAATATTACTTTAAAGAGACACTGGAGTTGGCTTCAGGAGCCCAAAAATTGGATGAATCACACCCTGGAGTTGGCAGAAGTTGGCAGCAGCAGCAGCAGGAGCCCAAATATTACTTTAAAGAGACACTGGAGTTGGCTTCAGGAGCCCAAAAATTGGATGATTCACACCCTGGAGTTGGCAGCAGCAGCAGCAGGAGCCCAAATATTACTTTAAACAGACCCTGGGGTTGGCTTCAGGAGCCCAAAAATTGGATGAATCACACCCTGGAGTTGGCAGGAGTTGGCAGCAGCAGCAACAGGAGCCCAAATATTACTTTAAAGAGACACTGGAGTTGGCTTCAGGAGCCCAAAAATTGGATGAATCACACCCTGGAGTTGGCAGAAGTTGGCAGCAGCAGCAGCAGGAGCCCAAATATTACTTTAAAGAGACCCTGGGGTTGGCCTCAGGAGCCCAAAAATTGGATGAATCACACCCTGGAGTTGGCAGGAGTTGACAGCAGCAGCAGCAGGAGCCCAAATATTACTTTAAAGAGACCCTGGGGTTGGCTTCAGGAGCCCAAAAATTGGATGAATCACACCCTGGAGTTGGCAGCAGCAGCAGCAGGAGCCCAAATATTACTTTAAAGAGACACTGGGGTTGGCTTCAGGAGCCCAAAAATTGGATGAATCACACCCTGGAGTTGGCAGAAGTTGGCAGCAGCAGCAGCAGGAGCCCAAATATTACTTTAAAGAGACCCTGGGGTTGGCCTCAGGAGCCCAAAAATTGGATGAATCACACCCTGGAGTTGGCAGGAGTTGACAGCAGCAGCAGCAGGAGCCCAAATATTACCTTAAACAGACCCTGGGGTTGGCTTCAGGAGCCCAAAAATTGGATGAATCACACCCTGGAGTTGGCAGCAGCAGCAGCAGGAGCCCAAATATTACTTTAAAGAGACACTGGGGTTGGCTTCAGGAGCCCAAAAATTGGATGAATCACACCCTGGAGTTGGCAGGAGTTGGCAGCAGAAGCAACAGGAGCCCAAATATTACTTTAAAGAGACACTGGAGTTGGCTTCAGGAGCCCAAAAATTGGATGAATCACACCCTGGAGTTGGCAGAAGTTGGCAGCAGCAGGAGCCCAAATATTACTTTAAAGAGACACTGGAGTTGGCTTCAGGAGCCCAAAAATTGGATGATTCACACCCTGGAGTTGGCAGCAGCAGCAGCAGGAGCCCAAATATTACTTTAAAGAGACACTGGGGTTGGCTTCAGGAGCCCAAAAATTGGATGAATCACACCCTGGAGTTGGCAGGAGTTGGCAGCAGCAGCAACAGGAGCCCAAATATTACTTTAAAGAGACACTGGAGTTGGCTTCAGGAGCCCAAAAATTGGATGAATCACACCCTGGAGTTGGCAGCAGCAGCAGCAGGAGCCCAAATATTACTTTAAAGAGACACTGGGGTTGGCTTCAGGAGCCCAAAAATTGGATGAATCACACCCTGGAGTTGGCAGGAGTTGGCAGCAGCAGCAACAGGAGCCCAAATATTACTTTAAAGAGACACTGGAGTTGGCTTCAGGAGCACAAAAATTGGATGAATCACACCCTGGAGTTGGCAGAAGTTGGCAGCAGCAGCAGCAGGAGCCCAAATATTACTTTAAAGAGACACTGGAGTTGGCTTCAGGAGCCCAAAAATTGGATGATTCACACCCTGGAGTTGGCAGCAGCAGCAGCAGGAGCCCAAATATTACTTTAAAGAGACACTGGGGTTGGCTTCAGGAGCCCAAAAATTGGATGAATCACACCCTGGAGTTGGCAGGAGTTGGCAGCAGCAGCAACAGGAGCCCAAATATTACTTTAAAGAGACACTGGAGTTGGCTTCAGGAGCCCAAAAATTGGATGAATCACACCCTGGAGTTGGCAGAAGTTGGCAGCAGCAGGAGCCCAAATATTACTTTAAAGAGACCCTGGGGTTGGCCTCAGGAGCCCAAAAATTGGATGAATCACACCCTGGAGTTGGCAGGAGTTGACAGCAGCAGCAGCAGGAGCCCAAATATTACTTTAAACAGACTCTGGGGTTGGCTTCAGGAGCCCAAAAATTGGATGAATCACACCCTGGAGTTGGCAGTAGCAGCAGCAGGAGCCCAAATATTACTTTAAAGAGACCCTGGGGTTGGCTTCAGGAGCCCAAAAATTGGATGAATCACACCCTGGAGTTGGCAGGAGTTGACAGCAGCAGCAGCAGGAGCCCAAATATTACCTTAAACAGACCCTGGGGTTGGCTTCAGGAGCCCAAAAATTGGATGAATCACACCCTGGAGTTGGCAGGAGTTGGCAGCAGCAGCAACAGGAGCCCAAATATTACTTTAAAGAGACACTGGAGTTGGCTTCAGGAGCCCAAAAATTGGATGAATCACACCCTGGAGTTGGCAGAAGTTGGCAGCAGCAGCAGCAGGAGCCCAAATATTACTTTAAAGAGACCCTGGGGTTGGCTTCAGGAGCCCAAAAATTGGATGAATCACACCCTGGAGTTGGCAGGAGTTGACAGCAGCAGCAGCAGGAGCCCAAATATTACTTTAAACAGACCCTGGGGTTGGCTTCAGGAGCCCAAAAATTGGATGAATCACACCCTGGAGTTGGCAGCAGCAGCAACAGGAGCCAAAACATTACTTTAAAGAGACCCTGGGGTTGGCTTCCGGAGCCCAACAATTGGATGACTCACACCCTGGATTTGGCAGGAGTTGGCAGCAGCAGCAACAGGAGCCCAAACATTACTTTAAAGAGACCCTGGGGTTGGCTTCAGGAGCCCAAAAATTGGATGAATCACACCCTGGAGTTGGCAGGAGTTGGCAGCAGCAGCAACAGGAGCCCAAATATTACTTTAAAGAGACACTGGAGTTGGCTTCAGGAGCCCAAAAATTGGATGAATCACACCCTGGAGTTGGCAGAAGTTGGCAGCAGCAGCAGCAGGAGCCCAAATATTACTTTAAAGAGACCCTGGGGTTGGCTTCAGGAGCCCAAAAATTGGATGAATCACACCCTGGAGTTGGCAGGAGTTGACAGCAGCAGCAGCAGGAGTCCAAATATTACTTTAAACAGACCCTGGGGTTGGCTTCAGGAGCCCAAAAATTGGATGAATCACACCCTGGAGTTTGCAGGAGTTGGCAGCAGCAGCAGCAGGAGCCCAAATATTACTTTAAAGAGACACTGGGGTTGGCTTCAGGAGCCCAAAAATTGGATGAATCACACCCTGGAGTTGGCAGGAGTTGACAGCAGCAGCAGCAGGAGCCCAAATATTACTTTAAACAGACCTTGGGGTTGGCTTCAGGAGCCCAAAAATTGGATGAATCACACCCTGGAGTTGGCAGCAGCAGCAGCAGCAGCAGGAGCCCAAATATTACTTTAATGAGACCCTGGGGTTGGCTTCAGGAGCCCAAAAATTGGATGAATCACACCCTGGAGTTGGCAGCAGCAGCAGCAGCAGCAGGAGCCCAAATATTACTTTAAAGAGACACTGGGGTTGGCTTCAGGAGCCCAAAAATTGGATGAATCACACCCTGGAGTTGGCAGAAGTTGGCAGTAGCAGCAGCAGGAGCCCAAATATTACTTTAAAGAGACCCTGGGGTTGGCTTCAGGAGCCCAAAAATTGGATGAATCACACCCTGGAGTTGGCAGAAGTTGGCAGCAGCAGGAGCCCAAAAATTGGCCTAAAGACATAAATATGTTTTGCACCATTTGGAAAGTGTAAAACGTGGCACCATGCTGAATCTAGTCGCATGCATCAGGCATTGGTGGGTGGAAATCCTGGCTGATCCATCCCTGATTCATTTTGACAAAGGTGAGTCTCTCCACATTTTTAGTTGACAGACGAGTTCTCCTCGCCGTAACTATGGCCCCCGCCGCACTAAACACCCGCTCAGATGGCACGCTACTTGCCGGGCAGGACAGCTTTTCCAGGGCAAACTCTGCTAGTTGCGGCCACAAATCAAGTTTGGCTGCCCAGAAGTCCAGCGGATCCTCAAGGTGTGTTGGCATGGTCATGTCAAAGTATGACATGACCTGCTGGTTGAGGTCCTGCTCCAGGTCTTCCTGCTGCTCATGAGTAGCCTCACTATGCGGGTGTAGAAAGCTACTCATTAGCGACTGAAGACTGAGGCTGCTGCTGCTGATGGAGCTTCTGCTGCTGCTGCTGCCAACCCCCCCAGCGGCCATGGCAGTGGAAGGTGAGCGCAGAGGTCCCCTCGAGTCAGACCTGCGAGAGTATGGACCATGGCACAGATAGGCATCGGCCAACTGCCTACGTAGAATGTCTTTGTAGTAGTTGAGTTTGTCCTCCCTCTCGGTGGGTTTAAAAAATGCCCCCATTTTGTGCCGGAAGCGAGGGTCCAATAAGGTGGACAGCCAGAAGTCATCCCGCCGACAGATGGAAACAATTCTGGGGTCACTACGCAAGCACGTGAGCATGCTTCGTGCCATTTGCGCAAGTGACTCGGATGGACTACCTGTCTCCATCTCCACTGCATACTGCCACGGTGTGCCCGGGTCCTCTGTCTCGCCTTCCTCAAAAACCTCTAGCTCCTCTGGCTGCTCCTGCTCCTCCTCTCCTGTCCGCTGACTAGATAAACCAGCCATTTCGCCAAGCCTAAACTGTGTTTCGCTGGGCAACTCCTCCTCCTCCTCTTCCTCCTCCTCCAGTTCAGCTCCAGCGGGGTTCATGTGGCCGTAAGATGTAAACGCCATGTCTCCAGTGCCCTGACCAGCCATGGTTTCCAACATGTGCTGTAGTACATGAAGCAGTGGAATCACGTCGTTCATCCCGTAATCCTGCCGACTGACAAATAAAGTGGCATCCTCAAAGGGCCTGAGCAAACGGCAGGTGTCACGTATGAGCTGCCACTGGTTGACATTGAAGTTACACAGGGGAGTCCCCCTATCTGCTTGGATCATCAGGAAATCCGTGATGGCTTTTCTCTGTTCATATAATCGGTCCAACATGTGAAGGGTGGAATTCCAACGGGTGGAAACATCGCAAATCAGACTATGTTGGGGGATACCATTCTGACGCTGTAGCTCAAGAAGGGTGTGTTTGGCGGTGTAGGAGTGGCTGAAGTGCATGCAAAGTTTCCTTGAAGTTGTTAGGATGTCTTGCAGATGGGGGGAACACTTCAGAAACCGCTTGACAACCAGATTGAAGACGTGAGCCATGCAGGGGGCATGGGTCAGGCTTCCTTGGCGCAGCGCAGACAAAATGTTCTTCCCATTGTCGGTAACCATGATTCCCATTTTAAGTTTTCTCGGAGTAAGCCATGTTTGGATTTCCTGATGAATACATTTAAGCAGTTCCTCCCCTGTGTGACTCCGTTCGCCAAGACAAACCATGTGAAGCACTGCGTGACACCTCCGTGCCCTGCACACATGGTAGACTGGAGGGGCACTGAGACTTGAGCCTACAGTGGAGGGTGAGGAGATGGCGGAGGATGAGGAGGCCGAGTCGCACGGTGTCACAGGCCCAATGGGCAGAGAGCGCGGAGGCCGAAGCGGCGTGACCTGTCCAAGTTGCTGCTGCTGCTGCAAAGGGACCACATTCACCCAGTGGGCCGTAAACGACATGTACTGCCCCTGACCGTAGTTACAGCTCCAGATGTCGGCGCTGCCATGTATTTTGCTACACACCGACAGGCTCAAGGACTGGCCCACCTTCTGTTCAACAAAAGTGTGCAGCGCTGGTACTGCCTTCTTGGCAAAGAAATGACGGCTTGGGACTCTCCACCTCGGCTCGGCACAAGCCATCAGTTCTCTGAAAGGTGCAGATTCCACCACCTGAAAAGGGAGCGACTGCAGCACCAGCAACTTGGACAGGAGCACATTCAGCTTCTGCGCCGTAGGATGAGTGGGCGCATACTGCTGTCTCTTGGACATGGCTTCGCTGATGGATTGCTGGCGGGATGCATGACTTGGAGGAGGAGGAGCAGGAGCGACAGAGGATGGGTATGACGCACAGCTGCCTTCGGCTGAGGTGCTGGAGCCTTGGCTGGCAGAAATTGGGAGCTCACTTGGTGAGGAAGCAGACTGGACCACCCCTTGGGAGCCTCGGTTCTCCCAGGTCGTTTTATGGTGACGCATCATATGTTGACGCAGGGCCGTGGTGCCAACATTTGGACCCTGGCCACGCTTCACCTTTTGCCTACATATCTTGCATGTGGCCATGTTACCCTCCTGCGGATGCCTCAGGAAAAACTGCCACACTGCCGAGTAGCTACTTTTCCCACCCCCTGGCCTCACTGATTCACTGCTGCTGTTGCCAACTCCAGGAACCCCTGCTCCACTACCTCCTGATAAGGTAGACTGCCGCACAGCAGGTGCTCCACCCCGACCCCGGCCCCGGCCGGCTCCAGCCTTTGGAATTGTGCCCCCATGCTGACTGCTACCACCTTGCTGCCTCAGCTGCTGACTCCGGGGCAACCTGCGCCCCTCTTCTCCTGATGATGACGATGAAGCCCCTTCCTCACCCGGCTCCCAAGTGCGATCGGCTTCATCGTCATCATCATCATCACCGAGTTGTGGCTGTACGTCACTGATGTTCGTGGATTCGTCAACAGTGTCTGGCGCAGGAGCTGGAACGCTCGCAGCACCCACGACACTGTCCACATCACTATTTGTCTGCCTAGCTAAAGAAGCCACCTCCATTTCTTGGCTGGGCAGTAGCTGCTGACTGTCCTCCTGTATCTGATCGTCCTCCTCACTAAAGAGTGGAGCTGAACCCAAAGCATAGGATACGTCGCTGGGGGAGGGAACGGCGTAGGACAGAGGCAATGGGAGGACAGGGACTGCTCTCGGGGCATGCCAACTCAGGGTTGTGTCAGAGGAACCTACCGACCCTAGACTGGGGGTCTCAGATGTAAGTTGTGATGATGTTGTTGATGAGCGCGTCAGCCAATCTACCACGGCAGATGCGTTACTGGTGGAGACCCGACCGCTAGCAGATACTGGCAGATTAGGTCTCTCAGCGTGACTCCTGCTGCTACTGGCCCCCAGTCTGATGCGAGCTCTGCCTGCGGAATCTTGGCCTCTGACACTCCTCTTTTCACTTCCAGGCACTTGTCTGCCCGACATAGTCTAACTGGCGTGGTAGTAGGTGATATTTAAAAAAACCCCGGGCAGCGGTGGGTCTATATGAAACAGAATATAATGCACACCAAAAGTGAGCAGTAACACTCAGCCTCCAACAGGCCTGCTTAGTGTAAATAAGAGAGCTGCTTAGTGTAAATAAAGAGGGGTATGCTATGTTACAGAATGGGATGCCTCAACAGAAGTGCACCTGGCAGGCAGCAGTAAGCCTATGCCCAGCAAAAGTGTCTTTATCAGGGCTAATTTCAATTATAATAAGTGCAAATGGTTATATGGTCTTAAACAGAGGCTGCTGTAGTCACAGAATGGGATGCCCCCAAAAAAGATCCAGTAGTGCTATGCCCAGCAAAAGTGTCTTTATCAGGCCTAATTTCAAATATAATAAGAGCAAATGGTTATATGGTCTTTAACAGAGGCTGCTATAGTCACAGAATGGGATGCCCTTGCAGGGTCCAGTAGTGCTATGCCCAGCAAAAGTGTCTTTATCAGGCTAATTTCAAATATAATAAGAGCAAATGGTTATATGGTCTTTAACAGAGGCTGCTATAGTCACAGAATGGGATGCCCTTGCAGGGTCCAGTAGTGCTATGCCCAGCAAAAGTGTCTTTATCAGGCTAATTTCAATTATAATAAGAGCAAATGGTTATATGGTCTTAAACAGAGGCTGCTATAGTCACAGAATGGGATGCCCTTGCAGGGTCCAGTAGTGCTATGCCCAGCAAAAGTGTCTTTATCAGGTTAATTTCAAATATAATAAGAGCAAATGGTTATATGGTCTTTAACAGAGGCTGCTATAGTCACAGAATGGGATGCCCTTGCAGGGTCCAGTAGTGCTATGCCCAGCAAAAGTGTCTTTATCAGGCCTAATTTCTATGAGAATAAGTGCAAATGGTTATTATGCTATTAAATAGAGGCTGGTGTTGTCACAGAATGGGATGCCACAAAAACCAGAGAGCATGCACAGCAAAAGTGTCTTTATCAGGCCTAATTTCTATGAGAATAAGTGCAAATGGTTATTATGCTATTAAATAGAGGCTGGTGTTGTCACAGAATGGGATGCCACAAAAACCAGAGAGCATGCACAGCAAAAGTGTCTTTATCAGGCTAATTTCAATTATAATAAGAGCAAATGGTTATATGGTCTTAAACAGAGGCTGCTATAGTCACAGAATGGGATGCCCTTGCAGGGTCCAGTAGTGCTATGCCCAGCAAAAGTGTCTTTATCAGGCTAATTTCAAATATAATAAGAGCAAATGGTTATATGGTCTTTAACAGAGGCTGCTATAGTCACAGAATGGGATGCCCTTGCAGGGTCCAGTAGTGCTATGCCCAGCAAAAGTGTCTTTATCAGGCTAATTTCAAATATAATAAGAGCAAATGGTTATATGGTCTTAAACAGAGGCTGCTATAGTCAGAGAATGGGATGCCCTTGCAGGGTCCAGAAGTACTATGCCGAGCAAAAGTGTCTTTATCAGGCTAATTTCAATTATAATAAGAGCAAATGGTTATATGGTCTTTAACAGAGGCTGCTATAGTCACAGAATGGGATGCCCTTGCAGGGTCCAGTAGTGCTATGCCCAGCAAAAGTGTCTTTATCAGGTTAATTTCAAATATAATAAGAGCAAATGGTTATATGGTCTTTAACAGAGGCTGCTATAGTCACAGAATGGGATGCCCTTGCAGGGTCCAGTAGTGCTATGCCCAGCAAAAGTGTCTTTATCAGGCTAATTTCAAATATAATAAGAGCAAATGGTTATATGGTCTTAAACAGAGGCTGCTATAGTCACAGAATGGGATGCCCTTGCAGGGTCCAGAAGTACTATGCCGAGCAAAAGTGTCTTTATCAGGCTAATTTCAATTATAATAAGAGCAAATGGTTATATGGTCTTTAACAGAGGCTGCTATAGTCACAGAATGGGATGCCCTTGCAGGGTCCAGTAGTGCTATGCCCAGCAAAAGTGTCTTTATCAGGCTAATTTCAAATATAATAAGAGCAAATGGTTATATGGTCTTTAACAGAGGCTGCTATAGTCACAGAATGGGATGCCCTTGCAGGGTCCAGTAGTGCTATGCCCAGCAAAAGTGTCTTTATCAGGCCTAATTTCTATGAGAATAAGTGCAAATGGTTATTATGCTATTAAATAGAGGCTGGTGTTGTCACAGAATGGGATGCCACAAAAACCAGAGAGCATGCACAGCAAAAGTGTCTTTATCAGGCTAATTTCAATTATAATAAGAGCAAATGGTTATATGGTCTTTAACAGAGGCTGCTATAGTCACAGAATGGGATGCCCTTGCAGGGTCCAGTAGTGCTATGCCCAGCAAAAGTGTCTTTATCAGGCTAATTTCAAATATAATAAGAGCAAATGGTTATATGGTCTTTAACAGAGGCTGCTATAGTCACAGAATGGGATGCCCTTGCAGGGTCCAGTAGTGCTATGCCCAGCAAAAGTGTCTTTATCAGGCTAATTTCAAATATAATAAGAGCAAATGGTTATATGGTCTTAAACAGAGGCTGCTATAGTCACAGAATGGGATGCCCTTGCAGGGTCCAGTAGTGCTATGCCCAGCAAAAGTGTCTTTATCAGGCTAATTTCAATTATAATAAGAGCAAATGGTTATATGGTCTTTAACAGAGGCTGCTATAGTCACAGAATGGGATGCCCTTGCAGGGTCCAGTAGTGCTATGCCCAGCAAAAGTGTCTTTATCAGGCTAATTTCAAATATAATAAGAGCAAATGGTTATATGGTCTTTAACAGAGGCTGCTATAGTCACAGAATGGGATGCCCTTGCAGGGTCCAGTAGTGCTATGCCCAGCAAAAGTGTCTTTATCAGGCCTAATTTCTATGAGAATAAGTGCAAATGGTTATTATGCTATTAAATAGAGGCTGGTGTTGTCACAGAATGGGATGCCACAAAAACCAGAGAGCATGCACAGCAAAAGTGTCTTTATCAGGCCTAATTTCTATGAGAATAAGTGCAAATGGTTATTATGCTATTAAATAGAGGCTGGTGTTGTCACAGAATGGGATTGCACAAAAACCAGAGAGCATGCACAGCAAAAGTGTCTTTATCAGGCCTAATTTCTATGAGAATAAGTGCAAATGGTTATTATGCTATTAAATAGAGGCTGGTGTTGTCACAGAATGGGATGCCACAAAAACCAGAGAGCATGCACAGCAAAAGTGTCTTTATCAGGCCTAATTTCTATGAGAATAAGTGCAAATGGTTATTATGCTATTAAATAGAGGCTGGTGTAGTCACAGAATGGGATGCCACAAAAACCAGAGAGCATGCACAGCAAAAGTGTCTTTATCAGGCCTGATTTCTATTAGAATAAGTGCAAATGGTTATGGTGTTAAATAGAGGCTGGTGTAGTCACAGAATGGGATGCCACAAAAACCAGAGAGCATGCACAGCAAAAGTGTCTTTATCAGGCCTAATTTCTATGAGAATAAGTGCAAATGGTTATTATGCTATTAAATAGAGGCTGGTGTTGTCACAGAATGGGATGCCACAAAAACCAGAGAGCATGCACAGCAAAAGTGTCTTTATCAGGCCTAATTTCTATGAGAATAAGTGCAAATGGTTATTATGCTATTAAATAGAGGCTGGTGTTGTCACAGAATTGGATGCCACAAAAACCAGAGAGCATGCACAGCAAAAGTGTCTTTATCAGGCCTAATTTCTATGAGAATAAGTGCAAATGGTTATTATGCTATTAAATAGAGGCTGGTGTTGTCACAGAATGGGATGCCACAAAAACCAGAGAACATGCACAGCAAAAGTGTCTTTATCAGGCCTAATTTCTATGAGAATAAGTGCAAATGGTTATTATGCTATTAAATAGAGGCTGGTGTTGTCACAGAATGGGATGCCACAAAAACCAGAGAGCATGCACAGCAAAAGTGTCTTTATCAGGCCTAATTTCTATGAGAATAAGTGCAAATGGTTATTATGCTATTAAATAGAGGCTGGTGTTGTCACAGAATGGGATGCCACAAAAACCAGAGAGCATGCACAGCAAAAGTGTCTTTATCAGGCCTAATTTCTATGAGAATAAGTGCAAATGGTTATTATGCTATTAAATAGAGGCTGGTGTTGTCACAGAATGGGATGCCACAAAAACCAGAGAGCATGCACAGCAAAAGTGTCTTTATCAGGCCTAATTTCTATGAGAATAAGTGCAAATGGTTATTATGCTATTAAATAGAGGCTGGTGTTGTCACAGAATGGGATGCCACAAAAACCAGAGAGCATGCACAGCAAAAGTGTCTTTATCAGGCCTAATTTCTATGAGAATAAGTGCAAATGGTTATTATGCTATTAAATAGAGGCTGGTGTTGTCACAGAATGGGATGCCACAAAAACCAGAGAGCATGCACAGCAAAAGTGTCTTTATCAGGCCTAATTTCTATGAGAATAAGTGCAAATGGTTATTATGCTATTAAATAGAGGCTGGTGTAGTCACAGAATGGGATGCCACAAAAACCAGAGAGCATGCACAGCAAAAGTGTCTTTATCAGGCCTAATTTCTATGAGAATAAGTGCAAATGGTTATTATGCTATTAAATAGAGGCTGGTGTTGTCACAGAATGGGATGCCACAAAAACCAGAGAGCATGCACAGCAAAAGTGTCTTTATCAGGCCTAATTTCTATGAGAATAAGTGCAAATGGTTATTATGCTATTAAATAGAGGCTGGTGTTGTCACAGAATGGGATGCCACAAAAACCAGAGAGCATGCACAGCAAAAGTGTCTTTATCAGGCCTGATTTCTATGAGAATAAGTGCAAATGGTTATTATGCTATTAAATAGAGGCTGGTGTAGTCACAGAATGGGATGCCTCACAGCAGACTTAAGATCAGTTCAGTATATATGCACAGTTAGTTAGTATAAGCAGCCTGAAAACGCTAACAAAGCAGGCTGGATGAAAAAAAAAAAAAAAACTGACAGCCTCCGATTTTCCCTTCCTTTCCCTGTTTTTCGCTTACTTTCTGTCTGTCTCCTGTCTGTCTCCTGCCTGTCTCCAGCCTGTCCCTGTCTGTCCCTGCCTGTCTAACTGTCTGTCTCTCCCTCAGCTACACAGCGTTCTGTCTCTCACGAATGCAATAGAGAAATGAGGCTGGAAAGCAAGATGGCCGGCCTTAAATAGCGCTGTGACGTCACCGGGCTTGCTGGCTGCTGATAGGCTGCATGTGACTGTCCCAGCTTGCACTGGCGCGGGGTTGATGTCTGGACATGTCCCGTCCGCCATCTTAGAATGCCTGTAATGTAAATGAATGGATGTTAAAGGAAAACTTCGAGCGATCGAATCGCGGGGAAATTCGGATTCGATCCGAATCGAATTTTTCCTGAAATTCGGATCGAATCCGGGTTCGTCCGGATCGATTCGCTCATCCCTAGCAGCCACCTCCACCGCATACGTTACCTCTACCGCATCTCTCACATTTTTTTATTAATATGACGTAGTTCTATGTAATTTGCAATCCATAAGCAAACCTCTTATTTGATTTCATGTTGCCAAGTTAATTTTTTTTCTTTTAATATTTTTTTAAACCCATCTTCTTTCATCTAAACGGCTACATAAGTTTTAAGCTCCAAAGAAATGTCATATTCAGAAAAAAGTGTTGCCATGGGTAAGTTTTTATTATATATCCGTTCTCATTTTTTGGAAGAAAGTAAACACAAAAGAAACAGAAGGGACTACAGGGCACCCGTCTTGTAATAGGGCCCATCAGCATTAACACCTGAGGTGCCAGGCGTTTATTTCTTTTTTATCTGAGCTGTACACCTTTCAGCCCAAGGATCAGGTTCTATTGTGTGGAACTAGATGGAGGAGTTTATCCCATTATTCCTACTATTAGATACACTTTCTGAGATCTTGCTATGTGACCCACAAAGTCCCATCTGTAAAGCACTGTTAGGTTTTCCCATCATTTTTAAAGCAGGCATTTCATCGTAGGTCTAATACCTATTACCGCTATGAAAGAAGCTGACAGACAGTGAATGGACAGCCAAGAAAAGCAATGGATATACAGAATAAATGAGTAGTACTGATACTATTGTATGTAGAAAATTCTCTGTGTATTGGACCGATACACTGATTGATATAATGTAAATGAACTCAGTAACTCGGCATTGAACTGGCAGGTCCACTACAACTGATATAATGGTTATGAATGGTTTAGGGACGCTGTACTTTGGGTCTGCCCATTTTATAAAAACATTGCATGGATGCCCACTCTCTTGTATGGATTTTTAATTCAGTAAGCAGGAACAGTCTAAACACTTTAGTGGGTGAATTACGTTCAGCTTATGCCAGTATTGCCATGACTTGAGTATGGCAAGACTCTATTCAGCATCATTTAAAGTAGTCCAAAACAACCGTGAATGGCCCGGGAATCTATAAGATTCCCAGGCCGATCGATTCCATCCCTCCGGGCCATCCAAAATCAGCGTGCCCCTTAGTGTGAAACCCCAGGTCGCCCCATCCACCTTGCTTCCTGGACCAACAACGCATTCGCGAGTCATGGCTGCATCCCCTCTATCCCTCTAGCAGGGCACATGCCAGCGACAGCCATTTGTGAATGGCCGACATGGGCACGCCCCCTGTTAGAGGGAAGCGGGAGATGCGGCCGCCAGCATGAGTCTATCCTGTATGGGGGAAACATACAGGATAGACTCTTATTCAGGGTGAAGGTCCGGTTTAACTCTTATTCTTTTTATCGTCACTGTCCTCATTCACCTGGAAGCTTTAATTTGTACCTCCCCAATATCAATTTCATTGAGATGACCATGTCATAAAGCCAACCACAAACCAAAACTGCCGGGGTTGCATCGCATCTTCCCAGACGAGTTAATCTGTTTATTTTCATTGTAACCACCCTGCCCTGCCTCAGGGACACTGGATTTCCACTTTAAAGCGGACCAACAGTCAAAAATGGCTTAAGCCAGACCAACACAACAAACAGCGTTCATATGCATCCCTCCACAGGGCAATTTAGATTGCTGCATTAAAATTAATTTACCCTTTTCTAACTTTTGCTATGGTAAATTTTGAAAACAAAATGGCAACTCATGCATTTGTAGGCCACCTGCAAACAGGAAATGCTGCTGGGCTTCCTGTTACTGTGCATTGTCAGTTATGTCAGTTGAATCCAGGCAGCAGCATGGCTGAGATGCTGGGAGAGGAAGCTCCAAAATGGCCGCTACCTTTCTTTTCCAACTGTGCCAGGCTGTTGGTCCGGTTTAAGTATATGATATATTTTAATAACTTCTTGCTTCATTATGAAGTTCCTTTTTTTCACATTGTAACTAACAGACATTGGTGTAGTTTGTGTACTTTTACTCCAAGGACTAATAGTACCACTAGGATCTAATGACATTTTTAATTGACCTAGTATACATTATAATTGATACATAATAGCTATAAATGTTTACTCAATAAGGCAGCAAGGAACTCACGGAAAGCATGTTCTATTTGCCTTTCATGCAGCACAGTGTAGATGCTGTAGCAGGTCTCCAAACTTTCTCCATGACCACGCTCCAAATGTGGACCCATTACCATCCCTGTTTACAAGCGGTCCTGGCATGATCAGGCTGTGATCCCATTTGTTAGGCTTAGCTGACCATATGACCACATTTGGTCATTGAAGAATAGAAAGGAAAGGAAGGGCAAATGTTGGAGGCCTGCTTCATCACCTACAGCACACTGTAGGAAATAGTAGAGAGGCACATGAGACACGTTTCCTCTGTGCTGCCAAATTATTGCCAGTGCCTGGACTGTTCCTTTTACTAACTATATAAAGCCACCAGATTGCAGCTTTGTATACTATGGGTATACTCAGATGCATTTCAAGAATATGTACCTCAAAAGAAGGGTGATACGGTCATTTCAGGGCAACATGCTAAGCTAACTGCCACATATGCCTAAATGCACCCTGGTACTGCAGCTGTATGTACTGCTTGCCATGTTCCATATCCAAGCAGAGCACACGCCTAGTGGGACCGCTAATCTACGCGTGGCTCACAAATCTCTTTCAAGCTGTGTATCTTTCTATATAAAGGAGCCAGAAGCAGCTGAAAGGAAATTAATTATTCTGGCAGTAATTGTTCAAGAAAGGAGCAGATCTGAGAGAACAAATTAGTAATTAAATCATAATTAAGCACACTTACCTAATTTAATGATTCTACAGTCATTTAAGAATCCTTAATTGGCTCCAGAGTTGGAGCAATAACAAGATGGCAATGTATGAGGTCAGAAGAAAAGGTCTAATTGATCATAATAAGTCTTTGATGGCCAAGGATGAATTATCTCATTGAATGTCAGCCCTGGCCAAAAGTCAAGCGCTACCCTTCCAGTGGAGGGGAGGAAGAGCCGCATAGCTGGCCTTGGGCCACTGAAGTTAAAATCTTGGCCTGCTTAAAGGATTTTTAAAATAAAAAATAGTCCATTAAATATTAGCAAAAATATAACTTCCCCATGTAACTTAAAACAATCAGTATGGCCGGCAGTGCTACAGCTGGCAGCCTGAAGCCAACGCGTGGGGGCTGCCGCTCAGATGCCGCCTGCACCTTTCATAAAATATTAACCTCCCCATGTCATTTTAAAAAGTGCAGTACCACATTTTACCAGCAGAAGTAATCTGAACGGCAACCCCTGTTGCTATGTTACCTCCAAAGTAGTGGCAGAACAGCAAGAAACTAGACTATCTCAGTGAAAAACTTCTATACCTCATTTGATAAACTTCTCCACCTGAAAACCCAACTAGGTTTGCAAGTTTCTTTTCCTAGAGTTACATGTGGTGGATGTTGAAAAGGGGCTGATTAGGAAGGGATAAATTAAATACACCGCAAAAAAAACATCACACATAAAACCTTGCCCCACGGGGCTGCAAATTTTTTTGCTATTTTATTAGCAATAGTACACATTTAAAAAAAAAATCACTCTCCAAGCATAAAAACACTGCAAACCATATATACCATATCACAGTGGTGCTTGTTTGTTCCTTTTGCATAGGGTAGGGCTTAACATGTTTCGCTTACACACTTTTTCAACATCCTTGAAACCTAGAATTATAATACATCACATAAATACTAGATCATCTTTATCAAGTTGATCATGAAATCCTCACCAAAAAATGCATAGATGCACAAAATACCTGCATTTAGTCTGTTCTCAATATTGCAGTTTCATAATACAGAGAGTGTTTTTCTGTCAATCCCACGTGCTATCATTATGGAGTCCAATGGAGTAATTGCATGAAACTTACAATTGGATGATACGGGAAAATGGGGTCCAAGCGGAACAGAATACCCCCTGCAGGGTGTTCAGGGGATCCCTTCCCTGCTGGTCCCAGCCACACTACAGGAAGACGGATGGAAGCGTATGCTGGCTAATCTCACAAGTCGCATTATTAAAGTGGAACAAAACCCTGGATTTTGACTATTCTGGGTTTTGATCTCTGCCCCCTGGGAACCCTGATCGCCAATGCCCCAATGTGTGAAACCCCCCAGGTCACCCAACCTCACTTACTCTTCCCTGGTCCTAGAGTGCATGCGCAGCCCTCTCGTCCAATCAGCGTGCTCAGATCCTCTCCAGCTCCTTTGTCCAGGAGCTCATCTGATGCGAGCAGAACAGAGCGTGCTGGCGACACAGACCCCGCTACCCTTTAACAGGGAGCATGCCCGTGCCTACCATTCACAAATGCCTGGCGCAGGCATGCACCCCCCTAAAGGCATTGCGGGGATGCGGTTTCTGCTTGCGCATGCACCATTGAAGTTCCGAAGGTGAGTTTCGGGCGACCTGGGGGATTTGACACAACAGGGCATCCCAGGTCTGATAGACTCCAGGGTGGACTTTAGTTTACTCACCTTCCAGCTTCCTTGCACCCGGCACCAGACCCAGCTTGCACGTGATTTTGTCTTGAGGTGGAAAAATTCTTACAACTTAAACCGGACCAACACCCGTTTTTTCTTTAATGGGTGTTGGACCCACTGTCTGTGCTGTCTGGGGGGGCATCCAGAATGCTGGTCCTGTAGGTGGCCGGCAGAGAGGATGTGACTGCAGCCCACTTGACCACCCGGCGGCCAATCGCCTCCTTTCTAGGCGCTGGCTTGAAATAAAAGTGTGTAAAAGAGTTTTACGAGCGTTTTGCTAGGTTATCTGCAAGGGGGCTCCAGCATTCTGGTTGTCACCCCCCCCCCCCAAGGTTATTGTGAAGCACAGACAGCGGGACCAGCACCATTGGTGACTTTGCTAGACTTTTTAACGGTCTACTGGTGAGCTCTACATATTACAAGGCATTGGAAAACATTATATATATATATTCTAAACTGCATTTAGTTTGAAGACATGGACACAGTATATGTATCTCGTCTTGTTTACTGCTTACTGTGACTGTTACTAGTATTTATGTAATGTCTTGTATGCTTGCCTGGCAACAGTGAGATATGAAGGAGGAGGAGCAGCAAATAAAGTACGTGTATAGTACAGCAACCAGGCCAGACAGCAGGATGGAATAAAAAGCTATCTGATCATATAATTCAGCATCAATGCAGTGTTTTCAGCATTCTAGCTACAACACAACACTTACTAGACTGGGACTAGCCAATATTTTCATCTTTTCCGAACCAACGTCATTTCTCCAAGAAGAGTAAAAACTCAAGAGGGGAGGGGGGGGGGGGTTAAAATGTTTTTCAGTTTTTTTGTGGATTATCAGGAAACAAGTATGATATACTTGGCTCCCTGACTCCACATGCTAAGGTACAGGGCAGTCATAATGGCAGTATAGGAATAAGTGTAGTATGGGCCATAAAATGTCCTTTCTGTAAATGGGGCCCAGACTGCATCATGGTCAGCAGGATATAATAGGTGTCAGTGCTTCCACATTTTCTTCAGCTTTTTTTTATTACTAAGGTATAGAGCCTTTGGTAATATTCATGTAGTCAGGAATATTATTTCATGTATGCCATTGGCATTGGAATGAGCTAAAGGCCCCAGCAGAAGACATGTCTACCCATGGACTAATTCAATACCTTCTCTAGGACTTTCTTATAGACCACTATCCACTAAACCACTAAACTACCTCCACCTTATCAAAAATTGTACTTCCTCCAAACTAACAACTTAGGACAATATTCAGCATTTCTGTCCACTGTCCACTTGTCTAAGGCAAGCGGTTCCAAGCACACTGGTGGCCACATCCCCCGCTACCCTTTAACAGGGAGAGTGCCCATGCCGGTCATTCACAGATGCCTGGCATGGACACGCTCTCTGCTAAAGGGATAGCTGGGATGCAGCAGCTGTTCGTGCATGCGGCGTGGGACCTGGAAAGAAGGTGAGTTTCCGGGCAACCTCTGGGATTTTACACAGAAGAACCTCCTGAATCTGCATGTCCCAGGGGGAAGCTAGTATGCCTGTTCTGGATTCTCATAGACTCCAGTGATGCCTTTGGTCCAAATTAAATGCAGATAAAGTACTGTTTCTGTTAAAGTGGACCAACAATCAAAAATGACTTAAGCCAGACCAACACAACAAACTCATATGCATCCCTCCCAGGACATAAAAATGAATTTACCTTTTTCTAACTCCTGCTGTGGTACATTTTATAAACAAAATGGCAGCTCGTGGATCTGCAGGTCACCTGCAAACCTGTTACTGTGCATTGTCAGTTATGCCAGTTGAATCCAGGCAGCAGCATGGCTGAGATGCTGGGCGGGGAAGCTCCAAAATGGCTTCTACCACTAGAAAATTGGTGGGGAGGTGTTTCAGCTCTGAGTGGATGCAGGAGCAAATGTAAGTGCTGACAATGCTTCAGTATCATGTATGCAGATGGGAGTTTTGGAGAGTTTTCTTTTCCAACTGTGCAAGGCTGTTGGTCTGGTTTAAGTAGGTTTTGCAGTTTGAGTTTAAAAGTGAGTGTCAGTCTCTCTTATTCAATCAACTCAAGAAAATGCTTATGGGAAATGGAATGCCTCGGATACTTCAGAGGATATGATAGAACAGTAAGCATTTGGTCTCTGCTAACAACTCTGTGTGTTTATGTCAAAAGCCTCTAATTCGAACCAAGCCACCTCATATACCTTTTGGATAAGCTATCCAAAGTGGCAGATACCCTGGGTGTTTAGTGTGAAAAACCTCTACACCTCACTTGAAGAGCTTTCCCTCCTCAAACCCAACTAAAAGCTGATTCATTTACACTTGATGTGTTCTGAGTTGGAAAAGCTCTCAGAACTTTTATGCAAAGAGCCATCATACATTTGCAGCATTAGGTCTTGTAGGTCATATGCCAGAAGGAGAAGCTTGGAAGAAGATAAACCATGGTTTCTCATATGAGGAATAGTGTCCTGTTGAGATTTAACAGTGATTGTCCCTAGTCCGGTCTTTTTCTTCCAAACAACCAAGCAATGAAGCAAGCATGGAGATATTTCTTGGGAATCAAACACAACTTTACTTCTGCTGATATGGTCAAACAGGAAGAACTTGGACCTAGCTGTAAAGTAACTGTGTGACTTTAGCATCTCATATTCCTCTCTGGAGCTAGATTTCCTGTCTGGAAGGACGTTTACTAGTGTGAGAAACTCAATAGAAAATATCTATACTTCACTTCAAGCCGACAATTTCAAAACTCAATTTGCACGTGATTTTAGGCTGAGTTGGAAAAGCTGCCAAACTTGTTTGCAATGGTGGAGAATAATAAACCATTTGCAGCAATTGCAGCACTGTTTCTGGTATGAGGATAAAGGTTGTCCTTAGGCCAGTCTTTCAACTGCAACCGTATTAAAGTCCCCGCCGAGGCACATGATAACAATCTCCCAACTGAAAAGTGTAAAATGAGCCATTTCAAAGTATCTCAAAGTCTCAGATTATAAGTAAATAACCTATGTATTATAAGCAATACATTTGCTTTTTAGCTTTCATTTTTGGCTTGTGGCTGAGCTGGCAAGGGAGTGTCATGGTGCAGCTTTATGAGTTATGATCATGCTCTGTTGTGATCAGAGACACATATGGGGCCACTTTGGCTTGCTGTGCTTGCTCAGGCAGAGAGCTACAAGGGACAGAGCGGCTGTTAGTGGCCTTACGTGGTCCTGAATAGAATTGAAAGGAGGGCAAACTTTGGAGCCCTGTTACAGCTCTACCCTGCTCTTGAGTAAATGGAGGAGAGGCACATGGGACAGGCATCAGGTGAGCTGCTGGCTGCCATATTATTGCCTTTGAGTTTACAGTCCCTTTAGGCAAATGCTATGGAGATCTTTCCTGAAATCAAATATCCACATTAAAGTCTAGCTAATTGTCTAGCTCACACGTGCTCAACCTGTGGCCCAGGGGCCGCATGTGGCCCTCACAGCCATCTGATGTGGCCCTGACCTGCTTTAGGGAAAGTGAGAGGGGTAAGTTGAGAACCATGGCTTGGTGGTTTACATTGATTGTACAACACCGCTCCTGTCTGAAATTGTGGCACACCAATTCCATAATTGTTTTTATCTATGAATTGTATGCTTACAATTGGTGGAAGTTTAGATGGCTTAAAGTGGACCAACACCCAGGATTTTGACTATCCTGGGTTTTGGTCCACTTCGGCGGGGCACCCCGATCGGGGGTGCCCCGCTGTGTGAAACCCCCCAGAAACCCCAAAAAACTCACCTCTCCCCGCTCCCACGTGAACGCCGCAGCCAATCCCCGCCAACGTCCAGGCGGGGGACAGGAACGTCCAAGCCGTTTCCGCCGGCGGATCAGGTAAGATCTTTTTGGGGTTTCTGGGGGGTTTCACCCCGCGGGACATCCCGATCTCGGATGTCCCGCGGGGTGGGAGGTGATCGGCCCGGGAATCTTATAGATTTCCGGGCCGATCACCCCTGGGTGTTGGTCCACTTTAAGCACTGGGGATATGCTAAAGATGTGGAACTGATGGGCGAGGGCCAAAATTGGGGGGTCTGTGTACAGGTAGCATGAGGGGATTGTTACATATGAATGAAGGGGTGAGGTAAGCATAATTAAATCACTGAATCGAGTTTGTGGAGAGAGTGAGAAAATCTTCATTGTGCTATTTAAAATGGGAGCCTGTGACTAGTTTCCAAATCACTTAAAGCGGACCAACAGTCAAAAATGACTTAAACCAGAACAAAACAACAAACAGTGCTCATATGCAATTTGGTGCACATAAAAATTAATTTAACTTTTTCTAACTCTTTGCCACCTGCAAACAGGAAGTGCAGCTGGGCTTCCTGTTACTGTGCATTGTCAGTTATGTTAATTGAATCCAGGCAGCAGCATGGCTGAGATGCTGTAAGAGAAAACTCCAAAATGGCTGCTACCTTTCTTTTCCAACTGGGTCAAGCTGTTGGTCTGGTTTAAGTGGCCCAAAGTCACCAAGAGGTTTAGCACCCCTGGTCTAGCTGTCATGTAAACTTTTTCCCCCAAAACAAGGTTACCACCAACCCATGTTGTGGCTCATGAAAGCCAAGCCCGTTAGCTGCCATTGACTGTACACCATAGCTTTGGTGAAAGAACAGACTCCATTCCATCATCTTGTCATATCCATTTGGATAAATAATGAAGAAGTCAGAGCAGGAGTTCACTTACTGTTAGTTAAATTCCGCTGACATAATGGATGAATATTTGTTTATAATTTCTGTACGCGGCCCCGTTGTCAGCTGCCTGCTCTTATTTGCATAGGTAGATTGAGTTGTTGCGAGGTTAATGAGCGAGCACGGATAACAAATGAGTTTTAGCGCTGGCTCGCCTGTTCTCTAAATGTTTGATAAATTTGCCATGGATTATGCCAGCATTATGAGGCTTTAGTGCTTCAACTCGTCACGTTAAGTCTACCCCAAAAGCTTTCCTGATCCTTCTCCGCCTGACAGGCTTTCCGGAGCATGGCGCAGTCTCGTGGCAGGGAACGGCAGGCAGGGGAAGCTTGTCTCAGCAGCAGATGCTGAGTAATTAAACATACGGTTTGCCCCTTCTGAGCGGCTTTGCAGTACGTCGCAGATGCAGTTTGTTTAGGTTTGGCTGGAAACACGGTCTCCAAACGAGGAGAAATAAACCAAATACAAACATGCAGAGGAGTGGAAGTGGGCAGGAGTCAGGAATAGTACATTTCATGACGCTATCCATCTACACTAATTGGCTTTCATTTTCTATTAATGATATGACAAATTAGAGCTGAACTATACACAACATTTGAAATTGCTTTGCAGCATCACATTAACCCACCGATTGCTTCTACAAAAATCATTTTTGAGGAGTGGCTTAAGGAATAAGGTGCCATGCATTTTGTATTGGGCTAACTGTGGGGTTTGTTATGTATGTTGGTCATTGCTAGTTCCCTCCTAAACCCCTGTATAAAGCATAAAAGCCATATAATATAACGTGGGGCAGCCATGGTTCCCATTCTTGTGACCTGACAGTTGCAGGATCGATTCCCGGCTGGGACCTGAAGTGCCCTGAGAAAGGTACCTAACCCCCTATTACTCCCCAGGTGCCAAGTTTTAGACAGCCCACCACTCTGGTAACATGTGCACTGCAATACCCCTTAGTGTGCTATTCACTTGTGTGTAATTCACTAGAGTGTAGCCACTTATATAGTGTATGTTCATGGAAGTGCATCATTGCATGGATAGAAATAGCTGAGGATAAATTCCATGTGTGCGTAATGGTTATTCAATCAATCAAATAAAACCATATATGCATATATAAAAAAAACAGTCAATTCAAGTGTTGCCACAGTGTAAACAGGAGGGAGCTTTAAAGTATACCCATAAAAGTCATCTTCCCTCAGCAGGGTGTAGACTGGTAACAGGGCCATATCAAGCACAGTGATTCCTGGTGGGCTGCACTGATGTTGTGCCAATTGGGCTGGACATGGCCCTCAACATGGAGCTCACCTCACCCACAGCCTGTGCCAGAATTTACTTATTCCTTACCTCTGTCCCAAAATTGTCTTCCTAAACTCACTGTACTCCCAGCCAAGACATCAAGCCCCTGCTATTCTACAGTCTCAGCATCATGACCATGGGGGGGGGGGGGCATACCTTACTTTGCTACAGTATTTACCCCTATAATACTGAAGCAACAAAACTGCTATGGCTTTAGGATTGCTCACATCTAGCCATATGCCCATAATCTGTCCCTGCAATTCTGTATCCTCAGCTAACAAGCACACCCATCAACTGATTGGGAAGCATATTGGGGACCAGGCCCAGCAGCTTGTGCACTGGTAATGTTATTACTGGACCATTTAAAGCTGATCGACTAGCAGAATCTGTCTATCTTTATTGAGGTCTTCAACATCCCTCTTAACTTACTTCTTTTAGTCAGGTAAGTCTCTCATTTTATTTTTTTTTTTTCACCAGACATCACTTCAATGGCCTGTCAGTTCTGCTGTGTGATCATTTTCTTTACTAGGTGCTCAGGTGAACGATAGAGAGTAGAGATAGAACTTTGGAAAAATTCGATTCGAATCTGACAAAAATCGTTTCGGCCCGAATTTATTCGCGACGAATTGCTATTACAAACGGCTATTTCTGAGCCTCCTAGAGCCTCAATAGGGTTGTAAACCATTCTGCCTTGCTGTAACACGCATAGGACGCGTGCTGGGTTATTGAAATAATACTGTAAATAATTAGGAAATGCAGATCAGAGGCATCGCTAATAGAGTCGCAGAGCAGCACAATTGCAGAGAGTTGAGGTAGCATCATTATGAGGGGCCCCTATAGTGCCTGAAAAACACACCCTGGAGCTGGCAGCATCAGGAGCCCAAAAATTAGCTGAATCACACCCTGGAGTTGCAAGCAGCAGCAGCAGGAGCCAAAACATTGCTTAAAGAGACACTGGATTTGGCTGCAGGAGCCCAAAAATTGGATGAATCACACCCTGGAGTTGCAAGCAGCAGCAGCAGCAGGAGGAGCAGCAGGAGCAGGAGCCCAAACATTACTTTAAAGGGACACTGGAGTTGGCTGCAGGAGCCCAACATTGGATGAATCACACCCTGGAGTTGCAAGCAGCAGCAGCAGGAGCCCAAACATTGCTTTAAAGAGACACTGGAGTTGGCTGCAGGAGCCCAAAAATTGGATGAATCACACCCTGGAGTTGCAAGCAGCAGCAGCAGGAGCAGCAGGAGCAGGAGCCCAAACATTGCTTTAAAGAGACACTGGAGTTGGCTGCAGGAGCCCAAAAATTGGATGAATTACACCCTGGAGATGTAAGCAGCAGCAGCAGGAGCCCAAACGTTGCTTTAAAGAGAAACTGGAGTTGGCTGCAGAGCCCAAAAATTGGATGAATCACACCCTGGAATTGCAAGAAGCAGCAGCAGGAGCAGGAGCCCCAACATTGCTTTAAAGAGACACTGGAGTTGGCTGCAGGAGCCCAAAAATTGGATGAATCACACCCTGGAGTTGCAAGCAGCAGCAGCAGGAGCAGCAGCAGCAGGAGCAGGAGCCCAAACATTGCTTTAAAGAGACACTGGAGTTGGCTGCAGGAGCCCAAAAATTGGATGAATTACACCCTGGAGATGTAAGCAGCAGCAGCAGGAGCCCAAACGTTGCTTTAAAGAGACACTGGAGTTGGCTGCAGAGCCCAAAAATTGCATGAATCACACCCTGGAGTTGCAAGCAGCAGCAGCAGGAGCAGCAGCAGCAGCAGTAGCAGGAGCCCAAACATTGATTTAAAGAGACACTGAAGTTGGCTGCAGGAGCCCAAAAATTGGATGAATCACACCCTGGAATTTCAAGCAGCAGCAGGAGCAGGAGCCCAAACATTACTTTAAAGAGACACTGGATTTGGCTGCAGGAGCCCAAAAATTGGATGAATCACACCCTGGAGTTGTAAGCAGCAGCAGCAGGATCAGCAGCAGCAGGAGCAGGAGCCCAAACATTGCTTTAAAGAGACACTGGAGTTGGCTGCAGGAGCCCAAAAATTGGATGAATCACACCCTGGAGTTGCAAGCAGCAGCAGCAGGAGCCCAAACATTACTTTAAAGAGACACTGGAGTTGCCTGCAGGAGCCCAAAAATTGGATGAATCACACCCCGGAGTTGCAAGCAGCAGGAGCAGCAGCAGCAGGAGCCCAAATATTACTTTAAAGAGACACTGGAGTTGGCTGCAGGAGCCCAAAAATTGGATGAATCACACCCTGGAGTTGCAAGCAGCAGGAGCAGCAGCAGCAGGAGCCCAAAACATTACTTTAAAGAGACACTGGATTTGGCTGCAGGAGCCCAAAAATTGGATGAATCACACCCTGGAGTTGCAAGCAGCAGCAGCAGCCAGAGCACAAACATTGCTTGAAAGACACCCTGGAGTTGGCAGCTGCATCAGGAGCCCAAAGATTGACTGACACACCCTGGAGTTGGCAGCAGCAGCAGGAACCCAGAAATTGGCTGGAGGGCACCCTGAAGTTGGCAGCAACAGGAGCACAAACATGAGCTGGAAGGCACACCCTGGAGTTGGCAGCAGCATAAGCAGGAGCCCAAACATTGCTTGAAAGACACCCTGGAGTTGGCAGCAGCAGCAGCAGGAAACCAAAAATTGGCTGAAAGGCACACCCTGAAGTTGGCATGAGCAGGAGGCCAAAAATTGGTCTAAAGACATAAATATGTTTTGCACCATCTGGAAAGTAAACCATTCTGCCTTGCTGTAACACGCATAGGACGCGTGCTGGGTTATTGAAATAATACTGTAAATAATTAGGAAATACAGATCAGAGGCATCGCTAATAGAATCGCAGAGCAGCACAATTGCAGAGAGTTGAGGTGGCATCATTATGAGGGGCCCCTATAGTGCCTGAAAAACACACCCTGGAGCTGGCAGCATCAGGAGCCCAAAAATTAGCTGAATCACACCCTGGAGTTGCAAGCAGCAGCAGCAGGAGCCAAAACATTGCTTAAAGAGACACTGGATTTGGCTGCAGGAGCCCAAAAATTGGATGAATCACACCCTGGAGTTGGCAGAAGTTGGCAGCAGCAGCAGCAGCAGGAGCAGGAGCCCAAACATTACTTTAAAGAGACACTGGAGTTGGCTGCAGGAGCCCAACATTGGATGAATCACACCCTGGAGTTGCAAGCAGCAGCAGCAGGAGCCCAAACATTGCTTTAAAGAGACACTGGAGTTGGCTGCAGGAGCCCAAAAATTGGATGAATCACACCCTGGAGTTGCAAGCAGCAGCAGCAGGAGCAGCAGCAGCAGGAGCAGGAGCCCAAACATTGCTTTAAAGAGACACTGGAGTTGGCTGCAGGAGCCCAAAAATTGGATGAATTACACCCTGGAGATGTAAGCAGCAGCAGCAGGAGCCCAAACGTTGCTTTAAAGAGACACTGGAGTTGGCTGCAGAGCCCAAAAATTGGATGAATCACACCCTGGAATTGCAAGCAGAAGCAGGAGCATGAGCCCAAACATTACTTTAAAGAGACACTGGATTTGGCTGCAGGAGCCCAAAAATTGGATGAATCACACCCTGGAGTTGTAAGCAGCAGCAGGATCAGCAGCAGCAGGAGCAGGAGCCCAACATTGCTTTAAAGAGACACTGGAGTTGGCTGCAGGAGCCCAAAAATTGGATGAATCACACCCTGGAGTTGCAAGCAGCAGCAGCAGGAGCTGCAGCAGCAGCAGTAGTAGCCCAAACATTGCTTTAAAGAGACACTGGAGTTGGCCGCAGGAGCCCAAAAATTGGATGAATCACACCCCGGAGTTGCAAGCAGCAGGAGCAGCAGCAGCAGGACCCCAAATATTACTTTAAAGAGACACTGGATTTGGCTGCAGGAGCCCAAAAATTGGATGAATCACACCCTGGAGTTGCAAGCAGCAGCAGCAGTAGGAGCCCAAACATTGCTTTAAAGAGACACTGGAGTTGGCTGCAGGAGCCCTAAAATTGGATGAATCACACCCTGGAGTTGCAAGCAGCAGGAGCAGCAGCAGCAGGAGCAGGAGCCCAAAACATTACTTTAAAGAGACACTGGATTTGGCTGCAGGAGCCCAAAAATTGGATGAATCACACCCTGGAGCTGCAAGCAGCAGCAGCCGGAGCACAAACATTGCTTGAAAGACACCCTGGAGTTGGCAGCTGCATCAGGAGCCCAAAAATTGACTGACACACCCTGGAGTTGGCAGCAGCAGCAGGAACCCAGAAATTGGCTGGAGGGCACCCTGAAGTTGGCAGCAGCAGGAGCACAAACATGAGCTGGAAGGCACGCCCTGGAGTTGGCAGCAGCATAAGCAGGAGCCCAAAAATTGCTTGAAAGACACCCTGGAGTTGGCAGCAGCAGCAGCAGGAAACCAAAAATTGCCTGAAAGGCACACCCTGAAGTTGGCATCAGCAGGAGGCCAAAAATTGGTCTAAAGACATAAATATGTTTTGCACCATCTGGAAAGTGTAAAACGTGGCACCATGCTGAATCTAGTCGCATGCATCAGCCATTGGTGGGTGGAAATCCTGGCTGATCCTTCCCTGATTCATTTTGACAAAGGTGAGTCTCTCCACATTTTTAGTTGACAGATGAGTTCTCCTCGCCGTGACTATGGCCCCTGCCGCACTAAACACCCGCTCACTGGCCGGGCAGGAAATCTTTTCCAGGGCAAACTCTGCTAGTTGCGGCCACAAGCCAAGTTTGGCTGCCCAGAAGTCCAGCGGATCCTCAAGGTGTGTTGGCATGGTCATGTCAAGGTATGACATGACCTGCTGGTTGAGGTCCTGCTCCAGGTCTTCCTGCTGCTCATGAGTAGCCTCACTATGCGGGTGTAGAAAGCTACTCATTAGCGACTGAAGACTGAGGCTGCTGCTGATGGAGCTGCTGCTGCTCCTGCCAACCCCCCCAGCAGCCATGGCAGTGGAAGGTGAGCGCAGAGGTCCCCCCGAATCAGACCTGCGAGAGTATGGACCAGAGAGATAGGCATCGGCCAACTGATTACGCAAAATGTCTTTGTAGTAGTTCAGTATGTCCTCCCTCTCGGCGGGTTTAAAAAATGCCCCCATTTTGTGCCGGAAGCGAGGGTCCAATAAGGTGGACAGCCAGAAGTCATCCCGCCGACAAATGGAAACAATTCTGGGGTCACTACGCAAGCACGTGAGCATGCTTCCTGCCATTTGTGCAAGTGACTCGGAGGGACTACCTGTCTCCATCTCCACTGCATACTGCCACAGTGTGTCCGGGTCCTCTGTCTCGCCTTCCTCAAAACCCTCTAGCTCCTCTGGCTGCTCCTGCTCCTCCTCTCCTGTCCGCTGACTAAATAAACCAGCCATTTCGCCAAGCCTAAACTGTGCTTTACTGTGCCCCTCCTCTTCCTCCTCCTCCTTCTCCAGTTCAGCTCCAACGGGGTTCATATGGCCATAAGATGTAGACGCCATGTCTCCAGTGCCCTGACCAGCCATGGTTTCCAACATGTGCTGTAGTATATGAAGCAGTGGAATCACGTCGTTCATCCCGCAATCCTGCTGACTGAGAAATAAAGTGGCTTCCTCAAAGGGCCTGAGCAAAAGGTGTCACGTATGAGCTACCACTGGTTGACATTGAAGTTACACAGGGGAGTCCCCCTATCCGCTTGGATCATCAGGAAATCCGTAATGGCTATTCTCTGTTCATATAATCGGTCCAATATGTGAAGGGTGGAGTTCCAACGGGTGGAAACATCGCAAATCAGACTATGTTGGGGGCTACCGTTCTGACACTGTAGCTCAAGAAGGGTGTGTTTGGCAGTGTATGAGTGGCTGAAGTGCATGCAAAGTTTCCTTGAAGTTGTTAGGATGTCTTGCAGATGGGGGAAGACTTCAGAAACCACTTGACAACCAGATTGAAGACGTGAGCCATGCAGGGGGCATGGGTCAGGCTTCCTTGGCGCAGCGCAGACAAAATGTTCTTCCCATTGTCGGTAACCATGATTCCCATTTTAAGTTTTCTTGGAGTAAGCCATGTTTGGATTTCCTGATGAATAAATTTAAGCAGTTCCTCCCCTGTGTGACTCCATTCGCCAAGACAAACCATGTGAAGCACAGCCTGACACCTCCGTGCCCTGCACACATGGTAGACTGGAGGGGCACTGAGACTTGAGCCTACAGTGGAGGGTGAGGAGATGGCGGAGGATGAGGAGGCCGAGTAGCACGGTGTCACAGGCCCAACGGGCAGGGAGCGCGGAGGCCGAAGCGGCGTGACCTGTCCAAGTTGCTGCTGCTGCTGCTGCAAAGGAACCACATTCACCCAGTGGGCCGTAAACGACATGTACTGTCCCTGACCGTAGTTACAGCTCCAGACGTCGGCGCTGCCATGCACTTTGCTGCACACGGACAGGCTCAAGGACGGGCCCACCTTCTGTTCAACAAAAGTGTGCAGCGATGGTACTGCCTTCTTGACAAAGAAATGACGACTTGGGACTCTCCACCTTGGATCAGCACAAGCCATCAGTTCTCTGAAAGGTGCAGATTCCACCACCTGAAAAGGGAGCGACTGCAGCACCAGCAACTTGGACAGGAGCACATTCAGCTTCTGCGCCGTAGGATGAGTGGGCGCATACTGCTGTCTCTTGGACATGGCTTCGCTGATGGATTGCTGGCGGGATGCATGACTTGGAGGAGGAGGAGCAGGAGCGACAGAGAATGGGTATGACGCACAACTGCCTTCGGCTGAGGTGCTGGAGCCTTGGCTGGCAGAAATTGGGAGCGGCGTGCCACTTGGTGAGGAAGCAGGCTGGACCACCTCTTCAGAGCCTCGGTTCTCCCAGGTCGCTTTATGGTGACGCATCATATGTTGACGCAGGGCCGTGGTGCCAACATTTGGGCCCTGGCCACGTTTCACCTTCTGCCTAAATATCTTGCATGTGGCCATTTTACCCTCCTGCGGATGCTTGAGGAGAAACTGCCACACTGCCGAGTAGCTAATTTTCCCACCAACAGGCCTCACTGATTCACTGCTACTGTCGCCAACTCCAGGAACCCCTGCTCCACTACCTCCCGATAAGGTAGCCTGCCACGCAGCAGGTGCTCTACCCCGGCCTCGTTTGACTCCAGGCTTTACAATTGTGCCCCCATGCTGACTGCCAACCATGCTGCTAACACCTTGCTGCCTCAGCTGCTGACTCCGGGGCAACCTGCTCCTTCTCCTGATGATGACGATGAAGCCCCTTCATCACCCGGCTCCCAAGTGTGATCGGCTTCATCATCATCATCATCACCGAGTTGTGGCTGCGCGTCACTGATGTTCTTGGTTTCCTCAACAGTGTCTGGCGCAGGAGCTGGAACGCTCGCAACACCCACGACACTGTCCCCATCACTATTTGTCTGCCTAGCTAAAGAAGCCACCTCCATTTCTTGGCTGGGCAGTAGCTGCTGACTGTCCTCTATCTGATCGTCCTCCTCACTAAAGAGTGGAGCTGAACCCAAAGCATAGGATACGTTGCTGGGGGAGGGAACAGCGTAGGACAGAGGCAATGGGAGGACAGGGACTGCTCTCGGGGCATGCCAACTCAGGGTTGTGTCAGAGGAACCTACTGACCCTAAACTGGGGGTGTCAGATGTAACTTGTGATGATGTTGATGAGTGCGTTAACCAATCTACCACGGCAGATGCGTTACTGGTGGAGACACGACCGCTAGCAGATACTGGCAGATCAGGTCTCTCACCGTGACTCCTGCTGCCACTCGCTCCTAGTCTGCTGCGACCTCTGCCTGCTGAATCTTAGCCTCTGCCACTCCTCTTTGAACATCCTGGCACTTGTCTGCCTGACATTTTTATGTTTTTGAAATGTGCAATAGGTACGATAAAAAATGTGTTTACTTTAAAAAGAAGAAGCTAAATAAAGTGAGGAACTGCTTCTCTGCACCAGAAACTATGAAAATTGGCAATATGAGATAGCCTGCAGCCTAGTGTTTTGGCAGCAGACCAAAAACCAATTAAAAATGCAATAGTTTGATTAAGCTGAGGAAGGATGAACAAGCGTATTTAGTATAACAGATAGGGTGCCATGTGGTGGTTTGGGATACCCTGCGGCATGGTGTATTGACAGCAGGACAAAAACCAATTCAAAATGCAATAACTTAATAAAGCTGAGGCTGTAGACGCATATTTAGTATAACAGATAGGGTGCCACGTGGTGGTTTGGGATACCCTGCGGCCTGGTGTATTGACAGCAGGACAAAAACCAATTCAAAATGCAATAACTTAATAAAGCTGAGACTGTAGATGCTTATTTAGTATAACAGATAGGGTGCAACGTGGTGGTTTGGGATACCCTGCGGCCTGGTGTATTGACAGCAGGACAAAAACCCATTCAAAATGTAATAACTTAATAAAGCTGAGGCTGTAGATGCTTATTTAATATAACACATAGGGTGCCACGTGGTGGTTTGGGATACCCTGCGGCCTGGTGAATTGACAGCAGGACAAAAACCAATGCAAAATGCAATAGCTTAATAAAGCTGATGCTGAACAACGCTTATTTAATATAACAGATAGGGTGCAACGTGGTGGTTTGGGATACCCTGCGGCCTGGTGTATTTAAAGCAGACCAAAATCAATTCAAAATGCTGTAGACGCTTATTTAGTATAACAGATAGGGTGCCACGCGGTGGTTTGGGATACCCTGCGGCCTGGTGTATTGACAGCAGGACAAAAACCTATGCAAAATGCAATAGCTTAAAGTGGACCAACACCCAGGATTTTGACTATCCTGGGTTTTGGTCCACTTCGGCGGGGCACCCCGATCGGGGGTGTCCCGCTCTCTGAAACCCCCCAGAAACCCCAAAAAACTCACCTCTCCCCGCTCCCACGTGACCGCGCCGTCCAATCCCCGCCGACGTCCAAGCGGGTGACAGCGCCGTCCAAGACAGCGCATCCACCGCCGCCTCCCGCGCGTCACTCTCGGCGTGCGCGCGCCCGCGACGGCCATTCACAGACGGCCGGCGCTGGCGCGCGCACGTCTGGAGGGGCGTGCGGGATGCGGCGGCGGTGGAAGCGGCGGCGGATCAGGTAAGGAGTTTGGGGTTTTTTTGGGGGGTTTTTGGGGGGTGAGTCCCGGGCTGATCACCCCTGGGTGTTGGTCCACTTTAATAAAGCTGATGCTGAACAAGGCTTATTTAGTATAACAGATAGGGTTACATAAGGCCCTGCATAGATGGCATGCACAGTGGCAAGGCAGATTACGGTTTACAGCACAAAGAAATCAAATTGAATTGAAAACTGATCAGGCAAATCACCCTGTCACTGTCACTTTTATGCTGTCCCTGGATTGTTCCGGCTTTCCACTATCTTTCCCTGGCTCTGTCTGCCTCTCTAAATCTCCCTACCTATCTGTAAATCTCCCTACCTTTCTGTAACTCTCCCTACCTATCGCTAACTGTCTGTCCCTGTCTGCAGCAGCCACCTCTGTCTCACGAATGCAAGTCTGAAATGCGCACAAGCAAGATGGCCGCCGCTTTATATAGCACGGTGACGTCACCGGGCTTCCTGGCTGCTGATAGGCTGCATGTGACCTTCCCATGATAACTTGCCCCAGGGGATATGTCCAGACATGTTCATCCACCATTTTACAATGCCTGTAATTGAAGTAAATGGAGTTTAAAGGAAAACTTCGATCGATCGAATCGTGGGGAAATTCGGATTCGTTCAGAATCGAATATTTCCTGAAATTCGGAATGAATTCGGGTTCGTTCGGATCGATTCGCTCATCCCTAATAGAGAGGCATCACCTATCCTCCCCTATTGGCCATAGTCACTTGGAGAGATTTTTGCACCCCAAAGACCAATCACAAATTTGGAAACAACTACCCGCCATTAGTACCTTGGGCAAGGCGGCCCGCTTGTTGGTGGTCCGGTTTAAAAAAAAGGGTTTTACCAATACCGAGGCCACGCCCATCTGTGGGACCAGATTATAAGCAGGGCACAAGGAGCGAGCGTGCTCCCCTGGGCCTCCACCATTAGCCCTACAAGAGGGTCTTCATAAACTTTGGAGCTATGGTTGTGACGGAGCTGGGGTCTAAAAATTGGTGGAAAGGCTGAATCTCGGCTACATTCACTGTAAATTCCTTGCCCCCATTATCCCGAAATTCCAGAGCTCAGAAGTGGACTTAGGTGCATCAATTCCCAGGGTGACCCACTTTGGAGCACCACCTACCTACCTACTGACCCACCCACATACCCACCTGCCCACCCACTTAACTACCTTCCTACAGACCCACCCCGACGTACCTACCAACCTATCTACCTGCAGACTCAGCCACCTACCTATCTAACTACCTATCTACCTGCCTACTTAGCCATCCACCAATTTAGCACCTATCCACTCACCCTTTTACATATCTACCTGCCTGCTGACCAACCCCCCTACTTTTGTACCTGCCCACTCGCCTCCCTACCCAGGATCTGGAGGGGCAGCTGACAGCCCTGGTGCAAAAGCAGAATCGTCAGACCCTGGAGCGAAGGTGACAGTCGCCCACCCACCTACCTGCCTGCCAACTTACCCACCTCCCTACCTAGCCCCCCACCAACCTCAGTACCTGCCCTCCCACCTACCTACCCACTCACCTATTTGCCTAACTACTCACCTTCCTACCTACTCACCTACTTACCCAACTGTATATCTGCTTACTTACCCACCCATCTACCTACCGACCTATGTATCTACATGTTTACCCACCCACCTGCCAACCTATTCTAAATGCCTAAACTAATCCTATCTAAATTTCCACATACTCCTCTGACTACGCCCTCCTTGTCCATGTGAGTATATATCAATCTATCTGCCTACCCACCTACATGCCTGCTCACCCACCTACCTGACTACCCCCACCTATCTACCCATCTTTCTACCTGCCTACCCACCTAAATGCCATTTTACCTACCTACTTACCTATTTACCTATCCACTCACCTATATACCTGTCTGCTTACCCACCTACCTTCCTAACATAACCTACCTACCTAGGAGATAGAGGGAGGTCATCTTCTTTTTGGTTGGTGGGATCCACATACACAGCACACAGCACAGATGTACAGCATTACCTTTTTTAGGAGAGAAAACTCATTCACTTTCATTGTCTACCTGGTGTAAATGCTCACCAGTTCTAAATGCTTCCTGGTGCCCTCGGCAAAGTAAACGGGTGGACGCATCCTGATTTTCGGGCTGTGAGTGCGCTCCTGTCCCCAGCCAATGCACCCGGGTGTGGCTGCTCACGCTCCTGCCACAAACAGAGCCATTTGCCGAACATTACATATGCACTGCAAACGTCTCTGACTAGATGAGAGCACTTGCGTGCACCATTTGGCAAGGGAGAGGTGAGTTTTACAGGGCTTTCTGGGGCGTTTCACCCAGCAGGGCATCCCAAGTCAGGGGCATGGAACAAAACCTAGGATAGTCAAAATCGGGGGTTTTGTTCTGCTTTAAAGCAACTATTTGTAATGCAGGACTCACAGTGTAAGGACAATGGCAGAGTGGTCATATGGAGAACCGAGAGAATTGCCGGAGGGCGATACTGCTTTGGAGAAATCTGGGCTGCTCCTTCTTACACCCTCATCCAAAATCTCCAAGACCCATTGAACTTGTCAACATTCTACTCTCATAACTATGTTCTACACCCAGTGCTAAAGCTTCAGCATAATGTCTGTGGGGGGGGGGGTCATACTCACGCCTGCTATACATTTGGCTATACAATACTAAAGTTTCAGGACCATCAATTTAAAGGAACTCCAAGCTTTTTGTAACCCAGCAGCCACCCTGCCCTCTTCCTGTCCTAATCCCAGTTAGGATGTTAAAATAATAAAACAACTCACCTGATTACCTCAATCCTTCTCATAATTACGGCAGTGCGGCAAGGGCAGGACAGAAAAGTTGGATTGAATGAATGGTCAGTACAGTCACACTGCTGCATGGGATTGGCCACTGCCATTCTGTGCATTCTCTCTAAAACGGATGTGCCCAGGGCCCAAGATGCTGGATCCTGGGCAAGGTAAGGATTTTTTTTTGTAACCCCCCCATCATGTCTGTATGCAAAGGGAGGGAGACAGTGGCCATATCCACCTCTGCCCATGATCTGATTCTGCAATGCTACAGTCTCAGCCTTGGAGTGCACTTGTTGGTCCTGGGCTAGCTGAGGGGCCAGTAAAGTCCTAATTTGTGGCATCTGTAGCCTGGGTTTATTTAGTTTACTTTAGTGGCAGCTTGTCCCAGAGTTTAGGGTACAGTTTAGGTCTGTTATAAGACAAATGGATTGGTTGACGTCTATAGCTCTGGGCTTACGTAAAGGTGAGTGTTGTTGCTGTGCCATGAAGTGAGCGCCCTACGAGGAAGGATCTCTGCGCACTCCCCAGAGGTTAGTGAGATCAGTCCTGTATCCTGGGACTATGTGATGCAAGCCAGCTCTCCCTCCTGGAAATTACTCACTGGACTGAGTGGGACCAGGCAGCTACCCCTACCTACAGTGACCGGTTCCTGGGGCCCTGAGTGCTGTGCATGCAGGTAGACATTTAACCCTCTGGGAAGACACCTGAAAGTGACTTACAGGGGGGAGGTGTACCTCAACCTCCTGGGACAAGTTGTGAGAGTGCGCGAGTCTGGATTTATACCCCCTGAACAAAAGTGGGCCCTGTAGAATAGAGACTCCGGTGTTCCACTCTTTGATACCTACCCCCTTTAAGTGTGTTTCCAGCTCCCACGACTCTATAGTGCAGCGATACTCAACTGGTGGACTGGAGTCTGAATGTGGACCTTGGCAACATATTTTCGGACCCCTGCCCTGACAGCCCTGCACTCAGTTGATCTGTGTCACCATGCTTGGAACTGCTTCCTGGCACCTATCATTATAATATGAAGTACTGCACTGGCTGGAAGTAGCATTGCAAGGTACACACAAACTTTGTATCGCTGTCTCTTTGCCCCATTTAATCCTTTCCCTCTGCCCCAGTTTAGCCTCATCTATCCCTGCGCCATCCATCCCTGTCCCCTCAGCTCTGCCCCATCCATTCCAGTCCCTCAGCTCTGCCCCATCCATCCCTGTCCCCTCAGCTCTGCCCCATCCATCCCTGTCCCCTCAGCTCTGCCCCATCCATCCCTGTCCCCTCAGCTCTGCCCCATCCATCCCTGTCCCCTCAGCTCTGCCCCATCCATCCCTGTCCCCTCAGCTCTGCCCCATCCATCCCTGTCCATCCCTGTCCCCTCAGCTCTGCCCCATCCATCCCTGTCCCCTCAGCTCTGCCCCATCCATCCCTGTCCCCTCAGCTCTGCCCCATCCATCCCTGTCCCCTCAGCTCTGCCCCATCCATTCCTGTCCCCTCAGCTCTGCCCCATCCATTCCTGTCCCCTCAGCTCTGCCCCATCCATCCCTGTCCCCTCAGCTCTGCCCCATCCATTCCTGTCTCCTTAGCTCTGCCCCATCCATCCCTGTCCCCTCAGCTCTGCCCCATCCATTCCTGTCTCCTTAGCTCTGCCCCATCCATCCCTGTCCCCTCAGCTCTGCCCCATCCATTCCTGTCTCCTTAGCTCTGCCCCATCCATCCCTGTCCCCTCAGCTCTGCCCCATCCATCCCTGTCCCCTCAGCTCTGCCCCATCCATTCCAGTCCCTCAGCTCTGCCCCATCCATCCCTGTCCCCTCAGCTCTGCCCCATCCATCCCTGTCCCCTCAGCTCTGCCCCATCCATCCCTGTCCCCTCAGCTCTGCCCCATCCATCCCTGTCCCCTCAGCTCTGCCCCATCCATTCCTGTCCCCTCAGCTCTGCCCCATCCATCCCTGTCCCCTCAGCTCTGCCCCATCCATTCCTGTCTCCTTAGCTCTGCCCCATCCATCCCTGTCTCCTCAGCTCTGCCCCATCCATCCCTGTCCCCTCAGCTCTGCCCCATCCATCCCTGTCTCCGTAGCTCTGCCCCATCCATGCCTGTTCCCTCAGCTCTGCCCCATCCATCCCTGTCTCCTTAGCTCTGCCCCATCCATCCCTGTCTCCTCAGCTCTGCCCCATCCATCCCTGTCCCCTCAGCTCTGCCCCATCCATCCCTGTCTCCGTAGCTCTGCCCCATCCATGCCTGTTCCCTCAGCTCTGCCCCATCCATCCCTGTCTCCTTAGCTCTGCCCCATCCATCCCTGTCCCCTCAGCTCTGCCCCATCCATCCCTGTCCCCTCAGCCCTGCCCCATCCATTCCTGTCTCCTCAGCTCTGCCCTATCCATCCCTGTCCCCTCAGCCCTGCCCCATCCATTCCTGTCTCCTCAGCTCTGCCCCATCCATCCCTGTCCCCTCAGCCCTGCCCCATCCATTCCTGTCTCCTCAGCTCTGCCCCATCCATCCCTGTCCCCTCAGCTCTGCCCCATCCATCCCTGTCCCCTCAGCCCTGCCCCATCCATTCCTGTCTCCTCAGCTCTGCCCCATCCATCCCTGTACCCTCAGCTCTGCCCCACCCATTCCTGTCTCCTCAGCTCTGCCCCATCCATCCCTGTTCCCTCAGCTCTGCCCCATCCATTCCTGTCTCCTCAGCTCTGCCCCATCCATCCCTGTACCCTCAGCTCTGCCCCATCCATTCCTGTCTCCTCAGCTCTGCCCCATCCATCCCTGTCCCCTCAGCCCTGCCCCATCCATTCCTGTCCCCTCAGCTCTGCCTCATCCATCCCTGTCCCCTCAGCTCTGCCCCATCCACCCCTGTCCCCTCAGCTCTGCCCCATCCATTCCTGTCTCCTCAGCTCTGCCCCATCCATCCCTGTCCCCTCAGCTCTGCCCCATCCATTCCTGTCTCCTTAGCTCTGCCCCATCCATCCCTGTCTCCTCAGCTCTGCCCCATCCATCCCTGTCCCCTCAGCTCTGCCCCATCCATTCCTGTCCCCTCAGCCCTGCCCCATCCATTCCTGTCTCCTCAGCTCTGCCCCATCCATCCCTGTCCCCTCAGCTCTGCCCCATCTATCCCTGTCCCCTCATCTCTGCCCCATCTATCCCTGTCCCCTCAGCTCTGCCCCATCCATCCCTGTCTCCTCAGCCCTGCCCCATCCATTCCTGTCCCCTCAGCTCTGCCCCATCCATTCCTGTCCCCTCAGCTCTGCCCCATCCATCCCTGTCCCCTCAGCTCTGCCCCATCCATTCCTGTCCTTCCAGCTTTGCCCATCCAACCCAGTCTCTTTGCCCCATCCCTCCCTGTCCCCTCAGCTCTGCCCCCTCCATTCCTCTCGTCCCAGTTTTTCCCATCCAATCCCCGGCCTCCTAGCTTTGCCAATCCATTGCTCTTTCTTTCCTGCTCTGGCCATCTACCTCCCCCGGTTCTGCCCATTTTGTCCTTCTAGTTCTGCCCATGCATCCCTTCCCCCAGCTCTCTCTCCATCCCTCCCTGACCTTCCTGTTCTATCCATCCCTCTTCCTTTCAGCTTCTCTTGCATTCATCCCTCTCCCCGAACCCTATCTATCCATCCTGGTTACCTGACCTTATTGCCAGTAACATTTTGGGCTCTAGCCCGCCCCTGTACACTGCCTTCACAAAATGCAAAGGGGGGGGGGGGGGGGGTTAAAGCAGTATGGCCAGGGCTGTAGGTTCTGTGGGGCCAAAAGGATTTTCGGGGTGGAGTGGGGGGCAAGCAGGCTTTTTTAGTTTTGCCTGGGGAATCTATAGCGCCTCCCCCAGTGTACTGAGTTTTAACTGTCTACCCCCGCGACAGCCCTCTGCCTGCACCTTCATCTCTCACCGGTTGCCTATAAATAGACCTTTACAATAAGTGGTTGAGTGCCCCTGCTATAGTGCTTATCAGGATCAGGGTGTGAACCTGGTGAAACCCACCCCCCAGGAAGTCAATTGTAAGGGCTGCGATAGTGCCCGGTTCTGAATCTGTGTTTCCAGCACCTTGTGCCTAAATAAGGCTGGGCCCCTCAGGAGTGACGGCCACAAAGAGATTCTGTATACTTTATCTTTTTTTATGTACCTACCCTTAGATTAGGTACAGCTTAGTTTAGTGTCCCCTTGACACAGAGTTGCAAGGGAGGGTGTAGGTCCAGTATAGGACAAATACATTGGTTGCTAGCGGTTATGAGAACTCTTTTATCATTGATCTATTTACATTTTTATTTTTTGCTATGAGCATTGAGTCTTATAACTGTATTGTTGACTGGTGGTGGGGCCAGGGGGCAATACAGTGCCAGGGCCGATCGGCTTCAGAGCAGCGCAGGCTCTCGCCTTTACAGAGCCCGTCCGCTTCCTTCCTACTCGGCAGCCGCAACCGCCATCCGTTCCAGCAAATCATGTTAGTGATTATATGGGTAATGAAAAGCAAGCTCTTTTTGTCTGCGCCGCTGATTAATCTGCTCTCTATTTAGCCCTGATTTATGGGGCTCAGCAGTTGAGGTGAACGCTGGCCCATCAGTTCTGCAGCCTATTAGCAGCACTCTGACCGCGCCATGCCTAGGAGGCTCAAACACTGCCACAGCAAGCCTCCAGCTTGCCGCCTCACTCCCTCCAATCTGTTTTGCTTGCCGGAGTGACCTTTTATACAGTAAAACACATTAGTTGAATAGCGGCGTCTCATTAAAGGAGTGAATTAACCAGTGAGTCCCTTTAACGAGATGACAGCCGAGAGGAACGAGCGCCAATGGCCACAGGCATTTGGAAATTTAACTCATGAATCAGACGTGTTAATACGTTGTGCAGCCCCCGAGCTGTAAGAGCCCTTCTAGCCCTTTCTCTATTCCCGCTCTGCCTCGCCGAGAGAACAAGAGGAGAAAAAAGAAAAAAAAAAGCGCATTACTTTCTTCCTGACGGGGGTGTGCGAGTGAAAACGCGGAATAATAAAGCTTGAATTTTTCAATGCAGTTAAAAATGAATCTGACAGATTACTGACAATAGCAGTTCTAGCTGAGACACGGCTAGCAGAAGAACTATTAAGCATATCATATATCATACAATGTAATTAAATCAAGCCACGGAGTAAAATGGGTTTTTTTCCAAGCGAGCGAAATGGCCTCTGTAAGAGCCCTATTAAATGAACTGGAGAGGTGAAATTAAATAATTCACAGTGAGGGATTTTGCATTTATACAAAAATTGTGTGCTTAATTGTCTGTGCCACATTACCAACTTGGCCCTGTGTTAACAATACACCCCGAACATATTACTGGGAGCGCAACTGCTTAACACAAATGTAGCAGGCGGAAAAAAGGCCTTTTCACTGGGAATAGGGGCTGCTGAGAGGCGCGGAAATGTCCACTTACCTTTCGGAGAAGATGGCAAATGACGGCAGCATTATATTATCAGTAAGGATATATTGATTGTAAAGGAAAACTGCAACAATGAAAATCCTGCATCCCGAGTCCTCCTCTCCTCCCTTATTGCTCAATAAAAATGTGCTTTCATTTCTTCCGTTTTTTTTATTTAACTGTCTCACTTTGCTGTCTCCTATTTGTGCATTAAAATTAAATTGTTGACATGTTTTCTAGCTTATATTTATGTGTAGTATTATATTATGCTTTCAAAAGGACCTAAATTAAAAAAAAAAAGACTTTAGGTCCTCGCACCCACATAGCATAGGGGTATCGTGATTTGGGATGCCCTGATGTGCATTCTCTGCAAGCCCGAGACTGGTAGTTCCTATTTGCCTACTTCTGTGTTCTCCCATATGACTGCCCTTATGCCACCCTCACATGACCACTGGCATCCATGCTCCAGGCTTATGCGATGTTTGATTTCTTTTGTTCTATATTTTCAAGCTTCTACATGTTGGATCAAAACGTGGGATTTTCAATATTTCAGGTTTTGGGTTCAGGCACCCCAAATCCTCATTTGGGATGGATGGCGGTAAGGTCTGGTTTTGGTCAACTTCAATGATGACAGCAAGTAATTTTTGTAGTATTGTTATTCGAGAATCCTATATAGAATGTTCTATAGATTGGGCTAAGTTACTTACTACCCCCTCATTCTAGCCCTGCAGAGAAGAGCATCCCACCCATTCCCCTCCCTGCATGTGACAGCCAGCGACCAATCATAAGACATAGGCAGAGGGAGACCACATTGGCCCCGGGATACCCCGATTGGGGATGCCCCGCTGTGTGAAACAGAACGAACTCACGTCTCCCTGGTCCTACGGCGAATGTGTGGCCTCCTGTCCAATCAGTGTGCTCGGATCCGCTACCGCCCACTCGTATAAGAATTGACGGGGAGGCTGATTTATTAATAGCGCCAGGTAGCGTCAGTTGAGCGACTGTAGCGGTATTTTCACAGCGCCCGCTAGTAGTCGCTGTGCTTGGCCGTTGTTCGGTTGTTGATAGCGACTCAGTCGGTGTGCAGTAATGTTGAATATTGGGTGAGGAGTCGCTATTTGACAGGTTCCGCGCTGTATGGGAGCGCATGATAGCGAATGGCCATAGCGACCGGCTCCCACCATATTCATTAACAAATCACGCTCCAAAAATTCTCGCGCTGTGAAATGCATGCTTAAACCCCAGAGTGCTGGCGGCGATGGGTTAAAAGTAGTTTTTTAACCCCCAAACCACCATATTTTGGGAAACCAAAAAAAGCAAGTTTATAAAAACATTTTGGAATATGAATACATTAATATCAGACCTGTAATATCAATTCTGCACAAATTTTTTTTTAAATTTTTTTTCTTACCTTAAAAAAAATATCTAACATGGCAGAAGTGGTAACAGAAATTTTCACATAAAAAAAAAAAAAAAAAAAATTATTAACAATTAGTTATTAATATTTAAAGATTGTTCCATTGAAATGCATTGGAGAGCGCCAGGTAGCGAGAGGTCATACCTGGCGCTGTTCAAGGTCGCTCGCTGGCGCTGTGGGGTGAGGCTGGAATAATAATGAATGAGTCGCTATCTGGCGCTAGCTCAGTCGCTAAGCAGGATCGGCTTGATAAATGTGTGATTGCGGAGGGGAGCCGGCGTTCTCGTGGCGGTGACCGTCATTACCGTTCGCTCACCAGTCGCTACCTGGCGCTATCCCTTGTTAAATAAGGGCCTAAGACTGGGCTCCAGTCGAGTCTGCCCGAGTCCTGATGAGTGGAACTGAGTACGCCAACATCCGCATCCCTGCTACCCTCTAACAGGGAGCATGCCCGCACCAACTATTCGCAAATGCCTGGTGCGGCTTCGTGCATACTAAATGTATCGCAGGGAGCGGCGCTGCTCGTGCATGTGCCGTTGGATCGGGGAGTTTACTAGGCGACCTGGGGGGTTTTACGCAGTGGGGCATCCCGAATCTGGATGCTCGGGGGGAGCAAGTACACCTGCCCTGGAGTCTCATAGACTCCAGGGTGGGTTTTGGTCCACTTTAAGGATACTTTCTCAATTCGAACATATATCTCCTATTACTTACTACCTCCTCATTCTAGTTCTGCAGAGAAGAGCATCTCACCCTTTCCCCTCCCTGCATGAGACAGCCAGCGACCAATTATAGGACACAGGCAGAGGGAGACCACATGGTCCATCTAGTCTGCCCTTATGAGAGTATATTCTCTTTATCTTAGGATAGATGTGTGCTTATCCCAGGCATGTTTAAAATCCCTTACTGTTGATTTTCCCTCTATCTCTGCTGGAAGTTTGCTCCGAGCATCTACTACTCTTTCTGTAAAATAATATTTTCGAACGCTGCATCTGATCTCCCCTCTGACTTCAGATTGTGCCCCATTGTTCTGTCATTAAGTTTCACCTTGTGAACACACCTTATTTAATCCTTTAACACATTTAAAGGTTTCAGTGATGTCCCCTCTCTCCCTTCTTTCCTCCTATCTCTTTAGTCAATCATGTGGTCCACATTTGCTTTGTGACCCTTATTGGATTGCTGGTTGGCCCAAGCAATGAGGGGGAGGTTTAGGATGCTCTCTTCTGCAGCACTGGCCACTGTTAGCTACAGCTTGGCCACATTGCCGGATCCAGAAAGTGGTGAGTATTTCAGCCTGTTCATTTTACCATGACACTGCAGGCATGCCAAACCAGTATGTCCCCAATATAAGCTCCCTACCGACCCTAAAATCTTTTTAGACTTAGGCTGCTTTTAAGCGGTCCTTCACTCTGAATAACATCGTATATGTTTCCCCCATCCTGTACATACAGATTGCTCACATTAAAAATCATCCTGCCTGCATCTACTGCATGTTATGAGCCTTTAAACATCCAAGATGGTGGCTCATGGAGCTTCAGGCAGCCTGCAAACAGGAAGTGCCTTCTAACTGTGCTGCTCTGCATTCTGGGATTGCTGACCTTTTCCTGACTCCAGCTCTGCTTTGTCTGAGCAAAGCACAGCTATAACCCACCCTCTGAACTTTATCCCACTCTCCTTTCCTCAGTAAGTGTGATGCTTCTGAGTCAAGATGGCAGCGCCGGTATCTTAAGTCCTGAACAGAGTTGCAGCCCAGTGGGGGAAAGAATAATAAGTGACTAAAAACTTAAAATATATTAATTTTAGATGCTGGGGAATCGTTTTTAAGGGTTTGGGCTTTTCAAAAAATCATGGTGAAGGTCCGGTTTAAAGCTGTACCTACCTAGGTTTTTCATATGCATTACATGGGCACCCCTATTTGGGATGCCCCTGTGTTTGAAACCCCTCGGAATGGGCTGTTTACTTACCACAATCCATGTTCCTACAATGCAAGCTCTCATCCAATCAGAGCTCAATGCCATGCATAATTATGCCTGTCAAACAGTCCTGAATTTAACCGTTTGACAGGTGCCTCCAGCTAAATGTTTCCTTCTGCTGCACAGAGCAGCCACCAGTTGTTTAGATATGCTAGCGGTGGGTGTGCACATCATCTGGAGGAGTGCTGGGGATGCCAATGGAGGCCTAAGCATGTGAGGAGTGCTGGAGGAGTGCTATGGATGCCATTGGAGGCCTAAGCATGTGAGGAGTGCTGGAGGAGTGCTGGGGATGCCAATGGAGGCCATAGCATGTGAAGAGTGCTGGGGATGCCAATGGAGGCTTAAGCATGTGAGGAGTGCTGGAGGAGTGCTATGGATGCCAATGGAGGCCTAAGCATGTGAGGAGTGCTGGAGGAGTGCTGGGGATGCCAATGGAGGCCTAAGTATGTGAGGAGTGCTGGGGATGCCAATGGAGGCCTAAGCATGCGAGGACTGCTGGAAGAGTGCTGGGGATGCCAATGGAGGCCTAAGCATGCGAGGAGTGCTGGAGGAGTGCTGGGGATGCCAATGGAGGCCTAAGTATGTGAAGAGTGCTGGGGATGCCAATGGAGGCCTAAGCATGCGAGGAGTGCTGGAGTAGTGCTATGGATGCCAATGGAGGCCTAAGCATGCGAGGAGTGCTGGAGTAGTGCTGGGGATGCCAATGGAGGCCTAAGCATGTGAGGAGTGCTAGAGGAGTGCTATGGATGCCAATGGAGGCCTAAGCATGCGAGGAGTGCTGGAGGAGTGCTGGAGATGCCAATGGAGGCCGAAGCATGTGAGGAGTGCTGGAGATGCCAAAGGAGGCTTAAGCATGCGAGGAGTGCTGGAGGAGTGCTGGAGATGCCAATGGAGGCCTAAGCATGTGAGGAGTGCTGGAGGAGTTCTGGGGATGCCAATGGAGGCCTAAGCATGTGAGGAGTGCTGGAGGAGTGCTATGGATGCCAATGGAGGCCTAAGCATGTGAGGAGTGCTGCGGATGCCAATGGAGGCCTAAGCATGTGGGGAGTGCTGGAGGAGTGCTGGGGATGCCAATGGAGGCCTAAGCATGCGAGGAGTGCTGGAGGAGTGCTGGGGATGCCAATGGAGGCCTAAGCATGTGGGGAGTGCTGGAGGAGTGCTGGAGATGCCAATGGAGGCCTAAGCATGTGAGGAGTGCTGGGGATGCCAATGGAGGCCTAAGCATGTGAGGAGTGCTGGGGATGCCGATGGAGGGCTAAGCATGCGAGCAGTGCTGGAGGAGTGCTGGGGATGCCAATGGAGGGCTAAGCATGCGAGCAGTGCTGGAGGAGTGCTGGGGATGCCAATGGAGGGCTAAGCATGCGAGCAGTGCTGGAGGAGTGCTGGGGATGCCGATGGAGGCCTAAGCATGCGAGGAGTGCTGGAGGTGTGCTGGGGATGCCAATGGAGGCCTAAGCATGCGAGCAGAGCTGGAGGAGTGCTGGGGATGCCAATGGAGGGCTAAGCATGTGAGGAGTGCTGGGGATGCCAATGGAGGCCTAAGCATGCAAGGAGTGCTGAGGAGTGCTGGGGATGCCAATGGAGGCCTAAGCATGCAAGGAGTGCTGGGGATGCCAATGGATGCCTAAGCATGCGGGGAGTGCTGGTGGAGTGCTGGGGATGCCAATGGAGGCCTAAGCATGCGAGGAGTGCTGGACGAGTGCTGGGGATGCCAATGGAGGCCTAAGCATGTGAGAAGTGCTGGGGATGCCAATGGAGGCCTAAGCATGTGGGGAGTGCTGGAGGAGTGCTGGGGATGCAAATGGAGGCCTAAGCATGTGGGGAGTGCTGGAGGAGTGCTGGGGATGCAAATGGAGGCCTAAGCATGCGAGGAGTGCTGGAGGAGTGCTGAAGATGCCAATGGAGGCCTAAGCATGCGAGGAGTGCTGGAGGAGTGCTGGGGATGCCAATGGAGGCCTAAGCATGCGAGGAGTGCTGGAGAAGTGCTGGAGATGCCAATGGAGGCCTAAGCATGCGAGCAGTGCTGGAGGAGTGCTGGGGATGCCAATGGAGGGCTAAGCATGCAAGGAGTGCTGGAAGAGTGCTGGGGATGCCAGTGGAGGCCTAAGCATGCGACGAGTGCTGGAGGAGTGCTGGGGATGCCAATGGAGGCCTAAGCATGTGAGGAGTGCTGGAGGAGTGCTGGGGATGCCAATGGAGGCCTAAGCATGCGAGGAGTTCTGAAGGAATGCTGGGGATGCCAATGGATGCCTAAGCATGTGAGGAATGCTGGAGGAGTGCTGGGGATGCCAATGGAGGCCTTAGCATGTGAGGAGTGCTGGAGGAGTGCTGGGGATGCCAATGGAGGCCTAAGCATGCAAGGAGTGCTGGAGGAGTGCTGGGGATGCCAATGGAGGCCTAAGCATGTGAGGAGTGCTGGAGGAGTGCTGGGGATGCCAATGGAGGCCTAAGCATGCAAGGAGTGCTGGGGGAGTGCTGGGGATGCCAATGGAGGCCTAAGCATGTGAGGAGTGCTGGGGATGCCGATGGAGGGCTAAGCATGCGAGCAGTGCTGGAGGAGTGCTGGGGATGCCAATGGAGGGCTAAGCATGCGAGCAGTGCTGGAGGAGTGCTGGGGATGCCAATGGAGGGCTAAGCATGCGAGCAGTGCTGGAGGAGTGCTGGGGATGCCGATGGAGGCCTAAGCATGCGAGGAGTGCTGGAGGTGTGCTGGGGATGCCAATGGAGGCCTAAGCATGCGAGCAGAGCTGGAGGAGTGCTGGGGATGCCAATGGAGGGCTAAGCATGTGAGGAGTGCTGGGGATGCCAATGGAGGCCTAAGCATGCAAGGAGTGCTGAGGAGTGCTGGGGATGCCAATGGAGGCCTAAGCATGCAAGGAGTGCTGGGGATGCCAATGGATGCCTAAGCATGCGGGGAGTGCTGGTGGAGTGCTGGGGATGCCAATGGAGGCCTAAGCATGCGAGGAGTGCTGGACGAGTGCTGGGGATGCCAATGGAGGCCTAAGCATGTGAGAAGTGCTGGGGATGCCAATGGAGGCCTAAGCATGTGGGGAGTGCTGGAGGAGTGCTGGGGATGCAAATGGAGGCCTAAGCATGTGGGGAGTGCTGGAGGAGTGCTGGGGATGCAAATGGAGGCCTAAGCATGCGAGGAGTGCTGGAGGAGTGCTGAAGATGCCAATGGAGGCCTAAGCATGCGAGGAGTGCTGGAGGAGTGCTGGGGATGCCAATGGAGGCCTAAGCATGCGAGGAGTGCTGGAGAAGTGCTGGAGATGCCAATGGAGGCCTAAGCATGCGAGCAGTGCTGGAGGAGTGCTGGGGATGCCAATGGAGGGCTAAGCATGCAAGGAGTGCTGGAAGAGTGCTGGGGATGCCAGTGGAGGCCTAAGCATGCGACGAGTGCTGGAGGAGTGCTGGGGATGCCAATGGAGGCCTAAGCATGTGAGGAGTGCTGGAGGAGTGCTGGGGATGCCAATGGAGGCCTAAGCATGCGAGGAGTTCTGAAGGAATGCTGGGGATGCCAATGGATGCCTAAGCATGTGAGGAATGCTGGAGGAGTGCTGGGGATGCCAATGGAGGCCTTAGCATGTGAGGAGTGCTGGAGGAGTGCTGGGGATGCCAATGGAGGCCTAAGCATGCAAGGAGTGCTGGAGGAGTGCTGGGGATGCCAATGGAGGCCTAAGCATGTGAGGAGTGCTGGAGGAGTGCTGGGGATGCCAATGGAGGCCTAAGCATGCAAGGAGTGCTGGGGGAGTGCTGGGGATGCCAATGGAGGCCTAAGGATGCGAGGAGTGCTAGAGATGCCAATGGAGGCCTAAGCATGCAAGGAGTGCTGGAGGAGTGCTGGGGATGCCAATGGAGACCTAAGCATGCAAAGAGTGCTGGAGGAGTGCTGGGGATGCCAATGGAGGCCTAAGCATGCGAGGAGTGCTGGGGATGCCAATGGAGGGGTAAGCATGTGAGGAGTGCTGGGGATGCCAATAGAGGCCTAAGCATGCAAGGAGTGCTGGGGATGCCAATGGAGGCCTAAGCATGCGAGGAGTGCTGGAGGAGTACTGGGGATGCCAATGGAGGCCTAAGCATGTGAGGAGTGCTGGAGGAGTGCTGGGGATGCCAATGGAGGCCTAAGCATGTGAGGAGTGCTGGAGGAGTGCTGGGGATTCCAATGGAGGCCTAAGCATGTGAGGATTGCTGGGGATGCCAATGAAGGCCTCAGCATGTGAGGAGTGCTGGAGGAGTGCTGGGGATTCCAAGGGAGGCCTAAGTATGTGAGGAGTGCTGGAGGAGTGCTGGGGATGCCAATGGAGGCCTAAGCATGTGAAGAGTGCTGGGGATGCCAATGGATGCCAATGGAGGCCTAAGCATGTGAGGAGTGCTAGGGAAGCCAATGGAGGCCTAAGCATGCGAGGAGTGCTGGAGGAGTGCTGGGGATGCCAATGAAGATCTCAGCATGTGAGGAGTGCTGGAGGAGTGTTGGGGATGCCAATGGAGGCCTAAGCATGCGAGCAGTGCTGGAGGAGTGCTGGGGATGCCAATGGAGGGCTAAACATGTGAGGAGTGCTGGGGATGCCAATGGAGGCCTAAGCATGCAAGGAGTGCTGAGGAGTACTGGGGATGCCAATGGAGGCCTAAGCATGCAAGGAGTGCTGGAAGAGTGCTGGGGATGCCAGTGGAGGCCTAAGCATGCGACGAGTGCTGGAGGAGTGCTGGGGATGCCAATGGAGGCCTAAGCATGTGAGGAGTGCTGGGGATGCCAATGGAGGCCTAAGCATGCGAGGAGTTCTGAAGGAATGCTGGGGATGCCAATGCATGCCTAAGCATGTGAGGAATGCTGGAGGAGTGCTGGGGATGCCAATGGAGGCCTTAGCATGTGAGGAGTGCTGGAGGAGTGCTGGGGATGCCAATGGAGGCCTAAGCATGCAAGAAGTGCTGGAGGAGTGCTGGGGATGCCAATGGAGGCCTAAGCATGTGAGGAGTGCTGGAGGAGTGCTGGGGATGCCAATGGAGGCCTAAGCATGCAAGGAGTACTGGAGGAGTGCTGGGGATGCCAATGGAGGCCTAAGGATGCGAGGAGTGCTAGAGATGCCAATGGAGGCCTAAGCATGCAAGGAGTGCTGGAGGAGTGCTGGGGATGCCAATGGAGACCTAAGCATGCAAGGAGTGCTGGAGGAGTACTGGGGATGCCAATGGAGGCCTAAGCATGCAAGGAGTGCTGGGGATGCCAATGGAGGCCTAAGCATGCGAGGAGTGCTGGAGGAGTACTGGGGATGCCAATGGAGGCCTAAGCATGTGAGGAGTGCTGGAGGAGTGCTGGGGATGCCAATGGAGGCCTAAGCATGTGAGGAATGCTGGAGGAGTGCTGGGGATTCCAATGGAGGCCTAAGCATGTGAGGATTGCTGGGGATGCCAATGGAGGCCTAAGCATGCGAGGAGTGCTGGAGGAGTGCTGGGGATGCCAATGAAGGCCTCAGCATGTGAGGAGTGCTGGAGGAGTGCTGGGGATTCCAAGGGAGGCCTAAGTATGTGAGGAGTGCTGGAGGAGTGCTGGGGATGCCAATGGAGGCCTAAGCATGTGAGGAGTGCTGGGGATGCCAATGGATGCCAATGGAGGCCTAAGCATGTGAGGAGTGCTGGGGAAGCCAATGGAGGCCTAAGCATGCGAGGAGTGCTGGAGGAGTGCTGGGGATGCCAATGAAGATCTCAGCATGTGAGGAGTGCTGGAGGAGTGTTGGGGATGCCAATGGAGGCCTAAGCATGCGAGGAGTGCTGGAGGAGTGCTGGGGATGCCAATGGAGGCCTAAGCATGTGAGGAGTGCTGGGGATGCCAATGGAGGCCTAAGCATGTGGCGAGTGCTGGAGGAGTGCTGGGGATGCCAATGGAGGCCTAAGCATGTGAGGAGTGCTGAAGGAGTGCTGGGGATGCCAATGGAGACCTAAGCATGTGGGAAGTGCTGGAGGAGTGCTGGGGATGCCAATGGAGGCCTAAGCATGCGAGGAGTGCTGGAGGAGTGCTGGAGATGCTAATGGAGTCCTAAGCATGCGAGGAGTGCTGGAGAAGTGCTGGGCATGCCAATGGAGGCCTAAGCATGCGAGCAGTGCAGGAGGAGTGCTGGGGATGCTAATGGAGGGCTAAGCATGTGAGGAGTGCTGGGGATGCCAATGGAGGCCTAAGCATGCAAGGAGTGCTGAGGAGTACTGGGGATGCCAATGGAGGCCTAAGCATGCAAGGAGTGCTGGAAGAGTGCTGGGGATGCCAGTGGAGGCCTAAGCATGCAAGTAGTGCTGGAGGAGTGCTGGGGATGCCAATGGAGGCCTAAGCATGTGAGGAGTGCTGGGGATGCCAATGGAGGCCTAAGCATGCGAGGAGTTCTGAAGGAATGCTGGGGATGCCAACGGAGGCCTAAGCATGTGAGGAATGCTGGAGAAGTGCTGGGGATGCCAATGGAAGCCTAAGCATGCAAGGAGTGCTGGAGGAGTGCTGGGGATGCCAATGGAGGCCTAAGCATGCGAGGAGTGCTGGGCATGCCAATGGAGGCCTAAGCATGCAAGGAGTACTGGAGGAGTGCTGGGGATGCCAATGGAGGCCTAAGCATGCAAGGAGTGCTGGAGGAGTGCTAGGGATGCCAATGGAGGCCTAAGCATGCAAGCAGTGCTGGGGATGCCAATGGAGGGGTAAGCATGTGAGGAGTGCTGGGGATGCCAATAGAGGCCTAAGCATGCAAGGAGTGCTGGAGGAGTTCTGGGGATGCCAATGGAGGCCTAAGCATGCGAGGAGTGCTGGAGGAGTGCTGGGGATGCCAATGGAGGCCTAAGCATGTGAGGAGTGCTGGAGGAGTGCTGCGGATGCCAATGAAGGCCTAAGCATGTGAGGAGTGCTGGAGGAGTGCTGCGGATGCCAGTGGAGGCCTAAGCATGCGAGGAGTGCTGGAGGAGTGTTGCGGATGCCAATGGAGGCCTAAGCATGCGAGGAGTGCTGGAGGAGTGTTATGGATGCCAATGGAGGCCTATACATGCAAGGAGTACTGGAGGAGTGCTGGGGAGGCCAATGGAGGCCTAAGCATGCAAGGAGTGCTGGAGGAGTGCTGGGGATGCCAATGGAGGCCTATGCATGCAAGGAGTGCTGGGGATGCCAATGGAGGCCTAAGCATGTAAGGAGTGCTGGGGATGCCAATGGAGGCGTAAGCATGCGGGGAGTCTTAGTGATGCCAATGGAGGCCTAAGCATGCAAGGAGTGCTGGAGGAGTGCTAGGGATGCCAATAGAGGCCTAAGCATGCGAGGAGCGCTGGAGGAGTGCTGGGGAAACCAATGGAGGCCTAAGCATGCAAGGAGTGCTGGGGATGCCAATGGAGGCCTAAGCATGCAAGGAGTGCTGGGGATGCCAATGGAGGCCTAAGCATGTGAGGAGTGCTGGGGGAGTGCTTGGGATGCCAATGGAGGCCTAAGCATGTGAGGAGTGCTGGAGGTGTGCTGGGGATGGCAATGGAGGCCTAAGCATGCGAGGAGTGCTGGAGGAGTGCTAGGGATGCCAATGGAGACCTAAACATGCAATGAGCGCTGGAGGAGTGCTGTGGATGCCAGTGAAGGCCTAAGCATGGGAGGAGTCCTGGAGGAGTGCTGGGGATGCCAATGGAGGCCTAAGCATGCGAGGAGTGCTGGAGGATGCCAGTGAAGGCCTAAGCATGCGGGGAGTGCTGGAGGAGTGCTGGGGATGCCAATGGAGGCCTAAGCATGCGAGGAGTGCAGGACGAGTGCTGGGGAAGCCAATGGAGGCCTAAGCATGTGAGGAGTGCTGGAGAAGTGCTAGGGATGCCAATGGAGGACTAAGCATGCGAGGAGTGCTGGAGGAGTGCTGCTGGTGCCAATGGAGGCCTAAGTATGTGAGGAGTGCTGGAGGAGTGCTGGGGATGCCAGTGGAGGCCGAAGCATGCAAGGAGTGCTGGAGGAGTGCTGGGGATGCCAATGAAGGCCTCAGCATGTGAGGAGTGCTGGAGGAGTGCTGGGGATGCCAATGGAGGCCTAAGCATGCGAGGAGTGCTGGAGGAGTGCTGGGGATGCCAATGGAGGCCTAAGCATGTGAGGAGTGCTGGAGGAGTGCTGGGGATGCCAATGGAGGCCTAAGCATGCAAGGAGTGCTGGAGGAGTGCTGGGGATGCCAATGAAGGCCTAAGCATGTGAGGAGTGCCGGGGATGCCAATGGAGGCCTAAGCATGCAAGGAGTGCTGAACGAGTGTTGGGGATGCCAATGGAGGCCTAAGCATGCAAGGAGTGCTGGAGGAGTGCTAGGGATGCCAATGGAGGCCTAAGCATGTGAGGAGTGCTGGGGATGCCAATGGATGCCTAAGCATGTGAGGAGTGCTGAAGGAAGTGCTGGGGATGCCAATGGAGGCCTAAGCATGTGAGGAGTGCTGGGGATGCCAATGGAGGCCTAAGCATGCAAAGAGTGCTGGAGGAGTGCTGGGGGTGCCAATGAAGGCCTCAGCATGTGAGGAGTGCTGGAGGAGTGCTGGGGATGCCAATGGAGGCCTAAGCATGCGGGGAGTGCTGGGGATGCCAATGGAGGCCTAAGCATGCGAGGAGTGCTGGAGGAGTACTGGGGATGCCAATGGAGGCCTAAGAATGTGAGAAGTACTGTGGATGCCAATGAAGGGCTAAGCATGTGAGGAGTGCTGGGGATGCCAAAGGAGGCCTAAGCATGTGAGGAGTACTGGAGGAGTGCTGGGGATGCCAATGGAGGCCTAAGCATGTGAGGAGTGCTGGAGGAGTGCTGCGGATGCCAATTAAGGCCTAAGCATGTGAGGAGTGTTGGGGATGCCAATGGAGGCCTAAGCATGTGAGGAGTACTGGAGGAGTGCTGGGGATGCCAATGAAGGCCTAAGCATGTGAGGAGTGCCGGGGATGCCAATGGAGGCCTAAGCATGCGAGGAGTGCTGAAGGAGTGCTGGGGATGCCAATGGAGGCCTAAGCATGCAAGGAGTGCTGGAGGAGTGCTAGGGATGCCAATGGAGGCCTAAGCATGTGAGGAGTGCTGGGGATGCCAATGGATGCCTAAGCATGTGAGGAGTGCTGAAGGAGTGCTGGGGATGCCAATGGAGGCCTAAGCATGTGAGGAGTGCTGGGGATGCCAATGGAGGCCTAAGCATGCAATGAGTGCTGGAGGAGTGCTGGGGGTGCCAATGAAGGCCTCAGCATGTGAGGAGTGCTGGAGGAGTGCTGGGGATGCCAATGGAGGCCTAAGCATGCGGGGAGTGCTGGGGATGCCAATGGAGGCCTAAGCATGCGAGGAGTGCTGGAGGAGTACTGGGGATGCCAATGGAGGCCTAAGAATGTGAGGAGTACTGTGGATGCCAATGAAGGGCTAAGCATGTGAGGAGTGCTGGGGATGCCAAAGGAGGCCTAAGCATGTGAGGAGTACTGGAGGAGTGCTGGGGATGCCAATGGAGGCCTAAGCATGTGAGGAGTGCTGGAGGAGTGCTGCGGATGCCAATTAAGGCCTAAGCATGTGAGGAGTGTTGGGGATGCCAATGGAGGCCTAAGCATGTGAGGAGTACTGGAGGAGTGCTGGGGATGCCAATGGAGGCCTAAGCATGCGAGCAGTACTGGAGGAGTGCTGGGGATGCCAATGGAGGCCTAAGCATGCGAGCAGTGCTGGAGGAGTGCTGGGGATGCCAATGGAGGCCTAAGCATGCGAGGAGTGCTGGGGATGCCAATGGAGGCCTAAGCATTCAAGGAGTGCTGGGGATGCCAATGGAGGCCTAAGCATGCGAGGAGTGCTGGAGATGCCAATGGAGGCCTAAGCATGCAAGGAGTGCTGGAGGAGTGCAGGGGATGCCAATGGAGGCCTAAGCATGCGAGGAGTGCTGGAGATGCCAATGGAGGCCTAAGCATGCAAGGAGTGCTGGAGGAGTGCTGGGGATGCCAATGGAGGCCTAAGCATGCGAAGAGTGCTGGAGGAGTGCTGCGGATGCCAATGGAGGCTTAAGCATTCAAGGTGTGCTGGAGGAGTGCTGGGGATGCCAATGGAGGCCTAAGTATGCGAGGAGTGCTGGAGATGCCAGTGGAGGCCTAAGCATGCAAGGAGTGCTGGGGGAGTGCTGCGGATGCCAATGAAGGCCTAAGCATGTGAGGAGTGCTGGAGGAGTGCTGGGGATGCCAATGGAGGCCTAAGCATGCGAAGAGTGCTGGAGGAGTGCTGCGGATGCCAATGGAGGCTTAAGCATTCAAGGTGTGCTGGAGGAGTGCTGGGGATGCCAATGGAGGCCTAAGTATGCGAGGAGTGCTGGAGGAGTGCTGGAGATGCCAGTGGAGGCCTAAGCATGCAAGGAGTGCTGGGGGAGTGCTGCGGATGCCAATGGAGGCCTAAGCATGTGAGGAGTGCTGGAGGAGTGCTGCGGATGCCAATGGAGGCCTAAGCATGCGAGGAGTGCTGGAGGAGTGCTGGGGATGCCAATGGAGGCCTAAGCATGTGAGGAGTGCTGGAGGAGTGCTATGGATGCCAATGAAGGCCTAAGCATGTGAGGAGTGCTGGGGATGCCAATGGAGGCCTAAGCATGTGAGGAGTACTGGAGGAGTGCTGGGGATGCCAATGGAGGCCTAAGCATGCGAGGAGTGCTGGAGGAGTGCTGGGGATTCCAATGAAGGCCTAAGCATGCAAGGAGTGCTGGAAGAGTGCTGGGGATGCCAATGGAGGCCTAAGCATGCGAGCAGTGCTGGAGGAGTGCTGGGGATGCCAATGAAGGCCTAAGCATGCAAGGAGTGCTGGAAGAGTGCTGCGGATGCCAATGGAGGCTTAAGCATTCAAGGTGTGCTGGAGGAGTGCTGGGGATGCCAATGGAGGCCTAAGTATGCGAGGAGTGCTGGAGGAGTGCTGGAGATGCCAGTGGAGGCCTAAGCATGCAAGGAGTGCTGGGGGAGTGCTGCGGATGCCAATGAAGGCCTAAGCATGTGAGGAGTGCTGGAGGAGTGCTGGGGATGCCAATGGAGGCCTAAGCATGCGAAGAGTGCTGGAGGAGTGCTGCGGATGCCAATGGAGGCTTAAGCATTCAAGGTGTGCTGGAGGAGTGCTGGGGATGCCAATGGAGGCCTAAGTATGCGAGGAGTGCTGGAGGAGTGCTGGAGATGCCAGTGGAGGCCTAAGCATGCAAGGAGTGCTGGGGGAGTGCTGCGGATGCCAATGGAGGCCTAAGCATGTGAGGAGTGGTGGAGGAGTGCTGCGGATGCCAGTGGAGGCCTAAGCATGCGAGGAGTGCTGGAGGAGTGCTGCTGATGCCAATGGAGGCCTAAGCATGCGAGGAGTGCTGGAGGAGTGCTGGGGATGCCAATGGAGGCCTAAGCATGTGAGGAGTGCTGGAGGAGTGCTATGGATGCCAATGAAGGCCTAAGCATGTGAGGAGTGCTGGGGATGCCAATGGAGGCCTAAGCATGTGAGGAGTACTGGAGGAGTGCTGGGGATGCCAATGGAGGCCTAAGCATGCGAGGAGTGCTGGAGGAGTGCTGGGGATGCCAATGAAGGCCTAAGCATGCAAGGAGTGCTGGAAGAGTGCTGGGGATGCCAATGGAGGCCTAAGCATGCGAGCAGTGCTGGAGGAGTGCTGGGGATGCCAATGGAGGCCTAAGCATGTGAGGAGTGCTGGGGATGCCAATGGAGGCCTAAGCATTCAAGGAGTGCTGGGGATGCCAATGGAGGCGTAAGCATGCGGGGAGTGCTGGAGATGTCAATGGAGGCCTAAGCATGCAAGGAGTGCTGGAGGAGTGCTGGGGATGCCAATGAAGGCCTAAGCATGCGAGGAGTGCTGGAGATGCCAATGGAGGCCTAAGCGTGCAAGGAGTGCTGGAGGAGTGCTGCGGTTGCCAATGGAGGCCTAAGCATTCAAGGAGTGCTGGAGGAGTGCTGGGGATGCCAATGGAGGCCTAAGCATGTGAGGAGTGCTGGAGGAGTGCTGGAGATGCCAATGGAGTCCTAAGCATGCAAGGAGTGCTGGAGGAGTGCTGGGGATGCCAATGGAGGCCTAAGCATGCAAAGAGTGCTGGAGGGGTGCTGCGGATGCCACTGGAGGCCTAAGCATGCAAGGAGTGCTGGAGGAGTGCTGGGGATGCCAATGGAGGCCTAAGCATGCGAAGAGTGCTGGAGGAGTGCTGGGGATGCCAGTGGAGGCCTAAGCATGCGAGGAGTGCTGGAGATGCCAATGGAGGCCTAAGCATGCAAGGAGTGCTGGAGGAGTGCTGGGGATGCCAATGGAGGCCTAAGCATGCGAGGAGTGCTGGAGGAGTGCTGGAGATGCCAATGGAGTCCTAAGCATGCAAGGAGTGCTGGAGGAGTGCTGGGGATGCCAATGGAGGCCTAAGCATGCAAAGAGTGCTGGAGGAGTGCTGCGGATGCCAATGGAGGCCTAAGTATGCAAGGAGTGCTGGAGGAGTGCTGGGGATGCCAATGGAGGCCTAAGCATGCGAAGAGTGCTGGAGGAGTGCTGGGGATGCCAGTAGAGGCCTAAGCATGCGAGGAGTGCTGGAGGAGTGCTGGAGATGCCAATGGAGGCCTAAGCATGCGAAGAGTGCTTGAAGAGTGCTACCGGGACCAATGGAGGCCTAAGCATGCAAGGAGTGCTGGAGGAGTGCTGGGGATGCCAATGGAGGCCTAAGCATGCGAGGAGTGCTGGAGGAGTGCTGGGGATGCCAATGAAGGCCTCAGCATGCATCATGGGATTGATTCCCGAGGTCAGTATACTGGTGAGCAGCGGGATTTCACACAGGACTATAATATTTTAGATTTAGAGCCGGGTTACCATGGTTTTGGTTAACTTTAAAGAGGAATTACAGTGAAAAATGTAAACTTCAGTAGTGTGCAGGTACTTTCCCTTTCTAGATCTTGTTAAAAATGTTTCAGTTTTCAAGTATCAAGTAAATATTGCATTCAGAGGTAATAGCAATTTTAGTTAGAAAAATTACCCTATTACCTTATTAGGTTGAGACAAGCCCTTATTATTATATACTGATGTTTTACTATGGTTAAAATGTCCATTATCACTGAAAATATTATTAACCTCGACTTAAAGAGTAAATCCATAGTAAAGCATATGGAGGATATTAGTCAAAAGGATGGGTTAATGAACCAGTGTATTATTCTATTTTCCACAAGTATCTTAAAGAAGCCCTTAACCTTCCCTGCAAGTGGAAGAACTTACCGGTACATCACTGGCTGCTAGATCACGTTAGGGTTTAGGTAAACGGAGGGCCACTTTAAGTGTGTATGCCTGCTTTAAATAGTTGGTGCATCAATCAGCAGAAGCATTGTAGTAGAACATATATACAGATACAGGTGGTGTCAAACTCATTTTCACAGAGGGCCACTTCAGCATAAAGTGTTTGACACAAAACAAGAAACATGACCATTAAAATGTATGGAAACAGACACAGAAATATTTTGCCCAAGGACAGATGCAGTCTCTGAATTATTTTGCCATGGACAGATCCATGCTACTGCATCTAGGGACAGAATTAGAAGCGGTGGGGCGTAGCACTCTGCAGCACTATACACAGACAGAAGCTTGGAGGGACAGGGCCGGCAATAAGGGGCACCACCCAGTGACCACCAACTGGCACCTGTCAGAGGGCCACATAGAAATACTTGGAGTGCAGATTCCGGCCCTGGAATCTGGAAGTGGTTAGCTGGCAGGAAGTGAGGAAGCTTTTACGCCTCTGATTTGAATGCCTGTACTAGGGATGAGCGAATCGATCCGGACGAACCCGGATTCGATCCGAATTTCAGGAAAAATTCGATTCGGATCGAATCCGAATTTCCCCGCGATTCGATCACTCGAAGTTTTCCTTTAACATCCATTCATTTACATTACAGGCATTCTAAGATGGCGGGCGGGACATGTCTGGACATGTATCCCGCGCCAGTGCAAGCTGGGGCAGTCACATGCAGCCTATCAGCAGCCAGCAAGCCCGGTGACGTCACACAGCGGTATTTAACGGCGGCCATCTTGCTTTTCCTCATTTCTCTATTGCATTCGTGACAGACAGACAGAACGCTGTGTAGCTGAGGCAGTTAGACAGGCTGGAGACAGGCTGGAGACAGGGACAGACAGGGACAGGCTGGAGACAGGCAGGAGACAGGCAGGAGACAGACAGGAGACAGACAGAAAGCCAGGGAAAGGTAGGAAAAACGGAGCTGGCTGACAGGGAGATTTTTTTTTTTTCATCCAGCCTTTGTTAGCGTTTTCAGGCTGCTTATAGTAACTAACTGTGCATATATACTGAACTGATCTTAAGTCTGCTGTGAGGCATCCCATTCTGTGACTAAAGCAGCCTCTATTTAATAGCATAATAAACATTTGCACTTATTCTCATAGAAATCAGGCCTGATAAAGACACTTTTGCTGTGCATGCTCTCTGGTTTTTGTGGCACTGGCATCCCATTCTGTGACTAAAGCAGCCTCTATTTAATAGCATAATAAACATTTGCACTTATTCTCATAGAAATCAGGCCTGATAAAGACACTTTTGCTGTGCATGCTCTCTGGTTTTTGTGGCACTGGCATCCCATTCTGTGACTAAAGCAGCCTCTATTTAATAGCATAATAAACATTTGCACTTATTCTCATAGAAATCAGGCCTGATAAAGACACTTTTGCTGTGCATGCTCTCTGGTTTTTGTGGCACTGGCATCCCATTCTGTGACTAAAGCAGCCTCTATTTAATAGCATAATAAACAATTGCACTTATTCTCATAGAAATCAGGCCTGATAAAGACACTTTTGCTGTGCATGCTCTCTGGTTTTTGTGGCACTGGCATCCCATTCTGTGACTAAAGCAGCCTCTATTTAATAGCATAATAAACATTTGCACTTATTCTCATAGAAATCAGGCCTGATAAAGACACTTTTGCTGTGCATGCTCTCTGGTTTTTGTGGCACTGGCATCCCATTCTGTGACTAAAGCAGCCTCTATTTAATAGCATAATAAACATTTGCACTTATTCTCATAGAAATCAGGCCTGATAAAGACACTTTTGCTGTGCATGCTCTCTGGTTTTTGTGGCACTGGCATCCCATTCTGTGACTAAAGCAGCCTCTATTTAATAGCACAATAAACATTTGCACTTATTCTCATAGAAATCAGGCCTGATAAAGACACTTTTGCTGTGCATGCTCTCTGGTTTTTGTGGCACTGGCATCCCATTCTGTGACTAAAGCAGCCTCTATTTAATAGCATAATAAACATTTGCACTTATTCTCATAGAAATCAGGCCTGATAAAGACACTTTTGCTGTGCATGCTCTCTGGTTTTTGTGGCACTGGCATCCCATTCTGTGACTAAAGCAGCCTCTATTTAATAGCATAATAAACATTTGCACTTATTCTCATAGAAATCAGGCCTGATAAAGACACTTTTGCTGTGCATGCTCTCTGGTTTTTGTGGCACTGGCATCCCATTCTGTGACTAAAGCAGCCTCTATTTAATAGCATAATAAACATTTGCACTTATTCTCATAGAAATCAGGCCTGATAAAGACACTTTTGCTGTGCATGCTCTCTGGTTTTTGTGGCACTGGCATCCCATTCTGTGACTAAAGCAGCCTCTATTTAATAGCATAATAAACATTTGCACTTATTCTCATAGAAATCAGGCCTGATAAAGACACTTTTGCTGTGCATGCTCTCTGGTTTTTGTGGCACTGGCATCCCATTCTGTGACTAAAGCAGCCTCTATTTAATAGCACAATAAACATTTGCACTTATTCTCATAGAAATCAGGCCTGATAAAGACACTTTTGCTGTGCATGCTCTCTGGTTTTTGTGGCACTGGCATCCCATTCTGTGACTAAAGCAGCCTCTATTTAATAGCATAATAAACATTTGCACTTATTCTCATAGAAATCAGGCCTGATAAAGACACTTTTGCTGTGCATGCTCTCTGGTTTTTGTGGCACTGGCATCCCATTCTGTGACTAAAGCAGCCTCTATTTAATAGCACAATAAACATTTGCACTTATTCTCATAGAAATCAGGCCTGATAAAGACACTTTTGCTGTGCATGCTCTCTGGTTTTTGTGGCACTGGCATCCCATTCTGTGACTAAAGCAGCCTCTATTTAATAGCATAATAAACATTTGCACTTATTCTCATAGAAATCAGGCCTGATAAAGACACTTTTGCTGTGCATGCTCTCTGGTTTTTGTGGCACTGGCATCCCATTCTGTGACTAAAGCAGCCTCTATTTAATAGCATAATAAACATTTGCACTTATTCTCATAGAAATCAGGCCTGATAAAGACACTTTTGCTGTGCATGCTCTCTGGTTTTTGTGGCACTGGCATCCCATTCTGTGACTAAAGCAGCCTCTATTTAATAGCACAATAAACATTTGCACTTATTCTCATAGAAATCAGGCCTGATAAAGACACTTTTGCTGTGCATGCTCTCTGGTTTTTGTGGCACTGGCATCCCATTCTGTGACTAAAGCAGCCTCTATTTAATAGCATAATAAACATTTGCACTTATTCTCATAGAAATCAGGCCTGATAAAGACACTTTTGCTGTGCATGCTCTCTGGTTTTTGTGGCACTGGCATCCCATTCTGTGACTAAAGCAGCCTCTATTTAATAGCACAATAAACATTTGCACTTATTCTCATAGAAATCAGGCCTGATAAAGACACTTTTGCTGTGCATGCTCTCTGGTTTTTGTGGCACTGGCATCCCATTCTGTGACTAAAGCAGCCTCTATTTAATAGCATAATAAACATTTGCACTTATTCTCATAGAAATCAGGCCTGATAAAGACACTTTTGCTGTGCATGCTCTCTGGTTTTTGTGGCACTGGCATCCCATTCTGTGACTAAAGCAGCCTCTATTTAATAGCACAATAAACATTTGCACTTATTCTCATAGAAATCAGGCCTGATAAAGACACTTTTGCTGTGCATGCTCTCTGGTTTTTGTGGCACTGGCATCCCATTCTGTGACTAAAGCAGCCTCTATTTAATAGCATAATAAACATTTGCACTTATTCTCATAGAAATCAGGCCTGATAAAGACACTTTTGCTGTGCATGCTCTCTGGTTTTTGTGGCACTGGCATCCCATTCTGTGACTAAAGCAGCCTCTATTTAATAGCATAATAAACATTTGCACTTATTCTCATAGAAATCAGGCCTGATAAAGACACTTTTGCTGTGCATGCTCTCTGGTTTTTGTGGCACTGGCATCCCATTCTGTGACTAAAGCAGCCTCTATTTAATAGCATAATAAACATTTGCACTTATTCTCATAGAAATCAGGCCTGATAAAGACACTTTTGCTGTGCATGCTCTCTGGTTTTTGTGGCACTGGCATCCCATTCTGTGACTAAAGCAGCCTCTATTTAATAGCATAATAAACATTTGCACTTATTCTCATAGAAATCAGGCCTGATAAAGACACTTTTGCTGTGCATGCTCTCTGGTTTTTGTGGCACTGGCATCCCATTCTGTGACTAAAGCAGCCTCTATTTAATAGCACAATAAACATTTGCACTTATTCTCATAGAAATCAGGCCTGATAAAGACACTTTTGCTGTGCATGCTCTCTGGTTTTTGTGGCACTGGCATCCCATTCTGTGACTAAAGCAGCCTCTATTTAATAGCATAATAAACATTTGCACTTATTCTCATAGAAATCAGGCCTGATAAAGACACTTTTGCTGTGCATGCTCTCTGGTTTTTGTGGCACTGGCATCCCATTCTGTGACTAAAGCAGCCTCTATTTAATAGCACAATAAACATTTGCACTTATTCTCATAGAAATCAGGCCTGATAAAGACACTTTTGCTGTGCATGCTCTCTGGTTTTTGTGGCACTGGCATCCCATTCTGTGACTAAAGCAGCCTCTATTTAATAGCATAATAAACATTTGCACTTATTCTCATAGAAATCAGGCCTGATAAAGACACTTTTGCTGTGCATGCTCTCTGGTTTTTGTGGCACTGGCATCCCATTCTGTGACTAAAGCAGCCTCTATTTAATAGCATAATAAACATTTGCACTTATTCTCATAGAAATCAGGCCTGATAAAGACACTTTTGCTGTGCATGCTCTCTGGTTTTTGTGCACTGGCATCCCATTCTGTGACTAAAGCAGCCTCTATTTAATAGCACAATAAACATTTGCACTTATTCTCATAGAAATCAGGCCTGATAAAGACACTTTTGCTGTGCATGCTCTCTGGTTTTTGTGGCACTGGCATCCCATTCTGTGACTAAAGCAGCCTCTATTTAATAGCATAATAAACATTTGCACTTATTCTCATAGAAATCAGGCCTGATAAAGACACTTTTGCTGTGCATGCTCTCTGGTTTTTGTGGCACTGGCATCCCATTCTGTGACTAAAGCAGCCTCTATTTAATAGCATAATAAACATTTGCACTTATTCTCATAGAAATCAGGCCTGATAAAGACACTTTTGCTGTGCATGCTCTCTGGTTTTTGTGGCACTGGCATCCCATTCTGTGACTAAAGCAGCCTCTATTTAATAGCATAATAAACATTTGCACTTATTCTCATAGAAATCAGGCCTGATAAAGACACTTTTGCTGTGCATGCTCTCTGGTTTTTGTGGCACTGGCATCCCATTCTGTGACTAAAGCAGCCTCTATTTAATAGCATAATAAACATTTGCACTTATTCTCATAGAAATCAGGCCTGATAAAGACACTTTTGCTGTGCATGCTCTCTGGTTTTTGTGGCACTGGCATCCCATTCTGTGACTAAAGCAGCCTCTATTTAATAGCATAATAAACATTTGCACTTATTCTCATAGAAATCAGGCCTGATAAAGACACTTTTGCTGTGCATGCTCTCTGGTTTTTGTGGCACTGGCATCCCATTCTGTGACTAAAGCAGCCTCTATTTAATAGCATAATAAACATTTGCACTTATTCTCATAGAAATCAGGCCTGATAAAGACACTTTTGCTGTGCATGCTCTCTGGTTTTTGTGGCACTGGCATCCCATTCTGTGACTAAAGCAGCCTCTATTTAATAGCATAATAAACATTTGCACTTATTCTCATAGAAATCAGGCCTGATAAAGACACTTTTGCTGTGCATGCTCTCTGGTTTTTGTGGCACTGGCATCCCATTCTGTGACTAAAGCAGCCTCTATTTAATAGCATAATAAACATTTGCACTTATTCTCATAGAAATCAGGCCTGATAAAGACACTTTTGCTGTGCATGCTCTCTGGTTTTTGTGGCACTGGCATCCCATTCTGTGACTAAAGCAGCCTCTATTTAATAGCACAATAAACATTTGCACTTATTCTCATAGAAATCAGGCCTGATAAAGACACTTTTGCTGTGCATGCTCTCTGGTTTTTGTGGCACTGGCATCCCATTCTGTGACTAAAGCAGCCTCTATTTAATAGCATAATAAACATTTGCACTTATTCTCATAGAAATCAGGCCTGATAAAGACACTTTTGCTGTGCATGCTCTCTGGTTTTTGTGGCACTGGCATCCCATTCTGTGACTAAAGCAGCCTCTATTTAATAGCATAATAAACATTTGCACTTATTCTCATAGAAATCAGGCCTGATAAAGACACTTTTGCTGTGCATGCTCTCTGGTTTTTGTGGCACTGGCATCCCATTCTGTGACTAAAGCAGCCTCTATTTAATAGCACAATAAACATTTGCACTTATTCTCATAGAAATCAGGCCTGATAAAGACACTTTTGCTGTGCATGCTCTCTGGTTTTTGTGGCACTGGCATCCCATTCTGTGACTAAAGCAGCCTCTATTTAATAGCACAATAAACATTTGCACTTATTCTCATAGAAATCAGGCCTGATAAAGACACTTTTGCTGTGCATGCTCTCTGGTTTTTGTGGCACTGGCATCCCATTCTGTGACTAAAGCAGCCTCTATTTAATAGCATAATAAACATTTGCACTTATTCTCATAGAAATCAGGCCTGATAAAGACACTTTTGCTGTGCATGCTCTCTGGTTTTTGTGGCACTGGCATCCCATTCTGTGACTAAAGCAGCCTCTATTTAATAGCATAATAAACATTTGCACTTATTCTCATAGAAATCAGGCCTGATAAAGACACTTTTGCTGTGCATGCTCTCTGGTTTTTGTGGCACTGGCATCCCATTCTGTGACTAAAGCAGCCTCTATTTAATAGCACAATAAACATTTGCACTTATTCTCATAGAAATCAGGCCTGATAAAGACACTTTTGCTGTGCATGCTCTCTGGTTTTTGTGGCACTGGCATCCCATTCTGTGACTAAAGCAGCCTCTATTTAATAGCATAATAAACATTTGCACTTATTCTCATAGAAATCAGGCCTGATAAAGACACTTTTGCTGTGCATGCTCTCTGGTTTTTGTGGCACTGGCATCCCATTCTGTGACTAAAGCAGCCTCTATTTAATAGCATAATAAACATTTGCACTTATTCTCATAGAAATCAGGCCTGATAAAGACACTTTTGCTGTGCATGCTCTCTGGTTTTTGTGGCACTGGCATCCATTCTGTGACTAAAGCAGCCTCTATTTAATAGCACAATAAACATTTGCACTTATTCTCATAGAAATCAGGCCTGATAAAGACACTTTTGCTGTGCATGCTCTCTGGTTTTTGTGGCACTGGCATCCCATTCTGTGACTAAAGCAGCCTCTATTTAATAGCATAATAAACATTTGCACTTATTCTCATAGAAATCAGGCCTGATAAAGACACTTTTGCTGTGCATGCTCTCTGGTTTTTGTGGCACTGGCATCCCATTCTGTGACTAAAGCAGCCTCTATTTAATAGCATAATAAACATTTGCACTTATTCTCATAGAAATCAGGCCTGATAAAGACACTTTTGCTGTGCATGCTCTCTGGTTTTTGTGGCACTGGCATCCCATTCTGTGACTAAAGCAGCCTCTATTTAATAGCATAATAAACATTTGCACTTATTCTCATAGAAATCAGGCCTGATAAAGACACTTTTGCTGTGCATGCTCTCTGGTTTTTGTGGCACTGGCATCCCATTCTGTGACTAAAGCAGCCTCTATTTAATAGCATAATAAACATTTGCACTTATTCTCATAGAAATCAGGCCTGATAAAGACACTTTTGCTGTGCATGCTCTCTGGTTTTTGTGGCACTGGCATCCCATTCTGTGACTAAAGCAGCCTCTATTTAATAGCATAATAAACATTTGCACTTATTCTCATAGAAATCAGGCCTGATAAAGACACTTTTGCTGTGCATGCTCTCTGGTTTTTGTGGCACTGGCATCCCATTCTGTGACTAAAGCAGCCTCTATTTAATAGCATAATAAACATTTGCACTTATTCTCATAGAAATCAGGCCTGATAAAGACACTTTTGCTGTGCATGCTCTCTGGTTTTTGTGGCACTGGCATCCCATTCTGTGACTAAAGCAGCCTCTATTTAATAGCATAATAAACATTTGCACTTATTCTCATAGAAATCAGGCCTGATAAAGACACTTTTGCTGTGCATGCTCTCTGGTTTTTGTGGCACTGGCATCCCATTCTGTGACTAAAGCAGCCTCTATTTAATAGCATAATAAACATTTGCACTTATTCTCTTAGAAATCAGGCCTGATAAAGACACTTTTGCTGTGCATGCTCTCTGGTTTTTGTGGCACTGGCATCCCATTCTGTGACTAAAGCAGCCTCTATTTAATAGCATAATAAACATTTGCACTTATTCTCATAGAAATCAGGCCTGATAAAGACACTTTTGCTGTGCATGCTCTCTGGTTTTTGTGGCACTGGCATCCCATTCTGTGACTAAAGCAGCCTCTATTTAATAGCATAATAAACATTTGCACTTATTCTCATAGAAATCAGGCCTGATAAAGACACTTTTGCTGTGCATGCTCTCTGGTTTTTGTGGCACTGGCATCCCATTCTGTGACTAAAGCAGCCTCTATTTAATAGCACAATAAACATTTGCACTTATTCTCATAGAAATCAGGCCTGATAAAGACACTTTTGCTGTGCATGCTCTCTGGTTTTTGTGGCACTGGCATCCCATTCTGTGACTAAAGCAGCCTCTATTTAATAGCATAATAAACATTTGCACTTATTCTCATAGAAATCAGGCCTGATAAAGACACTTTTGCTGTGCATGCTCTCTGGTTTTTGTGGCACTGGCATCCCATTCTGTGACTAAAGCAGCCTCTATTTAATAGCATAATAAACATTTGCACTTATTCTCATAGAAATCAGGCCTGATAAAGACACTTTTGCTGTGCATGCTCTCTGGTTTTTGTGGCACTGGCATCCCATTCTGTGACTAAAGCAGCCTCTATTTAATAGCACAATAAACATTTGCACTTATTCTCATAGAAATCAGGCCTGATAAAGACACTTTTGCTGTGCATGCTCTCTGGTTTTTGTGGCACTGGCATCCCATTCTGTGACTAAAGCAGCCTCTATTTAATAGCACAATAAACATTTGCACTTATTCTCATAGAAATCAGGCCTGATAAAGACACTTTTGCTGTGCATGCTCTCTGGTTTTTGTGGCACTGGCATCCCATTCTGTGACTAAAGCAGCCTCTATTTAATAGCATAATAAACATTTGCACTTATTCTCATAGAAATCAGGCCTGATAAAGACACTTTTGCTGTGCATGCTCTCTGGTTTTTGTGGCACTGGCATCCCATTCTGTGACTAAAGCAGCCTCTATTTAATAGCATAATAAACATTTGCACTTATTCTCATAGAAATCAGGCCTGATAAAGACACTTTTGCTGTGCATGCTCTCTGGTTTTTGTGGCACTGGCATCCCATTCTGTGACTAAAGCAGCCTCTATTTAATAGCACAATAAACATTTGCACTTATTCTCATAGAAATCAGGCCTGATAAAGACACTTTTGCTGTGCATGCTCTCTGGTTTTTGTGGCACTGGCATCCCATTCTGTGACTAAAGCAGCCTCTATTTAATAGCACAATAAACATTTGCACTTATTCTCATAGAAATCAGGCCTGATAAAGACACTTTTGCTGTGCATGCTCTCTGGTTTTTGTGGCACTGGCATCCCATTCTGTGACTAAAGCAGCCTCTATTTAATAGCATAATAAACATTTGCACTTATTCTCATAGAAATCAGGCCTGATAAAGACACTTTTGCTGTGCATGCTCTCTGGTTTTTGTGGCACTGGCATCCCATTCTGTGACTAAAGCAGCCTCTATTTAATAGCATAATAAACATTTGCACTTATTCTCATAGAAATCAGGCCTGATAAAGACACTTTTGCTGTGCATGCTCTCTGGTTTTTGTGGCACTGGCATCCCATTCTGTGACTAAAGCAGCCTCTATTTAATAGCATAATAAACATTTGCACTTATTCTCATAGAAATCAGGCCTGATAAAGACACTTTTGCTGTGCATGCTCTCTGGTTTTTGTGGCACTGGCATCCCATTCTGTGACTAAAGCAGCCTCTATTTAATAGCATAATAAACATTTGCACTTATTCTCATAGAAATCAGGCCTGATAAAGACACTTTTGCTGTGCATGCTCTCTGGTTTTTGTGGCACTGGCATCCCATTCTGTGACTAAAGCAGCCTCTATTTAATAGCATAATAAACATTTGCACTTATTCTCATAGAAATCAGGCCTGATAAAGACACTTTTGCTGTGCATGCTCTCTGGTTTTTGTGGCACTGGCATCCCATTCTGTGACTAAAGCAGCCTCTATTTAATAGCACAATAAACATTTGCACTTATTCTCATAGAAATCAGGCCTGATAAAGACACTTTTGCTGTGCATGCTCTCTGGTTTTTGTGGCACTGGCATCCCATTCTGTGACTAAAGCAGCCTCTATTTAATAGCATAATAAACATTTGCACTTATTCTCATAGAAATCAGGCCTGATAAAGACACTTTTGCTGTGCATGCTCTCTGGTTTTTGTGGCACTGGCATCCCATTCTGTGACTAAAGCAGCCTCTATTTAATAGCACAATAAACATTTGCACTTATTCTCATAGAAATCAGGCCTGATAAAGACACTTTTGCTGTGCATGCTCTCTGGTTTTTGTGGCACTGGCATCCCATTCTGTGACTAAAGCAGCCTCTATTTAATAGCATAATAAACATTTGCACTTATTCTCATAGAAATCAGGCCTGATAAAGACACTTTTGCTGTGCATGCTCTCTGGTTTTTGTGGCACTGGCATCCCATTCTGTGACTAAAGCAGCCTCTATTTAATAGCATAATAAACATTTGCACTTATTCTCATAGAAATCAGGCCTGATAAAGACACTTTTGCTGTGCATGCTCTCTGGTTTTTGTGGCACTGGCATCCCATTCTGTGACTAAAGCAGCCTCTATTTAATAGCATAATAAACATTTGCACTTATTCTCATAGAAATCAGGCCTGATAAAGACACTTTTGCTGTGCCTGCTCTCTGGTTTTTGTGGCACTGGCATCCCATTCTGTGACTAAAGCAGCCTCTATTTAATAGCATAATAAACATTTGCACTTATTCTCATAGAAATCAGGCCTGATAAAGACACTTTTGCTGTGCATGCTCTCTGGTTTTTGTGGCACTGGCATCCCATTCTGTGACTAAAGCAGCCTCTATTTAATAGCACAATAAACATTTGCACTTATTCTCATAGAAATCAGGCCTGATAAAGACACTTTTGCTGTGCATGCTCTCTGGTTTTTGTGGCAATGGCATCCCATTCTGTGACTAAAGCAGCCTCTATTTAATAGCATAATAAACATTTGCACTTATTCTCATAGAAATCAGGCCTGATAAAGACACTTTTGCTGTGCATGCTCTCTGGTTTTTGTGGCACTGGCATCCCATTCTGTGACTAAAGCAGCCTCTATTTAATAGCATAATAAACATTTGCACTTATTCTCATAGAAATCAGGCCTGATAAAGACACTTTTGCTGGCCAAAGGCCTACTGGACCCTGCCAGCTCGATTCCTGCCCGGGGCATCCCATTCTGTGACTAAAGCAGCCTCTGTTTAAGACCATATAAGCATTTGCTCTTATCATATTTGAAATTAGGCCTGATAAAGACACTTTTGCTGGGCATAGCACAACTTGTCCCTGCCAGGTGTACTTACTGCTGGTTTTTAGGGCATCCCATTCTGTGACTACACCAGCCTCTATTTAAGAACCTAACCATTTGCACCTATTCTAATTGAAATTAGGCATGATAAAGACACTTTTGCTGTGCATAGTCTTACTGCTGCCTGCCAGGTGCTCTCTGGTTTTTGGGACATCCCATTCTGTAACATACCATTAGCCTCTGCATTAACTGTAAGCTGCACAGTTATTTAAAGAAATTTGGCCTGTATGAGCCTGCTAACACACTGCTGCTGTGTGCATATATACTGATCTCAAGTCTGCTTTGGGGCATCCCATTCTGTAACATACCATTAGCCTCTGCATTAACTGTAAGCTGCACATTTATTTAAAGAAATTTGGCCTGTATGAGCCTGCTAACACACTGCTGCTGTGTGCATATATACTGATCTCAAGTCTGCTTTGGGGCATCCCATTCTGTAACATACCATTAGCCTCTGCATTAACTGTAAGCTGCACAGTTATTTAAAGAAATTTGGCCTGTATGAGCCTGCTAACACACTGCTGCTGTGTGCATATATACTGATCTCAAGTCTGCTTTGGGGCATCCCATTCTGTAACATACCATTAGCCTCTGCATTAACTGTAAGCTGCACAGTTATTTAAAGAAATTTGGCCTGTATGAGCCTGCTAACACACTGCTGCTGTGTGCATATATACTGATCTCAAGTCTGCTTGGGGCATCCCATTCTGTAACATACCATTAGCCTCTGCATTAACTGTAAGCTGCACAGTTATTTAAAGAAATTTGGCCTGTATGAGCCTGCTAACACACTGCTGCTGTGTGCATATATACTGATCTCAAGTCTGCTTGGGGCATCCCATTCTGTAACATACCATTAGCCTCTGCATTAACTGTAAGCTGCACAGTTATTTAAAGAAATTTGGCCTGTATGAGCCTGCTAACACACTGCTGCTGTGTGCATATATACTGATCTCAAGTCTGCTTTGGGGCATCCCATTCTGTAACATACCATTAGCCTCTGCATTTACTGTAAGCTGCACATTTATTTAAAGAAATTTGGCCTGTATGAGCCTGCTAACACACTGCTGCTGTGTGCATATATACTGATCTCAAGTCTGCTTTGGGGCATCCCATTCTGTAACATACCATTAGCCTCTGCATTTACTGTAAGCTGCACATTTATTTAAAGAAATTTGGCCTGTATGAGCCTGCTAACACACTGCTGCTGTGTGCATATATACTGATCTCAAGTCTGCTTTGGGGCATCCCATTCTGTAACATACCATTAGCCTCTGCATTTACTGTAAGCTGCACATTTATTTAAAGAAATTTGGCCTGTATGAGCCTGCTAACACACTGCTGCTGTGTGCATATATACTGATCTCAAGTCAGCTTGGGGCATCCCATTCTGTAACATACCATTAGCCTCTGCATTAACTGTAAGCTGCACAGTTATTTAAAGAAATTTGGCCTGTATGAGCCTGCTAACACACTGCTGCTGTGTGCATATATACTGATCTCAAGTCTGCTTGGGGCATCCCATTCTGTAACATAACATAACCTACCTACCATACTAAGCAGCTCTCTTATTTAAACTAAGCAGGCCTCTTGGAGGCTGAGTGTCCACTTTTGGGTGTGCATTTATATTCGGTTTCATATACAGTGGGGTATCCCAATTTGTAAGATAACCTACCCCAACCATGTAAACTAAATAGGCCTGTTGCAGCCTGAGTTTCTCTGCTTGCGTATGGCCTGCATTACAATCTGTCTCTTTCAATGACACTGCTGCCTGTGGTATCCCAATTTGTAAGATAACCTACCCCAACCATGTAAACTAAAGGTTACGTCCTTCCAGAAGGAAAACTTATGCCGAACACTATTTTTGTTAGGGGCATTGACCTTTGGATTGATCGGCATGAAATTAATTTTTTTTTTTCAAAGTATGGCGCTGTGAAGAAGGTCAAAATGATGTCTCATACTTGGATTATTGTTACTTTTTGTTCAGCTTGAAATATAACAGGCCACACGGGCATCCCAAGGCACATGCTATTTTAAACCTATCTGTTATACAACATAAGCGTTGATCAGGCTACTTCAGTTTGCACTTGTTTTTGACTGATTTTAATAAACCAGGCCGCAGGGCACCCCAAAGCTGCACCTTGCACCCTATCTGGTATACAACATAAGCGTTGATCAGCATCAGCTTCATTAAGCTACTTCAGTTTGCACTTCCTTTTTGACTGCTTTCATTTAACCAGGCCGCAGGGCACCCCAAAGCTGCACCTTGCACCCTACCTGTTTATACTAAATAAGCATCTACAGCCTCAGCTTTATTAAGTTATTGCATTTTGAATTGGTTTTGGTCTGCTTTAAATACACCAGGCCGCAGGGCATCCCAAACCTGCATGTTGCACCCCATCTGTTATACTAAATAAGCGTTGATCAGCATCAGCTTTATTAAGCTATTGCATTTTGCATTGGTTTTTGTACTGCTGCCAAAACACTAGCCCATATGGGCATCCCAAACCAGCACATGTCACCCTATCTGTTATACTAAATAAGCTTCTACAGGCCCTTTTTTTATTTATTTATTTTTATTTATATAGAGCTGCAATAGCTTATATTGTGAGGTTAATTTGCCATTTTGCAGCATAATATAGAGCAGCCCCTGTGTAAATCTGAGGGGCAATAGCTTATATAGTGAGGTAAATTTGCCATTTTGCTTCGTTATATAGAGCAGGCCCTGTGTAAATCTGAGGGGCAATAGCTTATATTGTGAGGTAAATTTGCCATTTTGCAGCATAATATAGAGCAGCCCCTGTGTAAATCTGAGGGGCAATAGCTTATATTGTGAGGTAAATTTGCCACTTTGCAGCATAATATAGAGCAGCCCCTGTGTAAATCTGAGGGGCAATAGCTCATATAGTGAGGTAAATTTGCCATTTTGCTTCGTTATATAGAGCAGCCCAGTTGCCATCTAAATCAACTACTGTCCGGCCAGTACAGCTTTTCCAGGGCAAACTCTGCTAGTTGCGGGCACAAGTCAAGTTTGGCTTCCCAGCAAATCCAGTGGATCTTGAAGGTGTGTTGGCATGGTCATGTCAAGGTATGACATGACCTGCTGTTTGAGGTCCAGCTCCAGGTCTTCCTGCTGCTCATGAGTAGACTCACTATGCGGGTGTAGAAAGCTACTCACTAGCGACTGAAGACTGAGGCTGCTGCTGATGGAGCTGCTGCTGCTGCTCCTTCCACCCCCCCAGCAGCCATGGCAGTGGAAGGTGATCGCAGAGGTCCCCCCGAGTCAGACCTGCGGGAGTATGGGCCATGGCGCAGATAGACATCGCCCAACTGACTACGTGGGATGTCTCTGTAGTAGGTCAGTTTGTCCTCCCTCTCAGTGGGCGTAAAAAATGCCCCCATTTTGTGCCGGAAGCGAGGGTCCAATAAGTTGGAGAGCCAGAAGTCTTCCCGCTGACAAATGGAGACAATTCTGCGCTCACTAGTACGCAAGCATGTGAGCATGCATCGTGCCATTTGTGCAAATGACTCGGAGGGACTACCTGTCTCCATCTCCACTGTAAACTGCCACGGTGTGTCTGGGTCCTCTGTCTCACCTTACTCACAACCCTCTAGCTCCTGTGGCTGCTCCTGCTCCTCCTCTTCTGTCAGATGACTAGATAAAATGGTCATTTTGTGAAACCTAAACTGTGGTTTGCTTTGCCCCACCCCCTCCTCCTCCTCCACTTCAGCCCCCACAGGCTTCATGTGGCTGTGAAATGTATGTGCCATGTCTCCAGTGCCCTGACCAGCCATGGTTTCCAACATGTGTTGTAGTACATGAAGCAGTGGAATCTCATCGTTCATCTCATAGTCCTGGCAACTGACTAATAACGTAGCTTCCTCAAAGGGCCTGAGCAAACGGTCGGTGTCACGTATGAGCTGCCAATGGTTTACATTGAATTTACACAGGTGTCCCCCTATCCGTTTGGATCATCCAGAAATCCGTGATGGCTTTTCTCTGTTCCTATAGTGCAGTGGTCCTCAACCCTGTCCTCAAGGCCCACCAACAAGTCATGTTTTTTGGATCTCCAAATAGCCAGCTCTATTGCTCTGCAGCTGCACTAATTACTCCACCTGTGCATCTTTGTGGAGATCTGCAAAACCTGGCCTGTTGGTGGGCCTTGAGGACAGGGTTGGGGACCACTGCTATAGTGGATCCTGCATATGGAGGGTGGAATTCCAACGGGTGGAAACATCGCAAATCAGACTATGGTGGGGTACACCGTTGTGACGCTGAGGCTCAATAGGGTTGTGCTTCGTGGTGTAGGAGTGCCAGAAGTGCATGCTAACTTTCTTTCCTGTTGTTCTTTCAGATGGGGGCAAGACTTAAAAACTAGACTGAACACGTGTGCCATGTGAGGACGCATGACTTTGGCTTCCTTGTCGCAGCGCAAACAAGATGTTCTTCCAAGTGTAATGCAGCAGGCTGGACTTATGGTGACGCTGTCTGAGAGGAGAAATCCCTCAGACATCAAGATTAAAAATTCCAAGAATTTTTGAGGGCTAATTATTCAGAGGCAAATGATAGCTAGTTGTTTCTGATTTAATTACAAGGTGGAAACACACCCTCAAACAAAACTTCACTTTGGCAATACTATTGCATTTGTCTATTCATAATTTTATGTATATACACTAACTAACCTACTTTTTCTCCCCAGGATGCTGCATGAAACACTGCCACATCGCTGAGTAGCTGATTTTTCCGAACAACAGTCCGCAATAATCTGCTGCTGCTGCCGCCGCCACCGCCGCAGACTCCAGGGACCCTCTTCCACTACCTCGGCTTGCAACACCTCCTCCCACGACACTCTCCTCATCACTAATTGCCGGCTACTGGAAGAAGAGGCGAGTGTCTCCTCCACTTCTTGGCTGGGCAGTAGTTGCTGAATTTTATGATTATCAGATCTTCATCAATGGATAGTGGAGCTGAACCCAAAGCATAACAGACAGACAGTTGACTGGGGGTGTCAGATGCCACTTGTGATGCAGTGGACTGCTTTTGCAGCACTTCGAGACAAAGTTGCTTCATTGGCTGACACAATGACTGGTAAATCTGTGGAACATATGGTTTACAAGCAAGAATAACCATTTGTTTTTATATGAAAAAGACCCTGGTTTATACAGACTTTTTTTTTCCAGAGACTGCCCTGCGTGGAAATGAATGGCGCTTGGATCATCCAAGCTTTCCTCCCAACAATGCCTGATGTATTCCAGTAGATTGATGACGGGGCCAGACCTACACTAAAGAAAGATGGATCGTGCAAAACAGATTTAAGGCGCTGCTCTCCAGTTACAGACATTCCTCCGCATCGGACCACAAGTAAGTATTGATAAAAAATCCTTTCCGTTACTCTTACTTTTTATTAATATTCTTCGGATAAGACGGATCAGACATGATTCCAGATTAAAAATTCCAAGAATTTTTGAGGGCTAATTAGTCAGAGGCAATGATACCTTCTTGTTTCTGATTTAATTAAAAGGTGGAAACACACCCTCAAACAAAACTTCACTTTGGCAATACTTTTGCATTTGTTTATTCATAATTTTATGTAGATATTACTAACTAAGCTACTTTTTCTCCACATGACTCTCCACAGGGTGTGATTCATCCAATTTTTGGGCTCCTGAAGCCAACCCCAGTGTCTCTTTAAAGTAATATTTGGGCTCCTGCTGCTGCCAACTCCAGGGTGTGATTCATCAAATTTTTGGGCTCCTGAAGCCAACCCCAGTGTCTCTTTATAGTAATATTTGGGCTCCTGCTGCTGCTGCTGCCAACTTCTGCCAACTCCAGGGTGTGATTCATCCAATTTTTGGGCTCCTGAAGCCAACTCCAGTGTATATTTGGGCTCCTGCTGCTGCTGCTGCCAACTTCTGCCAACTCCAGGGTGTGATTCATCCAATTTTTGGGCTCCTGAAGCCAACTCCAGTGTATATTTGGGCTCCTGCTGCTGCTGCTGCCAACTTCTGCCAACTCCAGGGTGTGATTCATCCAATTTTTGGGCTCCTGAAGCCAACTCCAGTGTATATTTGGGCTCCTGCTGCTACTACTGTCAACTCCTGCCAACTCCAGGGTGTGATTCATCCAATTTTTGGGCTCCTGAGGCCAACTCCAGTGTATATTTGGGCTCCTGCTGCTGCTGCTGCCAACTTCTGCCAACTCCAGGGTGTGATTCATCCAATTTTTGGGCTCCTGAGGCCAACTCCAGTGTATATTTGGGCTCCTGCTGCTGCTACTGTCAACTCCTGCCAACTCCAGGGTGTGATTCATCCAATTTTTGGGCTCCTGAAGCCAACTCCAGTGTATATTTGGGCTCCTGCTGCTGCTGCTGCTGCCAACTTCTGCCAACTCCAGGGTGTGATTCATCCAATTTTTGGGCTCCTGAGGCCAACTCCAGTGTATATTTGGGCTCCTGCTGCTGCTACTGTCAACTCCTGCCAACTCCAGGGTGTGATTCATCCAATTTTTGGGCTCCTGAAGCCAACTCCAGTGTATATTTGGGCTCCTGCTGCTGCTACTGCCAACTTCTGCCAACTCCAGGGTGTGATTCATCCAATTTTTGGGCTCCTGAAGCCAACTCCAGTGTATATTTGGGCTCCTGCTGCTACTACTGCCAACTTCTGCCAACTCCAGGGTGTGATTCATCCAATTTTTGGGCTCCTGAGGCCAACTCCAGTGTATATTTGGGTTCCTGCTGCTACTACTGCCAACTTCTGCCAACTCCAGGGTGTGATTCATCCAATTTTTGGGCTCCTGAGGCCAACTCCAGTGTATATTTGGGCTCCTGCTGCTGCTGCTGCCAACTTCTGCCAACTCCAGGGTGTGATTCATCCAATTTTTGGGCTCCTGAAGCCAACTCCAGTGTATATTTGGGCTCCTGCTGCTACTACTGTCAACTCCTGCCAACTCCAGGGTGTGATTCATCCAATTTTTGGGCTCCTGAAGCCAACTCCAGTGTATATTTGGGCTCCTGCTGCTGCTGCTGCCAACTTCTGCCAACTCCAGGGTGTGATTCATCCAATTTTTGGGCTCCTGAAGCCAACTCCAGTGTATATTTGGGCTCCTGCTGCTACTACTGTCAACTCCTGCCAACTCCAGGGTGTGATTCATCCAATTTTTGGGCTCCTGAGGCCAACTCCAGTGTATATTTGGGCTCCTGCTGCTGCTGCTGCCAACTTCTGCCAACTCCAGGGTGTGATTCATCCAATTTTTGGGCTCCTGAGGCCAACTCCAGTGTATATTTGGGCTCCTGCTGCTGCTACTGTCAACTCCTGCCAACTCCAGGGTGTGATTCATCCAATTTTTGGGCTCCTGAAGCCAACTCCAGTGTATATTTGGGCTCCTGCTGCTGCTGCTGCCAACTTCTGCCAACTCCAGGGTGTGATTCATCCAATTTTTGGGCTCCTGAAGCCAACTCCAGTGTATATTTGGGCTCCTGCTGCTGCTACTGTCAACTCCTGCCAACTCCAGGGTGTGATTCATCCAATTTTTGGGCTCCTGAGGCCAACTCCAGTGTATATTTGGGCTCCTGCTGCTGCTACTGTCAACTCCTGCCAACTCCAGGGTGTGATTCATCCAATTTTTGGGCTCCTGAAGCCAACTCCAGTGTATATTTGGGCTCCTGCTGCTGCTACTGCCAACTTCTGCCAACTCCAGGGTGTGATTCATCCAATTTTTGGGCTCCTGAAGCCAACTCCAGTGTATATTTGGGCTCCTGCTGCTACTACTGCCAACTTCTGCCAACTCCAGGGTGTGATTCATCCAATTTTTGGGCTCCTGAAGCCAACTCCAGTGTATATTTGGGCTCCTGCTGCTACTACTGCCAACTTCTGCCAACTCCAGGGTGTGATTCATCCAATTTTTGGGCTCCTGAGGCCAACTCCAGTGTATATTTGGGCTCCTGCTGCTACTACTGCCAACTTCTGCCAACTCCAGGGTGTGATTCATCCAATTTTTGGGCTCCTGAGGCCAACTCCAGTGTATATTTGGGCTCCTGCTGCTGCTGCTGCCAACTTCTGCCAACTCCAGGGTGTGATTCATCCAATTTTTGGGCTCCTGAAGCCAACTCCAGTGTATATTTGGGCTCCTGCTGCTACTACTGTCAACTCCTGCCAACTCCAGGGTGTGATTCATCCAATTTTTGGGCTCCTGAAGCCAACTCCAGTGTATATTTGGGCTCCTGCTGCTGCTGCTGCCAACTTCTGCCAACTCCAGGGTGTGATTCATCCAATTTTTGGGCTCCTGAAGCCAACTCCAGTGTATATTTGGGCTCCTGCTGCTACTACTGTCAACTCCTGCCAACTCCAGGGTGTGATTCATCCAATTTTTGGGCTCCTGAGGCCAACTCCAGTGTATATTTGGGCTCCTGCTGCTGCTGCTGCCAACTTCTGCCAACTCCAGGGTGTGATTCATCCAATTTTTGGGCTCCTGAGGCCAACTCCAGTGTATATTTGGGCTCCTGCTGCTGCTACTGTCAACTCCTGCCAACTCCAGGGTGTGATTCATCCAATTTTTGGGCTCCTGAAGCCAACTCCAGTGTATATTTGGGCTCCTGCTGCTGCTGCTGCTGCCAACTTCTGCCAACTCCAGGGTGTGATTCATCCAATTTTTGGGCTCCTGAAGCCAACTCCAGTGTATATTTGGGCTCCTGCTGCTGCTACTGTCAACTCCTGCCAACTCCAGGGTGTGATTCATCCAATTTTTGGGCTCCTGAGGCCAACTCCAGTGTATATTTGGGCTCCTGCTGCTGCTACTGTCAACTCCTGCCAACTCCAGGGTGTGATTCATCCAATTTTTGGGCTCCTGAAGCCAACTCCAGTGTATATTTGGGCTCCTGCTGCTGCTACTGCCAACTTCTGCCAACTCCAGGGTGTGATTCATCCAATTTTTGGGCTCCTGAAGCCAACTCCAGTGTATATTTGGGCTCCTGCTGCTACTACTGCCAACTTCTGCCAACTCCAGGGTGTGATTCATCCAATTTTTGGGCTCCTGAGGCCAACTCCAGTGTATATTTGGGCTCCTGCTGCTACTACTGCCAACTTCTGCCAACTCCAGGGTGTGATTCATCCAATTTTTGGGCTCCTGAGGCCAACTCCAGTGTATATTTGGGCTCCTGCTGCTGCTGCTGCCAACTTCTGCCAACTCCAGGGTGTGATTCATCCAATTTTTGGGCTCCTGAAGCCAACTCCAGTGTATATTTGGGCTCCTGCTGCTACTACTGTCAACTCCTGCCAACTCCAGGGTGTGATTCATCCAATTTTTGGGCTCCTGAAGCCAACTCCAGTGTATATTTGGGCTCCTGCTGCTGCTGCTGCTGCCAACTTCTGCCAACTCCAGGGTGTGATTCATCCAATTTTTGGGCTCCTGAGGCCAACTCCAGTGTATATTTGGGCTCCTGCTGCTGCTGCTGCCAACTTCTGCCAACTCCAGGGTGTGATTCATCCAATTTTTGGGCTCCTGAAGCCAACTCCAGTGTATATTTGGGCTCCTGCTGCTACTACTGTCAACTCCTGCCAACTCCAGGGTGTGATTCATCCAATTTTTGGGCTCCTGAAGCCAACTCCAGTGTATATTTGGGTTCCTGCTGCTGCTGCTGCCAACTTCTGCCAACTCCAGGGTGTGATTCATCCAATTTTTGGGCTCCTGAGGCCAACTCCAGTGTATATTTGGGCTCCTGCTGCTGCTGCTGCCAACTTCTGCCAACTCCAGGGTGTGATTCATCCAATTTTTGGGCTCCTGAGGCCAACTCCAGTGTATATTTGGGCTCCTGCTGCTACTACTGTCAACTCCTGCCAACTCCAGGGTGTGATTCATCCAATTTTTGGGCTCCTGAGGCCAACTCCAGTGTATATTTGGGCTCCTGCTGCTGCTGCTGCCAACTTCTGCCAACTCCAGGGTGTGATTCATCCAATTTTTGGGCTCCTGAGGCCAACTCCAGTGTATATTTGGGCTCCTGCTCCTGCTGCTGCCAACTTCTGCCAACTCCAGGGTGTGATTCATCCAATTTTTGGGCTCCTGAAGCCAACTCCAGTGTATATTTGGGCTCCTGCTGCTGCTGCCAACTTCTGCCAACTCCAGGGTGTGATTCATCCAATTTTTGGGCTCCTGAGGCCAACTCCAGTGTATATTTGGGCTCCTTCTGCCCCTCATAGTGATGCCACTTCAACTCTCTGCAATTGTGCCGCTCTGCGATTCTATTAGCGATGCCTCTGATCTGCATGTGATATTTCTTCAAAGTATTATTTAACAAACCCAGCACGCATCCTGTGCGTGTTACAGCAAGGCTGAATGGTTTACAACCCTATTGAGGCTGTAGGAGGCTCAGAAATAGCCGTTTTTAATAGCGATTCGTCGCGAATTTATTCGGGTCGAAACGATTTTTGTCGGAAAATTCGGCGAATCAGTCGAATCGAATTTTTCAAAAGTTCGCTCATCTCTAGCCTGTACCATAGCCTCGGTTTTCCAAAGTCTGCTTTAAAGTTATACTAAAGGCAAGCCCGATTGTTGTCTCGGGCTACACGTTGCCCTGTCCTAAACTTCAATCCGTTTTCAAAAAGACCCTGTAGTTCCTAAGTTATCTTTAAAAGTATTAGAGCGCTGGAGATTCATAGAAAAAAATCATTTTTTCAGTGGGTGTGGCAACAGCGATGTGATGAGTGTGAGAGGTGAGAGGAGGGCGGAGTTTCAGAGCTGCAGCCAGTCAGGACGTCTGGGCAGGGAGTTGGGGGTGTTTCCATTTTTGGTCCCCTGAAGGTCGATTGATGGACCAGATCAGCGGGGTGGGGACTGAAAGCTGAATGAGGAAGTGATTTTCCTCACTAAGGAGATAGACAGAGGAGGAAGCAGGGTGCTGGAGACTCTTGATGAAAGATAAGATATTAATCTTTAAACTTTTGACTTGCCAAACGCTTTAAAGTGGACCAAAATCCAGGATTTTGGTCCTTGGCCCTGTGAACCCCAATCAGGGATGCCCTGCTGTGTGAAATCCCCCAGGTTGCCCGAACTAGCTCAGCTCTCCCCGGCCCTATGGCACATGCGCAGCCTCCTGTCAAATCAGCATGTTCAGATCCGCTCCTGCCTACTCGTCAAAGGATCGTCTAAGACGAGTAGGCCCGTGTGCGCCGGCGGGTGCATCTCTGCTATCCTCTAACAGGGAGCGTGCCTGCACTGGCCATTCGCAAATGCCTGGGGCAGAGGTGCGCTCTGCTAAAGGTATAGCAGGGAGTGGCGCTGCTCTGCCATGCGGCATTGGATCGGGTAGAAGGTTAGTTTGCTGGGTGACCTGTGGCGTTTACACAGCACGGCATCCCGAATCTGGATGTCCTGGGAGCGAGTACACCTGCCCTGGAGTCTTATAGACTCCAGGGTTGGTTTTGGTCCACTTTAAGGATACTCTCTCAATTCGTACTTATACCCACTATCCAAAAGTCACTCGGATCATTAAACCCCCAATTGGTATCTCCCCTGAATAAAAACATTTAATCCATGAGTCCCCTCTGTCAGTTTAATTCTTCCTTAAGCCATAATATATAGGTCACCTCCTCAATTAAATAAATACCCCCTAATATAATAAATATCATGTCAATCCGTGTTGCCTTAGTCAAATGAATATTGCCCCACTTCATAAGCTCAGTCAAATAAATAACCCCCTCAGTCCATGAGCCCCCCCCCCCAGTTAAATGACTACGCCTTTAGTCCATGAGTCTCCCCAGTTCAATATATATATTTGAGTACCCTCCCAATATATCCCATAACTGTGTTGTTACAGTCATGTAATGCCCCCTCAATTTCACTTACGGTATATACGGTAGTCTCCCCAAAGAAATGCTAACTTAGTGAGTTCCCTCAGTCATATAAATAACCCCCTTAAATTCATATATCCTCCTTGTCTAATAAACAATTCCTCAGTTAAATGAACACCCACTAAGATCATGAATACCGTCAGTCAAAAAAATACCTGCCCGATCAATGTGTCCCCGAAATCATATGAATATCAATCAGTCTGCACACCTCAGTCAAATGAAGACCCCTCAAACCACGAGTTACCTCAATCATATAAATACCCCTCAGTCCACCAGTCCTCTCAGTCAAATGAGTCCCGCCACAATCTATGTTTCTCTTTAGTCAAATATATCCCGCAACCTCAATCAACTTCTCAGTCAGATGAAACCCCTTAATCCACTTGTCTCTTCAATCAAATTTATAACCGCTCAATCCATGAGTCCTCTTAGTCAAATGAATACCCAAAGTCCACATTTGCCCTCAGTAAAATGAACACTCCCTCCCCCACAACCACATTATAACCCCATCAATCCATGCACCCCGTCAGAATTATACTTTCTCAATACATGAGTCCCCTCAGTCAGGGTAATCCCGCCAATCCAAGTTTCCACTCATGAAATGAATGTCCCACTTAATCCACACGCCTACAGGCCCAATGTAACCCACAAATAATGCTGTTTAAAAAAACGGAGGAATGGCACTTGTCTTGGCTAAAGTTTCTGATGAGATTTATGAACACATGGATGCCCGATGTACTCTGATGGTGGCATTGAATACAAAGCGTGGTCCAAATATCCTAAAGTAAATGAATGTGTTCACTTGTAACTTCCAACCATTGGCATGATTTTTCCCTTAAATTCCAGTGCAGAAGGATCAGGGCTTGGCAGTCCAATGCCCCCCCCCCCATATTACAATAGAGACACTATCACACACAAGTCTGCTGGCCAATCACATAGAGAGCAGCGGTGCGTAGTTTCTGCAGAAATACTTTTATATTTCCTTGGCGTTTTGACAGACGGCGATAAGGCGGAAGGTTTCTGGGTTATGGTAACTTATTAATGCACTGATAGCTTTTTCTTTTTTGGGTGAGGGGGTGGAGGGCACAGGTGAAGCTTATAAATGACTTAAGCGGGCCTCCCCAGGCCATTCCTCATCTTTGTTGTATTATTATTTGCCGGCTGCCCTCTCTATCAATATTTGTCCTGTTGGCTCTGGGTCCGGAGTGCTGGGCCGCGCCATGAGGTGCCTATAGAGTTTTAAACAGGTCTCGGTGTGATTGGTGGCTGTGTCACACTGTATATTACTCACTGTCACTCTTTGAGCCGCTGCTGTCAGACAGTGTTGGCCCTGAACGCTCTGGCCCTGCACAACATGATCGCAGTATTAATGGCAGCTGTTCCCAGAGGCTCCTGTGATGAATATTGTTTAGTTATCGCTGCCGTGTTCATGCTGCAGGACATCATTACCTCAGTGCAATGAGCCTAGGAGTTTTCAATTCCATTTTCTTTAACACCTTAGCTGCCAGGGTTAAGCAATGGACTTGGGGGCTCAGTTGTATTTAATTATTGCTTTTGATGGTTGAGCCTCATCTTTCATATGTGCCACATCTGATCCCTGGTAAAGAGCACCTGACATTTACTGGCTAACAGTCTATTGAGCCAAGCAGACCATGTATGTTATGGCCTATGTAACAGTTATCTGGGCCCTGCAGTACAAGAGCATGTGGGCATTTATGGCCCTTCATTTATATTACCTATCATCAGGGCAGTTTCTAGGGCAGGGAGATCTCTCCAGGTACCAAGGCTTTTGGGGGGCCCCTTTTATCCCAGCAGATGAGTTGTCTGTACATGTGGCAGGGCCACTGTTAATAGAGCAGGCCAAAGGACAGGCATCCGCACCCCCCATGTTGGGCCTGCTGCTAGGCAAAAGGCACAGCATAGTACATACCTGTATGGGACAGCACCACCATAGGATGGGAGAGGAGGGGGCAGACTTTTTTCCTTACCCCTAGATTTGTCCCCAACACAAAAACTACATGTGTTGGGTAACCATAGTTATCAGGCACATTTACAATTTTCAAGTAAACAAAATAACTATACCAGTTTAACCCCTCGCCTAGAATCTTCCTTTCCTTACTAGTGCAGCATTCAGGTGGGTCCCCCCCCCCACCAGAATCTTTCTTCCCCCAATATAGTGATGGTATCCACAGTAGCCCTACCTCGAATCTTCCTTTCCCCACTATAGTGAGGCCTCTATTTGAGACCTTACCAAGTATTTTCCTTTTCCCCCTTGTAGTGAGGCATCCATGTGAACCAGAAACTTTCATATCTCATGATAGTGAGATATCAATGTAAGCCTTTACCCAGAACTTTCCACGCCTCAGTATAGTAAGGCATCCATGTAAGCCCTTATGCAGAATCTTTCATCCCCTAATATAGTGAGGTGTCCATATTAGCCCTCACCCCAAGTCTTTCTTTCCTCAATATAGTGAGGCCTCCATGTAAGCCCTTACCAAGTATTTTCCTTTTCCCGCTATAGAGAGGCTTTCCTGTAAGCCCTTACCGCATTCAATTCATTTAAATGGAGGAGCCATGCCGAAGCCTGACACTCCCCATCCACTATGCTATCCATGTTTAACACAGGGCACTCTGCAAGTCAAACCGACAAATGTTTCCCGATGCAAAGACTAAAATTTACATCTCAGCCATATATTGACAGTCATACATCTTACAATTAGATTGTATATCTTCCTATTTCTGGCTCATGTCCCTCATTTCCAGCTTTCAGGGTTTTATTTTAGATCTGATTTGCCCATGATCAGTTTTTTGCTTGTTGGTCTGTTTGAGGTCCTTGTCTAACTCCACGATCCTGCTTCTAGTCCAGGTCTAAGGTTTTGTTTATATTTAAGGTTCTTCTTCTGACAGACGAGGAAATCCGGGGATCCAAAACCTGGGGGTAGCTGGTAACTAAAATAAAATCACTATGAGGGGGTCACTGCTGGAACAACACATACCTTTTAGACCCTGCACCTTGGGAGAAGCTTATCATCTATATGAGTCCAGATTTACCATCCAGAATCTGACACAAAAATGTAGCAGTTGCTATTTTACTGACATGTTTTATCTTTCAATATGCACAAAAGTGTCCTCTCGCTCTCACCTGATACCACTAAAATTCTAGTACATGCCCTAATCATCACCCCTCTAGACTACTGCAACACCCTTCTCAGTGGTCTACTGGCCAACAGGCTGGTACCCCTGCAATCAATACTCAACTCTGCTGCCCATCTCATCTACTTACCCTTTAGCTCTTCCTCTGCTGCACCTCTCTGTCACTCATTCCACTAGCTCCCAGTTTCTGAAAGAATTCAGTTCAAATTATGAACCCTAACCTACAAGACTCTCTACAACCAAGCCCTCTGATACATTTTATCACTAGTCCAAAAATACCAAACCATACGCAGTCTCCGCTCTGCTCACAACCTCATCCTGTCCTCTAACTTGATCACTTCCTCCCACTCTTGAATCCAGGATTTCAGATGTGCTGCACCACTCCTATGAAATGCCCTTCCTCATACTATTGGTCACTCCCCTGCTCTTAAAACCTTCAAAACCACCCTTAAAATCCAAATCTATTTGGAAGAGCCTATCATCTGACTTAGCCAATCTTACTGTCTTATCATCCCTCAGAACACTAGGCACCTGCTTAGTACATACCCTTTGTGACCCGGCCTCTTGTCTGGCCCCCTTTTCCTTTAGATTGTAAGCTTGCAAGGGCAGGGCCCTCCCTCCTAGTGTACACCTGCATCAATGTGTTTACTTACTTGTCAATTACATTTGATTTATTATATTGTGTGTTTTATATGCATTGTTGTTTTAGTATCTACTTGTCTTACCCCTGTACATGTAACTTGTACAGCACCACAGATTACATTGGCACTTTATAATTAAACAATAATAAAATAATAAGTCCATGTTACCCAAAGGTAGACTACCGGTTACAGGAAACTATCTTGGCTTATATCTTAAATGGTGTTTTACTATTGTCCTTACAGAACAAGAACCCAAGCACATAAGCCTACACTCATTATTTATTGGAAATACAATATGGCTGGTATCTAACATTCTGGAATAGAAGAAACATTTTGCATGGAAACAAAATGTAATTGGGGTCTGTTTTTCTTGCCGCATTTATACATGAGGAGCATTGTTCTTACATAAAAGGCCAATGTCCACCTACAGTTGGCTGAGTTTCTCTTGTGATAACATCACTTCATTGTCTTATTTTGCGGCCCACAAAGATTGGGTAAATAGTTTTGCAAGGCCAGCTGCCTGTATCTAGGATCAGTTAATAGGGGCAGGCTGGGATGGGTGACCTGACCCTACAACACCCCCCTGTCTCTCTGTTTCATCCACCCGAACCTCATGCTTCAGATTGATCTGCTCTCTGCCTCCCATTTCAGCTTGCCAGCCAAGAGAGGAAGAGAGAGATCATGGTGATAAGCCTGCCACAACCTCAATAAAAGCCTCACAAAGGCTGCGAAACAACGAGAAATTAGATTAAACAGCGGCAATAGTGCCTGAATTGAAACAAGAAGTTAATATCTCCTCCTCTGACCGGCTCTGTCATTACCCTGTGAATCATACGTGCCCGTTTAGTAAATAATGTTTATCGCCTGAAAATCTCCCCTTTCCCCACCCAGGCTTTATGCTTTATTTCTGCAAAGATAGCATGAATAATTAACACCTTTCATGCCAGGGAGCAGCCGGTGATCTACGAGAAATGGTGGAAGGCGCCCGGTAATAGCAAGCAATACAGCGGAGACTTGTTTGATATAGTCGTAGTGAAGCTACTCACCCATAGAACACATTTTCTGGATAATTACATTTTTCTTTATTGTATAAGTTGGTGTTCCTCTCTCCGGGTCCTCCTGGGTCTGTCACCAGCCATGTATTATAAAGAGCCATTTCATCATTTTACCGATGCGATTAAGTTTAAACGCAGCTTTAAAGGAACAGCAACGCCCCAAGATTACTTTTGTGGTGAGGCAGAGTAATCAGATCGCAAAAAATAAAGACACGAGTTATGTATTACCTTTGTGCAGCTGACTGAAAAGAGAAAATGGATTCCATTCTAAAATGCTGTGAGGCTGAGGGCTGGAAATACCCACTGTATGTGATTTAGCAGCCATGATATATCTATCTATCTATCTATCTATCTATCTATCTATCTATCTATCTATCTACGCTCTCTATGTATAGTAGAAGACATATATATATATATATATTTTATTAATTGGGCGCCAACATTTTATGTAGTGCTGTACAAGAAATTACATGAGTGCAAGACAGTTAATATAGTATATAGTATAACAGTAATATAGTATAAAACACATGGTATTATGAGTCAGATGTGACAGAAATGCTACAGATAGACATTGATACAGAAGTACATTAGACGAGAGGGTCGTGCCTTTCGAATTATATATATATCTTGAGTGTAAGATCGCAAAGGCAGGGCCCACTCGCTAGAAACAATGTGCTTTTTATAGTGCCACTATGTTCAGTGGAGCTTTATAATAACAGAAAAAACAAACGATAATATCGATAAGATGAATAAATAAGATAAGATGAAGATAAGATAAGATGAATGAATACATAACAATTTTGAATACATTACATCATACATTGCTATAGCAAAATCCTAACTGTGTGTGTATGTGTGTATATATATATATATATATATATATATATATATATATATATATAATTAATCCAGATACACTGGTCCTTTATACCAATATAGTGCAAACTAAATTAGAAGTGTACTGTAGATATGGTAGGTAGATGTTTTGCAGGTATAGATGAAACACAGACGGTGTGTAATGCCCTTGGATATGGTGCAAGAACATATGCTGTACTGAACTGTACATTGCTATTGCTATGAATAGAATAAATTTATATTGCAAAAGAAAAATGTATTTTGCAAATTAAAAAAAAATCTTAAAAAATGCAAAAAAATGTTTGGTTCGGTGTTCTTTAGCTATAGCCATTTTAGCACATTTCTAGTAATCTGAAAACCACTGCAATATCTATAACAGGATTAAGCTAAACAAAGCTTTATTACCACCGATACTATTATATCTTTGTTGTTAGTGTTATGGGATAGTCACTACAAGCTGTCTTTTGCCAATTTAGTCATTGCTAGAGATGAGCGAACTGATTCGTCTTGCGCTAATTTAATCATTTCTAGAGATGAAAAGACTGATTTACCTGATTCAGAGTTCACACTGAATTTAAGAGAAAAATTTAATTTGTTGGGATTTTCCCTGAAATAGGTTTAAAAAGATGAAAAAAACAGCCTCACTATCCAAAGCAAGGTCTCACCATACAAAGTGAATTCAAGAGAACTGACTGCTCACTTTCGGTAGTGATGACCCATCCATCAGTCAATAAGGCAAAAGGAATGCCAGATGAAACATGTGCGGATGACATCACTTCTAGTAGGCCATGTCCGGTCCAGCGCAGAGAGTGGCGCAGATTTCCATTCCTCAGCACGTACATTGTGTTACAGCTTGTGTCCTAATCAGCTAATTCCATGTGGCATTCCCTTTTTCCTTATTGCCTGATGACCAGGGATGGGTTACTACCGGAAGTGAGCTGTCACCGCAGGGATCGAATAGAACCCTTCACTGATTAATTTAAAGCCTATTTTATTTGGATGGACATCCCTCAGTGCTGCTAGCAAGGCAGTAGTTTTTTTTTTTATTTGATTCGGAAGAAACCAAATTTTTATTTTTATGAATTCAAGTCATTTCCAATAACTTTACTGCCCCTCGCTGTATTGGGCCCCAGCTAATTTGCATACTTAGTAAATCATTTGTCTATAGCAATGATCATCCCTTAAAGTGGACCAACCACGTCCTATGGAAGGTTCAATTAAAAAAAATGTATCAACTCCCCTTAAATCAGACTAACACCCAGTTTACAAAACATGGGTGTTGGTCTGCCGCAGCAATTGGTGTGCCCCCCCTCAATCGAGCACAGTAATGCCTGTAAACATTATCTTACAACTCACTTCCTCTGGGAAATGCAGCCCTGCGATTGGCCGGCGGCTGTCACATGGCCAGCTGACGGCAAAGCGGAAGCCTGAGCAGGGATATGTGACAGCCACTGGCCAATCACAGGGCTGCATTTCCCATAGGGAGCAAGTAAAATGGGTATTGGTCTGGTTAAATACCACAATGGTATCCTGTCAGAAACCAACAGCATACATTGGCATACCTTGGGAAAAATTAAAATCGCTATAACAGGAATACCAAACAGCATTGAGGGCAAAAAACTTCCAAAACATGATGTACCTGGGGTGGGGGAGCAAAATAGATTGGGTTGTTTTTGGGGGTTTTGGTCCATACACACTAGCCCCTTGCATTATTTCAGAAAAAACAAGCAACGAGCCGCGAAATTTACTGGCTGTTAATTTAATCTACAGATCAGTTATCTCACAAGGAACATTGTTAGGCTTCAAGGCAGACTAGGCACAAATGAAATTAATTTGAATTTTCTTGAATTACGGAAACTGAAATCTTTATAAAATCTTATAGTTTATTTTTTTTTCTGAACAAGCTGGGAAGGTTCATCCATCACTAGCATGTAATAATACATAAATACACACAAACATAGGAATAGCACAATTTGCATTTACTGGTCAGTGGCAGAAAATTCTACAAGGATTTTTTTTTGCATGATTAGCAGGAAAATATTTAGGTAATTTGAACAATTCTCCGATAATATAATCTGTATAGGCTGGATCTGCTAATCCAATAAATAGTGTGTTAGCGAGGCCTTTCCATCCTAAGTGCGGCACTAGTCCCCGCCATCTCTGGATATGTATTCTCCTTCCCCGGGCTGATTTGTGGCACCTCTCATCTCTGCATTATGAGAGCGCTTGCAAGGTTGTGAAATAAAATGTCGCTTAGGATAATGTAATTGGCCTTAAGGTACAGGAGTTGAATTATATGCCGGTGATTTATAATCTGAAAATTAAGGACTCACTCATTTTCTAATTTAATTCCATCTTTAAAGGGAAAACGCTCAGAATTAAATTGGTAAGTGCCGCCGCTAATTCAAATGCAGATGTAATTTGGATTCGAGAAGGCGCTTGGGGTGATTAACGAGTCCCCGATGGGCTGTTCTGATCCTTATCTGCTAAACCCCACAAATTCTCCGCCGGTTGTGACAATAACGCTATCAGGGTGAAGAAAGGCTATGCGGCATATATTCTCAGTAGCGTTGTCAATCGCCACTCAGCCTTTTACTTCTGACAAGCAATGAGCCACTATTTCAATTCTATGGCATAGCAGAGACAAATAGACGGCTGCACAGGCAACGCTTTGTCAACGCTAATGAGAAGTTTTAATTGGTTACTGTAAACCAGGATATGGCCCATAACAGTCCATGGGCCAAAAGGGTCTACAGTCGCATAGTAAGGATCTTTCCACCCATAAGTGTATTTTTGATTCTGGATAGATTCCATTGTCATTCAATGACTTCCCATAACTTCCCACAGCTGCCTTCCCCAGCCTACGGATATGAAGTCTGATGATTACTAAGAGTTTCGATTGTCTCTTTAACCTTCTAATGATAATAATCCTATAAATGTAAAGGAAAACTCCCTTTTTGTCAGGTTTTTGGTATTCTGTCTTATTGTTTTCCTCTTTTGGATTGTAAAATAATGTGCGTGTTAGGATTGTGTCACCAGTGTCACCTGTGATTTACATTTATATTCCTTTGGATCTGTGTAACTAAAGTGGGAGTGGCCTTGAGTAAAGCTCTTATTATAGTTTTTATATTTCTATACATTTTCTATATAAATTAACAATAATAATAATAATTTCAATTTTCAAATGGAAAACAGTTAAAATGGAAAACAGTTTAGGCCATTGGCAAGTGTAGTCCTTGTTGCCATGGCGTCCAGCGGCATGGGGGATCTCCTCGTAGCTGCAGGCTGGATTGGTGATGGGGATGCAGCTGGGTCACTTCCGTTGAGTCACTTCTGAGTCATGTATGGCGGCTGTAAGAGTAGGAGGAAGAGTGCCATGGGCATGTGAGGACGGATGAACACCATTAGGGGGCAGGGTAAGATAATTAAAGTCCTGGTTTAGAAGTTCACTTTATCATGAACAAGGGCAATTGAGCCTGAAACGCGTTGATGAAGAGGGCCTGAAACGCTGGCTGAAGCTTTGTACCTGTGGATTTTTGGAGACAGCAGTACCTCATTTGATAGATTGGTCCACTTGCCACTTGGGGTTAAGTCTAACAGATGGATTGACTGGTGTAGCTCTGTACAGTGGCCTAATACTTGGCTATGACTGAGCAACAACTCAATCCACCTCAATCCACATTATTTTTCCATATTCTAATAATATCATTATTATGAAGCCCTCCCTCTGGCCCAGGATCATAGCAGGGGTAACGTTGCTGAATCTCCTATGGCCAAGATTAAGAGATCCGCCCCTGAAACATACCTTGACTCATTGGTCAGGGTCATTGAACCTCAGCAGCCATTCCTGACCAGTGCAGTTTTAAAGTTGTTGCAAACCATTGGAGAGTTGGTTTGAGGGATCCTAGAGTTTACAAGAGCAATATTTCTAAGCTAAAGACTTAATGTAATGTCATGTTGTGTTCTCTTTAGCGAAACAAAAATTTTCTTTCAGACAATTGTCCATCAGTTAGAATACTGTACAACATATTACAGTACTTAATGCATTTAATGCATACAGGTAGGAAATAAAGTTCAGCAGCAGGAGCAATGGTAATTATTCCCTTGGTTCCTGGCACATTCATCCTGCTCACCTACAGCTCTTGGACACTATAAATCACAGCAGGATCCAGGGCAACCCAAACACCAGAAGCAACCACAATGCTCTCATATATGCTCAGGAGTAAAGTGACTTTAGTGGGACTACTTGATCTGTGTTTGAGTCATGCTAGGGCTTATTTTCAGGGTAGGTATTATTTTCAGGGAAACAAGGTAGAACCCCTTCCTTCTGCTAGAAACATCTAAACTAAACTGAAAATATCAACTTTGCTCCCCCAAGCCAACTATTATCTACGTAAATGTGCTTTACCTGCATGACCTCCAACTTCACTGGCACAACAGTAGTCTTTGGGATAGTGAAGGTCATTGGTGGGACACAATCCACCAAAAGAGTTGTATGCAATTCCTAGGAAAGGAGAAGGTAAATATCAGGCAAGGAAATGGACTGCATTCTTAATTCTTGTATATAGTCCAGCTGGATCAATCAAATATAGCAGCCTTTAATAGGTAAAGCTAAAATCCATACAGAAAGGGAAGAGACTGAACTGAAGACCCAATATAGTCCATTCTTCATTTTGGAATGTTCATTATACCAGAATTTTTCTATCCAAACTCTTCAATGAAAGGTTACAGTAAGCATGAAATAATCAGGGTTTCTGAGATATAGGGTTTTTGTGACACCCCTTTTGGCCCTTGTGATGATCATTAAATGGGGCTCTTACCTTAATGTAATGGTCCACCTTTAAATTGGGTAACCTGTTGTAATCAAAGATGTTTACAGAATTTCTACACACAAATGGTAAACTTCTACATACAAATGACAAATGACAAATGACAAGGATGGAGCAAAGAAGCATTGCACACAGTTAACTAGACTAATAATGAGCATTGTAATCCCACGTTAACATAACTAATGGCAATTCCTCCCTATAACACTGACCATGCAAAACAGATACATATTAAAGCAGAACTTCAGTAAAAATTGAAAAAAATGAGAGGACGGGGGGGTTACGAAAAAAAAAAAAAACACATACCTTAGCCACACGCACACGGCTCTCGTCTGGCGCTCCGCATGGAAGAATCAGAGCTGCATCCCCTAGCTCTGTGTGCGCTTCCCTTTGCCCATTCAAGAGAATGGGCCTCATAAGCTCGCGCAGAAACATGGGATTAAAACTATAACTTACCCAGGCCATTGAAATCTATGGGATAAGGCCACAGAGCGCATGGTGTGCGTCTGGTCTTATTTGGCACTGTAGGGAACACCGCGCTAGCGCTCATATACTCGCTGGTGCTGTTGATAGATGGGACACTACCTGGCACATCAGAGGTGCTCTGGATTTTTAACTTCATAAATACACATTTTGCACTAGGACCTGACATCAACCTGATGCTCATCTGACATTACATGATTATAGCACTGAATTTTAGTGATTTAACAGATGGACTACCATTGGAAAAAACTTTTTTTACCTGGCTATTCTCACTGCTAGAGTACATAACCGGCGGCTGGATGGAAGTCTCTTGAAAACAAATTGGCCAGGGTGGGTTCAGTCTCCAGTGATTTTGACAGCCCTAGTTTCCAGTCGATGGGTCAAAATTCCGTAGCTGCCACAAGAAGTGTTTGCTGCGCCATTTTGTTCTTGCCTGTGTTTGTCTGTATTGAGTTGTACAAGATTCTAGTTTGACACGTTGAAATCTGCCGACCAGAAAAGTCCTAATCCAGTCACATAATCTGGTGGGAATGGACAGACACTGCAGTTTATCATGAAGAATGTTAGGATTTATTGTATTTAACGCTGAGTCAACGAACATGATCCTAACATAAGAGTTTGGTCTGTTCATGTGCTCGAGGGTGTATGTCAGCACCAAATTCACATCATTCTCAGATGAGCGATTTTCCCTATAAACAAGCTTATGGGGGATCCAGAAGTCTCTAGTGGCTTGCTTCAGATAATCCATCACAAGTACCTCAAACACCTTTATTACTATTGAAGTGAGTACTTGCCTATAGTCATTCAGGTCAGATACTGAGGATAAAGCCCTGCCAATGGGCTTAACTCTCCAGCTGGTAGAACAGGAGTCACTGGGATGGTGGAGGTCACTGGGGTCAATGGGGACACATCATCCTCCAAAAGCCCCTCCCCACTGAGACACAGGAAGCAGAAGCTGAAGAGATGTATGCAGTTACTAAGTAAGAAAATAGTTATTATTGGGTGAAGGAAGAGGCTGAACTGAAGCACCCCATAATTTTTACAATGACACTTTATTTTCTGAAAAGGTAAGTAATCTAGACATGTTTCATGAAGCACATGAATGCTACAGGAAATGATGGGGCCCTCTTAAATGAAGGGTTTAGCCCCTTTCTAGTGTCAGCCTGGGGTACCTTGATCACAACAGAGGAACTGATTATTGGGTTCCACCACAGGAAACCATTGCTGAGGCCAGGAAATCATTATCGTGACTTACCAGAAGAAATTATACTTGGGACTCCCCAGAGGAATTTACTGCTTGGGCTCACTAGACGAAATGATTTCTGTGGCACACCGAGAAAATCATTTCTGGGGCCCATCAGAGGCAATCATTCCTGGGGTAACCAGAGGAAACATTCCAGGGGCCACCAGAGGAAATCATTCCTAGGCCTCATCTTACAGTTAAAACACAATTAAATTGTTGCATAATAAAGGGTGCAATGATTATTAACCAAATAGCCAAGTATAACTTATTGATAAATAACAAACTCACAGAACATTCCTGGAAAAAACGAAATACCCACCTAGTTTTAAATGAATACACAGTACTTTCTATTAAACTCTCTCTAAATCCCTGTGGGGGGTCTTCTTCTCCAGCTGGCACAACAGGAGTCTTTGGGATAAAGGAGGTCAATGATGGTCCATGGGGACACATCAACTCTCAAAAGTTCCTCCCATTTATACACATGAGGAAGTAGAAGTTTGCACGACTCTTAAAGTTTGTAGGGTTTTATGCAGTTCCTAGGTAAGCTGATGGTAAACATAGGGTGAAAGATGCTGAATAGGACTGGTGCGGAAATACCCTATAAACATCCTCCAGTATGTGCTTCCTATAATACATAATATTGGACTTTCTAAATAAATCCCTTTCTCATTCCACACAGATCAGCACCAATTTGTTATTTCAATTGAGAGACTTGCCAGCCAGTTACTCTGAAACTCTGAACTTTGGAGTTCTGGTTCACGGCTTTCCAAATTGCTGACATTTCTAATGGGGACTCTGGCCCAATTGAATGTGATCAATTAGTTGTGAGCATGCTAATTACACGGCAGTTGCTGGCTAGCCTGGCTTTCCATTTAATGCTTCAAGACACAGAAGAGTTGTAATAGCAAATCAGAGAGTTCTGTTCTAACAAGATAAAAGCTCAAGAGTCAACAGGCGCCAGTTACTGGGTCATACCCATATATCTATCTACTGAAGAGGTTCAACAAGGATTTGCCCTTCTGAAATTTGGACTCATTTGTCTTGGACATCAGAAGAAAAAAGACATGAGAGAAAAAGTACATCAGATACTGGACATCTATAAAATGCAGCGTAAGGGAAATAAGGATGTAATTTATTCATAATATATGGACACAAATTAAATTTATCCTAATATCCTAATATAAGATTAAACAGCCTAACATTTATCAAATATAAATTAGCAGTTTTTACAAATAAAAACAGTGGATTATTGATAATTAGAAGATGTCGGTCTGAGAATGCATAGATCAGTGTTTCCCAACCAGTGATACACTTACCTCTTGTGGTATACGAGATTCTAATCTGTGTTATGCTGCGAGGCTACAGACTGATATGGTTGTCAACCCAGTCTCCTGCCATCTAAACTTTACAAAAGCCCAATTTGCTCCATACATATCAGTAGCTGCAGAAAATTCTCGGGACATAGCCTTCTTTTGGAGGAGGTGGGGTGCCCACAGGAGGAAATCATTATTGGGGCTCAGTAGAGGAAATCATTCCTGGGCCCACCACAGGAAATCATTCCTGGGCCCACCAGAAGAAATTATTTCTAGGCCTACCAGAGGAAATCATCCCTGGGCCTACCAGAAGAAATCATTCCCTGGTCTACCAGAGGAAATCATTCCTGGACCTACCAAAGGAAATCTTATCTGGGTTTACCAGAGAAAATCATTCCCTAGCCTACCAGAGGAAATCATTCCCTGGCCTACCAGAGGAAATCATTCCTGGACCTACCAGAGGAAATCATTTCTGGGCCTACCAGAGGAAATCATTTCTGGGCCTACCAGAGGAAATCATTCCTGGACCTACCAGAGGAAATCATTCCTGGACCTACCAGAGGAAATCATTTCTGGGCCTACCAGAGGAAATAATTTCTGGGCCTACCAGAGGAAATCATTCCCTGGCCTACCAGAGGAAATCATTCCCTGGCCTACCAGAGGAAATCACTTCTGGGCCTACCAGAGGAAATCATTTCTGGGCCTACCAGAGTAAATCATTTCTGGGCCTACCAGAGGAAATCATTCCCTGGCCTACCAGAGGAAATCATTCCCTGGCCTACCAGAGGAAATCATTTCTGGGCCTACCAGAGGAAATCATTTCTGGGCCTACCAGAGGAAATCATTTCTGGGCCTACCAGAGGAAATCATTTCTGGGCCTACCAGAGGAAATCATTTCTGGGGCCTACCAGAGGAAATCATTTCTGGGCCTACCAGAGGAAATCATTCCTGGGGCCTCCTAGAAGAAAATCATCACTAAAACAGAATTAGATTATTGCATAATAAAGGGTGCAATGTTTTTTTTAACAGTACAGGTTAGAAGATGGCGGGCTGAGAATGCACAACATAGATTAGTGTTTTCCAACCAGTGATACTCTACAACTTGTGGTACACAAGATTCTATTAGGTGTTATGCTGTGAGCTTTATATGTTTTTCAACCCAGTATCCTGCCATCTAAACTTTACCCAATTAGTTCCATGAATAATGAATATCAGTAAGTGTAGAAAACTCTGCATAGCTGGCCTTTTGGAGGAGGTGTTGGTCGCAACAATGTGATCTGTATTTCCTGGACCCTAACACTGAATTAGGGCCCAGGGAACTGGGAAGTGAAGGGGGGGGGGGGGATATAGGGCCTGATTTATCAAGCACTTTTTGTCAGACTATGCCACATGAGTGCAAATTAATGTAGTGCAAAACCCAATTTATATCTTTTTCACCATGTTGCTGCACAGCTAATGTTGTAGTAAATGTGTTGCTTGCCATGCAGCAAAAACCAAAGTGATAAATTATATTTTGCACCACTCCAATTTGCACTTGTGTGGCATAGCCTGGCAGAATGCTTAATAAATCAGACCCATAATTGCTGGGATGGCCACTGTCTATATACCAACAGAGAGAAGCAATCACTTCCCCACAGAGCCATTATTAGCGTTTTATCTGGTGCTGCGCTGTGGCCTACATTGGCGCTAGCTGCACCGAACGTTAACTAATTAGCTTTGATTGTTGCACTATGTATTGGCTGGCCTATGTTAGTTCCTGTTGGAACCACCAGCCACTTAGCCCAGCACAGGTGAGCGCCACTTTGTACTGCCAGTGCTTCCCAGCATATTTATGAATTTTTTTTCTTCTTGAAATCCTTGGCGCTGTATTTTTCTGACGCTGGCCAGCTTTTCATTAGTACACTTACAAGAAATCACTGCTGGGGACAAAGGGGACAAACTTTACAGTGCATTTTGGCTGCATTTTAGACACTTTGTTAAGCAAAAGAAGCCATTAAATCAATTTTAATAACCCCCCCAAAAAAACAAGTCACAATGCAAGTTTTGTACAAATAATTGTATTTAATATTAATTATAAGCATTATACACTACAATCCAGTTCTGCCCATTGTGCTCTATGGGATCTTGAGCTACAAGGCCAGGTTTCATCTGATTTCAACAAGAGCGCCTGACACTGCATCCTTTTCGGCGCTAGTGTTAAATAAGCTGCTAGCTGGCGGCTGCATCAGCAGGTGTTTTTTTAGTTGTTAAATCAGACGCTGAGTACCACTGAGGCCAAAAAAGTGGTGCTGACGCTTCTTAAACCAGACCTTCACCCTGAATCAGAGCCTCTCTTGTATATTTCCCCCACCCCGTACCTACAGATCGCTCACATAAAAAAATCATCCTACCTGCATCTACTGCATTTTCTGAGCCTTTAAACATCCAAGATGGCTGCACATGGAGTCTCAGGCTGCATGCAAACAGGAAGTGTCCCACCCCCTGTACTCCCCCCCCCCTCTCCTCAGTATGTGATGCATCTGAGGCAAGATGGTGGCGCTCCTATCCTAGAGTCCTGAACAGTGTTGCAGCCCAATGAGGGAGAGAATAAAAAGTAAATGACTAAAAACGTAGATGCTGGGGAATAGTTTTTTAAGGTTTTTGGAATTTTCATTCAATGATGCTGAAGGTCCGGTTTAAGTAAGACTCCCCATCCAACCATGTTGAGAGTCTTCACCAAACCCATGGCTTCACATGATGTGTTTCAGATCTAACCTATTCTATATTGTATTCATTTATGAACAACAAATCAGTTACATCTGAAACATGCTACGACAAGCCATGGGTTTGTGGAAGGCTTTTATCATGGTTTTAATTTATAATAATAATAATTTATATTTTTAATTTATGTTTTATTCTGGAGTAGCGGATTAGCTGGATTAATTGTCTTCCTATAAAAACCTACAGATTTACTTTGTTAATAAATCTGTTGTGCCCCATGGTCCCCCATATTCCTGATAAAGCCGCCTCCGGAAAGCCAGGAAGTGTGGTCAGCGCATGGTCACAACACGCTCAGTCCACGTCCCCTCGCCCCCTCCTCCTCCTTCCTTCAGTTTACTTATTAACAGAAAGTGTAATTGCAGCAAAATAGCAGGTTCTTAAAATCGGTCAGAGGAAAATGACGGTAATTTTTTACAGATTGAAAATGAATCTGACTGGAAAATACCATTAAATTACCGACTTACTTAAAATTTAAAGGGTAATTCCTATATAATGCTTTTCTTTAATAGCCCAATTTACAAAGCGCTGAAAATGAATGTAGCTTTTCTCAGGACAGCGCCCGGCGGTAAGTGTACCAACTCATTTTTGCTCACTTGAATTGAATTATTAATAAAGCAAGAACGGGGCCATATGTTCCCCAAAGAGCCGGCTACATTTATTTCAAATAAAACGCCAGTGTTTGGTGCCTTCGAAAAAGGTTTAAATGCGTTCCCTGGAATGACTTCCGTATATACTGACTTAATAGAGTATAAATCAGCGCCTGTAATTAGGGACACAGCTGTTAACGTAAAGCTGCTTTTCCCCGCGCATTAGGCCTGTATATTTCAGCTCCACTCGCCTCGCTCCGCCAGACCTATTTTATTTGCCTTCCAGAAGGGAAAGTGAACTACTCTTAAAGTGGAAAGAAAATTCCAAACAGAACAGAATCATGTTCCCACTGAAAGGTGAGACACACAATTTTACCCTTTTTGTTAAATGTCACATCAGCCGTCTTTCCTGCCACCGCTTTATAACATACCCCTCTCATGCGGCAGCTGTGATTCTGAAGGATGCCACCACCAGTCTCAGTCTAGGATCGGGAAGCTGCTCGTCTTTTACCAAAATTTTTATTGCATTTTTATTACAAATCTTGAATGGCGATAACTTTCAAAGAGGGGGTCTACCCAGGGGTGCACCTGTAATGAGGCAAAGTGAGGAAGCCTCCTAAGGCATCATTTCAGAGGGGGCAGCAACGGACCTGCTTTTTAAAATTTTCTATTAAAAATATATTTTAATTTTGCTTTTTACTGCTTTTTTTTACTGCAGTCATGTTTTTAAGTCAACTAATGGAAACTCAGGAGCCCTGAGTGCGAGTCTCTAATCGGGATGCTTGATAAAGAATGAGACCACTGGCTCTAGAGTCTTATAGGAAACATAAAATATTCTGTGTAAGTTCTCCCTACATGTTCTATTGAAGGGACACTTGGACGAAACTGGATTAGACTATAGGAGGAGTCACAAGTGTTCATCCTACAGTCAACTGGACATAATCCCAGACAGAGAGAGTCATCTTCAGAATTTTCTGGGCTCCATACAAACTAAGTTTCTGGGTCTCCTTCTGTGGAGATCCTGAGTGGAGCTGTGGTGGGAGGGGTGGACCTGGGTGAAGTGGGTAGAATCAGGAGGGAGTAGAGGAGTGGGGCTCCAAAAGGGTATTAATGATAGTGGACAGGGCCAGCTCCAGGTTTATGTGAGGCCTTGGGAGGCATGGTATCAGTGGGTTCCTTTGTGATGAAGAGTCACGTCCCATCACCGAGGGACGTCCAAATCTGGATGCCCCTCCACCTTGGTCATTGCTGCCGCGCCGCAAGGAGATGTGGGCACCAACTGTGGCGGTGCCCTCCCAGTCTGCTGGTCAAGCACCGTTGCACACCCCAAAGGCCGGCCCTGTCAGTGCCTTGCCGGGTGCTGACGCCGGTCCTGATAGTGGAGGCAGGCTGCAGCCCGCACCAGGCTTCAGGATTTTTCTGATAAGCTGGGTGTACTCAAAGCAGGTTAGACAGAAGTAGCTGCTGGGCTGCTGGTTCCGTCTCTCTTGGTGTCCAGGCCATGTACAGGAGTCTTGTATGCACTGCCCTGATGACAGCTCTGACCCTAGCACTAAAGAAGAGATCTGTGGCTCACCATAACCATTCCTACTGCAGTTGACCAGGCCCAGCTAGGCAGCCCCAGTCTGCTACTGTCAGGGTTCCACTGGAGTATTAGATGCTGCACCGGGCCCCCTTCTGCTATAGGCCTGGTAGCAGCTTCCTCCCCTGTGTCTATGGTATGTATATCTTTGCCTCAAGACCTGATCCATCATAAGTTTCAGTTTGGTGCCTGTCATTTTCTTAAACTATATTTGTCAGGAAATCACTACACCTATAAAATGTATTTGAGATGGAGTTTGTGATCTTAAGATGTGGCGTGTGCTTGAAATATTTGTGAGCTGACATGCTCTACCTCCTCCCTTTGTCAGTCTGCCCAGATTCAGGGTTTTTCTTTCAGACACAGAGGGGAAGATTTCTTAAAATAAAATATATCCTTTTTTCTGTTGACTATCATATGTTAGCATTATATTTTCATGGCTGCTTAATAATAATTGTCCTTTAAAGTGGAACAAAATCCAGGAATTTCACTTTTGTATGCCCAGCTGTGTGAAACCTCTAGAACGCCGCTTTTCCAAACTCACCTCTCCCTGGCTTCAATGGCACATGCATGGACTCTCGTCAAATGAGAGCCATCTGCTGTGACTATGGGGGTGATTCAAGAAGGGATAGCGCCAGGTAGTGCCTCGTAGCGGCAGGCAGCGTCTGGTCAGCCTTGGGTGCTGTAGGCAAAACCACGTTTATGAAAGCGAATCTGGTGAGCGACTCTAACAGCGCCATGTAGCGTCCGATGTATTATTACAGGCTGCTCAGCGTATAGCGCCGGCGCTCTAGCTTCCAGAGTGCCAGGTATTAACTTTCGCTCACTGTCGCTCTCCCATACATTTCAATGGCCATTAATTTGCTTGTTTAAACAGCGTGTTTGACATTTTAAATTTTTTTTGCTCAAATCATTGTGTGACCTCTCCTGTCTGCAAACAAACACTTTTAGAAATGTTTTGGCTTTTTATATTGTTATGCAGAATTGTCATTACAGGTCTGGCACTAAAGTGTTAATGTCACAGTGTTAAAATGTCATTCCATGTGTTTTCGCTTTGTTACTGGTGGATATGTGTTCAAAAACAGACATTAATCACACATCGCCTGGCGCTCTATGCTATAGCAACCAGATTTAGAGTGCCGACGCTGTGTGTGTCCTTTTTTGATGATGTACAGCGCCGAGAGTCAGTCGTCCTGAGCTGGCGCTACCTCTCGCTCCCTGCAGCGTTGTACTGGCGTTAGAGTTCCCAACATACATCACAATCATCAATGCGGCCAGGTTACTTCAGCGACTGAGGCGCTCTGTTACAGCGCCTGATAACCGCTTACAGCGTCTACTAGTGGTCGTTCTAATACAGACGCTCATCTGTCGATACCTGCCGTTAGTAGTGAATCAACCTCCACATTATTCAGCAAATGACTCTCATTGACTAGAATGGGGAGTGCATGCTATCACATCCACTCAATGGCTGGGGCTGGAACATGTGCACACTGCAGGTGATGTGCCAGCGATCGCTCCCTATTCACAACAATGAGAGCTGTTTGCCGAATTACATAGTCACGTCAGATGGCTCTCATTGGACAAGAGCCCGCTCATTTTACAATTTTGTCCAGCCCATTTTGCATTTTTTACACATGTTTTGGCTTGATGCGTTAAACATAATATTGTAAAGAGGACAATAATGAATACATTTTTGCCATAATCTCTCTTTGCGTTTTCATGTTTTTAAAGGTTTTTTTTAAACCCTCATAGGCCAGTCCTGGAGTCTAAAAGCTTGCCTACTCTCAGGGGGATAGCCCAAGAAACGTACCCATGCTCCCACTGCATTTCCGATTAGGGATCCCAGGAGGGAAGGTTTTGTTTGATTTAAACAAAAAAGTAAACATTAACTGTATTTATATAGTGGACCTAATAATATATAATATATATATATATATATATATATATATATATATATATACAGTATATATTATATAGACTGTAATAAAAGTAAGCTGGTTCCTGTCTGAAATGACTGGGTCTGAAAATGTTTCTCTATCAACTCCTAATCTGTTGGTCAGAGGAAGCAGATCAATTCTTAGGACAGCTAGCATTTACTAAAGAGACATATGCAAATAAAAAGTCAGAAATGCAAACGCATGGGCCATTGTGCTTCACTGCACACATTTAAAAGATTTGCATTTGTTTTGCCACACAAAATGTTCCACGGAACATAAGGCTCCTGTGTATATTCCCAGAATCCTGGAGAATGATACGTGTACAGTTAGAGTAACATTTTCAGTAACTTAATAGCACATACAAATGGCCATTTTACCGTTTTTGTTTGTAGGGATAACATTAGCTATAAAGCATTAAAGCGGACCGGGAGGCCGATTCATTAATAGCGCCAGGTAGCGACAGATGAGCGCCAGTAGCGTGATTTTCACAGCGCCAGCTAGTATTCGCTGTGCTTGGCCGGGGTTTGCTTGTTGACAGCGACTCAGTCGGTGTGTGGTAATGTTGAATACGGGCTTAGGGGTCGCTGTTTCACAGGTTCAGCGTTGTATGGGTGCGCCTGACAGCGAATGGCCAGAGCGAACGGCTTGCTGCAGATTCATTAACAAATCACGCTCCAAATTTTTTCGCGCTGTGAATTCCTTGTATAAACCCCAGACCGCTGCCGGCGATGGATTTAAAATAGTTTTTAACCCCCAAACAACCATATTTTTTGATTGTAAAATTATACAAGTTTTTATAAACATCCCGTAATATGAATACATTAATATCAGACCTGTAATATCAATTCTGCACAAAATCATTTTTTTTTTTTTTACCTTAAAAAAAAATCCTAACATTGCAGAAGTGGTCACAGAATTTTTGGCCTTTAAAAAAATAAAAAAAAACATTAATAGCAATTAATTATGATTAATTAAAGATTGCTCCATTGAAATGCATTGGACATCGCCAGGGAGCGACAGGTCATACCTGGCGCTGTGATGGGATTAGCAGCGGCGCTGTTCGTTGCAGTCGGCTACATGATGAATCCCGCGCTAGCTGACGCTCTCGCCGGCGCTAGCCTCATTTAGCTTGATAAATGCGTCATTGTGGCCGACGCCGGGCGTACTTGAGTCGGTAGCCGCCGTTAGCTGGCGGGACCTGGCGCTCGTCAGACACTACCTGGCGCTATCGCTTGATGAATAAGGGCACAAATCCCTCTACCCGCAACCATGCCCACCCATTTGGCTGGTCTCAAATCTGGCATCCCAGGGCTTTCCTCTAATCTGAAGAAGCCCTGGGCATAGGCAAGCTTTTAGACTCCAGGGCTGGCCTATGAGGTTGGAAAAAAACCTTTAAAAACACAAAAAACACAAAGAGAGATTATGGCAAAAGGCAAAATACTTTTCTTCGTTACAATATTATGTTAAACACATAGCCAAAACTTGTGTAAAAAATGCAAAACTCGAAAAATGGCCTAGACATAATTGTTGCCACATTTTCAAAATTGTGGGTAAACTATTTTGTTTCAAGCATGTGATGCTCCTTCGGATTTATCCGTGGCAAGATGTGGTCAATATAAAAATCTTACCTGAAACCAGATAAAAGGGGGAGAAGTTGACGGGCAGGCTGATTCATCATTAGTGGCAGGTAGCGACAGATGAGCGTCTGTAGCACGCATTTTCAGAGCGCCGGCTAGTAGTCACTGTCCTCAGCCGTGGGTCGCTACTTTATAGCGACTCAGTCGCTGTTTAGTAATGTTGAATACATTGTGAGGAGTCGCTATTTGACCAGTACAGCGCTGTATGGGAGCGCATGGTAGCGACTGCTCATAGCGACCGACTCACACCATATTCAGGAAAAAAACAGCCTCACAAATCTCTGGCCCTGAAAAATACTTGTTTGAAGCCCAGAGCGCAGGAGGCGGTGTGTTTAAAGTGTGTTTTCAAGCATCTATCCACTAGTAACAAAGCGAAAACATATGGAATTACATTGTAACAACATTGTAACATGAACATGCCAGACCTGTAATGTCATTTTTGAGGAAATATATAAAAAATGAAAAAATTATGAAAATACTGCTTTTTCAATACCAGAAGAGGTCACAGAACTATTTGTGATTTTTTGGAAAAAAAAAAAAAAACAAATACCCCGTTTAAAGAGAAGAAAAGGTTCATCCATTGAAATGTATGGGAAAGCGACAGGTAGCGAGAGGTCATACCTGGCGCTGTGCAAGGCTGAACGCCGGCGCTGTTCACTGAGGCTGTGAAAATGATGAATCAGACGCTACATGGCGCTATCCCAGTCGCTAAACAGATTCTGCTTGATAAATGTGGAATTGCGTGCCGTGTCCGCGTTGACCAGTCGCTATCTGTCGCTACCTCTCATTAACCAGCCACTACCTGACGCTATCCCTTCTTAAATAAGGGCCTCAATCCTTGCATTGTGTGCCTATGTGTGCCATTAAGCATAGAAACCAGAAAAAGGAGAACTCTGTATGGAAATTCACGTGAATGGGCGAGCAGGAGGGTGCACAATGCGGAGAGCGTCACTCCTAACAGCTGGCCGGGTCTTCTGCTGACATTGGAAGCAGGATTTGGGGTGAAGGCGAGTGTTTTTTTTCTTTTATTACATTAGCAGGATTGCTATTTGGAGGGGGCAGGGCAGGGGTAATTTTTTTTTCAGGAAGGAGCTGGAGTGGCCCTTTAATGTCTCATATTTTGCATATGCAAAATGAAATTTCCTAGAAAAAAAAATACGCTCACAAAAAGGCCTCTACTGAATCGCGCAAGGTCCGTCCGAGCAGCTGTTGCTTCGGCGGTGGCCCGGGTTTCTTAAGAAAACCAGTTTTTTCTACTGCTTAAGCCATGCCCTGCGTCATTTTTGAGAGAGCCAATTGCTCCTAACATTATCGCCCCCACAGACACACATTTCGCTCCATAAGATGCACAAATATTTCCCCAATTCTTTTTTACTCACCTATGTGCCAATTGCCAGCTTCCAGTAAAGTTTGTAGGGGCTTACACAGGGTTGAGGTTACCCCCTATGGAAACATGATCCTCTCAGCCCCGATCATCTCTATTTGGGATGCCTGACTGCTTTACTGCCGTATACTTTGTTTGTGGTAACAACCATCTTTTAATACACCACCAGTGACAAAGTTGTACACGCTCTACAAGTTTGATGAAAAGCGTAATTTTCCCCAATGAAGAACGCTTATGAAAAATTAAATCGTGCTGGGCTGCGTCAGAAGCGGCACGGCCCCAACTGCTGCATCTTTTATAAGTCCTCTGTAAAGGTCTGCGCAAAGTGTGTACTTAGCAACAAATGATTTTGTTTACTTTCTGCCTCACTCTCATAAATGAAATAGAAGCTTTAGCAATATAGTATGGCGCATTTTATTGCTGAATACTGCCCCAACTTGAAGGGCTTGTAGCATGATGATAGCTGCTGCCAGCACAATCATTGGTCATGTATAGCTGCCCACATTGGACCCAGCCATAAACCTGCTCCAGCAATAAAATAGCATATGTGGTAAAAACAACAACAATAAACAGATATACTCAACTAACTACTGAAAGCCTTTATTCCAGACCGGTTGTCTAAATAGAAGGGCCTTGTGGTTGGTCTGGGCCTGCACTCCTACCTATGCTTAAGCTTGGTGCCTCTAGAAATGGAGGCAGGTTAGCCACCCAGGGCCAGATTATCATTGGTGCAATAAAGCATGTGCCCACCCTGATTGCAACTATACTTGTAGCAGGATGGTGCTCATTGGTCCTCCAGATTTTATGCAGCCTAGCATTGAGATGTTAAGAGATAAAGTAGGTGGCTGAGTTGAATAAGGTGGCTTTTGGACAGTATGGATGGACATACAAAGAGCGGCCATTGGATGGTAAAAATCATAGGATGAATGGGGTTGCATAAATGGGACCTTGAACAATATAAGTAGACCCTATTGTCATAATTGGCCACTGGATGGAATCCAATGATGTACAGCTTTCCTGTTGACCCATAATGAACAGCATTCTGACAGTGATGCCAGGACACAGCATCCGGCATCTATTCAGTGTAATATACCTTCCTGTCACTTTTCCTTGCTTTGATTTGAGTACCATAATACTCAGTCTAATGGCCAACAAACTAGCATAGGAGCACGTGCCTATAGCCTATAAAACAAACCTACAGCTTTTCCTAAAGCCCAGTCATACAGTAATGTTTCTTTTTCTCCCCTTCTAACTTCTCAGTCAGTGGTGGACCTACCACTAAGCAACCCATGCAACATACAATGCAACTCATGCATTGTAAAGAGAATAAAAAAAAACATTCCCATGCCCAGTATAAGTTTTGTATAGCTGTGATTCCTCATTTTCAGCAGCGTGTATATATCAAGCTGGATGCTAAACGCCATGTTCTGCTGGTTTTATTGTCAGAGGCCCCTCTTAGGGAACATGGGGCCCTGGACCTGTGACAAAAGGCATTGGGTTTGATATGCTGCCTCTGCCTTAGGCCTTATAGACTTGAGGATATTTGCCCTTATGCCTGTTTGACTGGGATAATTTGATCTGAAATGTGCCTCTTTTTGGGTATGGCCAGGTCAAGCTGTGGAATTTAACTATTACTTGAAGCTCATCACTACTTAGATAGTGGATATGCAGTGATAGCCACTTAAAAGCTAATAAGTGATGGGTCTGCTTGGAACCTCTAAGACTAAACATTTCCCTATCAGCTCCCATGTGCACAACAATTCTCCATTCAAGTCCATAGCCGGCTTGGAGGAAGCATTAATAATCTGTTAGAAGGTTCATTTGCATGCTCTGGGATAGCAGCCTGGCAGAGGCTCTTGATTTAGGGGAGGGCTGACACTCAGGAACCAAGGCGAACTTTCTGTACCTACTGTGCAATAATGGTGGACACTGGTCCTATCAGATCTCTGAATAGCATGCCACCACGGGAAAACTTAGCTATGCTTTGAAGAAGTAGATCGGTAGAGTCCTATAATAAATGGGCTTTCCGGGCTTATTTGGTACAGGAGCCCTGACACCCATGATAGGCTGTTCAGGGACAAGGGGTAGATCTGTGTACCTACACTTATGGTGAACACTGTCTAATTAGACTTCTAGCTAGGGCAGCAGGCCGTTGTGTGGAGACTCAGTCAGGCTTTGGAGAAGTGGGCCAAAGAAGACCACTGTCCACTACTAAAAGGGCAGGAGCGCTTTCTCAAAGCAGAACCTAAAGTCATTTTGACTTTTAATTAGCATTAAATTGTAACTCCTACTGTGTTCGCTTTTCCCCCCAAATGACATCCTATGGACCTGCAGGTACCCTACAACCAAGCAGTGCTGCTGGGCTTCCTGCCACTGTGCATTGTGGGTTATTTCAATCAAATCTAGAAAGCAGCATGGCTGGGAATCTGGGATAGGAAGCCTCAGGGGTACTTCGAGATGGCTGTGACCAGTCGTTGAGGTGGAATGGATACAGGAGCAAATGCAAGTGCTGACAATGACTCAGTACCATGCATGCACACAGGGAAAAGGGAGATATATATATATATATATATATATATATATATATATTACTAGAGTTTCCCTTCAAGAGATAATGTATGAATAATGTAGAATGAATGAAAGCTCCATCTTTAAAGTCCACTTTCCATGAAATTTTTAAAAGAGTACATTTTTTTTGTGCCACAAGGTGCTGAGCTGATCTAACATCAGGTTTTATCTGTTAATAGGAGATCTAGCTGGCTGCATTGATGTAAAGATCAGCATGGCTGCAGTGTGCCTGTGCGATAGTGTTTCTCCACACAAGGCTCACTGTCAGCAGCTTGGAGTTTTTTTATAAGCAGTCCGCACTAAATGGAGATATTTGCTTCAGAAACACGGACAGCATCTTAGCAGTGGGACTTTTTTAGAAGCAGCTCTGTCAGAAATTTTAATTTAATAATAATAATAATAATTTATACAGCACCATACTCTTCCATTGCACAGTTCAAACCCTGAATCTACTAGAGACTACTAGACCAGAGATACCAGTTGTGTGATTCTCACTTGTCATTTTTCATTTGATTGATCTTTTAATACAATCTTTTGAATTGTTTTATTACACTGTTTTATGCTTCTAGATTTGATCAACGTTTTAATAAAAAATATATATTTATATAGGAGTAGGTAATCTCATTTAAATGGGAAATCAGGTGTGGCATCCATGTATCAACATTATCCGCCTGTCAGTCTGATGTGTCTGTGTAACAACCAGAATAACTGCTCATGGCAAGCCTGTACTTGCGCAATCCAAAGACTATATTGCCCTCTAGTGTTCAAGAGAAGTAACTTCAAATTAGGCCATTTCATATTAGCTGAAATTATTTATAGTATTAAAAACATAAATGAAATCAATATTTGGTGTGAACACACTTTACCTGGAACTTGAAAAGGCATTAGCTGTAGATTCTCCCTGGGTAACCTGTTCTAGCTTCTTGGACAGCTTCCCTTTGCAGATAGAGCTTTATGATTTCATGGTCAAAATCAGGGACACTGTGCTAATTCAATAAGTAAAAGTGCTCAACATTATTGTAGAGTGAAATTAGAATCCCTCTGTAAATCACTGAAATATGCATAGAATGCTAGAGATCTCCTAATTCTAACACAATAGTGCCTTGTCAGAATGAAATGAATAAGAAGAACCCACACTTAACCCCTTTTGACTATCCTGGGTTTTGGTCCTTGCCCCTATGGCACCCCCGATCGGCTGTGTGAAGCCCCCCAAGTCGCTGAAACCAACTCACCTCTTCCCGGTCCTACGGCATAGGCTCGGCCGCTCGCCCAATCAGCGCGCTTGGATCTGCTAAGTGGCTCCAAGCTCGCTGATGGTCCTCTAACAGGGAGCTTGCCCACACCAGCAATTCACAAATGCCCGGCGCTGGCACGCGCCCTGCTAGAGGGATAGAGGGTATGCGGCCGCGGCTCACGTATGCGCCGCTGGACCGGGAAAGAAGGTAAGTGCATGGGCAACCTGGTAGGTGTCACACATCGGGGCATCCCTATTTTGGATGCTCCGGGGGGAGGGAACCGATCGGCTCGATTGGCGTGGGTTTTGGTCCACTCTAAACATCTATATATAAAAAAAAGTGAAAACAATTACCCTTTATTGTAAAAACATCTGCATATAGTGTTAGAGGTTCACTGTATCTATTTTCTTTGAATGAAAGAAGAATCCATTTTTCTCTATATTAAAACATCTGTATATAATTCTAGAGGTTTACTAACAAAATAATGTATTTTTAGAATGTAAAAAGAACCCCCCATCTGTAGCTAAAAAAAATCCTTAACTCTAAAACCCCAAACCTTTAAAAAACTATTCCCCAACATCTATAATTAATATATTTTACATTCTTAGACAGAGCAGAGCTGGGGCTAGGAAAAGGACAGCAGTCCCAGAATGCAGAGCATGTCAGAAGACACTTCCTGTCTGCAGATAGCTTGAGACTCCATGTGTCGCCATGTTTAAAGGCTCCTAAAATGCAGTAGATGCAGGTAGGGTGGTTAATGTGGGCAATCTGTATGTAGAGGGTGGGAGGAACATATAAGATATGCTCTTATTCAGGGTGATGGTCCGTTTTAAGTTTATCAATAACTAAAATACCTGGGTCTTTTACAATTGTAGTTTTACCAAGCATTTTCTTATTTAGTGTGTAATCATGGTACAAATTGCTCCTATCCATATGTGACAGTTCCCCCCAAAACAAGCAGTGTATAGATTCCCCCCTCCCCCATGCCTGTACTTTATCCCACTCTCCTCTCCTCAGTAAGTGTGATGCTTCTGAGTCAAGATGGTGGCGCCCGTATCCTAAAGTCCTGAACAGAGTTCCAGCCCAGTGGGGGAAAGGATAATTAGTAAGTGTCTAAAAACATAAAATATATTCATTTTAGATGCTGGGGAATCGTTTTTTAAGGGTTTGGTCTTTTCCATAAATCATGGTGAAGGTCCGGTTTAAGCTTATCAAATGTTGCTTTTTTGAATTTCTGAGCATTTGTGACTCCTTGATAAGAAATCCTGTAACTGCTAAGTGAAAATTAATAATATTTTGATCACTGTTTCCTAGGTGTCCCGCAACCTGTACCTTTGTTACTTAAAGGAGCACTATCGCGAAATTGTGTTATTAAAATATTATATAATATAATATTAAAAATCCATATAAACACTTTAGCTAATAAGGGGAGGGGTCCCTTATAAACCCAAACTGATTAAAACTCCCACCAAGCTTGTGGTTTTCTTCCCCTGGTAGGAATAAAATCCAGGGGTGACAGATTTAGTCTATGAAGGGTGACAGAGTCTGTCACCCGAGATGTCCTCTTCCTTCCATTAAAAAAAAAAAAAAAACAAGCCTGGCTGGGTATTTCTCAATACCGGGTGTATAAGTGACCTCTCCTCCCGCCTTCCAGCATATTTATATGGATTTTTATTATTGGCCCATTTTTTCGCGATAGTGCTCCTTTAAATTGGTTAGTGTTAAGTCCAAGACCACCACCTAGTTGGATTGTGCACTTGTTGGGAAAGGTAGTCATCTTTTATATTTGACATAAAATCTTTTACCTTTTTAAAGTCCACGGGTTTCAGCATCCCAATCTATGTCGGGGTAGTTAAAGTCCCCCATAATAACAACATCAATTAATTTAGTGGCTTTGTCTATTTGCCTTAGTATCAGGTTTTCTGTGGATTCCGATATATTTGGAAGCTTGTAGCAAACATATTTTATTATTTTATTTTTGTTTCTCCCTCCATGTATTTCTACCCATACAGACTCCACTTAGTCATTTCCCTCACATATATCCTCCCACAGAGTGGGCTGTAGAGAGAATTTTATTAATAAGCAGACTCCACCCACTTTGCAGTTTTTACGGTCCCTCCTAAACACTCAGTAGCCCTGTAGGTTTACTTCCCAGTCATAGCTTTCATCCAGCCATGTCTCTGTTACCTGCACTATGTCATATTGTTCCTCAGTTATTATTAGTTTTAGTTTTTTCATTTTATTCGTCAAGCTTTAAGCATTGGTAAGCATGCATTTCAAACGCTTATGGTGATTTTGTATATTGCCCTTTAGCCTGCTACATATACTCCCCCTCACCGCTCTCCCCAGTGTCATTTCTACACCCAGCGTCTAAGAGGCCGATTCATTAATAGCGGCAGGTAGCGACAGTTGAGCGACTGTAGCAGCATTTTCACAGCGCCCGCTAGTAGTCGCTGTGCTTGGTCATTGTTCGGTTGTTGATAGCGACTCAGTCGGTGTGCAGTAATGTTGAATACGGGGTGACGAGTCGCTATTTGACAGGTTCCGCGATGTATGGGTGCGCATGATAGCGACTGGTCAGAGCGACCGGCTCCCACCATATTCATCAAAAAATCACGCTCAAAAAATTCTCGCGCTGTGAAATGCATGTTTAAACCCCAGAGCGCTGGCGGCGATGTGTTAAAAGTCGTTTTTTAACCCCCAAACAACCATATTTTTGGAAACCAAAAAAAAAAATTTTTTTTTTAAATTAGTAATATGAATACAATAATATCAGACCTGTAATATCAATTCTGCACAATTTTTTTTTTTTTTTTTACCTTAAAAAAATTATCTAACATGGCAGAAGTGGTCACAGAATTTTTCACATTTAAAAAAAAAAAAATAAAAAAAAACATTAATAACAATTAATTATGAATATTTAAAGATTGTTCCATTGAAATGCATTGGAGAGCGCCAGGTAGCAAGAGGTCATACCTGTCGCTGTTCAAGGTCGGACTCTGGCGCTGTGGGCTGAGGCTGGAATAATGATGAATGAGTCGCTATATGGCGCTATCTCAGTCGCTAAGCAGGATCGGCTTGATAAATGTGTGATTGTGGGGAGCCGGCATTCTCGTGGCGGGGCCTGTCATTACCGGCCTCTCACCCGTCGCTATTCCTTCATAAATAAGGGCCTAATTCTTTACTAACCTCCCCTCTATAATTGTATATATCCCCACAGTGCTTAGTTTAAACAGTCCTCCAATCTTTTAGCCATCCTCTGCTCCAGATCATATGCACCTTCCCCATTTAGGGGCAGCTTGTCCAGGGCCAGATTAAGTGTCGTGGAGGCCCATGGGCAGAAAGTCTGGTGGAGGCCCCTGATACAGTATTTTTTCCATTAAAGTGGACCAAAACCTAGGATTTTGACTATCCTGGGTTTTGGTCCTTGCCCCCCCCCCCCCCCACACTGTGCATGCTCCTGCCTGCCCATGTAAGGATGATGTGGGGGATGCTGCTCTGTGCATTCACTTCAACATGGCTGTGCCCATAGCCTAAGGCAACCATCCATCCTGCCTCAGCACCAGGGGAAGGAGATCAGGGTGTGAGGTTATGAAGACATCATAAATATGCTTTAAAGAGGATCCAAAACCTACACAACCTATTGGCCGCTGGATTCTCTCCCCCTGGGGCATCCAGAATCAGGATGCCCTGCAGGTCGCCCGAACAAATTCACCTCTTCCTGGTGAGTAGGCAGGTATATAGGTAAGTAAGTGAGTAGGTAGGAAGGTGGGTGGTTAGGCAGATATGTGAGTGGGTTGGTAGGTGGCCAGGTAGGCAGGCAGATAGGTGGCTGGGCTTTCAGGGTCTGACGATTCTGCCTTTGCACCAGGACTGTCAGCTGCCGCACCAGGTCCTGGGTAGGGAGGTGAGTGGGCAGGTATGTAGGTAGGTGGGTGGGTCAGTATGAAGTTGGATAGATAGGTGGGATGGTCAGCAGGCAGGTACATATGTAGAAGGGTGAGTGGGTAGGTGGGTAAATTGGTGGGCGGTCAGTAGGCAGGTAGGTGGGTAGGTAGATAGGTTGGTGGTTGAATCAGAAGGTAGGTGGATACGGGGTTAGTCAGTAGGCACGTAGGTGGGTCAGTGGGCAGGTATATAGGTTAATGGGTCAATAGGTAGGTAGGTCAGTCAGCCAGTCAGAATTTGAACATCAATATAAGGCACCATTTAATACAGCCAACATACCTCACTGACTGAAATCACTGCTGATCTGGAGAACTCTGTTGTATGCTGTCCACCACTTGTCCCCACTAGCTCCAGTCCTCACCCCCTCTCTGCGCTGTCCATGGTGCCTCCAGTTGGTTGTTAGCCCCCTAAGTCAGGAGAAACGGAGCATTAAAGTGGGTCATCCTGGGAATCAATGCACCTCACCCAGGGAGGTACACTTCTGAGCCCTGGTTCTCCAGGATCATGGGGGCAAGAAAGCCAAAACTTACAGGGAATGTAGCTTCAGAGATCTTCAGCTGCAGAAAAAGCCTCTCCGACCAATTTTTAGCTCTGGCAAACGACAGTACTGGGACTTTGCAGTACTGCTGATTAGATCCACATGCCCTTGCATGGGTGCATACCTGAAGCCCTTCACTTCCCAACGACACCTCCAGTGAGTTGCTAGGAGAGAACCTCAAGTATACACCTCTGTAAGGCCATGTGGATCGGTGCCGGCCAGATCAAGCAGCTGTACCGCAAATTCTCAGTATCGTTGCTCACAGGCATCGGAGAGTGGTACACTTCCGACCCACTGGAGATGTCATAGGAAAGGATATAACTTCAGGTATACACCTCTGCAAGGACATGTGGATCAGGGCCAACCAGACCAAGTGGCAGTACTGCAAAGCACAGCAGTGCCGGTGCTCATGGGCTCCAGAGGGGGGTACAAGTCTGAGTTAGAGATGAGCGAATCAAATCTGACGAACCCGAATTCGTTACGAATTGTCAGTGCTACCACTTATCTTTTAAGAGTACCTGCCTACTAACCTTTTGCCTTTTTTTAAAAAAAAGTCTGGTCTTCAAGTTTAAAGCACCCATTGCCTTTCACCGGGGGCCATTGTCAGTGTTACCACTTATCTTTTAAGAGTACCTGCCTACTAACCTTTTGCCTTTTTTTAAAGAAAAGTCTCTTTTTTCAAGTTTAAAGCACCCATTGCCTTTCTAACCTGCCTACTAACCTTTTGCCTTTTGTATAAAAAAGTCTGTTTTTCAAGTTTAAAGCACCCATTGCCTTTCACTGGGGGCCATTGTCAGTGCTACCACTTATATTTTAAGAGTACCTGCCTACTAACCTTTTGCCTTTTTTAAAAAAAAAATCTGGTTTTCAAGTTTAAAGCACCCACTGCCTTTCACTGGGGGCCATTGTCAGTGCTGCCTACCCCTTATATTTTAAGAGTACCTGCCTACTAACCTTTTGCCTTTTGTATAAAAAAAGTCTGGTTCTCAAGTTTAAAGCACTCATTGCCTTTCACCGGGGGCCATTGTCAGTGCTACCTACCACTTATCTTTCAAGAGTACCGGCCAACTTACCTTTTTCCTTTTGTATAAAATAGTCTGGTTTTCAAGTTTAAAGCACCCTTTGCCTTTCGCCGGGGGCCATTGTCAGTGCTACCACTTATCTTTTAAGAGTACCGGCCGACTTACCTTTTGCCTTTTGTATAAAAAAGTCTGGTTTTCAAGTTTAAAGCAGCCATTGCCTTTCAATGGGGTGGCATCCCGAATACTAGCACTAGCGCTTTTAAGAGTACCTGCATCTTTACCTTTTTTTACATTTTGAACAAAAACCACGTTTTAAAACTGCCTGTGGTGCATTTAACTCTGACCAGGGGCATCCTGTGTAAGACCATCTGACAGTGTCTTTTTGCATTAGCTTTTAGATACAGTGTCTGCCTATTTTATCTAACTTTTCTACACACCTGCTGTTACAAAAATACTGTTCTAGGTGCATTGTAGTGTATTGTTTTCCCCTCCTAAATGCAGTAAAAATGTCAGGCAGAGGTGTGCACCGAGGAGAGGCCTAGATTCACCAGGCAGAGGTTGCAGCAGACTAGGGGCGAGTGGCAGCAGGAGTCGCAGTGAGAGGCCTGATCTCCCGGTATCTGCTTGAGGTCGTGTCTCAACCAGCAACGCATCTGCCATCATTGATTGGTTAACGCGGTCATCCACCTCATCACAAGTGACATCTGACACCCCCAGTCAACAGTCGGCAGGTTCCTCGGACACAACCCTGAGTTGGCATGGCCCGGGAGCAGCCCCTGTCCTTCCATTGCCTCTGTCCTATGCCCTCCCCCTCCAGCCGTCGTATCTTATGCTTTGGGTTCAGCTCCACTATTCAGTAAAGACGATGTGTTAGAGGACAGTCAGCAGCTACTGCCCAGCCAAGAAATGGAGGAGACATCCGCCGCTTCTTTCGCTAGGAAGACAAACACTGAGGAGGAGAGTGGCGTGGGAGGTGGCGTGGCGAGCGTTCCAGCTCCTGCAGCACACGCTGTTGTGGAAACCGAGGAAGATATCAGTGACGTGCAGACACAACTCGATGATGATGATGATGAAGCCGATCGCACTTGGGAGCCAGGTGCAGAAGGGGCTTCATCATTATCAGGAGAAGAAGGTCCCAGGTTGCCCCAGAGTCAGCAGCTGAGGCAGCAAGGTGGTAGTAGGGTTGGCAGTCAGCATGGTGGCAGAATTGGGATGTCTGGAGCCACACGTGGCCGGGGGCGGGGTAGACCACCTGCTGCGTGGCAGGCTACCTTCCCGGGAGGTAATGGAGCAGGGGTTCCTAGAGTTGTCAGCAGTAGCAGTGAATTAGTGCGGACTGTTGGAGGGAAAATTCGCTCCTCAGCAGTCTGGCACTTTTTCATCAAGCAACCGCAGGAGGGTAACCTGGCCACATGCAAGATGTGTAGACAGAAGGCCAAGCGTGGCCAGTGCCCCAATGTTGGTACCACGGCCCTGCGGCAACATATGCAGCATCACCATAATGCGGCCTGGGAGAACCGAGGCTCTGAAGTGGGGGTCCAGCCTGCTGCGTCAGCCAGTGCCACGCCGCTTCCAATTTCACCCAGCCAAGTCTCCAGCACCTCAGCCGAAGGTAGCTGTGCATCATACCCATCCTCTGCCGCTCCAGATGCTCCTGCTCCTCCTACTAAAAGTCAGTCATCCCGCCAGCAATCCATCAGCGAAGCCATGTCCAAGAGACAACAGTATGCGCCCACTCATCCTACGGCGCAGAAGCTAAATGTGCTCCTGTCCAAGTTGCTGGTGCTGCAGTCCCTCCCTTTTGCGGTGGTGCACCTTTCAGAGAGCTGATGGCTAGTGCCGAGCCGAGGTGGAGAGTCCCAAGCCATCATTTCTTTGCAAAGAAGGCAGTACCAGCCCTGCACAAATTTGTTGAGCCGAAGGTGGGCCAGTCCTTGAGCCTGTCGGTGTGCACCAAAGTGCACGGCAGCGCTGACATCTGGAGCCGTAACTACGGTCAGGGACAATACATGTCCTTTACGGCCCACTGGGTGAATGTGGTTCCTGCACAGCAACTTGGACAGGTCACACAGCTTCGGCCTCCACGCTCCCAGGCCGTTTTGCCTGTCACAGTGTGCGACTCCGCCTCCTCATCCTCCGCCGTCTCCTCAGCCTCCACTGTACGGTCAATTCTCAATGCCCCTCCAGCCTACCATGTGTGCAGGGCACGGCGGTGTCACGCTGTGCTTCACATGGTTTGCCTTCATCAAGAAATCCAAACATGGCTTAGTCCAAGAAAACATCTTGCCTGCACTGCGACAAGGAAGCCTGAGCCATGCGCCCTGTATGGCACATGTGTTCAACCTAGTTGTCAAGCGTTTTCTGAAGTCTTCCCCCCATCTGCAAGACATCCTAACAATGGGAAGGAAACTTTGTATGCACTTCAGCCACTCCTACACCGTCAAGCACACCCTTCTTGAGCTACAGAGTCAGAACGGTATTATTATTATTATTGTTTATTTATATAACGCCATCCTCTTCCGTAGCGCTTTACAAAGTAGTAATTACAGACAGGGTAGAAACATACGGTACATATACTATTTGAAATGCAGAATCCCCCAACATAGTCTGATTTGCGATGTTTCCACCCTTTGGAATTCCACCCTACATATGTTTATCGACTATACGAACAGAGAAAAGCCATCAATGATTTCTTGATGATCCAAGCAGATAGGGGGACACCCCTGTGTAACTATAATGTAAACCAGTGGCAGCTCATACGTGACACCTGCCGTTTGCTCAGGCCCTTTGAGGAAGCCACTTTATTTGTCAGTCGCCAGGATTACGGCATGAACAACGTGATTCCGCTGCTTCATGTAATACAACACATGTTGGAAACCATGGCTGGTCAGGGCACTGGAGACATGGCGCATACATTTCACGGTCACATAAACCCTGTGGGAGCTGATTAGGAGGAGGAGAAGCACAGTGAAGCACAGTTTAGTTTTGGCAAAATGGGCGGTTTATCTAGTCATCTGACAGGAGAGGAGGAGCAGGAGCAGCCAGAGGAGCTAGAGGGTTGTGAGGAAGGCGAGACAGAGGACCCAGAAACACCGTGGAGTCCCTCCGATTCACTTGCACAAATGGCACGATGCATGCTCACGTGCTTGCGTAGTGACTGCAGAATTGTCTCCATTTTTCAGCGGGATGACTTCTGTCTCTCCACCTTATTGGACCCTCGCTACCGGCACAAAATTTTTGACATTTTTTACACCCACTGAGAGGGAGAACAAACTGACCTACTACAAAGACATTCTATGTAGTCAGTTGGCCGATGCCTATCTGCACCATGGTCCATACTCTCGCAGGTCTGACTCGGGGGGGACCTCTGCGCTCACCTTCCACTGCCGTGGCTGCTGGGGGGGGTGGCAGGAGCAGCAGCAGCTCCATCAGCAGCCACCTCAGTCTTCAGTCGCTAATGAGTAGCTTTCTACACCTGCATAGTGAGGCTACTCATGAGCAGCAGGAAGACCCGGAGCAGGGCCTGAACCAGCAGGTTGTGTCATACCTTAAAATGACCATGCCAACGCACCTTGAGGATCCGCTGGACTTCTGGGCAGCCAAACTTGACTTGTGGCCGCAACTGGCAGAGTTTGCCCTGGTAAAGCTGTCCTGCCTGGCCAGTAGTGTGCCATCTGAGCGGGTCTTTAGTGCTGTGGGGGCCATAGTAACGCCAAGGAGAACTCGTCTGTCCACAAATAATCTGGAGAGACTCACCTTTGTGAAGATGAATCAGGCATAAATCAGCCAGGCTTTCCACCCACCAATAGCTGATGCATGCAAGTAGCTGATGCATGGTAGCTCCTCCTGCTGCTGAAAACTCCAGGGTGTGTCTTTTAGGCAATATATGGCTCCTAATGCTGCTGTCAACTCCTGGGTGTGTCTTTCAGGCAATATATGGGCTCATAATGCTGCTGCTGCCAACTCCTGGGTGTGTCTTGCAGGCAATATATGAGCTCCCTCTGCTGCTGCCAACTCCTGGGTGTGTCTTTCAGGCAATATATGGGCTCCTAATGCTGCTGCCAAATCCAGGGTGTGTCTTTCATGCAATATATGGGTTTCCTATTCTGCTGCCAAATTCAGGGTGTATTTTTCTGGCAATATATGGGCTCCCTATGCTGCTGCCAACTCCAGGGTGTGTTTTCCAGGCAATATATGGGATCCTAATGCTGCTGCCAACTCCTGGGTGTGTTTTTCAGGCAATATACGGGTTCCTTATGCTGCTGCCAACTCTAGTGTGTCTTTCAGGCAATATATGGGCTCCTAATGCTGCTGCCAACTCCAATATGTTTTTCAGGCAATATATGAGCTCCTAATACTGCTGCCAAATCCAATATATGGGCTCCTTATGCTGCTGCCAAATTCATGGTGTGTTTTTCAGGCAATATATGGGCTCCCTATGTTGCTGCCAACTCCACTGTGTGTCTTTCAGTCAATATATGGGCTCCTAATGCTGCTGCCAAGTCCTGGGTGTGTTTTTGAGGCAATATATGGGTTCCTTATGCTGCTGTCAACTCCAGTGTCTCTTTCAGGCAATTTATGGGCTCCTAATGCTGCTGCCAACTCCTGGGTGTGTTTTTCAGGCAGTATATGGGCTCCTAATGCTGCTGCCAACTCCTGGGTGTGTTTTTCAGGCAATATATGGGTTCCTTATGCTGCTGCCAACTCTAGTGTGTCTTTCAGGCAACATATGGGCTCCTAATGCTGCTGTCAACTCCTGGGTTTGTCTTTCAGGCAATATATGGGTTCCTTATGCTGCTGCCAACTCTAGTGTGTCTTTCAGGCAATATATGGGCTCATAATGCTGCTGCCAACTCCTGGGTGTGTTTTTCAGGCAATATATGGGCTCCTAATGCTGCTGCCAACTCCTGTGTGTGTTTTTCAGCCAATATATGGGCTCCTAATGCTGCTGCCAACTCCAATGTGTCTTTAAGGCAATATATGAGCTCCCTATGCTGCTGCCAAATTCAGGGTGTGTTTTTCAGGCAGTATATGGGCTCCTAATGCTGCTGCCAACTCCTGGGTGTGTTTTTCAGGCAATATATGGGTTCCTTGTGCTTCTGCCAACTCTAGTGTGTCTTTCAGGCAATATATGGGCTCCTAATGCTGCTGCCAACTCCTGGGTGTGTTTTTCAGCCAATATATGGCCCCCTAATGCTGCTGCCAACTCCAATGTGTCTTTAAGGCAATATATGGGCTCCTAATGCTGCTGCCAACTCCTGGGTGTGTTTTTCAGGCAACATATGGGCTCCTAATGCTGCTGCCAACTCCTGGGTGTGTCTTTCAGGCAATATATGGGTTCCTTATGCTGCTGCCAACTCCAGTGTCTCTTTCAGGCAATATATGGGCTCCTAATGCTGCTGCCAACTCCAGGGTGTGTTTTTCAGGCAATATATGGGCTCCTAATGCTGCTGCCAACTCCAATGTGTCTTTAAGGCAATATATGGGCTCCCTATGCTGCTGCCAACTCCTGGGTGTGTGTTTCAGGCAGTATATGGGCTCCTAATGCTGCTGCCAACTCCTGGGTGTGTTTTTCAGCCAATATATGGGCTCCTAATGCTGCTGCCAACTCCTGGGTGTGTTTTTCAGGCAATATATGGGCTCCTAATGCTGCTGCCAACTCCTGGGTGTGTTTCCAGGCAATATATGGGTTCCTTATGCTGCTGCCAACTCCAGTGTCTCTTTCAGGCAATTTATGGGCTCCTAATGCTGCTGCCAACTCCAGGGTGTGTTTTTCAGGCAATATATGGGCTCCTAATGCTGCTGCCAACTCCAATGCGTCTTTAAGGCAATATATGGGCTCCCTATGCTGCTGCCAAATTCAGGGTGTGTTTTTCAGGCAGTATATGGGCTCCTAATGCTGCTGCCAACTCCTGGGTGTGTTTTTCAGGCAATATATGGGTTCCTTATGCTGCTGCCAACTCTAGTGTGTCTTCCAGGCAATATATGGGCTCCTAATGCTGCTGCCAACTCCTGGGTGTGTTTTTCAGGCAATATATGGGCTCCTAATGCTGCTGCCAACTCTTGGGTGTGTTTTTCAGCCAATATATGGGCTCCTAATGCTGCTGCCAACTCCAATGTGTCTTTAAGGCAATATATGAGCTCCCTATGCTGCTGCCAAATTCAGGGTGTGTTTTTCAGGCAGTATATGGGCTCCTAATGCTGCTGCCAACTCCTGGGTGTGTTTTTCAGGCAATATATGGGTTCCTTATGCTGCTGCCAACTCTAGTGTGTCTTTCAGGCAATATATGGGCTCCTAATGCTGCTGCCAACTCCTGGGTGTGTTTTTCAGGCAATATATGGGCTTCTAATGCTGCTGCCAACTCCTGGGTGTGTTTTTCAGCCAATATATGGCCCCCTAATGCTGCTGCCAACTCCAATGTGTCTTTAAGGCAATATATGGGCTCCTAATGCTGCTGCCAACTCCTGGGTGTGTTTTTCAGGCAACATATGGGCTCCTAATGCTGCTGCCAACTCCTGGGTGTGTCTTTCAGGCAATATATGGGTTCCTTATGCTGCTGCCAACTCCAGTGTCTCTTTCAGGCAATATATGGGCTCGTAATGCTGCTGCCAACTCCAGGGTGTGTTTTTCAGGCAATATATGGGCTCCTAATGCTGCTGCCAACTCCAATGTGTCTTTAAGGCAATATATGGGCTCCCTATGCTGCTGCCAAATTCAGGGTGTGTTTTTCAGGCAGTATATGGGCTCCTAATGCTGCTGCCAACTCCTGGGTGTGTTTTTCAGGCAATATATGGGTTCCTTATGCTGCTGCCAACTCTAGTGTGTCTTTCAGGCAATATATGGGCTCCTAATGCTGCTGCCAACTCCAGGGTGTGTTTTTCAGGCAATATATGGGCTCCTAATGCTGCTGCCAACTCCTGGGTGTGTTTTTCAGCCAATATATGGGCTCCTAATGCTGCTGCCAACTCCAATGTGTCTTTAAGGCAATATATGAGCTCCCTATGCTGCTGCCAAATTCAGGGTGTGTTTTTCAGGCAGTATATGGGCTCCTAATGCTGCTGCCAACTCCTGGGTGTGTTTTTCAGGCAATATATGGGTTCCTTATGCTGCTGCCAACTCTAGTGTGTCTTTCAGGCAATATATGGGCTCCTAATGCTGCTGCCAACTCCTGGGTGTGTTTTTCAGGCAATATATGGGCTCCTAATGCTGCTGCCAACTCCTGGGTGTGTTTTTCAGCCAATATATGGGCTCCTAATGCTGCTGCCAACTCCAATGTGTCTTTAAGGCAATATATGGGCTCCTAATGCTGCTGCCAACTCCTGGGTGTGTTTTTCAGGCAATATATGGGCTCCTAATGCTGCTGCCAACTCCTGGGTGTGTATTTCAGGCAATATATGGGTTCCTTATGCTGCTGCCAACTCCAGTGTCTCTTTCAGGCAATATATGGGCTCCTAATGCTGCTGCCAACTCCAGGGTGTGTTTTTCAGGCAATATATGGGCTCCTAATGCTGCTGCCAACTCCAATGTGTCTTTAAGGCAATATATGGGCTCCCTATGCTGCTGCCAACTCCTGAGTGTGTGTTTCAGGCAGTATATGGGCTCCTAATGCTGCTGCCAACTCCTGGGTGTGTTTTTCAGGCAATATATGCTGCTGCCAACTCTAGTGTGTCTTTCAGGCAATATATGGGCTCCTAATGCTGCTGCCAACTCCTGGGTGTGTTTTTCAGGCAATATATGGGCTCCTAATGCTGCTGCCAACTCCTGGGTGTGTTTCCAGGCAATATATGGGTTCCTTATGCTGCTGCCAACTCCAGTGTCTCTTTCAGGCAATATATGGGCTCCTAATGCTGCTGCCAACTCCAGGGTGTGTTTTTCAGGCAATATATGGGCTCCTAATGCTGCTGCCAACTCCAGTGTGTCTTTAAGGCAATATATGGGCTCCCTATGCTGCTGCCAAATTCAGGGTGTGTTTTTCGGGCAATAAATGGGCTCCCTATGCTGCTGCCAAGTCCAGAGTGTGTCTTTCAGGCAATATATGGGCTCATCGTGCTGATGCCACCTCAAGGCTCTCTAATTGTGCCGCTCTGCGGCAGCGAATCTAATAGCGACGCCTCTGATGTGCATGTCATACTTCTTTGCAATAGTATTTAATTAACCCAGCATGCATCCTATGCATGTTACAGTGAAAGAAAAATGTTCTGCAACCCTATGGAGGCTCTCGGAAGCCCAGAAATAGCCGTTTTTAATAGCGGTTTGTCGCGAACAAATTCGGACCGAAGCGAATTTTTCCGGAGAATTTTTCAAAAGTTCGCTCATCTCTAGTCTGAGTGCCGCATCTCCGGACCTAGGGGAGCTAACGACTGACTGGATTTGTCGTTGAAAAGGGGAGAACCTCCGGTATAAACCCCTGCAAGGGCATGTGGATTTGGGCCACCTAGACTAAGCGTAAGTACTGCAAATTCCCGGTACTGTTGCTTGCTCAGGTGGTACATTTCCAAGTGCTGTTCCTTTGGATCTAGGGAGGCTAAGGACCCACTGGAAAGGGGAGAACCTCAGATATACATCCCTACAAGGGCATGTGGATCAGGGCTGACTGAACCAAGTGGAGGCACTGCTAACTCCCGGTACCCACAACCATAGCCCCAAAGCTGGTGGAAGCCCTCTTGCAGGGCAAATAGTGCAGGCCCAGGGGAGCGTGCCCCTTGCACCCTGCCTATAAGCTGTCTCTGAGCCTGTCCCTAGTAAAGAAACTTCTTGGTGCCAGCCGCCAATGTATGACCATAAGGTTAATCTAGAACTTTGTGTTTAGGGGCGTGTGTTCACAGCTGTTGCAGGCGTGTGCACTTGTGTTTTTTTTTCTTGTACCATCATGTACTGTGATAGTGAAATGAGTGAGGGCAGAATTGCTATTAGGTGCTTAACGTGTATTGGTACCAGGTAATAAAATATAATATAAATACAGCACGTGATTACTCGAATTACAATTAAAGGGTTATTAAACTCAAAACAAAAAAATAAACAGCACTTACCTTCTCTCCCGCACAGCAGCTTCATTCCAGTCCACCGCTCGGAAACCTCCTGGAGCTCCCAGCTTCACGGGCAATAGCAAGTGCCCGCACTCTCTGTTGGCCTTAGCCCCACAGCTCCTGATGGTCACGCTGGTCACTGTGCGCCATCCATTCATTGCAATAGAGCTTACTCCTTCATTGCAATGAATGGCTGGCACTATTTGATTGACATGAGGGACAGAACAGTGTACAAGGCACCGGGATCACCATTCTCAGAAAATGGAAAGGTTTATGAGAGTTGTAGTGGCCGGGATGTGCTGCACGGAAGATAACATGTAACATGCAAAAAAGATCAAATTATATAAATGATCAGAATAAAGTATGGTATAATATAATATAGTACATGAAGCAACAGCTCAGATATTAAAAATGTAGAATAAAAGTACTTTTCCCAAGACATTAGACCTATGCTATGCATATGCTTCTGACATAATTATATAAAAATAATAAATATAATAATGTCCAATGTCCATTTGTATCCAATCTTGGGTCTTTTCTAGCACCAATATTCCTTACCAAGTGCAATGAAACTGCTGTCCAGATCTCAGTGGAAATGATACATGGTTAATCACTCGACCGGATGGTCTTTGGTGCATACCTGAGGATATTATAGCGTTGCAAAACTGCATCTGGGCATCGGAAGCTATACCCCCTCAGTTTGGAGCCCTGGAAGTTTGAGTCTAATTGCTGATCCTTATATGCCCATTGTCATCATTTATTTGGAAAGAGGCCAGCTTTATTGGTGACTTCACGGTGGAGGTGCATGCGCTGTGGGACTGTTGAATCATGATTTGAGCTATCACCTACTACCAGCTCTGTGTTTTTCTACAGTTTTGGACTACTTTTGAGACGAAGGACTCGCTACACGTTGAGCTTTTTATTTGTAGTGCTGAGCGCTGTATTTTGTCTTTTTTGTGCTATTTCTGGAAATGATACATTGATTTCAATAGGCCCCATATTAGCCTTCACCAATATCCTTATAAATTGAGCCAGACTTCAAAAAGACATTTGAAAATGATTTATCGTCAACTCATAGTATAACACAATAAAAAGTAAAAAGGTACATACATAGCGCAAACACGTTTAAAAAGATCATTTATAACTGACATAAGTAATGCACTCACAGAAGTATAAACTTGCATAAAAGTTAATAACATCTCCATTAGTGTACTCCCAAAACCTTTCGTTCCCATGGTGTGGACGTCAAGCAGGGGTCAAGTTCACTGATGTCCAATTATTTTTATTCCACTCTCTGGATCTAATCTCCACCGGCGAGTTTCGCTCCATGAGAAGTTTCTCATACCTGACCAGATCAATTTCATAGCAACATAGGTATAGAGGAAATGGCTGGACCCTCTACGATAGTGATTCCTCCCCTTTGTGGGTTAAGGGAGGCTCCTCATTCCTATTCACTAGTTGTTTCATGCTGGGCCCACAACACTAAATCCTCACTCTGCTTCAAGCCTAACTCGCTGGCAAGGAAACAGTGGCATATAAACAGAGCTATGGAAATCCTTTACATATAACATTTACCTGCAAAAATATTTATTTTATATAATTGCCGGATGTCACAGGAGGCATCACAGCCAGGGCCTGCCGACAAAGCAGGGAATAGAGCCTCGATTCATAGACACATACGTCCGGACTTCTGTAGCTGTCTGTGTATGTTTTTGTGTGTGTTTGTCAATTTTTTAGGTTTTTTGTTGCATTTTCATTCGTACGTTCGTTCGAGCTCATGCGTATATGCGCTTTCTATGAACGAAAGTAAATCGGATCATTTGAGTTAGTTCATTTACCCATCTAAATCTGATATTTTGCGTTCATTCAAATAACTTACGTTATTGGTATGGCCTTGCGTCTCATTCAGAGAGCTGATTGCCGAGGGACCACCGCCCTATAAAACCGTTTCATTTGCGATCCCCTTACGGGACCATTTTGACCTCGGATACCCTCGCTAGCAACATGTTTTGTGCATTTGTGGAGGAACATCACCAACTCCAGCTAATGGGCATTTAATGTATCAGCAGGGCCGAGGCCAGATTGCACTGGCGACGCATGCATATCGATGGCATGCATGACGTCGAGCTGTTCGAGTTGACCAGACTTAATCGCGCTTCTCTCCATAAGTTGTATAGTGAGCTGCGGCCATGGTTAGCCCACACCACAAGGAAGGGGCAAGCAATTTCAGGTGAAAGGCTCGTTCCAGAGGCTGGGTGCCCTCTCCGTGGGGATGTCCCAGCCTACGCTGAGCCGCACGCTATCCAAGTTTTTGGAAGGCATGGCTACCATTACTCAGAAATATATTTATTTTCCTGACTACATGGTAGCCTGGAACGCGCTTAAGCTGGCATTTTATAATATCGCCGACATGCCCAACGTCATGGGTGCCATTGTTTGCACCCACGTTGCATTGGTCCCTCCGGCAGCCAACGATTACATCTATAGGTAAGTTCAATCGGTCCTTTTTTTATATAGTTTACATAAATTATCTAATAATCCCTCCTTGTAAATTGTCCCTGTGAAATAGCTTACACTGTATATCTATTAATCCCTCCTTGTAAATTGTCCCTGTTAAATAGCATACACTGTATATCTATTAATCCCTCCTTGTAAATTGTCCTTGTGAAATAGCTTACACTGTATATCTATTAATCCCTCCTTGTAAATTGTTCATGTGATACATTTGGCCGTCTTTAGCTTCATCAATGTTTTTCATGTCGGCCAAAGCCAAACATTTTCATGTGGACCTTAATTAGTCATTTTCAAGGTAATCTTTAGTTGATCCAACATACATATCCTTTTTTGGGCTAAAAAATACTTAGGTACTTAGTTAGAGTTATTTGCATTGGCCAACATGTTTTTGGGAGGGTGTTAGGAGTTAGTGTTTGAGTAGTTTACCTAGCATTGCTAATTTTTGTTGTTTTTCTTTTTTCCCACCGCAAAAACCGCAAAATGGGCCCCTCCCTGAATGTCCAAGCAGTGGTGGCCCCGGACATGCGGTTCCTTAGTGTCCTCGCCGGGTTTCCAGGCTCATCCCATGAAGCGTACATATTGCGACGATCTGGATTGTACCGTCGGTTTGAGTCTGGAGAATTCTCCGGTGGATGGCTCCTTGGTAAGTTGACGCAAATAACGTCATTCACTTTTCAATGTATGCCTATGAATATAGTTGATGACCCATGTCTGAAGCTTTGGCTGTTTTTACCCCTTGATGACATGTTAAACCGGACCTTAAAGTGGACCAACACCCAGGATTTTGACTATCCTGGGTCTTGGTCCACTTCGGTGGGGCACCCCCGATCGGGGTGCCCCGCTGTGTGAAACCCCCCCGAACTCACCTCTGTCAGCGGCGACGGACAAGCCGCGGACAAGCGGCTCCTCCGCCGCCGCCTCCCGCGCGTCCCTGTTGACGCGCGCGTGCCCGCGCCGGCCATTCACAGACGGCCGGCGCGGGCGCGCGCACGACTAGAGGGGCGCGAGGGAGGCGGCGGCGGCCGGCCGCCGCCGAAACTAAGGTAAGGAGTTTGGGGGGTTTGGGGGGGTTTCACCCCGCGGGACATCCCGATCTCGGATGTCCCGCGGGGAGGGAGGTGATCGGTCCGGGAATCTTATAGATTCCCGGGCCGATCACGGGTGGGTGTTGGTCCACTTTAACCATGGTCTTTGGCAAAGCACAAACCCTTACAAAATGATTTCCCACCATTTCTAAATAATATATTTCTACTTTCTAGTAAATTACTTATTGTTCTTCCCCCCACTCGGCTGCAATTCTGTTCTTGACTTTATGATAGGGTCTGCACCATCTTTGCTCAGAAGCATGACACTTACTGAGTAGAGGAGAGCGGGATAAAGTGCAGGGGGCGGGTTAGAGCTGTGCTTGGCTCAAACAAAGCAGATCTGGGGTCCTGAAAAGGTAAGACATCCAAGAATGCTGAGCAGCACAGTTCTAACCCAATTCCTGTTTGCAGTCTGCCTGATTTGCCCTCATCCGCCATCTTGGATGTTTAAAAGCTCAGAACATGCAGTAGATGGTGTTGCAAAAATATAAGATAGTCTCTTAGTCAGGGGGAACGACCGCTTGTCCCAAAATGTTTTTGTTGGATTGGGTAATTAATGTAAGTATTTTCTAATTCTTTCAGGGGATTCCGGCTATCTGCTTCTTCCCTGGCTGATGACGCCCGTCCTTCGGCCACAGAATGCAGCCCAGGACGCCTACAATCGGGCCCACCAAAAAACCCGGGCCATTGTGGAGAGGGCCTTTGGCCTCCTAAAAACTAGGAGGTTCAGATGTTTGGACCAAACCGGGGGGGGCACTCCAGTATCACCCCCCAAAAAGGTGATTAATATAATACTGGCCTGCTGTGTGCTACACAACTTTGCCATAATGCAGCGTGTCCCCCGGTATGTGGATCTTCCCCCCTCTCCACCCAGCCAGAAGCCTGATGCCAATTACCGTGACACACCTAGTGCCTCAGGGCAAGCTGTGAGGGCAAATTTGATTAGGACCTATTTTGCCTAATTTTGTTTTCCTGTTTTGGTTTGTTGTATATATTTGTTGTTTTGGACTCTCATTTGCCTTTGTGAAGGCTTTGTTATTTTATTATTTAGAAATAGTAATGAATGAATTACTAAAATTTTAATTTGATCTGAGACTCATTCATTATTTTCTCACATGTTTGATTCAAAAAACCTTCAATAATCTCCAAATAACCCAAACATTAATGCATCAACTTAGTCCACAACAGCTAAAGTCACATTCAATAGATTTAATATAAATATGTCAATTATTAGTTGAAGGGCACTCGCAGACTTCATGTATATACATAGTACAATAGAAATATACATTGGTGCAGACTCATGGCACCTAGCAATTGGTCACATCCAGGAGTTGTAAAGTAACGCACTCAAAGTCGAAGTTTCCATGCCAAATAACATAAACATACATAGGGAGCAACCATTTGCATGTCAATATTTGGCCAGTAAAACATAGGGCCACATACACACCCTCTCCTGCTTGGCCACATTTGCAACAGGCACAGGTGGAAAGCAGCCATACCTATGCCCCATCCACGCCTGTAAGTCAGTGGCCCACCCAAACAATAACCCCCAGTCCAAATCCAAGTGCAGTCCAATCTTTGCCAGGGTTCAAGGTAGTAGTTTGCCAGACCAGAATGTCCCCCAGTCATGCCTACAAATAGGATGAGCCAGACACAATTTCATTAGGCAAAAGCCTGCAGCGTGGCAGCTTGAGCGGCAGGTTCAGTGAGGCTTTAGCTCAGACATTGGCTAGTGGGGTATCTCAGCACTCTAATGAGTTATATGGGCGAAAATCCAAATCATACAAGCAAAGCCATAAAAAAGTCAATCTTGGTAGCGCTCAACAGACAGGTCAATACAGTAGAGATGTAGAGGAAAGATGTGGAGATACAGGGCAAATAGCTGTTAATATGGATGTTGCCCATAAAACCCTGGTGGTGGGCCTTGGGGTTGGCCCATCACCTGGGCATGTGTGGCATTCAGAATCTGCCACTGTTCCAACATGAGTCTATTGCTAGTTCTAACTTCCTCGAGCATGCCTGTCAAATTATTAGTTAAGGTGGCCATGTGGCTGTTGCTCGTCCTAAATTCTGTCAGCATGGAGGTGAATGTATTATTTAATGTATCTAATTGTGCAGTAAGCAGCTCTGTGGTTCTTTGAGTCACCTGGCAAAATAAACGCCTCTCATGGTGCCACGCTGACTCCTGACGACGTTGCTGACTACGCCTCCCAATTCCCCGGGTTTGAGTGCCTGCACATACCGGACGTCTTGGGTGAGCAAGATTCGCAGATGTGCTCGGCAAATCCTCTGCAGCAGAGCTACCACTGGGGACTGTAGGCTCAGTCTCTGCCTGCTGCCCACCATGGGCTGGCAGCATGCATCCAGCTTCACTCTGCTGCAGAGGATTTGTTGCAGTAGTATGTTGGGACCGTGGCAGATTCTGTTCCAGGGGGGTCAGTTGTGAAGGTCTCATCAAGGTGCCATCCTCCTCCATCTCCTGGATTTCCTCCCTCAGTGTGTGGGTCTGTTGGGACATGTGCAAATAAAGGTTCCGTTTGGTCCCTAAATATATTAGTTATGCTAATTAGTCATGTTCATTCACAAGCATCAGCAGATTCAGCAAAATACACTTGCCGTATATATCTGCTCCTGGCTCCTAGGCAGCACGGAAGTTGACGGCGTGGTCAAACTGGATGAGGCTTCCACACTTGTTGAGGGTTGATGCTGGGCTGTATTGTAAATAAAAAGGCACGTAAACAACCAAATATCCATTGATGATCTGTATTACTACATATGCTACAATAAAACACGTGGGCAAGCAGGAATGGCAACTCCCCCAATGGTCCAAGGTGACCTTCACTATGAATGTGATTATCTGTTATATGTATGACTCACCCTGTACATACACATTGGTCACCTTAAATAATACAAACATGCATGTACTGCATGTTATGAGGCTTCACACATCCCTAAAGGGCCATTAGGGACCCACACTCAGTTTGCAGATAGCATTTGGCTTAAAAGTATGCTGGTGGGCATTCTTCCTATGTAGACCTTTCCCTGACCCCAGACCAAAGCACAGCTAAAACCCAAGTGGCCTAAAGACAAAGAAGGAAGTGTTGGATATGATTGAGTAGAATCACATAACAGGCAGTGCTTTGCTAATATTAAGACTTTAATAGTGACCATAAATACTCTCCCATTTTACACGTTTAAAACATTTCACATACACACTAACATTACTAACCTGCAGGAATAGTAGGGATGTCCGTGTCCCATCGCCCGGAGTGGCCCGCCAGCACCATCTCCTCAGCTCGGGTAAACTCTAATTTTGTGGGGAAGCCTCCGGCAGTTTGTAAGCTGAAAAATATAGGGTGACAAATTTAGGACAATACAATACAGGACAATATTGTTGACAATACAAGTACCTGTAATTGCGCCGTTTATTTTCTTTCTTCCGTGCTGCATACTTTAGGTCAGAAATTTTGCTCTGGATCTGCTCCACATATTTAAGCTCCTCCCCCACGGCATTGACCTGTCTGGTGAGCTCCTCCAAGATTTCATTTTTTCGCAATTTGCTTGTAGATTTGGACTTTCGCCCATATAGCTGGTTATAATGTAGGGTCAGCCCACTTGCCAATGCCAGAGTTTGGGCCTCACCAAACCTGCCACTCAACTGTCCTCGCCGCAATGTCCGGCCTATTGCTTGCTGTTCGGGCTCATCTCTGGATGTAGGCAATTCGGGTTGGCTGGCTCTGTTGTGTTGAAAGGTGGCTGGATAAAGAATGGACTGGACTTGGAAATGGACTTGGGGTCCTTGCCTGGGTGGCCACTGAACTTGCAGGCATCGATGTGGCATATGGATAGTTGCTTGCCACCTGTGCCAGTGGCAAATGTGGCCGAGGAGGAGAGGGTGTGGTGCTTCTGGCCCTGCGCCTCTTTGTGCCCTTGCCACTTGTGGTTCCATGCCCCTGGGAGGTACTTGCATGTAGCTCTGGAGATGCTGAGCTGGCTGTGCTTGGCCTTCTGTGCCTGTGGGTCTTGCTCTTTCCATGGCCATGGGTGTGTTTCCCACGTGGCTCTGGAGATGCTGAGCTGGGTGGGCTGGGGCTTCTGGGCCTGTGGCTCTTGGTGGTTCCATGGCCGTGTTTCCCACGTGGCTCTAGAGATGCTGAGCTGGGTGGGCTGGGGCTTCTGGGCCTGTGGCTCTTGGTGGTTTCATGGCCACGTTTCTCACGTGGCTCAGGAGATGCTGAGCTGGGTTGGCTGGGGCTTCTGGGCCTGTGGCTTTTGCTGGCCTTGCCAGTGGAGCGTTCTTTCAGAACGGATGTGGTAGGTCGGGGAGGAGGGGATGGTGTTTTTTGGGGGCTATTTTGCGGGCGTACCTGCCTGCTTGGTTGTGGTCTTCTTCTTCGCCGCTGCCTCCTTTGCTTTGCTGGTTGTTTTGGGCTTAGCGGACTTGGTAGGTATTGTCGCCTTGACCTGGCCACTGTGGCTGCGCGTTTCCCACACCTTCGGAGTTGGTATTTGGGACCGAGTGGTTGGACGGCTCCTCAGACCGCTGTGGCATTTTGCTGCTGGCCTCATTGCCTGGTTTGGCCTTCCCGATGGGATTTTTGGCTGGCATGTTGAGACTCTCAAAGAGAATGGGCTGTGTATCCAGGACCCTTTAAATACTAATGCCTGGGTATGGCGCTGACGCGTTCGCGTATGCGTGCGTACGGCCGTTCGTCCAGCCGCGCAGAACCAGGAAACCGCTGGGGCATTACTTATCTGCTGCGGACAAGAAGAAAGATGGCGCCCACGATCTTCACCCGCCAACAAGAAGAGCTGATTATGCTCGTAAGTGTATTGTAATGACTATGATTTGCCATCTAATTGCATGCCTAGGCCTTAAGGAAGCGCAGGAAGAAACAGTTATGTGTAAAAGTGTGTAAAAGTGTGTAAAACTCCGTGCCAAACAGAAGCCAAACCAACTCACTAACATCTCGAAGGATAGTTTGAGGCTAGAAATGTGTCTGGGAATGTCATTTAGTCAACTGATCTAATTGTGACAGATATTTGTATGCCGTTTGATCTAACAACTAAGTTTATTTTGTGTTTATTAGACGATGCTTCAGCGCAGGTACGGCTACCTGCCCAACTCTTTTGAGAAGAGGACCATCGCCCTGGAGATCGTTTCCAGGATCCAGCACGAGACACCACCTTCACCCACACACAGATCATGCAGCACTGGTCGGACCTGAAACTGCTCCACATGCCCGGGTGCGGCGGTTTTTCGGGCTCCATTTCCCATAGCGATATATAGCGTACATAGCGATTGCATGCTAGATGTAACTAATACAGAAGGTAGGTCTTTATTTTTAAATGCTTTTCTTTTCTAGTGCTGGAAATGGAGTACCGAATACGATGTACCCGGAGGCGCACAGGCCGACCAGTGCTGCATGAATCTGCGAAGTGAAGGTGGTGGATCTCCAGGGTGACGGTCCTACCCCTCCTCTGTAGGGGCCTCCGACCAGCCCCTGGACCTTTCTACAGAGGGGCGTCACGGCGTGGGCAGGGAGTCGTACCCAGCGACGGAGCCGTTAAACTCTGGTATATGACTCTCAATGTAACCGCAAACACATACATGCTATTTAAAACAAAGCTGATTCCCTTAATCTCTTTTTCTAGATGTTAATGTAGCGGGTGAAGGATCTGGAGCAGGGACTGCAGCAGATCAGGCCCAGGAGGCACATGGAGAAGGTGGGTGATGTCACTAACACATTCAAATTGTCGTTTGCTTACTGTTGACTCAGACATTAGAAGTGACCCTATTTGACATGTCTCTACAGCCTCAACTTCCCAGCAGTGGCAGGGCCCAGAACCCAGGGTGGTCCCCGACGCAGAAGTCGGCCACCAACGAAGTAAGTTGTAATGTCATTCTTTTGAGTATGTGGTAATTGACATGATCACCAAGATACCTAAAGCCATAGTCAATGGTATTAGCATAATGACATATGCCCTCTTCCTTAGATTAATTACTTAGCATAATGACATATGCCCACTTCCTTAGATTAATTACTTAGCATAATGACATATGCCCTCTTCCTTAGATTAATTACTTAGCATAATGACATATGCCCACTTCCTTAGATTAATTACTTAGCATAATGACATATGGCGATGAGTTAGCTTGCCACCTAAAAAACATTCCATCCACAGGTGAGAAACATGTATTTGCCAAGAAATAATTTTTGTTTCTTTTTTATACAGGGACCACACGTGCCAGAGTGGCAGCAATGAGTGAAAGGGCCCTTCAGTTGGTGGCCGACATGCAGGAGCTGCGTGACTCGTTGGACTAATGTTCTGGGTCCTGCCATTGCTTTGTAAATAGTTTTACATTTTAATATTTTTAAAAATGTTAAACAATTAAAAATTTTAGATTTTCTATAAAAAAAAATTAAAACGTTTATACAATTTTCATAAAAAAAAATAAAAATAAAAAAAAAAACTTCAAAAAATGGCATTTGGCAATAAACCAAAAAATGACAAAAACTGTTTCAGTGTCATTTTATTTACAAAATACATTAACACAAAACGAATGGGCTAAGAAATATTTAGAGATGAAGATTCACATGACTGCGAACTGATTTAGGTTTTAGGGGTCCAAAATGGAAGAAGAATCTAACCGCGAAGTGGTTTGTGTAAGTTTTAGCGGTCCGAAATGGAAGAAGAACCTAACCGCTAAGTAGTGGTTTAGCTAAGCATTGTAGCACAAGTGAGTGAACCAAATATGTAGGCGAGCACTTTAATGAGTTAAGTTTGTAGTCTGCAGGCGTAAGATCGTAAGGATTTTCGTCTGGACGATTATTTATTGAAAAAGGAAAACAGAATCTAACGGGAAACGTAAAGGATTCGTGGGAGGAAGCCTATGTTGTAACATGAGTAACATAAACGGAAAACAAAGGTCTCATTGGCATATGAATGGACGAAGATTTCACAGAAGGCTTGCGATGCATGCATAGAATCGCTCGTACACTCATATGAGAGCTGGAACATTTAAAACAAAAAACACAAAAACAAAAGTCTTTTTCTTTTTCTTGTCTCTCTAAATCAACCCTTAGGACCAGACACATGCTATGGAGTTTACAAATGCTAAGGTTATTAAAACAAAAGGAAATCTAACAAGTATAACAAGGGAACCTTACATACGCGAGATCCGGCCACCAGTGTGCTCGGAGCCGCTGTGGTTGTACGTCACTTGGACGCGCATACCACAGCGGCTCCGAGCGCGCTGATTGGACGAGCGGCTGCGCATGCGCCATAGGAGCGGGGTTAGTTTTTACGAGCGATCGGGGGGGTTTCACATAGCGGGGCACCCCCCCGATCAGGGTGCCCCGGGGAAGTGGACCAAGACCCAGGATAGTCAAAATCCTGGATGTTGGTCCACTTTAAGCCCCGCAGTCAGGTGTCACAGGTGGAGGTAATCAGTGGCACCTAGCAAGACAACTCTGCAGCACACCCGCTGGTGACTAGTGAGACAGCAATGTGCTGAATATAGCACACTGCCACCAGCAGGCCTGCTAAGGACTGTCAGACTGTGACACAGGACTTGTAAAATTTCCCAGGGCAAAAAGGATCTAAATGAAGGTTTCCTATATTTTTTAATGGATGATGACATGGCCATCCTATTGGAGCAGTAGTGCTTCATGTCCCTCCAATTGTGACCTTGAGTATCACCAAAGGAGAGCTCAAGTATCACCAGTTTTACTAGTACCACTGTTTGGAAACCTCTGATCTAAATCTTACTAGCCAGAACAGGGAGAGCAAGGTATCAATGTTATATTACATTTATTCAGCACGCTTGTACCCTGTATCACATATTGGTTCCGTTTTGTAATCGTCCTACTCTGACAATGGAACATTATTTGGATAATATAGGTTGATAAAAATGAGACAGCACTAAAAGACAACAAAAATCAGTACCTGTTTTGGTGCCAGCCATAAATCTATGACCACAAGGTCGGTCATTTGCACTTTTTAACAAATTCATTGTCTTACTATATATAAATGCAATACTATATATATTTATTAGGGATGAGCGAATCGATCCGGACGAACCCGGATTCGTTCCGAATTTCATGGAAAATTCGATTCTGAACGAATCCGAATTTCCCCCCGATTCGATCGATCAAAGTTTTCCTTTAAACTTCTAAAATGGTGGATGAACATGTCCAGACATACCCCCTGGGGCAAGGTATCATGAGTAAGTCACATGCAGCTTATCAGCAGCCAGGAAGCCCAGTGACATCACCGTGCTATATAAAGCGCCGGCCATCTTGCTTGTGCGCATTTCAGCCTTGCATTGCGGCCATAGCACAGCTAGTTAGAGACAGGGACAGAGAGTTAGAGATAGGTAGGGAGAGTCAGAGAGGCAGACAGAGAGGTAGACAGAGCCAGGGAAAGATAGGGAAAGATAGGGAAAAACCGGAACCATCCAGCCAGGGACAGCTTAGAAGTGACAGTGAAAATGTTTTTTTTTTCATTAGCCAGATCAGTTTTCAATTCGATTTCAGTTCTTTGTGCTGTAAATCTGCCTTGCCACTGTGCATCCCATCTATGCAGTGGCTTATTTAACCCTATCTGTTACACACAAGCATTTATCATAATATATAACTGGATTAGTTTAAATATTTTTTGGTCTGCCTTTAACAAAAAAACTACTGAAAAAGATTGTGGGATCCCACATATCCCACACCATGCAAATTGCTCTAAATTATGGCACCACCACATTTATTTATAATACAAATATATAAATTTTATTTGTTATTTGTCCAATACAAAACTATTAAAAACAATTAAAAACAATGTACATACGGGGCGCTATGGTTAAAGGGTGGTCTCCTACAAATTATATATATACCATAAAACGTGACAATTAATTACACAACATGTGCTCTTATATCCACATTATATACACATATGAAACAATTAATGCTAAGTGTTCTATATATAAGCTATCACTCAATTACATACGACAGTGATAATTACTCCTAAGGACACTCCAAGGAGGAAACAAGTAACCCAATAATCAAAAAAATAAATGTGCTATATACATCACCATGGGAACACCCAGTAGCCATAGGCTGCACCCCGCCCCAGCCAACGCGTTTCGTAACGGTCCCCCCGTTACTTCATCTGGGCAGAAAGGTGTATTTGACTGTCCCCCATGTCTACTTAAATCCCCATAGCTAATGAATCAATAGGCAGCAGCTGGTGAGCCGACGCTTCCGATCCCGGAAGTACGTCAGCAAGCTACGCCGAGACCGAGGGCTGGAACGCACTGACGTACTCCGGCCGGAAGTACGCCAGCGGCCCGCCCTCCATCTCGCATCCCAATCATGTTACTGAGCAGCAGACGCTCAGTGACAGGTGCGCGCTACCGGCCAGTAGCATTACCTGTATGTTGCCCGGTGGTCATAATCTAAGAAGCGGAACAGGGGAGGTAAGTAAGACATAGGAAGACAGCCACAGTCCACTCAATAAAGACCCTTTCTTGGACTAATCTAGCATTACATAGAAACTACATAGATACCATAATGTACAGTATACTATCTCGATATTTACACAACGGAGACTATTTAACAAAAAAAACATCAGCCCACCTGGGTATCCCAAACCTGCACTTAGCAGCCTATCTGTTATACTAAATACGCTTGTTGATCCTTCCTCAGCTTAATCAAACTATTGCATCTTGAATTGGTTTTGGGTCTGCCTTTAACAAAAAAAACACCAGGCCGCAGGGCATCCCAAACCTGCACTTAGCAGCCTATCTGTTATACTAAATACGCTTGTTGATGCTTCCTCAGCTTAATCAAAGTATTGCATTTTGAATTGGTTTTTGGTCTGCCTTTAACAAAAAAAAAACACCAGGCCGCAGGGCATCCCAAACCTGCACTTAGCAGCCTATCTGTTATACTAAATACGCTTGTTGATCCTTCCTCAGCTTAATCAAAGTATTGCATTTTAAATTGGTTTTTGGTCTGCCTTTAACAAAAAAAAAACCAGGCCGCAGGGCATCCCAAACCTGCACTTAGCAGCCTATCTGTTATAGTAAATACGCTTGTTGATCCTTCCTCAGCTTAATCAAAGTATTGCATTTTGAATTGGTTTTTGGTCTGCCTTTGACAAAAAAAACACCAGGCCGCAGGGCATCCCAAACCTGCATTAGGCAGCCTATCTGTTATACTAAATATGATTGTTGATCCTTCCTCAGCTTAATCAAAGTATTGCATTTTGAATTGGTTTTTGGTCTGCCTTTACCAAAAAAACACCAGGCCGCAGGGCCTCCCAAACCTGCACTTAGCAGCCTATCTGTTATACTAAATACGCTTCTTGATCCTTCCTCAGCTTAATCAAAGTATTGCATTTTGAATTGGTTTTTGGTCTGCCTTTAACAAAAAAAACACCAGGCCGCAGGGCATCCCAAACCTGCACTTAGCAGCCTATCTGTTATACTAAATTAGCTTGTTGATCCTTCCTCAGCTTAATCAAAGTATTGCATTTTGAATTGGTTTTTGGTCTGCCTTTAACAAAAAAAACACCAGGCCGCAGGGCATCCCAAACCTGCACTTAGCAGCCTATCTGTTATACAAAATATGCTTGTTGATCCTTCCTCTGCTTAATCAAAGTATTGCATTTTGAATTGGTTTTTGGTCTGCCTTTAACAAAAAAAACACCAGGCCGCAGGGCATCCCAAACCTGCATTAGGCAGCCTATCTGTTATACTAAATACGAGTGTTGATCCTTCCTCAGCTTAATCAAAGTATTGCATTTTGAATTGGTTTTTGGTCTGCCTTTACCAAAAAAAACACCAGGCCGCAGGGCCTCCCAAACCTGCACTTAGCAGCCTATCTGTTATACTAAATACGCTTGTTGATGCTTCCTCAGCTTAATCAAAGTATTGCATTTTGAATTGGTTTTTGGTCTGCCTTTAACAAAAAAAAAAAACACCAGGCCGCAGGGCATCCCAAACCTGCACTTAGCAGCCTATCTGTTATACTATATACGCTTGTTGATCCTTCCTCAGCTTAATCAAAGTATTGCATTTTGAATTGGTTTTTGGTCTGTCTTTAACAAAAAAAAGACCAGGTCGCAGGGCATCCCAAACCTGCACTTAGCAGCCTATCTGTTACACTAAATACGCTTGTTGATCCTTCCTCAGCTTAATCAAAGTATTGCATTTTGAATAGGTTTTTGGTCTGCCTTTGACAAAAAAAACACCAGGCCGCAGGGCATACCAGACCTGCATTAGGCAGCCTATGTGTTTTACTAAATACGCTTGTTGATCCTTCCTCAGCTTAATCAAAGTATTGCATTTTGAATTGGTTTTTGGTCTGCCTTTACCAAAAAAAACACCAGGCCGCAGGGCATCCCAAACCTGCACTTAGCAGCCTATCTGTTATACTAAATACGCTTGTTGATCCTTCCTCAGCTTAATCAAAGTATTGCATTTTGAATTGGTTTTTGGTCTGCCTTTAACAAAAAAAACACCAGGCCGCAGGGCATCCCAAACCTGCACTTAGCAGCCTATCTGTTATACTAAATAAGCTTGTTGATCCTTCCTCAGCTTAATCAAAGTATTGCATTTTGAATTGGTTTTTGGTCTGCCTTTAACAAAAAAAACACCAGGCCGCAGGGCATCCCAAACCTGCACTTAGCAGCCTATCTGTTATACAAAATATGCTTGTTGATCCTTCCTCTGCTTAATCAAAGTATTGCATTTTGAATTGGTTTTTGGTCTGCCTTTAACAAAAAAAACACCAGGCCGCAGGGCATCCCAAACCTGCATTAGGCAGCCTATCTGTTATACTAAATACGAGTGTTGATCCTTCCTCAGCTTAATCAAAGTATTGCATTTTGAATTGGTTTTTGGTCTGCCTTTACCAAAAAAAACACCAGGCCGCAGGGCCTCCCAAACCTGCACTTAGCAGCCTATCTGTTATACTAAATACGCTTGTTGATGCTTCCTCAGCTTAATCAAAGTATTGCATTTTGAATTGGTTTTTGGTCTGCCTTTAACAAAAAAAAAAACACCAGGCCGCAGGGCATCCAAAACCTGCACTTAGCAGCCTATCTGTTATACTATATACGCTTGTTGATCCTTCCTCAGCTTAATCAAAGTATTGCATTTTGAATTGGTTTTTGGTCTGTCTTTAACAAAAAAAAGACCAGGTCGCAGGGCATCCCAAACCTGCACTTAGCAGCCTATCTGTTACACTAAATACGCTTGTTGATCCTTCCTCAGCTTAATCAAAGTATTGCATTTTGAATAGGTTTTTGGTCTGCCTTTGACAAAAAAAACACCAGGCCGCAGGACATACCAGACCTGCATTAGGCAGCCTATGTGTTTTACTAAATACGCTTGTTGATCCTTCCTCAGCTTAATCAAAGTATTGCATTTTGAATTGGTTTTTGGTCTGCCTTTACCAAAAAAAAACACCAGGCCGCAGGGCATCCCAAACCTGCACTTAGCAGCCTATCTGTTATACTAAATACGCTTGTTCATCCTTCCTCAGCTTAATCAAAGTATTGCATTTTGAATTGGTTTTTGGTCTGCTGCCAAAACACTAGGCCGCAGGGTATCTCATCTCACGTTATTTAGCTTCTTCTTTTTAAAGTAAACACATTTGTTATCGTACCTATTGCGCATTTCAAATACATAAAAATGTCAGGCAGACAAGTGCAAGGATGTTCAAAGAGGAGTGGCAGAGGCCAAGATTCAGCAGGCAGAGGTCGCAGCAGACTAGGAGCGAGTGGCAGCAGGAGTCACGTTGAGAGACCTGATCTGGCAGTATCTGCTAGTGGTTGTGTCTCCACCAGTAACGCATCTGCCGTGGTAGATTGGTTAACGCGCTCATCAACATCATCACAAGTTACGTCTGAGACCCCCAGTCTAGGGTCGGTAGGTTCCTCTGACACAACCCTGAGTTGGCATGCCCCGAGAGCAGTCCCTGTCCTCCCATTGCCTCTGTCCTACGCCGTTCCCTCCCCCAACGACGTATCCTATGCTTTGGGTTCAGCTCCATTCTTTAGTGAGGAGGACGATCAGATAGAGGACAGTCAGCAGCTACTGCCCAGCCAAGAAATGGAGGAGGCTTATTTAGCTAGGCAGACAAATAGTGATGTGGACAGTGTCGTGGGTGTTGCGAGCGTTCCAGCTCCTGCGCCAGACACTGTTGAGGAAACCGAGAACATCAGTGATGTGCAGCCACAACTCGGTGATGATGATGATGAAGCTGATCGCACTTGGGAGCCGGGTGATGAGGGGGCTTCATTGTCATCATCAGGAGAAGAGGGGCGCAGGTTGCCCCGGAGTCAGCAGCTGAGGCAGCAGGGTGTTAGCAGCATGGTTGGCAGTCAGCATGGGGGCAGAATTGTAAAGCCTGGAGCCAAATGGGGCCGGGGCTGGGGTAGAGCACCTGCTGCGTGGCAGGCTGTCTTATTGGGAGGTAGTGGAGCAGGGGGTCCTGGAGTTGGCGACAGTAGCAGTGAATCAGTGAGGGTAACATGGCCACATGCAAGATATGTAAGCAGAAGGTGAAGCGTGGCCAGGGCCCAAATGTTGGCACCACGGCCCTGCGTCAACATATGATGTGTCACCATAAAGCGGCCTGGGAGAACCGAGGCTCTGAAGAGGTGGTCCAGCCTGCTTCCTCACCAAGTGGCACGCCGCTCCCAATTTCTGCTAGCCAAGTCTCCAGCACCTCAGCCCGAAGGCAGCTGTGCGTCATACCCATCCTCTATCGCTCCTGCTCCTCCTCCTCCAAGTCATGCATCCCGCCAGCAATCCATCAGCGAAGCCATGTCCAAGAAACAGCAGTATGTGCCCACTCATCCTACGGTGCAGAAGCTGAATGTGCTCCTGTCCAAGTTGCTGGTGCTGCAGTTGCTCCCTTTTCAGGTGGTGGACTCTGCACCTTTCAGAGAACTGAAAGTGCCGAGCCGAGGTGGAGAGTCCCAAGCCGCCATTTCTTTGCCAAGAAGGCAGTACCAGGGCTGCACACTTTTGTTGAACAGAAGGTGGGCCAGTCCTTGAGCCTGTCCGTGTGTAGCAAAGTGCATGGCAGCGCCGACGTCTGGAGCTGTAACTACGGTCAGGGACAGTACATGTGGTTTACGGCCCACTGGGTGAATGTGATCCCTTTGCAGCAGCAGCAACAGCAGCAACTTGGACAGGTCACGCCGCTTCGGCCTCCGCACTCCCTGCACGTTGGGACTGTGACACCGTGCGACTCGGCCTCCTCATCCTCCACCATCTCCTCACCCTCCACTGTAGGCTCAAGTCTCAGTGCCCCTCCAGTCTACCATGTGTGCAGGGCACGGAGGTGTCACGCGGTGCTTCACATGGTTTGTCTTGGCGAACGGAGTCACACAGGGGAGGAATTGCTTAAATTTATTCATCAGGAAATCCAAACATGGTTTACTCCAAGAAAACTTAAAATGGGAATCATGGTTACCGACAATGGGAAGAACATTTTGTCTGCACTGCGCCAAGGAAGCCTGACCCATGCCCCCTGCATGGCTCACGTCTTCAATCTGGTTGACAAGCGGTTTCTGAAGTCTTCCCCCATCTGCAAGACATCCTAACAACTTCAAGGAAACTTTGCATGCACTTCAGCCACTCATATTCCGCCAAACATAGCCTTCTTGAGCTACAGCGTCAGAACGGTAGCCCCCAACATAGCCTGATTTGCGATGTTTCCACCCTTTGGAATTCCACCCTTCACATGTTGGACCGATTATATGAACAGAGAAAAGCCATCACGGATTTCCTGATGATCCAAGCGGATAGGGGGACTCCCCTGTGTAACTTCAATGTCAACCAGTGGCACCTGCCGTTTGCTCAGGCCCTTTGAGGAAGCCACTTTATTTGTCAGTCGGCAGGATTACGGGATGAACGACGTAATTCCACTGCTTCATGTACTACATGTACATGTTGGAAACCATGGCTGGTCAGGGCACTGGAGACATGGTGTCTACATCTTACGGCCACATGAACCCCGTTGGAGCTGAACTGGAGGAGGAGGAAGAGGAGGAGGAGGGGCACAGTGAAACACAGTTTAGGCTTGGCAAAATGGCTGGTTTATCTAGTCAGCGGACAGGAGAGGAGGAGCAGGAGCAGCCAGAGGAGTTAGAGGGTTGTGAGGAAGGTGAGACAGAGGACCCGGACACACCGTGGCAGTATGCAGTGGAGATGGAGACAGGTAGTCCCTCCGAGTAACTTGCGCAAATGGCAGGAAGCATGCTCACGTGCTTGCGTAGTGACCCCAGAATTGTTTCCATTTGTCGGCGGGATGACTTCTGGCTGTCCACCTTATTGGACCCTTGCTTCCGGCACAAAATGGGGGCATTTTTTAAACCCGCTGAGAGGGAGGACAAACTGAACTACTACAAAGATATTCTACGTAGTCAGTTGGCCGATGCCTATCTGCGCCATGGGCCATAATCTCGCAGGTCTGACTCGGGGGGAGCTCTGCGCTCACCTCCCACTGCCGTGGCTGCTGGGGGGGGGGGGTTGGCAGGAGCAGCAGCAGCAGCCTCAGTCTTCAGTCGCTAATGAGTAGCTTTCTACACCCGCATAGTGAGGCTACTCATGAGCAGCAGGAAGACCTGGAGCAGGACCTCAACCAGCAGGTCATGTCATACCTTGACATGACCATGCCAACACACCTTGAGGATCCGCTGGACTTCTGGGCAGCCAAACTTGGCTTGTGGCCGCAACTAGCAGAGTTTGCCCTGGAAAAGCTGTCCTGCCCGGCCAGTAGCGTGCCATCTGAGTGGGTGCTTAGTGCGGCGGGGGCCATAGTTACGGCGAGGAGAACTTGTCTGTCAACTAAAAATGTGGAGAGACTCACCTTTGTCAAAATGAATCAGGGATGGATCAGCCAGGATTTCCACCCACCAATGGCTGATGCATGCGACTAGATTCAGCATGGTGCCACGTTTTACACTTTCCAAATGGTGCAAAACATATTTATGTCTTTAGGCCAATTTTTGGCTCCTGCTGATGCCAACTTCAGGGTGTGCCTTTCAGCCAATTTTTGGCTCCTGCTGCTGCCAACTCCAGGGTGTCTTTCAATCAGTGTTTGGGCTCCTGCTTATACTGCTGACAACTCCAGGGTGGGCCTTCCAGCTAATGTTTGTGCTCCTGCTGCTGCCAACTTCAGGGTGCCTTCCAGCCAATTTCTGGGTTCCTGCTGCTGCCAACTCCAGGGTGTGTCAGTCAATTTTTGGGCTCCTGCTGCGGCTGCTGCCAACTCCAGTGTCTCTTTAAAGCAATGTTTGGGCTCCTGCAGCTGCTGCTGCTTGCAACTCCAGGGTGAAATTCAGCAAATTTTTGGGCTCCTGCTGCCAACTCCAGTGTCTCCTTAAAGTAATGTTTGGGCTCCTGCTGCTGCTTGCCACTCCAGGGTGTGATTCATCCAATTTTTGGGCTCCTGAAGCCAACTCCAGTGTCTCTTTCAAGCTATGTTTGGGCTCCTGCTGCTGCTGCTTGCAACTCCAGGGTGTGATTCATCCGATTTTTGGGCTCCTGCTGCCAACTCCAGTGTCTCTTTCAAGCTATATTTGGGCTGCTGCTTGCAACTCCAGGGTGTGATGCAGCCAATTTTTGGGCTCCTGCTGCCAACTCCAGTGTCTCTTTCAATCTATGTTTGGGCTCCTGCTGCTGCTGCTTGCAGCTCCAGGGTGTGATTCATCCAATTTTTGGGCTCCTGCTGCCAACTCCAGTGTGTCTTTAAAGCAATGTTTGGGCTCCTGCTGCTGCTTGCAACTCCAGGGTGTCATTCAGCCAATTTTTGGGCTCCTGCTGCCAACTCCAGTGTCTCTTTCAAGCTATGTTTGGGCTCCTGCTGCTGCTTGCAACTCCAGGGTGTGATTCATCCAATTTTTGGGCTCCTGCTGCCAACTCCAGTGTCCCTTTAAAGCAATGTTTGGGCTCCTGCTGCTGCTTGCAACTCCAGGGTGTGATTCATCCAATTTTTGGGCTCCTGAAGCCAACTCCAGTGTCTCTTTAAAGTAATGTTTGGGCTCCTGCTGCTACTGCTGCTTGCAACTCCAGGGTGTGATTCATCCAATTTTTGGGCTCCTGAAGCCAACTCCAGTGTCTCTTTAATGTAATGTTTGGGCTCCTGCTGCTACTGCTGCTTGCAACTCCAGGGTGTGATTCATCCAATTTTTGGGCTCCTGCTGCCAACTCCAGTGTCTCTTTCAAGCTATGTTTGGGCTCCTGCTGCTGCTTGCAACTCCAGGGTGTGATTCATCCAATTTTTGGGCTCCTGCTGCCAAATCCAGTGTCTCTTTAAAGCAATGTTTGGGCTCCTGCTGCTGCTTGCAACTCCAGGGTGTGATTCATCCAATTTTTGGGCTCCTGAAGCCAACTCCAGTGTCTCTTTAAAGTAATGTTTTGGCTCCTGCTGCTACTGCTGCTTGCAACTCCAGGGTGTGATTCATCCAATTTTTGGGCTCCTGAAGCCAACTCCAGTGTCTCTTTAATGTAATGTTTGGGCTCCTGCTGCTACTGCTGCTTGCAACTCCAGGGTGTGATTCAGTCAATTTTTGGTCTCCTGCTGCCAACTCCAGTGTCTCTTTCAAGCTATGTTTGTGCTGCTGCTGCTGCTTGCAACTCCAGGGTGTGATTCAGCCAATTTTTGGGCTCCTGCTGCCAACTCCAGTGTCTCTTTCAAGCTATGTTTGGGCTCCTGCTGCTTGCAACTCCAGGGTGTGATTCATCCAAGTTTTGGGCTCCTGCAGCCAACTCCAGTGCCTCTTTAAAGCAATGTTTGTCCCCCTGCAGCTGCTGCTGCTTGCAACTCCAGGGTATGATTCAGCTAATTTTTGGGCTCCTGCTGCTGCCAGCTCCAGGGTGTGTTTTTCAGGCACTATAGGGGCTCCTCATAGTGATGCCACCTCAACTCTTTGCAATTGTGCCGCTTTGCGATTCTATTAGCGATGCCTCCGATCTGCATGTGATAATTATTTACAGTATTATTTCAATAACCCAGCATGCATCCTATGCGTGTTACAGCAAGGCAGAATAGCCGTTTTTAATAGCGATTCGTCGCAAATAAATTCGGGTCGAAACGATTTTTGTTGGATCGAATTTTTCAAAAGTTCGCTCATCTCTAATATATATATATATATATATATATATATATATATATATATATAATTGCAACGGCACTTTATATGTATGGATTATTAGTAGCTGATAGATTATGGATCTAGTCCGGACAGAAGGTAGACAGTACTGAAGACTTGATGTGGAGGCTGATTCATTACTAATGCCAGGTATCGGTAGATGAGCGTCTGTATAGTGGTGCTTAGAGCGAACGCTAGTAGACGCTGTAAGCGGGTATCGGGGGCTGTAATAGAGCGCCTCAGTTGCTGTAGTAACCTGACCGGCATTGATGAATGAGATGTATACTGGGCGTTCTAACACCAGTACAGCGTTGCAGCAAGCGAAAGGTAGAGCAAACTCAGTGTGACCGACTCTCAGCGACTCACACCATACTTATCAAAAAAACAGACTCACAGAGAGTAGGCGCTCTGGATCGCTATAGCATAGAGTGCCAGACGCTGTGTGATTAAAGTCTGTTTTTATCTTTCAATCTTTTTATTGAATTTTGACAATACAATATTTCAAGATCACATTGAAATCAGTATCGTTACATGCATAGTAAAAAAGAACTGTGTCAAAGACATCAAGACAGTATATTAACTATTGTCTGGAGCCAGATGCATAATGTGGAAAATGGCTGATCCGACCCGAGGGGCAGGGGGCACAAAGGGGGGCCTCCCCTTCTCGATCTCCGGAGATACCTTCCACTATCCCGAGTACAGACCAGCCATGTCATGATACACAATACGTAATACAAGAATCATGTCATTCTGGTTCTATCAACAATCAGAGGTATGGTTTCAACAAATAAAGGGGGAGGGAAAGGAAAACCACAAAAGGGAGTGACTAGGGGAGGGGAAAGGAGGTAAGAGGTAAGAGTCCCTGGTCCGCTCCTAATAGCTTCTCTACATATTCATCAATTCAATGCTAGCATCGATATGTTAGGGGTTGCAAATCGGATCCATGGCTCCCAAACCTCTAGGAAGTGCTCATGTTTATCATTCAAGATGCTGGAAAGTTTTTCATTTATCAAGAATCCATTTAGTCTAGCTTTAACCTCCGAAATAGAAACCAACTGCTGTTTCCAGGCCTTTGCAATCGTCTGTTTGGTGGCCAGCATGATAAAGGAGAACAGCTTGTTTTGGAGCCTATTAAGTTCAGGGGCTTTATGGCGCAACAGCGCCACCCAGGGGTCCCTTTTGGGGGAAACATTCATGATTACAGCTACCAAGCGAAAGACCTGTTGCCAAAGGCGTGATACAAAGGGACAGGTCCACCATGTATGAAGCACATCGCCTTTTACCGAGCAGCCCCTGAAGCATTGTTCTGGGTAGGCGGGATAAATTTTATGGATTCTAGCAGGGACCAGATTCCAACGTAACAGGACTTTATAGGCTGACTCAACTGTGAGTGAATTAATTGAACAGCCCCAGGTCGCCCTCCACACATCCACCCAGTCCACCTCCTCCTTCTCCAATCTCAGGTCCTCCCCCCATTCTTGCACATATTTGTGGTCAAAGGGTTTTGGAAAATCATTCAGGGAAGAATATAGCAAGGAGATCCTCCCCGGGCTATCCGGCTCCTCCACGCACAAGGCCTCAAATTTGGTCCATTTCCTATACGAGACCAGTCCAGCAAGCCTAGGTCTAAGCCAGTGGCTCAGTTGTGTGTAGTGGAACCATTCCGTCCGTGGAAGACCATATCTATCCCTCAATTCTTCAAATGACATAAGGCCCTTGTCTGTCAAGAGATGATGAAAAGCACAGATACCCGCCGACACCCAATGTGAAAAGGACGCCCCTCCCCGAAGACCCGGTGGGAATAGAGGATTATCCCATAAATTCAGTAAAGGAGCGTGAGGTGACATTAATCCCGAGGAATATTTTATAGAGTCCCAAACCTTAAGGGAGTGTATCATCAAAGGGCTCAGATCTTTTGGTCTATTTCTGGGGTCTGTCCATAGCAGAGCCTCTAGTGGGGACTTCCCCAGGTTCGGGATCTCCAGCAGGGCCCACAGTGGTAAATCTCTCATTGCATGTAACTGGGACAACTGCGCTATTTGTGCTGCTTTATAGTAGTGAGTAATATTAGGCACCCCCAAACCCCCCTGAGATTTATGGGCAAACATTGTGCGTCTTGCCACTCGGGGTCTGGTTGTTCCCCACACAAACTGGAACATCCGTCTCTGAAGGATTCGGAGCATGTAGGCCGGGATCCTGACAGGTAGTACTCTAAAGTAATACAATATTTTGGGGAGGATTGTCATTTTGACCGCGGCCACCCGTCCCAACCACGATATGGGAAGGTCTGTCCAGGAATCCATCAAAGAATTCAGAGTTCGTATCAGAGGTGGGTAGTTGGCAGCGTAGAGGCCCCCATATGTGGGTGCCAGGCGAACACCCAAATAGGGGAGACCATTTGAGGTCCACTTGAAGTCATATGTGGATTTGAGGTGCAACACTGATCCCGCCGAGAGCCCCACATTCATGGCAACCGATTTGGATCTATTTATCTTGAGCCCAGAGATCTCAGCAAACTCGTCCAACACCCCGAGAAGATTGGGTAAAGTGGTGATAGGTTGTGACAAAACCAGAACAGCATCATCCGCAAAAAGCGAAATCTTATGGTGGACTCCTCCAATATCAATGCCCTTGATATTTTTATTAGCTCTGATTTTAAGCGCTAAGGGCTCCATGGCCAAAATAAACAGGATGGGGGATAGGGGGCATCCCTGACGGGTACCTCTCTGAATACCAAACCTGTCTGAAGAGAACCCAAGGTATCTAACCCTCGCTGTCGGTTGGTAATACAATGCCGAGATCCACTGTAAAAACTTGCTGCCAAAACCCCACCTCCCCAACGTTGTACGCATGTACTCCCATGAGATTGTGTCAAATGCTTTATAAATATCTAAAGATAATAAAAAAGCAGGAATTTTCCTGTTCTGAATGGAGTGAATTAGGTGGGCTATACGTCTAACGTTATCACTAGCTTGTCTGGAAGGGACAAAGCCCGACTGGTCCCTATGGACCAACGAGCCCAGGAAGGAATTCAGTCTCGAGGCCAGGATTTTAGCCAGGAGTTTAACGTCCTGGTTAAGTAATGAAATAGGCCTATAGTTAGAGGTCAGCAGGGGATCTTTCTCCGGTTTGGGGATCATGACAATATTAGCCATTGACGACTCAGGACTGGGATTCATGCCCGATCTAAGGGAATTGAATAGTGCCACCAGGTGAGGCCCCAGCAGCGGGGCAAATTTCTTGTAATAAAGTCCCGAGAAACCATCTGGGCCCGGGGTCTTTTTGGGTTTAATGGTCTTTATTGCAGCCAACAATTCCTGTAAAGTAATGGGCTCTTCCATACTATCTAAACAATCCCGAGGGGCAACCGGTAGCTCAATGCCGGAGAAAAATTCTTCCAGTTTTTGTGGATTGTTCCCCCCCGGGTTGGAGTAGAGGTCTGCCAGAAAAGTTTTAAAGGCCTCCACTATCTTTAAGGGGTTGGCAGTTGTGAGCCCTTGTAACTTCAGTTGAATGGGTTGGCTGTTGGGTTTGCTCAGTCTGAGTTGTTTGGCCATCATGGAGTCCGGCTTGTTGCCCCTGGAGTAAAAGTGTTGTTTGGACCACCGCAGCTGCTTTTCTGCCTGGCAGTCTAGGAGTAAGTTAAGTTCCAGGCGGGCCAAGTCAACTCTGTCTTTGGTGGTCTGACATGGGTTGCCCTTCCACTCCTCCTCGGCCTTCCTGAATTGATCAGATAATTCCCTCACTTTGGCCTCCCTTTCCCTCTTTCTTGCTGTGGCTATTTGTATTATGTGCCCTCTCATCACCAGTTTATGGGCTTCCCATAAGGAAACTGGAGAGTCCACCGAGCCCACATTGTGCATAAAATAATCAGCTAGGTGCTTCTGGATTTTGTCACAAGTATCTTTAGTTGTTAGGAGCGATTCATTAAGACGCCAGGAGTCAAGAGATCTCCCGGGGACCGCCAAGTCTACGGAGATCATCATTGGGCTATGGTCAGACCAAGGCGTGGAGAGGATTGTGGCTCCTTGAAGTTGTGTAAGTGAATGTTGTGGCATGAAAACATGGTCTATTCTGCAGAAAGATTTGTGTGGATTGGAGTAGAATGTAAAGTCTCGCCCTGTGGGGTGGACCTCCCGCCAAGTGTCACACAGTGCATAAGAGCCCAACAGTGCACTGAACGCCCCTGGTTTGCCTGTCCCTGGCTCCCCTCCTCGGCCTGGCACTGTGGGGACTGTCTTGTCCCCCTTGGGATCTATTACCAGGTTTGAGTCGCCCGCCAGGTATACCACACCTCTGGAGTGCTCCTTAACTACCTTGAATAAATGGGACAGAAATCTAAGCTGGTGTGCGTTGGGAGTATAATACGAAACTACCGTGATTTCCACATCATAGATGGATCCAGACACCAGTACATAGCGGCCTGTCTGGTCCACTATCTCCTCATGGCAGACAAAGGGTAAATTTTTCCTGAAAGCTATTGTGACCCCCCGTTTCTTTTCTTTAAACATAGCATGATAGTGCAGGGGGAAATGTCTGTTTAGGTACTTAGGGTGTGAATGGCGGGCAAATCTGGTTTCCTGCAGGCAAAGAATATCAGCTTTGTTGGTTTTATAGAATTGGAAGGCTTTGTTCCGTTTGGAGGGAGAATTAAACCCCTGTACATTATGAGAGATTATTTTCAAACTATTGTGAGACATAGCCATACAGTGCAATCGACACTATCGTCCAGGGCGGACCAGGGACCCAAGGAGGGGGGGGAATCACCGGGGTGGACACACAGGAGGGCCAGGGTAGGGTGGGTGTTGAAATCACTAATAAGGACAAACTGTAAAAAATATAAACTATTGATCTGCATAATATGCATAATATTCATGAGCAACAGTATCATTAACCGGGATGATACAAGGGGGCCCATCAGGACCAAGGCCGGAATTTCACCGCCCGTTCAAGCGGGCCTATCAATAGAGGGAGGGTTATTACAACTCCTCCGTCTACCGTAATGCTGTAGTAAAAAAGTACAGTGGGGGTGTGTCCCCCAGGGCAGGCTAAGGACGACTATATTACTTTAAGAAAATACTGACCGGTTGGATTCTCCCGACTGAGGGAAAGTCAGGACAAAACCCAAGAGATCTTAATACATCACTATAGAAAATGCATAAAAAAATATAAAACCATATAAAACCAACGGCTAACATGTTGAAAAGGCAAAAGAGAGAACTTGCACCTTAGGCGCATAACCTGAAATGCTTGCAGCGCCGACTGCAGAAGAATCTGGCATCAAAGTCCCGGACCGAAAGGGATTCACACTACGTCCTGGAAATAAGGCGGACAACAGCATTCCACAGAGCCAAAAACTGCAGAGGACAGGGAGGAAGAGCGTAGCTCCGGGTCCATCACCTTTGATTATTTTGTATGGGGTCCCAGTGAACCCGCGGTAAAGTAGGGGCTCTTTTCTTGTTGTCAAAGGAAGGCCTGTCCCTGGGTGGCCTGAGGGCGGTTCGCTTCCTGGATAAGGGGGGGCTGGAGTCACGGCTCCCTGAACCCCCCGCGTCCATGGGTATAGCAAGATCTTTGAGAATATGGCACAGTTCGCTTAAGGAAGAGGCTGAATATTGATCCCCCCTGTATGCAAAGAGGACCTTAAATGGGAATCCCCATCTGTAGCTGACATTATGTGCCCGTAGGGCTTCCAGGGCCGGCCTCATCTCCCGTCTTCTCTGTATGGTCTGGGGAGCTAAGTCCTGAAAGAGCTGATAGGTGTGGCCTTGAAAAGTTAGCTCCTTCTTCTCCCTTGCTGCCCGTAGTAAGGCCTCTCTGGTGCGAAAATAAGTGGGTTTTAGAACAATATCCCGGGGCAGCCCATCCTTGCGTTTAGGCCCCAGAGCTCTGTGGGCCCGGTCCAGCTCCAACCTCTCTATCGGCAGGTTAGGGATCAATTCTTGGAACAAGGCAGTCACTGTCTCAGTTACGTCTAGCATGGATTCCGGTAGGCCTCTGATACGCAGGTTGCCCCTTCTGGCCCTATTCTCCAAATCCTCCAGTTTTAACTGTATGGCCTCAATGTCCCTGTCCCGGGATTGTATGGTGGTTAGGGTGTGCTCCATTTTGCTTTCTAGGGCCTCTGTTCTTTCCCCCAAGCTATGAATCTCCGCTTTCAGTGGGGAGGCCCATGCATCTGTGACAGCTTGTAGTTCCTGCTGTAGGAGCAGCTTGAACTTTGCTAGCAGGTTGGCGTCTCTGAGCTCAACTGGGTCTGGGGCTGGTTGGGCATGGTTCCCCGGTTCTAGGGACTGAAGTGGGGCGCAGGGGCTACGGGGGCCCGAAAAAAGGGATGACTCACTGTTCGGCGGGCTGCTGCTTGATGGGCTGCTGATGGAATCTGCGTTGTCCATGTGAGGGAGCCTCGTGGGTGACACCGGGGCACTGGATGGGCCATGTGTGGTGGCGGGGATCGGGCTACCAGCCCTGCTGTTGTCGCTGCCGCCATTCGCCTCTCCCGCATCCCCTCCGCCGTTTCCCGCCAAACTCGGACGCTGATCTTTCGCCATGGCCGTCCAGTCTAGGACTGGCGCGTCTCCTCCGTCACAGCTTCTGACCGGGAGCACCTGCTGGCTGATTGCAGTCCCGATCGCGGGCTCCGTCTGACGAGCATCCGACTGGTGCTGCTGCTCTTGTAGGTTATATGTGCCTCCGCAGGGTCTAGAAGCACTTTCTGAGTCTCCTGGCACCGGATTGCTCTGGGTAGCCGCCCTTTTGCCTGCCCGGGGTGCTGAGCTGAGTTACAGTGCGACCATCTCTCTCGGCAGCCAGCCACGCCCCCCGATTAAAGTCTGTTTTTAACACAAATCCACCAGTAACAAAGCAAAAACACATAGAATTACATTGTTGTCAAATTGTGACATTAATACTTTAATGCCAGACCAGTAATGACAATTCTGCATAAAATATAAAAAAAATCTAAAATGTTTTCAAAAATGACTTTTTCTAAGCCAGGAGAGATGACACAATGATTTGAGAGAAAAAAAAATTAAAAACAAAAAGGAACGTCCATTGAAATGTATGGGAGAGTGACAGGCAGTGACAGGTAATACATGGAAGCTAGAGCACCAGCTCTATACGCTGAGCCGTCTGTAATGATGAATCGGACGCTACATGGCGCTGTTAGAGTCGCTCAACAGAATCGCCTTCATAAATGTGGTATTGCCTACAGCGCCCAGCGTTCACCAGACACTGCCTGCCACTACGAGGCACTACCTGCCGCTATCCCTTGGTGAATAAACCCCATAGTTGATATTGAATTGTACAGTTAAACAGTGGCATGGTGCCCTCTGGTGTCTGCACTAATGTTGTTACACTGACATGCAAAATGATAACGAGTGTGAAGTCAAAAGTTCAAAACATTGTTACCCTTTTGCACATCAGTGTATTTGTTTTAAATGCTTATGAATGTTTTGTAAGGTTTTGTATATATTGAATACAATGATATTTTGATAGCATCAGTTGTGCTGTCATTCAGGTTGTTCAGAGCAGTATTCATTAGCCCTGATCCTCAACTGGGAAGTAACTTTGGGAGTGCACAGGTAGCAACCACATTGGGGCCCTTGAAGTAAGGGGGCCAAGCATTATTGCTCCCTTACCTTATTTGTGCTTACATGGCATCATGCCATGCCGAAGGACCATTTGTCTTCATTGCGGTGTATAGTAATTTAATTATAATTTAATCAGTTACAGTAACAGGAAAAGATTGCCCTATAAACCATTATAGGGCCTTATTTAATGTCTGTACAAGAGCCTGGTCACATTTAGTCATGCCTCTGATGCTCAAGACACCACGGATAACAGGATTATTATTTTTCCCTCACTCATATAGCAAGGTGAAGCCCTATTTGCATTACAGCGATGGCATGTTTGAGAGCTATTACTTTGTTGTTTCTAAGGTTCATATAAGACCCAGCCAGACAATGTAACATGTCTGTCTTCCAATGAGGCCCCACTAATGACCTCATCTCTTCATGGTCCATTTTTATAAAGATGCTCTCTGGCCAACTAGTAATCCTGTTTATTAAATGATGCGTGCCTAAGTATTAAACCGCTAATAGTTTCTGCTCCAGGCTCCGGGGAGGTTGATGTGTATATAAAATGTGTGCATCTTGTTGGGTGTCCTCCTATTAACCTCAGTTCATTCTGACAATATGCTGTAATCTGTTGCTGAGCTAATTTAGCATTTGGGGCCCTGACTGAATCCGTTTGCCGCCATTGTGGCCATGTGCAGTCCATAAACCCTCATTGTGTGTTCACGTCGCACAATAGGACAATCGTCTCGGACAAAGTTGTTTGACATTCCTCCTCCTTGTGAGTGTTATCCTTTTTCAAACCCCAAGCTCCTGATAAAGGAAATTGTCCGCGGCCTGAAAGGAGAAAGTGCAGCCTCTTTATTGAGGGGAATTTAATAAATCTTTTTAAGAAGAGCAGTAGCAGCAGAGACAGTTAATTACACTATTAACAGACACAACTGCTCCGAGCACACCCTCCATTGTGCTGCCCTTGTTAAGGACACAATTGGCAGTAAGAATCCTCGGTGTTGTAGGCTGCAATGCCCCGCTCTTGAGTCAGAGTTCCACCTAGCAACTGCCGCCGGCTATAGAAGGCCCAAGGATGAGAGTACTTATCTCCATGATGTCATTGTTTATCGGGCAGCACTGTTCACTTAGTGTTGTGTCTTTCTCAGAAATGTGTGTGTTGTGAAGTATTACTGGGAATGAAGCTGCTTTGGCAGGACCATTGATTGTTGAGCGTGAATAAGGCCATTAAAGTTCTTGTATAGATCAAAAACAAGTCTACACAAATTAGGGCATTTAAGAGCAGGGCTGCTACCAACATTTCTGGGCCTGGACAACTTTGTCAGGGTTCCTCGTCCCCTTTCCATTACTACCATTTCTAGACATGATGATGGCGTGTTTTCTCTGGCGAGTTCTTCCACAACTACACTGATCTCTTGAGTACTTGTTTTGTACTTCACCTCCTAGATACTGCCCTTTGGGTTTTGTGCTCCCCTTCCCCTGCTTGGTATATTAGTAGTGTATCAAAACTGGCATCCAGTTGTTGTAGGACAGGTGCAGGATGGCAGCTGGTGGTACTTGAATACTGCAGAGTAGTGCCTGGGAAATAGCTGATAATGCTGCCAGCACCACTATTCACAGCTGTTCCCCACTCTTTGCCGTACCCCATGTGGTCACATGTCAGGAAGAGAGAATAGAGCGGGAACAGCTGGGAACAGCGGCCCCAGCAGCATCATCAGCCTCATTAAGATTAGCCTCTTCCAAGATGCTATTCTGCAGTATTTAAACTCTGCTACCCACCCTCCTGCACTGCCCCTTTACCCCCAGCCACCATTTTTTACAGTGACAGGCCCTCTGGGGACACACCAACACGACTGCCGGTGGAGCACACCAGGACCCAACACCGGAATCCCACTTTTCCCTATATGGTGCCAGCCAAGGCAACTGCCTCAACCTGCCCCATTGTCGGTGCAACTCTGCATGCCCCATACATCGTGATACTACTGTTGGAATAGTTTTAATGCAACAACCACGTCCTGCTTGTTAGGCAGACCACGTGACTGTATGCATAGTGTGTTTAACCTGCTAACAGAAAAGTGATGTATGTCCTTTGCTACATGCTGAGATGTGTTGCTGATGTATCCTGTTCACGTTTATGTTCCCGATTGTTGCTGAATAAACAGCCATTGTTCCTGCACGCCGCAAGAGTGTCATGTACAATACGCTGCCAACAACAACCATTAAGGATGCCCTGGATTTAGAATATCGGCCTTTGTATCAGTCTTTGATGCTAAAAAGACCATTTTTGCCTATAACCTATAATAAATCAGAATTCCAGTCCAAACTAAAGGACTAAATAAATTGTTCTCCTAAACCCCCTTCTGTAGTCAGTGATTTTGCAAGGTATTATACATATACCTAGACATTTTAGGTATGCTTTTAAATGACTATATTTTACATAGTTCTCAGGGGGGATATGGGGGGGTTAGTGTGTGTCTGGACAGGTACTTAAAATTTGCTTTAAAACTCTACAAGTCTTAAGAAACCTATCTGGCTCATGTGTCAAAGCAGAGGGGTAACTAAATGTGACGGGGCCCTGGTGCGATCATTAAATAGGGACCTTTCACAGCTTATACACTAAACTTTTTTCTGTCTTTTACCTCATTTGAATGCAGCTAGAGAACGAAAGACAGAAACAGCATTACTTCATTACTGTAAATGATGCCAAGTGTGGACAAATATGCCAAATAAGGTGGAGGAGCGACAATGAAGGGGGCCATCCGGGCCCTGGGTGTGGCTGCACCCTCTGCATCCCCTCAAATTACGTCCCCTGCGTCAATGAACATCAATGGTCGTTGAACCTTTGGAGAGCCATTAATGAAGATTATTTTATCTGATCGTGCACTTTTTTTTTAGGAACCAGGTCTATGTGGCCCGTTTACAGTGGGGGTGATGCTATTTAATTTGTAAAGCAAATTCAACTTTGAGTGCCCTTTTGGCACTTATAAAGTGTAATAATACATTTCTAATTCTTCTCCTGTGTCTGTGATGGGTAATTTTTACAGGTTTGGTTCAGTTTTCCAATGAGGTAAGGCATACCTCCCAACTTTTCAGAGTGGGAATTTGTTAAATTAAAGCCATGTCCCCTCATTGAGGGATGGATAGAAGATAGTATGTAATAGTTACAACACTATAAACACTTTGACTAGGCAAATAAATTATTTATTGCTGCAGATCTGCATTTTACACCTCAAAGAGGGACAAATGAGAACATTGAAGGACAGGGGGACATGGAGTCCAAAGAGGGACAGTCCCTCCAAATCAGAGACACTTGGAAGGTATGTTTAAGGTTATTTTTTGGAAACTTTGGAAACAACAGCACCCTAAAGGGAATGCAGAAAATCATGGCAAATTATTTAGCATATTCCATAGGATGCTGTTGTCTCCAAATATTCAAAAATTATCCTTACCTCATTGGGAAAATCATTTATAACACTTGTAAAAATGCCCCACGTCATGTACAGGATTTTTCTTTATTAAGAAAAATTAGAAAAAACTTTTTATTGCACTTTTTGTGTGTTAAAGTAAAAAACAACTTACTTAGATCTAAGTTTCAGTTCACACCAAAAAGTGCACCAAAAGCTGAAATAGCACATTACATGAGAGCTACTAAAAACTCCGAGCCCAGAACAAAGTACTCGCAGCCTTGAGCCCTGTCCTCTTGGCAGGACTATCTATCCTATCCTAAGAACGAACTATCTATCTATCTATCTTAATAATGACAGGGACTCTTCTTGGTTTTGGTATAAACTTTGTTAAGAATGACATCTCCACAAAGCTCTGTGCTCTCCTTCAAAGTGGAACTTCATTCAATATTAACCCCCCCCCCACCTGCCACCCTACCCTGGCGCAGAGGCAGGGCGGGGGGAGGGGAGATACAAAGAAAAAACCCTTACCTTAACCCTGGGGCCATTGCTGTTCTTCCTGGTCTCCCATGAACGTCACAGGTAAAACAAGAAAGCAGCATCCCCTGGGTCCACACACACTCCCACCACCCATTCACTTGAAAGGGCGGGTGGGAGTGGGCACGGAACCAGGGGATATGGCTCTGTCTTTTACTTCAAAGATGGCAGCACCCAGGATCCAGAGCACTGGAGAAGCAGAGCAGAAGGGTTTTTTCGTTGTAACCCTGCCTCAGCATCAGGGTAGAATGGCAGGATGGGGGGGGGGTTAATATTGACTGAAGTTCAGCTTTAAAGTGGACCAACACCCAGGATTTTGACTATCCTGGGTCTTGGTCCACTTTGGTGGGGCACCCCCGATCGGGGTGCCCCGCTGTGTGAAACCCCCCCGATCACCCGGAAAACTCACCTCTCCCTGCTCCCACGTGGCCGCGCCGTCCAATCAGCGCGGACGGAAAAGCGATTTGACAGCAACGTACAAGCGGCTCCTCCGCCGCCGCCTCCCGTGCGTCACTCCTGACGCGCGCACGCCCGCGCATCACTCTTGACGCGTGCGTGCCCGCGCCGGCCATTCACAGACAGCCGGCGTGGGCACGTCTAGAGGGGCGCGAGGGAGGCGGCGGCGGCCGGCCGCCGCCAAAGACAATGTAAGGGGATTTGGGGCGTTTGGGGGGGGTTTCACCCCACGGGACATCCCGATCTCAGATGTCCCACGGGGAGGGAGGTGATCGGCCCGGGAATCTTATAGATTCCCGGGCCGATCACGGGAGGGTGATGGTCCACTTTAAGCCAGTAAACACTTTAAATGTCAGTGGGTTCCTAAGGCACAATGGGACCTGGCACTTGACCAGTTACACTGGTGTTTATTAGGCTGATTTCTACCATACTGTCATAAATGATGGTATGTATGATAAGAAAGGCTCATATTTATAGGTTATGTATCTGTAAAACAGAGCCATCAGCCATTATATTGTTTCCACGGAACAACTTGCAAAGTGTTATTCCTCTTGTCAAGTTCACAATTAGATGGAAGATATAGCAGGAAATTTCCATGCTATCATTTTTAGAAGCGGCTCAACTGCCTTTATATGCAGAGTGAGGTTTTGTTAACTGACACACTTAACACGGTGCACAGAACAGCCGCTTTATGGCGGATATCAGTTAGGCCGGTCTGAGAGTACAATGCTGCCTTGTTTGAAAATTTAAAAGTAAAATGACGCAGGGAAATGAGCTGGCGTCCATCTCCCTGGCTGCTTTACATGAAGAAGTGGATGTGACCCGCAGGAGAAAGTCTGCTGTGGCTGCTCATGCGGGTGAACAAACAAATATTTGCTTGCCTTTCACTTTTCAGGGCTAGTTAGCATGATAAAGGCGCAGCCTAGATGCGAGATATGGCTGCATTACCAGAGCCGTAGCATTGCTGTTTCTAACAATGATGTGTAAATATTCTGCCACCTTTCCAAATACAATTGCTGGATTCAGGATATAAACAGGCCCTTTCGTATGCAGATGGGAGGCCGCAGTCATGCATATGGTGAGCTTAACTGAAGGTAAAAGCAATGAGGGGCAATCGCTATATCGGCGGTGGCTTAAACAATGCATACTGACAATGGGACATCCTACTTTTTAAGCCACGGGAAGACTGGTCATCTGAAAAACTAGGAGAATTCTTGGCGGCCGTGCAGCATCTGGCTAAAGTCACTTATATGGTGGAGTGACAATCCCCCCCACCCTATTACCTGTCCTGAACACTCCTAGAGAAGCACCAGACCTGTTACATAGGGTATAGGGGATTTTACGCCTGCAGGCTGATTACTTGCCCACAAGCCCTGGCTTATCAGCTCCTTTGCCTGGCACACAGGGCTTGGGGAGCAATAACAGTTCCTAATTACCTCTTCAAATGGCTATAGAGGGATCCTCTAATACACTCTAAAAAACTGATAAGCATTTCAGGTAGTAAAGATCTTAAAGTGGTTCCACAACCATTTTGTACATAATGGGTGTGGATCTGCATTGCGACTTGGGGGGGGGGGGGGCACCCAGATTGCAATCCTTACCTGCACATCAAATTTCGGGTGAAATGTTGCCCTGCAATGCCCGGTGATGACATGGCTGAATTTTGCCTGGGGGTTCAGGTAAGGATTGTAGTGGGTTGCTGGTGTCTATGGCAGGGTGCGGCTTAAAAAATCTGTATACTGACCCGAGCCTGTCATAATGCAGCACCACACCCAATGTGTAGAAAATGGATGTGGGAGCGCTTTAATGTGAGTATTGAGCAAAAGCTTTGTGGGAATTGCTAATTTATCAATAAAAAAATCTAATTGTCTGTCAAGCTCTTGCAAGGCAGCTAATTTGGTATTGCTCATCTTGTGCCTGTATGATGCACAAAGCGGTGATGATGAGAGCTCCTCATTGCCCCCTCGCAATATTGATTGTCATGGTGAGCTGGATTTTCTATCTGCTCTTTTTGGAGCTTCACAAGGAAATGACCCGGCAGCCTCCCTGGGGTCTATTAGAGAAGACATAAAGCTCCCAGTCGTTTAATCCTCATGATGAGCTAATGATGAAGCGGCTGAACACAATAAGGGCTCCATAGCTTTAGCAAGGACACATCCCATTTATCATGCCGACTCAGACGCATGGCAGACACGTGCTGGAAAATACACCATTCAACATATTCAACTTGGAAGAAGCTGCTCAGGCTGAGACAAATACAAAGAAATTCATAATAAATAAATGCAATAGAATGGCCTAACATCAAAAATACATTTGGTACATCTTAAATTTGAGATTTTCCTTCGGTTCAAAAGCAATAGCTAGATCAGCAAAATTATCTATCTGGTCTACACTTCTATTCCACTTGCCACCATGACCACTAGCAGCCAGTGTGCATGCCACATATTTACCTGTATGTCAAAACTGGTTTCTGGTGGAGCAGAGAATGTACCACCTCCAACAATTACATTCAAAAGGGTGATTATTCTGCCCTATTTTGGGCTTCCCATTTGGAAGTTTTTTTGCACCAGTTTTGCAACCTATTCAGCCCCATTCGAGTCTACACTTTTGAAGTCAACACAAACTGGAAGCTCGTTTAAAGGGCACCTGTAGTGCAATTGTAAAAGCCTATAAACCTTACCACCCAGGCAGCTGGTCCCTCCTGGTGTGCTTCCAGAAGGGTGAAGTTCTCCTTGTTTTATGGCCATTCCCCCAACTTTCATTTCTAGTTTCATCACCTTTTGCTAAGAAAAGTGAGTGGCCTGAATCCCACCCCCTGCTTGCATCACAGTATGAGCAGCACGTTTCAGTGTGTGCAAGGGTAGTCTCTTGCTGTTGTTTACTCTTGCACTGTTTACTTTGAGAAATAAAAATACACCCTGTTATATATATGAACTGTCTATAGTAAACTGTAAAGGAGACTGGAGTAAAATGCAGATGGATAGCCTCCTTCGCACACCCTGATTGTAGCTGCTCACACTGTGGTGCCCCTTGAATGGACTATAGGCTTGCTCCCTCCATTGGCTCATGGCAGGCTCCTGCCTCCAGTTTCGAAGTATCAAGGTCCTTCAATGAACAGAGAAAGGGGTGGGTGCCCATAAAAGGCTGATAGTTCTTATTTCAGCAGGGCTAGTCTGGCTAGAGCCAGCAGGATTTCATGTGAAGACCAAACACTTTTTGGGACCTGGGGCTATTCTGAATTAAGTCTGATGTGGGTTAGGCGAGTAGTTTTTTTTATTTTACCCTACAGTCAGCTTTTAAAAGTGGCCTGCCATAGTCATTGTGTTTAGGATGAGGACGTTTTCCAATAAGCCAGACACATTTAATTTTATGGAGTATTTACTAGTGTGCAAAAACTTTCATCCCCAAAGCAGAACTAACGTAAATAGGTCCATTTACACCTCTACCCCTCTGGCATTCCAATTTGGCCCTTATCATTCGGTCCTTTCTCCTGCATAATGCTCGTGGCCCATATGACTACTGACGGTAAATCAGATTCGCTGGGCAGTAACACAGGGGGGATGCAACTGCCCTAGCTTAGGAATGTGGATAGGTGAGAACCAATGTCATATTTGGGGCTGGCCAGAGCTTTTGGGCTGAAGGTCTATCCCAAATTGAGATGCCCTGGGTGTTGGGGTGTAAGCAAACCTAAGTTTCATTAGGGCTGATATTTGTATAAATAGGTTCTGAGGACCTGGAGTCAGAGAGCTGAACTGCTGTGGCCACTTAGCCGGTGTGGAATTCCGAGCCATAGCAGTGACTGTTCCTTGTTACAGTGCGATGTGATCCATGTGTATGTTACAGCTTACAGTGTTGTTCATTTTACGCCTATTGTGTAGCTGTAAATGATGCTCATGGCCGGGTGTCATGGGAGGAGGTCCTGAGGCGGGAAGGTGATTAGAGGGCAGCTTATTATGAGCTAATGAGGCGTCTCGCCCAGCTGGGATTCAGGACTTGACAGGCAGCACCATTTGTTTTTACAGATTTATGGGCAAGATAAGAGAGCCAATGAATTTTACCATAACACTCCCCCCCACCACCACCATATTACTCTCCACCATCACCCTCTTGGATGCTCAATCTTTATTTCATCCTGGTCAGCATTCTTCTTTTTATGCTATATGATGTAATGTAGCTTTGTAACAGTTTATTGTTATTCTATATAGATGTCATTGGGAGCCATAAGTTAGAAAGTCAAATACACAGATGTCATCTTTAACATGTAACATGCATACATGCAAATCCTTCCTCAGCTATGTTCAGTCAAATTTTAAAGTATAACTTGATGCAACATTCAGCTTGGGTTAGAGTTGGGGATGGTTACTTCCATTTTTTGTTGTTGACACCACAGTGTGGAGATTTGAGCGGTATTATTAAAATGTAGACAACTCCTTGGCTCATTTACTCTTTGCTTCATCGGGGCAGGCCTCATGTGGACAGTTATTCACCTCATCGGGGGAGCTCTTTGCCTGTTGCGGACAGCTCTTTGCCTGTTGCGGACAGCTCTTTGCCTCATGTAGGGAGCTCTGCACCTCGTGTACACAGCTTTTGGTTTCAAGCAAAAATGTATTTTGCGTGGATAGCTCTTTGCTTTATGTGGAGAGCTCTTTGCTCGCTATGGACAGTGGACAGCTCCTTGCCCTATATAAATAGCTATGTGTGTCTTATGATCAGTTCTTAGCTCTTCTGCACATTTCCTCTCCTGGCAGTTTTTAGGTAGCAAGAGGCAGAGGACCTTTCCCTCATGTTGCTAGTTCTTAGTTTTCTTTCTTTGCTTTATGATTGAAAACGTTTTTGCATGTTGACAGCATTGTTTCATTGGCAGAACATGTTTCTCATGTGAAGAGCATATGGACAGTGCTTACCTTTATGTGGACAGCTCTTCACTTTATGTGGAGAGCTTCCCAACCATTGCGTGGACAGCTCCTTGTCTCATGTGGAGAACTCTTGGCCTTATGTGGAAACTGTATACGCAGACCCTAAAATTACATTATAAGTTTCTTCCCCAACAGTTGATTTCTCTCAATCTCCTTGTAATTCCCAGTTGGAAACCTGTATTGTACTCAGATCACAATCCCCAAGCTCCTGCTGCCTATAGACATGCCCCTGTTCACCTGGATGCTGGAAACACCTCACCAGACACGGCTGCCCCCGGGACTTAAAGTGGGCCAACACCCAGGGGTGATCGGCCCGGGAATCTATAAGATTCCCGGGCCGATCACCTCACACACCGCGGGACATCCGAGATCGGGATGTCCCGCGGGGTGTAACCCCCCCAAAACCCCCGAAAAACCTTACCTCTCCAGCCGCTGCTTCCGCCGCCGCCGCCTCACTCGCGCTCCTCTAGACGTGCGCGCGCCCGCCCGCGCCGGCCGTCTCTGAATGGCCAGCGCGGGCGCGCACACGTCAAAAGTGATGCGCGGGAGGCGGCGGCGGGCGCGATCCCTTGTCCGTCGACGGACGTCACTTGTCCGTCGGCGGGCATTGGACAGCGCAGTCACATTCACCTGCCTTCAGTCTGTCAGAATACATCCTTTATGTTTATTAAAGTGGACCAACACCCAGGATTTTGACTATCCTGGGTATTGGTCCACTTCCCCGGGGCACCCCGATCGGGGGTGCCCCGCTGCCTGAAACCCCCCCCAAACCCCCCGAAAACTCACCTCTCCACGCTCCCACGTGACTGCGCTGTCCAATGCCCGCCGACAGACAAGTGACGTCCGTCGACGGACAAGGGATCGCGCCCACCACCGCCTCCCGCGCGTCACTTTTGACGTGTGCGCGCCCACGCCGGCCATTCAGAGACGGCCGGCGCGGGCGCGCGCACGTCTAGAGGAGCGCGAGTGAGGCGGCGGCGGCGGAAGCAGCGGCTGGAGAGGTAAGGTTTTTCGGGGGTTTTGGGGGGGTTACACCCCGTGGGACATCCCGATCTCGGATGTCCCGCGGTGTGTGAGGTGATCGGCCCGGGAATCTTATAGATTCCCGGGCCGATCACCCCTGGGTGTTGGCCCACTTTAATAGATGAGACAGGTGGATGGTTCTGCAAAAGGTCAAAAGGGCTGATATTCAAACTGATACAGAGCACCCTAGCTTTTGCTATAATGGGCAATGCATGCTGGGAGAGGCCTGGCTTTATGTGGCCACCAGCCAGAATCAGCCCAGTACCATTAACCCCCGGCTATCCCAAAGGCAGAGCTGGGCTGCAGTGCAAAAGCACACCTCAAGTGAATAATTTAGGAGGATGTATGTGTAATAGGAAGCCAGGGATACATAGGTTATGCAGTATGGCCATAGAGCACAGGACAGGTGATAAACAGAATAAGTCAGGGAAACATTAAATCCTTACAAGATAACAGGAGATAACTACTTCTAACTTCAACAGGATAAGTCTTCTGCATTTTAAGGGCTGGGACACATAAGGGGTCTGGATCTTAACAGCAACAGCTTTATTCAGCAGCACACCAGAATGAATCTTCTTCAAGGTTTGGGCTGCAGAAAGGGGTCTGGGTCTTAACAACAGCAGCTTTATTTAGCAGCACACCAGAATGAATCTTCTGCATTTCAAGGGCTGGGCTACATAAAGGGGTCTGGATCTTAACAGCAACAGCTTTATTCAGCAGCACACCAAGATGAATCTTCTGCATTTCAAGGGCTGGGATACATAAATGGGTCTGGATTTTAACCACAACAGGTTTATTCAGTAGCACAAAATATAAATATGCCGGTCTGCACTCCCATAAAACATCCATTTATTGTCAAAAATCATAAAAACCAGCCCATCAGTGCAAATGCAGGGATAAAATCAAACGCGTTTCGGTGTGATTACGTCCTTTTTCAAATGTTCAGTAGCACACTAGGATGAATCTTCTGCATGACAGGTAAGCAAACAATGATTTGTTTTTATACTTAACATAGACAATCAATTTAAATATATACCACTGCCACAATGTAAACATTTTAAATTCAGTATCTTTGCTTAAATTTATAAATTAAAAAAAAACTTTTGTCAAGATTGTTTTTTCATGTCTCCGTTTGTTGCTTCTATATAAAACACTATGAATAAAGGGTAAAATGGACAGAAAATGCACATGATAGTCGGATTAGCTATATTTCTCTCCATGATCAGTATACCTTGTGTGTACAGGGAACAGGCTTTGATGCTGTATAATGCTAAGCTGTGTGTTTTTACACTTGTGTAAAATGTGTCACAACTGCAACACCTTTTGGTAACCTGACCCGAGTGTTAGCAGTGACTTAATCTCATTTTATAGCAAATTACTATCCATTTAAACTGTTCTTTCCTCAACAGCCCCGTGGGGAATTCTGCTAATTTTGTTTTTCAAGTAATTACTGGCTAATAAACTCTCCTGGCTTCATTGTTTAGTCCCGGCATTCAGTCAATAGGCTACACTTTCTCCGGTGACATGAGCAGCGGTGACATCCTGCAAACTACTGCCCGGCCTACTTTTCAAAAGGGAAGAGTGAAGGGGGGCTATATCTAAGCATGGGCTTCAAATAAACATTGTCTATAAAAACAGACTCCTGCTCGACTCATCTTTAATTAATGGTACAATTATTATATTAACCTATCATGGCTTAAAGCAGACTAAAACCCATCTTTTTTATTAATATTAACCCAAACCCCCACCTCCCTCACCCCACAAGCAGCACCTTTTGGATGGTTTCACCATCTTATCTTCTTCAGGAGCATGACGGAGGTGATCTTGAGCAAGACCCTTAACCCCAAACCCACAGTTGAATTAACAGAGTTTGTTTTAAATAGATGTATTGCTTTGAAGTAATTTGTTAATGATAAATAAATTATAAATATCCACAGTAAAAATCTTGTTTATTAGTTGTTTTTTTAAACAGATATGAATTAATGTATCCAACCTTCTTAATTCATTTAATGTATCAATATCAGTTTTGATAAAAATTCACCTTTCTGTTATTTCCACGCTGCAGGTTAGGCTGGAAGCGAGCATGCCACTCAGCCAATCAGCGTGCTCGATATCACTCGGCTCCCTTCGGTTTTGTCAGCGGCTAAGCCACCTAAATGGCTAAGCCAAGCAGAGCTGAGTGGTCCGCTGGCCACATTCCCTGTCCAGCCTCTAGCTGTGGCGTGCCCATGATGCCCTTTCACAAAGGCCTGATGCTTGTACAGCTAGAGGTGAGCTAGGATGCAGCCAGAAAAAAGTGAGTGGAACAGCAGATCCAGGGGGCTTCACACAGTGGGGCATTCCAAATTGGGATGCCCCAAAGAGTGGAACTGGGAAGGCCCTGGAATCTTTTAGACTCCAGGGTCTCCGAAGTTCCTCTTTTTAACGACCCTAGCTAACTGTGGGACCCTTTCTCTGGCCACCAGCTCTGTGAGATACCACCAGTCCGGTGTATAGTATTACCAAATAGACATGGACATGAATTGTTGATGAGAATAAAAAGAGCAGCTCACGATTAAGCTATATATTTTATCGCTGTAATAGCCCACTAGACAATATACATGCTGCTGGGAATCGGGTCTATAGGAGGCAAGGTAGGTGTGAGTTATATGGGAAAATATTATATGTATATTATAAATAACCTAAATCAGATATTGCCTCTATTTAGGACTAGCTGGACTGGATCGAATGGGCAATATCAGGGGCCAAATCTAACACTTGCCTGAATTGAAGCCTGTCAATATATTAAACTATCACAACAGCCTCAACTGCATCACAATCAAGGTGACAACTGATTATTAGTCGGTTCAAGATGTGATGTCAGAGCAGTCCATGGCCTCTCCTGTACAATGATACGCATCTTCTTGTCTATATACATACATGCATATTTTCCAAACATGCTCCAAATTGTTTCTGTACAAGTTGTCACAACAAAGTCAACTAATCAGTGAATCAGTCTCCTAACATCCAAGACAAAAGAAGTTTGTTTCACTGCATTTTTTACACACACAAAAAAAGTACAAATATTACAACATGCTGCTGACAAACGATTCCTGTTCTGCCTTACATTCTAATCCAATAATACTGCAAGGTTTAAAAAATAACAAGATTATAGCTTATGTATCATACACGAAAGCTTAGTCCAAAGGGGTTTCCAAGGTCCAGGGGGAAATAGCCAAAGTGTATAACAGGATGTTTATTATGATACAGGAACTTTCAGAATCCAACGTGAAGTGCGGCTCAGAGGAGATACATAGGAAACTTGCTTATATTGCCCCTAGTGCACAATGATTGGCTCTGCTGATCAGCTGACGAAACACCTGAAGAATTACCCCATGCATGCATCAGAGCCTTACATGCGTAGGGTTACTGAAGGACCGATTGCTGGTTGGATCCCCAGCACACTAGTGACAGGGGCTCCCATACAGGTTATGAACCAGGATTATATAAATTGAACTAGATAACAAGAGGCATTCTAACTTAGGTCTGGTTCCACCTAGGCAATGTAGCAGAATCACGGGCAGCGCTAACAGACTGCTGGTGGTCACGTGGGAGCATCACCACGATTAGCCTATCAGCGCTAGAGATTCTGATAGGCTGCACCACGGCCACTGCAGAAGAGGCCCAGAAGTGATGAGAATCCCAACATCCGGTTTCTTATTTTAACTACGGCAGTATTACGCAAAGTAGTACTGCGGAACTACAGTTATTTTTGACTGTAGTTCTGCTTTAAATAACTTAATCCTTTACCCTCCAATCAGGCCTAACTGACTAAAGAGGGTTTTAACTGACCTAAGCCAGCTGCTGAATAACTGTCACCAGGGCAACCGGTCCCACCCTGCACCTTTTCACTCACTTGGATCACTGATGCTTTTTGCCAGTACAAAATAACTTAACCTGGCTCACCTCTACTTTTCCTAACTAACCTCTAAATATCCTTAACCTAAAGATGACCTACAATCAAGATTGACTAAAGGTCCTCTTGCACTAATAGCCTCACCCAGCCACAGCCCAGATCCATGAACTCTGATACTCACCACTTCTGCAATCCCTCTTTCAGCTGCTGACGGTCACATGGTTGGCAGCCAAAGGGCATTACATGAAAGAGGTGAGTGGTGGAGGCCCTTAATGGTGGATCCCCTTGAAGAGAAGCCCTAATTCACCCACCAGCAGCACCATGTTAAAGGAACCAGATTCAATGCCATGTTACTCAAGCTTTTGTGTCCAAGATGCCCCATCATTGTTGTTTCTCTGCCCTATTTTTATATTTTGCTCTCATGGCATCATGTATAGAAAAAAAGAAGCATAATTTGCTGTTTCACTCTTTAGTTGTCTAGTGTTATCCAATTTAGTTAAAATTACAGGAAAAAGGCCTAATTCAGTGTGTGCTCTGTGGCCCTTTTACATTTTGTTAAACTACTGGATACAATATTAGTCTACGTAAGGGTTAATACATACAACTTGAAGAAGTTTGTATTTACAGCTTATCAGTGACTGAATCAGCACTTAGATTTGGTATCTTAAACTTTACATGCACCTGATTTCTGTCTATTCAGTGTTGGCTAATAAGCTCCACTCGATGCCAGAACTGTCTGGAGGCTCACATGTCACCAAGTGGAGCGATGGCTGATCCTTCTGCTTCTTAGCCAGGAACATAGTTCATGGTTGCTTTGCTGACTCCCTGATGACTCTAGTGAGTTAAAAGTTGCCTCCTACATAATGGTGCGGATGATGACTAATGGACTTAAACACAGGAATTTCTGTGGAGTCTGCCATGAAGCATCATGGAAAAAATGGACTGGTCCCATACAAGGCTTATGTCTGTGCTGCCCTGATGGAGGGCCTGGTGTCGGCTGCTGGCACAGTGTCAGAAAGGAGTCACAGTCCCTGATTTCCTATTGAATTAAAGTGGATCACAACCTAACCCTTGGTCCTAGAGTCCAAAGCATTCCACTGGGGGCAACCTGATTTGCTAATCCCTGTTGTGTAAAATCCGGTGGGAACGGCATATACTCACCTCGGCCCTTGATCCCAGGGTGCATGTGTGGCTGTGCCCCGTTGCCCAGTGTGCACTGTTCGTGAGCTTTGCAGACTGGAATGTCTGTGGGGCGGTTTCACACATCTTGTTCCATGCTGCGGCATCTTGTGGTATCCCCTGCTACCCTTGTTGGACATGTTCGCACCCAAAGACATTGAATTATGGGACCATTGAGTGGGCACAGCAAGGAAACTGGGGACAAGCCATGCGTTTCAGCTGAGGCTCACACTGCGGGCTTCCTGACTCCTGTGCCCTGGTGGGGTGGTTTGGGAGACCAACTGGGGGGAGGGCTTACCAGAGCTTTGGTCCACTTAAAGCAACTTTTTACAATTACAAATCCACAATTAACCTGTATAAGCAATTAATAATACTATTATTATTATTATTTTTATTATTATTATTATTATTATTAATAATAATAATAATAATAATAATAAATAAGTAATCCAGTTAAACATGAATAAACAGTTAAAAATGAATACATTGATTAAAAAATATACATTTTTGGCTTTATTTCTAAAATGTAAAATAAATGAGCACATGCAACATAGAAAGAAGATCCTCTCACAATGGTTGGAAGATCAGAGGTTTGTAATGCACAAATCTACCAATCTAGAAAATACTCCAAAAACATATACAGATGGAAATGTAATCTATACCTTTATTATACAATAGCTAAAACATTGCTTGCAAAAAAGAACTCAGAGAGCACCCCAGGCAAAGCAAAAATACTGTTTCTGGATCTCTTGTACTGCCTGATGGAAGTCCCGGATCAGTGTCTTGGGCCAACCAGAGAGTTCTCGGGTGGGCCAATTGGACACTGCCTGTATGGTGTCTTTGGAAATACTGATATGGGGTCAGGAACTCTAGTGTAAGGTTATCTTGTATGTTTTGCCAACATTGACCTAATAAATAAGTGATGACAAGTTTTTTGAAATGTGCCCCTGATATATATTATATATATATATATATATATATATATATATATATATATATATATGAAAGTCTTTTTGCCATAGTAAAACATGTAGCAGGTGTAACAATATGTATTTATGTATATCCAGATGTCAAGATGAGGAATGGGCGTATTGATTTGCCGTGAATCATCATTTAAGCAGCATGTGCTTGAGTGCCTACAAGGGGATCTGGAGAAAAAAAAGGTATCATGACCTTGAAAGGGACGTCGTAACAAACATAGCAACTCACGCACACACACAGCAGATCGGGCCACCTCAAATGTCGTCTCAGAATGTTCAGTTTTGTGCTTCCGCACTAAAGAGAACAAGGCAAACAAGAGGCTTTCATGGCGGAGGCTCCCGCTGTGCTTGGATGAATGGGCTGGGACAGAGGACTCTTTCATAGGCACAGCCTGCAGCTGAGGGGCTGACTACCGGTGCTGGTCCTCTGAACTTTTCATCAGGCCGATGTGTGAGCTGCCAGGGCAATACTTAACCGCTCTCTATTCCCTGAGGTTTTCAACAGGGACTAGGGGGGGAACAAAGGCTAGGGTGGTGGGGGGGATACCGGATCCCTGTGCAGGTTAGGTGCTTGGTGCATGCAAGCTGAGTAGAGGAGACTTCTGCCTCTGGTCGTGTCATGGAAAAGTGCTCAGCAATTTGTTTCTGTTAAACAGGAATTTTCTCTAGAGGAAGCATTTGGCTTTTCATCCCTGCTTATGTCTGGCTGCCAACCCGCATCAGCATCCGAGGGCCCAACTATATTTGCTACTGGCTTCACCTAGGCACTAAGCGCTTTGTCTTTACTCATTGGCTTTCATTGAAATTTGCAAATAAGAAAGCAAATTGGCATGCCCCATTGTGTGAAACTCCCTAGGTCGCTGGTATTCATCTTTGCCCAGTGCTGGATTTGCCATTGCTATGTAATTCGGCAAATGACTCTTACTGTTTACAATGGGGAGTGAAATCCCATCATCCTCAGGCTGTGCATGCGCTCCCGCCTCAGCCATTCAGATAGGCTGCGCGGGAGCTTGTGCCAATGGGGATGCGTCTGCTCTTGCTACCCATTGAAGCCTATCAGAGCCATTTGCCAAATAACATAGTGTAGCCCTCACACACCTGGAGGCCGATTCATTAATAGCGCCAGGTAGCGACAGATGAGCGCCAGTAGCGTGATTTTCACAGTGCCGGCTAGTATTCGCTGTGCTTGGCCGGGGTTTGCTTGTTGACAGCGACTCAGTCGGTGTGCGGTAATGTTGAATACGGGGTTAGGGGTCGCTGTTTCACAGGTTCCGCGTTGTATGGGTGCGCCTGACAGCGAATGGCCAGAGCGAACGGCTTGCTGCAGATTCATTAACAAATCACGCTCAAAAATTTCTCGTGCTGTGAATTCCTTTTTTAAACCCCAGAGCGCTGGCGGCGATGTGTGTAAAGTAGTTTTTAACCCCCAAACAACCATTTTTTTATAATGTAAAAATTATACAAGTTTTTCTAACCATTTTGTAATCTGAATACATGAATATCAGACCTGTAATATCAATTCTGCACAATTTTTATTTATTTATTTATTTATTTTACTTAAAAAAAAATCCTAACATTGCAGAAGTGGTCACAGAATTTTTGACATTAAAAAAAAAAAAAAAACATTAATAGCAATTAATTATGATTATTTAAAGATTGCTCCATTGAAATGCATTGGACCACGCCAGGGAGCGCCAGGTCATACCTGTCGCTGTGATGGGATTAGCAGCGGTGCTGTTCGTTGCAGTCGGCTACATGATGAATCCCGCGCTAGCTGACGCTCTCGCCGGCGCTAGCCTCATTTAGCGCGATAAATGCGTCATTGTGACCGCTGTTGGGCGTACTTGATTCGGTAGCCGCCGTTAGCTGGCGGTACCTGGCACTCGTCAGAAACTACCTGGCGCTAGCCCTTGATAAATAAGGCCGCTGGTGTTGGATGAGGACGGCAGGGAGCAGGTTCTTCTTGGCCCAGAGTGCTCCAAGTGTGTCTGTGTGGGTGGGGTGCTGGGGCTCTACCACAGGGCATGTTAGTTCTCACTGTGACGCTCACAAAGATGATACACGACAATCCAAAAGATAAAAGCAGAGTTCCTCTTAATTGTTTCCAACAGTAGACATCAAGACATGGCACAGGTACATACATCTAGCTTACATTCCCTCCTGTGGCCTCCACAGCCAAAGATCAGTCAGCTGGTCTTACTCCCCTAGAAGTATTTCCAGGACTTCCTTAACGGAGTTCCCTCCGATGGCCACTGCTGTCGGGCTGGAGCTTTACCTCACACACTGACAGGTTATTGGTCTCACATCTGCTGGTCAACAATTCAAATGGTATAGAACTGTGGTACAGAACACTGGTACAGGGTCTCTCTTCCTTATATAATCTCTAGCTACCTCCTAGAACCTTCCATCACATGTTCATCCACATGTCAAACATATGATAGGCTGTTCCCTCAGACCATCCAACCAATCACTATGCTCCTGGTTGTTACTAGGTCTCTATCAAGCATCCTGCTCTGGTTATTAATTCTTTCTACCTTACCTTCTAGAACAGTCTCTATTAAATTCTATGCCATCTAGAGTCTAATTACGGGTGCTACAACCTCTATACACTTTTATGCTTAGAAATCAAAAAAGGGTTTACAATCTTATCAACTCTATGCACAAGGCTTTCTTATTAACTAACTGACATGTTCCTACTTACATCTAAGCCCCTACAAAGACCTGGAAGAGGTAAGTTGTACTGTGCGATCCGGGGGGGGGGGGTTCACACAGAGGGGCATGCTAATTCGGGATGGAACATGGAACACAGTCACATAGCTCAGCTCATGAAGTAACACTCGCAAGTTATCTTGCATGAGAAAATTCTTTCCCTTTGTACTTTTATTTACCACTCAAAGTTTTAAAAAAAGTGCAGCAGAAAGTAATGGATGTCAGTTGAAAGTCAATGGACTGAGAAGCCCGAAAGTGGGGGGAAGCATGTGTCTGCTCACAAAGCTTTCGAATACTAGAATACGAATACGAATACTTTTATTGGTCGCCAAGTATGTACAGAATACAAACAAGGAATACTTTTTGGAAGGGGGGTTCTCCATAGAGCTTGAACATTTGCTTTCAAGCATAGAGCTGTGTCTTAGGACACACAAATCACAAGCCCTGACCCATCGGAAGTGTTAGCTGTGTGCAAGCATATTACTAAGCATGTTACTAAGAAAGGAGGAAACTTCTTATTCTTATTCAAGGTAAAAAAATCTTGTGCAGGGGAGGAGGAAAGGTGGGCTGTGCTGCCAGGTTAATGGAGGAGGAAAGGTGGGCCATGCTGCCCAGCTAATGCAGAGGAAATGATGTGTAAATAGCAAAAGAAACATACTGTACTAAAGAAATTAACCTACAGAATATTCCAGGCCAGTCAAAAACCCTGGGTCGGTGTCTGTCTGGTGTGCCAGTCTGACACTGGCTGCTTTGGTGTTTTTCAGTGGTTGTGGTTCATTTTCACTCTCCTGGGTTTTGTTCCCAGGGCATCATGATTTGGGATGCTCTGCAATGCCCGTTATGCGTACCTCTTCTGCGAAACAACTGCATTGATGAACCGGAGGGCTTCACATGTATGAGGCATCCCAAATCGGGATGCCCCACAAAGAAAGAAACCACCAGCCCTAAAGTCTTATAAAATCTAGGTCAGTGGCTGCTCTTCTTTATGTGTAGTTTGGTAGATTTATTACGTTTTAAAAAGCATCAAATAATATTGTATTATAATATTTTCAATATGCAAATTGCACTTGTTATCTCAAAGCATTAGTGGCTTCTGAATTAATGATGGTTGGTAAGCACGCTGCACTTCCTCTCTACAAGGCAAAGGTCATGGATGTTTAGTAGTCCCAGGACAGGAATGTCAGCAATGAATTCTTTTGAATTCTACACACTTGGTTCCACTTTTCGCTCACCTGGCGGAGGTAACAGTGAGAATGGAGGGCCTCCCTGGGGGGAAGGCAGGGAGGAAGCCAGACTCTGCTTTCTCAGACGTAGCACAAAGAATGTACACTTGACTCTGATATTGAGACCAGGATCCATGCACCTGTGGCTGATCCTTCCCTTACCCTCATTTCCCATCCACCTCCCACTCAATATAGGTCATTAAGGGTTCAGCACTTGTCCAACGTGACCCCCCTCCTGCCCCTCTGGCCTCTGGAGCTCCTCTGTTTTCAGTTCACAGTGAGATAAAATCTTCGGTGTTTGACCAAACTCATTAATGTGTGTGATGGTGCGAGCGGAGAGCTGAGTGACATGGATGAGGATTTCCGGCTACACCCAAACACACATTCCAAATCTATTCATAAATAAGGCCGGTTACATGTGCACACATGCTACCCCAACCCACCCTATGACCGTCACCAGGGCCTGATTAAAGGAGAGGCTAACCAGAGCTCCCATCCCAGGGCCTCTGACACTTGGGGGGCATCCACCCCCCAGCCTCCCCCAAGGGAATGGACAGGTGGAAGCACATAGGCTGCAGGGAGCACGCTGTCCCGGCTCCACCTGACGGTCAGAGCTAGCAGAAGCGATGGCGCGACCAGAATTGCAATTGACCGACGATCGGCGTGGGAGGCAGGGTGAAGTTAACTAAAAAATGGGTGCTCTGGCTGGACTGGCTCTTTAATCAGCCCTGTTGGGGTATTTAAATGTATGATTCGCTAGCCATTGTATGTAGCCAATCCCCCCCATTCCAATTCTCTATCTAGTAATGGCACCTGGGAGGGAGACAGTGTGAGTTGTGAGAACAGTGGCAGACTGGAGCCAAAAATCAGCCCTGGAAGTTACCAGCCCCTGGTCATCAAGAGACTTGAGCCCACCCAACCATGATATCGGGGCAATAGAATTCGGGGCTGGGGTTCCTTGGTTTGCTTGTACAGTGGGACTGGATACAGGGGGCTGAAAGGGGGACTAAGGGGGCAGGGATTGAATGTGGGTGTTAAAAGCAGTAGCCCAAATGGCCCCAGAGCAGTGCGGCCCACTGGAAATTGTCCCGAGTCTCCCTATGGCCATTCCACTCTTGTGTGAGAATCAGTCAGGTATTGGATACATCTTATTTGCGTGTTAATTGTGTGCCAGTGAACGTAGGCGGCGTTGTGTGACTTTCATTCTAATACACACAAAGGAACAGCAATATACAGAGAGACGGTTGCATTGTCCTGTTCTTCTCAGCACATAATGGTGGAATGACCTTATTGATTTGCTATAAGTCATTATCATTGGATGAAATGCGCAGGCCCGCTGTTGCATTTACAGCTTGTACGCAGCACGTGCGCTCCCCGCCCTTCCCCATGGAAGTGTCATTTGTACCGAGTTTTATTTCATCAACACAGAAATCAATCAAGATTGATGCTGGACATTACTTTCTGAGATCACTTATGGATCTTGATGCCGGCAGGGCTTATGGACAAGAACAGCTTGGACGCCTCTTTAGATTGATACAGTAAAAAATAAATATCAATTTGCTGAATCTAACGCGTTCATCATTGCATTTTAAAACCAATCTATTGTTCAGCGGCCTTCGGGCCCTGGCAGATGTCTGGAAGACATATATATTTATGTATTGGGGAGAAATGACGAGCAATAAAGGGATAAAAAAAGCCTTTTGTATGTGCTTGATGTGGGTCTTCTGAATACTTTTACTCCACTGATAGGAGCAGCAGAATGAAAGGGCATGACTCAAATCTCCCATGGGTACCAGGAAAGTATAGTATATGTTTATTCTGCCAGGAAATATTGGCTATTGTTACCCAAGGGGGATGGGCAACTAAAATCTATGGCATTTAGAGAGGCTGAACTTGGACGTAAGTTTACTACTCTTATGTAGTTATGTTAAAGTGGACCGAAACCCAGGATTTTGACTGTCCTGGGTTTTGGGAGGTGCCCCGCTGTGTGAAACCCTCAGGGCACGTGCCCTGCTAAAGGGTTAGCGGGGATGCAGCTGCTGCTCGGGCATGAGCTGAGCTGAGAAGGATGTGTCATGGTGCAGTTTTATGAATCATTAACATTTTCTGCTGTCGTCATAGACAGCTGTGGGACCACTGTAGCTTGCCATGCTAACTTGAAGTGACAGCTCCAAGGTACAGAGAGACCACTTTTTTATTGGTGGTCCTGGAGGATTGAAATTAAAAGGAGGGCACTGCGACAGCTTCTACCAAACGCTGCAGGGAATAGAGAAGAGGCACATGGGACAGGCATCAGATGAGCTGCTTGCTGCCTCATTATTGCTATTGCGTGGACTGTCTTTTTAAGGACTAAATCAGTATGACTGATACAATAGATGTATGACTTAAGCGGACCAACACCCTCTGCTGCTGCTATCTGACAGTTTGGGGAGGGATGCATCCAGAATGCTGGAGCCCTCTGCGCATAACGAACCAGGATGCCCATAAACCTGCCCACGTGAGTCTAAAGGTAAGGCTTACGGGCATCCCGTGAGGTTATGTGCAGGGAGGACTCCAGCATTCTGGATGCCCCCCCTCAAACCGTCCGACAGCGGTGGTGTAGGCGGCTACCACAAAAATATATCCCATAATTTTTAACAGGTATATAAATATAAATGCTTATGGAACTATACAAGCTCTATATAGATAATAACAAAGAATTGTAGTCAGTGTGTTGCTTTATTTTACAGAATGTTATCCTATTGCTTTTATGCAAACTTAAATGTTTAATCAGGACTTTGGTCCTCACAGATCCTGCCTACAGTGTCTTGTCCCATCTCTTATTGATTTCCAGCCAATTTCAATGTTGAGTGCCAATTTCTTCATCTTAGGATACTGTGGAAAGTGGAGCCAACATGAAAATACCAGTATATCCAACATAAGCATGGTACCTCTTCCAGTTTTAGTATTATTATTATTACCCATTACATAGTTAGAGTTACCCTTCTCACTTCTTGGGATATACTGATTCTCCCAAAACTAAAAACTAGTAATCTTTGTCGGATCTGATTTTTTAATTCACGATCGGCCCAAGGCCATCAGGGCCCTCAATGACAAAGTGCCTTATTTAAGAAATGCTAACACCACAAAGTGACACGTAGCGCCAGGTGTTTTTCCTAAGCACCACCAGCAAATCATGTTTATGACGCAAAAAAATGTTAAGCGCCTCTCCTAGCGCCATGTAGTGTTCCATGTATCAAGAGCGCCAGCGCTGTGTTCCCTAAAGCGCCACATCACATCAGTCGCTCAGTGTTGTTCTCCCATAGACTTCAAATAGCCATTCCAGTCACTTTTTTTGGTGACCTCTGGTTAGCGTATTTTATTTTAATTTTTTTTTTGCTCGGTCAAGTGACACAGGATCCCTGGCTTGTTCAGAATGTTTTTTTTCCGTTCATTATTGTACATAGGTTACCCGCAGCTAACTTGCGTTTTCATGCCTGCCAACTGTGTCATGTTATTTGTATATTCCCAATGTAATTCCATGTGTTTGTCACTGTGCTGCCATCCCCAGTTGAAGCCCTTATTTTCTATTGCACATGGCACTGCATTGGGGTTTCAGAACGCCCACGCTGACGCTGTTCATTTACATGTTAAATGCAAATGATTTCTGTCCCTCCCCACTGGCGCTACCTGTCGCTAGCTCCACTGGAAAAAAACAAACAAGACACAGGGTCAGAGCTGAACACTAACAGCGTGTGCCTACCTGTGGACGGAGGTGAGCCGTACAGCTGACAGTCATGTGATGCTACAAATCGCTAGTGATAAATTGGCCTCAAAGTTTATATGGGATGGGGTATATATTGTTTTTTTTTGTATTACTAGTGATGGTGTTGATATATGGAGATATATGCAGATAAACAATGGGAACCAGCTTGATCCCTAATTCTCATTAAAACCATAACTTCCAACTCCAGGTCTACTGTCTCATTAAAGGACAACTGCACAAATACAACAAGGATTAAATAGGTTATCTGCCCCCCCCCCCCCCTTTCTTTTGGCTAGACTTCACACCCCCATGATCAGGTAGAGGAGCCAACGCTTTTTTCTATAACAAAATTGGCAGATCACCTCTGATATTTCCTTAATCATGATTGTTGAATGCTGCTCCTGTTTCCATCTACTAAGGCTCATATGGCTATTCCATGTGCAGACCCTTCCAGGACTGTTTAAAAAACGACTACTGTTCTAATTTATACTTACTTAAAACTGCTGTAGACCAAAACTCAGGTTTTGGTCTATGCCCCTGGGGCACCCAGGTTTGGGATGCCCTGCTGACGCAGACACGTCTCTCTTCCAATCAGCTTGTCCACTAGTGCATATTAATGTGAGGCTGGAGAAGTTGAATATAATCCCAGCCTCACATACGAGCGACAAGCAACATCATTTGCATCCTTCGACTGTGTGTGGTCACGTGTTGTGGGCTTGTTGCTGAGATAAGCATACCGGGCAATTGGGGGGGTTCAGACAGTGGGGCATCCCAAATCAGGATGCTCGGGGGGGGGGATCAGGCAGCCCTGGAGTCTCATATCTTTAAGCAGGCTCTTCCCCATTTCTTGAGACTTCTCGCATCTTGGTTCACCTTTCACCAGGACAGTAGTGAAAAAACAGAGGCATCTATTCATATATTTACTAGAATGTTTTGGTTAAAATCGTCATGATGAATGTTTGGCACTTGCATGTTGCTTGCTGTAGTAAATGCCGCTATTACCATATGTTCAGCGCTGTGCTTTCCATTAGAGTCAGCAGAGCTCTAAATGCAGCAACCTGCCTTCAGTCTTGTGACACTAACTGAATGATCTCTGATTAGTAAATAAGCATGTTACGACCATCATATAGAGTCCTGTTCTATACAGCATTAAGTTATACCGCTGATAGAATTACATCTAATGGGATCGTTTATCTAGGCACAGACATTGTGCCCCTAAATGGACCAATTACAATCTGGCAGACTAGGATTAATATACTGTTAATGGTCCTGTTTAATCATTAGGTATTAAAGAATGGAGAAAAATCTGCCTACAATGCTGGTCACATAAATAAAGGCCACAATAATATACTAAAATGATTTAAGGCTGTTTTTTAGCTTTTTGAACTCACTGGAAACATGGAGCCTAAGGCCCTTATTTATGAAGGAATAGCGACAGGCAGCGACTGGTGAGAGGCCGGTAATGATGGGCCCCGCCACAAGAACGCCGGCTTCCCACCACAATCACACATTTATCAAGCCAATCCTGCTTAGCGACTGAGATAGCGCCATATAGACACTCATTCATCATTATTCCAGCCTCAGCCCACAGCGCCAGCGTCCGACCTTGAACAGCGACAGGTATGACCTCTCGCTACCTGGCGCTCTCCAATGCATTTCAATGGAACAATCTGTAAATATTCATAATTAATTGTTATTAATTGTTTTTTTTTTTTTTATGTGAAAAATTCTGTGACCACTTCTGCCATTTTAGATAATTTTTTTAAGGTAAAAAAAAAAAAAAATTGTACAGAATTGATATTACAGGTCTGATATTAATGTATTCATATTACAAAATTTTTTGGTTTAAAAAAACATGGTGGTTTGGGGGGGTTAAAAAACTACTTTTAACCCATCGCCGCCAGCGCTCTGACATGCATTTTACAGCGCGAGAATTTTTTGAGCGTGATTTGTTAATGTGGTGGGAGCCGGTCGCTCTGACCAGTCGCTATCATGCGCTCCCATACAGCGTGGAACCTGTCAAATAGCGACTCGTCACCCAATATTCAACATTACGGCAAACCAACTGAGTCGCTATCAACTACCGAACAACGGGCAAGCACAGCGACTACTAGCGGGCGCTCTGAAAATGCCGCTACAGTCGCTCAACTGTCGCTACCTGCCGCTATTAATGAATCGGCCTCCCCGTTCCTCCCAGAGAGTATCAAGGTCACCTAAGAAAGGATGGCACCAGGTAGTGCATTGTAGCGGCAGGCAGCGGCAGGTGAAAGCTGGGTGCTTTACGCAAAACCACATTTAAGAAAGCAAATCTGGTGAGCGACTCTAACAGCGCCATGTAGCGTCACATGTATTATTACAGGCGTCTCAGCGTATAACGCCGGTGCTCTAGCTTCAAGAGCGCCAGGTATTAGCTTTCCCTCAGTGTCGCTTTCCCATACATTTCAATGGACGTTCATTTGCTTGTGTTTAAACAGCGTGTTTGACATTTTTTTTTGCACAAATCATTGTGTGACCTCTTCTGGCTGCAAACAAACACTTTTAGAAACTTTTTTGACTTTTTATATTTTTATGTAGAATTGTATTTACTGGTCTGGCACTAAAGTGTTATTGTCCAAGTGTTAAAACAATGTCATTCCACGTGTTTTCTCTTTGTTACTGGTGGATATGTGTTAAAACACAGACTTTAATCACACAGCGTCTGGCGCTCTATTCTATAGCGGCCACATTTAGATCGCCAACGCTGTGTGTGTGTCCTTTTTTGTTAAATATGGTGTGGAGCGCTGACAGTCGGTCACACTGAGCTGGCGTTACCTTTCACTCCCTACAGCGTTATACTGTTGTTAGAGCACCCAACATACATCACATTCATCAATGCCAGCCAATGCCAGCCACAATACAGCGACTGAGACGCTCTGTTACAGCGCCTGATACCCACTTACAGCATCTACTAGCGGTCGCTCTAAGCGCCGCTATACAGACGCTCATTTGGCAATACCTGCCGTTAGTAGTGAATCAGCCTCCACCAGAAGGTTGTGTAGGTAGAGGTAGCAACAGAGTTCCAAATTTTTGTGCCAGTCTCTAAGTTAACATACTATGGTCAACAAAAAAAGATGTATAGCTAACGATAGCTACACTTCACAATTCAGATGTGTGCTTCCATCCAACCTTACCAATGCAATGCAATATACTGGTTTAGGTAAAATGATTTTTCAACCAGATTTTAGTGTGTGGTATGCTTTAAAGCAGACCACCAGCAAAAAACAAGAACGCTTTGTAAATTGCTTCCTTATGAACAGTGGCATAAGCAGTTTGAGATGGCTTCACCCCATGCAGATGTTGTGGAATGGCATAAAGATTATTCACTCTTGAATGACATGCTGGCGGACATCTTGTCACACACCTGATAGTCCTGCTTACACATGAGAATTAGGGGTTGCTGTGCCAGCAGCAATTCACACTGGATTGAGAGATATATGCCTCAGATACAATGAGAAGCTTGCCTGTTATTAGCTGGCGCCTTCCTGGCATCATACTTGGGTTAATATCTGCCTATTAACCCTGCTACCCTGTTTCCCCGAAAATAAGACACTGTCTTATATTAATTTTTCCCCGGAAAAAGGCACTTGGCCTTATTTTCGGGGGATGTCTTGACAGAAGACAGGCAGCGTGCGTCTCCTCCGCCTCCCTGGAGCTCCCCCCTTACGTGCCCCGTCATTACGCCCCCTAGTGGTTACAATACCAGGCTGCACAGAGCATCAGGCTGCTTAGCTGTGCTAGTTGAGTATGCCTGCTATAGCCTGTGAGAGTCTCACGGGACCCGCACAGCAGCCCCCGGGCGGCCTATGCGAGCCGTGTTTGCAGGCTGCTGGGCCTGTTTTAACGTAGGGGCCTGGAGCGGCAGCTCCGTCCGCCCCTGCGTTAATCCGGGCCTGCTTACCGGTACCGTATTGTCTCGGTCCAGGTCTCGCTGGGGCACACTCGGCGGCGCGGTCACAGGGAGCAGGCGGCGGCAGCTTTTCCTCAGGTTTGCGCGGGCTCTCTGACATCCCCCTGCGCACCGTCCCTCAGCAAATACCCAGCCGAAGTCTTGCGTTGCTCCACAGCGCTGCAGCCAATCAGTGAGCTGCGAGGCGCCACCGCCCCAACGGTCTCTAAGGTAGAAGCTCCGGATCCTTCTGCAACATTTCGTGGATGGAACTGTACCAACGGTGAGGCCCTATTTTCGGGGGAGGATTTATTTTCGGGTAGGAATTATTTTCGGGCGATGACTTATATATATATATATTATATATAACGATATCCTCCGAAAGCAGGCACTAGGCCTTATTTTCGGAGGATGTCTTATTTTCGGGGAAAGACGGTAGGACCACCTTATCTATATATTTTGGCTCCACCCTAAGCACTCCATTCCTATTTTGTACTCATCCCTGTTAGGATCACTGAGATGATAGTCTTTCATCCTTTTTTATATTATCTTAAACTAATGTACTAATACTTGACCTTTTTATGACTTTGTTGACTGGCTATAAATCAGCCAAAGTTACAAGCCCGTACAGCTCTCCCTAATCAGTTAAGTTGGGTAGTGCAATATACCTGCAATATAAAGGGGTCTGTGTGCTGTTGGAGGAATACCATGGATGGTGCATTGTAGGTGCCAATATATGGTGTGGAAGGAAAGCTGGTTTATCTATCTAGATGCTCATGTGACCCCACCAAGAGGTGAGAGAATTGGGCATCAATGCTGTCGCTGCTGGGACTGGGAAGATCCAAGATGGCCACCGCAGCATATGCACAGCTAATAGCTTTTAGGCGTATACTTTGTTGTGGGCACCAGAGATGGAATATGGCAGATTCTCCACAGTCTAGAAAGTCTTTGAAAGAAAGTGAAATAGACTGTGTACCATTTAGAGCTAAATGCAACAGAAAGGAGCTGGCTGAGCATCATGAATTATCGTTTCAATGCCTTATTAATGATGAGCACAGTATACAATGCTTTTTGATCCTATGATCATGACCCGACACATTGAAATAGACTGTAACGTGCTCTTAGCTTTGCAGCTATATGCAACAGATGAAGGGTGGCTTTGTGTTGGCCATGTTGTTTTTTGATACTTGACTATGGTACCCTAGCACATAAATGGGTGTATATGCATTTTATCCATATAAAAGCAAGACCCTACACCATGAAGAAACATGTATCACCTCCTTTCTTTGCAGCTAAATTCAGCACATAAAGGGTGGCTGAGTATCATGAATTACCATGCTGATTCCTCAGCAGTAAATGGTAAGTAAAATACATAATGCCTTTTGATCCTGTGAATCAGGACCCGGCGCAGTGCAATAGACTATAATGCACTTGTATTTATGCAGCAATATGCGACAGATAAAGGGGGGGCTACATATGACCATGTTGTTTCATGAATCTTGACAATGGTGCATTGGCACATAATTGGGTGTATATGCATTTTAGTCCTATAAAATCAAAACCCTACACAATGAAGTAACATGTATCATCTTCTACTGTTACAGTATATAAAGGGTAAGGATAATTATCATGAATTATTTTGTTGATGGCTCAGCAGTGAATGGTGAGTACATTATTTTATGCATCTTGATCCTACAAACTGGGATCCTGCACAGTGAAATACCCTATAACTCCCTCTCACGCAGCAGGCTTTATGTTTCATTATATCTTATCATGGTGTTTATCAGCTAATGGTATATATACCTTGTAGTCCAGTAAATCCAGTAAAGATTTTCAGCAGTTTTATTCTATTATTATTTATCCAGCTAACGCAGCAGCTGTACATCAGCCCTTTGTTCACGATTATAACGTTTGTGTCTTTTATTGGTTAATGGTGTGCATTTTATCAGTACTGATCACTGTGAGCTTCAGCCTGTATGTCACTACTACCTATGCAACCGGTGATGTTGGCAACAGATCCTCTTTAACCACTATTTTTAAGTATATGATAAAAGCTGTAAGTTTTGTGCGACTTTGCTTTATTCTGCCAAGTAAGTACAGGTTACAAATAAGGAATTAAATTACATAGAAATAACACAAGTAGTAACAAGTAATTAAGGTTTAGTGCAAAAAAAGTTAAATTAGTTTTAGAGCAGTTCAAATAAATAAAAGTAGTACATGTTCAAAGTAGTACATGTTGTAGAGTTCAATACTCTCCCACCAATGTGGACGAAAAAACAGCAAATGCATAATCAGGATTGAGTTTAAGAATCTCTCACATGGTTTTGTTCAGAGACACAATGGCCAAGGGAAAAAACTGTTCTAGTGTCTAGTGGTTTTTGTCGAATGAGCCATAAATCTGCATCCAGAACGTAAGAGACTGAAGAAGGAATGCCCTGGGTACATCGAGTCCTCAATTATTTTCTTATCCGTTGAGGAGATTCTGTTCATGAATTGCTCTTCCAAAGATGGTAAGGGGGATCCACTTATTCGCTCAGCAGTTACCCTCTTAAGCTTTTGCTTGTCTTTGACTGTACCCCAGACCAGACTGTGAATCAAGTGGTCAAGATTGATCTGATGGCAGCACTGTAAAAAGTTTTCAAGGTTCCCTGAGACATACCTTATCTTTCCAATGGTCTCAAGAAGTATAACCTTTGTTGGGCCTTCTTTAGGATAACGGCAGCTTGCTTGCTCCACTTCAAATCTTGCAAGATCTGGGTACCTAGAAATGTTGTAGTGGCTACAATTTTGACTTCCTCCTCATAAATTATAATGGGATGGTTTTATTGGTGGAGTTGTCTGAAGTCAATTACAAGTTCATCCATTTTCTGGTTATTCCGAATAAGGTTGTTTGTCTTGCACCAAGATTCAAGGGTTTCTACTTGGGTCCACTAGGTAGTCTCATTGTTGTCATTAATGAGGCCTACTAAGGTGGTATCATCTCATCTGTGTTTTTGATGATTAGTATATAATGAAAACAGACAGAATTCACCCCTGAGGTGCACTGGTGCTTGTGATCCTGGCCGAAGAAACAATTGACCCTCTTAAACCAATCAAATATAGTTAATGGAATGCCCAAAAAGAGGAGCTTTCCATGGAGTATTTGGGGATCAATGGTATTGAATACAGATGAAAAGTTCACAAATAGCATTCTGGCATTCAACCTGGGTTGATCAATGTGATCAAATGTGTACTTGATCGCCAGATTGACTGCATCCTCTGCTGATGGATCTCATTCAGTAGCATCCTTGAGGAACGACATGACTCCCCATTTAAAGACCTTCATGACCACTGGTGTCTGAGCAATGGGTCTGAAGTCATTCAAGTCTGATGTGGATGATGATTTTGTGACTGGTATAATAAGTGAACTCTTCAGACAGCTACAAATAAAAAAATATAAAATACACAGCGCTTAAGACAAACAGCTTCTTAATTTAAACATATACAGTCTTAGAAAATCGTAATCAGGTGCTCAACATGCAGGACCTCTTACTCCGGGTAGTCCAATGCAAGGAAAGTTTTATATATAGCACAGAGCAACAAAATAATAAAATTAGCAGCAGAAGCTCCAAGTGTGGGACGATGTTAAATACTCGGGCGGACTGGTGTCCCCTTACCTCCCTCTGCTTTCTTTGTGGAACAATCCAATGTTTCCCCGAGGGGCAGAGGACCCTGGTAGATTTAATACATGGAAGGAGGCGGGCATACGGCGAGTTTCAGATCGTCTGCAATCTTCAGAGGTCAGTACATTCCAACAGATGAGGGATACATTTCACCTGCCATCTAATGAGCTTTTTTGTTTTCTGCAAGTTCGCCATTGTGAGATCCACGGTGGGGCATTGGCAGGGGTTTGAAAAACTAACATTTTTTGAGACTCGCTGCTGTAGGGATCCCAGAGGCAGAGGAGCAATCTCAGAGATATATCATAACTTGGCCTCAAGGGGTACGGATACATGCCCATCCTATACCACAAATTGGCACCATGAACTGGGTAGTGCGATGGATCAAGAAAAATGGCGGAGGATGTGGAACGCTTCCATTGGTTGCTCGGCGTCTGTGACTTTAATCGAGGCTAACGTAAAACTAATATGGTCCCAGAGAGAATGAAACACTTTTCCACTGAGTTCCAGGGGAACAGCTTCCGGGGGTGCCTCTCTGCGGGGTCGTACCGGCATGTGTGGTGGGATTGCCCAGTAATTAGGGGATTTTGGTCAAGAATCTTTAGAGTTCTCAGCAAGGTATGTGGTAGATCTGTGGTCAGAGACCCTTGGGTAGCTCTCCTCAACGCCCCAATCCCCCACAGTTCTAGACTGAAAAGCGGTTGATGTATTATATCCTAGCAAGGTAATATATCTTATCAGGGTCAAAGCTGGTGATAGATGGCTTGGAGGTCCCCCACCTTGAGCTTCAACGCCTTTAAAAACAAGGTTAACTGCATTATGGCCATGGATAAAATGTCCGCCATTCACAATGGGACTTTGGAGCTGTTCAGGGAGGTGTGGAACCCTTGGGTTCAGAATTTTCTGCCTTCAGATTTTGATGTAAACCTAATGAGCATCTGATCCTTCCTCAACCCTTTCCTTTACCCCCCCCACCCCCCCCACTTACCTCCTTTCCCCCCTCATAAGGGTTGTTATTTTTTGGTTTTCTTGTATGCAGTGAATAAGCTTCTGATTGTGACTTAAGTTGTCTGTAATCTTTAAATTCTGTGTATGAACAGTATTATGCTAATAGAATGATGTTCACAATATACACAATAAAAAGATTGATAAAGAAAATTAGCAGCAGAAAATCACAGTAGTGACTATAGTCCCAAGGTGCATGTGTCACTACGTTTCTCGCAGGACAATGGATGGAGATAGTAATAAATCAACAAAGTGACCGTAGTCCCAAAGCGCATGCGCCACTGCAAATTGCAACACTGATGTGCCCTTCACCGATCTTACTGACTCTTACCAGAGCGAAAGGATTGGATGCACATAAATTAAAGTATTATCCAATATCATTAACTGACAAGCAAGTATCTGCAGTGTGTATTCCTTATACAGTACAAAAAATGCAAAAAAATAGGAAAAAAAGAAGAGAAGAGAAGAAAAAAATTGCACTTTTTAATTGCTCACAATGGTTAGACTCACAAGAATAAAACGAAAAGGCGCATATTAGATGTTTGCAGGCAGCTCTCACCAGTCCTGAAGATACAAAGACCACGCTTAGAGCCGGGTGCAATGACACATCCCAAGGCACTTGAGGACAATAAGTTTAAATCCGGATCCAAAAGCAAACCGCCACAAGCTGCAGCCGACGCATTTTGTTGCTGAATGCAACTTTAACAAGGCTAGCGGCATGGCAGTGACAGTGTAATTTATCAGCAAAGAAACTTCCTCCTTTCCATTCTGACCCACTATGTCATCGGAGGGGGTTGGAAAACGCCCACACAGAAGGCTCCAGTTGCAGAATTGTCATCTCAAAGGCAGGAGTGGTTAGGGGCGTGGTAAAGGCCCCGGCAATGAAATGGGTGGAAGTGTAGAGTGCACGCCTGCAAAGCAGGCTCCAATCTCAAAACACTATCTTGGAAAGAGGAGTGTTCAGGGGTGCGGTGAAGGCTCGATGTACAAACTTAAATGCCAGTAGCAGCCGCCACACTGACAGCTGTTTTTCTCAATATTCAACCCCATATATTCAAGACCTAAGAGAACCCCCTGCTATTACACAGTATCTCTAAAACGAAACATGCATTCCCCCTAAATACAACGAGTGGAAAATCGGATGCATCACCTCTTAGAATGTCGGTTTTCTACCTGTCAGTGTGGCGGCGGCTACTGGCATTTAAGTTTGTACATCGAGCCTTAACCGCACCCCTGACCACTCCTCTTTCCGAGGTAGCGTTCTGAGATTGGAGCCTGCTTTGCAAACTTGCTCTCTGCACTTCCACCCATTTAATCGACGGGGCCTTAACCGCACCTCTAACCACTCCTCCTCTGAGATGGTGTTCTGCAATTGAAGCCTTCTGTACAGACGTTTTCCCACCCCCTCCAATGACGTAGTGGGTCAGGATGGAAAGGAGGGAGTTTATTTGCTGTTAAATTACATTGTCACCGCCATGCCGCCAGCCTCGTAAAAGTCGCAGTCAGCAACGAAACGTGTCGGCTGCGCCTTGTGACGGTTTGTTTTTGGATCCGGATTTACACTTATTGTCCTCGAGTGCCTTGGGATGTGTCATTGCATCCGGCTCTAAGCGTGGTCTTTGTATCTTCAGGACTGGTGAGAGCTCCCTGAAAACTTCATATATGTTCCTTTTCGTTTTATTCTTAGGAGTTTAACCATTGTGATCTATTAAAAAGTGCCATTTTTTATATGGAATTTCGCTAGATGCTTGTCTTTTTTCCTCTTTTTTTGAATTTCTTGCACTGTATGAGGAATACACACTGCAGACAGAGTGAGCTTTTTAAGACTGGAAAGCCCAGGCACCATATGAGATTATACATTTATTTCGCTCTGGTAAGAGTCAGTAAGATCGGTGAAGGGAACATCAGTGTTGTTATTTGCAGTGATGCATGCGCTTTGGGACTATGGTCACCTTTGTTCATTTATTGCTATCTTCATCCATTGTCCTGTGAGAAACGTGGTGACACATGCATCTTGGTACTATAGTCACTACTGTGATTTTCTGCTGCTAATTTTATTGTTTTGGTGCTATATATAGAACTCTTCAGACAGTCAGGACTATACTAGCCTTTAGTGATCTGCTGAAGATGTTAGGACCGACGCAATCTGCTCTGCACGTACCTAATGGCAGGTTGTGGAAATGCCATCTGGACCAGATGACTTCCTGGTATTGAGAGACATTAAAAGATACTTAGCATCTGACACATCAAAGTCTGATCGGGACGAGCCAGCTGATTCAAAGATTAATTCAAAGCATATTGCATTAAACTAGAGATGAGAGAACTTTTGAAAAATTCGATTCGACTGATTCGCCGAATTTTCCGACAAAAATCGGTTCGACCCGAATAAATTCGCGACGAATCGCTATTAAAAACGGCTATTTCTGAGCCTCCTAGAGCCTCAATAGGGTTGTAAACCATTCTGCCTTGCTGTAACACGCACAGGATGCGTGCTGGGTTAGTTAAATAATACTTTGAAGAAATATCACATGCAGATCAGAGGCATCGCTAATAGAATCGCAGAGCGGCACAATTGAATTCAAGAGAGTTGAAGTGGCATCACTATGAGGGGCAGGAGCCCAAACATTGCTTTAAAGAGACACTGGAGTTGGCAGCAGCAGGAGCCCAAAAATTGGATGAATCACACCCTGGAGTTGGCAGCAGCAGCAGCAGGAGCCCAAACATTACTTTAAAGAGACCCTGGGGTTGGCTTCAGGAGCCCAAAAATTGGATGAATCACACCCTGGAGTTGGCAGCAGCAGCAGCAGTAGGAGCCCAAATATTACTTTAAAGAGACACTGGGGTTGGCTTCAGGAGCCCAAAAATTGGATGAATCACACCCTGGAGTTGGCAGAAGTTGGCAGTAGCAGCAGCAGGAGCCCAAATATTACTTTAAAGAGACCCTGGGGTTGGCTTCAGGAGCCCAAAAATTGGATGAATCACACCCTGGAGTTGGCAGAAGTTGGCAGCAGCAGGAGCCCAAAAAATGGCCTAAAGACATAAATATGTTTTGCACCATTTGGAAAGTGTAAAACGTGGCACCATGCTGAATCTAGTCGCATGCATCAGGCATTGGTGGGTGGAAATCCTGGCTGATCCATCCCTGATTCATTTTGACAAAGGTGAGTCTCTCCACATTTTTAGTTGACAGACGAGTTCTCCTCGCCGTAACTATGGCCCCCGCCGCACTAAACACCCGCTCAGATGGCACGCTACTTGCCGGGCAGGACAGCTTTTCCAGGGCAAACTCTGCTAGTTGCGGCCACAAATCAAGTTTGGCTGCCCAGAAGTCCAGCGGATCCTCAAGGTGTGTTGGCATGGTCATGTCAAAGTATGACATGACCTGCTGGTTGAGGTCCTGCTCCAGGTCTTCCTGCTGCTCATGAGTAGCCTCACTATGCGGGTGTAGAAAGCTACTCATTAGCGACTGAAGACTGAGGCTGCTGCTGCTGATGGAGCTTCTGCTGCTGCTGCTGCCAACCCCCCCAGCGGCCATGGCAGTGGAAGGTGAGCGCAGAGGTCCCCTCGAGTCAGACCTGCGAGAGTATGGACCATGGCGCAGATAGGCATCGGCCAACTGCCTACGTAGAATGTCTTTGTAGTAGTTGAGTTTGTCCTCCCTCTCGGTGGGTTTAAAAAATGCCCCCATTTTGTGCCGGAAGCGAGGGTCCAATAAGGTGGACAGCCAGAAGTCATCCCGCCGACAGATGGAAACAATTCTGGGGTCACTACGCAAGCACGTGAGCATGCTTCGTGCCATTTGCGCAAGTGACTCGGATGGACTACCTGTCTCCATCTCCACTGCATACTGCCACGGTGTGCCCGGGTCCTCTGTCTCGCCTTCCTCAAAAACCTCTAGCTCCTCTGGCTGCTCCTGCTCCTCCTCTCCTGTCCGCTGACTAGATAAACCAGCCATTTCGCCAAGCCTAAACTGTGTTTCGCTGGGCAACTCCTCCTCCTCCTCTTCCTCCTCCTCCAGTTCAGCTCCAGCGGGGTTCATGTGGCCGTAAGATGTAAACGCCATGTCTCCAGTGCCCTGACCAGCCATGGTTTCCAACATGTGCTGTAGTACATGAAGCAGTGGAATCACGTCGTTCATCCCGTAATCCTGCCGACTGACAAATAAAGTGGCATCCTCAAAGGGCCTGAGCAAACGGCAGGTGTCACGTATGAGCTGCCACTGGTTGACATTGAAGTTACACAGGGGAGTCCCCCTATCTGCTTGGATCATCAGGAAATCCGTGATGGCTTTTCTCTGTTCATATAATCGGTCCAACATGTGAAGGGTGGAATTCCAACGGGTGGAAACATCGCAAATCAGACTATGTTTGGGGATACCATTCTGACTCTGTAGCTCAAGAAGGGTGTGTTTGGCGGTGTAGGAGTGGCTGAAGTGCATGCAAAGTTTCCTTGAAGTTGTTAGGATGTCTTGCAGATGGGGGGAACACTTCAGAAACGCTTGACAACCAGATTGAAGACGTGAGCCATGCAGGGGGCATGGGTCAGGCTTCCTTGGCGCAGCGCAGACAAAATGTTCTTCCCATTGTCGGTAACCATGATTCCCATTTTAAGTTTTCTCGGAGTAAGCCATGTTTGGATTTCCTGATGAATACATTTAAGCAGTTCCTCCCCTGTGTGACTCTGTTCGCCAAGACAAACCATGTGAAGCACTGCGTGACACCTCCGTGCCCTGCACACATGGTAGACTGGAGGGGCACTGAGACTTGAGCCTACAGTGGAGGGTGAGGAGATGGCGGAGGATGAGGAGGCCGAGTCGCACGGTGTCACAGGCCCAATGGGCAGAGAGCGCGGAGGCCGAAGCGGCGTGACCTGTCCAAGTTGCTGCTGCTGCTGCAAAGGGACCACATTCACCCAGTGGGCCGTAAACGACATGTACTGCCCCTGACCGTAGTTACAGCTCCAGATGTCGGCGCTGCCATGTATTTTGCTACACACCGACAGGCTCAAGGACTGGCCCACCTTCTGTTCAACAAAAGTGTGCAGCGCTGGTACTGCCTTCTTGGCAAAGAAATGACGGCTTGGGACTCTCCACCTCGGCTCGGCACAAGCCATCAGTTCTCTGAAAGGTGCAGATTCCACCACCTGAAAAGGGAGCGACTGCAGCACCAGCAACTTGGACAGGAGCACATTCAGCTTCTGCGCCGTAGGATGAGTGGGCGCATACTGCTGTCTCTTGGACATGGCTTCGCTGATGGATTGCTGGCGGGATGCATGACTTGGAGGAGGAGGAGCAGGAGCGACAGAGGATGGGTATGACGCACAGCTGCCTTCGGCTGAGGTGCTGGAGCCTTGGCTGGCAGAAATTGGGAGCTCACTTGGTGAGGAAGCAGACTGGACCACCCCTTGGGAGCCTCGGTTCTCCCAGGTCGTTTTATGGTGACGCATCATATGTTGACGCAGGGCCGTGGTGCCAACATTTGGACCCTGGCCACGCTTCACCTTTTGCCTACATATCTTGCATGTGGCCATGTTACCCTCCTGCGGATGCCTCAGGAAAAACTGCCACACTGCCGAGTAGCTACTTTTCCCACCCCCTGGCCTCACTGATTCACTGCTGCTGTTGCCAACTCCAGGAACCCCTGCTCCACTTCCTCCTGATAAGGTAGACTGCCGCACAGCAGGTGCTCTACCCCGACCCCGGCCCCGGCCGGCTCCAGCCTTTGGAATTGTGCCCCCATGCTGACTGCTACCACCTTGCTGCCTCAGCTGCTGACTCCGGGGCAACCTGCGCCCCTCTTCTCCTGATGATGACGATGAAGCCCCTTCCTCACCCGGCTCCCAAGTGCGATCGGCTTCATCGTCATCATCATCATCACCGAGTTGTGGCTGTACGTCACTGATGTTCGTGGATTCGTCAACAGTGTCTGGCGCAGGAGCTGGAACGCTCGCAGCACCCACGACACTGTCCACATCACTATTTGTCTGCCTAGCTAAAGAAGCCACCTCCATTTCTTGGCTGGGCAGTAGCTGCTGACTGTCCTCCTGTATCTGATCGTCCTCCTCACTAAAGAGTGAAGCTGAACCCAAAGCATAGGATACGTCGCTGGGGGAGGGAACGGCGTAGGACAGAGGCAATGGGAGGACAGGGACTGCTCTCGGGGCATGCCAACTCAGGGTTGTGTCAGAGGAACCTACCGACCCTAGACTGGGGGTCTCAGATGTAAGTTGTGATGATGTTGTTGATGAGCGCGTCAGCCAATCTACCACGGCAGATGCGTTACTGGTGGAGACCCGACCGCTAGCAGATACTGGCAGATTAGGTCTCTCAGCGTGACTCCTGCTGCTACTGGCCCCCAGTCTGATGCGAGCTCTGCCTGCGGAATCTTGGCCTCTGCCACTCCTCTTTTCACTTCCAGGCACTTGTCTGCCCGACATAGTCTAACTGGCGTGGTAGTAGGTGATATTTAAAAAAACCCCGGGCAGCGGTGGGTCTATATGAAACAGAATATAATGCACACCAAAAGTGAGCAGTAACACTCAGCCTCCAACAGGCCTGCTTAGTGTAAATAAGAGAGCTGCTTAGTGTAAATAAAGAGGGGTATGCTATGTTACAGAATGGGATGCCTCAACAGAAGTGCACCTGGCAGGCAGCAGTAAGCCTATGCCCAGCAAAAGTGTCTTTATCAGGGCTAATTTCAATTATAATAAGTGCAAATGGTTATATGGTCTTAAACAGAGGCTGCTGTAGTCACAGAATGGGATGCCCCCAAAAAAGATCCAGTAGTGCTATGCCCAGCAAAAGTGTCTTTATCAGGCCTAATTTCAAATATAATAAGAGCAAATGGTTATATGGTCTTAAACAGAGGCTGCTGTAGTCACAGAATGGGATGCCCCAAAAAAAGATCCAGTAGTGCTATGCCCAGCAAACGTGTCTTTATCAGGCTAATTTCAAATATAATAAGAGCAAATGGTTATATGGTCTTTAACAGAGGCTGCTATAGTCACAGAATGGGATGCCCTTGCAGGGTCCAGTAGTGCTATGCCCAGCAAAAGTGTCTTTATCAGGCTAATTTCAAATATAATAAGAGCAAATGGTTATATGGTCTTTAACAGAGGCTGCTATAGTCACAGAATTTGATGCCCTTGCAGGGTCCAGTAGTGCTATGCCCAGCAAAAGTGTCTTTATCAGGCTAATTTCAAATATAATAAGAGCAAATGGTTATATGGTCTTTAACAGAGGCTGCTATAGTCACAGAATGGGATGCCCTTGCAGGGTCCAGTAGTGCTATGCCCAGCAAAAGTGTCTTTATCAGGCCTAATTTCTATGAGAATAAGTGCAAATGGTTATTATGCTATTAAATAGAGGCTGGTGTTGTCACAGAATGGGATGCCACAAAAACCAGAGAGCATGCACAGCAAAAGTGTCTTTATCAGGCCTGATTTCTATGAGAATAAGTGCAAATGGTTATTATGCTATTAAATAGAGGCTGGTGTAGTCACAGAATGGGATGCCACAAAAACCAGAGAGCATGCACAGCAAAAGTGTCTTTATCAGGCCTAATTTCTATGAGAATAAGTGCAAATGGTTATTATGCTATTAAATAGAGGCTGGTGTAGTCACAGAATGGGATGCCACAAAAACCAGAGAGCATGCACAGCAAAAGTGTCTTTATCAGGCCTGATTTCTATGAGAATAAGTGCAAATGGTTATTATGCTATTAAATAGAGGCTGGTGTTGTCACAGAATGGGATGCCACAAAAACCAGAGAGCATGCACAGCAAAAGTGTCTTTATCAGGCCTGATTTCTATGAGAATAAGTGCAAATGGTTATTATGCTATTAAATAGAGGCTGATGTAGTCACAGAATGGGATGCCACAAAAACCAGAGAGCATGCACAGCAAAAGTGTCTTTATCAGGCCTGATTTCTATGAGAATAAGTGCAAATGGTTATTATGCTATTAAATAGAGGCTGGTGTTGTCACAGAATGGGATGCCACAAAAACCAGAGAGCATGCACAGCAAAAGTGTCTTTATCAGGCCTAATTTCTATGAGAATAAGTGCAAATGGTTATTATGCTATTAAATAGAGGCTGGTGTAGTCACAGAATGGGATGCCACAAAAACCAGAGAGCATGCACAGCAAAAGTGTCTTTATCAGGCCTGATTTCTATGAGAATAAGTGCAAATGGTTATTATGCTATTAAATAGAGGCTGGTGTTGTCACAGAATGGGATGCCACAAAAACCAGAGAGCATGCACAGCAAAAGTGTCTTTATCAGGCCTAATTTCTATGAGAATAAGTGCAAATGGTTATTATGCTATTAAATAGAGGCTGGTGTAGTCACAGAATGGGATGCCACAAAAACCAGAGAGCATGCACAGCAAAAGTGTCTTTATCAGGCCTGATTTCTATGAGAATAAGTGCAAATGGTTATTATGCTATTAAATAGAGGCTGGTGTAGTCACAGAATGGGATGCCACAAAAACCAGAGAGCATGCACAGCAAAAGTGTCTTTATCAGGCCTGATTTCTATGAGAATAAGTGCAAATGGTTATTATGCTATTAAATAGAGGCTGGTGTTGTCACAGAATGGGATGCCACAAAAACCAGAGAGCATGCACAGCAAAAGTGTCTTTATCAGGCCTGATTTCTATGAGAATAAGTGCAAATGGTTATTATGCTATTAAATAGAGGCTGGTGTTGTCACAGAATGGGATGCCACAAAAACCAGAGAGCATGCACAGCAAAAGTGTCTTTATCAGGCCTGATTTCTATGAGAATAAGTGCAAATGGTTATTATGCTATTAAATAGAGGCTGGTGTAGTCACAGAATGGGATGCCACAAAAACCAGAGAGCATGCACAGCAAAAGTGTCTTTATCAGGCCTGATTTCTATGAGAATAAGTGCAAATGGTTATTATGCTATTAAATAGAGGCTGGTGTATGTCACAGAATGGGATGCCACAAAAACCAGAGAGCATGCACAGCAAAAGTGTCTTTATCAGGCCTGATTTCTATGAGAATAAGTGCAAATGGTTATTATGCTATTAAATAGAGGCTGGTGTAGTCACAGAATGGGATGCCACAAAAACCAGAGAGCATGCACAGCAAAAGTGTCTTTATCAGGCCTGAATTTCTATGAGAATAAGTGCAAATGGTTATTATGCTATTAAATAGAGGCTGGTGTAGTCACAGAATGGGATGCCACAAAAACCAGAGAGCATGCACAGCAAAAGTGTCTTTATCAGGCCTGATTTCTATGAGAATAAGTGCAAATGGTTATTATGCTATTAAATAGAGGCTGGTGTTGTCACAGAATGGGATGCCACAAAAACCAGAGAGCATGCACAGCAAAAGTGTCTTTATCAGGCCTGATTTCTATGAGAATAAGTGCAAATGGTTATTATGCTATTAAATAGAGGCTGGTGTAGTCACAGAATGGGATGCCACAAAAACCAGAGAGCATGCACAGCAAAAGTGTCTTTTATCAGGCCTGAATTTCTATGAGAATAAGTGCAAATGGTTATTATGCTATTAAATAGAGGCTGGTGTTGTCACAGAATGGGATGCCACAAAAACCAGAGAGCATGCACAGCAAAAGTGTCTTTATCAGGCCTAATTTCTATGAGAATAAGTGCAAATGGTTATTATGCTATTAAATAGAGGCTGGTGTAGTCACAGAATGGGATGCCACAAAAACCAGAGAGCATGCACAGCAAAAGTGTCTTTATCAGGCCTGATTTCTATGAGAATAAGTGCAAATGGTTATTATGCTATTAAATAGAGGCTGGTGTTGTCACAGAATGGGATGCCACAAAAACCAGAGAGCATGCACAGCAAAAAGTGTCTTTATCAGGCCTGATTTCTATGAGAATAAGTGCAAATGGTTATTATGCTATTAAATAGAGGCTGGTGTTGTCACAGAATGGGATGCCACAAAAACCAGAGAGACATGCACAGCAAAAGTGTCTTTATCAGGGCCTGATTTCTATGAGAATAAGTGCAAATTGGTTATTATGCTATTAAATAGAGGCTGGTGTAGTCACAGAATGGGATGCCACAAAAACCAGAGAGCATGCACAGCAAAAGTGTCTTTATCAGGCCTGATTTCTATGAGAATAAGTGCAAATGGTTATTATGCTATTAAATAGAGGCTGGTGTAGTCACAGAATGGGATGCCACAAAAACCAGAGAGCATGCACAGCAAAAGTGTCTTTATCAGGCCTGATTTCTATGAGAATAAGTGCAAATGGTTATTATGCTATTAAATAGAGGCTGGTGTTGTCACAGAATGGGATGCCACAAAAAACCAGAGAGCATGCACAGCAAAAGTGTCTTTATCAGGCCTAATTTCTATGAGAATAAGTGCAAATGGTTATTATGCTATTAAATAGAGGCTGGTGTTGTCACAGAATGGGATGCCACAAAAACCAGAGAGCAATGCACAGCAAAGAGTGTCTTTATCAGGCCTGATTTCTATGAGAATAAGTGCAAATGGTTATTATGCTATTAAATAGAGGCTGGTGTAGTCACAGAATGGGATGCCACAAAAACCAGAGAGCATGCACAGCAAAAGTGTCTTTATCAGGCCTGATTTCTATGAGAATAAGTGCAAATGGTTATTATGCTATTAAATAGAGGCTGGTGTTGTCACAGAATGGGATGCCACAAAAACCAGAGAGCATGCACAGCAAAAGTGTCTTTATCAGGCCTGATTTCTATGAGAATAAGTGCAAATGGTTATTATGCTATTAAATAGAGGCTGGTGTTGTCACAGAATGGGATGCCACAAAAAACCAGAAGAGCATGCACAGCAAAAGTGTCTTTATCAGGCCTGATTTCTATGAGAATAAGTGCAAATGGTTATTATGCTATTAAATAGAGGCTGGTGTAGTCACAGAATGGGGATGCCACAAAAACCAGAGAGCATGCACAGCAAAAGTGTCTTTATCAGGCCTGATTTCTATGAGAATAAGTGCAAAATGGTTATTATGCTATTAAATAGAGGCTGGGTGTTAGTCACAGAATGGGATGCCACAAAAACCAGAGAGCATGCACAGCAAAAGTGTCTTTATCAGGCCTGATTTCTATGAGAATAAGTGCAAATGGTTATTATGCTATTAAATAGAGGCTGGTGTTGTCACAGAATGGGATGCCACAAAAACCAGAGAGCATGCACAGCAAAAGTGTCTTTATCAGGCCTGATTTCTATGAGAATAAGTGCAAATGGTTATTATGCTATTAAATAGAGGCTGGTGTTGTCACAGAATGGGATGCCACAAAAACCAGAGAGCATGCACAGCAAAAGTGTCTTTATCAGAAGGCCTGATTTCTATGAGAATAAGTGCAAATGGTTATTATGCTATTAAATAGAGGCTGGTGTAGTCACAGAATGGGATGCCACAAAAACCAGAGAGCATGCACAGCAAAAAGTGTCTTTATCAGGCCTGATTTCTATGAGAATAAGTGCAAATGGTTATTATTGCTATTAAATAGAGGCTGGTGTAGTCACAGAATGGGATGCCACAAAAAACCAGAGAGTCATGCACAGCAAAAGTGTCTTTATCAGGCCTGATTTCTATGAGAATAAGTGCAAATGGTTATTATGCTATTAAATAGAGGCTGGTGTTGTCACAGAATGGGATGCCACAAAAACCAGAGAGCATGCACAGCAAAAGTGTCTTTATCAGGCCTAATTTCTATGAGAATAAGTGCAAATGGTTATTATGCTATTAAATAGGAGGCCTGGTGTAGTCACAGAATGGGATGCCACAAAAACCAGAGAGCATGCACAGCAAAAGTGTCTTTATCAGGCCTGATTTCTATGAGAATAAGTGCAAATGGTTATTATGCTATTAAATAGAGGCTGGTGTTGTCACAGAATGGGATGCCACAAAAACCAGAGAGCATGCACAGCAAAAGTGTCTTTATCAGGCCTGATTTCTATGAGAATAAGTGCAAATGGTTATTATGCTATTAAATAGAGGCTGGTGTAGTCACAGAATGGGATGCCACAAAAACCAGAGAGCATGCACAGCAAAAGTGTCTTTATCAGGCCTGATTTCTATGAGAATAAGTGCAAATGGTTATTATGCTATTAAATAGAGGCTGGTGTTGTCACAGAATGGGATGCCACAAAAACCAGAGAGCATGCACAGCAAAAGTGTCTTTATCAGGCCTAATTTCTATGAGAATAAGTGCAAATGGTTATTATGCTATTAAATAGAGGCTGGTGTAGTCACAGAATGGGATGCCACAAAAACCAGAGAGCATGCACAGCAAAAGTGTCTTTATCAGGCCTGATTTCTATGAGAATAAGTGCAAATGGTTATTATGCTATTAAATAGAGGCTGGTGTTGTCACAGAATGGGATGCCACAAAAACCAGAGAGCATGCACAGCAAAAGTGTCTTTATCAGGCCTGATTTCTATGAGAATAAGTTGCAAATGGGTTATTATGCTATTAAATAGAGGCTGGTGTTGTCACAGAATGGGATGCCACAAAAACCAGAGAGCATGCACAGCAAAAGTGTCTTTATCAGGCCTGATTTCTATGAGAATAAGTGCAAATGGTTATTATGCTATTAAATAGAGGCTGGTGTTGTCACAGAATGTGGGATGCCACAAAAACCAGAGAGCATGCACAGGCAAAAGTGTCTTTATCAGGCCTGATTTCTATGAGAATAAGTGCAAATGGTTATTATGCTATTAAATAGAGGCTGGTGTTGTCACAGAATGGGATGCCACAAAAACCAGAGAGCATGCACAGCAAAAGTGTCTTTATCAGGCCTGATTTCTATGAGAATAAGTGCAAATGGTTATTATGCTATTAAATAGAGGCTGGTGTTGTCACAGAATGGGATGCCACAAAAACCAGGAGAGCATGCACAGCAAAAGTGTCTTTATCAGGCCTGATTTCTATGAGAATAAGTGCAAATGGTTATTATGCTATTAAATAGAGGCTGGTGTAGTCACAGAATGGGATGCCACAAAAACCAGAGAGCATGCACAGCAAAAGTGTCTTTATCAGGCCTGATTTCTATGAGAATAAGTGCAAATGGTTATTATGCTATTAAATAGAGGCTGGTGTAGTCACAGAATGGGATGCCACAAAAACCAGAGAGCATGCACAGCAAAAGTGTCTTTATCAGGCCTGATTTCTATGAGAATAAGTGCAAATGGTTATTATGCTATATTAAATAGAGGCTGGTGTTGTCACAGAATGGGATGCCACAAAAACCAGAGAGCATGCACAGCAAAAGTGTCTTTATCAGGCCTGACTTTCTATGAGAATAAGTGCAAATGGTTATTATGCTATTAAATAGAGGCTGGTGTTGTCACAGAATGGGATGCCACAAAAACCAAGAGAGCATGCACAGCAAAAGTGTCTTTAATCAGGCCTGATTTCTATGAGAATAAGTGCAAATGGTTATTATGCTATTAAATAGAGGCTGGTGTAGTCACAGAATGGGATGCCACAAAAACCAGAGAGCATGCACAGCAAAAGTGTCTTTATCAGGCCTGATTTCTATGAGAATAAGTGCAAATGGTTATTATGCTATTAAATAGAGGCTGGTGTAGTCACAGAATGGGATGCCACAAAAACCAGAGAGCATGCACAGCAAAAGTGTCTTTATCAGGCCTGATTTCTATGAGAATAAGTGCAAATGGTTATTATGCTATTAAATAGAGGCTGGTGTTGTCACAGAATGGGATGCCACAAAAACCAGAGAGCATGCACAGCAAAAGTGTCGTTATCAGGCCTAATTTCTATGAGAATAAGTGCAAATGGTTATTATGCTATTAAATAGAGGCTGGTGTAGTCACAGAATGGGATGCCACAAAAACCAGAGAGCATGCACAGCAAAAGTGTCTTTATCAGGCCTGATTTCTATGAGAATAAGTGCAAATGGTTATTATGCTATTAAATAGAGGCTGGTGTTGTCACAGAATGGGATGCCACAAAAACCAGAGAGCATGCACAGCAAAAGTGTCTTTATCAGGCCTGATTTCTATGAGAATAAGTGCAAATGGTTTATTATGCTATTAAATAGAGGCTGGTGTAGTCACAGAATGGGGATGCCACAAAAACCAGAGAGCATGCACAGCAAAAGTGTCTTTATCAGGCCTGATTTCTATGAGAATAAGTGCAAATGGTTATTATGCTATTAAATAGAGGCTGGTGTTGTCACAGAATGGGATGCCACAAAAACCAGAGAGCATGCACAGCAAAAGTGTCTTTATCAGGCCTAATTTCTATGAGAATAAGTGCAAATGGTTATTATGCTATTAAATAGAGGCTGGTGTAGTCACAGAATGGGATGCCACAAAAACCAGAGAGCATGCACAGCAAAAGTGTCTTTATCAGGCCTGATTTCTATGAGAATAAGTGCAAATGGTTATTATGCTATTAAATAGAGGCTGGTGTTGTCACAGAATGGGATGCCACAAAAACCAGAGAGCATGCACAGCAAAAGTGTCTTTATCAGGCCTAATTTCTAATGAGAATAAGTGCAAAATGGTTATTATGCTATTAAATAGAGGCTGGTGTTGTCACAGAATGGGATGCCACAAAAACCTAGAGAGCATGCACAGCAAAAGTGTCTTTATCAGGCCTGATTTCTATGAGAATAAGTGCAAATGGTTATTATGCTATTAAATAGAGGCTGGTGTAGTCACAGAATGGGATGCCACAAAAACCAGAGAGCATGCACAGCAAAAGTGTCTTTATCAGGCCTGATTTCTATGAGAATAAGTGCAAATGGTTATTATGCTATTAAATAGAGGCTGGTGTTGTCACAGAATGGGATGCCACAAAAACCAGAGAGCATGCACAGCAAAAGTGTCTTATCAGGGCCCTGATTTCTATGAGAATAAGTGCAAATGGTTATTATGCTATTAAATAGAGGCTGGTGTTGCTCACAGAATGGGATGCCACAAAAACCAGAGAGCATGCACAGCAAAAGTGCTCGTTTATCAGGCCTGATTTCTATGAGAATAAGTGCAAATGGTTATTATGCTATTAAATAGAGGCTGGTGTAAGTCACAGAATGGGATGCCACAAAAACCAGAGAGCAGTGCAACAGCAAAAGTTGTCTTTATCAGGCCTGATTTCTAAGTGAGTAATAAGTGCAAATTGGGTTCAATTATGCTATGTTAAATAGAGGCTGGTGTAGTCACAGAATGGGATGAG